>CM069924.1:15557612-16921744 GCA_036172225.1 Cryptocoryne crispatula var. balansae
ATGATAAGTAATCTGAATTTACCTGATAAGCCGGATCTTGGACAGTGATGTTCTGGAAACTCCCAGCACAACATTGATGTAGGACATTCTATGGGAACCACAGATATCTGGATTAAATGATTCTTGTTAGAGATAAAATAAGACTCACCGGGGAACAATTTCTATGAAGGATCTATAGGCTGAATCCACCATTAAATGTATTGAAATGGACCAAGAAAATGATGACTTAGAAGAGAAGACTTCGGATCTGTCTATGCAGCGCCGGTGTTGAAGCCGTCACGAGCCGAGGGAATGTCAGAATTGATCTCTGTTTGTTGGAGATGAAATATATCTTGATTAAACACACTTATTATGAAGTAATACAGGTTGTAAAATGGTTAGAAAGATCTGTAGAAGCCGATGATCAGCAGTGCAGCACGTCAGAGCATAGACCGGTTTCTTCTTCACTTTGGGATGATCTCCGAGAACCGGGATGAAGAGAGAAAGATTTGGGGAGGTTGGAATGAGACTATGGTGGCTGTAAGATGAGAATAAGAGTGCTGGAGAATGGGGATGCCCTTCTTAGGTCGTTCATATTAGTCTTCTTTTAAAGAGGATGAGAAACAGGTCAAAAAATAGCAAGTTTTGATACATCCGACCTTAGGTTGGATTTTCTCCATTTAATGTTGCTAATTTTCATCCCGAGGCATCTAAAAACTTACCCAAATAATTGAGAGGGATTGGAAATCATGGATAACCTTCCTCATGTTTAAAATATGTCTCCACTTGAAGAGGAAACAAACCTGGTCTAAAAATAGCAAGTTTTGATGTATAAGATAACAAGTTGGATTGCCATCATTAGATGATGCTAATTTTGGCCATGAAGATTCCAGATACTATACCAAGTGATATGGAGGAGGAAAAGGAAAGGTAAGGTCATGAATTGGTCAGAGATGTGTGTAAGGAATCAATACATGACAGCGGAAAAATTTTGATTCCATAAAACCACGACCTTTGCCTTGATCGATGCCGAACGAGTAAAACCGGGAACTGAATATGAAGTAGAACGAGAGTACCTCATGGGATTTCTCAAATCCCTCACCATGGATGAAGAGAGGACGTTCCTCCTTGCTGAAAACCGTTCAAGTGTCCGGTCTCTAGCGGTATCCACACGATCTGCTTCAATAGACGAGTTCTCTCTTCCTTCGGGCCTCCGAAACCTTCCGCATCCAAGCTTGACCATGGGAGATCGCCTTCTAGAGGAGAGAGGAGGGAGAGAGGAGGCTTGGGACGTGCTCCAGCCCTATGGCTTGTTAGGGTTTGGCTTCATAAGCCATTTATATATAGAAGATGGAATTTTTCACAAAAACCCAAAACTTCTATAAAATTGCGTCCATGCCCTCATCTTATTGACCAGATCTATTGTGTGTGACCCACTAGGCCCAATAGTCAATTTGGTTGAAGCCTTAATTAATTTAAAAGAACAATTCCTTTAAATTAAATCAAAATCGTTATCTGATAACAGTTTTTACGGCTTTTTGATCATAAAGGGTACAAGCCACATCCTATGATCTCAAATGACTCTGGGGAGTTAAATAACATCCATTGAGCCTTTCCATCATCAATTACCACACGGATTTAAATCCTCGTTCATACAATGTCCCGGTCGGTCAAGGGTTCGGCACTGACTGTCAACCCCTAAGTATTCCAACACTATGAAATCTTGTACTCATTAATGGATCAACTGGAAAACTCTTTTTCCAATTATCCTATCTACCTTGGCCAAGGATTTAGAGTACTATCCATAGGACATTCTCTCTCTCCTACCGAGAGTGAACGATCCCCTATTGTCCGCTCAATTGCCTCCACCAGGTTTCCCATATACCCAATCCATTAACTATATAGGACCACAATACTAAGTGATCCATCGATCAATAGTCAAAGTACATAGTACGCCCGGCAAGACATCTTTGGCGACTCGGTCAAAGATCCAACCGTGCTATTGAGATGTAAGAATAACCTGATAGACAGTTCGGTAAGATACCGATCAGGTTTTCCTAAATTGGTCAGTTCAGTGAACTCATTCCACTAATGAGCACCTGTGTGTGTATCTCAGTGTCCCCACACTAATGACCAATGAGATCGGTCATTCTCATCATATGAGAAGACATCACACACACTAGTCTATCCGGATTCTTGATGTCCCATCTCAAGGATCCTATGACTAGGAACATTTAGATCACATACCTCTAGATGATCGATCTCATTATCATGATCTCATCATGATTCAATCATCATTGCATGTGATTAAGGACTTCATTACGATATACGCTTCTAATAAAAGCTAGTAACGAAGTTTTGCCTATTTAATTGAATGAGATATTCCTAGAAATGTCGAATCATATCATATATGATTGGCTTGTAGGGCATACATTTCTATCAATGTGCCTAATGGGCTGGGCTTGCTTGCAATTGGGTTTGATCGGTGCTGCGTGTAGACAGAACTGCACGTCAGACTTCTAAAAAGTGCTGCAGACAAATGGTAGATTGGAATTGAATGCTGTTTGTTGCATTGAAAAGAGGACTCATAGGGTAATATTATTTATGTTGAATACTTCTTCATTGGATGTCCACAAAATCCTATGAAAAATTCTAAATTTGAGGATATGCTGGGAAAAGCATAATTTGGCACACAACCAAACGGCGCGACCTTGGTGCAAAGACCACCAAGAGAAACATGGAAGTTAGAATGGGCTCTCATTTGAAAAAATGGATTTGATTAGAGATCAACAACGCTTCCTCAGATTTCTAGTGAACTCCTTGGCTCATCCAAAAGGATCGTTCAACTTGATTTTGAAAGTCTAAAAGAGATGTCGCCAATGGAATAAGAGTTTAAGCTCCAAATATAGCCAAATTGGCATGTCTACAATCCCAAGGCAGTGTCAAACATACAATCGCTAGTAATGAATAAGATGCCTGTTAATCAAGGTCCAACCAAAGTCAACCGAGCTACCTCATCTCCCCAATCAGTGGTTCAGCCTCTTACCATAACCCCACCTGGGCAGTCTGGCCATGTTACTTCACCTACTCACACCATTGTGGATCATTCTTCAGCTTGCACACAAACCCACCTCCCTCCCAGGTGACACATTCACACTTCCTGGTGAATTCCTCTCCACCTATTGCCAAGGATAAAAAAACCCTTGAATTTTCCCTCTACACTATCTACATCCCTTCATTGCAAATGTCAATGTACCATCGCTACAATGGCTTAGGTGATCCCTTCACCCATGTTAATAATTTCTTAAGAAAATCATCTCGATGGCAAGATGATCGAAAGACGCTTGCTTTTCCTTTTAGGGAATCTTTAGAGGGTGCAAACTTAGAAGGGTATTTTCACTTAAGAAAGTAAAGATATGGGATTTTAAAATTGTCAATGCAAATTTTTTTCAATGATACGGGCCAGGCTATGCAATAATTGGGAAAGCAAAAGAAGACATGGAAATAATGCAATATCATGATGAATTAAGCCCCATGGTTGGGAAGGACATTGATGCTATGCACCAACCTAGGAGCTCTCCTCAATTTTATTCAGATCATCATCATCGGCCAACTCCTCAACGCCAGTTGATTAGGCCACCCATGCCCCAACTTCAGCTAGGCATGCAACCCTTGCTAATGGCACAACCAACTGTGCACAATCAAGTTCCTCTTATCACTAGTGCAAACACTTCATTACTTAAATTGGCTCCCCTACCTTTGACTCCACCAACATTTCCAAAGGCCCTCGGCCAATCATCTGGCCCTTGGCTTCTCAGCCTATTCTACCAACAACTCCTTGGCCAACCATGCAAGCCTTGACTCCTCAACCATGTTTACCAATAGCTCCTTAGCCCAAACTGACTTCTATGCCGACACCAATTGTACAACCCTTGGCTATTCAATCAACTCCTCAAAATAGGGTTCACCCTAAGTCGGTTAAGGCCCTTGTTTCTTCTATTGCTCCTACCTTGGCAGAAGAACCAGTCACTCCTATCATTCATGCTCCTGCCCCAACAGAGGAACCAATCAATCCAATCATACCTACTTCTGCTTCATTATATGATTTAGTCACTTCAACCCTTCATGCTCCTACCATGGTAGAGGAACTAGTCACTCCGACCATCCATGCTCTTGCCATGGTAGATGATTTAGTCACTCTGACCCTTCATGCTCTTGCCCTGGTAGAGGAATCAGCTTCTCATCATGTCATTGCTATATCTTAGGATTAAAGTCAGCCAGTAGGAGAGATTGAACCAAACCCTTCTACCTTTTTGGAATCTCCTAGACTAGGCATGCATTCTTTCATAGAACATCTTGAGGAGAAGCCTATTGTAGGGAGCTTAGATGAAGAAATAACAAATTTAGTTGACTGTCATTCCAATGATGGACTAGGTAAGGATTTGCCAGGTATAGATCAACCATTACAACCATTGGAATTAATCCCTGATGTTGGTCAGATTGAATTGACCCTTGAACTGGGAAGTAAGGGGATAGAATTGGTCAATGAATTGAGGAATGAATCAACAAGCCTCCAAAAGAGCATAGACCTTAGCAAAGGCATATTGGGACCTACTTCAACTAGGTAGGCAAATCCCTTAGCATCAATCTTAGGGCCGCTGCCCATATCACATTCTCCTCACAATCAACAATTGGGCCCATGGGCCCATAACTCCTCAATCTTAGGGCCACAACCCTTTCTTTATCCTTCTTACAATCATCAATTGGGCCCATGGGCCCATAATCCTTCAATCTTAGGGCCACGACCCATATTTCATCTCACTTAATTGGGCTCTTATGCCCCTTTCCATCAATCGGGCCTGCGTGCCCCTTTCCTACAATTGGGCCCACATTCCCTTTTCATTCAATCGGAATCGGGTGCCCCCTTTATCCAATTGGACCCATACACCCCTTTCCTTAACTGGGCCCTTACACCCCTCTTCATCAATCGGACCCATGTGCCCCTCTTCATCAACTGGGCTCTTGTGCCCCTTTCTTTCGACCAGGTCCACATGCCCCCTTCATCCAACCAGGCATATGTGCCTCCTTTATCCAACTAGGCCCGCGTGTCCCCTTCATCCAACCAGGCCCATGCACCCCTTTCCTTCAACTGGGCCCATGCACCCCTTTTCCCCAACCGGGCCCACATGCCCCTTTCCTTTGATCGGGCCCACATGCCCGTAATTCTCCCCAATCGGGTCCATGTGCCCTTAATTCTTCTAGGTTGGGCCCACGTGCCCACAATTCACCTCAATTGGCCCGCGTGTCTGCAATTCTCTTCAACCGGGATCATGTGCCCACGTTTTCCTGCAACCGGGCCCATGTGCCTAAATTCCTTCTAAATCGGGCCCCCATACCCACCTTCAATCAACCTCGGGCACACATGCCCGCACTCCTTCAACTTTGGGCCCACGTGCCCCCATTCCTTCACAATCGGGCTCGCATGCCCAAACTTCTTTGAAATCGGGCCCCTATGCCCCCACTTCTTCAAATCTAGGTTCGCACGTCCATATCTTTCAATGGTGTCCACAAGCCCATTACAAATCTTCAAATCACAACCATGCTCTCAATCACCTGAATTGGGACTGTCGACTCCGAAAATTTGACGGGCCTCTCCTTTTCAGGGAAGTTTGTGAATCCGGGTCATCACCTCAAGAGGGAATGAGAAAGAAAGGAAGAAAACACGAAAAGCAACTCTCACCTCGGTCCACACTTACATTGATCCCCGAACTTTCATCCCTTGGCGTCGCTCGATCACCAAAGAGACAGTTTGGGTCATGTGAAAGGAGGATGATAAGAAGGAAATTAAGATATGTGGTCGGCAGGAACCGCGGGTTTCGATTTATGAAATAAAGATGACTGTGTGTACCTTAACGTGAAGAGTGCGGGTCAAAGCTTCTCCTTCTTCGGCCGGCCGATGAAGAAGAGTCCTCAATGTGTGGGTGCTTGATTTTCTATGCAACTAGACAAACAAATAAGTGAAAAGGACAATTAGAACTAAACAAAGTGGAGTATATGTAAAGAAAATGACATAAAACACACAACTGACTAGAAACTGACTGGATTTGGGTTATCTCTAACCTCTCTTTTTTATTTTCAGATTAACAAACTAAAAATAATGCAAAAAAATGATAGGATGATGGAGAATCATGAAACAAAGAGATAGGAAGAAGAACAAAAAGATTCTGATAAGAATAGAAAAAGATATGGCCAAATCTGGGTTGTCGAAAAAGCCAACTAACAGTCCAGGATCTGCCAGGTGCAACTTTGCTTTTGCGCTCTTCACGACCAGCCCTGACCTTGGAATCATGTTTCGTCAATTAAAAACTGAAGAAGACTTGGAGAGGAAGAACTTTGATGTTGAGAGCTCAGGCAGAAGACGTCCACACACTGTTGTAGAAGACGAAGAAGAGAGACCTGATAGATCACCTGCAGACCAACCTTCCTCTCTCCTGAACTGACTTTTCTCTTTCTAAAAACTTTAAATTCTCTCTCTAAAAATCACAAAATTAATGCAGGAGGGAGCTTGGACGTCTTGAGATGCCCAGGGGGGGGGTCGTGAATCAGCCTTTGGAAAGACCATAATCGGTCTCAATTTATAGGAGAAAAACGTCACGATCAGTCCTAAAAAATAGGGGACCATGTGCCCTGGTCCTAGGCACATGCGCCCTGGTGCTGGGTGCATGCGCCCCCTGGAGGGAGCACATGCTATCCTCCCTACAAAATCGATCTGATCCGGCCGAAAAATTTGATCCGATCCGGTTAGAGGTAGAGTCCCGGTTGAAAACTGGTTACCTCATGCCCCAGATCGGGGGCACATGGCCATGTGCCTCAGGGGCAGGGCGCATGGCCACGTGCCCTGGGTCTAAGGCACATGTGCCCAGGGACTAGGGCGCATGGGACTATTTCTGCGCGTCTTTCTTTTGGAAGCCATTGCGGACACTCTCGAGCTCAGAATTCGACGTCGTTTGTTGCGTTGGAAAGATAACAGGCCGAAGAAGGTTTCTACACAATGGATAAGCCATAACACCCTCCAAAACTTCAGAATATTATCTAGAAGTTAGGATAGTGAACAGAAGATCCGATACTGGTTGGAATGACTCCGACAGCCAACCAGAAAGACACGGTATGAAATAAAACTTTTCCGGGGCATGAATCTGACCATAACCTTCAATGCATGATCATTAGGCTTTGGTCATTCAGCCAATTTTCATGTTTACACGATTTACGTGTGGCTTTCGCTTAGAAATTATGGCTTTGTGTGGAAAACTCTGAAAAACGTCCGATTTCATTCGACAAACTCCAAATCAACATTAAAAGGACCTAGTATCATTATAGGATCAATCACACATATTACCCTATAAAATGTGAGTTTTATGCTCTGAATTAGGCGAATTTGGCGTGTCTACAGGGACTGCATGCCCACTCTTTTTGTTGGGTCCCTCAGGCTCAACCTCCAATCAGACCTTCCAGCCCATCACCTCCAATCGGGCCCCATGTCCATCGTCATCAACCGGGCCCTCTAGCCAGCATTCAACTCTTGGGTCCACGTGCCTCTTGATTCCGGCCATTCCCGGGCCTTCAAGTCCACTCTCAATTCCCAGGCCTAAGAGCTCGTGTTAACTCACTATCATTTGCAATCATGTTCATTTCCTTTAAATTCTCTTTTCTTTTTTGAATTTTACTCATCGGTAGAGAAATTTCTTGAGTGATACCATAATCTTTGCCTTTTACATCATTAATCATGACTTTGCCATGTCAAATCAAATCCTTTACATCTTTCACTTCATCATATGACTCTGAATCTTCATTCCAATGTAATATGAAGCATAACAAAAGTGGAAGCAGCTAGAAAAGGCAAGGCAAGGCAAGCAAAGGCAATGTCATCACCAACAATTAACTTCTTCTTTCTTTTGGGCATTACATGACATTGCATTCTTCATCATTATGTCATCCACAAGGTAATGTTTTTTCTTGAAATGATTTTGAATCTCACATGACAATCTTACTTGAGAGAAAATTTATGATTGACGATAACTACTTTTTGTTTTATCAAAATAAATTATTTACATTGCAAGGCATATTAACAATTGATTCACCCATGAAATGTAATCTACCTCCAAAAATGGAGAGAACTACCGGTATGACTTGAATCCACATGTCTTAGGTTGTTCTCTAGGAGTTGAGGGTGGATACCATCCCACACACAACACATCCCAATCTCAGAATCTGGATGACCCAACACCCGAGAGAAGCTAGGCAAGGCTTAGAGATGGAAGGAAAACCCTCGCCCTGTTCTCTTCTATTCGGTCCAAGATAGGTGAAAGAAATTAGAGGGGGAGAGTATCGAAAGTATCCATCACCTTAGTAGGAGGCCGTTTGGGAAGGTCCAACTTCTTAAAAGAGAAAAAGGGTGCCAAAAGATGGGCAATGAACCCCATAGGTTTAAACAAATATGGGCTTGTTTGAATGAGTACCCAAAAAATGTAGAAAAGAAAAAAAAAGCACCAAAAGATGGGCAATGACCCCACTGGTCAAAGCACCTGTCTGAATGAGTGCCACAAAAATGGGTTTATTGATAAAGAAGAAAAGACCCAAAGAGGCCGAACCCAAACAAACAATTGGGTGCAAGTAGAGAAATCCCTCTTGACATCTCCAAAGCCTATCAAGGACTTCCTTACCAATTCTTTATTCTTAACCCCCAGGGTATGGGTGGACCAACCAAATCAAAGTTGGATTTTGGTCGATCAAAGGTTGAAGGTCAGAATGATTCTGGGTAAGGGACCCCTTTTTTGGACATGGTGTCTACCAACGGACTTAGAATAACAACCAAGTGATGGGGACTTTTGTCACTATTGATTTTTCTCTTCAAAATAAATTTAAATATTTTTAAAACTCCAAAAAATGAATATTTTCAAAAATCCCCCAAAAATTGAAACTTTTCACAAAAACTTCTTTTTCAAATTCCAACAAAAAATTTCATCACCATGTTTGGTTTAAATTTTTATCTTTACATTCATATTTACTTTCAATCTCTAATGTCTCAAATTTTTCATTGCATATTTTCTGCTTTATTTCTAAGAAGGCTATCATCCCTTGACAAAGGTCAAGGCATACTGCAACTTGCAAAGGGGATAAGCCACATTGCAATTCTAATCTTTTTTTCTAAGTATTTCAGGCACACGGAGAACTTTACACCCCTTGACAAAGGTCAAGGCATACTGCAACTTGCAAGGGGATAAGCCATATTATCATTCTAATCTTCTTTTTTGAGTGTTTCAGGCACGAAGAACAAACAAGGAGAGTTTCACACGAGAAGGCAATGTTCACCACTTTCCTCCCCTGAGGATTCTCAGGAGAAGGTGTCACCATTACCTTGTCCTCAACTTTGTTGAGAACTTTTACTCTGTGTCTTCATCAAGGCACATGAACCCTTTGGTGAGAATGCGTGTCATCACATTACAAACTCACCGTTATCATTTCCTTTCTTAGCATATATTAGGTGCATTACTATTTATTTTATGCATTGATGTTGAAGACCGTGAGTGCAAAGAAGATTGGACCCAAGATCCCCTTCATCAAAATCCACGACGGTCAGGTCATTCAATATGGATGACACAACACTCGAGAGAAGCTAAGCAAGGCTTAGAGATGGAAGGAAAACCTTCACCTTGTTCTCCATATTTAATTTAATAAGCCAAAATTAAATATCGAGGGATGATGGTTACCAATTGGCTATCCTGACTTCTAATGTTCAATCTATATCTTCAACTAGTTTGTTAAATAAATTTTTGACTTTTTTAGCCCAGCATGCATCATATAGCTTAGCATTAGTTCTAGTGCTTTCTTACTTATCATCTCTGCATCCCTTTGTGGTCATCACATCCTTTAAATCTCACTGGGTCTCTTCATCTCATCATTTATTCCAATTCTGATCTTTTTAATATCCCACCGTGTTCGTCAATCCCATTGTGTCCATCATCTATCATAATCACCTTGTGTCCTCAACATCTTTCATTTCTATCCCGTCATGGCTATTGCAACACAATCTTGATATTCATCCCACCGTGGCAATTCCCATTTTATATCTCACCATGGGCACTCATTTTGATCATAATTCTTGCACCACCATTATCCTCATAGACTATTCTTGCACCTAAACATTTGCCTTTTGGAATCAAGATCATTCTATTCTAAATCAAATCATGTTTTTTGGAAAACTTGAATGAATTTGAGAGCCTGAATATGCTCGATTGGTATTATTTTATTTTACAAAACAATTCTCTTTTTAAACTTTTAGTCCATCACAATATAGGAACACCACAAAGATCAGGTTGTTGGCTGATGATGAACCTATGAACCCATGATTCAGAGACTCCCCACCACGTTGGGGGTTGGCTACTCTTCTCTTGTGCCCATGGCACATCTTTTATCAATCAGAAGTATAAAGGCTTGACAAAATGTGGTAGTAGCCCAAGAAACTTGAGAAGATTCCCTTTGCCGAATTTGGTCAATGAGCATGCCTATATATCTACACCTTGATGCCACCTTTTCAGTCCATCGCTATTCTGCTCCACTACATTCCTTTACAATTCATTTTGTTTCGAATCATTTATCTACATTTTACTTTGCTTCGCTACATATCATTCCCTTGCAAAGCTGACATCAAGGCGAGGAAAGTTGTAGATATGCCAATTTGGCCTTATTTGGAGCTTAAATCCTTATTCTATTGGCAACATCACTTTTAAACCATCAAAATCAAGCTGAACCACCCTTTTGGACGAGTGGAGAAGCTTACTAGAAATCTGAGGACAAATTGCTAATTTCTAATCAAATCCATATTTTTCAAATGAGAGTCCATTCTAACTTTTATGTTGCTCTTGGTGGCCTTTGCACTAAGGTCACGCTGCTTGTTTGTGTGCCATATTATGTTTTTCTCGTCATTTCCTCTAATTGAAAATCTTTCACAGGATTATGTGGACATCTACTGAAGAAGTCTTCAACATAAATAATCTTTCTCTCCAAGTCCCCTTTTCAGTGCAACAAATGGCATTCAATTCTGATCTTTTGTTTGTCTGTAGTGCCTTTTAGAAGTCAGACGCACAATTCTGTCCGCATGCACCCCTGATCAAGCCCAATTGCTTGCAAGCCCTGCCCATTGGGCACATCTCTGACCAATTCACGATCTTACCTTTCTTTTTCCTTCTCCATATCACTTGGTAAAGTATCTGGAAACTTCATGGTCAAAATTAGCATCATCAAATGATGACAACCCAACTTGTTGTCTTGTACATCAAAACTTGCTATTTTTAGACCATATTTGTTTCCTTTTCAAGTGGAGACATAATTTGAACATGGGGAAGGTAATACAAGGTTTTTAATCCCTCTAAATTAGTTGGGTAAGTTTTTGAAATCCTCATGATGAAAATTAGCAGCATTAAATGGAGGAAATCCAGCCTATGGTCGGATGTATCAAAACTTGCTATTTTTTGACCTATTTCTCATCCCCTATAAAGGGAGACCCATTTGAACGACCTAGAAAAGCATCCCCATTCTACAACACTCTTCTTCTCATCTTCCAGACACCCTAGGCTCATCCCAACCTCCCCAAATCATTCTCTCTTCATCCCAATGTCCGGAGATCATCCCGAAGTGAAGAGAAGCTAGTCTATGCTCTAACGTGTTGTATTGTTGATCATCAGCTTCTACAGACCTCCCTGATCATTTTATTGTAGGGAATCGGTCCAATCAGATTGGCATAGTGAAAAATTTCTGATTCCTCGTATATCATTGTCTTGGTCTCGATTAGAACCGAACAACGTCGCCAAAATCGGTATTCGAAACGATTTCGAACACGTACCTTTGCAGGATTCAAATAATCCCTAAAGACCGGAGAAGATCGAACGTTCTCATGCTCTCCAAGCCGCTCAAGTGTGCGGCCTCTAGTCGTATCCACACGAGCCGCCTCTATAGTCGGGTTCTCCTTCGCGTCGAACCTTCTGACTCGCCTCGGATGAAGTCCCATCTACTCTCGACGGCCTCCAGTAGGAAAACGTAAAGGTGAGAGGTAGGGACGAATTTGGCAACCCTTGGCTTGTGGGGCTCATGCTCAATTCGCTATTATATAGAGAATTTGGAGTTTTTTTACAAAAACTTCTCATTTTTCTATATTTACACCCTTGCCCCAAAACTTATGGATTAGCCCTTATGTGTGTGACCTACTATGTCCAATAGCTCATTTGGTTGAGGCTTAATTAAAAGAACAACTTCTTTTAAATTAAATCTATTATCTCATAATAGATTTAGCGACCTACCGATCATGAAGGGTACAAGCCACATCCTATGATCTCAAACGGCTTCGGGAATAAACTCCTCTCCAAAGAGCCTTCTCATCATTGGTTACCACACGGATATAAATCTTCGTCTATCTAATGTCTCTGTCGGATAGGAGTACGGCATTGACTGTCAACTCCTAAATATACCGACACTATGGAATCTTGTACTCGTAATTGGATCAATTGGAAAACTCTTTTCCAATTATCCTATCTACCTTGGCCAAGGATTTAGAGTACTATACATAGGACATTCTCTCTCTCCTACCAAAAGTGGATGATTCCTATTGTCCGCTCAATTGCCTCCACCGAGTTTCCTATATACCTAATCCATTAACTATACAGGACCACAATACTAAGTGATCCATAAGTCAACAGTCAAAGTACATGGTACGCCCGGTAAGACTTCTTTAGTGACTCAGGTCAAAGATCCAACCATGCAACCATGATGATAGAATACCTTGATTGACAGTTCGGTAAGATACCATTCAGAGATTCTATACTGGTCAGTTTAGTGAACTCATTCCTCTAATGAGCACCTTTACATGTATCTCAGTGTTCCCACACTGATGACCAATGAGATTGGTCATTCTCATCATATGAGAAGATATCATATACACTAGTCTTACCGGATCCTTGATGTCCCGCCTCGAGGATCCTACGACTAGAAACATTTAGAGTACATGCTTCTAGATGATTGATCTCATTATCATGATCTCATCATGATTCAATCATCATTGCATGCAACCAAGGACTTCATTACGATAGACGCATCTAGGTAGTGTAAGTAATGAAGATTATGCCATTTATACTGAATAAGATATTACAAGAAATGTAAAATCATATCACATATGATTGGCTTGTAGGACATACATTTATATCATTTACATCTAGGCTTCCTTCATAATAAGTGTGCTTCATCGAGCTATATTTTATCTCCAACAAATAGAGATTGATTTTTACATTACCTCAGCTTGTGGTGGCTTCTACACCGGCGCTGCACAGACAGATTCAAAGTCTTCTCTTCTAAGTCATTGCATTATCAGTCAAATTCAGTACACTTAATGGTGATTTCCACCTATACATATTACATATAAATTGTTCTACGGTGAGTGTAGACAAGCCAATTTGGCCTTATTTGGTACTTAAATTCTTATTCCATTGGTAACATCTCTTTTAGACCATTAAAATCAAGTTGAACGATCCTTTTGGATGAGCCAAGGAGTTCACTAGAAATCTGAGGAAGAGTTTTTGATCTCTAATAAAATCAATTTTTTTCAAATGAGAGCCCATTCCAACTTCCATGTTGCTCTTGGTGGTCTTTGCACCAAGGTCGCGCCGCTTGGTTGTGTGCCAGATTATGCTTTTCCTGGGATATCATCTACTTGAAAATTTTTCATAGGATTTTGTGGATGTCCAATGAATAAGTATTCAACATCAATAATCTTTCTTTATAAGTCCTCTTTTCAATTCATTAAACGGCATTCAATTCTGATCTCCCATTTGTTTGCAGCATTCTTTGGAAATCAGACACGCAATTCTGTCTACACGCACCCCTGATCAAGCCCAATTGCATGCAAACCCAGATCATTAGGCACATCTCCGACCAATTCACTACATTACCTTTCTTTTTATCCCTCCATATCACTTTGTAAGGTATCTAGAAGCTTCATGGCCGAAATTAGCATCATCAAATGATGGGAATCTAACTTGTTGTCTTATACATCAAAACTTGCTATTTTTAGACTAGATTTGTTTCCTCTTCAAGTGGAGACATATTTTGAACATAGGTGTAGACACGCCAAATTCACCTAATTCAGAGCATAAAACTCATGTTTTATAGGGTAACATGTACGATTGAACTTATAATAATGCCGGGTCTTTTAAAGTTGATTTCGAGCTTCGCCGAACGAAATCGGATGTTTTCCGAAGTTTTCGGCAAAAAGCCGTAATTTCCGAGTGAAAGCCACACGTAAATCGTGTAAACACGGAAATTGGCTGAATGACCAATGCCTAATGATCATGCATTGAAGGTTATGGTCATATTTACACCCCGGAAAAGTTTTGTTGCATACCGTGCCTTTCTAGTTTGCCGTCAGAGTCATTTTGACCTATATCGGATCTTCTGTTCACTGCCCTAACTTACGGATAAAATTCTGAAGCTTTGGAGGGTGTGATAGCTGATCCAATGCTATATAAAACTTCTTCGTCCTGTTATCTTTCCAACGCAATAAATGGCGTCGATTTCCGAGTTCGGGAGTGTTCGCAATGGCTTCCGGAAGAAGGACGCGCAAAAATAGTCCCATGCGCCCGGGTTCCTGGTCACATGCGCCCGGGACCCAGGGCACGTGCCCATGCGCCCTACCAGTGAGGCACGAGACCTTGTGCCCTCACTTGAGGGCACATGCGCCCACCCTTGAGGCACGAGGGACCCAACTTTTCACCGGGACTCTACCACTGAACCGATCGACCGGATAAGGTCGAAATTTTCGAGAATAGTGCCATGCACCCTCACTGGGGGGCACATGCGCCCCTCAGTGGGGTGCATGCGCCCTAGGGTAGGGCGCAATGTGCCTATTTTTTAGCCCGGATGAGACTGTTCGTTCTCCTATAAATAAACTCTGATTCCGGTCGTTCCAGAGGCATTAGCACGACCCCCCAGGCATATCAAGATGTCCAACCTCCCTCCTTTATTGATTTTGTGATTTTTAGAGAGAGAATTTCGAGTTTTTAGAGAGAGAAAAGTTGGTTCAAGAGAGAGGAAGGCTGTTCTGCAGGTGATCTGCCAAGTATCTTTTCTTCGGCTTCTACAGCAGTGTGTGGACGTCTTCTTCCTAAGCTCTCTTCATCAAAGTTCTTCCTATCCAAGTCTTCTTCAGTTTGCAATCAACGGTAATTGATTCTAAGGTCGGGGCTGGTCGTGACGAGCGCAGAAGCAAAGTCGCGCCTGGCAGATCCTAGACTGCTACTCGGCTTTTTCCGACAACCCAGATTTGGCTATATCTTTCTCTATTCAACTTAGAATCTTTCAGTTCTTTTTCCTATCTCTTTGTTTCGTGATTATCCATAATCCTATCATTTTTTTTTAATTTTTTGCATTACTTTTATTATGTTATTCCGAAAATAAAAAAAAGGGGTTAGAGATAACCCGAATCCGGTCAGTTTCTAGTCAATTGTGTTTTATGTTATTCTCTTTACATATACTCCACCTTGTTTAGTTCTAATAGTCTCTTTCACTTGTTTGTTTGTCTAGTTGCACAGAATATTAAGCACCCACATGTTGAGGACTCTTCTTCATCGGCTGGCCGAAGAAGAAGAAGCTTTAACTCACATTCTTCACGCTCAGGTACACACGGCCATTTTAATTCTATAAATTGGAACCCACGGTTCCTAGCGACCACATGTTTTAATTTCCTTCTTCTCACCCTCCTCCCACATGACCCGAACCGTCTCTTTGGTGATCGAGCGACGCCAAGGGATAAAAGTTCGGGGATCAATGTGAGTGTGAGACCGAGGTGAGAGTTGCTTTCCGAGTTTTATTCCTTTATTTTCTCATCCCCTCTTGAGGTGATGATCTGGGTTCACGGACTTCCCTGAAAAGGAGAGGACCCCATCAAATTTTCAGAGTCGACAGCTTTGTGGCGATCACGGTGGGACAAGCAATGTCTTCAACCGTGGGTGCTTAGTGTTTTGTTTGCAACTAGTTCTAGTTCTAGACCGGTTCCCACGTGAGCCTTTCCTTCCTTCCACCTCTCTTAAACTTCATGCCATCTCAAAATTTCTGATTTCACCCATATTTCATCAGATCTGAAGTGCCAAGTATGCCATTTAATTTTTTTTATTTTATTTAAACCGGTTCCCACGTGAACCACCCTTTTCCTTTTAAACTGGTTCCCGCGTGAACCAATCTCTTTCTTTACTTCGGTTCCCACGTGTACCAAACCCCTTTCTTTCCATATCTATCCCAACTTGGATCAGATCTTTATTCACCTTTAATTGGCCCCACGTGGCCCTCTTTTGACCATTCAAACCGGTTCCCACGTGAACCACCCTTTTTACCCAAAACTGGCTCCCGCGTGAACCACCTTTACCTTTTACCCCGGTTCCCACGTGAACCAGCTTATTCTTACATCGGTCCCCACGTGGACCACCCTTTTGCTTGACTATCAGATCTGAACCCTCTTATTTCTATCACCTTTTCACTATCTCCATTTGGCTCACATAAGAAACAAGGTCTGGATTCTAGTTTCTAGTTGCTTGTCTAGTTTCTAATTGCTTGTCTTGTGTCATTGCTTGTTTATTTAAGTTCATGTTTTCTCATTACTTGTTTTATTACTTGATTGCATGCTCTTCTCCTTCTCTCTACCTCCTTCTTTTACACTTTTTTGAGGCGGGAGCTCACTCTCCCATTTACCCCTCCCATCCAAAACACCCTCTTGGTGGATTCTGACCTCTCTTCTGGGATATTCCTTCCTAGTTGACTTGGTTGGCTTTCATCAAGGCCTCCGTAATTCCTCATACGTGGAGTATTCCTCTTCATGATCGGGTTGGTTGTACCACTCTCCAAAACCCGAAGCATCCTATGTTACCTACACATGGTGAGATTGTGTGAAACCTAGGTCATTGGAGATTGGAGTTAGGATCCTAACCCATTTGTTGAGAGAATAATTCTTAAAAAATCCATAAACCTAAGGTTTAATCAAAATCATTGCGTAATCTTGCTTTCAAGTCTTTGCATCACTTGCTTGTCAAACAAAAATTCAAACCTCTAACATTTTGCAAAATAATCAAAAAAAGTTCTTTGTTTGCTTTGTCAACTTGTTTGTTTTCACGCTAAGTTCAATGCAACTAAGGTCTGGAAGACACGTTGGAATGGCGGAACAAGCTGAACATCGAGAACATGAGATGGGTCATCAACCAAATCCGTCAGATGGTCGTGTTAATCCATTATTTGAGTTAGAAGCGCAAGAGGTCCCCCAACCATCTGCTCCTCGTGATGTGGAACAACTCTTTAGGGAGTTGTCTCTCTATACCGACCCAGAAACCTATGTTCGTATACAATCCATGGTGAAGGGCAAAGTTGCTTCAGATCAGGCTGAAACCAATCAAGTTGCCTTATCTTCTCGTCCTCTAGTTCAACCACCACTCATTCAATCACCCTTTGTTCAACCTCCTATTGTTCAACAATCTGTGATTCAACCATCATTGGCACTAGCACAACCATCTGTAGTTCAACCATCTATAGTTCAACCATCTGTGGTCCAACCCTCATTTGTTCAGCCATCTTATTTTAACCATGTTGCTCCCCCAATCCACCAAGCCATGGGACAATCTTCAAGTCATGCTCCTCAATTCCAGAACCATGTCTCTAACCACATACCGCCTCCAGTAAACCAAGAACCTGCTCTCACCCAGGCAATCATGGATCAACTCACCCAGATGAATGAACGTTATGAAGAGCTGAGATGTTGCCTGGACTCCAAGTCAGTTCCTGAGATTTCCATTCCTTCTCTGCCAGTCCTACACCTGCCACCTTCTGAGCTACCAGTTTATCGCCGCTACAATGGTACTGGCAATCCTTTTCTTCATCTTAAAGATTTTCTCTATGAATCCTCATTCTGGAAAGATGATCGTAGGGTTCTTGCTTTCTTGTTCCACCGATCACTAGAAGGGTCTGCATTGGAATGGTTCTACTCACTCGACTCCTTTGAGGTAGGAGACTTCGATATTGTGAAAACCAAATTCTTGCAAAGATACAGAGACCGGGTGGCACCAGCGTGCTCCATTACGGATTTGATCGCTGAGAAGATGAAGCCCGAAGAGGACTTCATAAAGTTTGCTGATCGCTGGAGGGGAATGGCAGAGAAACTGACAGATGTGATTTCTGAAGGGGAACAAGTGAAGATGCTTATTGGAAACACTACACTAGCCTTGAGGAATGTCTTGATCATGCACCGTCCTACCACCATGAATGAACTCTATGACAGTGCCCGATACTTGCAAGCCCACTTCAAGGATGCCACCATGATAAATCCTTTTGATACTAAACCTAGAAACCTCAGGAAAACCCCCTCTGCACCAGTTGGTCCTACAACCGAAGGAGTGGTCAACAACGAAGCAATAAACACTGTGGGGAACCAGGGAGGGAACCGTCAAAACCAGTACATAAACCCACCACAAAACCTTTCTTATTACCCCCCTCAACAACAGGTTAGGCCACAACAACCACGACAACCACAACAACCCCCGCAACTAGTAGCACAACCCCAGCAACCTCGTCAACCTGCCTACAATAGGGCACCGCCACCACCCAATCAAGCACCACGAAGGGGAGGTCCTAGGAGAGAGAACTACCAGCAACTCCCTTACTCCTTGATTGACATCTTCAATGTACTCATGGCAGAGAAATAGTTGGAATTGCCCAAGGAAAGAGAGGTTTGGCCAATAAACACAGATATGTCCCGATACTGTGCTTACCACCGGTGTCCTGGTCACACTGTAGAAGTGTGCTTTCAATTCAAGGATTACATCCACGATCTGAATGACCAAGGCAGCATTGATTGGGTTCAAATGGGAGAATGCATACAAGCTATGAAGGCTAGGCAGCAGCAGCGGCAACGTCCACCGGCTCAACCTCAACAACAACCTGGCTTGGGGATTGTTCAGAATCCGCTCCCATTACATGCTCCCGCTCCAGCACCGGCACCAGCACATCCAAACCCAGGAATTGGTCTAGTACACTCCATTGTCCAGGGAGATGCCAGTCGTGCTCAAGGTTGGCAACTAGAAAACCAAAATGCAACCATGCCTATCAACTCAGCTAGACCTCCTGCTAGGAATCCTCCTAGACAAATAATCTATGCACTTTATACTCCACAACTACCACAAAGCTCAATAACCCAACCACTGGCCGCCACTTCTTCTCGCCAACCCCTCATTAGGCCAGCCCCCTCCTTAACTACACCTCCTTCAACCATTGCTGCACACCGACCCTTGCTCATCCAACCACCACAATCACCACCAAACCTGAACCCCCAGCCTATGAGCTCTGCCACTCCAAAACCCCAACCTATCATACCACCAACCCCACAACCTACCACATTACCAACACCTTCATTAAACTCGTCAACCACTCCTGCACACCGGCCTCTTCTTATCAGGCCACCAGTATCACCATCACTACCACCTCCAAATCCTACCCCTCTACCAACTAACCCAATCATCCTAGAACCACCAATCCCATTGCCTATCATACATGCACCTACACCACCTGTTCCACCACAACCCACCCCAGTTAACCCGTCACCTCTACCCGACCTCCAAATAGCCCCGGTGCTTTGGAGTGGGAGGATGTTCCAGCGGCTCTTTCCCCAAGCTAGTACTCAACCGCAGGATCAAGTGGAGGAGGAACAAGTAGAAGAACCATTGCCAGACACAGCCTATGATCTGTTAAAGCATTTAGATAAAACACCGGCCCGTATTTCCATACTTGAGTTGATCAAAAGATCAAAGGTGCACCAGGAGATTCTACAATAGTACTTGCAAAGGGTCATGATGAATGAAGATCTCCCACCTGAGAAGATCACTACAGTGTTAGCCCCTAGAAGTGAGCACCCAACACTCACTTTCTCTCAGGAAGAATTAGCAGATCCAGAATTTAGGAGATATGCTTTGAATGTGGCAGTTATCATCTGCAATGTCGAAGTAAAATCATGTTTAGTTGACACTGGAGCTTCTATCAATGTTATGCCGCCAGAAAATTTGCAGTTGTGTGGCATTTCTGAGCAAAAAATCAAGCCATCCTGTGCCATGGTGACAGCCTATGATAACTCCAAGAAGTCTGCACGTGGGGTGGTCACTCTAGAAGTTAAACTTGGACCATGTACGGTCACAACGGATTTTCATGTTCTAGAATTAGATCCAATTTTTCGGGCTATAATTGGGAGGCCATACTTGGAGGCAATAGGAGCTGTGGCTTCAACAAACCACCAGTGCATAAAGTTTCCCTTTAAAGGACAAGTGGTAAAAGTGACTAGCATGCCTATAAGGGACGAGATGAATGATCCTACTTTTACACCCCTTGGTTTGTCAATACAACCCCAGATCTTAGTGGGAGATTTACCAGAAGTCAGATGCATGACCGCCTCTCTACCAGACACACTGGGATGGCGGATGATGATGAAATTGGGCTATCAGCCTGGAAGAGGTTTAGGCAAGGATCTTCAAGGGATCACTCAGCCAATTGAAACTGTGAAAAGGCCACACAGGCAGGGGTTGGGATATGAAGAGGGTTCCATCCCAAGGAGGATCTTCCAGCCAGGATATGACATGGGGCTCCATACATTCTTTATCAAAGGGGAGACCATGATGATGGCTGAAGATAGCAAAAGTTCTGTGATAGCTGTCAAGAGAAGAAAGGCTCCATATGAAGAAGAAGAAGACTTGGAAGACCTGTGCTTATCTTTAACTCGTTTGTTCTCAAGTGGGGAAGAGTATCAAGAACCACCCAAGGGAAGACCAATATTAGATCATCTGGTTGAGCATACCACCCAAGTCAAAACCATTCCACGAGGCCCAAATACAACAATCCCATGGTTGAACCTCGTACCTTTGTTTCTAGATCTTTTGGATGGGCTTCAGGTCCCACTTACCCACTTTGGACCCATGTGCCCTCTTCAACCTTCCACTCTTACTGGGTCAGCTTGCCCATTTGCTTCCCTCATCAACTTCAGAACTGAGGGCTTTTCCCAACATGGGCTCACATGCCCATTTATTTCTATGATCGGGTCCACGTACCCGTTTACTTTTTTCATCAGTTTTGGACCCATGTGTCCACTTTCTGTTACCATTGGGCCCACGAGCCCCTTTTCCCCTTTATTCTTAAGTTTTTCTCTCTATTAATTCAATCATCTTCTAGCAAGCCTCGAGTCACTCAGGCTCATTCTATCTTTTTACTTGAGAATCCAAAAAAAAAAACGTCTTCTCTGAAACTCACATTTCCATCGAGGAGACGTCTCTACT
Organism: Cryptocoryne crispatula var. balansae; assembly: GCA_036172225.1. Lineage (NCBI taxonomy): Eukaryota > Viridiplantae > Streptophyta > Magnoliopsida > Alismatales > Araceae > Cryptocoryne > Cryptocoryne crispatula. The sequence goes on from CM069924.1 coordinate 15,578,984, forward strand.
CATCCCAGAGGGTGCTCCCAATCAGGGATCCCTCTTTTATGAATCATTGATCGATTTACTCGATCCTCCCTCCACTGTAAATACCACCTTTCCAGCTTTATCTTCAGTAGGTCAAGTTAGGTTAGGAAATAGGAAAGTCAGAGGTAAGCGAGTTCCAAATAGGTATCTGCAACAATTGGCACAGAAATGCATATAGTGTGCAAGGCTGCCAAACTTTTTAGATAATACCATCCAGCTAGATGAAATTCGATATGAGGATGAGCATAACATAGATCATAATTTGGGAGTATATGAGGTGGTATCAGAGAAGGATCCCGAATCCGAGGATGAAATCGAGGACTTGGCTGATGCATATGCATCTGGACTTAGAAGATTTGAAGAACCATCAGCCACAGGGAATGAACCGACCAAATGAACCGACCAAGGAACTGAATTTAGGAACCCTGGAAGATCCTAAGACTATCCTCATCAGTGCAAACCTCACTCCCTCAGAAGAACAACGTTTGATCAAAGTTTTGGAAGAATATAAGGACACGTTCGCATAGACATATGAAGATATGCCGGGATTAGATAATTCACTGGTTGAACATAGATTAACCTTGAAACCTGGAACTACCCTGGTTAAACAAAAGCTCAGGAGGTTCCACCCTGATATTGCACTCAAAATGAAAGAAGAGGTCGACAAACTACAACAAGCAAAATTTATTAAGGTTGTCCTATATCCGTAATGGGTGGCTAACATAGTCCCTGTTATGAAGAAGGATGGACGAATTCATATTTGTATAGACTTCAGGGACTTGAACCGAGCGTGTCCTAATGATGATTTTCCTTTACCTCATATCGATGTTTTGGTTGATAACATAGTTGGATTTGAAATGCTTTCATTCATGGATGGCTATTCTGGATACAATCAGATCCGGTTAGCTGAGGAGGACCAAGAGAAGACCTCATTCACTACACCTTGGGGAACATATTGCTATGTTGTCATGCCCTTTGGGTTAAAGAATGCTGGTGCTACATATCAGAGGGCTATGATGGCTATCTTTCACGACATGATGCACACCCTTGTAGAGGTGTATGTGGATGATTTGGTTATCAAGTCCAAGAGTCGGGAAGATCATCCTGAAGTGCTAAGGAAAGGTTTGCAACGAGCTAGAGAATACAAGCTAAAAATGAACCCTAAGAAGTGTACATTTGGAGTTTCATCAGGAAAGCTACTTGGGTTCATAGTAAGCAAAAGGGGCATAGAGATCGACCCAAAAAAGGCCAAAGCAATCATTGGTATGCCTCCTCCGAAGAATATGAAAGAACTTCGAGGATTGATTGGGAGGCTACAATTTGTCCGCCGGTTTATCTCACAACATTCCCAAAGGTGTAAACCTTTCTATGAGTTAACCAAGGCGGGGGTCGAGTTTAAATGGGATTCGAAGTGCCAGGAGGCGTTTGATGGGTTGAAAACATACCTGGAAAGTCCCCCTGTACTTAGACCACCAATGCCCGACAAGCCCTTGGTCCTCTACATTTCGGTTCTTGAGAACTCTCTTGGGGCAGTCCTTGCACAAGTTGATGAAGAAGGGAAAGAACGAGCTACTTACTACTTGTCCAAGATGTTTGATGTTTGTGAGCTGAAGTACACTGTGGTAGAAAAGACCTGTGCTGCTCTTGTTTGGGTGGTTCAGAAACTCAAACATTATTTCCTTGCTCACCAAGTCAAGCTCATTGCTCGTATCAATCCCATTAAGTTTCTATTAGAGAAGACAATCTTGACTGATCGGTTAGGGCGATGGCAGAGTTTTTTATCCCAATTTGATATCACTTATGTCCCACAGAAGGCAATCAAGGGTTATGCTATTGCTGAACACCTTGCCCATCATCCCATACCCGTCTTTGACCTAGTCCGGTCAGAGTTCCCATATGACGAACTAATGTCAGTCCGATCTTCCAATCTTTTGACATTATATTTTGACGGAGCTCTGAACTCTCATGGTAGAGGGATAGGTATTGTCCTTCTGTCACCTGAAGGTGTCACCATTCCACAGGCTTTTCAGCTTAACTTTCCAGCAACCAACAACATAGCTGAGTATGAAGCCTTGCTGGCCAGGCTGGAGGCCGCTCATTTCCATAGTGCCACCGAACTGAGGGTGATAGGTGATAGTCAATTGATCCTACGCCAAGTCCTATCCAAGTACCGAACTTCCCATCCAAACCTCAAACCCTACCAGGAGATCACCACCTTCTACATCAAGCTATTCTTCAAACTCACCTTTGTCCATGTCCCCCGCTCTCAGAATATCCTCGCCGATGCCTTAGCTTCACTAGTTTCATCTCTATCTGTCCCGCTAGGCAGGCAAGTGCAGACTATACACATCTGTAAGAGGACAATTCCATCAATTGAGGATGGACATTTTCTGAAGGTTAAGGAGAGGTTCAACAGAAAGGAATACTTAGAACATAACGAAGAAATCTTTTTGATTGAGTTGGAAGAATTAGAAGAAGGTGAGAGACCTTGGTATGATGAGATTGCGAGGTATTACCAAGATCAGTCATACCCACCTGGATCAACCACAAAAGAAAAGAAGGCAATCAGAAGAGTATCCCAGAGGTATACAATCCTAGGAGGAGTGCTCTACAAGAGAAGCCTAAGTGGAATCTTACTCAGGTGTCTTGATGAAGAAGAAGCTGAGTTGGTGCTGAAGGAAGCACATTCTGGAGTTTGTGGTGGTCATGTGAATGCCCAAGCCCTTGCTAAGAAAATCATCCGACAAGGGTATTATTGGCCAACTCTAGAAGAAGACTGCTCCATCTTTGTCCGGCATTGTCATTCATGTCAACTCCATGCCGACAAGATTCACTCTCCCGCATCTTCCCTTCATCCAATTCATGCCCCATGGCCTTTCGCCATGTGGGCCTTTGATATCATTGGCCCCTTGAGTGACCTCAACTCCGAAATGCGCTCAAAATCATTTATTCTGACGGCAACGGAGTACTTCACAAAGTGGGCTGAAGCAGAAGCATTCGTGGAGATTAAAGCGTCAACAGTCCGCTCCTTCATCAAGCGCAACATCTTGGCAAGGTTCGGGATCCCCAGCGACATCGTCACTGATAATGGGCCACAATTTATTTCTCATGATCTGCGTGATCTTTGCAACAGGTATCACATTTCATTGCATCATTCATCACCATACTATCCTCAAGGCAATGGTCAAGCAGAAGCCACCAACAAAACCTTAATCAAAATCATCAAGAAATCTTATAAGTCTAGCAAATTTGCCGACTGGCCTGATAAGCTTGTAGATGCTCTATGGGCTTATCGTACTTCTGTAAGGACTCCCACTGGACAAACCCCGTATGCTTTGGTATATGGGATGGAAGCAGTGGTCCCTTACGAAGTATTACTTCCATCTCTCCGAGTTCAGCTCGACAGGGATATTCCTGTTGATGAGAGAAGAGAATCTCTCCTTGCACAGCTTGAACTCTTGGATGAAAGAAGGCTAGCCGCCACTGAGCATGCCCGGACTTATCAGAATAGACTCAAAAGGTTTTATCAAAAGAGGGTGGTCGAGAGAAAATTCGAGATCGGTGAGATGGTAGTTAAACGCATATTCGTTAAGCCGGGGGGTCCCCGCTCCAAGTTGCAACCTAACTAGGAAGGGTCTTTTGTAATCACTGAAAAGTATCCAGGTAATGCATATGAATTGACTAATACAGATGGAGAAAAATTGAATCATCCTTGGAATGGAGTTTACTTCAAAAAGTACTTTCCATAAAAATGGAGAAACCACTGGTATAATCTCAAGTCATCGATCCTAGGTTGTTCACGAGAAGTCAAGGGTAGGTACCATCCTACACACACAACACCTCCCGATCCTAGAATTCAGACAACCCGACACTTGCGAAAGGCAAGGCAGAAATCTAGAAATGGAAGGAGTACCCTTACCCTATTCTCTTCTATTCGGTCCAAGATAGGGAGAGAAGATTAGAGAGGGGTAGTATCGAAAACACTCCCACCCTAGTAGGAGGCCATCTCAGAGGGTGCAAAAGGGTGCCAAAAGATGGGCAATGAACCCCTCAGGTTAGAAAAAGAAAAATGATCAACGTGTCTGAATGAGTACCCAGAATGTTAGTCAAGGGAAAAAGCACTAAAAGATGGGCAATGTCCCCATGGGTCAAAAAAACCTGTCCAAATATGTGCCACATAGAAAAGAGCAAAAAAAATAAAAAAAAACCCAAAGAGGCCGAACCCCAATGGGTAATTTGAGTGAGAGTAGAGAAATCCCTCTCAGCATCTTCAAACCCTATCAAGGACTTCCTCTATACTCTTCCTCCTTAAATCCCTAGGGAAGGGTAAACCGACCAAATCCAGGTGGAATCCAAGCTGATCAAAGGAAGAAGGTTAGAAGGGTTCTAGGTAGGGAACTTTATTTTTGCACGTGGCATCTACCACTTGAGTCTTGACAAAAGACCGATGAACTGTCTCAAATACCAGCATTTTCTCCACACAAAAAAATTGAATATTTCAAAAATCCAAAAAAATTTGCATATTTCAAAACCCAAAAAAATACATATTTTAAAAAAAATCCATAAAAATTGAATATTTCAAAAATCCAAAAAATTTGCATATTTCAAAACCCAAAAAATACATATTTCAAAAAAAAATCCATAAAAATTGAATATTTCAAAAATCCAAAAAAATTGCATATTTCAAAACCCAAAAAAATACATATTTCAAAAAAAACTCGATAAAAATTGCATATTTCAAAATTCAAAAAAAAATTGAATATTTCAAAAATCCAAAAAAAATGAATATTTCTAATAAAATCCAAAAAATGCTCAGTCATGATCATTACCTTAGTTGCATCCATGTTTATTTTTCTGTTATGCGTATTTCTATTCCTGCATTGCATATCCTTCTACTTTAATTACCTTGTTAAGAAGGCTCTTCCCTTTGACCTAAGTCAAAGTTGACCGTAATGGGCAAATGAATGAGTCTTGATGAAGATCTAATCTCTTTTTGTCAAGTGTTTCAGGCATTTCAATGTAGAAGAGGAGAAGATTCACACCACGGTAGGTAAGTTCTCTTAACCCTTACCCCTATTTCATTTAAGTCATTTTTTTTATTCCACCTTGTTAAGAAGGCTCCTCCCTTAACTCAAAATCAAGGCATACGATATAAAGGCAAAGGGATGAGTAATGATAAAAATTTAATCATTTTCATTAAGTATTTTCAGGAGCTGAAGAAGCAAAAAGAGAAGGGCAATCAGATAAAATTTTTTCTGAAAAAAAAACCCTCAGGGTGCATGTGCCCTCATCTGGGGGCACATGGCCAGGTGCCCCACCCCAGGGCGCATGGCCAGGTGCCCCCGATCGGGGGCACATGGAAAAAAAAATTCGAAAATTTCAGAAAAATCTCAAAAAATTAGAAATTGTCCATAATGTTAAGAATGACATTTTTGCTAAATAAACCATCATCAAAAACATTGTTTTGACCTTCAAATGATGATTTTAATAGTAAAAACTTAAATTGTTCATTTCAGGAACAATATGCTTCATATGACAATTTCGCCTGTTGGGTACTAACCAGAAATGTGCAGGCAATCTTTTAAGTCCTAACAGGTGAATTAGCGAGATCAGTGTTCCCCAAGGAGCGTCATGCCAACCTTGTGGCGAAAAGAGAGGAAGCGTTACCTATCGTGGTGCTGTATTCCGTCAGAAGGAAAGACAAGGATGGACCAGAGATGCTGATGAATCAGGCAGTCGATGCAAGTCGATAGACCACGCCTGAAGACTTCACTCAGATCCACATTCTCATCAATCTCACATCATCACCATTTTGCACTTCACATCACCTTTTACCATTTGTCACCTAGTTATGTTAGGTTCATTTATATTATATGCATTAAATGTTGAAGACCTTGAGAGTAAAGATGACTGGGCCCGAGATCCCCTTCAACAAAATCTACGACGGCTTAGTCATTTCTTCACACTCACGGATAAGCCAAAATTGAACATTGGAGGGACGATGGTTCCTAATCAGGTGTCTTGACCTCCAATAGACAATCTATATCTTCAACTATTTTCTACATAATTTTCTATGTTTTCACATCCATCTCCTTTTTTATTCTTATCATTACCAATTTTATCTCTTCATGTTTTATTCCTTTCTTTTTATCCCATTATGTTTTATTCTTTCCTTTCTTTTATCCCACCGTGTCTTTTATTTTATCCCACCGTGTCATGGCAATTGTCATGCCATTGTTTCTTCTTTCCCATCATTCTATGTTAGTACCACCATTGTCTTTCAATCTCACTATGGCTTAAGTCTGTTTTGTCATTTTACGAATACTCGGTTTTCTACCAGAGCGTGATTCATGGTTTTCACGATACCCGAGCAATTTTGTTATGCATAAACGAACCCTTTAAGAACTTGAGATTATTCCACTCAGAATTAAACTGAGTATTTTGGTGAAACTTGAATGAACTTGAGATTCCAAATATGATCGATTGGTATTCTTTTCATTTTAAGATCAACTTCTCTTTTACAAACTTTAGCCCATCACAGTACAAGAACACCGCAAAGTTCGGGTTGCTGGCTGATGATGAACCTACGAATTCGAGGACTCCTCACCATGCTGAGGGTTGGCTACATCCTTTTATCCTTTATCATTTACTTTTTCATCTCTCGTGCCAAGGTCATGTCTTTTACCAGTCAATTATATGAGGTTTTGATAGAACATAAAAGCGATCTAGAATACTCAGCGAGATTCATATTGCCGGATCAGGTAGATAAGCGTGTCTATATCTACACCTTGATGCCACCTTTTTAGTCCATCATCCATTCCACTACATTCATCTACGCTCACTTGCATTCCATTACAGTTCACTACGAATCACTCCGCTTCATTACATGCCATTCTCTTACAAAGCCGACATCAAGGCGAGGCAAGCTGTGGACAAGCCAAATTCACCAAATTCAGAGCATAAAACTCATGTTTTATAGGGTAACATGTGCGATTGACCTTATAATGATGTCGGGTCTTTAAAAAGTTGATTTGGAGCTTCATCGAACGAAATCGAATGTTTTCCGAAGTTTCCGCAAAAAGCCGTAATTTCCGAGCGAAAGCCACACGTAAATCGTGTAAACACGGAAATTGGCTGAATTACCAATGCCTAATGATCATGCATTGAAGGTTATGGTCATATTCACACCTTGGACAAGTTTTGTTGCATACCGTGCCTTTCCGGTTTGCCGTCGGAGTCATTTTGACCTGTATCGGATCTTCTGTTCACTGCCCTAACTTCTGAAAAAAATTCTGAAGTTTTGGAGGGTGTGATGGCTGATCCGATGCTATATAAAACTTCTTCGGCCTGTTATCTTTCCAACGCAACAAACGGCGTCGAATTCCAAGTTCGGGAGTGTTCGCAATGGCTTCCGGAAGAAGGACGCGCAAAAACAGTCCCATGCGCCCGGGTTCCTGGTCACATGCGCCCGGGACCTAGGGCACGTGCCCATGCGCCCTACCAGTGAGGCATGTGACCTCGTGCCCTCACTTGAGGGCACATGCGCCCTACCCTTGAGGCACGAAGGAACCAGTTTTTCACCGGGACTCTACCACTGAACTGATCGACCGGATATGGTCGAAATTTTCGAGAATAGTGCCATGCGCCCCCACTGGGAGGCACATGCGCCCCTCAGTGGGGCGCATGCACCCTGCACCAGGGTGCATGCGCCCAGGGGTAGGGTGCAAGGTACCCTAGTTTATAGTCTGGATAGCGCCGTTCGTTCTCCTATAAATAAACTCTGATTCTGGTCGTTCCAAAGGCATGAGCACGAACCCCCAGGCATCTCAAGACATCCAACTTCTCTCCTGCATTGATTTTGTGATTTTTAGAGGGAGAATTTCGAGTTTTTAGAGAGATAAAAGTCGGTTCAAGAGAGAGGAAGGCTGTTCTGCAGGTGATCTGCCAAGTCTCTCTTCTTCGGCCTCTACAGCAGTGTGTGTACATCTGCTGCCAGAGCTCTCTTCATCAAAGTTCTTCATCTCCAAGTCTTCTTCAGTTTTCAATCGACGGAACTTGATTCTGAGGTCGGGGCTGGTTGTGAAGAGCTCAGAAGCAAAGTCGCGCCTGGCAGATCCTAGACTGCTGCTCGGCTTTTTCTGACAACCCTGCTCGGCTTTTTCCGACAACCCAGATTTGGCTATATCTTTCTCTATTCAACTCAGAATCTTTCAGTTCTTTTTCCTATCTCTTTGTTTAGTGATTATCCATCATCCTATCATTTTTGTACATTTTTTTGCATTACTTTTATTTTTTTATTTCGAAAATAAAAAAAGGGGGTTAGAGATAACCCGAGTCCGGTCAGTTTCTATTCAGTTGTGTGTTTCATGTCATTCTCTTTACATATACTCCACTTTGTCTAGTTCTAATTGTATATTTCACTTGTTTGTTTGTCTAGTTGCACAGAATATCAAGCACCCACTGCGTTGAGGACTCTTCTTCATCGGCCGGCCGAAGAAGGAGAAGCTTTAACTCACATTCTTCACGCTAAGGTACACGGTCATTTTAATTCTATAAATCGGAACCCGCGGTTCCTGGTGACCACATTTATTTCTTCTCACCCTCCTCCCACATGACCCGAACCGTCTCCTTGGTGATCGAGCGACGCCAAGAGATGAAAGTTCGGGGATCAATGTGAATGTGGGACCGAGGTGAGAGTTACTTTCCGAGTTTTATTCCTTTCTTTCTTATCCCTTCTTGAGGTGACGATCTGGGTTCACGGACTTCCCTGAAAAGGAGAGGACCCCGTCGAATTTTCAGAGTCGACAGCTTTGTCATTGAATGGAGAAGGTGATCCACGGTTTCCAATACCTCTCAATCATATGGGTACGTTTCTAGAAGCCTCAGGATGAAAATTAGCAACATTGAATGGAGGAAATCCAACCTAAGGTCGGATGTATCAAAAGTTGCTATTTTTGACTTGTTTCTCATCCCATATAAAGAGAGACTTATATGAACGGCCTAAGAGGGCATCCCCATCCTCCAACACTTTTCTCCTCGTCCTCCAGCCACCCTTGGCTCATCCCAACCTCCCCAAATCGTTCTCTCTTCGTCCCGGTGCCTGGAGATCGTCCCGAAGTGAGAAAGAAGCCGGTCTATGCTCTGACATGCTGCACTGCTGATTCTTGGCTTCTATAAATCTTTATAGTCATTTTACAGCTTGACTTCCTTCAGAAGAAGTGTGCTTCATAAAGATATATTTCATCTCCAACAAACAGAGATCAATTCTGACATTTTCTGGGCTTGTTAGAGCTTCAACACCGGAGCTGCATAGACGGATCCGAAGTCTTTTTTTTAAATCATCGTCTTCTCAGTCAATTTTAGTGCATTTAATAGTGAATTCAGCCTATACATCCTTCATAGAAATTGTTCCCTGGTGAGTCCTATTTTATCTTCAACAAGAATCATTCAATTCAGATATCTGTGGTTCCCATAGCACATCCTACATCAACGTTGTGCTGGGAGTTTCCAGAACATCATTACTGTCCAAAGATCTGGCTTATCAGGTAAAATTCAGATTTTTTATTAGAAGATTCAAGCAAAGTTATCTTAATCTCAAACTACTCTCGGTGAGTTATCTTTATTTTGAAACAAACGTCACTAGATTCTGACATCGGTGCTGTCTATTACGGTCTCTACATCAGAGCCACGCCATTTTACATTGAATCTGTCCAACCCTGTTGCCACTTTGCCTGGGTTGTGTTATCTTTAATCATCCATATTATATTTGCTAACTCTTCATTCATATAATTTATTTCATATTTAATAATAATTTTTAATCTATTTTTTATCATTTCATATATCGCAAAAAACAAAAAAAAATGGTTTAGGGCTAACCTCGAATCCGGTGAGTTTGTTTCCAATTGCCGTTTTATGTTATTGTTTTTACAAGTTACTACACTTCACTCAGTTCTAATCATTCTTCACTTGTTTTCTTGTCTTATTGTCTTCTAGTTGCACAAATACATCAAGCTAGCATCGGTTGGAGACTCTTCTTCATCGGTCGGCCGATGAAGAAGAAGGTTGAACTCACATCTCAATCTCCCACGCTAAGGTACACACAGTCATCTTTTATTTTTTAATTCCATGAAGCGGAGCCCGCAGTTCCTAGCGACCACTCCAATATTTTATTCATGTTTTAAGTTTATTTATTCCTCACTCTTCTCCCACATGACCCGAACCATCTCCGGTGCTCGAGCGACACTGTGAGATGAAAGTTCAGGGATCAATGTGAGTGTGGAACCGAGGTGAGAATTTTACTGCTTTCTGAGTGTTTTTCGATTCACTCCCCTTCCCCTATTCCATCTTTCACCTTCTCTTGAGGTGTCGATCCAGAACCTGTTTCTAGAGTTGACAGTGAGTCCTCTTTCATTTCCAATAAGAATTATTGAATTCCAATATCTGTGCTGCCCATAGAACATCCTACATCGACATTGTGCCAGTGATTTCCAGAACTTCACTATCCAAGGTCCAACTTATCAGGTAAATTTAGATTGCTTTTCATAAGATTCAATCTCCATAAAAATATTTTTTATGCAAGTCTTCTTTATTATAAAACAAATAGGAGTCTATTCTGATTTTCTGTATTGTCTGTGGTGATCACTTCAACAAAGTCACATAATCTGGTACTATTTTCAGTTTATTTTCAATTTCATAATTTCTACAGGGCTGTACAGACATACTAAGGAGAAGTTATCAACATATAAACTCTTCCTCTTCAAGTCCTCTATCTATTGAAATAAACAACACTTGGTTCTGACATCGGTGCTGTCTGTTGTGGTCTCTACATCAGAGCCGCGTAGTTTACATTGAATTGTCACTTTGCCTGGGTTGTGTTTTAATTTCCGTTTTATGTTATTTTTTTATAGTTACTACACTTTACTCAATTCTAATCCTTCTTTTACTTGTTTTCTTGTCTTCTTTGTCCTAGTTGCACAGACATCAAGTTAGCATCGGTTGGAGACTCTTCTTCATCGGCTAGCCGATGAGGAAGAAGGTTGAACCCGCATATCATCTCCCGCGTTAGGGTACACATAGTCAACTTCATCCCTTATTTCATTTGAATCGGAACCCATAGTTCCTGGCGGCCACATTCTTCATTCCTTCATGCATTAAGTTCTTTTTATTTCGTTCTCACTCTCCTCCCACATGACCCGAATCGTATCTCTGGTGCTTGAGCGACGCCGGGAGATGAAAGTTCAGGGGATCAATGTGAGTGTGAGACTGAGGTGAGAGAGTTATTTTCCATGTTTCCATCATATCTTTCTCATCCCTTTCTTGAGGTGCTGATCTGTAAGATGACTAACCCATTTTCAGAGTTGACAATAAGTATAACATTGCCTTCAATAAGCACTTTAAAGTATATTTTCTAAAGGTGAAAATATCATTTTTCTCAAGGTATTAAAGCCTATTCATTACTTTACTTTTAATTTTATAATTATTTCATTAAAATTTTTAAGATTTCATTGGTGAAATAGATAGTACTCATTTTCTTATAATAATTTAAAGTACAAAAAATGGTCAATATGGTGACTGAAGAATAAAGTATCTCAGAATATGATAACAACATGTAGTTTTGATATGAAATTTTTATATGTACCTACTGGATGAAAATATTGTACTCTAAATTCTTTAACATTACATACTGTAATAAATGATGAATTTTATGTCACTGAAAATGAATTTTTTAAGTTAATATGTTTTGTTAAATTTTTTTTAACAATGTTATGTACATTTGATATTTATTTTTTACTTTTAGAGAAATATTATCTTATTGATTCTAGTTATCCAAATATTGTAAATTGTTTTGTACCATATTATGATGTAAGATATCATTTGAAAGAATATTTTTTAAAGTCACTTGAGTCCTCAAAATTATAATGAATTATTTAATCTTTGATAAGCATATCTTAGAAATGTTATAGAACATATCTTTGATAGAACATATCTTTGATAGAACATATCTTAGGAATGTTATAGAACATATCATGTTTAGTGGTTGTTTCCATCAAGGCCTCCTTAAGTCCCCATCTGTGGAGTATTCCTCTCCGTACGATTGGCCGGTTGTACCACTTTCCCAAAACCCGAAGAACCCAAGTACCTACTCGTGGTGATTGAGTGACAACTTTAGGTCATGAAGATTGAAGCAATAGGAACCATACCCATTTGAGTGAACAATTGCTAACAATCTATCTAATCTAAGGTTTCAACCCAAAAATTGTTGAGTAGTCATTTTGAGAACTTGTTTGCATAACTTGCTTGCTCACAACAATTGAAAAAACAACCAAAAAAAATTTCTTCTTTCAAAACACCTAAAACAAAACAAAAAATCCCTTTAATTTTTGTGTTCAACTTGTTTTCCAAACAACCAATTGAAACAAAAAAAATCAAACAAAAAAAAGCATAACCAAACAAAAATTATCTTTGCATTTACACCTTTCACTTGCTTTCTTTCAACCATCTTGTTAGAAAATTTGACAGGATGCCCATGATGCTAAGGTCCGAAACACACATTGGGATATCAGACTACTACGGGCAAGAAGAGGAGTACGAGACGGGCCACTACGAGCTGCAACAACCCATGGTCCAACCAGAGGGCCATGTCAATGCCGTCAAGGAACCTGAAATTCAAAATCCCACCCATTAGCCTACTTCGCTCAGCATGGAGCAACTTCTACAGGGTCTATCTTTCCACCTTGATCCCGAGACCTTTGCAGTCATCCAATCTTCTGCTAAGGGCAAGATGCCCACCAATCAAGGTCCCGTCGGGGGAGATCAAGCTCCCTCACCACCTCAATCGGCAGCTCGGTCCCTCATCATCAACTCTCTTGCACAATCTTGCCGTGCAACCTTGCCTACTCACCCTGTTGTGGGTCACCTACCTGATTCCATGCTAGGTCCTACTTCCAACTCACCTCTTCTAGCCCGTTCATCCAAATACCTTGCTCGAAGGCCATTCCTAAAATATCTGCTCCATCTTTCCCAGTCCCACATATCCCTCCATCACAAACACCAGCCTACCATCGCTACACTGGCTCATGTGATCCCTTCACCCATGTCAATGATTTCTAGAGTGAATTGTCTCGATGGCTTAATGATCGAAGAGCTCTTGCTATTCTTTTTAAGCGATCATTGGATGATGCAGCCCTAGAATGGTTTTTTTCACTAGGGGAAATAAAGATATGGGATTTAAAAATTATCAAGGCTAAATTTTTGCAATGATATGGGCTAGGTTATTCAATAATTGGGAAAGCAAAAGAAGACATGGAATTAATGCAATATCATGATGAATTGAGCCCCATGCCTGAGAGGAGCATTGATGCTATGCACCAACCTAGGCGCTCTCCTCAACCCCATTCAAATCATCATCATCAGCCAACTCCTCGACGTCAGTTGATTATGCCCCATCCTTAGTCGTTCATGCAACCCGTGCTGATGGCGAAACCAACTATGCACAATCAAGTTCCTCTTTTCACTGGTGCAAACACTTCATTACATAAACTGGCTTCCCAGCCTTTGACTCCACCAACATTTCCAAAGGCCCCTCGGCCAATCATCTGGTCCTTGGCTTCTCAACCTATTCCACCAACAATCCCTCAGCTAACCATTCAAGCCTTGACTTCTCAACCATGTTTACCAATAGCTCCTCAGCCCAAACCAACTTCTATGCTGACACCAATTGAACATCCCTCAGCTATTCAATCAATCCCTCAAAATAGGGTTCACCCTAAGTCAGTTAAGGCACTTGTTTCTTCTACTGCTCCTACCTTGGCAGAGGAACTCGTCACTCCTATCATTCATGCTCCTGCCCCGGCAGAGGAACCAATCAATCCAATCATTCCTGCTCCTACTACGGTAGATGATTTAGTCTCTTTGACTTTTCATGCTCCTGCCCCTGTAGAGGAACCAAGCACTCTGATCATCCATGCTCATGCCCTGGTAGACAAATCAATCACTCCAACCATTTGTGCTCCTACCCTGGTAGAGGAATCAACTTCTTATCATGTCATTGCTATATCTCAAAATTAAAGTCAGCCAGTAGGTGAGATTGAACCAAACCCTTCTACCTTTTTGAAATCATCTAAACTAGGCATGTCCTCTTCCATAGAACATCTTGAGGATAAACTTGTTGTAGGGAGCTTAAATGAAGGAATCATAAACTTAGTTGATTGTCAATCCAATGAAGGACTAGGCAAAGATCTGTCAAATATTGATCAACTGTTACCATCATTGGAATTGATCATTGAAGATGGTCAGATTGAATTGACCCCTGAACTGGGAAGTAAGGATACCGAATTGGTCAATGAAATGGGGAATGAATCGACAAGCCTCTGGAAGGATTTAGACCTTAGCAAAGAAATACTAGGACCTCTTTCAGCTAGGCAGGCAAAATCTTTGAAATCAGTCTTAGGGCTGCGATCCTTGCCCCATTCTCCTTGTAAAGAGCAATTTAGTCCATGGGACCATAATCAATCAATCTTAGGGCTGCGACCCATATCTCATTCTCCTTACAATTTATGGTCGGGCCCATGGGCCCACAATTCATCTATCCTAGGGCCACCACCCTATATTCATCTTCCTCACAATAGTCGAATGGGCCCATGGGCCCCCAATTCTTCAATCTTGGGGCCACCACCCATACTTCATCCCATTCGATTGGGCCCTTATGCCCCTCTTCTTCAATTGGGCCCTTATGCCCCTTTCTCGGGCTCTTGTGCCCCTTTCCATCAGCCAGGCCCACATGCCCCCTTTATCCAACTGGGCCCACGTGCCCCTTTCATTCAATCGGGCCCATGTGCCTCCTTTCCTCAATAGGGCTCACGTGCCCCCTTCACCCAACTGGGCCCATACGCCCCTTTTTATCAACCGGGCCCATGTGCCCCCTTTATCCAACCGGGCCCATGCGCTTCTTTCCTTCAACCAGGCCCATGTGCCCCCTTTATCCAACCGGGCCCATGCGCCACTTTCCTTCAACCGGGCCCATACACCGCTTTTCCCCAAACGGGCCCATGTGCCCCTTTCCTTCCATCGAGCCCACGTGCCCATAATTCTCCCCAATCGGGCCCATATGCCCTTAATTTTTTTAAATCGGGCCCACATGCCCACAATTCACCTCAATCGGGCCCATGTGCCTGTAATTCACCTCAACCGGGCTCACATGCCCATGTTTTTCTGCAACCGGGCCCATGTGCCCAAATTTCATCTAAATCAGGCCCACATGCCCATCTTCCATCAACCTCAAGCACACATGCCCACACTCCTTCAACTTCAGGCCTGTATGCCCCCATTCCTTCACAATCGGCTCGCGTGCCCATAATTCTTCGAAATCGGGCCCCCGTGCCCCCACTTCTTCAACTTTGGGATTGTGCACCCATACTTTTCAATGGTGCCATTGAGCCATCACAAATCACAATATTGCTCCCAACCATTTAAATCGGGTCCATGTGCCTGTTCTTTAGTTGGATCCCTTGGGCTCAACCTCCAATCGGGTCTTCGAGCCCATCACCTCCAATTGGGCCCTCATGCCCATCAACTAGGCCCTCTGGCCTGCATTCAACCCTTGGGCACACGTGCCTCTTGATTCCAACCATTTCCGGGCCTAAGAGCCCATTTTAATTCACTTTTATTTTTCAAGCATATTTCTTTATTTTTACAATTCTTTTTGTTTTTCCAAGTTTTACTTTTAACAAAAAGAATTAAGGTAGAGAAAATTTTTGGGTGATACCCCAATCTTTGCCTTTTACATCATCAATCCTAGTTCCGCCATGCTAAATCAGATCCTCCACATCTTTCACTTCATCCTATGACTCTGAATCTTCAATCCAATGCGATATAGAGCATATCAAAAGTTGAAGCAGCATGGCAAGGCAAGTTAAGCACAAGCAACGTCATCACCAACAATGAACTCCTTCTCTCTGGTATTACATGAAATTGCATTCATCATCATTATGTCATCCGAAAGGCAATGTTTTTTTGAAATGATTTTGAATTTCACATGACAATCTTACTTGAGAGAAATTTATGATTGACGATAACTACTTTTTGTTTTATCCTAATGAATTCTTTACAATGCAAGGCATGTTTTCAATTGATTCACCCATGAAATGTAATCTACCTCAAAAATTGAGAGAACTACCAGTATGACTTGAGTCCACATGTGGTTGTTCTCTAGGAGTCGAGGGTGGATACCATCCCACACGCAACACATCCCGATCCTAGAATCTGGATGACCTGACACTCGAGAGAAGCTAGGCAAGGCTTAGAGATGGAAGGAAAACCCTTACCATATTCTCTTCTGTTCGGTCCAAGATAGGCAAAGGGGACTAGAGGGGGAGAGTATCGAAAGCATCCACTGCCTTAGTAGGAGGCCGTCTTGAAAGGTCCAACTTCTCAAAAGAAAAGGGTGCCAAAAGATGGGCAATGAACCCCACAGGTTTAAACAAATATGGGCCTGTCTGAATGAGTACCCAAAAATCTAGAAAATGAAAAAAGGCACCAAAATATGGGCAATGACCCCACAGGTCAAAGCACCTGTCTGAATGTGTGCCAAAAAAATAGGTTTTCCAATAAAGAAGAAAAGACCCGAAGAGGCCGAACCCCAACGAGCAATTAGGTGCAAGTAAAGAAATCCCTCTTGACATCTCCAAAGCCTATCAAGGACTTCCTATCAATTCATCATTCTTAACCCCCAGGGTGTGGGTGGACCAACCAAACCAAAGCTAAACTCTAGCCGATCAGAGGTTGAAGGTTAGAAAGATTCTGGGCAAGGAACCCCATTTTGCACATGGTGTCTACCAACGAATCTAGAAAAACAACCAAGTGATGAGAACTTTTTGTCAATACTAATTTTTTTCTCCCCCAAAAAAATGAATACTTTCAAAAACTTCAAAAAATTGAATATCTTCAAAACTCCCAAAAAAAATATTTTCAAAAACTCTAAAAAATTGAATATTTTCAAAAATTTTTAAAAAATTGAATCTTTTCACAAAAACTTCTTTTTCAAATTTCAAACAAAAATTTACATCACCAAGCTTGGTTTGAATTTTTGTCTTTGCTTTCAGTTTCTCATGTTTCAAAATTTTCATTGCATATTTGCCGCTTTATTTCTACACCCTTAAGAAGGCTATTACCCCTTGACAAATGTCAAGACAGACTGCAACTTGCAAGGAGGATAAGCCCTATTGTCATTCTAATCTCTTTTTTCTAAGTGCTTCAGGCACAAGGAGAACTTTACACCCCTTGACAAAGGTCAAGACAGACTGGAACTTGCAAGGGGAATAAGCCACATTGCAATTCTAGTCTCCTTTTTCTAAGTGTTTCAGGCACAAGGAGAACTTTACACCCCTTGACAAAGGTCAAGACATACTGCAACTTGCAAGGGGGATAAGCCACATTGTTGTTCTAATCTATTTCTTCTAAGTGTTTCAGGCACAAGGAGAACTTTACACCACTTGACAAAGGTCAAGGCAGACTGCAACTTGCAAGGGGGATAAACCATACTGGCATTATAATCTAGTTTTTTGAGTGTTTTAGGCACAAAGAACAAACAAGGAGAACTACTCAACAAGGGAATGTTTGCCACTTTCCTCCCCTGAGCATTCTTAGGAGGAGGTGTCGCCATAATCTCGGTCTCAACTTTACCGAGGAACCCTTTGCAAAACTTCAACAAGGCAATGTTTGCCACTTCCCTCCCTTAAGGATTCTTAGGAGGAGGTGTCATCATCACCTCGGCCTCTACTTTGCCAAGGAATTTTTGCTTTGTGTCTTCATCAAGGCACATGAACTCTTTTGTGAGAACGCGTGTCATCACATTGCAGACTCACCATTATCATTTTACTTCTTAGCATATATTAGGTGCATTACTACTTATTTATGCATTGATGTTGAAGACCGCAAGTGCAAAGAAGACCGGACCCAAGATCCCCTTTATCAAAATCCACGACGGTCAGGTCATTCTTTATGCTCATGGATAAGCCACAATTAAATATCGAGAGATAATGATTCTCGATTGGGTATCTTAACCTCTGATGTTCAATCTATATCTTCAACTAGTTTGTTAGGTAAATTTTTGACTTTTTTAGTCCAACATGCATCATATAGTTTTGCATTAGTTCCATTGCATTCTTACCTAACATCTCTATATCCCTTTATGATCATCACATCCTCTGAATCCCACTGGGTCTCTTCATACCATTATTTATCCCAATTTCAATTTTTTTTTTCAATATCCCACCATGTTCGTTAATCGCACCGTGTCACTGTGTCCATCATCTATCGTAATCACATTGTGTCCTTCAACTTCCTTCATTTCTATCCTATCATGGCCGTTGCAACACTTTCTTGCTACTTATCCCACCGTGGCAGTCCCCATTTTATATCTCACCATGGGCACCCATTTTTTATCATAATTCCTGCACCACCATTATCCTCATTGTCTATTCTTATGCCTAAACATTTGCCTTTTGGAATCAAGATCATTCCATTCCAAATCAAATCTTGTCTTTTGGAAAACTCAAATGAACCTGAGAGCCTAAATATGCTCGATTGGTATTCTTTTATTTTGCAAAATAATTCTCTTTTTAAACCTTAGCCCATCACAGTACTGGAACACCGCAAAGATTGGGTTACTAGCTGATGATGAACCCATGAACCCATGATTTGGGGACTCCCCACCACGTTGGGTGTTGGCTATTTTTCTCTCGTGCCCATGGCACACCTTTTACCAATCGGATGTAAGAAAGTTTGACGAAACGCGGTATTAATTCAAGAAACTTGTGCAGATTCTCCTTGCCTAATTTGGTCAATGAGCGTGTCTATATCTACACCTTGATGCCACCTTTTTAGTTCATTGCTATTTCACTCCACTCCACTTCACTACAATTCATTTCACTTCGCCACATTTATTTACATTCCATTCCATTACATTACATACCATTCCCTTGCAAAGCCGACATCAAGGTGAGGTAAGCTGTAGACACGCTAAGTTGGCCTTATTTGGAACTTAAATCCTTATTCCATTGGCAACATCTCTTTTATACCATTAAAATCAAGTTGAACAATCCTTTTGGATGAGCCAAGGAGTTCACTATAAATATAAGGAAGAGTTGTTGATCTCTAATCAAATACATTTTTTCTAAATGATAGCCCATTCTAACTTTCATGTTGCTCTTGGTGGTCTTTGCACCAAGGTCGTGCCGCTTGGTTGTGTGCCAGATTGTGCTTTTCCTGGCATATCCTCTACTTGAAAATTTTTCATAGGATTTTGTGGACATCTAATAAAGAAGTATTCAACATCAATAATATTCCTATATGAGTCCTCTTTTCAATGAAACAAACGACATTCAATTCTGATCTCCCATTTGTCTGCAATGTCCTTCGGAAATTAGACACACAATTCTGTCCGCATGCACTCCTGATCAAGCCCAATTGCATGCAAGCCCAGCCCATTAGGCACATCTCTGACCAATTCATGACCTTACCTTTCTTTTTCTTTCTCCATATCACTTTTTAAGGTATCTGGAAGCTTCAAGATCGAAATTAGCATCATCAAATGATGGCAATCCAACTTGTTGTCTTATACATCAAAACTTGCTATTTTTAGACCAGATTTGTTTCCTCTTCAAGTGGAGACATATTTTGAACATGGGGAAGGTGATCCACGGTTTACAATTCATCTCAATCAGATGTGTAAGTTTCTAGAATCCTTAGGATGAAAATTAGCAGCATTGAATGGAGGAAATCCAACCTATGGTCGGATGTATCAAAAGCTGCTATTTTTTGACCTATTTCTCATCCCCTATAAAAGGAGACTCATATGAACGACCTAAGAAGGCATACCCATCCTCCATAACTTTTCTCCTCATCCTCCCACCACCTTTGGCTCATCCCAACCTCCCCAAATCATCCTCTCTTCGTCCCAGTGCCCGGATATCGTCCTGAAGTGAGAAAGAAGCCGGTCTATGCTCTAACGTGCTGCACTGCTGATCATTGGCTTCTACAGATCTTTATAGTCATTTTAGGGCCTCACTTCCTTAATAATAAGTGTGCTTCATCAATATATATTTCATCTCAAATAAACGGAGATCAATTCTTACATTTCCTCAGCTTGTTATGGCTTCAACACCAGTGCTGCATAGATAGATCCGAAGTCTTCTCTTCTAAGTCATCGTCTTCTCAGTCAAATTTATTACATTTAATGGTGAATTCAGCCTATACATCCTTCATAGAAATTGTTCTCTGATGAGTAATATTTTATCTCCAACAAGACTCCTTCAATTCATATATCTGTAGTTTCCATAGCACGTCCTACATCAACGTTGTGCTGGGAGTTTCCAGAACATCACTGTCCAAGATCTGGCTTATCAGGTAAAATTCAGATTATTTATCATAAGATTCTAGCAAAGTTATCATAATCTCAAACCACCCTCGGTGAGTTATCTTTATTTTGAAATAAACGGCACTCGATTCTGACATCGGTGTTGTCTATTACGGTCTCTACATCAGAGCCACGCCAGTTTACATTGAATCTGTCCAACCTAGTTGCCACTTTGCCTGGGTTGTGTTATCTTTAATCATACATATTATCTTTGTTAACTCTTCATTCATATAATTTATTTCATATTTAGGCATTATTTTTATTCTATTTTTCATCATTTCATATATCACAAAAAGCTAAAAAAAGGGGTTAGGGCTAACCTCGAATCTGGTGAGTTTGTTTCCAATTGCTGTTTTATGTTATTGTTTTTACAAGTTACTACACTTCACTCAGTTCTAATCCTTCTTCACTTATTTTTCTTATCTTATTGTCTTCTAGTTGCACAAATATATCAAGCTAGCATCGGTTGGAGACTCTTCTTCATCGGCTGGCCGATGAAGAAGAATGTTGAACTCACATCTCAATCTCCCGCGCTAAGGTACACACGGTCATATTTTATTTTTTAATTCCATAAAGCGGCGCTCGCGGCTCCTGGCGACCACTCCAATATTTTATTCATGTTCTAAGTTTATTTATTCCTCACTCTTCTGCCACATGACCCGAACCGTCTCCAATGCTCGAGCGACGCCGTGACATGAAAGTTCGGGGATCAATATGAGTGTGGGACCGAGGTGAGAATTTTATTGCTTTCTATGTATTTTTCTATTCACTCCCCTTCCCCTATTCCATCTTTCACCTTCTCTTGAGGTGCCGATCCGAAACCCGTTTCTGGAGTCGACAGTGAGTCCTCTTTCATTTCCAATAAGAATTATTGAATTCCAATATCTGTGGTGCCCATAGAACATCCTACATCGACATTGTGCCAGTGGTTTCCAGAACTTCACTATCCAAGGTCCAACTTATCAGGTAAATTCAGATAGCTTTTCATAAGATTCAGTCTTCACACAAAATATTTTTATGCAAGTCTTCTTTATTATAAAACAAATGGGAGTCTATTCTGATTTCTGTATTGTCTATGGTGATCACTTCAACAAAGTCACATAATCTGGTACTATTTCCAGTTTCTTTTCA
This sequence comes from Cryptocoryne crispatula var. balansae, assembly GCA_036172225.1. Lineage (NCBI taxonomy): Eukaryota > Viridiplantae > Streptophyta > Magnoliopsida > Alismatales > Araceae > Cryptocoryne > Cryptocoryne crispatula. Next base: position 15,600,546 of record CM069924.1, read on the forward strand.
ATTTCATAATTTCTATAGGGCTTTACGGACATACTAAGGAGAAGTTATCAACATAGAAACTCTTCCTCTTCAAGTCCTCTATCTATTGAAACAAACAACACTTGGTTTTGACATCGGTGCTGTCCTCTGTGGTCTCTACATCAGAGCCACACAGTTTACATTGAATTGTCACTTTGCTGGGTTGTGTTTCAATTGTCGTTTTATGTTATTGTTTTTATAGTTACTACACTTACTCAATTGTAATCCTTCTTTCACTTGTTTTCTTGTCTTCTTTGTCTACTAGTTGCACAGGTACATCAAGCTAGCATCGGTTGGAGACTCTTCTTCATCGGCCAGCCGATGAGGAAGAAGGTTGAACCCGCATATCATTTCCTGCGCTAGGGTACACACAATCAACTTCATTTCTTATTTCATTTGAATCGAAACCCGTAGTTTCTGGCGACCACATTCTTCATTCATTCATGCATTAAGTACTTTTTATTTCGTTCTCACTCTCCTCCCACATGACCCGAACCATCTCTCCAGTGCTCGAGTGACACCGAGAGATGAAAGTTCAGGGGATCAATGTGAGTGTGAGACCGAGGTGAGAGAGTTATTTTCCATGTTTCCATCCTACCTTTCTCATCCCTTTCTTGAGGTGTTGATCTGTAAGATGACTAACCCATTTTTGGAGTTGACAATAAGTATAACATTGCCTTCAATAAGCACTTTAAAATATATTTTTTAAAAGCAAAAATATCATTTTTTTCAAGGTATTAAAGCCTATTCGTTACTTTTGTTTTAATTTTGTAATTATTTCATTAAAACTTTCAAGACTGCATTGGTGAAATAGATAGTACTCATTTTTTTATAAAAATTTAAAGTACAAAAATTGCTCAATATGGTGATTGAAAAATAAAGTATCTTAGAATATGATAACAACATGTAGTTTTGATATGAAATTTTTATATGTACCTAATGGATGAAAATATTCTACTCTAAATTCTTTAACATTACATACTGTAATAAATGATGAATTTTATGTCATTGAAGATGAATTTTTTAAGTTAATATTTTTTGTTAAATGTTTTTTTAACAATGTTATGTACATTTGATATTTATTTTTTACTTTCAGATAAATATTATCTTATTGATTCTAGTTATCGAAATATTGTAAATTGTTTTGTACCATATTATAATGTAAGATATCAGTTGAAAGAATATTTTTTAAAGTCACTTGAGTCCTCAAAAGTATAAACAGTTATTTAATCTTTGATAAGCATATCTTAGAAATGTTATAGAACATATGTTTAGTGTTTTAAAAGAATGAATTAATATTTTTCAATCACCTTACCCAGTTCAAACTCAAACAAAGATTATTTTGATTGGTTCTTTTCTACATAACTACATATAGCATTTAAAGAAATATATGAATGAGTTATTTCATTAATAACATAAACAATTGAAAGAGTGATAGAAAATGAGATTATTGAAAGGAGTCAAAAAAGACTTAAATGTAATATTGAGCTCTTATCTATTGAAAAATGGAGACATGGCAAAAACCTTAGAAATAGAATTACTCAAGAAATTTGAAAAAGTATAGTATAAGAAGATATTAACTTTTGTACACATAGATGGAAGCAAAAGAACAACTTGGTTGGTGAAACAATCTTCCAAGTAAATGTGCTTTTATCTTTTCTTCTTTGGCCCGCTCAACGGGTCCTCTCTTTTTTCTTTAGTCCACAGAACGAGCATTATGTAGGGGAAAATGTTGAATTTAGGTGTTGTCTATGAGTGCAAAATTGCTCTTTTTTCTTTGTATGTCTAACACTTTCTCTTGTGATGCTTGTGACTATGTTCACGTTTTTTTGATTAATTTCTTGGTTGAGAATACTTTCGTCAATTTAAAACTATTTCGTTGCTGAGAAATTTTACTTTATTTTTTATTTGTTTCTCTTGTTAAGTGCATCTATGTATTTGTGTGTTTGGGTAGAGGCTCGACAGAGTTTATGATAGGTGCTCATACACTAACTTGTAAACCAATTAAAATATTTGTGTACCTAGGCCAATGAATAGGAAAGATGTTGGGATTTTCCCTCACCTATGCTTTTTCTCAGCAATTTCATGAGCGCTCCTACAGTTTATGCCTCGGAATTGTGTATGTACATAAACTTGTGTGCAAGAACATGTTGATTTAGTAACCTAACCTAGTTTTAATTTACTCTTATTTGATGATCAGATCTATATATAGAGCATGTGTGCATGCATACCTTGTTCTATACAAACTATTTGACTTTCTATCAGTTCTTTATTTGGTTTATGTTGTCCTTGAAAATATCTAACTAACTTTTTTTTTACACAAGATGAGATCACCAATCACTGGTCATTGGTGAGTAGACTGGTGGTTAATGGTTATGAGAAGATGGACCAAGCTGATCACTAAAATTTTCGACTGGGTTGGGCAACCTGGCTCAACCCAGATCTAATCTGACATTTACTTATCAAGAGAATAAAAAAAACAACAACTTTTTTCTTACATGCTTATCTTACCTATATGACACTCTTTTTTTAATTCTTGAACTTTCTTGGGTCCTCAACGCTTCGAGGTTATATATTCATTATTATTTATTTTGGCCATGAATTATTCATACGTTTTAATGATTACCTAGCATGCTTAAGACTTGGGTTGTACATACTCTTGGAAGTTGCAATTAACAATTCTTAGAATAAATTATAATCTGGATCTTAGTCAAAACTAGTACCTCACCTTTTGTTGAGTGTTTACAAAGATCTTAGCCTTAAACCCTCATGTAGCACTTATATTGGAAAATCGAGCTATGCCTATTAGAGGCACAACAAAAGGTAAGAAAAAAATCAACCTTAACTTATTTTCCATGTACAATAGGTTGGGTCAAAGATTAGTGAAGTTAGCGGTGATCAAAACACACCAAGAAAAGACTTTGTATCTTCATAGCCTGATGCCGCAATATTGTGATAGAAATATATGTCCTATAAATTAATCATATTTAAGATGTTTTGACATTTTTCAAAATATCTCATTCAATTTGATTGACATATAATTATTACTAGCTCTTATTAGGTACATATATTGTAATGGAATCCTTGATCACATGTAATGATAATTGAATCATAATAAGATCATGATAATGAGATCAATCATTTATAGGTCTATGATTTAAATATTCATAGTCATATAATTCTTGAGATATGATATTAAGAATTTAGATAAACTATAGTATGTGATATCTTCTCGTATGATGAGGAAGACTAATCTGATTGATCCTTTGCCTGGAGACACTAAGATATACATGTGTTCATTAGTTGAGTAGTTCACTGAACTTACTGAATTAGAAACCCTAAATGCTATCTTACCTAACTGTCAATTAAAATTTTCTATCAACATGATTGTATGGTTGGACCTTTGACATGGGTCACTAAAGATGTGATATTAGGTGTATCTTTTACTTTGACTATTGATTTATGTATTACTTAATTCAATGGTCTAGTATAATTAACAGATTAAATATAAGAGAAACTTAACAAAGATAATTGAATAGACAACAAAATAATGTCTACTCTTGGTAAGTGAGTGTACCTTATGGGATCGTATTCTAAATCTCTGTCCATAGTAGAGGGATTACTTTGAAAAAGAGATTTTCAATTGATCTGATTCTGAGTATAGGATTACAAAGTGTCAGTATACTAAGTAGTTAACAATTAATGTTGTACCATTATCTATAAGGAATCAGTTCAATTAGATTGGTGCAAAAAATTTTTTTTGATTCCTCAAATATCAACATCTAACTAGTATTCGAAATGATTTTGAATAGTACCTTTGTGGGATTCAAAAAAATCCCTATAGATTGGAGAAGATCGAGTGTTCTCACACTCTCCTAGTCACTCAAGTGTGTGACCTCTAGTCATATCCACATGTACCGCCTTTGAAGTTGAGCTCTTCTTCATGTTGGACCTTCCGACTTGCCCTGGATGAAGTTCCATAGACTCTTGAAGGCCTTAAAGGTGGGAAAATGTGAAGGAGGTGGCTATGCTCGAAATTAGCACCCTTGGCTTGATAGGGTTTGTGGTATCTTCACTATTATTTATATTACTTGGAGTTTCTCATAAAAATACAACCTAGTTCCATAAATAAAACCCCTACCCCCAAATATAAAGATTAGTACATGTGTGCGACCCACTATGCCCAATAACCCATTTGGTTGAGACTTAATTAAAAGAAAAACTTTTTTAAATTAAATCTATTATAAGATAATAGATTCAATGACCAACCGATCATGTAGGGTACAAGTCATATCCCATAATCTTAAACAACTTCATGGATAAGCTCCTCTCCAAAAACCCTTTCCATCATCAATTACCAAACCAATATAAATCCTCATTCATCCAATATCCCGATCGGATAAGAGTATAACATTGACTATCAACTTCTAGTCATTTCAACATTATAGTATCTTGTACTAGGAATTAAATCAATTAAAAAAATATCCTATTTACCTTGGCCAAAGATTTATAGTACTATCAATAGGACATTATCTCTTTCGTGCCGATAGTGAACAATCCCCTGTTGTCTGCTCAATTACTTTCATCAGGTTTTTTATATGCCCAATTCATTAATTATGCAGGACCACTATAGTAAGTGATCCAGAAGTTAATAGTCAAAGTACATGATCTACCTGATAAGACATCTTTGGAAACTCAGGTCAAAGATCCAATGTATAACCGTGATGATAGAATACCCTGGTCGATAGTTTGGTAAGACATCGTTCAGGGATTCTATACTGGTCAGTTTAGTGAACTCATTCCTCTAATGAGCACCTATATATGTATTTTAGTGTCTACACACTAATGACCAATGAGATCGATCATCTTCATCACATGAGAAGATATCACATACATTAGTCTTATGATGCTTAATATCTTGTCTCAAAGATTCTACAACTAAGAACATTTAGATCACATGCCTATAAATAATTGATCTTATTATCATGATCTCATCGTGATTTAATCATCATTTCATGCAACCTAAGACTTCATTATGATAGATGCATCTAAATAATATAAATACTGAAGATAATGCCATTATTTTCAAATAAGATATTACAAGAAATGTAAGATCATATCAAATATGATTAGTTTGTAGAGCATACATTTCTTTCAATCTCCTACTTGTACTAAAGCCAAGCACCCACATGCCTGATCCCTATCAACTCAAAGTGACCTTCAAACACACTTTGAGTTACGTCATTAGTTAGTAGATCTACAATATTTATAATTTAGGATACTCTATTTTTAATTATGCCTTCCTAAGCTGCAATCACTTTGATTAAGTAGTATTGCCACAAAAGTGTTTAAACGTATAATAAGACAATAACTCCACTACATAAGTGATGATCCATCATTTTTACAAAACAATGATACATTATCAAAGATATTAGATACAACTTCCTAATCTAAGATGAACTCCTTCATCTAAACTACTTTATAAGAAGTTGACATCAATTATATACACTATAATTTGTAAAATCTACAGTGTCTATAACATAAAATTTTTCTAGCTCACTACACCACCATTCAAGTAAGAATGTACTTTAAAATTATCTAGTTATCAATCATATATAACTACAAGCTTAAGTATAACTCAAAACTTTCAGTTATATTCTCCACACTAAAAATGCATTCTTAGTACTTCTCAAGTACTTGAGGATATATTTCTTAACTATCTAGTGTCTCTCACTTGGATTTGTTTGATAACTATTTGTAACACTTATAAGACTCATCGCATCAGGCTATGTACATAGTATACATGATATATCCAATGACTAAGGCATAAGGGACTATACTAATATATTCTTTATCTCTTTAAAAGAGATAAAACTCCATATCTCATAGGCATGGACTATAGTTGTCAAAGTGGATGCCTATGCGGCGCCTAGACGCCTTTGCCTGAATGCCTTGCCAGGGCTACTTTTTGGGGAGCCCAAAAAGGTGCCCAAGGTGTCTAAGGCACTCACCTAAGCGCCCAAACAAGGTGTCCCAGATATTTTTATAATACAAATTTAAGATTTATGATTATAAACATATATTATTAACTTAAAATTTATAAAGTTTCTTTTAACTCTCTTTCCTCTCTCTCTTTCTCAATTAATTTATCAAGATTAACTTCTTATCCAAAAATAAATACCTACACTTTCATAATTAGCTATATAAAATTATATTTATCTGTATGTACACATAATCCTATACATTCAAATATAAAATACAAATATAATTATATTTTTATATATATGTTTGTATGTTTGCATAAATATATATAGTATTAACATATAATTATATATATACACATCTAATTATACCACCTTGACCACCTAAGTGACGCCTAAGTAGCCACCTTGTCGCCTTGACAACCATGGACATGACACTTATATGAGAGTTTTCAAGTCAAACCCTTTGACTATGATGTCTATGTACAACAATTGGGTCAAGCCAAACATTCTTTTTAGATCTTTCTCTATATATTTAAATCTTTAAGAAACTTCTCCTGAATAATTATAGAAGAATCATTTTATAGCTAAACTTCACGTATGATAATTATTGACCCTTGCCCAAAAGATGGCCATGGCCATGTCGTAGCATGGACCTGATGGACTAATAGAAGTACCGGGAATAATTAAAGTACTTTTGTCTAGTATAAGAAATTGTAGCATGTGATAAATTAGTCAAACTTAATCAGCACAAACTAGCATGATACTATGAGGTTGAAGGACATAAAATTCATACAAAAGATAAGAGCCAAAAGATTGATTATAAATGGCACAAGTATCATTCACGAAAAGAGAGAAAAGAACATGTTAAGATGGCAAGTGCAAGTAAAAAATATATACATACATGGGTGAACACAAAATCAACTTGGGTCTATGTAAAAAGTGCACTGAGGAATATTGTTTATAGGTAATCTGGCTTCAACCAAGAGTCCAAGATTGCCATTCAAAAAAAGGGGAAAAGCACAACTATTCACGGCAAGCCATATTCCCAAGAAAAAACTTTTTGAACATTTGTGTTAGTTGCCCATTGATGTCTACATGGTATAAACTCCAATAATGATGATCTTAATTTATAAAACTGATTGATCATAGTTTCCCAAAGGGGTGGCCAACGACGAATGTCATGTTTGTTTAAGTCAAATGACAACGATCCTCCTCCAGAGAGGGCGACGACTGTCAACTCTGAAAATTCAGCCACAGGGAATGAACCGACCAAGGAACTGAATTTAGGAACCCTGGAAGATCCTAAGACTATCCTCATTAGTGCAAACCTCACTCCCTTAGAAAAACAATGTTTAATCAAAGTTTTGAAAGAATACAAGGACATGTTCGCATGGACATATGATGACATGCTGGGATTAGATAATTCATTGGTTGAACATAGATTAACTTTGAAACTTGAAACTACCCTGATCAAACAAAAGCTCAGGAGGTTCCACCCTGATATTGCACTCAAAATGAAAGAAGATGTCAACAAATTACACCAGGTAAAATTTATTAAAGTCGTACTTTATTTACAAATGGTGGCTAACATAGTCCCTGTTATGAAGAAGGATGGACAGATTCGGATTTACATAGATTTCAGGAACTTGAACCGAATGTGTCCTAAGGATGATTTTACTTTGCCTCATATCGATGTTTTGGTTGATAACACATCTGGATATGAGATGCTCTCATTTATGGCTAGTTATTCAAAATACAATCAGATCTGGTTAGCAAAAGAGGACCAAGAGAAGACCTCATTTACTATTCCTTAGGGAACATATTGCTATCATGCCCTTTGGGTTAAAGAAGGCTGGAGCTACATTTCAGAGGGCTATGATGGCTATCTTTCATGGCATGATACACACCCGTGTAGAGGTGTATGTGGACAATTTAGTTATCAAGTCCAAGAGTCAAGAAGATCATTCTGAAGTACTAAAATTTTTTTGCAACTAGCTAGAGAATACAAGCTGAAAATGAACCCTAAGAAGTGTACATTTGGTGTTTCATCAGGAAAACTATTAGGGTTCATAGTAAGCAAAAGGGGCATAGAGATCAACCCAAACAAGGCCAAGGCAATTATTGGTATGCCTCCTCCAAAGAATATGAAAGAGCTTCAAGGATTGATTGGGAGGCTACAATTTGTCCACTGGTTTATCTCACAACATTCCCAAAGGTGTAAACCTTTCTATGAGTTAACCAAGGTGGGGGCCAAGTTTAAATGGGATTCGAAGTGCCAGGAAGCATTTGATAGGTTAAAAACATACTTAGCAACTCACCTATACTTAGACCACCAATTCTTGACAAACCCTTGGTTCTCTACATTTCAGTTCTCGAGAATTTTCTTGGGGCAGTCCTTGCACAAGTTGATGAAGATGGGAAAGAGTGAGCTACTTACTACTTGTCTAAGATCTTTGATGCTTGTGAGCTGAAGTACACTGTGGTGGAAAATACTTGTGCTGTTCTTGTTTGGGTGGTTCAAAAACTCAAGCATTATTTTTTTGCTCACCAAGTCAAACTCGTTACTCACATCAATACTATCAAGTTTCTCTTAGAGAAGATAGTTTTGACTGATCGATTAGGGCGATGACAAAGTTTCTTGTCCCAATTCGATATCACCTATGTTTTGCAGAAGACAATCAAGGGTTATACTATTATTGAACACCTTGCCCATCATCTCTTACCCGTCTTTGACCCAGTCCGATCAGAGTTCTCGGATGATGAACTAATGTTAGTCCGATCTTCCAATCTTTAGACATTATATTTTGATGGGGCTCTGAATTCTTATGGTAGAAGGATAGGTATTGTTCTTCTGTCACCTGAAGGTGTCACCATTCCATAGGCTTTTCAGCTCAACTTTCCAACAACTAACAACATAGTTGAGTATGAAGCCTTACTAGCTGGGCTGGAGGACACTCACTTCCATGGTGCCACTGAATTGAGGGTGATAGGTGATAGTCAATTGATCCTACGCCAAGTCCTATCCAAGTATCAAACTTCCCATCCAAACCTCAAACCCTACCAGGAACTTACCACCTGCTACATCAAGCTATTTTTCAAACTCACCTTTGTCCATGTCCCCTATGCTTAGAATGTCCTTGCCGATGCCTTAGCTTCACTAGCTTCATCTTTATCTGTCCTGCTAGGTAGGCAAGTGCAGATTATTCATGTCCGTAAGAGGTCAAATCCAGCAATTGAGGATAGACATTTTCTAAAGGTTAAAGAGAGGTTCAATAGAAAAGAATACCTAGAACACAAAAAAGAAATCTCCTTGATTGAGTTGGAAGAATTAGAAGAAGGTGAGAGACCTTGGTATGATGAGATCGCGAGGCAAGATCAGTCATATCCACCTGGATTAATCACCAAGGAAAAGAAGGCAATCAAAAGAGTAGCCCAGAGGTATACAATCCAAGGAGGAGTGTTCTACAAGAGGAGCCTAAGCGGAATTCTACTTAGGTGTCTTGATGAGGAAGAAGTCAAGTTGGTGCTAAAGGAAGCACATTTTAGGGTTTCTGGTGGTCATGTGAATGCTCAAGCCCTTGTTAAGAAAATCATCCGACAAGGATATTATTGGCCAACTTTAGAAGAAGACTGCTCCATCTTTGTCCGGCACTGTCATTCATGTCAACTCCATGCTGACAAGATTCATTCTCCCACATCTTCTCTTTATTTAATTCATGCCCCATGGCCTTTCACCATGTGGGCTTTTGACATCATTGGCCCCTCGAGTGACCTCAACTCCGAAATGCACTCAAAATCATTCATTTTGATGGCAATGGAGTACTTCACAAAGTGGGCTGAAGTGTAAGCGTTTGTGGAGATTAAAGCATCAACAGTTTGCTCCTTCATCAAGCGCAACATCCTTGCAAGGTTCGGGATCCCGAGCGACATTGTCATCGATAATGGGCCGTAATTTCTCTCTCAATATCTGTGTGATATTTGCAATAGGTATCACATTTCATTGCATCATTCATCACCATACTATTATCAAGGCAATGGTCAAGCAGAAGCCACCAATAAAACTTTAATTAAGATCATCAAGAAATCTTGTAAGTCTAGCAAGTTTTCCGACTGGCCTGATAAGCTTGTAGATGCCTTGTGGGCTTATCGTACTTTTGTAAGGAGTCCCACTGGACAAACTTTGTATGCTTTGGCATATGGGATGGAAGCAGTGGTACCCTATGAAGTATTACTTCCATCTCTTCGAGTTCAGCTCGACAGGGATATTCCTATTGATGAGAGACGAGAATCTCTCCTTACACAGCTTGAACTCTTGGATGAAAGAAGGTTGGCCACCGCTGAGTATGCCCATACTTACCATAACAGACTTAAAAGGTTTTATCAAAAGAGGGTGGTCAAGAGAAAATTCGAGATCAATGAGATGGTCATTAAAAGAATTTTTATTAAGTTGGGGGTCCCTGCTCCAAATTGCAACCTAACTGGGATGGGCCTTTTGTAATCATTGAAAAATATCCAGGCAATGCATGTGAATTGACTAATGCAGATGGAGAAAAATTGAATCATCCTTAGAATGGAGTTTACCCAAAAAGTATTTTCTATAAAAAATGGAGAAACCTTTGGTATAATCGCGAGTCATCGATCCTAGGTTGTTCGTGAGAAGTCAAGGGTAGGTACCATCCTATACACATAACACCTCTCGATCCTAGAATCTAGACAACCCGATACTTGCGAGAGGCAAGGCAGAAATCTAGAAACCGAAGGAGCACCCTTACCCTATTCTTTTCTACTCGGTACAAGAAAGAGGGATGAGATTAGAGAGGGGCGGTATCAAAAACACTCACCACCCTAGGAGGAGGCCATCTCGGAGGGCGCAAAAGGGTGCCAAAAATGGGCAATGAACACCTCAGGTTAAAAAGAAAATGATTAACCTGTCTGGATGAGTACCCAAAGTGATTGTCAAGGCAAAAGAGCACTAAAAGATGGACAATGTCCCCACAGGTCAAAAACCTATCCAAATATGTGCTACATAAAAAAGAGCAAAAAATAGGAAAGACCTTAAGAGGCCAAACCCCAACAGGTAATTTGGGTGCGAGTAGAAAATTCCCTATCAACATCTCCAAACCCTATTAAGGACTTTCTCTATACACTTCCTCCTTAAACCCCTAGGGTAGGGTAAACCGATCGAATCCAGGTGGAACCCAAGCCGATCAAAGAAAAAAGGTTAGAACGATTCTAGGTAGGGAACTTTATTTTGCATATGGTATCTACTACTTAAGTCTTGACAAACCCCAAAGATCGATGAACTGTTTCAAATACCAATATTTTCTCCAAAAAAATTTGAATATTTCAAAAATATAAAAATTGAATATTTCAAAAAAAATGAATATTTTAAAAATCCAAAAAATTAAATATTTCAAAAATAAAAAATTTTGTTTATTTAAAAATACAAAAAATTGAATATTTCTAAAAAATAAAAAATGCATCATTTTTAGCTTAGTCATGATTATTTCCTTAGTTGCATCCATGTTTATTTTTCTGTCATGCATATTTCTATTCCTGCATTGCATGTCCATTTTGGCTTTAATTACCATTGTTAAGAAGGCTCTTCCCTTTGGCCTAAGTCAAAAGTTGGCCATAATAGGCAAATGAATGAGTTGTGGTGAAGATCTAATCCTCTTTTATGAAGTGTTTTAGGCATTTCATTGTAGGAGAGGAGAGGATTCTCACCATGGCAGGTAAGTTCTCACAAACCTTACTCCCATTTCATTTAAGTCATTTATTTTATTCTACCTTGTTAAGAAGACTCCTCCCTTTGACTCAAAATCAAGGCAAACGATAAACAGGCAAAGGGATGACATGGTGAAAATTTAATCATCTTTGCAAAGTATTTTTAGGAGTTGAAGAGGCAAAAAATGGGTCATCAAGTACATTTTTTTTGCAAAAAAAAGGCCCAGAGCGCATTTGCCCTCATCTAGGGGCACATGGCCATGTGCCCCATCCCCCAGGCGTATGGACACGTGCCCTCGATCGGAGGCACATGGACTAAAAATTAAAAAAAAATTAAAAATCCCAAAAAATTAGAAATTGTTTATAATCTTGAAAATGACATTTTTTCTAAAGGAACCACCATCAAAAATATTATTTTTACTTCCAAATGATGGTTCTAATAGTGTAAACTTCAGTTGTTCATTTTTGGAAAAATATGCTTCATACAACAATTTCGTCTGTTGGGTACTAATTAGAAATGGGTAGGCAACATTTTAAGTCCAACAGGTGAATTGGTGAGATCGGTGTTCCTGAAGGAACTTCATGCCAGCTCTGCGGTGAAAAGAAAGGAAGTGCCACCTAGCTGAACATTATCATGGTGTTGTATTCCATCAAAAGGCAAGATGAGGATGGGCCAAAGATGCTGATGAATCAGGCAGTCCATGCAAGTTGATAGACCACGCCTGAAGACTTCACTCAGATAGAAAGGATGAAGCTTGAAGTGTGTTAGCTCACATTTTGGATACACTTGTAAAATTTTCATCATCAGTTTGATCATCAATTTCACATCATCACCTGCATTCTATCCTTCTCTTCACATCACTCCTACCATTTGTCATTTAGTTATGTTAGGTTCATTTAATATATTTTATGCATTGATGTTGAAGACCTTGAGCGTGAAGATGACTAGGCTTGAGATCCTCTTCAACAAAATCTGTGACGGCTTAGTCATTCCTTCACACTCACAAATAAGTTAAAATTGTATATTGGAGGGACGATGGTTCGTAATCAGGTGTCTTGAACTCCAATGGACAATCTATATCTTCAACTATTTTCTACATAATTTTCTATGTTTTCACATCCGTCTTCTTTTCATTCTTCATTATTCCCAATGTTGTCCCACCATGTTTCTGTTACTTACTCTGTTATCCCATTGTGTCTTTTATTCTATCATATTTGTTTATTCCACTGTGGCAATTGTCATGCCATTGTTTCTTTTATCCCATCATTCTATGTTAGTCCCACCATTATCTTTCAATTCCACTATGGCTTGAGACTATTTTGTTATTGTCTGAATAACCAGGTTTTCTGCTAGATCATGATTCATGATTTTCACGATACCCGAGCAATTTTGTTATGCTTAAATGAACCCTTTTAGAACTTGAGGTTATTCCACTCAAAATTAAGCTAAGTATTTTGGTAAAACTTAAATGAACTTGAGATTCCAAATATGATGGATTGGTATTCTTTTCATTTTAAAATCAATTTCTCTTTCAAACTTTAGCCTATCACAGTACAAGAACATCGCAAAGTTTCGGTTGCTGGCTGATGATGAACCTACGAATTCGAGGACTTCTCACCATGCTGAGGGTTGGCTACCTCCTTTATCCTTTTATTTTTCACCTCTCATGCCAAATGGCATGTCTTTTACCAATCGATTATATGAAATTTTGATGGAATATGAAAGTGATCTAGAATATTCAATGAGATTTATTTCGCTAAATTGGGTTGATAAGCGTGTCTATATCTACACCTTGATACCACCTTTTCAGTTCATCACCATTTCATTCCGCTACATTCATCTATGCTCACTTGCATTCCATTACAGTTCACTCCGAATCACTCAGCTTCATTACATGTCATTTCCTTACAAAGTCGACATCAAGATGGGGCAAGCTATAGACACGCCAAATTTGCTTAATTCAAAGCATAAAACTCATATTTTATAGGGTAGCATGCATTATTGATCTTAGAATGATGACGGGTTCTTTCAATGTTGATTTGGAGCTTTGCCGAACGAAATTGGACGTTTTCCGGAGTTTTCCACACAAAGCCGTAATTTCCAATCGAAAGCCACATGTAAATTGTGTAAACACGAAAATTGTCTGGGTGACCAATGCTTAATGATCATGTATTGAAGGTTATGGTCAGATTCAAGTTCCGGACATGTTCTGTTTCATGCCATGTCTTTCCAGTTGGCCGTCGGATTCATTTCAACCAGTATCAGATCTTTTGTTCACTATCCTAACTTCCGGATAAAATTCTAAAGTTTTGGAGAGTGTGATGGTTGATGCGTTCTTGTAGAAAGCTTCTTCGGCCTGTTATCTTTTCAATGCAACAAACAACATCGAATTCCAAGTTATAGAGTGTTTGCAATGGCTTCCGGAATAAAGACGCGCGGAACCAGTCCCATGCACCTTGGTCCCAGGGCAGATGTGCCCTGCCCCCAGGGCATGTGACCATGCACCCCCATCTTGATGCACATGGCAATGTGCCCCTGATTGGGGACACAAGGGAACCTGTTTTCGATCGGGACTCTACCTCTGACCGGATCGGATCAAAATTATCGATCGGATCGGACTAAATTTTTCGGATGGATTGAATGCGCGCCCTTCTAGGGGCACATGCGCCCTGGGCCAAGGCGCAAGAAACCTGTTTTTTAGGTATGGATCGCGCCAATTTTCTATCATAAATAGACTCCAATTCTGGTCATTCCAGAGGTCGGTTCACGACTTCCCGGGCATCTCAAGACATCCAAGCTCCCTCCTGCATTGATTTTGTGATTTTTAGAGTGAGAATTTCAAGATTTTAGAGAGATAAAAGTCAGTTCATGAGAGAGAAAGGTGGTCTGTAGGTGATCTGCCATGTTTCTCTTCATTGGCTTCTACAGCAGCGTGTGAATGTCTTCTGCCTGAGCTATGAACATCAAAGTTCTTCTTCTCCGAGTCTTCTTCTATTTGCAATCAATGGCACATGATTCCAATGTTAGGGCTGGTTGCGGTGAGTGCTAAAGCAAAGTCGCACCTGACAAATCCCGGACTGATGTTTGACTTTTTCTACAACCCAGATTTGGCTATATCTCTTTCAATTCTTATCATAAATTTTCTGTTCTTTTTCCTATTTCTTTGTTTCACCATTATCCATCCTTCTTTTATTTTTTATATTTTTTGCATTAGTTTTAGTCTGATAATACAAAAATAAAAAGGGTTAGAGATAACCCAAATTTGGTCAGTTTCTTTTCAGTTGTGTATGTTATGTCATTTTCTTTACATATACTTTACTTTGTTTAGTTATAATTGTATTTTCATTTGTTTTATTGTCTAGTTGCACAGGAAACCAAGCATCCACGCGTTGAGGACTCTTCTTCATCGGCCGGCCGAAGAAGGAGAAGCTTTAACTTGCACTCTTTCCGCTAGGGTACACAGTCATTTTTATTGCATAAATCGGAACCCGCGGTTCCTAGAGACCACACAATGTCTTAATTTTTCTTCTTCTCATCCTCTTCCTACATGGCCCGAATCGTCTCTTCGATGATCGAGCGACATCGAGGGATGAAAGTTTGGGGATCAATGTGAGTGTGGGACCAAGGTGAGTAGTTATTTTTCGTGTTTTCTTCCCTTTTCTTTCTCATCCCTTCTTGAGGTGGTGATCCAGATTCACGGATGACCCTGAAAAGGAGAGCCCCGTTTTCAGAGTCGACAGTGGCTTGTACCCCTTATGATAAAAAGCTGTCAAATCTATTATTGGATAATATATTTGATTTAATTTAAAAGAATCATTCTCTTTAAATTTGTATTCAACCAAATTGACTATTAGTCCTAGTGGTTCACACACATTAGGACTAATCCTATGGACAAGGCAAGGATGAAAATATATAGAAGATTTAGATTTTTGTGAAAAATTACATCTTCTATATATTAAAGGCTTAAAAAGTAAACACTATTGAGTCAAAGGGTTAGAGAACATCCTTGGCAGCCTCCCTCCCTCCTCTTTTCTCTTGAAGGAGTCCCCGCATGGTCCAACTCCATTTTGGAAGGATTTTCAAGGTTGGAGCGAAGTAGAACGGTCTTTGGAGGAAGTTCATGTGGATACCACTAGAGGCCATCCACTTGAACAATTTGGAGCAGGAAGAAACTTCTTATCTTCATATTTGGTGAGAAATTTTCAAATCCCAAGAAGGTATATTCGATCTACATTTTATTCGGTTCCTGATTATGTCATTTTTAGGTTCAATTAAAGCTAAGACCATAAATTTAAGGAATCAAAATGTTTTAAATGGTTAGATTGATTCCTTACAAGGTTCGGATCAATTGAAAAACTTCTTTTTAAATTATTCTAAGTACTTTGGCCAAGAATTTAGAGTACTATCCATAGGACATTCTTTCTTTCCTACTGAGAGTGAACGATTCCTTATTGTCTATTCAATTGCCTTCATCGGGTTTCTCTTGCACCCAATACATCATCTATACTGGACCATCAAGATGGTGATCTATAAGTCAATAATCAAAGGTACACAATATATCCGTTAAGACATCTTTGATGACTCAGGTCAAAGATCCAATTGTGCTATTGAGAGTAAGAATAACTTGATAGACAGTTCAGTAAGATACCGATTAGGTTTTCCCAAATTGGTCAGTTCAGTGAACTCATTTTACTAATGAGCATTTATGTGTGTATCTTAGTGTCCTCACACTAATGACCAATCAGATCGGTCATCCTCATCACATGAGAAGACATCACACACACTAGTCTATCTGGATCATTGATGTCCCATCTCAAGGATCCTATAAATAGGAACATTTAGATCAAATACCTCTACATGATTGATCTCATTATCATGATCTCATCATGATTCAATCATCGTTACATGTGATCAATGACTTTATTACAATATTTGCATCTAATAATAGCTAGTAATGAAGTTTTGCCTAATTAATTGAATGGAATATTCTAGAAATGTCGAATCATATCATATATGATTGACTTGTAGAACATATATTTCTATCAATTTACACCCATTGATACATGCATTTTTTTGCTTATGGTCTTTTATTCTATGTGATGTCATTTAATCTTGTGACTTGCATGCCCATCACCTTAAAAATATGCCTCTTGTGATTTTGTTATGTAGTTTATTATTGTGAGGCTTGTACTCTACTAAATTGTCACATAATTCAATAAGCTAATGGGGGAGGATGTCTTGAAAGCTGGAATGTCACCTATGACTAAATAGAGACATTTAGTTACCTCCTTGAGTTTAATCTTGTATTGTCTCTTTTGTTTATTGTAAAGCATCTCAACTATTCTATGGCCATCTAAAGCAAAATAAAAAGATATCGACATATGAAATACAAAAATTCTAAGACCAATGTCAATAGCAAACAACTAGCATCAGAATGTAGAGAAGATAAAGCACATGATGAATGCTTGTTATTGCCTGTTAAAATTATAAGGACAAATTGTACCAAAGACTATCAATAGAACCTGCCACAGAGGTTAATCCATCCTAGTTGCATATGTCAACAAAATCTTAGGAATGTCAATAGGAACTCAAAGATCAAAATCCATCTTAAAGAACCTACCATAGGAAGCATAGCTGTGCAAGGTCCCATAAAATCTATCTTAAAGAACCTGCCACAGGCAACAAAAAGAGACATCATCCACACCTAGCATGTCAATACCTCCTTGTCTTGCTTCCATCTGGTATATGATGATATAAAATGTCAATTGTCAAATAACACAAACTAGTCCTACATCAGAGAAGTGAACAACAATCAAGAAGTAGTCAACCTTCTCAAGAAATGACATCTGTTAGTTATTTCAAAATTTACTATTCATCAAATTGGGATGTGTTAATTTGGTTTATTTACATGTTGATTGACTAGTAAATTTGGTTAATTTGCAAATGGATATGCTAGTGGTTTCAATGAAGATCTAAATATCTATTCCATAGTTCTATTAATTTTGAGTGAAAAACATACTTGTTTGAAAAACTACTTTGTAATTTTTTCTATACACAGTGAACCAACTTTATAGTGGAGCACACATATATTGATGGGTCAATCTAGTGGCATCAGGAGGTTGATGACTGGTCAAACAGAGTTGATATTTTGTAAAGGGCTCCCCTGAGCCACAATTGCAAGGATCTCCTGGGCCACATGGCTTCTTTTTTCTTACTATCAGTTCTTGATTTGGGACAAAAAGGTGATCTTATGACCATGTTGAGTTTGTAATCATGCCAGCCATGAAGAATATCTTTATTTTCAATCTTACATTAAGAACTGTTGAAGGCTTGCTGAACAAGTGCCTCTTGTTGGGTACTACTTTATTTTCTGTGGATGCCTTCTACTTTGGCTTGAACAAGTGCATTCAAATAATTATACTAGGATAATATAACATATTTTACTTTCAATATATGATAAGTGTCCTGGCATGTTGTTCTATCAACATGTTGTCAACTTTTTCATTTCAAGGTTACTTCCAATACCTTTTTGGTCTTACAAATGATACATGAGGTGCCTTCTTGATTTTTTATTAAAATATTAAGATGAAAATTTTTTATAATTTTTAAGAAGCACTTACACATATTTCAAATGCTGATTATGTATAAAGATTTTTCTTAGTTCAATTATTAAGGTATTTTAAAATTTAAAATAATAACTTATAAAAAATTCTGTTTTAAGATAATGTTATATTATATAAATTTATACTAATAAAATTTTTTATTACTTTATAACTTTTTTATAACAAATTTTAAATTATGAAATCATTGAAATATATTTATAGACAACCAAACAATTGAAAATGTTTTCAGAAAAATAATTTACCGACAGCCAAATGACCAAAAATATTTTCAAAGAAAATGATATACAAGTAACCAAATAGTAAATGTTGTTTTAGATTTTCTTGAAAAAAGTATTCCATGAAAACATTTTTATTAATTTTATTTTTACTGGGAACCAGATGGACCCTAGTAATCTCTTGATCATGTCCCAATCAAAGACTTTTAATGTTCTAACTACTATCTTTCTTCACCTCATGTCTTACAAATGATACATGAGGTGCCTTCTTTATTTTTTATTAAAATATTAAGATGAAAATTTTTTATAATTTTTAAGAAGCACTTACACATATTTCAAATGCTGATTATGTATAAAGAATTTTTTTAGTTCAATTATTAAGGTATTTTAAAATTTAAAATAATAACTTATAAAAAATTCTGTTTTAAGATAATGTTATATTATATAAATTTATACTAATAAAATTTTTTATTACTTTATAACTTTTTATAACAAATTTTAAATTATGAAATCATTGAAATATATTTATAGACAACCAAACAATTGAAAATGTTTTCAGAAAATAATTTACGGACAGCCAAATGACCAAAAATATTTTCAAAGAAAATGATATACAAGTAACCAAATAGTAAATGTTGTTTTAGATTTTCTTGAAAAAAGTATTCCATGAAAACATTTTTATTAATTTTATTTTTACTGGGAACCAGATGGACCCTAGTAATCTCTTGATCATGTCCCAATCAAAGACTTTTAATGTTCTAACTACTATCTTTCTTCACCTCATGTCTTACAAATGATACATGAGGTGCCTTCTTTATTTTTTATTAAAATATTAAGATGAAAATTTTTTATAATTTTTAAGAAGCACTTACACATATTTCAAATGCTGATTATGTATAAAGAATTTTTTTAGTTCAATTATTAAGGTATTTTAAAATTTAAAATAATAACTTATAAAAAATTCTGTTTTAAGATAATGTTATATTATATAAATTTATACTAATAAAAATTTTTATTACTTTATAACTTTTTCATAACAAATTTTAAATTATGAAATCATTGAAATATATTTATAGACAACCAAACGATTGAAAATGTTTTTAGAAAAATAATTTACGGACAGCCAAATGACCAAAAATATTTTCAAAGAAAATGAATTACAAGTAACCAAATAGTAAATGTTGTTTTAGATTTTCTTGAAAAAAGTATTCCATGAAAACATTTTTATTAATTTTAATTTTACTGGGAACCAGATGGACCCTAGTAATCTCTTGATCATGTCCCAATCAAAGACTTTTAATGTTCTAACTACTATCTTTCTTCACCTCATGTCTTACAAATGATACATGAGGTGCCTTCTTTATTTTTTATTAAAATATTAAGATGAAATTTTTTTATAATTTTTAAGAAGCACTTACACATATTTCAAATGCTATAAAGAATTTTTTTAGTTCAATTATTGAGGCATTTTAAAATTTAAAATAATAACTTATAAAAAATTTATTTTAAGATAATGTTATATTATATAAATTTATACTAATAAAAATTTTTATTACTTTATAACTTTTTATAACAAATTTTAATGTATGAAATCATTGAAATATATTTATAGACAACCAAACGATTGAAAATGTTTTCAGAAAAATAATTTACGGACAGCCAAATGACCAAAAATATTTTCAAATAAAATGAATTACAAGTAACCAAATAGTAAATGTTGTTTTAGATTTCTTGAAAAAAGTATTCCATGAAAAACATTTTTATTAATTTTATTTTTACTGGAACCAGATGGACCCTAGTAATCTCTTGATCATGTCCCAATCAAAGACTTTTAATGTTCTAACTACTATCTTTCTTCACCTCATGTCTTACAAATGATACATGAGGTGCCTTCTTGATATTTTATTAAAATATTAAGATGATTTTTTTTATAAATTTTAAGAGGCACTTACACATATTTCAAATGCTGATTATGTATAAAGATTTTTTTTAGTTCAATTATTGAGGCATTTTAAAATTTAAAATAATAACTTATAAAAAAATTTATTTTAAGATAATGTTATATTATATAAATTTATACTAATAAAATTTTTTATTACTTTATAGCTTTTTATAATAAATTTTAATGTATGAAATCATTGAAATATATTTATAGACAACCAAACGATTGAAAATGTTTTCAGAAAAATAATTTACGGACAGTCAAATGACCAAAAATATTTTCAAAGAAAATGAATTACAAGTAACCAAATAGTAAATGTTGTTTTAGATTTTCTTGAAAAAAGTATTCCATGAAAAACATTTTTATTAATTTTATTTTTACTCGGAACCAAATGGACCCTAGTAATCTCTTGATCATGTCCCAATCAAAGACTTTTAATGTTCTAACTATTATCTTTCTTCACCTCATTCATAGTCACTGAATTTCTCAAATACTAGACTTGTATTTCCTAAGGTACATATGTCTATATCATGATAAATCATCACTAAAAATAACAAAATGAAATAAATAACTTTTCACTATAAATATGAGTTATCATGCATTAAAATGTATGAGTTATAGCAACTCAATGGCTCATCTCTCCGGTTCTAATAAGAGGATAAAAAGCCAATCTCATCTTGGTAAGATTCATTATCAAATGGAATGAATTCCAATATGTAAATTATAAATCATTCTTTCACTTAAATTTACTAAGTTTATAGTATCTATGCATATATAACATCTATAATTTTTTTATGATATTTCACCTATGTTCATGGTATATCGAGTATAATAAATAAACTCTTTATTATTATTCTTCTTCCAAAGATCTCATCAAATACAACTACAGAATAATGATAACAATAATATTACGATAATTATCTAATGCTTATCAAACTTCACATGTCACAGGTATGTTGACTTATTTGATGAACAAAATAACAACTATTGTCATTTTTCATCATCAAGTCTAACATATTTCTTCATGCCATTTCCTTCTTCTATTTGTCAAAATTCATTACACGTTCAAATATACAAATTATATTTGATATCACATACCAATATAATTTTTTTTACATAGTGACAAATAAGTTTTTATCATAAATAAATTCCGTTATGACTTATTCTACTCGGTAACTCTCACCTTGCCTAGTCATTGCTCTCACTCTATCTCTTCTAAAGAGATTTAAAATATTATTTTATTTTAGTCTCACCAACTAAGAAAACCAAGCAATTAACTTATCGAGGACGTGAGGACGTGAGAACACTTCGTAATATACAAAAGTGTAGTCTATTTGGCCATTGAACTCAATGGCATCCTATTTATACTGTGAGATGATAACGTTCTAATTTGAGATATAGAATACGGTGTAAGTAATTTAATTTTAATTTTAAGATATAGATCTTTATCTTAAATTTACATCCACTATTTTCTCATGAATCATGTAACAACCTCTAATTATATAAATGGGGATCAAAATCCAATCATATTTATCTTAAATTTACATCCACTATTTTCTTATGAATCATGTAACAACCTCTAGTATAGAAATGGGGATCAAACTCCAATCATCATTATATTGTAATGTTGTGTGACAAAATCAAACTGTCAATCACAACCCATTTTGATTCTTAGTTGCTTGGCTTGTAAACATGTAACACTCCAGTTTGTGAATATGTTAAGAGATTAAATCAGTGGATTATCAACAACATCGATTAACCAATTTTTGGTGGTTGAGTTGAAAGAACTCCAAAGTTAAGTATGTTTTGTTAGGAGTAGGCTGAGGATGGGTGACCTCTGGAGAATGCCTACTAAATTAGTACCATTGTTGGGCCAATCAACTAATTTAATTTGTTGTTACATATAGTATCAAAACATGACCCAACCGAAAGGTCGGGTGTGACTCGTCTAAATATGTGATGTGTGTGTGAACTTGACAAGAGCATCAAGTCTTTAAGGGGGTAGATTGTAACACCTTGGTTTGTGAATGTATTAAGCAATTAAATTAGTGGACTACCAACAATACCGGTTAACCATTTTTTGAGGTTGAGTTGTAAGAACCCCGAAGTTAAGTATGCTCTGTTAGGAGTAGGCTAAGGATGTGTGACCTCCTAAGAAGGCTACTAATTAACACGATTGTTGGGACAATCAACTGATTCAGTCGATCATTACAAAGCATCTATATCTTCATGTGACACAACCAATTATGAAACTTTGTTAAGTTATATCATCATTACATAGACACAAATGATTGATAGTATGTCATTGTGCGATGCAACAAACAATGTACCATGTTCTTATCTTATCGCAGTTTTTTTTTTCAATAAAGCCATATTTTGTGGCACAACTAATATGTTCTCATTAAAGCAATATTATCTACTTGTAATGATGGAAGGTCACACTAGTATATCACATTTACTTGACTTAATTTAAGTACATAGATACTAGTTAAAAGCTACATGCACGTGTGCATATTTATTTTAATATTTATTTATTAAAAATATTTTACAAAAAATAAATTTAATATTTTAAATAAGTATGTCAAAAAAGTGAGTGTTAGTTTTTTATTTAAAAAACTATGTTATGCAAATAATGTAGTTAATATTTGAATAAAAATTATACTCATAATTTTGTAATTGCATTTGGAGATATATTTGAAAGTCTTGCTAAGTTGCCCGAGGAGTTATTGGCAAAGTCTTGTAAGGCACATTGGAAGACCCATTTGGACTCTTTAAGAGAAAGAAGTTAAATTGTAAGATGACACATCCATGTATTTAAAGTGATGGGCGTAGTAGGCAGTAGCACAGTAAACACATAGGCTTTAAGATAAAGAGGTAGGTCAAATTTAAGAAATAGTAGAATCTAGTATGTAACGATTTGAAAAAAAAGAGGGGTTAATTAATTTTTTTTCTTGTGTAACGTCCCCTCCCCCTCCTTGCCGGTTACGCCCATCTCCCTCGCCGCCGGTTACACAGGCCTGCTCCCCCTCTTCTTCCGATTTCTTCTCCGCCTAGATCTCCCTCTTTCTCACTCTCTCTCTCTCTCCATCCCCCTGTGCAGTCTTCCCCTCCCGTCGGGACTCTCGTTCCCGTCTCCCTCCTGGCTACGAAATCGCCCCTCCCCCCGTCTCGGTCTCTTTCTTCTTTTTTTCCAGCTGCCTTCTTCTTCTTCCCTCCCCTAGTCACCTGGCCAACCGCCGTCTACCCCACGATGTCACCATCCGCCGCGCACACACAGCCACCGCGCAGCAGCCTTGGCCAAACGCCGCTCGTTGCCATCGCCGACCTCCGCCCCCTCCCCTGTTCCGCTGAAACTGCCACCGCGTGAAACCCCCCCCTCGAGCTCTCTCTCCCTCCCTTCTTGTTGTTGACGCGCCGTCTTCCTCCCCCATGGACTCCCCCCTCTTATGCCTACGTGCGCGAGTGCGCGAGCTGCGCCGCCCGGCCGCCTCTGCCTTCGTGGCCAGCCGCAGCGCGGACCCGCGGCCACCGCCGCCGTTGTTGCAACCCCCCCTTCCCCGCATTGACGTAGTGCGCACCCACGGCCGCCGCCTCCACCCAGCCGCCTCCCTGCTGCCTCCTTGTCCGCGCGACCCACCGCCGGTCAGCCAGTCTCGTGCGCCAGCATCGTTCCCTGTCTTACCATGCGTCCGCACGACCAACCACCGCTGTGCCTCCCCGTCGGTACCCCCTCCTTCCTCTTCACCCTCGCCTTCGCCGTTCGGCCGCTGTCCAGTCGCCACCGCCGCCGTGCCCCTGCAGCTCCGATCGCCGTCGCCGGCGAGTGCCGTTGCCGCCGCCGCGAACGTCGCGAGCCGCCAGTCGAGCCGGCCCAGCACCCCGGTCCAGCCTCCGGTCCAGCGTCTTCGAGCCGTCCGGTCCAGCCGGTCGAACCGCCCGGTTCGGCGCCGGTTCAACATTTTCTGATTTTCAGAATTATTAAATCCGGAAATTAGAGTTAAGGCCATAGAAATCAGCAAAGAATCCAGAAAATCCAAAAATTTCACCGGAGCTTCCAGGTAGGTTTCTCAAGCTTGTCTATGTATTTGACTCCATTTTGATTAGAAAATATGCATGATTTAACTTATGGACCTTGATTTGACTAGTTTAGACTTTGGACATAAGATTTGTGATTTTTCTCAAAAATCCTTGAAACCAGAACTTTGAAAATGATATTTTGAATATTATGGAACATGTTTGGCATGATTCTGGATGGGTAGAAATATTTTTCATGATATTTGACCATATGTTATTTATGTATATGATTATGTGCTAGAATGGACCTAGAATTGAAATATAATTATGTGGAGATTTGGAAAAACTCATGGGTCATCAAATTATACCTTTTAGGACCTGTTTAGGTCAGATTATGGCTGAGTACATCAGAATTTAATTTGTTTAGTTATGCCAAGCTTGATTTAAGTTAACTGTCTTGTATATGTAATTAAGTATGTCTAGTTTGGTTTGTCATTGCATGTGTGAGGATCATGTAAATTTTGATTAGTCTGGTTTCAGATTATGTATTATGTCATGCATGATATGATTATGTTCATATGGTCAAGTTTGGTGTATGTTTGATTTAGAATATGTCAACCAAGTTGGTTAGTACAAGTCTTGTCTAGTTATGGTAAAATATGTTTAATTTGGTTTCGTATCATGGGCTATGCTATGCATAGTTAGTCATGTAAATTTGGTCATGATTAGTAAGAGTTGTCATTGAGAACAAGTTCAATTATGTCGGGTTATCATATGTCTTGTCAAGTTCGTTATGGATGTTATGTCTTGCATGAAGGGTTATGAAATTGGATGGTTATGTCATGTATGCATGGTATGGTCAAGTATGTCATGATTTGAAATTATGTTATGAACTCTTGATATGACGTGCTATGAAGGCTTCACCAGCCTATGTTAGTCAATTGCCCGTGGGCAGCGGGAAACTTAGATGAATCCGGCCCTCCCACAGATCCCGGATTACCGCGGTTTTCCCTTAGTGTCACCACTGCCTAGGTGCACTTTGGGCTAGCTTAGTATATACTACTTCTATATATATTAGAGCTGGTGAAAGTATTTGTACATGTGAAGCAAGATGACCAATTCCTTGCTCTTTGGCTTTGTGTTTTGGAAAAGATATGAAATATGTTACTTGTGTGTCATGTATGGAGGTTAAACCATGTCATGTTAGAAAAATCAGATTTGTTTTGTTTTAATTTGATCATGTTAAGTTAAGTCTTGAGGTCATTTAGATGATATTTGTCTAACTTGTATGGTCTTGTGTGCATTGGTCTAGAATTGAGTAGCATTGGCATAATCTTTTCCCTTAAAGATAATTATGGTTTGGTTGTGGGTTATGGATAAATATAGAAGACATGTTATTATCATTTGTATTATATCTCAATTTAGATATGTTATCTATCATTGCATGTTTATATGTTAGTATCCGATTGGCGAGAAATGGGTGTAAATCCTACGGAGTCCCCGGACTCACCCCGTTGTGGGATAAAATTTTTCAGCAGGTTTTTTTTGAAGATTTAGGAGCTTGAAGATGAAGTTCAGGTGGAACCAGAGGAGTCAGAGTCATTTGCACTTGGAGATTCTTGGTACTCTCTACTTAGGTAGATGATCTTGATTGTTTTTTAGCAAGAGTGTTGTGAGACTTAGTAGTGTGGTTCTATTATCTTGTTTTGATTGATCTTATGAAAATATTTAAGTTTGGGTTATGGAATCTAAGTGTTGGGTTGCATCCCATTGTCATGACGTTATGTATTTCCGCTGCATATTTTGAGGTTATGTTATTTAAATTCCGGGTCGTGACATAGTACAATTTTGTTTTTTTACACCACGCTTGCTTTTGAAGAGCCATTTAAGCTTTCAGTCAAAAGTTGTCTGTATTACTTAACAATGACCATGGCAACCCCCCGAACAAAACATTCCTACAGTGAGACATGGAGAGACGGCAGCAGGAATGTCTCTATGGACTTTCAATAAATACATGCACTGTTCAAAGAGGAATCCAAAAGTTGTTCGTGAATTTGTCTAGTATCGGACCAGATTATATCTGAAAAGAAAAAGACAATGTGCTTGTGGCACCGCCACAATTTATTTTAAAACAAACAGACACGCACTGAGAGGTAATAAGGCAAGATAAAACACTATATTAGATTCCTATGTTTGACAAATATAAACAAAATAGAATTATCACTTTTAAGTATGAGCATTTCAACCGTACAACCATTAATTCAGCACATTTGTATAAGCATTCTAAAATAAAGTAAAGAAATCGATAATTTTAAATAAGGCACACTGGTGTCTTCACACCCAAAAGGTGCTGCCTAAACATCCGGACAAGCATGACACAATTTTTAAGCATAAAATAAAATGGTCATATAGGTGTTACCAAATGAAATTGGTACAAATCAGTTGGAAGGTTTCTTTTACAAAGTACACCCAAATCATTCCCAGACCAAAATCCTCAAAAATGGTTTCATAAAGCCAACAAAACAATAAATGCATGTTCAACCCATTCAAGAGACTCGGAGAAGATAAAAATGTGCTTTTTTCTAGAAATGAGTAAAAGGTTACAAAACATTAAATATAACAAATAGCTTATAATAGGTACTCATTTGAAGGCAACAAATAATAACACTACTATGGTCGTGACCTTATATAATTAAAGTTGAACATATATGAAACTTGAGAAAGACATAAAAGTAAAGCAAAAGTTACATCCCTTTCACAAACAAATAGGTTATTGATCGAGGATTTGTTCCAGAAAAGGATATTATCATGTAATTTAAAATTGTGTTCTAGACAAGAATCTGTTCTAAAGTATTCTAATACATTGGCAAAAATATTCGACAAGAAATTATTTTGGTTTTCACAATCTTATCATGTAATTTAAAATACTAAAAACCATCATTTAAAAATACAACATTTTACATCAAATAAAACAAATGAAAACATTTCATAATAATAAAAGTGCAATGTTTGGTGGAGTTTCACAAGCAAACAAACATTCCCAGACAAGGACAAGAGTTTCAGAGCGACATCTAGTAACTACAAATGTACTAGCCAAAGCAAATTGTTAGACGGGCAAGCTGTGTGCATGAAAGATAGAAGAGAGTAGGAGAAAAGAAAAGTCCAAGCAAGAAGACAAGGAAGACGACATTGCCAAAGAGAGCCAAAAGAAGCTCGCTTAGTCTTGGATGTTAACTGCATGATTACAAATAGAGTGAAGTCCTCCTTTTCTCTCCACTCCACACCTATCACACACTACAAAAAGAAGAAACTGGATAGTGATGAGAACAAGTGAACTACAACAAGCAACCCAAAAGCTTATCTTAGGTGCATGCATGCACAGCACTAATAAAACTCAGATAGTTATGTACCATTCTCCTTACTCTCCTACGTAACATGAAGCAAAAGTATCTTAAAAGTTGCGACAGATTGCTAACAGAAACAGACAAGTAGATCTAACTCTCATTGAACACAATATGGAAACCCAACACCGGGAGAGGGGAAACATCACTTACACTCCTAGAACACAACATGTGCTATTCATGTTTTTGTTTCCTTGTTGAACGACTCCGTAGTTTTGCATATTGTTGAGAAGTTGAAGCTTCAAATTTTTTTGTTGATTGTAATGTGCTCAACATTGGTGCAAATATAATTGATTACATCATTAGTGTTTTTTTGTTTTTTACATTGTCTTTATTCTTAAATGTCCTATATTCATTTAATACATGAGATATTACTTAATTGTGTGGTTATGAAATACATAATTTAAGTACAGTACATATCTCAAATGGTTAACCTTGAAATATATGAGTTTGCAAAGAAGTGGCTAAGATGACAGGATGATCTTTGAGTATGTTGACCAACTTTTCACCTTCATTCTTTACTATATTTTCCAACATTGTTATAATTATGATATTCAAGCAATTGAAAAATACTTTTCGAAGTTTAAAATTAGAAGTAATAGTAAATAAACATTTGTAAGTTAGAAGATAATATGTGTCATTTGTCAGCATTCAATTTTGACGTTGAACACTTTTTCTATCTGATCTTAGGACAACATTGGTAGCATCATCCATGTTAATAACAATACATAGCAAGTCTACAAAACATTAAATTGATTAATGGGTGTAAGGTTAAGAAGTAGAGAGAAATAAAATACATACCTATGATTTATTCTTTTGGTTTGATCATCAACAATTGTTGTACAGTGATCAAACTATCTGACCCTATTTCTTTTTTTTTTCAATGCATTCAAATGGTGTTATTTCTGATATCATTATTGGCTTGGTGAAGATTATTGTATAGCCTACATCTCCAAAGTTGTATCTTGGATTTGCAACTTTTATCTAGCCATCTATTATTTGTAGCACTTCCCTTCTAAAAGCATTTCATCAAATTTGACAGTTGTTTCCAAGAACATAGTAGCTTGCATTCAAGTTTCCTATGAATCAATAAATTTCAAGAATTAGCTATAATGGAATAGAAGTGAGAAGTGCTAAATAAAAAAACAAGATTATATTTTACCTACTCATCCATCAATCACATGTTAATCACTTTTCCTGTGTTGTTATTCTTAAAGAAAATGTAAGGCTCTCTCTTTTCAACTAATTGACATTTGATACTATATTTAGTTTCCTCTGTATTCAGTTCTTTCAACATAGTATATGCCGAAGTCATATTTCTATCACAAGTAGATTGTAAATATTAAAAACATGTATAAAGAGATATTCGTGTGTATGTATTGATGAAAAATGATGTACGTACAATGTGTGACTTAATAAAGCTCTTTGTACACAATATTTCTTGTGTAATTGTAAATTTTTTTGTCATTGTAATTGTATCGACCCACATAAAATTTTGTAGTATTTCTTGAGACTCCCCTTGATAATGCAACATATAATTGTCCGTGAGAGAAAATTGGCTTTGGCAAATAAATCCCAATATTTGATATAGTTTGGCCCTGTGCTTTATTTATAGTCATCGCAATTGATAATCGTATTAGGAATTGTTTTCTTCTGAATCTAAATGGATAGGTATCCATTTTTAGAGGATACAAAGGTATTCAAGGTATTAAAATTTTAGAGCCAGCATGTTGTCCAACTAAAATTTTAGCTCTTATGATATTTCTTTGGAAATCAAGACAAATCAATCTTGTTCCATTACATAAATCATTTGGAGGATCCAAATTTCTCAATAACATGATAGAACATAACTTTTTCAAGATGAACTTGGAAGAAGGCATGCCATTGGTGTTAAGCTATTTAAAAAATCAACTTGATATTGTGTATTTGTCTCATGTGTATTTGTCTCATCAACTACACTGTCAAAGCTATAATAGATGTATGCTCTACCAGGAAATGTTGTAATAAAGATTTTATTTTTTTTTCATCTACAAACTCATTTTTTTGTTTCCAAAATAGCTCTGTGATTAACATAAGTTGAGTAAGTGTAATGATTGTACAAGTCAAGATATACAACATTGATTATGTTGATTCTCATATCTTCGGTTGCATCATACTCAATCAACATGTCATCTAGAATATGAACTAAGTCATGACCAATACTTTCTTCTGTTCCATTACCAATACGTATGAGAAAATTTGTAAATTCTTTGTCATATTTTGCACGTATATTTTTTGTTAGATACAAATTTTCCATTGTCAACCATAAATATGAACTGACTAAACATGCATCTATTATCTGTTGTTGTGTTCCCTTGGGAACTATTGGTAAAACTTGTTAAAAATCTCTTTCAAATAACATTAGCTTTCTACCAAATGGAAGTTTTGAATCATGGAAGTTGTGAATCCATGATATCCTGTAATGATCGATCAAGTGCTTCAATTGCAAATTTTTGCACATAGGTGCCTCATCCTATATTATTAGTTTTGCATTCTTAATCAAAGTTGCAAGGGAACTTTATTTTTGTGTGTTACACATAGACGATTGTTTAATATCCAGAGGGATCTTAAATCTAGAATGTGCCATTCTTCCTCCAGGCATCAAAGATGTTGTAACTCCGCATGTTGCGGTTTCTAAGGCTATACCTCCATGTTTTTTGATTTCTGCAAGTAAAGCTCGAAAAAGGTAAGTCTTATTGGTACCTCCAAGACTATCCATAAAGAAAAGACCTATTTTTTCGGTATTGACTCGGTCCATTATTTTACTAAATGCTTCTCTTTGATCCATGCTTAACAAAATAATAGAGTCCACATCTTCTGAGGTGTTACAATTAATAATTCATCCATTATTTCTTTAGAATGAATTAAATATGAATTCTCCAATGGTGGTAATTTGGGTAAATCATAGTTGTTGATATTCTTACCCATGCTTTCCAAAAATACTTTGATATCTTTCAAAGTGGCCACAATTGTATCATATGGTGACATATCTTCACATCATTGAAAATCCTTTAACTAGGCATGGAATTGTAACCGCAATGTCCTTACATTTTCAAGTTCACAATATGCCAAAATGATAGCAAATAAGTGACACAAAGAATAAGGCATTTGAAATGTTATTGCTTCTGTGAAACAAGAGATAGTTGCATGATCACTTTCTAATAAACCTCTTATTAGTGCAACTTCCTTGTAAGTAGAGTAGACAACACCCTTAAATATACGCAAGTCTTCAAATGATGTTGGTCCATGTACTTCATTTAAAAGTATCTACAGTGCATGTCTTTCTCCTTCTGATGGATTGGTTTCTATGATTCGACCTATTACCAACTTTTTTCTCCTCCTTGTCCAACAAAGCTGTGATTTATTCTAGATAAAATTTTTAGGAAACTCTCGATAAAGCAAAGAACGTGTCTCAATGTCTATTTTTTCTTGTAAATTTTTTTATTAACATTGTTTTTCTTGATCGAGCTGTGTGCAAAATATTTTGCAAGTCCTCACCATTTCTGAAAGTAACAAACTACTTGTCTGGTAAATGTATAACCAATTGAAGGATTGAAGGGAATATTTCATTCAAATGGAATTGGTAGATCCTCCACATTGCTTCAAGCAGTGAAATCCACCTTCCATCTTGGTAGTTCTTTATCACTTATATGTACTGCCACACGATCATGACCTTTGTAAATGTACTTGTACAAGTACTTTATAGCTGATTTTGAAGAACATATCTCAATATTTTTATGGCAGTTATACCTCTTAAGAAATGTTGGATTATAAGGAATTACCCATCAGTTGTCCAAATATTGTTTTCTAACTTGAACTCTTCTCCCAACTTCTCTTCTTCGGTAAATCAGATATGAATTAATGTTCTTCATCAAGGACTAGTTGAAACTTCATGGATACTTACATTTGCATTTAACATTTTTCATACATGGAGAATTCTATCTTAAGGATCCACAAGTGCCATGCATCATATGTTTCAAAACCAATTCGTATAGTTCTTTATCAACATTGGGATCATGGATTTCTGTCAAAACTATTCTATCATATGTTTCAGAGATCTTCAATTTTTTCTTCTTTTTTTAACACAATCAAGAAATGAGCATGTGGCAACTCCCATTTTTGAAATTCTATAACATTTATTTGGGCTACAACATTTCCAAAAATCATTTTTTTGTACAACAAATGCTTTAAGTTCTAAATTTTTGATCTAAATATTCGAACAATGATACCTAGTCTGTTGAATACAACTTCCCATGGTAGCAACTATTGTTTTATTTCATCCCATTCAGGGTTACAAGTAATCGTGAGAAATATGTCAGGCTTTCCAAAACATTGTACAAGAGCTATTGCATTCAAATACCTTTTCCTCATATCCCTTGACCCACCAATGAATGAAACTAGTAAAATAATTCTTCTACCAATATTTCAGGAATTGACTTCACCTTCTTTAACGGCATCTACAACTACTTGGTACAATTCGGCTCTAATATGAAGTTGATTTTTATAAAAGAAATCTAAATGGTCTGTTTCTATTTTTACATACATGTCAACAACATATTGTTGAAGTAGTCTTCCTCCAAGTAGTAAAATATTTTGATGGTTTTTTCGCATTTGCAAATGATATGCATAGTTCTCCCTTGTAGACACATAACATTGCTTATTTTTTTCTTTTACATGTCCTGTAATTTCAAAAAAAAATGATTATTAAATATCAAAATCTAAATAGTCAATACGTTAAATCATTATAAAATTTTTGACAGACCTTCTTTTTGAATCATGTCCTTAAATGATCCTTGTTGATTAAGTATTGCATTGCTCGATCTTTCTACATATACCATGGAGTTTGTTCTTAGAAATCCTCTATGCCAACCACTCTCTTCTTTTAGGAAGAGTAAAGGATTTGTAGTGGGTCAGAGAAACCACAATTAGATTGAACTCAGTCACTTTCTCCATCATTTCCATAAACAAGTATGTTTGTTACATATCTACCTTATATGTTCTTTCCTTCAACCCAAATAGCTTCCACTTGATCAGAGGTGTAAGGAAATGTCCTACAAAATTTGGTGCAGCGGAAGCGACGATTACTATGGGTTCATTTAAAACCTGTCTCAATCAAAACTGAACAACAAAAACCAAAAATTGATCAAGTGTACCTAATAGGGATTCATATAATACCATGGAGAGAAAAAAAAGCTTCTCAAGCTTTAAAAACTGTTCAAGTGTTTAGTCTCTAGCGATATCCACATGAATGTCATCCACAGCAGGTTCTCCCTTCGTGCCAGCCTGGAGAACTCTTCCCAAACGGAGCTCCATCGCCCATGAAAGCTTTCTAGAGAGAGAAATATGTAGGGTGGAGGCTGAGGAGGCTGAGGATGTGGTTTTTGCCCTTAACTTGACGGGGTTTGGTTGAAACCATTGGTATTTATAAAGAATTTTAAATTTTTTTAAGAAAACCCAAAAATCTTTATAAATGACATCCTTGCCCAATAGCTTATTTGGTTGAGACTTAATTAAAATGGAATAATTCTAGTTAATTTTATTTAAATTCATAATCCGATAACAGATTAATCGGCCTATCAATCATGAAAGGTACCAGCCACATCACAAGATCCCAAATGGCTATAGGGGTAATCTTATTTTAATTGAGCCTTCCATCATTAGTTACCATATGGATATAAACTCTCATCCATCCAATGTCCCATTCAAAATGAACTACGGCATCAACTGTTAACTCCTAAGTATATCGACTCTATAAGATCATGTACTCAAAATTATATCAATTGGAAAACTTCTTTTCCAATCATCCTATCTACCCTGGCTAGGGATTTAGAGTATTATCCCATAGGACATTCACTCTCACTTACCAAGAGTGGACGATCCCCTATTGTTTGCTAATTGCCTCCATTAGATTTTCTTGTACCCGATCGATCGCTATACTGAACCATCTATACGGTGATTCATAAGTCATTAGTAAAAGTATAAGTTTCACCCAACAAGGCATATTTGGCGACTTAGGTCAAATGTCTAACCATGTAACCATGATGATAGAAAATTCTGATCGACAGTTAGGTAAGATACCATTCAGGATTTCTAATTCAGTCAGTTTAGTGAATTCATTCAACTAAAGAGCACTTGTATGTATATCTCAGTGTCTCCACACTAATGACCAATGAGATTGGTCATCTTCATCAAATGAGAAGTCATCACATACACTAGTCTATCTGGAATCTTGATGTCCCATCTCAAAGATTCTATGACTATGAACATTTAGATCACATACCTCTACATGATCAATCTCATTATCATGTTCTCATCATAAATTAATCATCATTGCATGTGATCAAGAACTTCATTATGATCTTCACATCTAACAAGAGTTAGTAATGAAGATTTATCTAATTAATTGAATGAGATATTTCTGAAAATGTCAACTCATATCATATATGATTGACTTGTAGGGCGTACATTTCTATCAATCTCTCACTTGCATTAAAGACAATCACTCATATGGTTGATCTCTATCAGCTCAAGGTGAAGCTTAAACACTTTTTGAGTAACTACTTTAGTTAGTGAATCTGTAATGTTATAGCGGTAGATACACAATTTTTAATTATATTTCTAGAAGTTACAATCTCTTTGATTCTATGGTATCGCTACAAAAGTTTTAAACTTCTGATGAGACATTGGCTCTACCCTAGTGTTTTCTTAAAACACTGGTACACTTTCTGAAAAAAATTGGAACAATCCCATTTCTTAGATGTATATGAAAATCTTCATCTAAACTACTTTTCAAGTAGTGTACAACTATTATGTAATCTTTTTTACATCAATTGTAGAATTTGTAGTTTGCTATATGGAACTCTTCTAGCTCACTACACCACCAATTTTTGAGTTATTAACAAACTTAATTGACTAAAAGCTTGGGTTTGCAAAATTACAAAACTTCAAGTCTTATCTTCTATTGTTCAAGATACATATTTAGTACTTCTTAAGTATTAAAAGATACATCTCTAAACCATCTAATGACTCTCACTTGAATCTTTCTGATGAATGCTTATAACACTTAGAGTATTAATCATGTCATATTCATAGCATCACATACATGATAGATCCTATGACAATAGCATAAAGGCTCCACTCATGTGTTCTCTTTATCTCTTAAGAAGTCTATAAAGACATCTTTTTAAAGAGATCAACTCCACACTACATAGCTAAGAAGCCTATCTTGGAGTTTACCATGTCAAACTCTTTGATTATGGTAACTACGTACATTAGTTGGGTAAAGTCAAACAACCTTTTAAATCTATCTCTATAAATCTTAAAACTTATATTATGTTTAGAGGATTAGTTTGGTAGCTAAACTCACTTATGATAACATATCTACTTTATTCTTAATGAGTAATATGTCATTAACATAATATGTCAAGAAAGTAAAAGTACTCCCACTTATTCATTTGAATACACAAGGCTCCTAATCATTTTCAACAAAGTTATAAGATTTAATCTCATTAAATCTTATTTACGATCTATAAGAAGTTTTATTTTAGTTCATAAATGGACCTAATACACACTCTATTTAGATGTTATTGGGACTTGATTCCTTATGATTGTATCGTATACATCTATTCTTCAAAATACCTAAGAGGAACACTATCTTAACATCCAATTAACATATCTTATAGTCATAGTGTGTAACAATCAAAATCCAAATGGATTAATTCATGAAATAGGCAAAAGACCTCATCATAGTCAACCATTTAACTTAGATGATATTCTTTTCAACTATTCACATCTTGAAGGTCTCTACCTTCTAATCCACTCCAACCTATTCTCTATTGATCCATTTATACCTTATGGATACTATTTTCTTAGGTGGATCTATCAAGTTCTAAACTTGATTAGAATAGATAAAGTTTATATTAGATTTTATTGTCTTCCATTTTAAAATCAATATCTTATATTGTTTTTATAAAGATCTAGGATCAATATCCTTTTTATCTTATACCTCATTTCTTCTATCAAAGATATATCCTACATATCTCTTAAGTTGAATGGACACAAGAAAAGACCTATAAATTGCCAATGTGTCTTTATTAACTTGTACCCTAGTAGAAGTGATCTTGAGTTGTGGGACTGGAACATATTTCATATATACCTTGCTCTCATTATCTTTCTTAAGGAGAAACTCTTCCTCTAAAATACAGTGAACTAAGCAACATATACCTCTTATTAATAAGGGTGGTATATTTAATATCCAGAAGTTTCCTTAGGATATCCCACAAACTAACACTTCATAGTCTTATATTCAAACTAGTTAAGGGTATACATCTTCACCAAGCCGAACTTTCCAAAACCTTAACTTACTTAAGGTCAATCTTTAACCCTTTCCATATCCTATATAGAATAATCGGGATAGATTTAGAAGGTACCAATTAAGATAAAATAGTTATAGTACATAGCCTTAAATATACAAAGAGAAATTTTGCAAAGGTTGTCATTGTCCATTTATGTCTTACATAATATGGCTTCTTATTTTAGCTACTCAATTAAGCTAAAATATGTAAAAAGGTGTCCTTTAAAATTAGATTCTATTATCCTTCAATTGTGTGTGAATTACATACTAGAGTATTCTCTTCTTTGATCTTGTCAAAGAGTTTTAATTCTTTTTTCATTAGTATCACTACTTCATTCTTAATCTCAAATAATTTCTCAAAGATCTCAGATTTGTACTTCATTTTTGAAATATATCCATACCTAGAGACATCGTTTTTGAAATAATGAAGTAGAAATATTCTCATTTAGCCTTAATAGATATGGGATAACATACACCTAGATGTATGAGTTCTAATAACTCATTAACCCATTTTGCATGTCTACATTAAGCTAAAGAGCATATAGATCTATTCACACATTACATGAGAGTTAACATATCAAATATGATTAAACAATTTATTACGATCACACGGGCAAACACTTTGCCATTTAATGTCTTAGAACATCTATCATGTCCATAGCTCAAAATAAATCAACATTTATTCAAGCAGGAAATCAGATGATGTTCTTGTTGAAGGATATAATAGCAATTTTAAATATTATGACATCTCTACAAAGCTATTAAAGAATTGTATCTCTCACTATTAATGATATAACTTTTGCACCATTTTATATGTAGGTCAACATCTTCTTTATTAAAACTTCATTTAGTTGTCAACATTTACAACTCCTTATAGATAAGAGATGTATATTTGGCATCTCATACTATTAAATGCATCCCTAGTATCTAAATACTATGATATAACATATAGTATATAATACTATGAAGTGTATATTTAGGACAAGTAAATTTTAATGAAGCTTCTCAAGCTCCACCTTTGTATTATGTGCAATACATTTTGCAATTTCTTATTCACTTATCAGCATCATGATAATGAAAGAATGTTATGTTGTATTTGGGCTTTTATTATCTTGACCTCTTTCTTTGACTTTTAACCATCTCTTCTATTGCTATCTAATGATCTTACTTCTTTCTATTGTTCTCACCAACAAGAAGTATTTAAGATGTATTGTTGTTTTAACCTGCCTATAATTACCTCATCACTATGAGCCAAGATGAATTTTATATTCATCTTTCCATGTTACTTCTATTATTTTTTATCTCATAGAGACTAACATCTAGTATAAGGCAAACAACACATCTTTTCTATATTGTATTATAAGATAAGACCTTATCTTCTCTCACATCATTAGAAAGTTTAGGAGACACCTACTTTTCAAGCAGGATAGTTAATTAGTCAATTATGAGAACAATTCTCATAGTTATAAACCAGTCTAAGAAGTATGAATCATTAAAACTATTTGACATCTAGTATGCCATACTTATGGTGATTTAACATGTATTCTACAATTGAGATATAAATTTTTTAATATAACATTGCAGACATTCGTTAAAATTAAGATATGATCTTTCATCCTAATTTATGCTCTCACTAATTTTCAACGAATTTGCGTAACCCTCATTATGCAAAGACAGGATATCATGATGAAATCCTAGTGGGGACTAAGACCCTATTAACTTTATGATGATAACCTTGTGAGAAACACAAGTCATCCCATACTTAATAAGTAGGTAACTTTTACCAATTGCATCCTATGCAACTCTTAGTTATTTAGCCTATAAAGTTATAACCTTGTGGGAAACACAACAAGCTATATATTCTAGTTAGGTCAAATCTGCTTATTACGTTATGAGAATGGATTCTTAACATACCCCTTGTGGGAAACACAAACAGATTATGCAATGGTTCATCCCAAGTTCGGCAAAGGCCTTGGCCATGATCATCAATCCCTTGCTGAATGAGTCTTATGGTAAACACAACAAACCCATCCAATCTAAGATTGGCTCATCAAGACCATAATAATGGAAAGTTACGTGAGTCATTCTTAATGTCTCATATTTATCAACCTAATTAAACACAAAGAAGGATTTTATTTTAGTTTCATCAACCATATGTGTTAAGTATATATAATACCTTTGGATTATCATATGTCTAAGGTATAATTTGTAACACACATCAACATATCAAATATGCATAAAACCAGGTGATCATGGACTTAACCCTAAGCATGCACCTAAGACACCCCTATATGTGCAAATCCTTACTTTAAAAGCTTGAGTTGGCATGCTCCCACTTTAGAAGGGTGCTTCTCCAAGTGGTTCCACTCTCCAACCTTCCATAAATTGGCTTCTAACTATTACAAGCAGTAAGGGTACATAGACCCACAAATGTACATAACTTAATAAGAAACCTTGGTTTTAACTAAGGGGAGTACATTAATGGGGGAAGGTAGAATGTACAATCGGATTGTATAAAGAGAGAGAAGGCACATGCAAGCCCAACAAGCAATCACAAGCCAAGCATAATTGAATCCATGATCACCTCTGTACACACACTAACATTTATCACATGAACATAGAGCACTTACGTGATAGTTATATAAGATATAACATATAAACCAACATAAAATTATATACTATAACTTTTAAAAATTTCAATTTCATGCATGTCAAATTTTCACGAAGCAAATAGCATGAAATAACATGAAAACAACATATAAACAATTTATTTGAAATAGAATAAACTATTTATAACATTTATGCATTCCCAATATTATGAAAAATTGTTAATTAATGTCATAATTTATATGTTGTAGAATCTCATTCCATAAAATTAATTAAGATCTATTAAACAATTTAAAATCTATTAAATAATATTCTAGATTTTTTAGAAATTTTATGAAAATTTTGGCAAATTTTTAGATTTTTTTATGATTTTAAAAATCATTTGAAAAATACAATGGGTGCATTGTGCCGCAAGGTTTAGGTCTCCGTAGCCGGCACATTGTGCCGGCATGCTTCCATTGGTATTAAAATAAGGATTCTAAAAAAGCCAACCTCATATCAAGTAAAAATATCAATATATCAGAAAATAAGTAAGAAGAGGTGGTGGTTGATTGGACTAAATAGCAGAAATCACCATCTTGCAATGAGGATAACTCTTTATCCCGAAGACCAAAAATTTCTAAAAAATACAATATAGAATACTCATCAAATGATGTTTCCATATATCACTTCAAAGAAAAATTATTTGTGGATCGTAAAAAATGGTGAAATAAAGCTGTGTTGCCTACCTAGCAAGACCCTAGTTGGTCGGAAAATTGTCAAATTCTCTTCCTCTGTTGTTGTTCAAAGCAGGAGATCATAAGAAAAGGTCTTATCTATTTTAGATTAGTTGTAGAATTAATAGTGTTCTCTTGCATGGAACTCTTCTACCTCACTGCACCATCATTATTTAGACTTATTATCAGACTTATCTGATTAGGAGCTTGTGTTTATAAAATCACAAGACTTCAAGTCTTATCCTCCATATATAAGAGATACATTCTTAGTGCTTCTCAAGTACTCAAGGACACATCTCTTAATTATCCAGTGACTCTCACATGTATTTACTTGATGAATGCTCATAACACTTAGAGCATTAATGAAGACATGTAAGTAGAACCACAAATGTGATAGACCCTTTTACTAAAGCATAAGGGCACTACTCATGTGATCTCTTTATCTCTCAAGAACTCTACAAAGACATCTCTTTAAAGAGATCAACTCCACACTACATAGGTAAGAAACCTATCTTGGAGTTTACCATGTCAAACCCTTTGACTATGGCAACTATGTACACAAACTGGGTAAGATGAAGCAACCTTTTAGATCTATCTCCATAGATCCTGAAATCCATATTTAGTTTGGAGGATTAATTTGATAACTAGGCTCACTTATGATAGCATACCTACTTTATTCTCAATGAGTAGTATGTCATTCACATATAATGTCAAGAAGATAATAGCACTCTCACTTATCTTAATTGAATACACAAGGCACCTCTTCGTTCACAACAAAGTCATAAGATTTAATCTCATTAAACTGTATCTAGTAGCTATGGAATGGTTTATTTTAGTCCATATATGGAACTTATGCACACACTGCTTGGATGTTTACAAACTTGATTTCCAAAAGTTGTATTATATACACATGTTTCTCAATATACCATAGAGAAACACTATTTTAACATCCAATTGACATATCTTATAGTCATAGTGTGTAACAATTAAAATTCGAATGGATTAAATCAATGGCATAGGTAAAAGGTCTTATTATAGTCGACTATTATCATAGTTGACCTATTAACTATCCGTTATATACTCTAGTTAGGTCAAATCCCCTTGTTACGTTATGATAATGAATTCTTAACATAGCCCTTGTGGGAAACACAACAAGGCCATGCAATGGTCCACCCCAAAGTTTGGGTAATGTCTTGGCCATGATCTCCAATCCCTTGCTAAATGGCCTTGTGGGAAACACATCAAACCCATCCAATATAAGATTGGCTCATCATGACCATAACAATAGAAGGCTATATGAGTCATTCTTAATGTCTCACATTTATCGACCTAATTAGAACGAGGAGGGATTTTATTTTAGTCCCATCAGTATAGGTGCTACATATAAATATTAATATACCTTTGGAATATCATGTATTTAAGGTATAACCTATAGCACACATCCACATATCAAATATGCATTAAAACATAGGTGATCATGGACTTAACCCTATGCATACACCTAAGGCACCCCTATAGGTACAATTTCTTGCTTCAGGAGCTTGAGTTGGCATGTTCCTACTTTAGAACAGTGCTTTTCCAAGTGGCCCCACTCTCTATTCTTCCATGAACCAACTTCTAACTATTACAAGCAGCTTAAGAGTACGCAGACCCACAATTGTACAAATCATCATAAGAAACTTTGATTTTAATCAAGGGGAGTACATAAATGGAGGGAGGTAGAATGTACAAGTAGATTGTATAGAGAGAGGAGGCATACACATGTCCCATTTCATAACATAACCAACTTAATTAACCAAGCAATCACAAGCAAATCATATTTAAGTCCATGATCACCTCTATACACACACTGACATTCATCACATGAACATAGAGCGCATACGTGATAATTATCTAAAATATATCATATATACCATCATAAAATTATATACGATAATTTTTGAAATTCTAACTTTCATGCTTGTCAAATTTTTCATAAAAATAAATAACATGAAATATACATGTAAACAATTTACAATCATAAGACAAGCAATAACAAATAATTTAGGTGATTCATGCTTTCCCAAAATTTCTTAAAGAATTAAATGAGTGTTTAAATTATAATGCTACAAACCACATTTTTTAAAATTAATTTGAACAATAATGTAACCAATAAATAGTTTAAATTTTTTTTAAATTATTTATAAAGTGATTCTATGGTAACCAGAGCCCAAAACTATCTAACAGGTTCAAAAAAATTTAGAAATTTATTAAATAATTTACCAGAACTTATATAGTCATTAATTTTAATCTTAAAATAATTTTAAAATCAAAATAACAAAATTTAATGACAAAATAGTAAAACTCTATTTAATAAGTCATTAAACACTTTAATAACTCATTAAATAAATTCTACAATTTTTCAAATTTTTTATTTATAGCAAATTTGTGAATCAAAAATGAATTTTAAAAAATTTAAAATCATTTCCTAATTGGTTTTTTCTGTTGGCGCACAGAGCTGATCAATGGGTGTCAGCCATGATTCCCGCCTGGCCGCCAGGTGCATTGTGGCACTGTCGATTACCCCTGACCGCTACGTTGCTTTGTTGGCCAATGTGCACTGCCGACCACGCACCCGCCTTCGGCACCAACGTATGGTGGCCGTGTACCTCACTCGACGTGGTTGTCCAACTGCCGCGTACCCCTCTCGCCCGTGGGTCCGGATCCAATCCGGATTCTCCTTCTCCTTTGCCCGATAATGGCGGGTGATAGCGCGGAAACCCTAACCAAACGCCTGACTTTCGGGCCATTTTTGGAGGATCAAACGGAGTCCAAAAAATTTTAAAAAATATGATTTGGAATTATAAAAGAATAAGAAATATATTGGGATAAGTTTGGTCACATGAAAAAATCTATGTTCATGGAGGAACAAGCCATGGTCGCATTAAACTGTAACCACAAATACCTCTCAAATACGGCACCTTCAAGGGCCGTTTTGATGTGAGATGAGGAGGGACGGACCAGCGACGTGGTGCTACAGCAAGCTGTCGAGAGGCTCAAAAGACCTAAGAATGTAAGAAATAAGCAAAAACCGATTTTAAACTAGTCAAACAATCCCAAAACATGTTGAACCGGGCCCAAAACACTTAAAATGGGCATGAACCGGCCCCAAAAGTGGATGAACCGGTCTGAACTAGTCCCAAATGGCCTAAACTGGTCGGTTTAAGCTCTGAACTGGGTTAAACAGGACTGAACCAGCTCTGAACCCGAGCGAGCCAGCGGCATGAACCAATTTAAGCTCTGAACCGGCGTGAACTGGCTCTAAACGGGTGAAGTGAATCGGCGGGTTGGCCGGTTGGTAGGTGAACTGTTGCGCGGGCCAGCCAGTGAAGGCGAACCGGTGCTGGCTTAACCGACGCCACTTAACGGGTAGGGTCGTGGACACTTGTGGTTGGTTGCGGGGATGGGAGATGCGGCTGGTGCATTTGACACTACATATCCCGTCAGGGCCTCGATGGCAAGCGGGTGCTCACGAAGGCTTCTAGGGGGCTTCGATGCAGCTTCGACCATAGGAGGCGGAGGAGGGTGGAGCCACTCAACGTAGCAAAGCCCTTCGCGAAGGGGAAGGGGGAGCCAGTGGGGCTCCATCGCCACCGTCGATGCCGGCAGTGCAGGGGGGTGTCGGAGAGCTATAGTGGCTACAGATAGCTCTGAGCAGAAAAAAAGAACCAACGGAAGCTGGCCATTGTTGCCACAGTCTTGCCGTCTTCGTCGGCACATGGAGGGTAGGAGGGGCCAAAGAGCCCTCAACGGCATCAGACCTCATCAATCTCTCCCTCATCTTCTTCTTCCCTCTCTGCCTTCATAGAGGTCCATTTTAAGAAGAGAGGTCTGCCAGAATGGGGTTTAGTTGGTTCTGATAGGGGGTAGGGGATTTGA
The DNA here is from genome assembly GCA_036172225.1 of Cryptocoryne crispatula var. balansae. Lineage (NCBI taxonomy): Eukaryota > Viridiplantae > Streptophyta > Magnoliopsida > Alismatales > Araceae > Cryptocoryne > Cryptocoryne crispatula. The sequence continues at coordinate 15,644,104 of CM069924.1, forward strand.
AACAGCAAGGGGCGGTTAGGGGGGGGGAAGGTACTCAGGGTATCACCGGAGGTGGAAGGTGGAAGACGGAGGTGGTCAACATCGTCAGAGATGCCAGATGCCGAAATGGTCAGACATGGAGGTGAACGGGGGTGTCGACAGGAAGGGTAACTAGAACCGGTGAAGGGGGGAAGGGGAATGAATGGCTCGAACGCCCCTGGATAGAGTTGGGGGGGCGGAGAAGATGCCCACATCATAAGGTTGCGAAGGAGACCGGTTCTCACCGTAGGTGGTGTTGGACAACCTCCATCGGGGAGGGGGTGAAGGAGAAAGGGGCAGCGCCCCTGCACAAGGGACCAGCCCCTTAGGGTTCCAAAAATTCCACTAAAACTCTCTCTTCATTCCAACAAGTCAGCCCTCTTAAATAGAGGATCTCATTACAAATAAGACATCCTAAATGACTATTTACATACATGTCCTTGTAAGGACCCAAATTAAAAGAAAAGACTAAAAACAAACTTTAAATATTTACAATGAAGTTCAAGAGGACATAAATGCAAATAAACCTTAAAATGGACCGGACCGGGTCCCCATCATTCTTATCCACCGGGAGAAAACTCGTGTTCAAGTTCTGGTTTGCCCTCAACGTTGCCATCACGTTCCACCGAGCGTCGCACTCATAAGAAGCATTCCATGAATTGGCTCATTAGAATGGGCCGATACCAAGCTCTGATACCATTCTAATGTGAGATGAGGACGGATGGACTGGTGACATGGTGCTGTAGCAAGGCGTCGGGAAGCTCAAAAGACATAAAAATGCAGGAAATAAACAAAAACTGATTTTAAACCGGTCAAACAATCCCAAAACATGTTGAACCAGGCCCAAAACACTCAAACGGGCATGAACTGGCCCCAAAAGTGGATGAACCGGTCTGAATCGGTTCCAAATGGACTGAACCGGTTAGTTTAAGCTCTGAACCGGGCTAAACCAGGCCGAACTAACTCTGAACTAGCGATCGGACCCAGTCTGGGCACTAAACTGGTGGGTTGGCCGGTTGGCTGGCGAACCGTCACGCGGGCCGACCGGCGAAGGCAAAATGGCATGCCAGCACCACTTAATGGGCGGGGGTCGTGGTCGCCCGTGGTTGGCCGCGGGGGTGGGAAACGCGGCCGGCACATTTGATGACGCGTACCTTGTTGAGGCCTCAACATCAAGTGGGTGCTTCTAGGGGATTTCGATGTGGCTTAGACCGCAGGAGATGGAGGAGGGCGGAGGCACCCGATGCAGTGGAGCCCCTCATGAAGGGGAAGGGGGATCCGGTGGGGCTCCATCACCGCTGTTGACATTGGTAGTGCAGGGGGGAGCAAGAGAGCTTAGTGGCTACCAGGAGCTCCGAGCAAAAAGAAAGAATCGGCAAAAGTTGGCCATTGTCGCCGCGGCCTTGCCATCTCCGCCAGTGCATGGACGGGGCAAGATGGGCCAAAGAGCCCTCAATGGGGTCAGACCTCCTCAATCTTTCCCTCATCTTCTTCTTCCCTCTCCGCCTTCATCAGGGTCCATTTCTGGAAGGGGGGTCTGCCGGAATGGGGTTTAGTTGGTTCTGACAGGAGGTAGGGGATCCCAAACAACAAGGGGTGGTTAAGGGGGGGGGAGGTACTCCGGGGATCGCAGGAGGTGGTTGACATCATCGAAGAAGCCAAAATGGTCAGAGACGGAGGTGAACGGGGGTGTCAACAAGAAGGGTAACCAGAATTGGTGAAGGGGGAAGGGAAATGAATGGCTCGGAGGCCGTTGGACGGAGGGGGGGAGAAGACGCCCATGTCAGAAGGTTGTGAAGGAGATCGGTCCTCACCGGAGGTGGAGCTGGACGACCTCCATCGGGGAGGGGGTGAAGGAGAAAGGGGCAGTGCCCTTAGGGTTCCAAAAATCCACTAAAACTCTCTTCATTCCAACAAGTGAGCCCTCTTAAATAGAGAAGCCCATTACAAATAAGACATTCTAAATGACTATTTACATAAATGTCCTTGTAAGGACCTAAATTAAAATAAAATATTAAAAACAAACTTCAAATATTTACAATGAAGTCGAAGAGGACATAAACACAAATAAACCCCAAAATGGACCGGATTGGGTCCCCATCACGTTTAGTGCCCAATAACTTAGGAAAACTAAAGGAAACTTAATTTCTTATCTTCACACATCATTAGATAGAGGTATTTGTGTCTAAATAGGTAAGTTTATCAACTCCCCTAATTTTGGCCCGTTTTTCGGACATGATGATCTTAACATATTTTCAAAGTCATACCAGACTCTCCAGTTGGCCAAAATTCATGAGATTTGTGGCATTGGAAAGATATCATTCACGAGAATCAATTGAAACTAATCACACATAGTTTGGTATCTCATATGAGCTGCGGTGATCAAATCAAAATGCTCTATACACAGTTTCGGGAAAGCAAGAAATTACATGAAATCATGCCATTTACAATTCAGCTTCGACCAAGGCTTCAATTTGACTTGGATACCACTGTAAGAATCAATACATGGTAGCTAAAAAATTTTTGATTTCTTAAAACTATGATCTTTGCCTTGGTCGATGTTGAACTAGTAAAACTGAGAACCGAATATGAAGTAGAACGAGAGTACGTCATGGGATTTTCAAAATCCCTCACCATGGATGAAGAGAAGACATTCCTCCTTGCTTAAAACCATTCAAGTGGCCAGTTTCTAGTGATATCCACACGATCTGCTTTAATAGATGAGTTCTTTCTTCATTTGGGCCTCTAGAAACCTTCCAGATCCAAGCTTGACCATGGGAGATCACCTTTTAAATAAGAGAGAAGTAACAGAGGCTATTTAGGACATGCTCTAGCCCTATGGCCTGTTATGGTTTAACTTCATAAGCCATTTATTTATAGAAGATAGAAATTTTCACATAAACCCAAAACTTCTGTAAAATTATGTCAATGCCCTTATCTTATTGATCAGATCTAATGTGTGTGACCCACTATGCCTAATAGTCAATTTTGTTGTAGTCATAATTAATTTAAAAAAGTAACTTCTTTAAATTAAATCAAAATTGTTATCTGATAACAACTTTTACGGCTTTTCGATCATAAAAGGTACAAGCCACATCCTATGATCCCAAATAACTTTGATGAGTTAAATAACATCTATTGAGCCTTTCCATCATCAATTATCATATGGATTTAATTCTTTATTCATACAATATCCCAGTCGGTCAAGGGTCCGACACCAATTGTTAACCCTTAAATATTCTGACTCTATGGGATCTTGTACTCTAGTTCAAATCAATTGAAAAAATCTTTTTCCAATTATCCTAAGTACATTGGCCAAGGATTTAGAGTACTATCCCATAGGACATTCTCTCTCTCTCTCTCTCCTACCGAGAGTGAACAATCTCTTCTTGTTTGCTCAATTGCCTCCATTGGATTTGTCTTGCACTCAATACATCAACTATACTGGACAATCAAGATGATGATCCATAAGTCAATAATCAAAGTACAAGATATATCTAATAAGACATCTTTGGTGACTTAGGTCAAAGATCCAACCGTGTTATTAAGATATAAGAATAACCTGATAAATAGTTTGGTAAGATACCGATCAGGTTTCCCTAACTTGGTCAGTTTAGTGAACTCATTCCACTAATGAGCACCTATGTGTGTATCTCAATGTCTCCACACTGTTGACCAATGAGATCGGTCATCCTCATCACATGAGAAGACATCACACACACTACTCTATTAGGATCTTTGATGTCCTGTCTCAAAGATCCTATGACTAGGAACATTTAGATCACATACTTCTAGATGATCAATTTTATTATTATGATTTCATCACAATTTAATCATCATTGCATGTGATTAAAGACTTCATTACGATATACGCTTTTAATAAAAGCTAGTAATTAAGTTTTGCCTATTTAATTAAATAAGATATTCTTAGAAATGTAGAATCATATCATTAATGATTTGCTTATAGGGAATACATTTCTATCAATAAGGATTCATATAATTCCATGGAGAGAAAAAAAAATGAGCTTCTAAAGCTCTAAAAACCGTTCAAGTGTCTGGACTCTAGCGATATCCACACGAACTTCATCCACAACAAGTTCTCCTTTGCACCGCTCTCGAGAACTTTTTTCGAACTGAGCTCCATCACCCATGGATGCCTTCTAGAGAGAGAATAAAATAGGGAGGAGAATAAGGACATGGTTTTCACCCTTATCTTGATGGAGTTTGGCTGAAACCAATGGTATTTATAAAGAATTTTAATTTTTTTTAAAAAAACCCAATAATCTCTATAAATGACGCCCTCGCCTCTATACTTATGGATAAGTCCTTATGTATGTGGCCCACTAGGCCCAATAGCCTATTTGGTTGAGGCCTAATTAAAATAGAATAATTCTATTTAATTTAATTAAATACGTTATTCGATAACAATTTAATCGGGCTACTGATCATGAAAGGTACTAGTCACATCCCATGATCCCAAATGGCTATAGGGATAATCTTATCTCCATTGAGCTTTTTCATCATTAGTTACCATATAGATATAAACTCTCGTCCATCCAATGTCCCATTCGAAAAGGAGTACGTCATCGACTATCAACTCCTTAGTATACCGACTACAGGATCATGTACTAGAAATTGGATCAATCAGAAAACTCCTTTTCCAATCATACCCTGGATAGGGATTTAGAGTATTATCCCATAGGATATTCACTTTCACATACCGAGAGTGGACAATCCCTTGTTGTTTACTAATTGCCTCCATCACGTTTTCCTTGTACCTGATCGATTGCTATACTGGACCATCTATACGGTGATCCATGAGTCAATGGTCAAAGTATAAGTTCCACCTAACAAGACATGTTTAGTGACTCAGGTCAAAGATCTAACCATGAAACCATGATGATAGAAAACCCTGATCGACAGTTAGGTAAGATACCATTCATGGTTTCTAATTCGGTCAGTTTAGTGAACTCATTCAACTAATGAACGCATGTATGTATATCTCAGTGTCTCCACACTAATGACCAATGATATCGGTCATCTTCATCAAATGAGAAGACATCACATACACTAGTCTATCTAGATCCTTGATGTCTAGTCTCAAGGATCCTATGACTATGAACATTTAGATCACATACCTCTAAATGATCAATCTCATTATCATGATCTCATCATGATTTAATCATCATTGCTTGTGATTTAGGACTTCATTACGATATTCGCATCTAATATGAGCTAGTAATGAAGATTTGCCTAGTTAATTGAATGAAATATTTTTAAACATGTTGAATCATATCATATATGATTGACTTGTAAGGTATATATTTCTATCAAGAGGTTGGCGCATTATATACACGTTGATCTAAACAAGGATTTGTTACGTTAGAAATAAATTTGTCTTATAGTGAATGCAAAGAACTTAGATTTCGTAAGAATATGGAATACAAATTGACTTCCAAGATTTTTTTGTCAACATCTCAATTATTGCCTTGTTCAAATTTGGAGCATGTAATGTTTGTTTGTAACTTCATTTTCAACATCATAGAAATATAATTGGGGATATCTTGTAATTCTATCGCTTGGCAACAATGATTGTAGTCGATGGTGCATTTGTCCAAAAAGCATAAAATGTGTAACATCCACTTAACATGTTTACAACCTTATGATCTAAAGTTGCTCCCAATGATGTAAATGCAAGTACACTATTGTACCCACTAATCGCGGTTCTAAATTCCTTGGAGTTTTCATCTTCCGAAGTATATAAGGCCAATAAGTCTTCTAGAAAGATTGATGTTGTCAATAGAACTTTGCCATTGTAACAACAAAATGTAGGTGTTTGTTGTTCAAATCTTATAGCTCCACAATATGCACAATCTCTTACGGCTTTTACATAGTTCCTTGTCCCTTTTTTGCGAGCTATATATCTCCCTTCTTCTCTTATTCTTATTTCCTCGATTGCCCTTAAAGGAAAAATAAAGTAAGGTTATTTGATAAAGAAGATAACCTAAAAAAGAATTCTACATACCTAAATTTTGTTGTGTTTCTTGTATATTTATGTAAGAGTCCCTCATCGTGACTAAGTTTTAATGCAATAGTTACATGTCAAAAGTGAAATTATATCTAGTTAGGATGGTTCAAAAAAATAATGTTATTAAAGTACCAAACTATAGCAAAACTTTCTATATGTATTTTAATTATACTTATTTAGAAATATCAAATTAAGTACAAAGTAAATAATATATATAATTTTGTTAATTTTTTATTTACAATTTTTCATCTAAGTTTTTATTAAGTTATGTATTTAAAGGATTTTAATTTTTATATATTTTCAATATTTTAAATTTTTTAATGAATTTATGCATTTATGCCACAATTACGGTCAGATATCATAAGTTGATATTCATAAGGACCACAAAATAAATTATATTTATTTTTTAAAAAAATTTATATGTTATTGTGAATTTACAAGTACTGCATGCACTTAGTGTGCTATTACACACACCTTCTATATTGGATTATAGTGAAGGCCCATTCACTGTTGCCCTCAAATTTTTATTTGATATTTTTATAGACATAGTTCCACTTTATCAAATTGAGTCCCTTATCTCTTTCCTTGTCTTGTCAGAAGAATCTTACTCTAATGCTCTTCATTTTTCTGCAAATTGTTTTTGGATTTTTAAAGATAGAAGAAAAATAATAAGATACTTTGCAAAATGCATTTGGATATGACCCATCTGCCTATGCTGACATCTTGCTTTTCCAACAATGTAACTTATTCTTGAATTCTTGAACCAAAATTTGCTCAATCTCTCCTCTTTCATTCTTATCTGATAGAGGTAAACCCAATTATTTGAGAGGAAAAGAAAACCTGAGCATGCTGAATATCTTCCACAAACAAATCATCTAGGCCTCCTGCACGTTCAAGCCTTTGAACTCACTTATCTTTATTGATTCACAAGCCCGTGACTGCTTCTAACAAGTGAAGCAAAACTCGTATGTTGACATATTTTCTTTCCGTCATTCAAAGTAAACAAAATTATATCATTTGCAAACTGCAAATAAGTAGTATGTTTCTTATTAGCGCCCAAATAAAAATCTTCGATAAGTCCTCCTTGACAGGTGTTCTTCCACATGGTTCTCAAAACTTGCTCCACCAAAATAAGAAAGAAGAGACAAAGAGACACCTTACCTTTACTCTCTAGATCAAAAAAAAAAAAAACTAATGGGGTGTTTGGTTGCATGACAATCGAGATTCTTATTTTAATTTTTAAAAATTGTAAGAAAACTTGTTAAAAGAGGTGTTTGGCATCATTGACAATTTTATGTTTTGAAAGTGATTTTCTTCTTAAACAAAAAAAGTGGATCTCACCTCTTATTTTTTCTTGTGGTCCCCCACTTTGTTTGGTCATAAATGGTAGTTACTCTTTTTTGTTATCACATCCCTCCAAACATGACAATTTTATGTCATGAGTTGGTTCACTTTTTATTTTAATATAATTTGTTTATCATGAAAGTGTCCATAAAATTATCATGCCACCAAACACCCCATAAGGAATTACCATTATTAAAAATGTATGGGGTGTTTGGTTGCATGATAATTTTTTTTACACTTTCATGATAAAAAATTGTATTAAAATAAAAAGTAAACCAACTCATGACATAAAATTATCATGTTTGGAGGGATGTGATTACAAAAAAGAGTAACCACCGCACATGACAAAATAAAGTGGGGGACCACAAGAAAAAAGAAAGAGGTGAGACCCTCTTTTTTTGTTTAAGAAGAAAATCACTTTCAAAACATAAAATTGTAATGTTGTCAAACACCTCTTTTAACAAGTTTTCTTACAATTTTTAAAAATTAAAATAAAAACCTCAATTATCATGCAACCAAACACCCCATTAGCCATGTAGACACAAAACATGACCAACTAATCTGTTTACTGTCCAAACTCTTGAGACCCATAATTTTGTGTAGACATATTGATTTCACTCTATCACACGTTTCTTTTCAAATGTAACTTTAATAGGATACCTTCATTTTTCTTGGGCTGCTGATCTTGAATATATTCATGTGCTGTCATGAAGAAGCTATTGGGGTGTTTGGTTGCATGATAATTTTTTGTACACTTTCATGATAAAAAGTTATATTAAAATAAAAAGTGAACCAACTCATGACATAAAATTATCATGTTTGGAGGGATGTGATAACAAAAAAGAGTAACTACCATACATTACCAAACAAAGTGGGGGACCACAAGAAAAAGAAAGAGGTGAGATCCTCTTTTTTTGTTTAAGAAGAAAATCACTTTCAAAACAAAAAAATTGTCAAGGTTGTCAAACACCTCTTTTAACAAGTTTTCTTACAATTTTTAAAAATTAAAATAAAAACCTCCATTATCATACAACCAAACACCCTATATGCATATTCCAGCCTTGGATTTTGGATGATGATATGTTCTTTGGGGCGGGTTAATGGACATGTTCAAAACTTGCTTCACATGTAGAACACACGGTCAAAATTCAATGGATGCCAGACCACCATTGACATTGGTTCTACCGTGTAGGAGTAGTCAAAGTACGGGGGCAACTCCAATTAGTCACTAAAGGCACATTTGACACACATTTCAAATAAGCTTAGAAGCATGACAAGATAGTTGAGAAGATTGACTCACCATTACCGTCAACCATGTCTCACAGTCTCACTTCTTATGCACCCCTGCAACTAGGGATGAAGTAGTTATAGGGATGCACGAATGCTTGATAGACAGACACCTCGGCTCTGCAAACAATGACATCTTCTCACTGATGAGGTCCCAATAGAAAAACATAATTCCAAGCAAATTTTTTTGCAATGCTGCCAAATATTAAAGAGATAACACGGTGCAATGGTCTATGTAGAGCACGGTGAAGATGAAAGGGTATCGAACCTTATGAAATAATGGGCAATTACTATTTTTTAGTTATTTAAGTGTAACCGAAGGCAGCTGTTGTGGATGAATATACCACTGATGTAAAGCAAGTCAAGTGAGAAACATTACTCATCACAATAGAAATGATCAAAAAATGAATTTGACAAATAAAAAAATAAAATTGAGAACATTGTGTTAGAAGGAAAAATTTTAAAAATTGAAATCCAATGTAGAAATACATTATGTTAAAATCAATGTAAGAAACATCTGTTTCCAAATGAATTACACTTCTTAGATAAAAAAAGATAAGACCATTCAAATTGTAGAAAATAAATAGCCAAATAACAAGCATATCCGCTAAACACAATCAAACCATGATCAATCTGATTCTGTGGTAGTCAATTCAGGCCATAATCTAGTGGGAATCAGTTACAGGCCAAGATCAACAGATCCCCACCAATAAGGCTGGTCTTAGACAAGCAGGGATTAGTTGAACCCAGTCTAGAATTGGCTAATCTAGTGTAGAATATGCCAATCTATTATAATTTAGCCAATCATCCCAAGTCCTTACCAATGAAATCCAAGTAATTTAAAGTGGAGATGAGGGTTGGGATTGGCCAACCCAAAGGAAAAAAATTTGATTCGAGATTGGTTCCTAAAAAATAAAAAAGTAAGAAGAATACAAAGTGGAACTTCATGAAGGGGCACCCATAATCCGGAGAAATCCCCAACAAATCGATCTTGTTTACATGTGTAGGTAGCTCTTCCATTTTTCTTTAACTAAACATACATCAGCTCTTCCACAGGGGAAAAGGAATGTATTCATACATACACATTTGTCTAGATCTATTTTCCAAAACTTGGAGTCTTGCCTACCGTCTTTCTTTTAACACTACACTCTCTCGTACCATAAGTTCTACTTATTTGGCTTTCCATATGAAAATCTTAAAAGCTTGTTTGATAAATTATTAGGGATCATTTTGATCTTGTTACATGAGTTAAATTCTACCTTGGATGACCCGTATAGACATTATCTTAATCAAATTGGGTTGGGACATCCTTATCCAGTCTAATGAGAACCAGACATTCGAGAATCCAAAGATGAAAAATGCAAAATTCACAAGTCTTAAAATTGACAAACTTGAAAACTCAGAATGTAGAATATATGAGATTTGGCAAGTATAAGAATTTGGCAAGTTAGAAATTCATAAAAAAAACAAATTAAAAATCAGAAGGATTAATAAAAGTTTGGAAAACCTAAAATTTCAAAAATCAGGTATCAGAGAAAAACTTAAAATTTAAAAATATGAAAGTTGTTGAAAGTCTAAAATACAAAAATTTCAAGATAAGAACTTTAAAATTTGAAAAACTATGAGGAGTCCAGAAATTTAAAAATTGACAAATTAGTCCATCTAAAAAAAACAAATCGGAAAAACAAATGTGAAAAGTTTGATGTCTAAAAAATCCAAAAGGTTTAAAATGCTTGACAATCTAACCATTCAAAAACTCAAAACCTGAAAGTTCAAACCACAAAATTCAAAATAAAGAACTAAAATTAAAGGGAAGCCAAATCTAAACTTTAGCAAAATGATCTCAACTCTAAGAAACCCAAGATCCACAAATAACCAAATCTGAAAATTGGAAATATAAAAAACCAAATCCAGAAGTTGTCAATTCACATTGTAAATTTCACACCCTAAAAATTGAAATCAAAGAAACTTAGCCAAATATTATAATCCAAAGGTCCTCAAGCCAAAATTCTCAAACATGAAATCCGATTATGAAACTATAAAATATGAAATTCAAATCCAAAATCCCAAATTCAGGTACCCAACCAAAATTGGAAATAGAAAAATCAAATCTTGAATTTACGAAAATACCAAATCACAAACTTCTCAAATTTGAAATAAAAAATCTGGAATCTCAAAACTCACATTGATAAAATCCATATCCCAAAAACAACAAAAATTCTTGGTTGAAAGAGGTGTAACTTAATAAATATTAGTTGTTAACATTGTTTGGTACAGCTGTTGAGCATTCATTGCTAATCAGACATTTAATTTTCTCTTTGTTGAATTATTGAGAACTGCAAGTGAAGCCTTGCTGAACCTTTTTACGATACGATCTTATTGCTGAAAGGGTTTTGGGTTTTATAGATTTTTATTTTGTTTTTTTTGCGAATCAAAAAATCACGAAATTTGAGAAATGTTATAGCCTGTGTTCCAACATGCAAAAACAGGTTGGAACAATTTATGGAAACTCAAATAAAAATGGAACGATCAGATAACTAAAATTTATTCTCTAAAATGTGGTAATTTTGAAAATTCTAATGTTGGACAAGTCTATAAATTTTGAGGAAATTCAAAAATCATAGATGATATAAAAGTCAGAACTTTAAAAAAAACCAAGTGTCTGAAAATTCTTAAGAGGTTAAGAAATCTGTAGATCATTAAATATATTTCAAATATATTTATCTTCAGATATATTTCAGCTTCTTGAATGCTTTGTTTATTTGAGAATTTCGGAATTTTTTGATAGTTCTGAAATCGTATAAGTTGTGAATTTTTAGAATATAAGAAAGCCCAAATAAAAATTAGGAACCCTCGAAATCAGGTAAACTTTTCTAGATTTTACAGATAATATGAAAACTTTTTTGTAGGCTCAATTTTTTTTTAAAAAAGCCAATAAAACAAGAATATTTTAACATGTGGCAATTCTAAAAATTCTAAATGTTCGACAAGTTTGAAAACTATGGGGAAATTAAAAAATCATAGATAATATAAAAGTCAAAATTTAAAAAAAAATGCAAGTTTCTGAAAACTTTTAGATGTTAAGAAATCTGTAGATCATTAAATCATAACACTGTGATTTCCAAGAAGATGTGTAAGACAAAATCCGTAGCCTGAAATCTAAGAATTGTTTAAAGTGTTGAATAATTTGAAAAACTTGGAAAGATTAGTTGCTTGAAAAGGCATGAAATTTTCAAAAGTTTGAGCATTTAACAATCATGAAAATTTTAAGTATGCAATCTATAAGACGAAACTTAGATTTTAGGCCTTAAAAAATCTGAAATCTCATGTTTCCAAACTTTTATTGAAATCATATATAGTAAACTATAACCATTGCTACTGAATATAGGTAAAACAAACCAACTTTTAAATGTGTTTGGTCCCACATCAGTAACATATTTTTCCTTACATACCATTGTATCAACTATTACAACATTTGTTGTAGAATAACAAAACATAGAAAAAAATAAAATTTTAAAATAAACAAAAAATTTTATTTGTTGTCTGCCTAGACACTTGTTAACCATTTGGCGTGTCTTCAAATCATCTAGTTGTTCATGAATGGTGAGTGAAGGTTCCTACATAATTGTACCACCGGACCACATATATATTGCATTTTTAACTTCAATCTCATCATCTTCTACAACTAAATGCCTCAATTTCAATGGTGGATAGTAAGACAAGTCACTTACTATAGAATGTGGTATTCCTATTTGAGGGTAATATTTTTGTATATTATACACAGCCAAATAAACATTGCTAACTAATCGTAGATGGAATAGATCATTTGAGTTTAAGTGAAATTCAACTACATACAATGCTAATGTGTAGAGATGAACCTTCACCACTCAAACAATATAAATATTTGTGCCATCTTCTTCTTGTAACATTATCTTCTATCAAATTCTGCATGTTTTCTTCAAAATGTATGCACTCTCTTAAAGGATATAGTGAGTTTTGTTGAAACATCTTAAAATCTTGAGAGTTATCAGATGAAAAGTCACACTTAAATAAATGTCTGCCCATATTTGTAATAAAATTATACTCCCAAATATTTTATTTTCAACACAAGCAGGTGGCAAACCAACATATAAAAATACTATTATTGCATGTTCAATGGACTTTTCACTCCATATATAAGATATAACAAGCACATGCTCAATTCCTATGAAGTCCAAGATGCCGAAAACAAAAGTGCTCTTGCTAAGCAAGATATTATCTCCTTTAAGAATGCCAAATTGCTTATTTCTCTAAGTTTCTTTTTCATTGTGATCCATGTGGCTAACTTGCAGATTATTATTCCTCGAGTACGTGTTATTGCTTTTACCTCATCATAGTTGTCAACTATTTCAAAGAGAAATTCATCGGCTCGCATTAAAATAATTGAATGTGCAATTGATTCTTCCCTTTCATAGTCAACTTTCTCAAAGCCAAAGAGTACCTGACATTCCTCTACCAATATTGTAACTTCAAAATTGGAGAAGACAAAAGTGTTTATTAGTGGGTGCCAAAACTCCAATAATGCACCTAGCATTTTCCAGTCAAAATTTATGTTCTCGTAACCTTTTGCAATGAGATATAAATTGGTCATACCCCAAGACTTAAAAATTCCTTTCATCTCTACATTTATCAACGATAGCAAAGATTTTACCCAAGGTAATTTTTCATAGGGATTTTTTTCTACTAAACTTGGTATTTCCTACAAAAAATTATAGTAAGTCTAAGGTACATTAAAATATGTTAACAAACTATGCTTACTAAACTTCTATGATTTATATAGCTTGCTTATATGACCTTCAAATTTTGACAATTTCCACATAGGTGCATAGGAAACGTTTGCTTTCTTGCTACCCAAAAATGTTGTACGAAAATAATTTACCAGAATGCTTGTTAATAAGTTAAGGAGTCAGTTTTTAAAGTTTTTAAACTTACCTATCTTATAGGGAGGCATTGTATCTTTGATGGATGTTCTTATCTTATGGTTATGGGTTTTTTTCTGTTTTTTAAGATTTGCCAAACTTATTAGGTTTTTATAAAGCCTACAAGGTATAGATTTGCCAAAACAAGAAAGAGATATTTATCCTATAATCTAACGGATTCATGGTAATCTATTTTGTACACTATGGAATATGTATGGAAATACTCAAATAGTTTCATCAAAACAAAGAGAAGTAATATATAGTCAGTGACTACCTACCCACTCCTAGAAGTATTAAAACTGTGAGATAATTAAATGCCTTTCATGCTTGGGAACATCTCTTTTATAAGAGATTAATAGCATGTTGTTACGTAGAAAACACATGTTAATATTGAACAGGTTGACCAGCCACATTTGATCCTTCAAAATTGGCAGTTATTTAGGACATTGTGTTTTGGCATTATTATTTAATTCATGCAACCGTTGTGTAGGATGGAGAAATTGCAGGGAGTTGCGGTGCTACTGCCTCCTTGTAGTGATCCAACCTAAATGTGGGTTAGATCAGTCAAAAATTAGATGATTCAAGTTGATCTGCCTCCTTGTAGTGATCCAACCTAAATGTGGGTTAGATCAGTCAAAAATTAGATGATTCAAGTTGATCTGACTGTTCAGAGTCCAAATTATTGAATGTTTTAAAAATGACATATCTATTGTTGGATTAGATGCTTGTTTTTCCCTCTCTTATGTCTGCTAATCTGTTTTTGTTTTTATTTATTTTTACTTTTTAAAGCAACCACAAAGAAACCGTGATCCAAAATCTTTGAAGACAACCAACTTAAAATCCTACAATTCAAATCTTGACAAACCTCTATTTTTCGGATTTGAATTTTAAATTATGACAGTTTCAAAGTTTGTACAATAATGTAGCTTAATAAAAAAACTCCATCATTTAGTCAAGCATTCAAACCAAACTCAAAACATAAAACATCTTTTTTTTAAGTCAAAACATAAATCATCAATCCAAAATACTCCAACTATTGATAGAAATAAATAAGTACTTTTACAACAAACCAAAGATTCCAAAAAATGGAACCTTAACCAAACCCAAAATAAATCCTAAGGATTAAGGACACCAGGTCTTATCTAAATAACTTTCAAATATTATACAACTCAAATAAAATATATAAATCATAGGTCACATTAAAAAAAACCTAAGTTCTTAGATATGGGACTTCATAATTTCCATACCTAAATTTAGTGATTCAAGATAATAAACAAAAAGTTTAACAAATCCAAACATTGAAACAAGAAATCTAAGAGATTCTTTTTCTTATATTTAGAAAAGTAATGTTTTTCGAAAGCCAAATATTGTAGTCTACGCTAAACCCGAGCAGGCTACGTATAATATGCTATACTTGTTTGAGTATAATATTTATGGATGCCAAACAAAATTACAGAAGTGACTTAAAGAATGTAACAAAAATATGATATGCTATTGGTTTTAAATATAGCAAAGCTTAAATCAAATATACAAATAGTAGGTCATTTATATATTTAATTATTGGTTTATTGGATATGTTATTGTCATGGACTTCAATAAAGGAAGGATCCCAAATTATAAAAATCAATACCCCAGAACTCAAAAATTTTTAAAATCAGATTTAAAAACCTGTAATCGTAAACCAAGTTCCCTGACTCAAAAAAATAGCAAAAGAAAAAAAAAGATAAGACGAAGCGAGTAAATTATTGCAATCAAGACTTGCACCAATGAATGTGAAACTTCCACGATTACCTTCCTAATGGGGTGTTTGGTTGTATGATAATGGAGATTTTTATTTTTATTTTTAAAAATTATAAAAAAAATTGTTAAAAGAGGTGTTGGCAACCATGACAATTTTATGTTTTGAAAATGATTTTCTTCTTAAACAAAAAAAGAGAGTCTCACCTCTTTCTTTTTTCTTGTGGTCTCTCACTTTGTTTGATCATGTATGGTAGTTACTTTTTTTTTGTTATCACATCCCTCCAAACATAATAATTTTATGTCATAAGTTGGTTCACTTTTTATTTTAATATATTTTTTTATCATGAAAGTGTACAAAAAATTATCATGCAACCAAACACCCCATAAAACAGAGATTCCCACTTCCTAGAAACTAATATGAAAAAAGTATGGGCTAAAACAATGGGAGGTTCAACATAAATATAAATTTATGTTTTTCTTTCACCTATGTCTAACTCTCTTTTTTAAAGCAACCACAAAGGCATGGAAAGCAACTTTAAATTATCTACAGTGTAGCAAGCAAACTGATGTAAACATGTGTTAAAAAGAAAATGTTTGAACCAACAACTTATGCTTATCTGTTTTTTTCTTTTTTAGAAGGCATCCACGAGGCATGGGAAGCAAGTTTGTCTATTAAAGTGTATCAAGCATAGTGATGATGTATATAAACATATATAAGAAAATGTTTGAGCCAATGACTTAAATTTTTCATGGTAAACATGAGTTCTTGGAGGTTTAAAGAATGGCAGCCATGTTCAAAGTACTTGGGCGAAAGATGATGACAACATACCAATTTGTAGTAGTCAGAAAATGTAGGCAGTTAGCTTGGGGCGTTTCTGGATACAAAAATATGGCAATATTAAATTTTTGCGTACCTTTTGTTATCAAGTTCTGGAAGCCGAGAATTGTTTTATGTTTTAAAATATGATAGTTGTATTTATGTTCCTTGCGTAGTAGGTGATACTATATCAACTTGCAAAAGTCCAGAAACACAAACGGAGTTCCGGAGGCATGTCTGGTCCAAAAGTATCAGTGCAAAATGTTAGAAAAACAGTGAGCATTCTAAGTTGATTTAAATATGACAGCCAAACTAAGCATACCTTCTGTTGAAAGTACGCAATACCAATTTGAAATAATCCAACAATGTTGTAGGAAATCCAGAGGCATTTCTAGATGGGCTCCATGATGTAGAGATGTGGATAAAGCAAGATTCTGGTTCCAATTGAAGCTATTCGAGATGTAGTTTAGAAAGCTATTTGAAGAACTCTAGTGTTAAGAATGCTAGCCCCAGATATACTGGCATAAATTTGAAGTTGCAAGGAATTTTGAAGAGAAAACATAATACCAAACTTTGGAATTTCTTTGAGATGGCATACAACCATGACACTGTTAATAGTCTTGCAAAAGAAAAAACATAAACTTGTAATATTTATAAAAAAAATAAACAAAAGCGAAAGATGTAAAAGGAAAAAAAAAATTTACGCGTCACCACCCCCTTTTTCACCCCCCAGATTCCACCGCCTTACTTTACCGACTTACTTTATCCCTTCCCGTCGCCCCACTGCTTGACGTTGCTACTACTCCTTGGCGTCGCCATCGTCTCCTTTCCCTCGTCGTCTCCTCGCCAACGTGCTGCTTTTTTCCTTCTCTCAACGTCGTCGCCACCGAGCTGTCCGATTGCATCATCTTCCTTTGCGCCCATCGCTCCGGTTAGTTGTCTTCTTCTTTTTCCTTTTCACCCATGCGCGCTGCCATCACCCCTATGCGACGTGCTGCCGCGGAACCCACCTGTGCATCCCTGTCGCCTGCACGATTCCTCTCATGGGCTCGCCGCTGTTGCCTCCGGCGACGTCTCCGTCGCCACTGCGGCGTCGCATGCACAGCCCCCCTGCACTGTCGCGGCTTCAGTTGTGCATCCCCTCCCCCTGGCGCGCATCTCTAGTGCCTTGTTGGTTTCACCGCGCTCACTGCCGCGCCCCCAGCGTGCTTGCCGCAGAGCCCCTTGGCTATCTGAAAAATATTTCTTCCTCCCCTGTTTTGGTGCTGCCGCGGCTTCATCTTCCGCGCGCACCTTTCATGCGCAGTAGCGCGTACACCGCGCCCAAATCCCCAGCACCCTTGGGCATTTCCAAGCACACATCATGTGCAAGCCCCCTCTCTCTCACCCACTGTACTCTCTCCCCTATCTCCTTCACGCTCTCTTTACTCTCTCAGGTTCTCCCTTTTATATTTATTCCAATAATTATTATCCTAAATTTAATCTTCCTTCTCTAATGTTAGCAGGACCGGAAGATATCCCCGATCTGATTTGTTCTGCTGTCACCCTGTCGTCCCTCCAACCACTGAATTCAAGGTTTCCCCTGCGTCGTTCGGGTAGGCATCTCGGATGCGTCTAATACCATTAAATTGAATACTTGATAAAATACTAATCACTTGTAGATGTTAACTTAAATGTAGCAATTGAATATTAGACGTGGTGATTATTCATATTTGCATACCTTATTTAATCATGTTTCAGCATGCTGCGTAGGTGATAATCTTTTAAACAAATTCAATCATGTTATATTCTAGTTATTTGTGCAGTATGCTGTATAAAATTTTAGTGTATAGTTGATGGACTTGAATTATCCTGGTATGCTGATTTTGATTATGTCTATGTCATACGAATATCACTGCAGGCTAATTAGATTAATTAAAGGGAGTTATTTTATAAATTTGATTTTCTTTGCAAAGTTCATCAACAGATTGTGGTTAAATCTTAGACGACTACATTGCATGTTAGCATAGCATGGGCACGTATGTGTTGAATGTCATTTAATTATGCATTGTGGATTAAATGATGGTATTATGGTCATTTTGTGTTAAGTGTACATGCAGTTATGCTTATAGATGGTCATATGCATTAGATGTGCATATATGCATAATGATGGTTATAATTGCATTGCAATTAGCATGGCATGGCATAAATATGTGTGCATGTGTGCGTTCAACGAAATGGAAGATTGAGCTACAACAGACTAGTTAGTCGTGACCCGTGGGCAGCGGGGATTAGAACAGTCCGGTGTATCCTTCGATCCCGGATACCGCGGTTTGTCCTAAGTGCCACCACTACCTAGGTGCACTAAAGGACTTCATTTTACTATATATTACTGCTATATATGATAGATCTGGTGGTAGCTAATCGAGATCGCAAGACGACGCATTCCTTGCGAATAAGAAAAAGATGGGATATATTAGAGGATAGGAGCATTTATTGTATGATTTAGTGAACATGGTCTTAGTGATGCATCAGTTTGTAAAAATTAGGGTATACTTTGTGATATGTCTCCCATGTAGTGTTTTATCATATAGGTCGTATAGCAAGTGTTCATGCATATATCAATTTTCTTCTGGATTGGGTCATTTTATTTTTTTTTAATACCTACAGGTGTTGGATGATGTGGAATTTTTGAGTGGTTTGGTGTTTCTAAAAATATGTGATTAAGTTGGTTATTTATTATATGGAATAGTTCTATATTTATATATAATGGTTGTGAGTTTGGGTAATTATTTAATTATCATTTAGGTCTTTTAATTATCCGATCTGGCGGAGGATGAGATGTCTACTGGGTCAATATGACTCATCCCGTGATTTATATGCTCAAACAGGTCTCGAAGTAGAAGAAGGTTTGGAGGCAGGACAAGAGAAAGCGCCTGGAGTGTAGTTGGTCTACGAGAAGTTGGAAGGTGAGTGGTTTTTCCCCTTTTTGTATGTGGTGTTTGAAAATACACCATGGTGTTAGCTCCATTTTGATGTACTTCTCAGTGGGGATTAATCTAGACTTGTGGTTTTGTTACGTGAAACTTGTACAAGGTTTCAGTTTGAAGTGATGATCGAGCAGTATGTTTTCCTGTGGTTTGAGGTTTTTGTAAATCGTGTTTTGTTGTCAAAACTATTTTAATCCGGGTTTTATCCCGCTGTCATGTTCCAGAAAAAAAAATACGTTGAATTCTCCGGGTCGTGACAAAACTAACCTAGCAATTTGGTAGCATATTTATGGTCTAGTAACTATAACAAGAAATAGCTTCTCTAAGACTTGATCAGTTGTCTATAAAATGAGGGTTCATGACACTTATGAAACAACCAACTGATGAAATGAGGGTTCATGACACTTATGAAACAACCAAGCTTAAATTCTTGTTTTCTTGAAAAATATTTCAGTATCCTTTTAAGGGAACTGAGTTTTTCGGAAGATCATGGTCTTTTGATGCATTTTGAGCGAGATCAGAGGGGCTTTGATTAGGGTCAAAGTGCCCCATATATGGGGCACCAAGCAACCTGTATACAGGGCACCTAGCACCTGTCAGACCAACTTGACAAGCCGATATGACCCTTCTAATACCCATCTTGTTGAGTTGACATGGCTCACGATGCTAGCGCCCCGTTAACAGGGCGCTTCGCCACGTGGAACAGCTTTTTGAATATTCCCAAAGTACCCATCTTTTAACTATAAAAGAACCCCCACTTGGAGGTTTTGGGGCATCCCAAGCCCATCTACCACCTCATCTAATCCACCACTACGTGTTTAAGACTTCACAACACCCCCTCAAGCCCTTAAATCATCCCGAAATCTTTCCCAAAAAACCCAAAAACTCACAGTTTCTTTCTTCAAAAGCATGGTTTTTCTCCAACTTTAAGGACCTCTACACTTCATTTCCCTTACATCTAGTGCCAAACCACTTGAGTATTGGCTGCTTGAAGAAGTCCTTCTTTTGTCTTGGAGGTCATCCTACACTCTAGGGCGACGTCATGAAGAAAGGAAGAAAATATGCTAGAACCAATCCCTAGTGCCCCCATCATGGGGCGCTTTGACTTTCGTCAACATGCCCCACTAATATGGCACCCATAGTTAGCGCCTTGTTAGCGAAGCACAAGAACTAATGATGCTTTCACTTGTAACTATGTTTTCTTATGGACATTTTTAGGTGAATCTGACCAAAACGAAGCTTCAACTGAATCAAAGAAAATGAACTCACTAAAGTTCTCTTCTTTTGGCCAGGCAAGAGAGGAAAAGTCGAAACCCAACAATCTCCTCACTTCCAAAGGTACGACAGTCATTTTATTCTCTATTTCATTTCTTTTTATTCTATTATATTTTGGAGTATTTGGCTCTTAGTGACCACAAACACTAACATCTCATCCACTAAGTCTCCAAAGAAAGCATAAGATCTGGAAAAGGAGATCTGGATCCTCTTTCAAGTGTTTACAAAGACGCGACAAAGATTGGTGGTATGGGCTTTCGCTTAGAAGTAGGAAGGATTGGCGGTGTTGGCTTCTGAAGATGCGCTTGCAACTAGAAGAAAAGACTAATGACAATAGCAGAGGAAGAGGGTGACACTTATATAAGACAACTACAGGTCGGTAGTTGGAAGGAGTGGCAGCAAGGGTGGGTTACTCCTGTAAACTGTTTTGTGGTTGCATCGTGAAAATGTGGCCATGGAACCCTATTGTCGCTTGGAAAAGGAGGATGCCAGTTGCAAGAGCATCTAAAGACAGTGGTTGGATGGAAGGAGTGGCGACGGAGGGCGGTTGAGGCAGGAAGTGTTTTCTGCAGTTGGATGGGGGCAATGGCATCTATAGAGGTGGATTGTGTTGCTATCAAGTCGAGATGGGGGATGGAGGTAATGGAGCAGATGGCATCTATAGTGGTGGATTGGGTTGTTGCCTAGATGGGGAATGGAGGTAATGGAGCGATGGTGCAAAATAAACATTGTAGACATGCATTTTTTTTTCTATTTGAGGAGCTTAAGATTCATATTTTCTTAGAAGATACTCGAGTTTTCCGATAAACAAACCGGATCTCAGAGAAAATGGCCCAAAAACAAACTCTGGAGGGAAATATGACCCCCCTAGCTGGTCACCTAGGCGACCCGATCAACGGGTCATTTCCAAATCCGTCCGTTCTGATGGTGGTAGGTGGGGGGTCAAGTCCGGTCAGGTACAGGAAGCGTCCCGGTCAACGGGTCGCCTGCCAGAATAATGCACGGACCAAACGAAGTGACCCACAAGCGGCGCACGCTTGTTCGGACGGTCGGGACCAACTGGACATAGGTGTCCCGTCAGCTGGGATGCCTGCCACTGTAGCAGGTCCCAAAATGGCATGACTAGCTTTCGGTGCACGCGCATTTAATGGCATTTATGGTTTTGCAGGTGACCCGCTAGACGGGTCATCTTCTGTTACGGATGACACTTTTCATGCCTGAAATGCCCCCGTAACCCTTTTGCCTATAAAAAGAGACCCCCTAACCACATTTTCAAGGGTTGGAAAAGTATTGGAAGGTTATGAATGTCCCAAACCCCCAAGAGAGAGCTCTAGAGAGCTTCAAGCCATCTCCATCCTCCAAACTTCATTGCCCAAGAGATTGAGAGTTTCCCACCTCCATCCACCTCTGTAAATTGATGTTCTTCATCCCGCTTCTTCATCGGCATCCATTTTGAAGTTTCTCAAGTTTCTACATCTGAGGGGAGATCATCATCTACGTCCTAGGAGCTTCCGAGAGTCACCATCAAGCTTTGAAGGTCATCCAAAAGCATCGTGGGAGCATCCGGGAGCAAGCCGAGTCCTGGTGTAGGAGGTGACCTGTCTGTCGGGTCACCCAGGGCTCCAGGTTGCCATTTTTGGAGCCAAAACCTATTTTTCTTCCCCCATCTCTTAGCATTACTTTGTTTCTATGTTTTTCAACATGAATAATCATGTTTACATGCATATTTAGCTTAGAAATATCATATATCATCGTCCAAAAACACATAAAAAGGGGGGTTGGGAGTTATTCCCAATCCGGTTAGTTCACATCCTTTTGTAATTTTAGTTCATCTTTCTTGCAAGATGCTTCACTATTTTAGCTCTAATCCTCCTTCACTTGTTTTTATGGCTTACTTGTTTTTATAGGAACAACTAAAAGTGCTTCAAGCTCTTTCTTCTCGGCCGGCCGAAAAGGAAGAAGATGGAACCCATAATCTCCCTACACAATCTCTCCACTTAGGTACGTTCAGTCATTTCCTTTAATACTTACATCGTATCTTTCCTTTTACTCTTGGAGCCCGCGGTTCCTAACGACCACACACCAACATCCACCAGAGTCGGTGGGAGAACCGACTCGAATCGGGTGTCCACATCTTTTGGCGACCATGATGGGAGCATCTCATGCTTGAAGCGATCTTAGATGTTCCTCCATTTCCATGTAAGCCTACTTCCACTTTAGTCATTTTCATATTGACTTTTATTTCCAAGTAAGCCCCCAAAAATGTCCTATTTCCGCAGATGACCTCCCTGCCGGGTCATTTCCTGTTTTCATGATTTAGAGCTTTCTGTTTCCTTAGTCCCCTACGTGGGCCCACTTACATTTACATTTACTGTCATTGCTACACATCTTGCCCTTAGTTTACTTTCAAATCCATACTATTTCGGTCCCCACGGGACCCCGGTTATCAAGAGCTTCCCTTCGGTTTCGTTTTCTATTTTCCGCAGGTGACCCCCCTACCGGGTCACCTGCCAAGTCACCTGGTGACCCCCCTGCCGGGTCATCTTTTCTTCCAGAAGCTCTTTTCTTGTTGCAGTCTTTAGTTTTACTTGATTTTGCTCATTTCTCTTGAATCAAGCTTGCAAAAATCAATATTTCCCAACATCTTTGACTTGTTTAGTTATTGTTCTTGATAGTTTAATCATCATCTTAGTTATTATTTGTTGATCGTTGCATTGTTTTCCTTTCTTATTGTATGCCATCTCATCCTTGATCAATTCTTGCATTAGAATACATTGAGTACCGGGTCTGCCCAACTCACTAGGTCATTTGAGACGGGAGGCTCACCCACCTCCCAAAAGACATCTCCACCCCACCCGCATCTCTTGGTAGATTCTGATCTCTCTTTCGGGGATTCTCTCTCAGTTGACTAGATTGGTTTTCACTAAGGCCTCCGTAAGTCCCCAAAAGTGAAGGATTCCCTCTTCACCGCTCGGGCCGATTGTACCTTTTATCCCAAAATTGGTGTCACCGATCACCTAATCATTGTGCAAAAAGTGTTAATCCTAGATTTCTTGGCATTTTGAGAGCATAGGGTCTGACCTATCATTGAGAGGACAATATTCTCTTAAAACTTACTAATCTAAAGATTAAATAAATTTTGTGTTTATTTATTTGAAGTCTTTACTTTAACTTGTTTGCACAACAAAAGTGAAAAATAAAAATAAAGAGGGGAAACTCTCTCACAAAAATCTTTAAAATTCCCCAAAAAAATTGTTGCTTGAGATAATATACTTGTTTTCCTCACAAAAGTCAAAACCAAAAAAATTTATCAAAATAAACATAACCAAAAAGAAGTCTCTGCTTAAGGTAAGTACTTGTTTTTCCAACAAAATTGTAAAACATAAAAAAATCCCATAAAAGAACAAAAGAACAAAAATTCTTCTTTCACATAACATTATGTCGATGTAATCAAGGTCAAGCAGGATGATCGACACAGTGAGCTATTACACTACCAACGGGTCTGAGATGCAACAAGAAGGTGTACAACATTATACGTATGATTTTAGTCATATCTTAGGACCCCATGCCTCCCATGTCACTCTAGATCAGCTTTTGACTGTTGTCCATACTGTCATGGGTAGCAAGTCATCTACTGGCCATGTTTCTACCAGTCATGGTCAGCCTATCTCTAGTCCCCGATCAGTGGCTCATTAACTCGGTGCACCCAGACTTGATCACTCCTACACCGGGTATGCCACAACCTTTTCCTCTTCCTACTTGGGTACAAACCCAACCAGTCCAGACTCGACCAACTATATTCCTACAAGGCCATTGGTCTATACACCCGCTATCCCTTGCTCTTGTTCTTATTCAGGGACAAGCACACGAAGCTCAAACTCGGCTCGTTCCAGTCCCTTTTGGCCTTTGAGCCATATCTCTAGTCCAACCCCTTTTGCCGAGCTTCCACTTTGCTCACGGGTGGATCCCACTCGCTTAGCCACACCGACTTACCTTACTCATGTTCAGGCACCTCCTACACTTCTCCCAGTGTAGCCACCCTCTCCTATTGCCCGAGAACCTTTGGTCAACCAAGCCATGACTAATGAGTTCAACCAACTTAGAGAAGAATACAAAGAACTCAAACGCTTGATAGATCCCCAGGCAACCCCCGAAATTTCTATTCCCTCTCTCCCTTACATCCCTCCTTCTCAAACACTGGTCTATCGTCGCTATGACAGCACCGGTAATCCATTTACTCATGTCCAACATTTCATGTATGAATCGTCTCATTGGCAAAATGATCGGAAGGCCCTGGCCTTCCTCTTTAGACGGTCATTAGATGGCATGGCCCTAGAATGGTTTTATTCACTTGACCCGCTTGAGGCATGAGATTTTAATATAGTTAGAGCGAAATTTTTACAAAGATATAAGGATCACATTGAGCCGGCCTATTCACTCACTGATCTAATGGCCGAGAAAATGAGAGAGGATGAGGACTTTACACAATATGCTGATAGATGGAGGTTGATGGCTGAAAAGTTTGCATATACAATTTCTGAGCCGAAATTGGTGAAGATGATCATTGCTAATTCCATACCGACTTTGAAGAATATTTTAGCCTTGTATTATCCCACAAATACGCATAATTTATATGAAAGGGCAAGATACATTCAAGTTCAACTTAAGGACACACCAATCATGGAGCTATACAATACAAAATATCAAGCCCTTAATGAAAGTGGGAGTGCTAATGTTGTAGGGAACCTAATAGAAAACCCTAGGCACTGGCCTAGGAGCCCTACACAATTTAGGGTTATCTTTCAACAACTCCATCAAACTCATCAAAATCATCCTCCTCAATTGATTGCTCAACCCATGACTCTTTTGCCTCGACCGGTTCCTCAGCCCCAACTGGTCAGACGACTCATGGATCATCCTCCTCAGTCGGTTGCACAACAAACCTTGGCTCCTCAACCTTAAATAATCATTCAACCACCGACTCTTCAACCAATTGCATCTCAACCTCAGCCGGTTGCACAACCCATTATTTTTCAACAACCTTCACAATCAGCTAAGCATAATCAAACTCTTCCAAAAGTTTGTGCCCCTACCCCAGAATTAGAGTTGGCTCCCCTTATTTGCCAATCGGTCATGACAATCTTGACTAAGTCTCAAGAGCCAACCAATAATGAACCAGATCAACTGGTGGGGGAATCTGAGCTTGAAATCAATGATTCTCTGATATCTGACTCTCAACCTACCACTTTGGTGCCCCTTGAGCCTGATTTATCCTCCATTCTTGAACAAACTCAGTTGGAAGACAATCAGGAACTGGATCCACATGTAGACGAATCTGAAATCAAAATCTATTACGATCCTCCTGAATCTAATGCTTTATCGATTATCTCCGTCCCTCAAAAACCCATAGAGAAAAGGACACTTTCCATCATTGAACAACCTAGGGAGAGGCCGACACTTAACAACCTTGGGTGGAGAATTATGGGGATACTTGGATATCAAGCTAGCAAGGGCCTAGGCAAAGAATTACAAGGGATAGCATATCCAGTGCAAACTCTATTTTCAATCACAAGGCCAAGACTTGGATTTCATGAATCAGCTCATGAGCCTCAGAAGGGCAAGGCAAAATTAACTATCACAATTGAGAGTTTGGATAATCATTCTACCAAAGGGGCACAACTGAAGGAAGATGAATATAGTCCACAATCGATTCCTCGACCCTTGAGAACATCAAGGCCACCAGCATGGCAAATAATGAAGAAGGCTAAAGGGAAGGGAAAATCCAATCACAAGTTGGCTAAGGCTAGAGGCAAGGGAATTCCAGAACCCCCTCTAGCTAGGCGTTTATTTACATGGCAACCCGTTAGGGCCAGGTTAGTCACTAATCATTTGAGTAGCAGGGTCCGAGGGAATAGATTACTAGGACCACCTCTAGCAAGGCAACCCCCTCTCCAACTTCCTTTTCAAGGTCATCTTGACCTTCTAGACCGGGCTCTAGAACCCATTTAGGTCAATCGAGCAACAAAGCCCATCTTCAATGCTTGGATTCACAATCCCACTCTCATTCTCTTAAACTGGATTTTCAAATCCTCAATCATTTTTAGAAACCGGGCCCAAGTGCCCAATGCTCCTCTATATTGGGCCCATATGCCCATTATCCTCCTAAATTGGGCCCTTGTGCCCAACCTCTTTCTAAATCGGGCCCATGTACCCATCATCTTCTTAAATCAAGCCCTTGTGCCCAACCTCCTTCCAAATCAGGCCCATGTGCCCATCATATTTCTAAGTTGGGCCCGTATGCCCATCCTTTAGAATCAAGTCTATGTGCCTACCCTTCTAAATTGGGCCCATGTGCCTATTCTTCTAAATCGGGCCCACGTGCTCATCATTCTCCTGAATTAGGCTCGTGTGCCCATCCTTTAAAATCAGGCCCATGTGCCTACCTTTTTAAATTAGGCCCTTGTGCCCAACCCTTTTCTAACTTGGGTCTACATGCCCATCATCCTCCCAAGTCAGGCCCTCATGTCCATCATCTTCCTTAACTAGGCCCACGTGCCTCTCCCTCAACACTACCATCAATTCTTGTGCCATGGCCCTCACCCCACCTTTCCCAGTCAGGCCCACATGTCTACCAATCAGGCCCATGTGCCCATCCTTATGAATCGGGCCCAAGTGCCCGACACTTCTCCACATCTAGTCCTTAGCATCTTCCTACGTCGGGCCCACGACCCCACACTCCCAAATTGGGTCCATGTGCCCCTCTTTCCACCTCATCATCAATTCTAAGGCCACAACCCCCACTTCATCTTTCTCAACCAGGCCCACGTGTCTCTCCTTCAACACTATCATCAATTCTTGGGCCATGGCCCTTACCTCACCTTTCTCAGTCAGGCCTACATGCCCACCAATAAAACCTATGTGCCCATCCTTACAAATCGGGCCCTAGTGCCCGACACTTATCTACATTGGACCATTGTCCTCTTACATTAGGCCCACATGCCCACTCTCTTAAATTGGGCCCACATGCCCATCATCCTTACAAATCGGGCCCTCGTGCCCATCATCATTTTCAATCAAGCCCATGCATCCCTCCTTCAATTCTCAGGCCATGGCCACTCTTTCCATTTCAATTAGGCACATGCCCTGATCAACCACTCCAATTGGGCCCATGTGCCTATCATCTTCCTAAGATAGGCCCGCATGCCTACTCTTCCAAGATTGGGCCCACTAGCCCCTCCTCGAGCCTATGTGCCCATCCTCAACAACTAGGCCCTAGCGCCCATGTCTCTAAATTGGACCTACGAGCCCAACTCCCTCTATTATGTACCCCATTTTTTCAACTAGGCACACAAGCCCAATCAATTCTTCTTTTGCCGGTTTCACATGCCTCATTTCCTCCATCGAGCTCGCATGTCCATTCTCAATCCTTCAATCGGGCCCATGTGTCCAACTCCACTACTAAATCGGGTCATCATGCCCACATCTCCAATTAGGTTGACACCCCCATGTTTCAATTATTTTATTTTTTCAATTGGACCATTGTGACCATTTTTTAAATTGGGTCCTAGTACCCCTATTTTCAATTATGCTTTTTCAATCGGGACTTTGCGTCCTTGTTTTAATCATGCTTTTCAATCGGGTCTTAGCGCCCCTATTTTCAATCAGGCCACTGCGCCTTTATTTTAATTATGCATTTT
Organism: Cryptocoryne crispatula var. balansae; assembly: GCA_036172225.1. Taxonomy (NCBI): domain Eukaryota; kingdom Viridiplantae; phylum Streptophyta; class Magnoliopsida; order Alismatales; family Araceae; genus Cryptocoryne; species Cryptocoryne crispatula. The sequence goes on from CM069924.1 coordinate 15,672,237, forward strand.
CAATCAGGCCTTAGTGCCCCTATTTTCAATCAGGCCATTGTGCCTTTATTTTATTATGCATTTTCAATCAGGCCTTATTGCCCATGTTTTCAATTAGGTCACTGCACCTTTATTTTAATTATGTGTTTTCAATCAAGCCTTAGCGCCCTTATTTTTAATTAAGCCACTGCGCCTTTATTTTAATTATGCATTTTCAATCGGACCTCAGCACCCCTTGTCGACGTCGAAAACAGGTTCCGGATCGGCACCTGAAGAGAAGGTGAAAGATAGAATGGGGGAAAAAGGGAAGTGAATTGGAAAATGCTCGGAAAGAGGTAAAGAGTCCTCACCTCGGTCCCACACTCACATTAATTCCCGAACTTTCATCTCACAGTGTCGCTGGAGCACCGGAGATGGTTCGGGTCATGTGAGAGGAGAGTGAGGAATAGAATGACTTAGAATATAAAAGAGGTGGTCGCTAGGAGCCGCGGGCTCCGCTTTATAAAATGTAAATCAAGAGATGAGTTGACCGTGTGTACCTTAGCGCGGGAGATGATATGTGGGTTAAACCTTCTTCCTCGTCGGCCAGCCGATGAGGGAGAGTCCAACCGATACTAGCTTGATCAATCTATGCAACTTAAGATAATAAAACAAGTGACGAGTTTGATTAGACTTGTGAGAAGTGTAGTAACTGTAGTAAGAAGATAAGAAAGGAAGCAATTGGGATCGAACTCACCGGCTTCGGGGTGAGCTTTAACCCCTTTTCTTGTGTTTTTAATTATGTAAAAATGATGAAAATGAACTAAAAGATGTTCTAAAACAGTAAATAAATTGAATGAAATGAGTTAAGAAGAACTTATGAAGTGTATGGCTTGAGTTGAAGCCAAGTTGGTTGAAGAAGGCCGGTTCGGGTAGCCTTGCACCCTTTCGGTGCGACTTTGGTGCAGAAAATGTTACGGACAATGTCAGAATCGAGTGTCGTTTGTTACTATGGATTGATAACTTGTAGAGAAAGAGATTCTCTGTTGATAACTTATCCGGAATATGTCTGTAGAATCCTGTAAAAAATCTGAAAGTGGCCAAATATGGAAAACAGAACCTAGATGCGCGCCCTCAGTGCAGCAATTGCCACAAACAGACGACAAGTCAGAATCAAGTGCCTCCAGTTGCAAATGAAAGAGGACGAATAGAGGAACAACTCCTCTATTGAAGACTTTTGCATAAGGACTCCCAGATTTTCTACAAAAGCCAATGAAGTCGGTTTCTACAGAACGCACGGATCGGGCTTCTCCTTCGCCTTGGGATTGATCTCTTGACGTCGGATCGCCTTTGGACGTCGGGACGGCTTTGGGAGAGAGCTTGGACGACCTCAGGATGAACTAGGCATGGGGGATTAACCTTGGGTCATTGAGAATGACCCTTAATTTATAGGGAATGGAAATCGGTGCAAAACATATAAACTAGACTGACTGCACCCCCGCCTTTCAAAGGAAGCGAGGGCGTGCAGGGCGCGCCCTCACCTTGGGGGTGCGGTCTGCGCGCCCCCTGTTTCAAAGAAACCGGGGGCGCTTTACATGTCTTATTGTTAAAATCCACCGGAATCTTTCAGAAATTGCTAAAAATTAACTTGACAAACGTAACGCATCCCTGACCTGGGGGTGTGGTCAAAATAAACGATAATCAGCGGCAGAAACCTTCCAAAAAATCAGTTTAGAAGGTGTGAACCGAGGTAATTTCTGGTTTTTGAAAATGTATCACACCCCGTGTTTCAAAGGAAGTGGGGGCGCGCAGGGCGCGCCCCCAGGTTGAGGGCACGGTGACCGCGCCCTCCCATTTCAAAGGGGGCGGGGGCGTGGTACATTGTCTCTTGTTCGCACGTTCTGTGGGCCGTAACTTGCAAACGGGATGTCCAATTCAGCTCCCGTTTGTTGCGTTGGAAAGAGGGCCTTCAACCGCACCTCCTCAAGTCAGTAAACCAGCCAGCATGACTTTCGAGATGTTCGCACAAGGCTTTCTACTGGTTTACCCTCTCGCGAAAAGACAAAAACCGTGGCGAATATCCGAAAGAGCACGGTTCCGGTCGAGGAATCTCAGGTCAACTCGGGATGACTTAAAATGATGAACGAACAAGTCTGGTACGATTGAAAAATCTGAAGTCATCGAAAAATCTGAGATTAACCCGATAAACGTAAATCGAAACTTGGAAAAGCCATAAAATCTTAAAATCGACCGAAATGGTCGTATGGCCCCGGTTGATGAAATATAGGCTAGGATCGACCTGGATGACTTGAAAAGACCCGGTGATGACTGAAAAGGCCTAACGCATTGCCCAGGATAGCCGTGTCAGTACAGATCAAAAAAGCCATAACGAAAAGCCGTTATAGAACAACGCCTACCGAAATGACTTGTCGAAAAACACGAATGTTACGGAACACATGCGGGACTCCCGAGACCTTCAATTAAGGACTATTCAAGGTCAGTCATCGAGCAAGCTCCGTGTTTTCACAATTCACTTGTGGCTCTCGCTTGAAGGTTACGGCATTGTTCCAGAAATCATCGGTCCATTCCCAACTCACAAGGGGCTCCACCAGCGTCCTTAGCTCATCTCCATGAGGTAATCCGAATCAGATAATCGGTCAAATAATGGATATTTCCAATGGAATAAGAGTATGGGGCTCCGAATCAAGCCAATTTGGCGTGTCTATAGCTTGCCTTGCCTTGATGTCGGCTTTGCAGAGGAATGGCATGTAGCGGAGCGGAGTGAAACATAGAGAAAGCATAGCGAAGCAAGATGGATCGTAGTGAAATGTAGTGGAGTGAAATGGTGATGGACTAAAAAGGTGGCATCAAGATGTAGATATAGACACGCTCAACGACCAGATTCGGCAAGAAGAATCTCCTTAAGTCTCTTGGTTAACCGCCATGTTTCATCAAGTCTTCCTATGTTCGATTGGTAAGAGATGTGCCATTGGCACGAGAGAAGAATAGCCAACCCCCAACGCGGTGGGGAGTCCCCAAAACATGGGTTCATAGGTTCATCATCAGCCGGTAACCCGATCTTTGTGGTGTTCCTGTACTGTGATGGGCTAAAATTTTAAAAAGAGATTTGTTTTGAAAAAGTAAAAGAATACCAATCGAGCACATTCAGGCTCTTAGATTCATTTAAGTCTTCCAAGAGAAAAGATTCAATTCGGAATGGAATGATCTCGAATTCCATAAGGCAAATGTTGAAGCTTAGACCGTGAAGATAGTGTCGGTGCAAGTTTTGATTGAATAGGAGGCCCTTGGTGGGATGAATTGACTTCCGGGGTGGGATGAATAGCAAGAAGGGTTGTAGTGGTCACAGTGGGGGATAGAAATGAAAGATTTGGAGGCACAAGGTGATTACCGAACATGGTGGGATTAACAGACACGGTGGGATATTAGAAAGGTCGGTGGAACTAGAAAATACGGTGGGATTATCAAACATGGTGGGATTAGAAAACACGGTGTGATTCAGAATGATCAAAATTAGGATACAAGATTTAGAAATTAGGGTGAGAAGGTGAAGATTATGAAAGGATGTATGCGATAACAAAACAAAATGTAATGCAACTAACGCTACATGATGCATGCTGGGCTCAAGAGAACAAAACAAAACTCGTATAACAAATAGTTGAAGATATAGATTGTCTATGAGGTCAACATACTCATTCGGGAACCATCGTCCCTCATAGCACAACTTTGGGCTTATCCGTGAGCATCGGAGATGACCCGACTGCAGACACGCAATTTTGGCTTGGTTGGAGAGTCTAAATTCTTGTTTTCATGAAGAATATTTGAAGGGAACCGCGTTTTTCGGAAGAATCAAGTTTTTCGGCACATTCCGAAGGGGATCGATAGAACAATCGACCGGGCCAAACATCCTGTATATGGGGCACCTGATGCCCTGTATATAGGGCACCTGGTGCCCTATTTATAGGGCACCAGGCGCCCTATAAACAGGGCACCAGGCACCAAATCAAATCGACTTGACCGGCCGATTTGACCCCTCGCAGTGACTCGTCTTGGCGATCTGACAGACCTCATGATGCTGGCGCCCTATATATAGGGCGCTTTGCCGCGTGGAACTGCTTTTCGGAAATGGCCAAAGTACCCTCTTTTGGGCTATAAATAGACCCCCATTTGGAAATGAAAGGAGGTTCCAGGTCCGTACCACCTTGGAGCCCATCCAAGAATACGTTTCTAAACCACTTACACCTCCCATACCCCTCAAACCGATCCAAGATCATCCACCAAAAGTCTCAAAAATCTGTTGTTTCTGCCATCCAGAAACAGAATTTTTCCTCCACTTTGAGAGCTTCTATTCGTCTCTCCTCTTGCATCTAGCATCCAAACCACCCACTATTAGCTTCACTTGCATATTGTCTACAAGGAGGAGCCCCTACTTTGTCCCGGAAGCCGCCCAGCACTCCAGAGCAGCATCACGAAGCGGGGAAGAAAATCTGCTCGAGCCAAACTTAGTGCCCCATATACAGGGCGCTTTGACCTTGGTCAACGCGCCCTGTAAGTAGGGCACCTGCAGCTGGCGCCCTATATATAGGGTACCAGCAGGGGCAGAAGCTTGCTTTGCAATTTTCGGAGTCCGATCGTCCGTCTGATCGAGTTTTTGTCTTCTGTTTTGATCTTAGAACTTTTTCATCGTGTCATTTAGCATGCATTAGATCATTTTGCACCTCATATATATTTAAAAACCTACCAAAAATAGGGGTTGGGATTCCGTCCCGATCCGGTTAGTTCATTCCCTTTTGCATGATTCAAAGTCCATACCAAACATGATACTATACTCACGCCAGAGCTAATGATCTTCATTTATTTTCTTTATGTTTTTACGCAGGACATTCTTAGGTGAACCGATCAGGGTGAAGCTTCAATCCGATTGTAAGTGAAAGAACTCACTAAAGCTCTCCCCTTTCGGCCGGCCGAGAGAGGAGAAGTTAGAGCCTAACAATCTCCCCCCTTTTCCCAAAGGTACGACGGTCAAACTTGTTTTTTTCAGTTTATTTGCTTCATACCTAATCACACTTTGGAGTCTTCGGCTCTTGGCGACCACACACACACCACTCACAACCACACACACTCATCACATCACACCTTCCAATCCAAACCAACGCTCTCTACTCGAATCACCGGCTCATCCGGGTGCCTACACCTTTTGGCGACCACGGTGGGACTGCTTTTGCTTTAGTGAGTTCTTCTCATCTCTTTAAAAGAATGTCCAACATGCTTATCCTTACTTTGGCTCTTACTTGAGTTATTACATCTTTTTAGCATTCTTATTTACTTCCTTGCTTGTTTACTTGCTTCCCTTAAGCATCATTTAGTTTCTTCCAGTTTACTTGCCTTCCGTTGGTCCTTCTCTTTCAAAAGAAAAGCACAATCTAATTTTTAGGCTTGCTTTATCGACTTACTTCGACTTTGCATCTTAAAGGTTATCTTGCTAAGCATCTTTGCTTATTTTATTTAAAAAAGTCTAATTTCTCCTCTAAAGCATCTTTAGTTGAATTAGTACTTGTACTTGCTTTCACCCTTGTTTGACTTTACATCATTGTCTTGTTTACTTGTTTTCCAATACTCTATTGATCGTTGCATGCTTTTACTTTCTTCTTGTTTGCTTCTCACTCCTTGATATCTCTCTTGCATTTAGTTTGCATTGGGGTTCTTTTGACTCCTTTAGGTCATCCGAGAAGGGAGGCTCTCTCCTCCCAAAGCCCTACACACCCAAACACCCCTCTTGGTGGTTGCCAACTCCTCCTCCGGGTATTCCCTCTCGGAAGGACCGGGTAGCTTCCATCAAGACCTCCGTAAGTCCCCAGACGTGAAGGATTCCCTCTTCACTGATCGGGCTGGTTGTACCTTTTATCCCAAAACCCAGAGTACCTATCACCTATCGTTGTGAAAAGAGAGACAACCTTAGATTGCTCGGCGTTGTGAGAGCATAGGGTCCTACCCATTTATTTGAGTGAACATTATTTCTCTTAACAAGCCACTAATTTAAGGTTGAAACACAAAAAAAATTGCGGTAATCATTTTAGGTCCGTGCCATTACTTGTTTGCAAATCAAAATTGAAAACCAAAACAAAAATTTGAAAACACTTAACCAAAAAAAAACAAAAGAAATCTTTGCTTGAGGTTAATTTGCTTGATAACTTGTTTGTTCAAATATAAATCAAAAACCAAAAAAGAGGGAAAAGATTAAAAACTAAAAAAAAAGGATTCTTATGTTTTTCGTCTTCTTTTCTTTGTGTTTATGAACTTGAGATCTGGGCGAGTCGTCGGGATGGCAGACCAAGGATACGAGCCGCTGTAGCTGGAGTATGACCAATCCTATCTCCACCCGGATGTCGTATGTGCCATTAACGAACCTGAAATTCTCCCTGAAACCAGTTCACCCCGACTCCACCCGGATTCTCTGTGGGAGGCATTCGCTCATGCCGACCCAACTCAACTACAAGCCATTGAGGCCATCTTGAAGGGAAAATCTCCTGTCAATCACACCCATGCCGAGGGTGGCCACCACACTTCTACCCCCCAATTAGCAACTGACCAACCCAGTGCACCAGTATCGGGCCATTCTCACAATGGACCCTTGATTCCAAACTCACCCCATCCGGTGGCCATCTTGAACCACCCATACCCAAATAACACCACACCACTTAGGCCACCGGTCTACTCTTCCACACATTTTAATCAAGCCCGTCCACAAGTGCACCACCCGATATACCCTTCTTGCTCGGCCGCTTCAGCCTATCTGATGGCCATGCCGGCAAATCAAGCGTCTGTCCTCCCCCCTCCTCTCATCCGAGAATCCTCCGTTGATCAAACTGTGCTTAACAAAATCAATAGGATGGATGAACAATATCGGGAGCTCAAGCGATTGATCGACACCTGAGCTCTCCCCGAGATATCCCTTCCCTCTCTCCCCATGTTCCATCTTCCTCCTTCCAAAATGCCCATTTACCGCCGATATAACGGAAATGGGAATCCTTTCATTCACATCAAAGATTTCCTTTATGAGTCTGTCATGTGGCAAAACGATCTGAAGGCCCTTGCATACCTATTTAGGAGATCATTAGAGGTATCCGCGTTGGAATGGTTCTATTCACTTGACCCTTTGGAAGCCAACAACTTTGATACCATCAAAGCAAAGTTCTTGCAAAGATACCAAGATCGAGTCGGTCCTACCTATTCAATCATAGATCTTAGGGCCGAAAAGATAAGAAATGATGAGGATTTTATAAGATATGCTGACAGATGGAGGGCAATGGCAGAAAGGCTGACGAATGCACTGTCAGAATCAGAACAAGTCAAGATGATCATCACTAACGCCACTCCGGCTCTGAAGAACATATTGGCCTTACATCACCCTATCACCATGAGCGAACTCTATGAGAGAGCACAGTACATCCAAACCCAACTCCGAGACTCTCCCATCATGAACCTCTTCGACCCTAGGCCCTGAATCACCAAAAAGACAACCACCACCACCACCGGGCCCGTGATTGAAGGCGTGGTAACCAATGAACACGTCAATATCATAGGAAACCCGCCCAACAACCACCAACAGAAGTACAGAAATCCCCAGTACAGAAACCCCCGCCAAACCCAACCAGCACCTCACCCTCAGATTCAACCCCAACCTTTCCGCCACCAAACACCAAACCAGTATCCCCAACAACCAACGCAGACACCAGTCCCCCAGCAACCCCGGCAATTGGTCGTGCAAACCTTTGCACCTCAACCACCCCGCCAACCAACCACCTATAACAAGGCACCTCCCCCGCCACCTATGTGCCACGAAGAACGGGGCCTAGAAGAAACCATTACCCGCCATTACCGTACTCTCTCACAGACATTTTTATTGCTCTTATGGCGGCATGGCAGATTTTATTGCCAAGAGAAAAGCTGGAGTGGCCACAAAATGCCAATACAGACAAATATTGTTTTACCACAGATACCCGGGGCATACAGTGGAGAATTGCTTTCAATTTAAAGATTATATCCATGACCTCCACGAGCAGGGAAGTATTGACTGGGGTCAAATGGGCAAATACATCAAGGCAGTAAAGAACCAGCCTCAGCAATAGTAGTAGGCGCCAGTCCAACAACAACAACAGGAATCCGGTCTGGGGATCATTCAGAACCCGTTACCCGCGCACGCACCCGCGATAGCACCAGAAAATCAGAGGGTTAATCCCATTCTAACCTCTACCGATGAACCCCGCGATAGAGGCCAAAATTGGCAAATCGAGGGACCGGCTTCCTTTATGAACATTAACCCTCCAAATGACGTTAACCGAACCGTTCACTCCATACCACGAGCTATACCCACCAGAAGAAGCCAACCACCAATCATCCGCACTCTGTCATGACCAACCGTAATGCCACCAGCCATACAACTCCAACCGGGTAGGACCTTGATCCGCCCGGTCGAGCCACCGCAAACACCATCACCATTAGGACCCATCATCATACCACCTCGTACAACTATGCCACCACAACCTACCACATCCCTACAACCCAAACTATCATCACTACGCCCCTACCTAGGCCTCCCATCATCCGACCTAACCCTCCATACACCTCCGCTACACCAACTATAGCCCCTCAACTCGCCACGGTGCTTAGAAGCGGGCGCATGTTTCAAAGAATTTTCTCCCAGACCGGTCAACCAGGACGATTACAAGAAGAAGAAGAAGAAGACCTGGAAGAACCAGTGCCAGGGACATCTTACAATTTGCTGAAGCACCTTGACAAAACCCTTGCACGGATTTCCATTCTAGAGTTAATCAAAAGGTCCAAGGTTCATCAGGAAGTTCTTCAACAATATCTACAACGAGTAATGGTCAATGTAACCCTTCCCCCTGAGAAGATTGCATCGATCTTGACCCCGAAAAGTGAACACCTCGCCCTCACTTTCACCAAAGAGGAGTTGGCCAAACCAGAAGCAAGAAAATATGCACTTTGTATCACTGTTAGCATTAACGAAATAGATGTCAAGTCTTGCCTAGTTGATACCGGTGCATCCATCAACGTCTTGCCATCAGAAATGCTACAATTGTGTGGAATCCCAGAAGAGGATATTCGGCCATCACAGATCACCGTAACAGTATATGATAATTCCAAGAGGCCCACCCATGGCATGGTTACACTTGAAGTCAAACTCGGACCCCGAGTTGTTACTGTCGACTTCCACATCCTGGACATAGACCCAACTTACAAAGCTATCTTGGGAAGGCCTTACCTTGAGGCATTAGAGGCCATAGCTTCAACCAACCACCAGTGCATCAAATTTCCCTTCAAGGGCCAAGTCGTTAAGGTAGTAAGTATGCCTGTGGATTGCCTGGTTACTCTCCATCCTGGCTTGCCAAATCAACCGGTCTTCACAATCCTCGATCTGCCAAGGGATGAAAGGCAGCCCAGGCAAGTTTGGAAAAGAAAGAAGGACGATACCAAAACCCTTGGGTGGCGTATGATGAAAAATCTGGGATATCAAGAAGGTCGAGGGCTTGGGAGAGAACTGCAGGGTATCATAGAACCCATCTAGCTGGTAAAGACAGCATCAAGGAACGGGATAGGGTACGATGGGACATGTGATAATGGCTATAAGATCGGTCAAAAATACTTCCAGGGGTGTCTGCACAAGTTCTTCGACAAAAGAGAAACAATACAGATGATTGAAGAACAAGAACCGCAAGAACAAGCAAAGAGGAAGGAAAGTGGACAGCCTAGAGGACGAGCCGTATCTCGACGTATCATGGTTATTCTCTGAAGAAGGGTCAAGTGACGGATTATTCCACAATGAGCCTTCTGGCGATCAGAATCAGGGGCATTCACCCCATGTCATCTCCTCAGATCTAACAAACTCATTTCCAACAAGTCCACCGTTAGATTCACCAGGTAGCAAAGATGGATGCTCTCTTTACCCGTCTTTGCTTGATTTGTTCCCTTCTCTGTCAATATCCCAACCCACACTGGAAACCACAACCAACCAAACTCATTCTGTGTTTATGTTTAGTACTTCTTAAAAAGATCAAAAAAAAATGTCCTGTTCTCAACTCAAGTTCGATCGAAGAAACATCCCAACTCGCTCCGAAGGATGATCCAAACTGGGAGGCCACCCAATCTCTGATCGATCTCCTTTGCTCTTCATCCTCTACAATAAATTCCACTCCCTCAACCTCCTCTTCCTCTCCTTATTTACCTTCTTCTTCTTTAGGTTTAGTTTCCAATAAAAACAAAACAAAAATCAGGGGTAGAAGAGTTCGAGAAAGATACCTGCATCGGTTAGCTCAAAAAAGCTTAGAATGTGCCAAGCTACCGGAGTATCTAGAAAATGCAATCCAGTTGGGTGAAATTCGATATGAGGAGAAAGACAATATTGATCCTACTTTAGGGTTCTATGAGGATGTATCGGAAAAGGATCCTGATACTGAGGATGAAGAGGAGGATTTGGCTGATGTTTATGCATCCGGTTTAAGAAGGTTCGAAGAACCATCAGCCACGGTGGACGAACCAACTAAAAAACTTAATCTTGGAACACTGGAAGATCCTACGAATATCCTCATCAGTGTCAACATCGCCCCTTTAGAAAAACAGAATCTAATGGGGGTGTTGCAAGGATACAAAGACACGTTCGCTTGGACATACGAAGATATGCCGAGGTTAGACAAGTCATTGGTAGAGCACCGATTGACTTTAAAACCTGAAGCTACCCCGGTCAAGCAAAAGTTAAGGAGATTCTACCCAGACATAGCATTAAAGATGAAGGAAGAGGTCGATAAGTTACACCAAGCAAAATTCATTAGAGTTGTCCTCTATCTACAATGGGTGGCAAATATAGTCCCAGTCATGAAGAAGGATGGAAAGGTTCGAATTTGCATTGACTTCGGGGACTTAAACCGAGCATGTCCAAAAGATGATTTCTCCCTTCCTCATATCGATGTTCTTGTTGATAACACAGCTGGATATGAAACCCTATCATTCATGGATGGATACTCAGGGTATAATCAAATCCAGTTAGCAGAAGAGGATCAAGAGAAGACCTCATTCACTACACCTTGGGGAACTTATTGCTACGTCGTCATGCCCTTCGGATTGAAGAATGCTGGAGCAACTTATCAAAGGGCCATGGTGGCGATATTTCATGACATGATGCATAAATTTGTAGAGGTGTATGTGGATGATCTAGTAGTCAAATCTCGAACCCGAGATGAGCATGCTGAGGTGTTAAAAAGGGTTTTGCAATGAGCCAGGGAATATAAGCTTAAAATGAACCCCAAGAAGTGTGTGTTTGGAGTATCATCTGGAAAGTTACTTGGGTTCATCGTCAGCAAAAGAGGCATCGAAATTGATCCAAACAAGGCCAAAGCCATTATTGATATGCCTCCACCAAAGAACCTAAAAGAGCTGAGAGGGTTGATTGGTAGGCTACAATTTGTTCGTTGGTTTATCTCACAACACTCCTAAAGGTGCAAACCATTCTATGAGTTAATCAAGGCGAAGGCCGAATTTAGATGGGATTCGAGATATCAAGAGGCATTCGATGGTTTAAAGAAATATTTGTCAAGCCCACCTGTGCTCAAACCTCCGGTTCCCGGCAAACCCTTGATCATATACATCTCGGTTTTGGAAGGATCTCTTGGAGCAGTATTGGCACAATTAGATGATGAAGGGAAAGAGCGAGCAGCATACTATCTGTCCAAAATCTTTGATCCTTGTGAGAAGAAGTATACAACCATAGAAAAAACCTATGCCGCCCTAGTTTGGGTAGTCCAGAAGCTTAAACACTACTTTCTGGCTTACGAGGTTAATCTCATTACTCGCATGAATCCCATCAAATTTCTTCTTGAAAAATATGTCCTGACTGGCCGTTTGGCACGCTGGCAGAGCTTTCTCTCCCAATTTGACATCACCTACACCCAACAGAAGGCAATCAAGGGCTATGCAATTGCTGAACACCTTCCCCATCATCCTATCCCAATCTTTGACCCTATCCAATCAGAATTTTCCGATGAAGAATTGATGTCCATTCGATCTTCCAATCTATGCACTTTATATTTTGACGGGGCATTAAACTCCCAGGGTAGAGGGATAGGGATTGTTCTTCTATCACCCGAAGGTGTCACCATTCCATAGGCTTTTCAGCTCCATTTTCCAGCAACAAACAATATAGCTGAGTATGAAGCCTTATTAGCCGGACTGTAGGCCGCTCACTTCTATGGTGTCACTAAACTAAGGGTAATCGGTGATAGCCAGTTGATTCTCCGCCAAGTGCTGGCCAAATACCGCACATCTCATCCTGGGCTCATGCCATACCAAGAACTCACTGCCTGTTACATCAAGCTATTCTCCAAACTTGAATTCATTCATGTCCCTCGTGCTCAAAATATTCTTGCCGATGCTCTCGCTTCCTTGGCATCTTCACTATCTGTCCCACTAGGCAGACAGGTTAGGACAATCTATGTCCGCCGACGAACCATTCTGGCAGTGGAAGATGCACGATTCTTGAGGGTTAAAGAAGAGTTTGAAAGGAAAGAGTACATTGAGCAAAAGGAGGAAGTGTCTTTGGTTGAGTTGGAAGAATTAGAAGAGGGTGAGAAACCATGGTATCATGAGATTGCGAATTACTGTCAGGATCAGACATATCCACCAGGATCAACTGCCAAAGAGAAGAAAGCCATAAGAAGAGTCTCCCAGAGATACACCATCTTAGGTGGAGTACTTTATAAAAGGAGCCTGGCTGGCGTTCTATTGAGATGCGTAGACAAAGAAGAGGCTGAATTGGTGCTTAAAGAAGCACACTCCGGAGTATGTGGAGGCCATATATTGCTCAAGCCCTCGCCAAGAAGATCATCAGGCAAGGGTATTACTGGCCTACTCTGGAAGAAGATTGCTCGATCTTTGTTCGGCACTGTCATCAATGTCAACTTCACGCTGACAAGATTCACTCTCCCGCATCTTCTCTTCACCCGATTCATGCCCCGTGGCCTTTCGCTATGTGGGCTTTTGATGTTATCGGACCCCTTGGTGACCCAAACTCCACAAACAAAACCAAATCCTTCATCCTAACAGCAACAGAGTACTTCACCAAGTGGGCGGAAGCAGAAGCATACGTGGAGATCAAGGCATCAACAGTCTGCACCTTCATCAAACGCAATACCATTGCCAGGTTCGGGATCCCAGGCGACATCATTACCGACAATGGACCACAATTCATCTCCCAAGAGCTGCGTGACCTTTGCAATAGGTATTACATCAGATTGCATCATTCATCTCCATATTATCCTCAAGGCAATGGTCAAACAGAAGCCACCAATAAAACTCTGATAAAAATCATTAAGAAGACTTGTAAGTCTAGCAAGTTCGCGGACTGGCCAGATAAGTTAGTTGATGCTCTATGGGCCTACCGCACTTCTATTCTAACCCCAACGGGTCAAACTCCCTATGCCTTGGCATTTGGGATGGAGGCGGTAGTCCCATATGAAGTACTCGTTCCTTCCCTCCGAGTCCAGATCGATCGAGACATCCCGATAGATGAATGTCGAGATTCCCTTCTCGCGCAACTCGAACTCTCAGGCTAGCCGCTGCCGAACATGCTATATCTTATCAGAATAGACTTAAAATATTTTATCAGAAGAGGGTGGTGGAGATAAAATTTGAAATCGGTGAGGTTGTGCTTAAAAGAATATTCATTAAGCCGGGCGGTTCCCGCTCTAAACTTCAACCTAATTGAGAGGGTCTGTATGTGATTTCGGTTGTTTATCCCGGTAATTCATACAAGCTGACTAATGAAGAAGGAGAAGAACTAGCTCATCCCTGGAATGGTGTATACCTCAAAAAATACTTTCCTTAAAACAAAAATCACAATAAAATCTATAAAATCCAAAGGTGTGAAAAATGATGATAACATCTAATGCTTGCTTGTTCGGTGCACCAACTTGTTACTTAGGGAAATAAGGATAGGCATCATACTACACACACTACACGCCTAGTTTTCGGAATCCGATGATTGGAAGTCAGAGAGAAAGCTAGGCAACACTTGGCAAACGAAGGTTGACCCTATCCTATTCTCTTCTTATTTCGGTTTAGAATGGATGAAAGGGGTTAGAATAAAGAGTATCGAAAGTACCCATTGCCTTAGTAGGAGGATGCCTCTGAAGGTCCGACTTCTTAAAAAGAAAAGGTGCCAAAAGATGGGCAATGACCCCTTAGGTCGGCAAAAGAATAGACTTGTCTGAATGTGTACCAACAAAAGCCCAAAAAGAAAAAAGGCTCCAAAAGATGGGTAATGAACCCCTCAGGTCAAAATCAAGTAAAAGAAAAAGGACCTGTCTGAATGTGGGCCATCAAAGAAAAAGGGCTAGAAGGAAGGACCCGAGGATGTCAAATCCCAAACGGGCAGCGTGGGTATTAGTAGAGAAACAAATTCGACACCCCTGAATCTTAGTAAGGACTTACCATCAATCCTCTTCCCTCTTTAACCTTGCAAGCAGGGTTGACCGACTGGATCCAAGAGGAGCCATAGCCTATCAGAGACGGAAGGTCAGAAGATTCCAGACTAGGCACTTTCTTACATGTGATGCCTACTCTTAACCCTTAGGTAACGATGAGAGGCACCTATGGCAAGCAAGGCGAAGGATGAGATGGTCGTTCCTTCCACACCAAACAAAAAAAAATCAAATACTTCAAAAACACCAAACAAATCCATAAAATCAAAAATATTAAAAAGTAAATATCCAAAATACTGAAAAAAATCATAAAAGTTCCAAAATAGCCAAAAATATTATAAAACCATCAAAACCCTAACAAATCAAAAATTCCAAAACACCTAAAAATTTGCTTCCTAATTGACTAGTTGCCTTTGCATTCATATTTAATTTCAGTCTTGCATGTTTCCTTTTGTGCATACTTATATTTTTCTGTTATTCTACCTTGATAAGGTCTATGTCCCTTGATAAAAGATCAAGGCAGTTTTGCCCTCTTCTTGCAAGGGACTAAGCCTAAATAAAGTTTTAATCGCCTTTTAGGTGAACACAGGGAGTCAGAAAGGGAAATAAACAACTGTCACTATGCAAAAGAAAGATACATCAAAGATAGGAAGGGGCCGGCACATCACAAATCGCCGCCTCCCTCTGCTGGAGCCTGATCACCCAGAGGTGGCATGGTGTGTCTCTCCTCACCTCTCCTCCTATGACTACTAGTCTGAGAGGAACTCGAGTGAGTAGGTCTCCTCAGCGTGGCCCCACGGGAGTCAGAGCGGTGGGAATGGCTCCGAGATCGAGTCTGGAGCATCTACATCATCATCATCTGACGGTGCTCTGCCTCCAGTCAGAGGAGCTCCCTAGAGTGCTCAAGGCGAAGGTGGAGGATCTGCTCAGACTCGGGTCGCAACAGCTCAACCACGTGAGCCTCCAGCCTCCCGACCTACAAGATGACATAGAGATGTATCAGCTACAGAAGAAGCAGTTAAGAAAAAGAATCAAACTTGTACCTCCTGTGTCAGCTCCTCTATCCTCTGAGCAGTCTGTAGAACAAAAGAAGAAGCATCAGTCCATGAATTCCAAGTTCAAAATCTGAATAAAGACTCCGCACCTCAGAAGAAGAAGGACCAGGATCTGGAACACCTACGAGGGGCTCGAGCTCGAGCTCCCTCTGTAGCTCCATCACCTACCGGAAAGATGTCAGGAAAGAAAGAAAACGATGACAAACAAAGCAGAAGAACATGTACCTTATCCTGCAGACCCGAGGGATCACCGTCAGTAGGCGGAACACCCCCCGCAGAAAGATCGGAGATCCTCGCCCAAAGATCTTTGTTCTGCAAGAAGAAAGAATGTCAAAATCAAGCAAAATGAAGCAGAAGGAAGTTACAGAAATTCACCTCGGTAGTAAGGGCCTGCACCCGCTCTTTTAGCTGGGCAATCTACAAGAAAAGAAGAAAGATTAGCAAGGCAAATAAAGGAAGAAAACAACAGAAGAAAGAAATAATGATCACCTCATGGAGAAGACCCTTCTCAGAAGAACTGTTCCCAGGGTCGGCGGGAATGAAGGGAGGTGGATCAGCCGGCAAGTGGTGAGGAGGGAGCTCATGACCCATAGGCTGGCCGAAGTCAAACGGCTTGAAAGGGGCCTCTGAAGGCCCGTCAAAGACCATTGGCTCAGGGTCAGTGGGGTGGGAACCCAACTCCAGCTCGGCTACGCGCTCACGGAGCCGTGAAATCTGAAAACAGGTAAGGAAAATAATCAACAACATTCATTCAAGATATTAAAAAAAAGGCAAGAAACATTACCTCATTGTCACGCCCACGCAGCTGTCGGCGTGCACCTCGGTAGCGACGTCGCTGAAAGAAAGAAAAGAATGATTAGTTAATAGGCAATGGGAATAGTACGAAGCAAAGAAAGCACTTGTCGCTCCAACTCAGCCTCCAAAGATGTTGTCCCTGCCCTCAAGCGAGACAGCTCCTCCTGAATACTCTGCAAGCAACATACAGTCAGATACCAAGCAAAGGAAGAGCAGTGACGGGAACAACAAGTGCATACCTCTCCACCCTCGGTGAAAAGGTGGGCAAACGTCGCCGTGTAGCAACGTAGATAGTCACTGCTATCGGAAGCACTGGAAGTCACTGGGGTGCCACCCCTCTTCCAAATCCGGACAACGAACTGGCCCTCCTTTTTCCAGTCAATCTCCTGGATCAGGCAGCGGGTAGAATGACCTAGGCGAGGGTAGGGAGGAAGGTCCACCCACTCCTAGTGAAGCCCCAATGAGTGCATCGTGAGATGCACCCATAGTGGCTCCATCTCGTTTAGACAAATCAGAAAAGTGTCACAGCCAAAGACAGGATGACCCTCCAACACCCACGGCTGCCGATCCAGGTGAATGTCTGAATACGGGTGCCACACCACCTAAAAAAGCAAGGCAAGACAGTGAATAAGAGAAACCAAGGGGTTGAAAGGGAGAAATGACAAAATACCTCGTGGTGGGGGGAGCAAAGCAGTTGCCTCCTCAGGTTCTCCACCTGGTAAGGGTGGGAAGAGGCAGATCGACTGGCAACCCAACTACCAATTAGTGGATACTTGGGGTCACCCTTTAGCAAGGCACGACCCAGGGGGATATGATAATAGCTCCATACCTGCCAATAAAACTCAATTAGTCAAAAAAAACAAGGCAGAATTAATAATGAACAAAAGGAACAAGGCATACCTGAAGGAATGGAGTAAAACCGGCTAATGAAACTGGACCGCTCTCCATCGCCAACGAGGAGAACAGGTGTGCCAGCATAGAAGCACCCCAGGCATACTCACCGACCTTCGACAGGTCGACAAGGAATGGGAGAAACCGTAGGTGCACCCTGTCCGTCTTTGAGGCCAGCAGAAGATGGGTCAAGAAGAAGAGAAGGAACCGGCGGAGATTGTAGTCGGCCTGGACGGTACCCTCCTCGCCGACCAGGTAACGCTTCACGCGTTCTGTCAATGCGTGAAGGACATCCGCCACTAGGTCATCCTTCCCCACACTCGCACTGCCCAGACCGAGCAGGTTCCCGACGTCCGTGCGCTTCATGACGCGCAATCCGCCGGGGCAATGTGGGATCGGATGACCCAGGAAGTCTCGAACTATGGCCGAGTAATCGCGGTAGGTCTTGCCGGTAACGGCATGACCGTGAACACGGAGTCCCGTAATCCGGGAGACATCCTCCAGGGTGGGAACCATATGCCCCCAGGGGAAGAGGAAGGAATGGGTGGTAGAATCCCATCTCTCCCTCAGAGCCTGGATCAGGGGGAGGTCTTCCCAGAAGGCGGAACAACGAAGCAACGGGCTGAAACCCATCGCATCCAGTCATTCCTTCTGGAAATCCTTCAACCCCTCGTAGGCATGTAAGACCATCTCCCAGGATATCCAGGATTTGATTTTCCCCTGCACAAACAAACGATCATGTTAGGAACAACAATTGATGAATAATTCAAAAGGGGAAGTCAAAATTCGGTTACCATGACGGCCGGAGGGGGATGGAGGGAAGGCAGCTCCGATGGACCAGGGTCGGCCGAACTGGAAGCTCCAGCGGAAGAAGAAGCTCTAGCAGAAGAAGAAGCTCCGGCGGCACTGGAGGCACCGCCACGCTCGACACGGGACCTCTTCGTCATCTGCATCATTTCAAAGTGTCAGAACGGGTCAAAAATAGAAGAATGAGGAAGACGGGGGCCTAGTGACCAGGGGCCCCATTTATGAGGTGCCTGGACCAGGCGCCCCCTTGATAGGGCGCCAGGCAGAGCCTAGCGCCCCATCAAGGGGGCACTAGGGGGCTTGGCTTCATTCTCTCTTCTCGTTCCGATCTGGAACGACTCTAGATCGGTTCGGTCCCTTCTGCAAAAATGAAGATAATGGAATAAACTACAAGTTTGCAGTAGGGAGAAACTTACTCTGGAATCTGCACAGCACGCTGCACACTCTGGAAAGATCCCGCACAGTAGAAAAGCTAGAAAAGTTGATGGTAAAATGAAGAAAAGGTGCAGGGGTGAAAATATAAGTGCCATGGCCGAAATTTTCAAAATTTTTGAAATTCCATAGAACGTGTTTGCAAACTATATTCTTCATGAAAAACACAAATTTGTCAGCAAACACTGATGATTAATTCCTTTTTTTGCATATTTTGCTGGTTGCTAACACTGACAGGACACAGACACAACTAGAAAAAGAACTACACCAAGCAAGTCCTAAACCTATACTGATCGAGTCGTAAACACAACAAAAGCAGACAGCATACAACTGGACACAACTAAAAGCATATACAAGTCATCAGCCGCGTAGCTTCCTCAGCTTTGCCACATACCGACTCTTCGAGACCTCGTCTTCTTCCATGTAGGCGTTCGGAGAGAAACTCTCGCAAATTCCCCAAATGGCGAGAATTCTCTGGCATTCTTCATCGTCAGCCGCCGTACCCGTTTGACGATCCTTGATGGACGGAATGTGGGAGAGGCAAGGAACCTTGAGCCGTGGTTGGCCCAACTGCAGAAGGCACCAATGTGGGTTGTAGATGATGAAGGAGGAACTAGTGATCAATCGAAGATCCACCCCAGGAGTGGTAGAGGCACGAACATTCTGGCGCATAACAACCTCGGTAGGACGGACAAATCCGCCGCAGCTCATGGCAGAGAAGTACTCACGCCAGTCAGCACGAGTCTTCACCGAAGGACATTTGTTGATCACTTTGTAGTCCATGCAGAGACGGCTAGTGAGAGGCTGGAGGGGGCTTCGAACAAAAAGCCGAGAAGCCGTGGCCGGTCCGTAGCACACATCGAACTTGAAGTGCCAGTCAGCCCAGCACATGAACAAATGGATACTGCCAAACATGGGCCTACCAACACTAGCAAAGGTCATGTCGTCATAGAGATAGCCCAACACCGAGTGGGCTATGCACTCATTAGACCAGATGCCCTGGATGCAAGGAAGGCAAGTAGGATCGAGCCACCCATCCTCACATGGGTAAAGGAGTACTAAGGCAAGGCAAGCGGCAACACCTTTGGCACCGGGCAACAGTAGATCTTCATTGTCACTGGCACCCTGAATCACGCCAATGGACCAATCTGCCAGTGCCTCGGTGTAAATACGCCCACCTACCATGATAGACCGAGCCTCTCTGGTGGTCATAAAGCCACGAAGGAAGTCCAACAGGAATAAACATGGCCTGGCTGTACCTAAGCATGGCATGAAGTCCCAGAAATAGTTACACCTCTTCTAAGAGGATGGTACACTCGAAGGTGTCGAAAATGAAGGTGTGTGTATCGGGATGTCACATCTCGAGAAGCGCACCCGCCAGAGAGAAGTCCCAAAAATATTTGAGAAGATGGTTGGCGTGGACCAGAATGTCGGAAAGACCCCAACCGCTCAAAATAGACCGCACGTGGATATTGATGGCGGTCATCAGTCGAGCTATCCACAGCACCTATCCATAACGACGAGCGCCGGGGAAGTTTGGAAGGTCCTGCAAAATAATCACGTAATCAGAAAAGAGGGCTTCAGAACAAAACAAAAGGGTGCCTAATAAGGTCACTACCACTCCCATGGACACTCGGTTCCGGATATGGCACGGGACCTCAGAAAAACTTTTCATCTCAATTGGACAAGTCAAATGGGAGGAGGAGGAAGCCATCAGAGCAACGGAAGAAGAAAGCACTGTAGCTGGTGTGGGAGAGAAGAAGGGGGGTCCCCCCTTCTTATAGACATCAAAAGACTGCCTCGGGAAGCAGCAAGCATAAAATCTGTGCAGGTGCCCCACTTATAAGGCGCCTGGCGCCCTGTAAATATGGCACCAGGCGCCCTGTAAATAGGGCACCAGGCGCCCTATAAACAGGGCACCTGGAGCCTTACATGGGCCGTTTATCTAGCATAGTCTCGCATATATATCGTTGAAGACCTCGGGTCTAAAAGGGCTGAGTCGGAGAACCCCTTCAACAAAATCGATGAAGGATTCAGCCACTTTTTAGGCCCGCGGATAAGGCAAAGTCAAATAAACGGGGACGATGGTGTCTTCACAGATGTCCTGACTCGTTGCGTTTGACCTATATCTTCAACTATTTTTCTATATTTGTATTTCTTTAAACCCAGCATGCATCATGCATCGTCACACATCATCTCACGCATCGTCATCTTTCATGCCAACCCTACCGTTATCAGTCTTTCTATAGCTCTTAGAGGAGGCTTTGGTCCATCCGGAAGATCCGATTTTAACCAGGTTTCAATGATGATTTCATCAAAGCAAGAAGATATTTCACTCCGAACTACACCGGTATTCCTGAGTAAAACCCGATGAATTTGAAGAACCCAAGCTTGGTTGATTACTGGTTTCATCTTTACTTTTTCGCAATTTACTTTCTACCGAGTCCAGCACACCATGCAGTTCGAGTCCTGGCCGGTAACAATTCTCCCCCACGTGGGATTTTAGTTATAGTTCTTCTGCACAATCAATCAACTGAAGGGAAGGTTCCGATAAGACAAAAGGCAACCTCGGAGTCTAGTAAAGTTTCATTCCACTCAACTAGGCCAAGGAAGGCGTGTCTAAATCTACACCTTGGCGTCACCTTTTCAGTCCATTACCACTTTATTCCGCTACACCTCACTACGTTTCACTACATTCGTCTACGCTACATTCGTGTCATTCCCCTGCAAAGCCGACACCAAGGCGAGGCAAGCTGTAGACGCAATTTTGGCCTTGTTGGAGAGTCTAAATTCTTGTTTTCATGAAGAATATTTGAAGGGAACCGCGTTTTCCAGAAGAATCAGGTTTTTCGGCACATTCCAAAGGGGATCGATAGAACGATCGATCGGGCCAAACATCCTATATATGGGGCACCTGGCGCCCTGTATATAGGGCGCCAGGCACCCTTGGCACCAAATCAAATCGACTTGACCGGCTGATTTGACCCCTCGCAGTGACTCGTCTTGTCGATCTGACAGACCTCATGATGCTGGCACCCTATATATAGGGCGCTTTGCCGCGTGGAACTGCTTTTCGAAAATGGCCAAAGTATCCTCTTTTGGGCTCTAAATAGACCCCCATTTGGAACTGAAAGGAGGTTCCAGGTCTGTACCACCTTAGAGCCCATCCAAGACTACGTTTCTAAACCACTTACACCTCCCACAACCCCTCAAACCGATCCAAGATCATCCACCAAAAGTCCCAAAAATCCACTGTTTCTGCCATCCAGAAATAGAATTTTTCCTCCACTTTGAGAGCTTCTATCCGTCTGTCCTCTTGCATCCAGCATCCAAACTACCCACTATTAGCTTCATTTGCATATTGTCTACAAGGAGGAGCCCCTACTTCGTCCCGGAAGCCGCCCAGCACTCCGGAAAAGCATCGCGAAGCAGGGAAGAAAATATGCTCGAGCCAGACTTAGTGCCCCATATACAAGGCACTTTGACCTTGGTCAGCGCGCCCTGTAAGTAGGGCACCTGCAGCTGGCGCCCTATATATAGGGCACCAGCAGGGGCAGAAGCTTGTTTTGCAATTTTCGGAGTCCGATCGTCCGTCTGATCGAGTTTTTGTCTTCTGTTTTCATCTTAGAACTTTTTCATCATGTCATTTGGCATGCATTAGATCATTTTGCACCTGATATATATTTAAAAACCTACCAAAAATAGGGGTTGGGATTCCATCCCGATCTGGTTAGTTCATTCCCTTTTGCATGATTCATAGTCCATACCAAGCATGATACTATACTCACACCAGAGCTAATGATCTTCATTTGTTTTCTTTATGTATTTACGCAGGACATTCTTAGGTGAACCGATCGGGGTGAAGCTTCAATCCGATCGTAAGTGAAAGAACTCACTAAAGCTCTCCTTAAAGAACTCACTAAAGCTCTCCTCTTTTGGCTGGCCGAGAGAGGAGAAGTTAGAACCAAACAATCTTGCCCCTTTTCCCCAAAGGTACGACGGTCAAACTTGTTTTTTTTCAGTTTATTCGCTTCATACCTAATCACACTTTGGAGTCTTCGGCTCCTGGCGACCACACACACACCACTCACAACCACACACACTCATCACATCACACCTTCCAATCCAAACCGACGCTCTCTACTCGAACCACCGGCTCATCCGGGTGCCTACACCGACCATCGTAGATTTTGATGAAGGGGATCTCGGGTCAAGTCTTCTCCGCACACATGGTCTTCAACAAATAATGCATAGGATAATAATACATGACTAATGACATATATGCTAGCCAGCAAGTTATGGGGGTTTCCCATGTCGATTCTTTTGTTTCCACTAGCAATTCATGTCTTTCATCAAAATGTTAGTCCCGAATGGACAACGATGTCCACTCGACCTCAAATAAAAACAAGACATAAATAAATTTGATTTAACAAATTTTCCTCAAATTTTTTTCTGAATTTTTTTGAATTTTCTAGAATTTTTGAGGAAATTTGAAAGAATTTGGCCAAACGTGCCCCTGAACCGGGAGCGCGGCCTGTGCGACCAGAGCCAGTAAGATTAGAGTCAGAGCCACATGAGTGGCTCCACCGCATTCTTGGCCACATCTTTCGAGTGAGGCGGGTGTGATGGTACTAGCAGACATGGCTTCCATGGCTCCTCCACGTGGTCATTCCCTTGGAGCGGGTGACAGCGGTTACTGATATATGTAGCAGACTTTAACTTTTCTGGTGTTGTAGTTGCTCTTCTTTCTTGTTGTAGCACTTGATTGTGTAATCAGATCTTTATATGTTTGTTTCAGTGTTGTTTGATCTGCTTGACATTTCTCGAAAGGCTTGTTAGTATCATGTTCCAGCTTGGCCCCTTGCGAGTTTGTCAAGGGGCGAAGCCTTCTAAAGGCTGGCAAACAATAATAAAATTAAATAATAGATGTAGGGTAAGAAATATACCTGCTGGCGAGACCTCCCCCCTCCTTAACTCATGTTTCTTTTCTGAAATATTTAATAAAGGGGTTAGATCTACTCTATGGCTTACCCCCTTGCCTATTGTCGTCTTGCCTTGCTTATATGTCAAGGGGGTAGCCTTATTAATAAGGTAATATGAACAAAATGACTGAAAATGAATAAGATAAGGGTTAAGAAAGCTTACATGTTATTATGAGAGTCACTCCCTTCTTGATCTTTGAATCATGAAACACTTAATAAAGGGGATTAAATGTTCATCATGGCTTATCTCTTTGCCTATTGATGTCTGCCTTGACTTAGGTCAAAGAGAGGAGCCTTCTTAACAAGGTGTAAAAATAACCTAAATGACCGAAATAAAATGGTTAAGAGAATCTACCTATCGTTGATAGAATCTTCCTCTCTTACTTTAAAGTTCCTAAAAACACTTGATAAAAGAGGATCAGATCTTCACAACGACTCATCCCTTTGCCTATTACAGCCAACTTTGACTTAGGTCAAAAGGATGAGCCCTCTTAACGGGGTGATAATAAAGATAAATATGCAATGTAGAAATGAAATATGCAAGACATAAGAATAAACATGAATGCTAGTAAAGACAAAAAAATGAGGTTATGCCAAGTTAAATAATGCATTTTTTTGGATTTTGAAGATATTCAAATTTTTATTTTTTGGATTTTTGAAAACATTCATTCATTTTTTTGAATTTTTTAAAATATTCAAATTTTTTTTGAAGATATTCGATTTTTTTAGATTTTGAAAATATTCAATTTTTTTTGAATTTTGAAAATATTTAAATTTTTTTGATTTTTTGTGGAGAATGTGCCGGTATTGAGACAATTCATCGGTCTTTAAGTGTTAATCTATGTTCGAGTGGTAAACACCACGTGAAAATAAGGTTCCCTACCCAAAATCTTTCTTTCCCTCTTCTCTTGATCGGTTTGGATTCCCCCTGAGTTTGGACAGTTTACCCTACCCTAGAGGTTTTAAGATTGAAGAATAATAGAGGAAGTCTTTGATAGGATTTAGGGGTGTTGAGGATGGTTTCTCTACTCATGCCCAAATTGCCCATTGGGGTTCGGCCTCTTCGGGTCTTTTCTACGTGTGGCACTTACTTAGACAAGTCTTTGACCTGTGGGGTCATTGCCCATATTTTGGTGTCTTTTCTTCATTTTCTACTCTTCCGAGTACTCATTCAGACAAGCCCATCTTTGTTTAAACCTGTGGGGTTCATTGCCCATCTTTTGGCACCCTTTTACACCCTATGAGACGGCCTCCTACTAACGCGACATGCATTTTCAATACTATCCTCCTCTAGTCCCCTTCACCTATTTCGGACCGAATAGAAGAGAATAGGGTAAGGTTTCCTTTCTGCCTTCAGGGTTCTACCTTGCCTCTCTCGAGTGTTGGGCTATCTGGATTCTGAGATCGGGAGGTGTTGTGTGTGCAGGGTGATGTCTACCCTTGTCCTCTAGCGAACACTCTAGGATCGATGACTTGATATCATACCAGAAATTCTCCATTTTTATTTTTTTCAAGGAAAATATTTTTTGAGGTAAACGTCGTTCCACAGATGGTTCATTTTTTCTCCATCGGTGCTGGTTAGCTCATATGCATTACCTATATATTTTTCAATTATAACAAAAGGCCCTTCCTAGTTAGGTTGTAACTTGGAGCGGGGACCTCCCGGCTTAACGAATATGTGTTTTACTACCATCTCGCCGATTTTGAACTTTCTCTCTACCACCCTCTTTTGATAAAACCTTTTCAATATGTTCTGATAAGTCTGGGCATGCTCGGAGGTGGCCAACCTTCTTTCATCTAGGAGTTCAAGTTGTGCAAGGAGAGATTCTCATCTCTCCTCGACAGGGATGTCCCTATCGAGCTGAACTCGAAGTGATGGAAGGAGTACGTCATACGGGTATGGGACCACCACTTCCATTTCATATGCGAGAGCATACGGGGTTTGACCGGTGGGGGTCCGTACAAAAGTACGATAAGCCCATGGGGCATCTACAAGCTTATCTGGCTAGTCTGCGAACTTGCTAGACTTACAGGTTTTCTTAATGATTTTAATCAAAGTTTTGTTGGTGGCTTCTGCTTGACCATTGCCTTGCAGGTAGTATGGAGATGAATGATGTAATGCAATGTGGTACCTGTTGCAAAGATCTCGCAGATCTTGAGAGAGAAATTGTGGTCCGTTATCAGTGATGATGTCGCTAGGTATCCCAAACCTGGCGATGATGTTGCGTTTGATGAAGGAGCACAGTGTTGATGCCTTGATCTCCACGAACGCTTCCTCTTCTGCCCACTTGGTGAAGTACTATGTTGCCGTCAGGATGAACGATTTGGAATGGATTTCAGAGTTAAGATCACTTAGAGGGCCAATGATATCGAAAGCCCACATGGCGAAGGGCCATGGGGCATGAATCGGATGAAGGGAAGATGTGGGAGAATGGATCTTGTCAACATGGAGTTGGCAAGAATGACAATGCCGGACAAAGATGGAGCAATCCTCTTCTAGGGTTGGCCAATAATACCCCTGCCTGATAATTTTCTTGGCAAGAGCTTGAGCATTGGCATGGCCCCCATAGACCCCGGAACGTGCTTCCTTAAGCACCAACTCTGCTTCTTCTTCATCAACGCATCTCAGCAAAATTCCATTCAAGCTCCTCTTGTAGAGCACCCCGCCTAGTATGGTATACCTCTGGGATACTCTTTTGATGGCCTTCTTTTCTTTTGTATTGGATCCAGGTGGATATGACTGATCTTGACAATACTTTTGCAATCTCATCAAACCAAGGCCTCTCACCCTCATCTAAGTCTTCCAACTCGATTAGAGAAACTTCCTCTTTCTGCTCTAAATATTCCTTCTTGCCAAATCTCTCCTTGACCTTCATAAATTGACCATCATTAATCGCTGGCATCGACCTTCTACGAACATGGATAGTACGCACCTGTCTACCTAGCGGGACTAATAGAGATGAAGCTAAGGAGGCTAAGGCATCAACAAGAATATTCTGAGCTCGTGGAACATGGACAAAAGTGAGCTTGGAAAAGAGTTTGATGTAGCAAGAGGTGAGTTCTTGGTAATGTTTGAGGTTTGGATGAGAAGTTCGATATTTGGTTAGGACTTGGCGAAGAATTAGTTGGCTATCACCTATCACTCTTAATTTCGTTGCACCATAGAAATGAGCGGCCTCCAGCCCGGCCAGCAAGGCTTCATATTCAGCTATATTGTTGGTTGTTGGGAAGTCGAGCTGAAATGCCTGTGGAATGGTGACACCCTCGGATGATAGAAGGACAATTCCTATTCCCTTACCGTGTGAATTCAGAGCCCCGTCAAAATATAATGTCCAAAGATGGGAAGATCGGATCAACATTAGTTCGTCATCCGGGAACTCTAACTGGACCGGGTCAAAGAGGGGTATAGGGTGATGGGCTAGGTGTTCGGCAATGGCATAGCCCTTAATTGCCTTCTGGGGGACATAGGTGATATCAAACTGTGAAAGGAAGCTCTGCCAACGACCTAATCGATTAGTTAGAACAGTTTTCTCCAGAAGGAATTTGATGGGATTGATGCGGGTGATAAGATTGACCTTATGAGCTAAGAAAAAGTGTTTAAGTTTCTGAACTACCCAGACTAGTGCAGCACAGGTCTTCTCCTCTACAATATACTTCTGCTCACATGGATCAAAAATCTTTGACAACTAATAAGTTGCCCTCTCTTTCCCTTCTTCATCAACTTGTGCAAGGACTGCCCCAAGAGAATTCTCTAAAACCGAGATATACAAAACTAAGGGCTTGCCAGGGACTGGTGGTCTAAGCACAGGGGGACTAGCCAGTATCTTTTCAAACCATCGAATGCATCCTGGCACTTTGAATCCCATTTGAACTCGGCCCCTTCTTTGGTCAACTCATAGAAATGTTTACACCTTTGGGAATGTTGTGAGATGAACCGGCGGACAAACTGTAGCCTCCCTATTAATTCGCAAAGTTCTTTCATATCTGTCGTAGGAGGCATGCTAATAATTGCTTTTGCCTTGTTTGGGTCGATCTCTATGCCCTTTTTGCTCACTATGAACCCCAATAGTTTTCCTGAGGATACTCCGAATATGCATTTCTTTGGATTCATTTTCAATTTATATTCCCTAGCCCTTTGCAAGACCCTTCTTAACACTTCAGGATGATCTTCTCGGCTTTTGGACTTAACGACCAGGTTGTCCACATACACCTCTACAAGGGTATGCATCATGTCACGAAGTTGAGGTCGAGGTCATGGTGGCACCTCCTCCTAAGAATCCTTGGGGAGGGAAGTGGCGAGCTTCGCCTTGTTGTGAAGTTCTCCTCATTTGTTCTTCGTGCCTGAAACACTAGAAAAAAGAGATTAGAATGCCAATATGGCTTATCCCCCTTGCAAGTTGCAGTATGCCTTGACCTTTGTCAAAGGGTGTAAAGTTTTTCTTGTGCCTGAAACACTTAGAAGGAAAAGATTAGAACAACAATGCGGCTTATCCCCCTTGCAAGTTGCAGTATGCCTTGACCTTTGTCAAGGGGTATAGCCTTCTTAAGAGTGTAAAAATCAAGTAGCAAATATGCAATGAAGAATTTGAAACATGAGAGATTGAAAGTAAATATGAATGTAAAGACGAAAATTCAAACCAAGCATGGTGATAAAATATTTTAAAAAGTTTGAAAATTTTTGTTGAATTTGAAAAAGAAGTTTTCTTTTTTGTTGAAAAGATTCATTTTTTTGGGGATTTTTGAAAATGCTATTTTATTTTTTTGAGTTTTTGAAAATATTTATTTTTTTTGGAGTTTTAAAAGATATTCAACTTTTTTTTGTAGTTTTTTTTAAAATATTCAACTTTTTTTGGGAGTTTTTGAAATGTTTGACCTTTTTTTTTTGAGATTTTTTTTTGAAATAATTTTTTTGGAGAGAAAAATCAGTATTGACACAAGTTCTCATTACTTGATTGTTTTTTCTAGGTTCGTTGGTAGACATCATATGCAAAATGGGGTTCCTTACCCAAAATCTTTCTGACCTTCAACCTTTATCAGCTAGAGTTTAGCTTTGATTTGGTTGGTTCACCCACACCTTGGGGGTAAGAATGAAGAATTGAGGGAAAGTCCTTGATAGGCTTTGGAGATGTCGAGAGGGATTTCTCTACTCACACCCAATTGCCTGTTGGGGTTCGACCTCTTTGGGTCTTTTCTTCTTTATTGACAAACCTATTTTTGTGGCACACATTCGGATAGGTGCTTTGACCTGTGGGGTCATTGCCCATCTTTTGGTGCCTTTTTTTCATTTTCTGCATTTTTGGGTACTCATTCTGACAGGCCCATATTTGTTTAAACCTGTGGGGTTCATTGCCCATCTTTTGGCACCCTTTTTTTTATTTGAGAAGTTGGACCTTCTGAGACGGCCTCCTACTAGCGCAGCGGATGCTTTCAATACTCTCCCCCTCTAATCCCCTTCACCTATCTTGGACCGAACAGAAGAGAGTAGGGTGAGGGTTTTCCTTCCACCTCTGAGCCTTGCCTAGCTTCTCTCAGGTGTTGGGTCATCCAGATTCTGGGATCAGGACGTGTTGTGTGTAGAATGGTATCTACCCTCGACTCCTAGAGAACAACCACATGTGGACTCAAGTCATACTGGTAGTTCTCTCCATTTTTGAGGTAGATTACATTCCATAGGTGAATCAATTGAAAACATGCCTTGCAATGTAAAGAATTTGTTTAATAAGAACAAGGTAGCTACAAATGTCGTCAGTCATGAATTTCTCTCAATCAAAATTGTCATATGAAATTCAAAATCATTTTTTTTTAAAAATATTGCTTTGCAGATGACATAATGATGATGAATGCAATTTCATGTAATACCTGAGAGAAGAAGAAGTTCATTGCTGATGACGGCTTTGCTTGTGCTTGCCTGCCTTGCCTGCCATGCCTTGCCTTGACTTGCCCAACTACTTCCACTTTTGATATGCACCATATTGCATTGGATTGAAGATTCATAGTCATAGGATGAAGTGAAAATGTGGAGGATCTAATTTAGCACGGAGGAGTCAAAATTAATGATGTAAAAGGCAAAGATTTTGGTATCACCCAGAAAATTTCTCTACCTTGATTTTTTTGAAGAAAAAAATTTGAAAAGGAAAGAGAATGCAAAAAGGAAAAGAAACATGTTTGAAAACAAAAGTGTGCTAAAGTGGGCTCTTGGGCCAAAGAGTTGATAGTGGGCTTGAAAGCCCGTGAAGGGTTGGAATCAGGGGGCACGTGGGCCTAAGAGTTGAATGTGGGCCAGAGGGCCCAGTTGATGTTGATGGGCATGAGGGCCCAATTGGATGTGATGGGCTCGAAGGCCCGATTGAAGGTTGAGCCCGAGGGACCCAACGAAAAGAGCGGGCACACCAGCCCAATTTAGATGGTTGGGAGCAAGATTGTGATTTGTGATGGGCTCGCTGGCGCCATTGAAGAGTATGGGTGCGCAAACCCGAATTCGAAGAAGTGGGGGCACGGGGGCCCGATTTGGAAGAAGTATGGGCACACGGGCCCGATGGTGAAGACATGGGGGCATATAGGCCCGAGGTTGAAGGAGTGTGGGCATGTATGCCCAAAGTTAATGGAAGGTGGGCACGTGGGCCCGATTTAGAAGAAATTTGGGCACATGGGCCCGGTTGCAGAAAAACATGGGCATGTGAGCCCGGTTGAGGTGAATTGCGGGCACATGGGCCCAATTGAGGTGAATTGCGGGCACGTTGGCCCGATTTAGAAAACTTAAGGGCACATGGGCCCGATTGGAGAGAATTATGGGCACGTGGGCCCGATGGAAGGAAAGGGGTACGTAGGCCTAGTTGGGGAAAAGGGGCATATGGGCCCAGTTGAAGGAAAGGGGCATGCAAGCCTGATTGATTAAAAGGGGCACGTGGGCCCGGTTGAAGAAAAGGGGCATAAGAGCGCGGTTGATGAAGAGAGGCACATGGGTCTGGTTGGATAAAGGGGGCACGTGGGCCCGGATGATGGAAAGGGGCACATGGGCCCAGTTGATGAAAAGAGGCATAAGAGCCCGATTGATGAAAAGGGTCATAAGTGCCCGAAAATGGGGCATAAGGGTCCAAAAATGGGGCATAAGGGCCCAATTGAGTGGGATGGGGTGTGGACCATGGCCCTAAGATTGACAGATTTTGGATCCATGGGCCTGATTGATGGTTGTAAGAAGGATAAAGAAAGGGCAGTGGCCCTAAGATTGAGGAATTGTGGGCCCATGGGCCCAATCGTTGATTTAGAGGAGAATAAAGAAAGGGTCGTGGCCCTAAGATTGATTGATCATGGGCCCATGGGCCGGATTGTTGCTTAGGAGAAGAATAGGGTAAGGGTCGTGGCCCTAAGATCGATTTCGAGGATTTTGCCTGCCTAGCTGGAGGAGGTCCTAGTATCCCTTTGCTAAGGTCTACATCCTTCAGTAGGCTTGTCGATTCATTCCCTATTTCACTGACCAATTCTATTCCTTTATTTTTCAGTTCAAGGGTCAATTCTATCTCCCCATCTTCATTGATCGGCCCAATGATGGCAACAGTTGATCAATGCCTGACAAATCCTTGCCTAGTCCATCATCGGATTGACAATCAACTAAGTTTATGATTCCTTCATCTAAGCTCTCTATAGCAGGCTTCTCCTCAGGATGTTCTATGGAAGAGGGCATGCCTAGTCTAGGGGATTCCGAAAAGGTAGAAGAGTTTGGTTCGACCTCCCCTACTAGCTGACTATGATCTTGAGATATAGCAACGACATGATGAGAAGCTGATTCTTCTGCCATGGTAGGAGCACAAATGGTTGGAGTTATTAATTCCTTTTCCAGGGCAGGAGCTTGAGGGGTCAGAGTAACTAAATCATATACCATAGTAGGAGCATGACTGATCGGAGTGACTGGTTCTTCTACCATGGCAGGAGCAACCGATCGAGGGGGAACCCTATGTTGAGGGATTGATTGAAGTGGTGCCGGCATAGAAGTCGGTTCAAAGCCGAAGAGCTATTGATGTAATTAATTGAGGAGTCATGGCTTGGATGGTTGGCTGAGGAGTTGTTGGTGGAATAGGCTGAGAAGACAAGGGCCGGATGATTGGCCGAGGGGTTGTTGGTGGAATAGGTTGAGAAGCCAAGGGCCGGATGATTGGCCGAGGGGTTGTTGGTGAAATAGGCTGAGAATTTGATTTTGATAGTGAGGTGTTGGCACAATTGACATGAGGAGCTTGATTGTGCACAATTGATTGTGCCGTTGACATGGGTTGCATGTCCGGCCGAGATTGTGGCATGGGTGGCCTAATCAACTGACGTCGAGGAGTCGGCTGAAGATGATGATCTGGATGAGGTTGGAGAGGGCTCCTAGGTTGGTGCATAGCATCAATGCTCTTCTCAAGTCTGGGCCTCAATTCATCAGAATATTGCATTAATTCCACATCTTCTTTTGCTTTCCCAATTATTGAATAGCCTGGCCCATATCGTTTCAAGAATTTGGCCTTGACAATTTCGAAATCCCATATCTCTACTTCGTTCAATGAAAAAAACCAATCTAGGGCTACACCCTCTAAAGATCTCCTAAAAAGAAAGGCAAGGGTCTTTCTATCATTATGCCATCGAGATGATTTGCTCAGGAAATCATTGACATGGGTGAAGGGATCACCTGAGCCATTGTAGCGATGGTAGGTTGGCATTTGTGATTGGGGGATGTAGATAGTATAAAGGGGGAATTCGATGGTTTCTTTATTCTTGGCAACAGGTGGGGAGGAATTCACCAGGGGGTGTCCATGTGGCACCTGGATGGGAGGGAGGTGAGTTGGTGTGCGAGCTAAAGAATGACCCACAATGGGGTGAGTAGGTGAAGTAGCATGGCAGGGCTGCCCAGGAGGGGTTATGGTAAGAGGTTGAACTGCCGATTGGGGAGGTGAGGCAGCTCGGTTGACTTTGGCTGCACCATGATTAATAGGCATCTTGCCCTTCACTATAGATTGTATGAATGACAAGGTATTGGGATCAAGATGAAAAGATAGATCCTTAAGAGCATGTTCTATACTAAATGAAGCGGGCTGATGGGCATCCCCTTGCACTTCAGGTTCCATAGCAGCATTGACATGGCTCTCGGGTTGTTGTTGGAGCTTGTAGAGACCTTCCCCGTACTCTTGTTGCTTGTAGTAGTCCGACCTCCCAACGTGGCTTCCGGACTTTAGCATCATGGGCATCATGTCAATCTTTCTAGAAAGATGGTTAGAAAAGAGAGCAATCAAAGCACACAATTGAAGATATTTTTTATGTTTTGTTTTGTTTGATTTTGTTTTGTTTCAATTTGGTTGTTTGGAAAACAAGTTGAAC
This sequence comes from Cryptocoryne crispatula var. balansae, assembly GCA_036172225.1. Lineage (NCBI taxonomy): Eukaryota > Viridiplantae > Streptophyta > Magnoliopsida > Alismatales > Araceae > Cryptocoryne > Cryptocoryne crispatula. Next base: position 15,705,012 of record CM069924.1, read on the forward strand.
ACAAAATTAAAAAGGTTTTTGTTTTGTTTTGTTTAGGTGTTTTGTAAGAAGAAAAAAAATATTTGGTTGTTTTCAATTGTTGTGAGCAAGCAAGTTGTGCAAACAAGTTTTTAAAATGACTACTCGACAATTTTTGGGTTGAAACCTTAGATTAGATAGATTGTTAGCAATTGTTCACTCAAATGGGTATGGTTCCTATTGCTTCAATCTTCAAGACTTAAGGTTGTCACTCAATCACCACGAGTAGGTACTTGGGTTCTTCGGGTTTTGGGGAAGTGGTACAACCGGCCCAATCGTGCAGAGAGGAATACTCCACGGATGGGGACTTACGGAGGTCTTGATGGAAACCACCAAATCAACTAGGAAGGAATATCCCAGAAGAGAGGTAAGAATCCACCAAGAAGGTGTTTGGAGGGTGAGGGTGTGTAGGGAGAGAGAGCCCCCGCCTCGAATGCCCTACGGATCGGAGCAAGTCCGGTACCCGATGCAAAAAGCTAATGCAAAAGTAAAAATGGAGGGTAAGAGGAGAAGAAGCAATCAATGTGCAAAAACATGAAATGAAATGAAGTAAATAGAGCATGCGATATGCAAACAAGACAAGCAATCATGCAACAAAACAAACAATCTAGTGACTAGAATTGAATTAGAATGAAACTAGTTGCACAAACAAATCAAGCTAGCATGGTTAAAGACATTGGTTGTCCCACCGTGGTCGCCAAAAAGCTGTCGACTCCGAAACGGGTTCCGGATCGGCACCTCAAGAGAAGGTGAAAGATGGATGGAATTGGGGAAAAGGAGGAGTGGATCGGAAAACACTCGGAAACCGGTAAAGTGTCCTCACCTCGGTCCCACACTCACATTGATCCCCGAACTTTCATCTCACGGCGTCGCTCGAGCACCGGAGATGGTTCGGGTCATGTGGGACGAGAGTGAGGAGGAGATGAAATTAAAACATGAAAGATGTGGTCGCCAGGAGCCGCGGGCTCCGCTTTATAGAATAAAAACAAGAGATGAGTTGTTTTGACCGTGTACCTTAGCGTGGGAGAGAGTGTGTGAGTTCAACCTTCTTCCTCTTCGGCCGGCCGATGAGGGAGAGTCCAACCAATGCTAGCTTGATGTATTTGTTCAACTAGAAGACAAAAAGACAAGAAAACAAGTGAAGAAGGATTAGAACTAAGCGAAGTGTAGTAACTTGTAAAAGTAATAACATAAAACGACAATTGGAAACAAACTCACCGGATTCGGGGTTAGCCCTAACCCCTTTTTTTGATTTTTTGATGATGTATGAAATGATTAAAATAGAATAAAAATGATGATTAAATATGAACTAAATGATTTGAATGAAGAAAAAAATATAATGGTTAAAGACAACACAACCCAGGTAAAGTGGCAACCGGGTTGGACAGATTTAATGTAAACTGCGCGGCTCTGATGCAGAGACCGTAGAGGACAGCACCGATGTAAGAATTAAGTGAAATTTATTTCAAAATAAATATAACTCACCGAGGGTGGTTTTATATGAAGACAAGTTTGCCTGAATATTATTATAAGTAATCTGAATTTACCTGATAAGCCGGATCTTGGGCAGTGAAGTTCTGGAAACTCCCAGCACAATGTCGATGTAGGACATGCTATGAATACCACAGATATCGAAATTGAATTATTCTTGTTGGAGATAAAATATAACTCACCGTGTAACAATTTCTATGAAGGATTCATAGGTTGAATCCACCATTAAATGTACTTAAATTGACTGAGAAGATGATGACTTAGAAGAGAAGACTTCGGATCAGTCTGTGCAGCGCCGGTGTAGAAGAAATAACAAGCAGAGGAAATGTCAGAATTGATCTCTGTTTGTTGGAGATGAAAGATATCTTGATGAACCACACTTCTTATGAAGGAATTCAGGCCATAAAATGACTATAAGTATCTGTAGAAGCCGATGATCAGCAGTGCAGCACGTTGGAGCATAGACCGGCTTCTTCTTCACTTTGGGATGATCTCCGGGCACCGGGACGAAGATAGAACTATTTGGGGAGATTGGGAAGAGCCTAGGGTGGCTGGAGGACGAAGAGAGAAGTGCTGGAGGATGGGGATGCCCTTCTTAGGTCGTTCATATGAGTCTCCCTTTATAGGGGATGAGAACCAGGTCAAAAAATAGCAAGTTTTGATACATCCGACCATAGGTTGGATTTCCTTCAATTAATGTTGCTGATTTTCATCTTGAGGCATCTAGAAACTTACCTAAATGATTGAGAGAGATTTGAAACCGTGGATCACCTTCCCCATGCTCAAAATATGCCTCCACTTGAAGAGGAAACAAATCTAGTCTAAAAATGGCAAGTCTTGATATACAAGACAACAAGTTGGATTGCCATCATTAGATGATGCTAATTTCGACCATGAAGCTTACAGATGTTATAAAAAGTGATATGGAGGATGAAAAAGGAAAGTAAGGTCGTGAATTGGTCAAATATGTGCACAATGGGCTGGGCTTGCATGCAATTAGGCTTGATAGGTGCTGCGTGCGGACAGAACTGCACGTCTAACTTCTAAAAGGCGCTGCAGACAAATGGTAGATTGGAATTGAATGCCGTTTGTTGTATTGAAAAGAGAACTCAGAAAGGAATATTATTCATGTTGAATACTTCTTCATTGGATGTACACATAATCCTGTGAAAAATTTTCAAGTAGAGGATATGCTGGGAAAAGCATAATCTGGCACACCACCAAGAGTCTCTTGTTCGACAAACACGGATTTGATTAGAAATTAGCAAATCATACTCATATTTCCAATAAGAACCTCGGCTCATACAAAAGGGTGGTTCATCATGATTTTGATGGTCTAAAAGAGATGTTGCCAATGGAATAATGGTTTAAGCTCTAAATAAGGCCAAATTGGCGTGTCTACAAATATGAGGTAGAGGAAAGTCATATTTAGGACACACTCGATTCCTGAAATCTATGCATATTCGAACTTGTCCATCCTTCTTCATTACAGGGACTATGTTTGCCACCCATTGTGGATAAAGGACGACCTTAATGAATCTTGCTTGATGTAACTTGTTGACCTCTTCTTTCATCTTAAGTGCAACATCAGGGTGGAATCTCTTTAATTTTTGTTTAACCGGGGTAGCTCCAGGTTTCAAAGTTAGACGATGCTCAACCAACGAGTTGTCTAACCCCGGCATGTCTTCGTATGTCCATGCGAACGTGTCCTTATATTCTTCCAAAATTTTCATTAAGCTCTGTTCCTCAGTGGGAGTGAGGTTTACATTTAGGAGGACTGTCTTGGGATCTTTCGGTGTTCCGAGATTCAATTCTTTTGTCGGTTCATCCACCGTAGACAATGGTTCTTCAAACCTTTTAAGTCCAGATGCATACGCATCAGCCAAGTCCTCAATTCCATCCTCGAAATCAGGATCTTTCTCTAATAAAATCTCGTAAACTGCCAGTGTATGATCTACATTGAATTCATCCTCATATTGGATTTCGTCAAGCTAGATAGCATTTTCCAAGAACCTTGGTAGCCTTGCACATTCCTTGCATTTCTGAGCTAAATGCTGGAGATATCTCTCTGGAACACATTTACCTTGACTTTTCTTCTTTCCTATCCTAATTACTCCTAAAGAGGATGGAATTGAAAAGGTGATATCTATAGTGGGTGAAGAATTGAGTAGATCAATCAGTGAGTCAAAGAAGAGGGGTCCCTGGTTGGGGGCACCCTCCGAGACCAGTAGAGATGTCTCCTTAACGGAAAACTGAGTTTGCGAGAAGACGTTTTTTTTGTGTTTTCAATAACGGAAAGAAAATGAGCCGGTGGGGCTCGAGTAGAAGTAGAAAGCTTAAGCAAAAGAGAGAAAAATGGGCTTGCGGGCCCGACATTGACAAGAAATGGGCAGATAGGCCCAAAGCTAGTGAAAAGATCTAAGGGGCACGTGGGCCCAAATGGTGGGCATGTGGGCCTAAAGCTAGAAAAGAAATCTAAATGGCACGCGGGCCCGATTGGTGTGCACGCGGGCCCAATGTTGTTGGATTGAAATGGGCATAGAAGCCCAGTGTAGTAAGAAGATTTGAATGGGCTATCAGGCCCAGTGATCAGTTTGAGTGGGCATTTCGACCCAGAAGTGGGATTTGGGCTAGATAGCTCATCAAGTGAATTTAGGAGGGAGAGCGTGAGGACTTTGAAGTACGTGACCGTAGGATACGGCTCACGTGGGATGTTGATTGGAGGTGAGTTTGAGTGGACAAGTTGTTTGGGGATGGACTTGCCCTTGACTGGTTCTTCCTCCTCTACGAACAACCGAGCTAGAGATAAACTCAGGTTGTTCACTTCCTCCTCTTGCTCTGGTGCCTTCCTTCTCTTGGCTGGTTCTTCTTCTTCGTCTCCTGCCATCATCATGGTCTCCCCTTTGATGAAGAATTTTTGGAGTCCCATGGCATTTTTTGGCCAGTAGACCATCCTCGGAGTGAAACTAGGCTTATAGCCAAGCCCGTGCCTCTTTGGTCTTTGTACGACTTTAATGGGGTACACAACCCCCTGCAGCTCCTTTTCCAACCCCTTTCCTGGCCGATAGCCCATCCCTTTCATTATCCGCCACGCAACTGTATCTGGAGGCGTCGTTAACATCATGACCTCGGGCAGCTCTGTAGTTGAAACCAACGGCTGGACAAATTTTGATACTGGCAGTGCAGAAGAGGGGTCATCCATGTCATTTAAAATGGGGATGTTGGTTACTTTAATCACCTGGCCCTTGTATGGGAACTTCAGACATTGATGATTAGTGGAGGCAACAGCTCCTATTGCCTCAAGATATGGGCATCCCAAAATAGCTCTAAATGTGGGGTCCAGTTCTAAAACATGGAACTCAGCGGTGATAGCACACGGCCCGAGCCCTACTTCCAATGTAACCACCCCTCGTGCCGGCTTTTGGGAGTTGCCATATGCTATCACCGTGACGGCAAAAGGCTCGATTTCTTCGTCGAAGATGCCATAATGTTGCAATGTTTCTGGCGGCATGACATTTATAGAGGGGCAAGACTTTATTTCTACTCCTCTAATGACCACTGCGACACGTAAGGCATATTTTCTGATTTCAGGCCATGCCAACTCCTCCTGTGTGAAAGTGAGTGTCAGGAGTTCACTCCTCGGGGTCAAGACTATAATGATCTTTTCGGGCGGGAGGTCCTCATTGACCATGACCCACTGCAAGTACTATTGTAGAATGCCTTGATGATTCTTCGACCTCTTTATCAACTCCAGAATTGAAATCCGTGCCGACATTTTGTCCAAGTGCTTCAACAAGTCATATGCCATGCCAAGCAACAGTTCTTCTACCACCTCCTCTTCTGCTTGCTCCTGTGGTTGCATCCCAGCCCGGGGGAAGACCCTTTGGAACATCCTCCCACTACGAAGTATCGGCGCCAGCATGGTAGGGGGGAGTGGTGATGATGGTGATGGTAGGGTTGGTTGGTATGTTGAGGGGCCCGTGGTAGATAAGGGCGGTGAGGATCGGATGATGAGGGGTCATGGATTGGTGGAGGCTAGTATGTTGGGTTATAGTTAGGGTGTTGGTGATGATGGTTGGATGATGAGGGGTTGTAGAGTAGTGGAGATTGGTATGTTGGGTGATAGTTGGGTGTTGTTGGTGATGGTCAGATGATTAAGGGTCACGGAGTGGTGGCAACTGGTAGGTTGGGTGACGGTCGGATAATGAGAGGCCGAGGGGTGGTGGAGGCTGGTAGGTTAGGTGATGTTTGGGGTGTTGGTGGCATTCTAATGATTAGATGCTGGGGAGGAATGATGGTTGATGGGTTAGGTTGGGGTGATGGTTGGGGTGCTGGTTGGGATGCTAGTTGGGAGGCTGGTGGCGGTCTAATGATTAGGCGTCGTGAAGGGTTAATGGCTGGTGGTGTTTGAGTAGTTTGTTGGCTGGGGGCAGCTCTCGGTATGGAGAGTATGGTGCGATTTGCAGGTGAGGTTGGTCTGGCGAGCATGGAGGCGGTTTGATCCTCAACCTGCCAACCCTGAGAATGGTGGGTTGACTCCTCGATGGTGGAGTGGACGAGGCCGAGTTGTTGGTTTGGTGGTGCTGGTGCCAGTGCTTGTATGGGTGCATGTACCGGGAGCGGATCTTGGACTATGCCCAGGCCGGGCTGCTGTTGTGCTTGAGGTTGCTGTCGTCGAGGTTGATTATATTGTGCCTTCATTGCTTGAATGGATTCTTCCATCTGTCCCCAGTCAATGTTCCCCTGATAGTTGAGATCATGAATGTAATCTTTAAATTGAAAGTAGATATCCACAGTGTGCCTAGGATACTGATGGTAGGCACAGTACTTTGTCATGTCAACATTCGCTGGCCATCCTTCTCTCTCCTTTGGAAGCTCCAACTGTTGTTTAGCCATCAATGCATTAAAGATATCGGTGAGGGGGAATGGCAGTTGAGGATAGTACTCTCTCTTGGGTCCCCTCCTCCTAGGTCGGTTGGCTGGTGGTGGCACTTGGTTGTAAGCTTGTTGTTGTGGTAGTCGGTTGTAGATGGGTAGTTGATGAGGCACTCGATTGTAGGTATTTTGTTGCTGGGGCGCTCAGTTGGAGGTGGGTTGTTGTGGTGGTGCTCGGTTGTATGTAAGTTGTTGTTGGGGTTGAGGAGCTGACTGAGGAGCTGGCCAGTATTGTTGGTTGGGTGGTGGGTTAGGCTTTGGCGATACCCACCCTGATTACCCATGGCATTGACACTCTCGTTATTGACTACCCCTTCGGTGGTGGGTCCTACAGGTGTAGGCTTTCTAGTGTTACGGGGTTTGGGGTCAAATGGGTTGATCATGGATGCGTCTTTGAAGTGGGCTTGTAGATATCGGGCGTTATCGCATAGCTCACTCATGGTAGTCGGGCGGTGCATGATCAAGAGGTTGCGAATGTTAGGCATGGTGTTCCCAATGAGCATCCTCACCTGCTCCCCTTTTAAGATGGTATCAACTAGCCTCTCAACCATTTCCCTCCACCGATCAGCAAATTTGGCAAAATCCTCATCCGGCTTCATTTTCTCAGCAATTAAATCTGTTATCGAGTAGGCTGGCCCCACCCAATCCTTGTACCTTTGCAGAAACTTTGCCTTGACAATATTAAAATCCGTTGCCTCAATAGAATCAAGAGAATAAAACCAGTCAAGGGCAGATCCTTCCAATGACCGACGGAATAGGAAAGCAAGTGCTTTGTGGTCATTCTTCCAGAATGCAGAGTCGTATAAAAAATCCTTCAGATGGTTGAAAGGATTACCAGTCCCGTTGTGACGTTGAAAAATTGGTATCTCTGAAGGAGGAAGGTGTAGAACTGGGAAGGATGGGATTGAGATTTCAGGAACAGTCTTGGAGTCCAAACGGTGCTTTAATTCTTCAAAGCGCTCATCCATTCGGTTGAGCTTATCAATGAAAGCTTGAGTGAGATTGGGTCCCCGAGCCACTGGTGTTGGCACGTGAGTTGTAGGATAGTTAGAAGGAAATGGAAGTGGTGATGGGTTCTCTATGGTTAGGTGAGTAGAGACACAGCAGGATTGCCCAGGGGAGGAGATGATAAGAGGCCTAGTTGCCGATCAAGGTGGCACAGGAGCTCCATCGCCGTCAATTTGTTTGACGGGCATCTTGCCCTTAGTGGCGGATTGAATGATTGCAAAGGTCTCGGGATCGAGGTGAAGAGATAGATCTTTGAGAGCTTGTTCTATACTATGTGAGGCGGATCGGTGAGCGAGATCTTGGACCTCAGATTCCATCACGGCATTAACACGGCCCTCTGGTTGGACCATGGGTTGTTGAAGCTCATAGTGACCCGTCTCATACTCCTCTTCTTGGCCGTAGTAGTCCGACATCCCGACGTGTCTTTCAGATCTTAACGTCATGGGCATCCTGTCAAACTTTCTAACAAAATGGTCGAAAGAAAGCAAATGAAAAGTGTAAATGCAAAGAGAGCTTTTGTTTGGTTATGCTTTATTTTTGTTTGAATTGATTTGGTTTCAATTTTGTTGTTTGGCAAGCAAGTTGAACATAAAAATTAAAGGGATTTTTTTTGTTTTTTTTAGGTGTTTTGAAGAAAAAAATTGGTTGTTTTCAATTGTTGTGAGCAAGCAAGTTATGCAAACAAGTTCTTAAAATGACTACTCAACATTTTTTGGGTTGAAACCTTAGATTAGATACATTGTTAGCAATTGTTCACTCAAATGGGTATAATTCCTATTGCTTCAATCTTCAAGACCTAAGGTTGTCACTCAACCACCACAAGTAGGTACTTGGGTTCTTCGGGTTTTGGGAAAGTGGTACAACCGGCCCAATCATGCGGAGAGGAATACTCCACGGCTGTGGACTTACGGAGGTCTTGATGGAAACCATCAAATCAACTAGGAAGGAATATCCCAGAAGAGAGGTAAGAATCTACCAAGAAGGTGTTTGGAGGGTGAGGGTGTGTTGGGAGAGAGAGCCCCCGCCTCGAATGCCCTACGGATTGGAGCAAGTCCGGTACCCGATGCAAAACTAATGCAAAAATGAAAAATGGAGGGTAGGAGGAGAAGAAGCAATCAATATGCAAACATGAAATGAATGAAAACTATTAAATAAATCAAGCAAGTGAATGCAATCAAGACAAGCAATGATAAAGTAAACAAGTAACTAGCAACTAGCAACTAGCAACTAAAAGGTGGTTCACGCGGGAACCGGCTTGTGATGGAGTGTCCAAGTGGGGACAAATCTGAGATGAAGGTAAAAGGATGATCCACGTGGGGACTGATTTGAAAATAAAGTGGCTCACGCAGAAGTCGGGTTTTGAAAAGGTAGGTGGTTCATGTGGGAACCAATTTTTGATGGAAAAGGGGTGGTTCACGCGGGAACCGATTTGTTTGATTGTAAAAAAGAAAGGAGGGACACTTGGGGTCAATTTAAAGTGGTGTAAAGTGGTGGCCCACATGGGGACCGATCTGAAAGTGGGTTGGTTCACGTGGGAACCGGTTTAGGAAAGGCGTTGGTTCACGCGGGAACCAATTTTAATGAAGAAAGGGGTGGTTCACGTGGGGAACCAATGTAAAAGGTGACAAAATGAAAAGAGGGCCACGTGGGGCCAATCAGAAGGTGTTGTAAAGAGGTGGTCCATACGGGGACCGATTTGAAAATAAGTTGGTTCATGCGGGAAGTGAGTTGGAAAAGAAAGGTGGTTCACGCAGGAACCGATTTATAAGAAGAAAAGAGTGGTTGACGCGAGAACCGGGTTGAAATTAAAGACAAGCAAGTCAAGTCCACATGGGGGACACTCTTGAAGAAAGAGTAAACAACAAGTTTAAAGGTAAATTGACATGGAAAAGGTAAAGGACAAGCCAGTTTGCGCGGGAACCAAATCGAAAAACAACTAGTTGAACAGATCAATCAAGTTAGCACGGTTGAAGACATTGGTTGTCCCACCGTGGTCGCCAAAAAGTTGTCGACTTCGAAAATGGGTTACGGATCGGCACCTCAAGAGAAGGTGAAAGATAGAATGGGAGAAAAAGGGGAGTGAATTGGAAAACACTCAAAAATTGGTAAAGAGTCCTCACCTCAGTCCCACACTCACATTGATCACCGAACTTTCATCTCATGGCGCCGCTCGAGCACCGGAGATGGTTCGGGTCATGTGGGAGGAGAGTGAGGAATATAATGACGTAGAAAATAAAAGAGGTGGTCACCAGGAGCCGCGGGCTCCGCTTTATAGAATGTAAATCAAGAGATGAGTTGACCGTGTGTACCTTAGCGCGGGAGATGATACGTGGGTTAAACCTTCTTCCTCGTCGGCCGGCCGATGAGGGAGAGTCCAACCGATGCTAGCTTGATCAATCTGTGCAACTTAAGATAATAAAACAAGTGAAGAGTTTGATTAGACTTCAAAAGCTGTCAACTCCGAAAACGGGTTCTGGATCGACACCTCAAGAGAAGGTGAAAGATAGAATGGGGGAAAAAGGGAAGTGAATTGGAAAACACTCGGAAAGCGGTAAATAGTCCTCACTTCAGTCCCACACTCACATTGATCCCCGAACTTTCATCTCACGGTGTCGCTCGAGCACCGGAGATGGTTCGAGTCATGTGGGAGGAGAGTGAGGAATATAATGACTTAGAACATAAAAGAGGTGGTCGCCAGGAGCCGCGGACTCCGCTTTATGGAATGTAAATCAAGAGATGAGTTGACCGTGTGTACCTTAGCGCGGGAGATGATATGTGGGTTAAACCTTCTTCCTCGTCGGCCAGCCGATGAGGGAGAGTCCAACCGATGCTAGCTTGATTAATCTGTGCAACTGAAGACAATAAAACAAGTGAAGAGTTTGATTAGACTTCAAAAGTTGTCAACTCCGAAAATGGGTTCTGGATTGGCACCTCAAGAGAAGGTGAAAGATAGAATGGGGGAAAAAGGGGAGTGAATTAGAAAACACTTGGAAAGCGGTAAAGAGTCCTCACCTCGGTCCCACACTCACATTGATCCCCGAACTTTCATCTCACGGTGTCGCTCGAGCACCGGAGATGGTTCGGGTCATGTGGGAGGAGAGTGAGGAATATAATGACTTAGAACATAAAAGAGGTGGTCGCCAGGAGCTGCGGGCTCCGCTTTATGGAATGTAAATCAAGAGATGAGTTGACCGTGTGTACCTTAGCGCGGGAGATGATATGTGGGTTAAACCTTCTTCCTCGTCGGCCAGCCGATGAGGGAGAGTCCAACTGATGCTAGCTTGACTAATCTGTGCACCTGAAGACAATAAAACAAGTGAAGAGTTTGATTAGACTTGTGAGAAATGTAGAAACTGTAGTAAGAAGATAAGAAAGTAAGCAATTGGGATCGAACTCACTGGCTTCGGGGTGAGCCTTAACCCCTTTTTTGTGTTCTTAATTATGTAAAAATAATGCAAATGAACTAAAAGATGTTCTAAAATAGTAAGTAAACTGAATGAAATGAGTTAAGAAGAACTTATGAAGTGTATGGCTTGAGTTGAAGCCAAGTTGGTTGAAGAAGGCCGGTTCGGGTAGCCTTGCACCCTTCTGGCGCGACTTTGGTGTAGAAAATGTTACATATGACCCCGATGTTAGAATTGAGTGATGTTTGTTTCTATGGATGGATAACTTGGAAAGAAACAGATCCTCTGTTGATGACTTCTTCGGAATCTATCTGTAGAAGCCTTGTAAAAAATCCTAAAGTGGGCGGATATAGAAAACAGAACTTGGATGCGCGCTCTCAGTGTAGCAATCGCCACAAACAGACGGCAAGTCAGAATCAAGTGCCGCCAGTTGCAAATGAAAGAGGACGAATAGAGGAACAACTCCACTATTGAAGACTTTTACATAAGGAGTCCCAGATTTTCTACAAAAGCCAATGAAGTTGGTTGCTGCAGAATGCATGGATCGGGCTTCTCCTTTGCATCGGGATCGATCTCTCGACGTCGGATCGCCTTTGGACGTCAGGATGGCTTTAGGAGAGAGCTTGGACAACCTCAGGATGAGCTAGGCATGGCGGATTAACCTTGGGTCATTGAGAATGACCCTCAATTTATAGGGAATGGAAACCGATGCAAAACATGGAAACTGGACCGACCGCGCCCCCGCCTTTCAAAGGAAGCGAGGGCGCGTAGGGCCCGCCCTCGATCCGAGGGCGCGTAGGGCGCACCCTCACCTTGGGGGCACGGTCTGCGCACCCACCTATTTCAAAGAAACCGGGGATGCGTTATGCGTCTTATTACTAAAATCCACCAGAATCTTTCGGAAATTGCTAAAAATTAACCTGACAAACGTAACGCGCCCCCGACCCGAGGGCACAGTCAAAATAAACGATAATCAGCGACGGAAACCTTCCAAAAAACCAGTTTAGAAGGTGTAAACCGAGGTAATTTCTGGTTTCCAAAAACGTATCGCACCCCCGTGTTTCAAAGGAAGCGAGGGCGTGTAGGGCGCGCCCCCAGGTTGAGGACGCGGTGACCGCGCCCTCCCATTTCAAAGGGGGCGAGGGTGCGGTACACTCTCTCTCTTACGCGCATGTTCCGCGGGCTATAACTTGCAAACAGGATGTCCGATTCAGCTCCCTTTTGTTGCGTTGGAAAGAGGGCCTTCAACCGCACCTCCTCAAGTCGATAAACCAGCTGGCATGACTCTCGAGATGTTCGCACGGGGCTTTCTACTGGTTTACCCTCTCGCGAAATGCCAAAAACCATGGCGAAGATCCGAAAGAGCACGGTTCCGATCGAGGAATCTCGAGTCAACTCGGGATGACTTAAAATGATGACCAAACAAGTTTGGTACGATTGAAAAACCCAAAGTCATCAAAAAATCTGAGATTAACCCGGTAAACGTAAACTGAAACTCGAAAAAGCCATAAAACCCTAAAATCAACCGAAATGGCCGTATGGCCCCGGTTGATGAAATATATGGTTAGGATCGACCTAAATGAATCGAAAAGACACGGTGATGACCGGAAAGACCTGACGTGTTGTCCAGGATAGCTGTGTCAGCATAGATTGAAAAAGTCATAACGAAAAGCAGTTATAGAACAACGCCTACCGAAATAACTTGTCAAAAAACACGAATGTTACGAAACACATGCAGGACTCCCGAAACCTTCAATTAAGGACTATTCTAGGTCAGTCATTGAGCAAGCTTCGTGTTTTCACAATTCACGTGTGGCTCTCGCTTGAAGGTTACGGCATTGTTCCAGAAATCATTGGTCCATTCCCAACTCACAAGGGGCTTCACCAGCATCCTTAGTTCATCTCCACAAGGTAATCCGAATCAGATAGTCGGTCAAATAATGGATATTGCCAATGGAATAAGAGTCTGGGGCTCCGAATCAGGCCAATTTGGCGTGTCTACACCCCTGTTTTCAATCAGGCCACTGCGTCTTTATTTTAATTATGCATTTTCAATCGGGCCCTAGCGCTCCTGTTTTCAATTAGGCCATTGTGCCTTTATTTTAATTATGTGTTTTCAATTGGGCCTTAGAGCCCTTGTTTTTAATTAGGCCACTATGTCTTTATTTTAATTATGCATTTTCAACTGGGCCCTAGCGCCCATGTTTCCAATCAGGCCGTTGTGCCTTTATTATGCTTTTTCAATCGGGCCGTAGTGCCCATGTTTTTAATTATGCATTGCCAATTGGGCCGCTAAGCCCTTGTTTTTGATCATGCTTTTTCAATCAGGTCATAGTTCCCATGCTTTTAATTATGCTTGTTCAATCGGGCCATCTCACCCCTCATGCCTCTAGATCGGGTCATCATGCCCCTTATCTTTTAATCAAGTCATCGCGTCTCTCAACTTTCTAAATCAACTCATCATTACCCTTTTCATCTTTCAATTGGGTCATCATGTCCCTTTTCATTCAAATTGGGTCATCGTGCCCCACCCCCTTTTATCGGCCCCATGGGCTCACCCCTTTTATTAGGCTCCCAGGCCTATCTTTTGTCTCATTCCTTTCAATCTAGGCAACAACCCTTTATTCCAATAAAATGAAAATATTCCATGATGGTATCTCAAACCTTGCTCAACATCATCATCAAATGCCAACCCTTGCTATTCTTCTACATCTCACCCACCATCATATTGACTCAAATCATTAATCTGTTACCGAATGGGAAAAAGTGGAAGCAGCAAGGCCAGTCCAGGCATGAACAAGCACCAACTACACCGTCCTGCCAACATCGTCACCAACAACGAAGTTCATCCTCTCTCAGGTACTACATACATGTATTCATCATTATCATGTTATCCTTGAGACCTTCATTTCAAATGCATTTGCGAGTATTATCGTAACATATCTCAAAAATATTTTGTGTAGAGAGGATAGTTGAGAGAATTTGATGATGTTTAAGTATGTTTTCATCCAGGATGAAAATATTGGAAAGATAATGAGTGACGCAAGGCAAGGTATAGTAAATCATCCATGGAATCATTTCTTCTTGAAAATGTTTTTTTAGTAAAAATTACAAAAAAAATCATAAATACTCAAAATTGAGAGGATGGCCATCATAATCCAGATTCCACTAACTCTTGGGTGCCCTGACTTGTTCTCTAGGATTCAAGAGTAGGCACCATACTTCACACACCACTTGCCTAGATTTTGGAATCTTGATGATTAGACACTGGAAAGAAAGCTAGGAAAAGTTTGGAGAAGGAAAGTCTGCCCTATCCTATTCTTTTTTCATTTTAGTTCAAGGTGGATGTAGGGGGCTACAAGGAGAAGTATCGAAAGTGCCCACCACGCTAGTAGGAGGCCGTCTCAAAAGGTCCAACTTCTCAAAAAAAAAGGGATGCCAAAAGATGGGCAATGACCCCTCAGGTCAACAAAAGAAAAGACCTGTCTGAATGAGTACCACAAAAAATAGCCCAAGAAAAGGAAAAAGAAAAGCTCTAAAATATGGGCAATGAACCCCTCAGGTCAAATCAAGAAAAAATAAAAGACCTATCTGAATGTGGGCTACTAAAGAATATGGGCAAATCAATAAAAGAAGGAAGGACCCAAAGAAGCTGATTTCCAACGGGAAAGTGGGCATTAGTAGAGAAACGAATTTGACATCCCCGAAGTCTACCGAAGACTTGCCCCCAGTATCCTTCCTTCTTTAACCCCCATGAGTAGGGTAGACTGACCAGATCTAGGCAAAACCTAGCTGATGAATGGTCGAAGGTCAAAAGGATTCCGAATGAAAGGCCTCCCACTCATCATGTGGTGTATGCTCTTACTCTTCAGAGAATAATTAGGGACACTCATTCCAAGTGGACCAAGGCAAATGACAACCATCCTCTATAAAAATTGGAAATTTAGAAAAGACAAACAAATTGAAAAGTCTCAAAACTCAAAAAAATTCAAAAATCTCCAAAACCAAAACATATTCCAAATGCTTTTCGTATTTCATCTTGCATGCATCGAAAATTTAGAACTCAAACAAACTTGAAATTTTCAAAAGAAATATTTTAATTGCATGCCCTTCGCATTTAGTTTCAATCTTACATTCATCAAGTTCTCAAAATTCAAACAAATTTAAAAATATTCAAAAAATCAAAACATTTTCAATCATATGCTTTTACATCTGTATTTATTTTTTGTCTTGCACAAGTCAAAAAGTCTAAAACCCAAAAAAATTCAAAAAATTCAAAACCAAGAAACATCTTTGATTATGCATGCATATTTAATTTCAGTTGTGCATGTCTCTTCTATGTAATACATATTTAATTTCTTCTTGTTATCACTTTTGCCTTTTGAAGAGGCTTACATCCCTTAACAAAGGATCAAGGCAACTCCAGCCTCCTCATGCAAGGGAACTAAGCCACAATAAAGTTCTAATCTTCTCTTTTCAAGTTAATGCAGGAAATGAAAACTCCATACAAGGGAGCACACGCATCAACTCTCTTCCTCAAGCACTTGAATTAGAGATGACAAAATAACAAAAAAAATAGAAAATAGAAAATTCAAGAAAGAGGGTTTCTCCGACCCCTATTAGGACTTGCATTTTAGTATTGCACCTATCAAAATAATAGTATTTGAAATGTTGAAGACCTCAAGTCTAGAGGAGGCAGAGCTTGAGAACCCCCTCAACAAAATCAGTGATGGCTCAATCACTCACTAGGCTTGTGGATAAGCCAAAGTTGTATGTACGGGGACGATGGTTCCTTTTGAGGTATCTTGACCTGTCACATGCAACCTATATCTTCAACTATTTTCTTATGCTAATTTGCACCCTGCATGCATTATTTCATGCATCATTTTCATGCATCTCATAACACATCACGGCAATTTTGTACCACCTTCTAAGTGTCACTCCATCTTGGGCTTGGCATCCCATCATAAAGTCCTGCCATGCCATCATTCCAATGTTGTCACATTTTTTATCCCACTACAATCTTGTCCCCATCTCACTATGTTTTATCTCACCGTGTTTCGGTCCCCACAAGGACCATCACATTTCAGCTCCCATCTTGGTGCTCTCCACTTTCCGGTCCCCATGCAAACCATCTACATTTCTATCTAGGCATATCCCCTGTGTAAACCCCATCATTTTTGGCCCCCATGCAATGCAATCATGGATTTTCCGAACAATCAGTTTCTTAGCGAGCTTCAATGATGATTTGCTATAAAATATGAGGTTATTCCACTCCGAGCTTAGCCAGTGCTCCTAAGAAAACCCTAATGAACCTAAAGACTCAACCCTAGTCAATTGAATTTTTTGCACTCCTTGATTCAACACACAACACAGTTCGAGTGTTAGCTGGTGGCGATTTCCCCACCATGCGGGATGCCATTTTTCCCCCATCACATGGGGTGTCTCTTAGTTTACTATTGTTTGTGCCCATGGCACATCCTTTTTAACCAATCAAGTAAGGAGAAGGTTCGGAAGGAACAAGAGGGTGATCTCAAAATACAACAAAGCTCAGTTTGTTCAACTAGTTCTTTGTGAGCGTGTCTAAATTTACCCTTGGCAACACCTCTTCAGCCCATTACCATTTCATTCTACTATGCCTCATTATGCTTTACTCGATGCCAATTTTGCCTATTTGAGGAGCTTAAAATTCATGTTTTCTTAAAAGATACTCGAGTTTTTCGATAAACAAGCCGGATCTCCGAGAAAACAGCCCACAAACAAACTCTGGAGGGAAAGATGACCCCCCTGTCGGGTCACCTAGGCGACCCCCCTGCCAGGTCCCCTAGGCAACCCGGTCAATGGGTCATTTCCCAAATATGTCTGTTCTGACAGTGGTAGGTGGGGGGTCAAGTCTGGTCAGGTAGGAAAGTGTCCCAGTCAATGGGTCACCTACTAGAATAGTGCACGGATCAAACGAAGTGACCCACGAGCGGCGTACGCTCATCCGGACGGTCGGGACCGACTGGACATAGGCATCCCATTAGCCGGGACGACTGCCACTATAGCAGGTCCCAGAACGGCATGACCGGCTTTTGGTGCATGCGCATTTAATGGCATTTATGGTTTCACGGGTGACCCGCCAGATGGGTCGCCTAGGCAACCTGGCAGACGGGTCATCTTCTGTTACGGATGACATTTTTCATATTTAAAATGTCTATGTGGCCCTTTTGCCTATAAAAAGAGACCCCCTAACCACATTTTCAAGGGTTGGAAAAGTGTGGGAAGGTTGTAAACGTCCCAAACCCCCAAAAGAGAGCCCTAGAGAGCTTCAAGCCATCTCCATTCTCCAAGCTTCATTGCCCAAGAGATTGAGAGCTTCCCACCTCCATCCACCTATGTAAATCGACGTTCTTCATCCCGTTTCTTCATCGGCATCTATTTTGAAGCTTCTTAAGTTCCTACATCTGAGGGGAGATCATCATCTACGTCCTACGAACTTTCGAGAGTCATCATCAAGCTTTGAAGGCCATCCGAAAGCATTGTGGGAGCATCCGGGAGCAAGCCGAGTTTGGGTGTAGGAGGTGACCCGTCTGCAGGGTCACCCAGGTTACCCCCCTACTGGGTCACCCAGGTGACTCGTCTGCCGGGTCGCCTACGTCTCCAGATTGCCATTTTTGGAGCCAAAACCTGTTTTTCTTCTCCCATCTCCTAGCATTACTTTTTTCTATGTTTTTCAACATGGATAATCATGTTTACATGTATATTTAGCTTAGTAATATCATATATCATCATCCAAAAACTCATAAAAGGGAGGTTGGGAGTTATTCCCAATTTAGTTAGTTCACTTCATTTTGTAATTTTAGTTCATCTTTCTTACAAGATGCTTCACTATTCTAGCTCTAATCCTCATTCACTTGTTTTTATGGCTTACTTGTTTTTGTAAGAACAACTAAAAGTGCTTCAAGCTCTTTCTTCTCGGCCGGCCGAAAAGGAAGAAGATGGAACCCATAATCTCCCTACACAATCTCTCCACTTAGGTACGTTCGGTCATTTCCTTTAATACTTACATTGAATCTTTCCTTTTACTCTTGGAGCCCGCGGTTTCTTGCAACCACACACCAACATCCATGGAGTCGGAAGCAGAAAGAAGAAGGAAGAGGAGTGGCGCTCGCCGTTCCGGCTGGGGGGGGGGGGGAGGAGAACCAGCTCGAATCGGGCGTCCACAAACACCGGTTGATGAAGTGGTGGCTTTGGAAAGGACGCACTATGAAGAGACACAATGGGGGCGTACCTGAGAGCAGGAAGTGATGAAAAAAGAAGATATTTGCTTCTATGTATTAGTTATAGATTCTTGTTGACAACTTTTCTCTCTCAACTTGTTCTACTAAAACTGGGGATTTTTTTCTTAATATGATTCAATAGAATATTCTCTCTTATAATATAAAGAATAGATGATTATTTGTTGACACTCAATTATTTTGTATATTTAGCTATTATTCTCAATGGCTAACTATGCTATACATGTAGGTATCCAAAGAATATAAATTTCATAAATCCTTGATGGCAAAGTCTAAGAACTAGTTGCACTGTTGAGACTAGAATACCATTAGGTGAAATCAGATATCATATACCATTTAAATTTCCAAGAGTTAATTAATTAAGCAAACTCCTTAATGAACACCTGCATTGTATTTATATAAACACAAGTAACCATCATGTTAATTATATCTATCATATAAACAAGCAAATAGTGCGTCAAGAAATGATTTCTGTCTTACCTCTATGGCACATTCCATTTCATGCAGCATAAATTTATAATACTTATTTTTTAAAGAAATAAACAAATAATTCCCTAATTTTATAAGCATAATTATAAGCATCTTTGAAGAACACAAGTTGGCAAACACAGCAAGAATATCTTCTTGTCCTACGATACGCTCTTCTGGTTGCGTTTCCAACCTTGTCATCGTCCCAAGTGAGAAATTGAGTTCATCTCATGCGGATTTTTGGCGGAGCCTTGCTACCTGCCACAAGGTTAACAATTTCTTCCCAGCATGACGTTGTTTCCGGGATACTCTACTAGATCTTACAGTTTTACAATACTAACATTATACCTTATACCTTCTTTTGTTATATACCTTAACCCGAAATAAAATATTTGCTTGTTCAAATCTGACAACGTTTACAAATTCTAACAAAAATAAAGATAGTTCATAATTTATTTAAATGATTTAATAATTTAATAAAAATTATTAATAGAAACTAAAATATTTGAGACGCTTTCCAATTAATTGAGTTTACTTTGAGTTGAGAGAAAGAAAGAGGAAGTGAGAGTTTCTACGAAATTAATAACAAGCGAGGATAGTTAGGGATAAATTTAACTTATCCTCTTGTTTTTCAAATAAAATAAGATTTAACTTAGATTAACTTAATCTATTTTATTCTCAAAATCAGAGCTAAAATTAAAGATAAATCAAGCCATGGACATCTTATTTCCAAACTCTTTTTTTGAGCATCTGACACCTCCAAATATTCCTTCTCCGAGTCTACTCCTCTCCCTCTCCATTGCCACCACCGAAGAGGAGCCCGCATGGCACCCGGAAGAAAGGGAAGGATGTAGAGGGGGCGCCGATGGTAGTAACATAAAAATATTTAATAAAGATGTAAAATAATAATAATAATCAATTAAATCTATTATCTATTAGAAGTGGGAGTCCTTGTTTTGTCGACAAGCATATAGCCTCCCTTATTGTCTAGATACATTCTCTCTCCTTACCGTTTTGATTTATCACTATTCAATTAATTGGTGGTGTATACCATTTTATTATACCTTAGGAAAATAGTCTTCTATTGTCTATATTTACCATGGACTCATTGTGGTCTTTTTTTTTGAACGTAAATAGTATCTTAGGTTTGTGATAAATAACTATATAAATAGTTACAATTTTTTATATAAAAAATAAAAAATAAAAAAAATATTAATGATAGTAGATTAGATGTAATAGTAATGCATTCACGATGAATTCGTGATCAGTTAATAGTATCTTAGGTTTGTAATAAATAAATATATAAATGGTTAAAATTTTGTTATATAAAGAATACAAAATAAAAGTAAATACTAAACATGTTAGATTAGATGCAATAGTAATATGACATTTATTAATTTATTTTTATATAGGTTAATGTAAATTATATTTTTTATATAAAATTATTTTTATTTTATAAAAATCAAAATTAGGACAAAGTTTCAATTTATTCAAAATAACTTAACCCTTTTCAAAATAATTTAACCCTTTTCTCGTCACATTTTAAATTGATATTTTATTATATTGATAGCTAATAAAGTGTACCTGAACTCTAAACTTAACATCTGACATATATCATTTTTTTTATTTATACGGTCTCATTTTGCGTGTGTAAGAAATGCAACGTTAATCACCCTTTTTACAAATTTTGTTTTATAATAATTGTCAACACCGCATCTTTAATAGTTTATATTATCTATTTTTTAAAATAAAACTAACATTGCATTCTATTATTTTATATGTTGGTATTATAAATGTATTTCGTGTAAATATAAATGCTATATCATTATTAAAGTATGATATAAAATTAAAATATCTAAATAAGTATTTACTAGAAAATTAAATAAAGGTAAAAAACAAAAGCATCTAAAAATGATAATCTTATTTATAAATCTATTTATTGCTTGGTACTTATTGTTGTCAAACAAGATTCAACAATATAATATGAGAGGATATTTTTTATAAATGTGAAATCAACAACGGTTGAATAATTCTAGGACATAGTGATGATAAATTACAAAATATTTTACTAATAGATTCCCGGGTAACATGAAATTTTGACAACATCTTAATTATATGTATTCATAAAGTGTTTGGACTTGATTTTTTATTTGTGTAGTTTTATTTTAAAAATTTATAAACTACATTACCCTATTATAAAATTTAAAAATTTGTTTGGCATGTATTCATTCACGGCTAAGCTTTGCTCTTACATCACATAGGGTGTTTGGTTGCACAATAATTTTTTGTACATTTTCATGATAAAAGATTGTATCAAAATAAAGTGTAAGCTAATAAATAAAATATATTTATCAGGTTTGAGAAGATATGATAAAAAAAATAGTGGATACCATATATGACTGAACAAGGTGGGAGATGACAAGATAAAAAAAGGTGTCACTTGCTTTTTTTTGTTCATAAAGTAAAACTTTTTAAAACTATAAAATTGTAATGATTGTCAAACACCTCTTGTAAGAAGTTTTGTTACAAAAATATAAAATTTTAATAAAATCCCAATTTATCATGCATACAAACATCCCATTATGAAAATTGTTTGTGGTATTTTTTCTATATAAAATACAATAAAATCAATAATAAAACTCAGTTGGTTGGGTTAGATGAAAATTCTTTCTTTCACAATTTTTAGATTGTCAAGATTTCATGTATCTTTATGATCTTACTTTTTGCGGTTTAAGAATTTCAAACCTCGGGGATTTTTGAACTTTTCAAGTGTTTAATTAGTTTTCATATTTCCAATCTTTTCAAATTTCCAAGTTTTCGGAGTTTCCAGATTTTGAATCCCTACCCTTTCAAATTTTTTAGATTTCATAACTTTCATATTTCTGATGTTTCTATAATATATATTTTTTATATTTTTATATTTTTTACATTAATTACAATTTCCTACTTTGTAAATTTCTCTATTTTCTATCTATTAATTAATTATTTTTTATTCACTAAAGTGGGAGTTAACTACTTTCTACTTGGCTACACAACATTATCTTTGATCTCCATTATAATGACCAAAGCGCATTTGACTTATACCATTTCACTTCATGTAAATATACATGTTTGGTTTGCAATACAAAATGTTATCTTTTGAGCAATTCTCACACTCTCTCTCTCTCTCATATTTTATCGAAGATGTTGGGAGTTGAGAGAGTCAAATAAATGAGAAAACTTTGTATTGCAAATCAAGTGATCAAAATAGTTACTATAAATTTCATAATATTTTAATAGAACATATTGTGACTAAGTCATCAAAGTAGTTACTTTTGGACGTTTCACTAAATTTTCAAACTCTCTCATATTCAATTAAAAACCTTTAAATGCTTTCTAATTCAAACCTAACTAATACATTTAAATAAACAATCATGAAATCCACTAACTATTTAAAATATTGCCTTCAAAATAAAATATAATATGTTATTTAAACTACGGGAATAGAGGTGTTGTCCCCTCGTCCAATCGTCCAATTTCCACCTGTGTTACAAGTGCCTACTGGCATCTCTAGCCGTTTCTGTATCCACCTCTCGGCGCCATCTCCGCCTCCATCTCCTCGTCGTTACCGCCTCTCCCTCCTCATTGTTTCTCTCTCTCTCTCTCTCTCTCTCTCTCTCTCTCTCTCTCTCTCTCTCTCTCTCTCTCTCTCTCGTTTTCTGTTGACGATTAGCAGTAGCCCCACCCTCTCTCTCTCCTTTCCTGGCTGGTTTGCTTGGGCGAACGCTGTTTGTTCATCGTATCTTCCCCGATCGTCCAATCAAAAATTAAGTCGCTTGATTCGTCCTCCAGTTCTTCCACCAACTTTCCTCCGTCAGCCATCTGTTCTTGCAGAACACGTCGCATCCCATATAACACCATAGTCCCTGCATTATGGGCTTGGTGTATGCACTGGAGAATGACACATCGTCCATGTAGAAAACACCGCTCTCCTGTCTGTGCAAGGCTACACTGTTGCCGTTCTAGAGGAGATTTGCTAGAGTAAAGTAAAGAGGATATCTATAGCCTGTGAGACCCCTCCCCTACCTCTCGCCGGTTCATGTCGGTTTTATGCCTTCTCTGGACTCTGACTAGCTTCATGATTCTCCTCTTTCCTGCCAGCAGCATCTTAACTTGACACGGTAAGAGTTCTCGCTAGACCCCTCAATGGTGACAATGGCTAGCCTTGGAGTGCACTCCATGGAGTAGCTTTACCCCTTCCCCTCGTCTCCTATGGTTTTTCTTTTATATATGTGATTATAATTTTTTATCTACACTTCATCGTTCCCTTTTTCATGGAGCAACTTTACTCTCTTTTCTTATTATTCTTAATAGGTTGGTCGTCAACTTTCATACTCTACATGAAAAAGAGTCTTGACACACCCAAATGTTACTTTTTAAATATCTAAGGAGACTTCACGGTAATGTTTAAAATGTTTTCTCATTCTGTATACTTTTTTTCTATATGCAGTTGTCTTTTTTATGTTCTATTTGTTTTTCAATACCTTTTCTCTTTATGTGTACATTTGGCAATTGAGATGTCTTTAGTCACATACTACATTTCTCGTGTTTTTCCCTTTACATACATTGTTAAATTTTTTTTCTTTACTTCTTTGTTCCTTTTCCACCATAGTTTACTCTCTTTTCATATTCTTATCCCGCATTTCTCATTAGATACGAGAAAGAAGTCAAAGAGTGATGGGTGGGGAATCCCAAT
Source organism: Cryptocoryne crispatula var. balansae (assembly GCA_036172225.1). Taxonomy (NCBI): domain Eukaryota; kingdom Viridiplantae; phylum Streptophyta; class Magnoliopsida; order Alismatales; family Araceae; genus Cryptocoryne; species Cryptocoryne crispatula. Next base: position 15,728,351 of record CM069924.1, read on the forward strand.
TTATTATTCTCCTACCTAGCAAGAAGTGTAATAGAATTAGAGGTTCCAAAATTGGAAATAAATGTCTAACGAATGTGACTTTATTTTTTATAAATGCCAATCTAAATGCCCTAATTATATACGATGATTTAAGCTCAGTTTTGTACCATAAATGACCTAGATATTTTATTGAAAGTTTCACTCAAAAGAAGGTAGCCATTTCTTATAATTAGTATTTTTAAAATAAATGAATAATTTTAATTTTTTGGGTGAATGTAAGATAAATCAACTGTATTAATATAATTTATAAAGTTTAAGGAAGAACTTGAGTCGATTTGAAATTGGTTCAAAATATGATAAAATCAAATTCATCTAATCTAACTTGCCACTTCTTGATTATGACCAAGGTAATCATATCTGAAAATTGAAAAATGTCAGTTCACGTTGTAAACCTAAAATGTCAAAAGTAAAAATGAAATAAAATAAGATGTAAGCTCTTAACTAAAAATAAAATTCTCAAATTTAAAATTTCTATCTCTGAAGTTCAACTAAAAATTTGAATTAGGCTTTGTAGACCCAATTTGGATTTGGAGCAATTTCTATAGGTCTCAGTAGTGGACAAATCCAGAGAATTAGGCTTTGTAAACTCAATTAAGATTTGGATTAATTGTTATTCCTAATCCAATTGGGATGGCTGATGTCATCATAAGGTGAGTTTAGTTTAAGTGGTAATTAGATTAGATCTAAATGTTCGTTCCCATTTAAGTTCTTTCGTATGCCAAAAACATTTGTGCATTATTATTGTTGATGCAAGAGGATCCCACTTTCTTTCTTTTATGATTTTTTTTTTGTGAAGTGGAAAGTTTGTTGGTTAGGTGGGACACATTAACATTGTCAATTCAGAATCTGACTTGCTAAGAACAAAGTAAAATTTGAAAACATATTCTTCACTCACCTCTTTATATAGCTTCTTTGAGATGTATTCATGCATGGATGGTAGCTTATAGTGACTCAGATTTTTGATGACTAAGTAAAAGTTTTGTATCAAAAGCATGAGTGGTCTTTTTGTTAGTCCATATCTAATTCACATAATATTTTTTTCTTACCTATTTTGGATTGATCTATGGTAATTTATGTTGTAATATTTACTTCTTGCTAGGTTGTGGTGGATGTCTTCATTCTCCACATCTTATTTTGCTTTCAAAATTATCTTCATTTTCATTTAGAATGTATAAGTCTAGAAATATAAAAATATATCATAACTAACTAGAATCAATCAATCTTTACATTGGTTGCAAATAAATAAGTATGATAATAATAATGATGTAAAAGAAGTGTTGTTTATAATATTATAAACAATCCTGATAAATCAAAGTTGTTAAATTCATATAAATGCCACTCAAATCAATGTCGGTTTGATTACCAATTTATGTGTATATTTGAGGAGTAAACTATAACATTTATAATTTAACTAATTTTTTATAATGTGTTTATCCATCAAAAGAATTTTTCTTAATTATTCTATAAATTTATATCTAATAGGTATATAATATATTATTTGAATACGTGCGAAGCACGTGATTTGACTAGTAATAATATGTTGACGACATGCAAATAAAATATGTAGTAAAGTAAAATTGGATTAATGAATCAAATCATAATAAATCATAATAAACTATATTAGTGAAGTGATAAAAATGAAATCAAATTGAAAACCAATAAAAATATAAAAATCATTAAAATAAAAAATAAAAATTAATAAATAGCAAAAATAAACAAATAAAAATATGATTTGAAAATTATTTAATTCATTGAATCATAAATCTCAATTGCAATAAAAATGTCAATAAATAAAATTAATAATAAAACAACTGAATAAATAAAATTGTTAAAACTTCTCGAATCAGGGGGGTTGCCGTTAGTCGACATGCGCAGATGAAACGATAATGCTGTGCCATTAGTAGTGCTGCTATAATCTAACTTTACATATCATTTTTATAATTTATCTTGATTTAAATAAATTGTTTATATTGTTTTAAAGCTATTTTTATCGTGCCCACATCCTGCTGTCAGTCTTCTTACCGACAAACATGCCTAATATTTTTTTTAAAAAAATATGCTTAATTTAAAAATCTTAATACTATTTTCTTCGGCATAGTTTTATTTTAAATATAAAACATAATATTTATTTAATAAATTATACTTTTTTAAAATTTGAGATTATGTTAATAAATATTTTTTTAGTCTAATCAAAATGTATAAGTCTAATCAGATTATTACTTTGACGATCATCAAACAACTTGTTTATTTATTTTACGTTATTTAAAAATATGATAAAACTTAATTTTTAATTTTTATGTTTGTTTTTTTGGACACGGTGGCCTAACGGCCAGATACGTACTGCTCCGCGCGTGAGTGAGTAATCAAGCTCCAGTTCAATCGCCACACATCCCCTAGGCAGTTGAGTCAGATGGCCCGTTCGAATCGATACTCGAACCTGCGCCCTTGCTCACCGTGGGCAGGGGTGGTGCCTACCGAGCTAAGATTTATAGGCAATTTTTAGATTTGTTAACATTTATATTTCAAACATGTTTTACGTTTATTAAAGTTAGTTAAAAACATTATAAATATGCTAAAAAAATAAAAAATGCAACATAACTTGAACACACGGTAAATTTTATACTTTTATCTTCAAATGTATCTTTGGTATTTCAAACATAAAAGATAGAAATAACCTCAAAATTTTTTTTAAGTCAAACCAAACTGTGGGGACATGACTAGTCACATTTATCCTTATTCTTATTACTCTTATCCCTTACCATACAGTGTCGAGACTCAGATGCACTCTCAGGTTAAGTTTGGTATCGAGATAAATTTGACGGGATATGGATAAACCAATCTTTGTGATTAACCTTATTCCCATTACGTTTGGTTTAACTTAAGATAAATTTAAGGATAATTCTATCCTATATTTGGTATGTTCACAGTAAATTTTAGAATAATCTTAGATTTTTATATTTTTATCTTTATTTTTTATATTATCTTATTTGATATGCCGCCATTGGAGCCACCGCATCAAATGGCATCGCTGCGGCGGCCGCCATCGCCGCCGGACGCGGCCTCTGCGCGGACTACCTCATAGGTCGCTTCATCGTCTTCCTCCGCTTTGCTGACCTCTCCCATGCCATCTTCTCTAATGTCCGCTCAGATACCTTTCAGGTCATCGGCCACCCGTTTGGTTGGAAGCTCTTTGGAGAGCACAACCTCATATATATGTTTGGTCAGCAGCACAAGGATCTCTGCCGCCGCATCGCCCCCAATTTCACCCCCAAGGCCCTCGTGACCTACCTCCACATCCAGCAGTCGATCGTCCTCTCGCACATAAAAAGATGGGTCCAGATCTGCGAGTCCTCCTCCCCCTCCACCTCCATCCCCCTCCGCCTGCGCTGCCGCGACATGAACCTCGAGACCTCCCAAACCGTCTTCACCGACCAGCACCTCTTCCCCGCCACCCGTGTCGCCTTCCACCGGGACTACAACCTCTTCAACGTCGACCTCCTGGCCTTCCGCTTTGATTTTACCTACTTCGCCTTCCGCCGCGCTCGCCTCGTCGTCTCCCGCCTTGTCTCCACCCTCGTCGGCTGTGTCGCAGAGAGCAAGGCTCTCATGCGCTCTGCGGGCGGGAGGGGCAGCGCCGTCAAGATTCGCAGGGTAGGGGGGAGGGAAGGAAAGGTACTTCGTGCCAGTCGTAGATGTGGAGGAAGTGGTGGGCGTCGCAAGAGGAGAAGACTCGAAAGGGAAGCGCGGGCGGAGGTGCCGCGCGATCCTCGGCGACGCCATCGTATCCCTTTTATCCCACAAAAAATGAGGAATGAGTTAAACTTGATTTTAACCCATTTCTAGGGATAGGCTGGATTAAGTTAACCTAGATTAAATTGAAATTTATTCGTGTATCAAACGAAAAATTAGGAATTAACCAGATTTATCTCACTTTATCCCGATACCAAACATGGCCTCAATGACTAGGCCAAGTAACAGTCGTTGGGTCACCCAATCGGACGGGCCATTTGGGCAGAGAGACCAGATGCAACCTGTGCACTTATACCCCACATGGAAAGTTAGGTCGTCCCGGGTTGGACAACCCGTCGAAATTCGAGTTGACCAACCAAACCTTGGCCTAGTCAAGATAACCAGGTGGCAGCTGACATGGGGTCATGTGAGCCGGTCCAACTTCAGACGGATCGGTCGCTAAGTCGTGTAACTTTATTTTTTTTCTTTTGGGAGATTTTATCTCTCTGAAATCCCTACAAAACGTGTTGTCTCCTTAACCCTCGGAGACCTACCAACACAGGTCAATTCACAATTCTTGAACATCCCATTTATTAATAATATAATGATATTTTATTATCACTTATACTATTATACTGGATAAAATTAAGATGTGTGATTATAAATATATGATACATATTTAAATTTTATAATATTATTTTTTAACTGTCTTTACTTTCTTACTTTACTCTCTCACTTAAAGATTTACTCTTTCCTAATATATACTTATACAACATAATCACAAAAAAAATATTTATTTATATTCACTCATATTCAATAATAACATAAAAATATAATATTTCTATTTTTATTATTTTTTATATAAATTTTATATTTTAAATATTTTTTTAAATAAATAAATCAATCAAATCTTGTCCAACCCAAGTTGTGACTTGATCCGACTGAGTTAGATTTTGGGACTGACCAACCCCGAGCTGACCTCCTACCCAACTTTCTTGATCCCCGGCACGTTGATAGCATCATATTGTTTACCAAGAGCTTGGTCTGATGTAGGACTATAAATAGACTAAATTCAGTAACGAAATCACCAAAATTCAATTTCGTTTCGATAAGGGTTAAGAGATGCCAATTTCGATTCCGATAATTTCAAAAGTACTATGATCATATTTTGATCTGATTCTAATTTTGTTTTCAAAATCAAAACCGAATTCAATAATTTTTGAAATACATATTAAATATTAATTTTTATTTAAAAATAAATTAATAATTCATGTATAATTAATAATTTTTAATATAATATCTTTAAAACATTATTTTTATCATTTAATATATTAAATTTTATAATTATTTTTATTTTATTTTATTTATATATACTTATTTTTATCAAAATAATTTAAAATTAATTGATTTTAATTTTGATTCCAACAAATATTTGATTCCGATTCCAAAAACTTACAAGATAAAAAATAAGTTTCAAATTGATTAATTTTTATCGAAATTGAATCGGAATATAATATCGGATTGGTTATTGTCGAGTCTGATGCCACCTTCTCTGCCTGTTGGTTATCACCGAGAGTGTTACCGCATAATTCTCGAGTCATGCTCAAGCAAAGTCGAGAGTTTTTTTTTGAACTAACACACTTTTTTTTAAAATTTTAAAACTAACACGGTAAAACTTTGTTTTGTAAATCTAACACATTTGGTCAAAGTCGAGTTTTGAAAACTCGACTTTGACCGAAAACAGCAAACGGTCTCGACTAATGACGACGAAACGGGATTAGTTTAAAGTCGAGTTTTGAAAACTCGACTTCCCCACACGATTTTTTTCACTCCCGTTCTTCGCTCATAGCCGGGTTTGGTTTAAAGTCCAGTTTTGAAAACTCGACTTTCCCACACGATTTTTTTCACTCCCGTTCTTCGCTCATAGCCGGGTTTGGTTTAAAGTCGAGTTTTCAAAACTCGACTTTAAAGTCGGATTTTGAAAACTCGACTTTAAACTAATCCCGTTTCGCCGTTATTAGTCGGGACCGTTTGCTGTTTTCGGTCAAAGTCGAGTTTTCAAAACTCGACTTTGACCAAAGTGTGTTAGATTTACGAAACAAAGTTTTACCGTGTTAGTTTTAAAATTTAAAAAAAAAATGTGTTAGATGAAAAAAAAACTCGCAAAGTCGACGCTTCAGCTGCTTTATGTACTTGTGACTAGACAGAGAGATGAGAAACGAAAACCCGTTTATGTACCCGAGTCTGAGACGCTTCGGCCGGTAAAATGTACATGTGTACTTCGAGACGGGAAAGAATAGCCTTAAACGTAAGAAAAGGCGAACTACTGCAACATATCCAGAACAGTATGGACAAAAGAAAAAGTATGAAGTGTCCGATGCATTGCAGCATTCTACCGGAGATGTCAATCGCTCAGAAACTATAATTCTTTGAAAGCAAGGCGTCGGCACATCTCTGAAGTGCAAGGATGTACTGTTTTGATCGTGAAGGAAATGTTAATTGCTTCAAATGTGAAAAAAAGGAAGCACCTCGAAAGAGCGAGATAAAAATATGGAAAAAAGATATCTTCTCTTCATAGATTGGATTATCTAGCATCAACAGGTAGTTGTTGTTGACCACAGCTCGAAGCAGTAATTCTTTGGCTTCTTCATGTTTCTTTTTCAGCATATTGCATATCTACATGACAAAAAAAAAAGTTCCAAACACATTTGCAAAGCAACATACGAGATCACCAAAAGGAACAACGTAAAGCCACTGAAAATTTTACCAATGAGATACCACCGTCATGTGAACCTGTGATCAATGGCAAATTCGAGGTGACAGCACAATCATCAACTAATTCGACCGTAGACTTCAATGTATAGGCAGGACATTTAAGTCTTAGGTTCACTTCTAAATTTCTTATCTTGTGTTAAAAAAATACATAAATTATTTATGATGCACACTTGTTAATCACTTAAAATTTGAAAAATTATAGTATGAACATTACCTAGTTTTATTCTCAATAAAAAAGTCAAAAAATCGAAAAACAAACAATAGTAACCTAAATTTTCAGACATTTAAGATACAGGATACTGATATTCATTAAGACAAAATAACAATAAAAAGCTCCAATCTCTGATTCTCTGACCATATCAGAAGTTATTGGAGGTTGATAAGCACAAACAAACAGTACCTAATGGCCTGTTTGGTTAGAGTATAAAAAATAATATTATATTAATATTGATATTGATTTTTCTAGAACACGAAGTATCAATATTAAAATTGATACAAGTTAACACTTGTATTGCATAACATGTGTTATTTGCACTACAAATTTCAAAATTGATACTATTAGTCAAACACCTCAAAGTGATTACCAATAATATTAATTTTAAAATTAATAGTGATAGAGATGTCTAATAGGGTTACCAAACAGGGTATAAGGTAGTATTTGTTTTGCCCTGAAGAAGCCTGCTTTTTAGGTAGTGCTAAATAGATTGAGGGAAAGAAGCATTTGTAAAAAAAGCATTTGTCTTTGTTTCTTTCTTATACATCCCTATTTAGCCTCCGAAATACCTCCCTAGTCATGGGTGTGGACCCGGCCATCAAGGGCGAATAGACAGATCCATAGATGCATATGAAACAAGGCTACGGGCTTTTTGTGAGCCATGAGTTATTATGATCTTCCTGCACTGACCGAGATGGGTAAGTTTCAGAGTTTCAAATCTGAGAAGGAAGCAAATACAATTAATGGAGTGTTTGATCGTCATATACTTTTTATGATAAAATGTATTGGAATAGGATTTGAGATACCATGTATAAGTATATGTTAATCGTATTTAATGGAAAATATTTGCTCGTCAGGTGGAGACATCACAAAATAACAGAGTTGGTTGGATGACAAAATATATTGTATTTTTAAGAATAAATTTACTTTTACAATATATCCTACCATGGTTGCCAGGTACCTACACCTCTTAGAAGGCATTACTATGTGAAATATTTTTATATAGTATTTCTTTTCACACGATCAAACACCTCAGAAGCTTTGTTTGAAGCTTCTAGGAATTTCAACAATTACTACTCAACAGTTGAAAGGACTCATTGCCTTATTGCGGGTGAGCACCAATAACATTTTCTTCTATCATCGTCATGATTCCTTAAAAGTAAGCAAACTCTACTAAAATGCTGTCAACTCTGCTGCATCCTATCCTACAAAGGAGGGTAACCAGCATGCCCACCCTCAGCCTTTCTACTTGATTTATTTTTGTCCTCTAATGTTTCATGTTGTAGATACTTATTCCTTGTTCCATTTCTACTAGCAAAAGCATGCTCTTACCTATTATCTTAAAATGCTATTGAAATAATGTGTTATAATTAGTTTGCAATATAATTAGATAATGTGTAATAGATATTTCATTCATTTGTAAGGCATTATGAGATTTTGGCCGTACATTTCTGTGGACGTATTTGGAAGTTGAAATCTTATACAAAATCACACGCATTATTTCCTCTGTTACAATGACTTTTGTGTGACGTAGCACCTTGTTTTACCTTGATAGCAAATGAAATGTTTTGATCAAGATGCCCTAGTTCTAACTTTGCCGCTCGTTAGTATCATTAGTTTATGATAACAGTTCATGGTTACATGTTTGTTGTCAAAGGTATTTTTGATGTACTTACAGTTTGATCATTGTAAAATTAGTATCATTAGTACAACCTGCCAATGATAGAGCTTAAGCTCAATTTCATCTTTACTAAATGGGCATTCCACCTTTTTCTGAATTGAGCTAGCTTGGCCAATAAAGGCAGTTTTGCACTAATAGTTCATGATTAAATCTTTGCTTGCAATACTACCTCAGACAACCAAAAAAGTTTGCTTCTTTCTTGTCCATGTTGTAGTTTCTTCTTTGAGAGAATAATAATTTTTTGGTCTTAGACCACTAGAACAATCTTTCATCAGCTATGCCCATGGTTGTGCTCTATACCTTGGTTTGACCATTGGTATATGATTTCAAGTTGTGAAATTGAGCCACTGTGAAGTAGTTAGGTTTGAATATATTGTCAATTTGTCATGTGTCAGTCAATCTTAACACCACCAAGTGCGCAAGTCTTTTATTGTCAATATCAAAGATTGAGTTCTATTACCTTCTCAACTTGATTTCTTGATTTCTTCCTAACCATTTATTTTATCCTTTTCTCGGGTGAACCCCATCCTAAGTAGGGTAGGTGGCACTAGTTGGCCTCACTCTATCTCTAGTATTTTCATTGGAAGATGAAAATAGTGTCCATATGATGTATCCGGTCCCAAGGTAGGCAAGGTTGGTGGTCAGGAGCAGGTTGGTTGGCCCAAAAATTGACCCCGGATCAGCCAGAAGTGGACTTGGATCAGCTGGGGTTGTGATAAAAAATAATAAAAAATAAAGTAAAAACTAAATGCTGTATTAGGGTCTTAGGGTTAAGATTAGGATCAGGTCAGTCGGGCCGGGTCGCTCAACCTGGTTAGGACCCAGCATTCCATGTCCTGCTCGAATGAATCAAGTTTTGACCCAATCAACCGACTCCAAGTTGGATCAACCAATCTAGCTGCCTTGGTTGACTAGATTGCTTGGATGGGTGGGGATCAAACTAGAAAATCTGATCTAGTCGATCCAGATCATTGGATCCGCCAACGGTTAGCCACGGGCTAGCCATTAGGCTAGTTGTTGGGAGCACTCAAGGCCCATTAAGGGTCTTCTATAAATCCCCAAGGGGGTATGATTGTAGAATCAGCCGATTCAGAATGGGTGACCAATTCCTAAATTGGATTAAACCTCTGTTGACACCGAAAAAATTCATAAATATTAGGTGGACAAGAAAAAAATAGCTGAATGTGCATGGTGGTCCGAATTGTGAGTTGTCATTATCCCAAATAGAGTATAGCTAGCCATGCGTGCGTTTAAAAAAAAATAGGGGGGAAGCAGGCCAGCAATTGAGAGAAGATCGGCTGGGCCAGGAGCTGAGGTCTGAAACAGCCCAATCGGGCCAGCGGTCCATGGAGCCAGCAATCATCGGCCCATGGATGCCATCTCCTCTATAACCAGTCCACGTCAAAAGAAAAAAAAAAGGGAAAAAATATATCAAATAAAGAGAGAAGCTGTCGGACTAGGGAATGAAACCAACTCCCGTTGGATTCTACCCGGATTCAGTGCCAGCAACAGTAGGGGACTGCCATAAGAAGGCAGTAGGCGGATAAGGAGGAAGGAGGGGTCGATCCCAAAAAATTCGGGATTGCTCCGTATCCTTCTCGGGGCCGCAATCTCCATTGCGGGAAGTCTCCCGACGGAGGAAGGATACGAGCAGAGTCTATAAAAGCCCAGCATGCCCCGTGCGTGCATAGACCGAAAGGAGAGGCAGAGAGAGAGAGAGAGCTATCGAGAAACCAAGAGGGAGGAAGAGAAGCAGGGCTTACCGGAGTCGTCTTCACCCCCACCGTCGCTCGGAACCACCTCAAGTTCGTCTGTCCAGAAGCCGCAGCCGTTGGAAGCCCCTCTGCAGAGGCTCGCCGTCGCTGGAAGTACCTCCGAGAGACGTCGCTTCCGTCGCCGGACTCCTGTCCGGGATCTGCCTCTACCGGAGTCTCCTCCGCCAAAGCCTCCGCCGTAAGAACTCCTCTCCGGAAGCCCCTCTCTTCTTCCACCTCCGTCGAAGGGCCAAGGGACGCGCCGCCTTCAACCGCTGCCGCCAGAGAGCCCCGCCGCTGCCGCCGTCTGGTCGGGAGGAAGAGAAGGCCGCCGGCTTTATTTTTTTGCGCACTTATGTCCACGCTGGCGCATGAACAGGGAGGAGGAGGCACACGGTAGGCGTCGGACCCAATTTTGACCCGGGGTCAAAATAGCCGCGGGGCCCACCCAGGAAAAAGAAGGCAAAAAAAGAAAAGAAAAGAAAAGGGCCGCGGCCGCAGCCACGGCCAGGCGCCGCGCGCGCGCGGGAGCAGCGCAGGAGAGGTTGACCCGAGGTCAACTTATGGTGGGGCCCACCTTAATGAAGGTGTTAAAAAAAAAAGAGAAAAGAAGGGGAGAAGAAGGTGGGCTGCGGGGAGGCCCAATGAACAGGATCCGCAAGAGGGCCCAACAAATTGATTTTTTTCTTAAAAGACATCCTTGATTGGAATTAAATAAAAATTCACTTAATTAATTCAACAAACCGAGGCAAGCATCCGGCCGGCTAAAAACCCGCCTCATGGTCTCGGCATAACTTAAAAGAATCAAAATAAATGGGAAAGCAATAGGCCGGCTTTAAGCACGTCTATTGACCCATAATTCAAAAATAAAATAAAACAAACAAAAAACAGAAATTAAATAACAATTTACTTAATTAATCAACAAACCGAGATGAGCATCCGGCCGACTAAAAACCCGCCTCATGGTCTTGGCTTAATTTAAAAGAATTCAAAACAAAGAGGGAAAGCAATGGGCCGGCTTTAAGCATGCCCCTTGACCCTTTAAGGTGGACATACAAAGGTCTGTTTAAAAAGACCCCAATGTCTTACCATGCCCCAAGAGGGAGTTACTTACCCATTATGCCATGGGAAGGATGTGCATGATCAACATGCCGATATGCCAAACCATGAGCTAATGAGGTTCAATCAGTGAGATGAGTCCCCACAAGCTTATCAAAAGCCGGGTTTGCTCAATCTCAAATCAGTGAGTTGATTGCCCATAAGCTTGTCAAAAGCCGGGTGTATTCAATCTCAAAGCAGTGGGGGATGCCCATAAGTCTGTCAAGACCAGGTACATGCCGCCCATGAATCAACAAGTTCATCAAGAACTCAAAGGACCGGATTGCTGGTCAAGTTGTAAAATCATGTCTCATGTTGAGAAAAACAAATGGAAATTCATATTCGGTGCACATGTTGATGCTACAAGGAGAGAGCAATCACATGAAACTCCTGGAAGGCAAGACCAGGGAAATTTGAAAACTGTAAAAAAATTGGAATCTGAAACCGAACCTGTAAAATTGAAATAAAAATCTCTGAACTTAAAAAAAAAAAAAAAGTCTGCAGTTTAAAATTTGAGTCCGGATGCCAGAAATCTGGGAATCTCTGAGCATGCAGAGAATCTGAAAAGACATAAAAATCTGAATTGCTCAGGCCGCACCTGTGAGTCTGAAATAATAAGGCTGAAAATCTGGAAAAACAGAGGTCTGAAATCTGAAGTCTGGAGCATAGAAGTCTGAAAAATCAGAGGTCGGGGACCAAAATGTATGAATCAAAAGATCAGAGGTTGTAAAATTCTGCAAGATGGTCGATTCTGGAAATTCCAGATATGAAGGAAATCAAATTCTGAACCTGTAGGTCCGAAGCTTGTAAAATCTGCAAAATCTGGGTTGCTGCAGAATCTGGAGGTTGAGAATTTGGAGAGAGATCTGAAAATCTGAAATTTGGAGTGGTGCAGAATCTGAATTTTCAAATCTTTAAGGCCAGACTTAGACTTGTGACCCAAATCTGAAGCAAACCGAAAATCAGAGGCCAGAACCCATTTCGGAAATCTGAAATCTAGAAATCTGGAATAAAAGCCCTGCAATTTGAAATGCAGAAATCTGGAATCTGGGGTCTGATATTTGAAGAGGTCAAAAACAAGGAATTGGGGGCTGTAGATGTGCAGATCCGAAATCTGAAATCAGCAATCTGAGGTTTGTGAATGAAAAATCTGAAAGTTTAAGGCCTACAGCTGAAAATCAGAAGATGAGCAATGTATAGAATTTGGGTCTGCAGGAAGATCCGAACTAAAATTCTGCAATTTGAGGTTTCAAATATGAATTTCAAAGATTAAAACTAGTACAAGTCAGATGCTGGTCCGTAAATAGGTGATTCCAAACCATTCAAACCCATAAGAAATTCAAATTCAAAGCCGTCCCAAATCATTTCATAAAATCTGAAAATTGCATAAGAGAGAACCCAGAAACTGTCAATCTGCAGAATTAACTGAAATCCAAACCAACCAAAATTGAACTCAAATCCAGCTCAACTCCAATTCAATCAAATCAAATTTCTCTAAGTAATCCAAACTCAAGCAAATCTGAAACTGTAAAATCCGAAATTGGAAAGCATTCAATCAAAACAAATTTCTCTCAAACTCAAGCTAATCAAACAGAATTCAACCGGAAGATTAAATCACCTGAATTAAATTTAATCCGTGAACCCATAAAAAATCAAAACATTTCAAGAATCTGTAATTTAATCCAACTCACAATGATCACCTAAAATCTGCAACCCAAATTCTAGATTAATAAAAAAAAACACTAAAGTAAAACACAAACTCAAGTAAAAAAAAAAAAACAGAATCTGAACTGAATCATAAAACAGATTACAAATTCAATAAATCTCAAAACAGAACGTGAATCAATCTTAACCAAACTTGATAATTCAATGAAACAAACTCAAATTAAGCCAAATCTAATCAACCTGAATCAACTCCCAAATAAATCCAACTCCAACTTAATAAAATCCAAATTAAACAAACAAGTCAAAATTCAAATCAATTCCAAATTTAATTCAGACGAAACAAACTTAAACCAATTAATCAACTCAAATTAAATCAAATTCAAATCAAATTAAAACTCACACACCAAATCTAAATTTCAACCAATTTAAACAAACACAAATTCAAATTAATCAAATCAAACTTTTCAAATCAAATCTAAATCAAACTTAATCAATTCAATTCAACTTAAATTCAAACCAAATTCAAAACCAAATTAAGTGCTTGCCTTCCATCAAATTCATGGGGTTGTTTTCCTCCTAATGAATGCTTATTTTTGTGGATGGATGTCTTCTACTTCAATGGATTGCTATGACGATAATCAAGGGTATTCGAGAAATCTCGATGTAATTAACGTCGGATCTTCGCACCATCCGACGGGGAGAGGTCAAAATCAATTTTCAAAGAACCTAACAACCTCAACATATAATTTTGACCCTAGCTAGAACTTTTATGGAATACCATCTATTTTTCTAATAAGTCAATGCTAAGGTCTAACCAAATCTAATTCAAATTCAAAAGGAAAATGAATTTCCAAAACAAAAGAATAAAATCTTTTTGAGATTTTGAGGTTACATCAACCTCTCTTACTAGATTTTGGCCAGGAAACCTGATCTAAGCCAATCTCTTGCCGAAATCAACCGAAATAGGTTGAATCATCTTGGATCAGGATTGGAAATGACTGACTCAGCTGATTCCAATGACTCCTCACCAGAATCGGTAGAAAATGTCAGTCTTCCCTGCCCTCTCCCAAGGGTAAATCTGGTGACTTCTAGCCATAAAGGGTCACCTAATATGGCCAGAAGTCATCAGATCCACCTTTACTAGGTCCTGATGGATCTGTTATGGGCATCTTCCTTATAGTGCAAAGAAGATCACCACAATGACATAGCACTGCCATGTGAGCTTTCCTTATAGGCTTATATGGCCCATTTTGGTGTTGAAATTTTCATTTTTAGGGTCTTTTGAAGAACCAACCTGAACCGATTTTGGATTGGTTTTTCTTAAAAATCAGCCAATCTAGTCGATCTGATCCCGATTTAGATCAGATTGGGACCTATAGATTTGGGTCCCAATTCTGATACCACGATCTATGCAAGGGCGCTTCCCCTTCCACCCACACAATTTCTCTCTCTCTCTCTCTCTCTCTCTCTCTCTCTCTCTCAATTTTCACTTTAAATTCTCTCGTACCCTCCAAAGCACTCTAAATTCTCTCTCAAGCTCTCAAGTTCTCACAAGACTCTTAATATTCACAGCATTCTTTTTAGGTTAACTGTGTTACCAACCACTTTACTTCAATTCTATTTCCTTTACTTATTGTTCTATAATCTTTGTTTATCAAAATGTTTATGAACTACATGACACCTAAATACCAACTCAACCAGAAATTATCTAGCTTGGATACTATTGGTGCCAAATTTTTCCGTTCAGCATGCTCAATATAGATTTGAACAATGTAGAAGTTAGTTTGAAAATCTGACCCAGATTCAATAAAACGAGGACCAGATGACACAAACAAGCTTGGCTTAATAGTATCTAAACGGCTAAGATAATGAGTTCATTGCATAACACCGGTTGAGAGCTTCACAACGGTGCTCAAAACATAGAAAATAAACACTAGAAGGGGTCGAAATGACCATTTTGCTCCCGACAATTCAAGACAAGTCAGGACTCTATTAGAAAGATCTAACTTGACCACATTGTCAGTACAAGACAGAGCTAGACAACACTCAAACGGATCGAAAATCCAACCACCAGTTGAAAAGATATTCAGAAAAGATCAAATTTGGGTAAAAAGTCTGTACTTCGTCACCCCAGGGGCATGATGGTCCAAAAAATCTCCAGATCAGCCTATGGGCTGAATATTTTAATTTTTAGGTCCATGACTTTAGTCTCAAGAATATTGATACATCAAAAATAAAATTCTACCAACAGAACCATTTAATTGCACTCAGTTGCAATTTTCGGTATTATCGACGATCGAGATCGTACCAATCGGGAGAATTAGTAAAATCAGAGATCTAATTCAATTTAGGACATCTTGGTCACATATCTTGATGGAGCACAAAATCAACGGCCATCTAAGCTCATTCTAGATTTTCTGGATCAATTCAGGGTGTATTTAATTAATTCTGGCTAGAATTAAGAACATTCGTCAAATCGGGAGCATTTAGATGAGATGATCAGCCATCTCTCTCTTCATCCATGTGTTAATTTCTCTCTCCTCACCTAACCTGGGAGCACATCAGCTTGTCCAAACTTCATTCCCAAGTGGAATTCCTTCGGCAGAAGACTTTTACATGAGCAATAACTTTTTGCATTATCTCAGCTCATCTTATCACCTTATCTTCTATCCATCTTATCCTCGAAACTCTCCGACTGATAGGAGACTGAGCAAGATGGATCAAGTGCACCAACTCTCTCCCTCATCTTCACCTTGTGCACACAAGCACCTAAAAAGTAGAATCAGGTACACCAATATCTTACCCCATGCACACACCAGCCTGATAAGAATCCCCCTTAGCTAGAATTCTTCCCACACAAGACATGTTCTTGCATTGGGACTCAAACCATTATCTCCATCAGATCTGAACCAAAGAAGACTCCCTCATCAGAGGGACACTTGAAGAACAAAAAGGGTTGAGCACCAGCCATCTCTCTCCAACCCACTAGATCTGCATGCCAGTTTTCTCTCTCTCTTTCCCCCTCTGCTGGTGCGACAGCACCCTTCCTCCTCCTCTCTTCTTTGCGTTCCAGCACCCCAGCAGGAAGAAGGAATGCAACAGCCTTCCTTTTTCACCACCTGCAGCAAGAGAAGAAGAAGAAGCCGGCTTTCTCCCCTGATGCCTCCCCTATGTGCAGCAGCCAACAACAACACATCTTCTTCCTCCTGCGGCCTTCTCATCCAATAGCAAGAGAAGCAGCAGCAACAGCCAGTTCTCCTTGGAGCTGGTCTGATTTGTATGCAAAAGTAGAAGGGCAGCAAAAGTAGAAGGGCCAGCAGCAGCAGGCTCCTCCTTGGGTGAAGCTCTCTTCATCCCCTGCTGATTTCTCCTGCAGCACAAGAAGAAGAAGAAGAAGAAGAAGAAGAAGAAGAAGAAGAAGAAGAAGAAGAAGAAGAAGAAGAAGAAGAAGAAGGTGTACCATTCCAGTAGTCCTTTGTGCCAGAAGAAGCAAAAAGAAAAGAGAAGGTGAGTAGGCAAAAGGGTGCAATGTTGTCCTTAATTTTCTTCTCAACCAGCACTTTGGGCACCCGTTTTGGCCATCCAATTGGGCCCCTTATACCTGCCAAGACAGCCCCTTGGGCACCCCCCAATTGGCCTCCACAAAAGCCAGCCCAGTTGTCTCCTTAATCAGCCCTGCTGATCCCCTTCAAAGCCCGTGTGCCCCCATTTGAAGCCCCTTGCTGGCCACCTGAACATGCTAGAAAAAACAGACCACTGCTGGTCCCCTAAACAGCCCTCTGCGCACCCTAGAACAGACCCCAGTCTGGTCCCTTTTGGCCTCCCCTAATCAGGCTGGAAATGGCACCTGATCAGACCACATACATAGTCCTTTGTGTGCCCCATAAACCTGTCCCCAATCAAGTCCCTAAACAGCCTCTTTCATGGCCATCAAAACAGCCCACTTGCTGTTCCAATTCAGTCCCTATTCTGTCCCAAAACAGCACTTTGTGCAATTCCCATTACAAACACATCCAAAATAGCACCAAAACAGGCATGTTCTAGCCCCCTTTGAGGTCTCCTTAGCGGCATAGCCCATTGCTATAGCAAGGAGAAATGCCAAAACAAGTGTTATATCGATGTCAAAATAAGTGCTAGTTCGGTCAAGGCGAAATCGATCCAAATAGGTGTGTAAAACAAGCTGTCAGGACCCAAGGAGCTCAAAACAGGCCTTGCTGGTCTAAGGACTTGAAGGCCGGCCCATTGTGTCATTGAGACATGACATGAACTGGCCCACTGGTCATTGAACACAAAAATGACTAAGTCTGGGGAGTTAGTCTACAACTGGATGCTGCTTCAAACATTTCAAATTTGAAACAAAAATTGACTAAATCTGAAGAGTTAGCACACAACTGAAGTAAAGAGATTTAACCCACCACTGGGTGCTACCTCAGGCTTTAGACTTCAAAGAAACTAAGTTTGGAGAGTTAGCCCACCACTGGGCACTGTCGCAAGCTTTAAACCTTAAAAAAATTTAATTCTAGGTAGTCCACCATTGGACATTGTCACAGACTTAAAAAAAAACTAAGTTAAGCACTCAGTCCACAACAGGATGCTCCACTGGGCAACTAGTCTGGACATGCTTTTAGCATGCTGACCTGGGTGTACGCATAGGACACGCTTTCTATGTGGACAAACTCTTCCCACTATGTGGAAAAGTTGAAAGACTTAACTATATAAGATTGAAAATTTTTCACATAGATTGAAAAACAAGACGGCATGATGTTAAAATTTTTATGATCTCGTGGGAGTTTACACCATGGGAAGAAAATCTTATTTTGGCAGGTCAAAGACATGCATACACTTATACTTGGACAATTCATGACACGGCAAATGAACTATGGACAGTTTTGTACTTTGACATGGACATACAAATGTATTGAAGTTTCAAGTGCCAACTCGACTACATGTATCCGAGTATTGATGCTAGCCCGACAGAGCCGATGGGATGCAGACTAAGCATAAAAACTAAGTTTGAAAGTACTTAACCAAATAGGGAAAACACTTAATCAAATTGAAGAATACACTTAATTAAATCTGAACATATAATCCAAGTCAAAACTTAACATAATCTGGAAGTTCTAATTAAAACTTATTCAATCTAATAAACGTTAATTTCTAAAACAAGACAAGTAAAACACATTGAAGACACTGTAAAACATTTAAAATCTATTTCAAAACATGAAACATCAGACTTTATAACAATCTGAAGTTAAGCTTAACCAAGTGGAACCAAAGTTCAAACTACCTAAAACATACCAAACACACTTGAATCAGTATCAAAATACACGAACCGACATAAGAAAATAATATAAAACTGACTTAACACATGTCAACCAAACTTAAACAAATCAAGTTGTCCAATACATCTAAAGTTTATCAAAAGATTCAAAACTCAAAAAAAAACAAAAACAAAAACAAAATAGCTTCGACCTAGTAAAATAAAAACAATTGAAACCAAATTCAAGCTAAAGTCAAAACCAACACTTAACATACAAACTTGAAATCAACACTTCAAACTAAAACTTAAACCAACTCTAAACAAATCAAACTCTTAACAAAGTTAAACTTAAATAAACTTGTTTACATCTCATCGAGCTTAAAGAATCGAAGCCCTTTGTGTTATTTACATATTGTGGATGTGCATGCTCTCAACAAACAAAGTTACTATGGCAGTTAATCAAGGGTATTCAAGCAGTTGTTCGATGTAAATAAATGTCAGATATTTACAAAATAAATTTTCACATCACCCGAACCTTAGTTCTATACTCTTATAATATCACTTAATTATCTAGTATACCTTTATAGGCTATCACCTATTTTGCTAAAAAACTCGGATGTTGATATTTCAAAACTACAAAAACAAAATCTATTTTCAAACAAATTTCAACTTTGAAAATTGACATTCCCACATATACATTGCAACTTGATAGAAATGCAGGCAAGGAATGTACAATGTAAATATTGTAACAAGATTATGTACCATGGAATGTTCCGATTGAAGCATCATATTGTGGGAAAAAAACAAGAAAAAAGGAAATGTCACTATACACCAAGGCTCCCCCTGAGGTAACATATTAATTTCATATTTATTTAAAATATTTAATTTATGAGATGACAGAAACTGCATGATATAAGGAAACCATCCAAGAAAAGAATTTTGACATCAGAGAAGAGTGCCCTTTTGTTAGGAGTTGTAAAGAAATACAAGATTTTTGATGAAAGTATGTTCAATTTAACTTTTAATTCACTTACTCTATCTCAATTATTGTATAATCAAAATCAGGACCTATCTCAGCTATCACAAAATTAAAATTAGGACCTAGACTGGTAGGTTCTGATTCTGATTTGATCTAAATTGGATTGGCTAGATTGGTAGATTCTTCGGAAAGAAAACCTATAGAATCAGTCCGGATTAATCATTTTTTATTAAATTTTAAAAAAATGGTAAAATTCATAAAAATGGAAAGACATGCAAAAAATTGTTAAAAATTTAAAATTAACATCTAACCACATAATACATATCATTTTGAGAGGTATTAACATTTATCTAATAAAAATACATGGTACAAATGATATGCAATGCAAATCATACCATATGTCACCATTATCTATGATATTGGTTAAAGACCCTTGCTTATCTCCATTATTTGAATACCAATTTAAAACGAGAAGTAATGATTGACTTGTTTCCATATCCAAAATAATGACTATGTCATCTCATTATAAGCATATAGGTCATTAGTGTTGAAAGTGTAGATGGAATATTGGGCTACAAGTCTTCTGGTTTTGGGGGATCTGGACAACACTCTATCACGTACTTATCAAAAAGTCTCATATGTGCCCAACATTGATTTCGACTACTTGAATGTTGACGTTGGCCCATATCATGCTCACCCACTCCACTTGTACGTGCACTTGTGTCATCATCCCCACCTCCACCTGAACCTCAACCTCTACCCGAACCTCCTTCGTGTTGTCATGGAGTGGGAGCAACAAAATTAGGTCATTGCTATTTAAAGAGGGGTGCTCGTGTGTTATTTATTAGACTCACAGGTCTTCACTCAATCGGCATATCAACCGATGAGTTTGAAAGGGTTGTAGCCTCAACCTGATGAGTTTGAAAGGGTTGCCCAAGGGAGATGTCTGGAGCAACTGATACTCCCTCGACTAAACCAACAACCTACTCCTTGGCTACAAAATGAGCCAGAGGGTAATGTTAACATCCAAGAGCAAGGCACATTGGCAGATCACCCCGCAGTTGCTCAAAAAATGATGATCGAGCAGATTGTGGATGCCAAACTGGCGGAGCACGATGATGGTCTAACGACCGTGGATTTATATTGGGTTCCCTATCCCGTCCACCATCAGTTCAAACGGTTGCCATCAGAGGTGACTAAGGTCCCCAAAATGTCCTAGATTCAATGGACGGGGGTCACCTAAGGAACACTTAGCGATGTATGTGACTCATATGGGCGAGTTGGCCTTAGAGGAGTTTTATCTACTTCGGTACTTTGCTACCACTCTCACAAGTTCTGCCTTTAAGTGGTATTCCAAAGTAAAGCCCAACTCAGTTGCGGGTTGGGAGGACATGCAACGCAAGTTTATCGAGTGCTTTAAGTTAACTGAGAGGCTAGTAACACTAGTGGAATTGACCTCTCTTTGTCAACATAGGGATGAGACTGCTGTTGACTTCATCAAGAGATGGTGGAATCTTAACATGAGAAGTCCTAATCTACAAGTGAATGATGAAGCTGTGGGGCTATGCAAGAGGGGCTTACGCCCGGAAATTCTTGAGAAGCTTTTGATAACCAACATTCAGACATTTGATGAGTTGAACCGAGTCATATCCAAATTGAAAATGTTCTACACCGACAACCCCACCATGCCAGTTGCTAAGTTAAGGGCAACAAAAGAGAAGACCTTCATGTCCTTACATAAGGATGTCCATGCCATTGATTTCACACTAGGGGCAAGCAACAACCACAATGGGGGCAAGAAGGAGACTCCCGCCCCCTCCGTCGCCAAGAAGCCCGCTCAGCAAAAGAGCAACCTCCCTCTGGCTGAGCAAATGAAGAAGCCTTACTCCTTTGCCCGGGAGCACACTAGAAGGCTTTTTGATGTATGCATCAATGAAAGTTTGATCAGCTTGCCTCATCCCAAGCAGCCGGTCGAAGTTACTAAATCCGAAGATCCAAATTTTTGTGTATATCATCGTATGTTGGGTCATCCCGTTGAAGACTGCTATTTATTCAAGGACAAAGCAGAAAATTTAATCAAAGAAGGTGCCATTGATATGGGACAACACGTGGTCAATCCCCCACAGTCGCATGTCA
Source organism: Cryptocoryne crispatula var. balansae (assembly GCA_036172225.1). Lineage (NCBI taxonomy): Eukaryota > Viridiplantae > Streptophyta > Magnoliopsida > Alismatales > Araceae > Cryptocoryne > Cryptocoryne crispatula. The sequence goes on from CM069924.1 coordinate 15,749,681, forward strand.
AGCCAAGGCCGCAACAAAATTTCACAATTAATGTGATTAGTGGTCGAGCTTCCCCTGTAGGACATCGGGGACCACAGGCCATTGAAGACCTCCCTCGTACTAACCTCAATCAAATGGCCGCAAGGGCCGCAGAAGTGTTGGAGGGATTCCGCCGAAGATGTATCGCATTGGAGTGCGATATGCAACATGCGATCGCCAGCATACAAGACACCATGACGAGAAATTTTGATGTATTCGACTACTTTTTAGAGTCAAAAAAAAATTCTAATGCACCTGGAGAGCCCATGGCTTGCCCATGCGAAATTTATTCTCTGATGGTACCGCTAGCATCGAAATGTCGGCATAGCAAAAAGTACCAATTATCAACATCTCCAATTCTGAGACTGGAATGGCTGAATTTCTGGGGAGAGGAGCACCTCTCTACACTGACGAGTCAGCCTCAAATAGGCACCTCCCAGATGAGGAGCAACACGTTGCTCAGCCACGGAGGTACTCTTTTCCACAACACCATACAGAGAGGCTGCATGAATATTGCATCCAAGAGGAGCTCTGATGCGGGACAAACCGGCTAATCCGGCTAAACCGAACGAAAACGACTCAAACCGGCGCTAATCGCCCTAAACAGACCTAAACGGACCCAAAATGGCCTAAACCGGTCCAAACAGGCCCTAACCGGGCTCGAGATAGTCTGAACCGGATTAAACCGGCTCAAAACACCCCGAACCGGGCTGAACCGGCCGGTTCAGGTCCTGAACCGGCCTGAACCGGGGTGAACCGGCGTTGAACCCGGTTGGACCGGGTCTGGCGACCGGTCTGGCCGCGGACCTGGCGATGGCGGACCGGCCGCAGTGAGCCGGCGGGCCGACCGTGCGCGTGAACACGGTCGTGGGCGCGAGGGGGGGTTCGTGGCCGTCTCCGCGGGCGAATTCCAGGTGGTCGCGTGGCCTCGTCCACGCCGTCGAAGACCGCCGACGTGGCGGCATCGCGGCCAATCCGCGAGGTCGCAAGCCGCGACAAAACCGCGTAGCGCGGGGGCGTCCGCGTCGTCCTCTTCCATCCGAGCGCCGCGGCGGGCGGGAGGCAGGTGGCGGAGCCGAGGGCGTCGTCCTCGCCCCGTTCGGACGACGCCGCGCGCAGACGGCCGGTGCAGGCGGCGCGCGGACGGCGGAGGCAGGGGAGGGAGCCGGACGCCTTCGCCGCCATCGCCTTCCCCCCTCTTCTTCTTCTTCTGTGCTGTCCGGTGGAGGGATGTTCCGCGAAGGTAGATCTGGAGGAGGAGCTGTGGGAGGAGGGCGGGATGAGGGGAAGTGTGGGAGAGCTTCACCGGGGATCGCCGGAGAGCTTCCCGCTTCACCGTCTTCTCCTTCCGTTTCCTCTTCTTCTTCTTCTACTTCGTCTGTAATCGCGAAGGGAGGAAGACCCGCCGGAGTAGGAAGACAGGTCGTCTTCTTCTGCCTCCTTCCTGCAACGTCCTCCGTCGGCCTCCGGATGGGAGCGGGTGTTGGAGTCGAACGCGGAGGCTGCTGTCGATGACGTCGAACCGAGAAGGGGGAAGAGAGGAGAACGGCGCGGAGGCCGGAGGATGAGGAGGGGGAGAAGATCGGCGCACCTCGCCGGTTCCGGAGGGTGGAAGGGAGACCGGGGGACCTTCCCGGAGGTGAAGAAGATGACCGGCCTCACTGCCGGAGGTGGGAGGAAGAATGGGGCCGCAGCCCCTACGCGGGAGAGAACCAGCCCGTGGGCTTCCAAAAATTGATCTATTGCTTGTTCTTGTGCGCATGCGCATCTTCTCCTTATATAGGGAGAAGAGTCCATACGTAATTACAAAAAGGTCCTGAATAAAAGGAATATTTACAAACTTGGACCAAATTTTAAAAGACTAATAAAATTGTCCCCATCAAGCTCCTTCCGCCTCTAATACAACCTGAAGAGGAGAAGGAATATAATCCTATGGGAGATTTATGGTATTGTGATTACCATGATACCCACGATCACCTCCTCTCTGAGTGCACCGATGTTAAAGACATGATAGAATGTCTAATCTGGAATGGAGTCATCAGGTTGAACGGAGGACTCTTGCAGACACCACAGCTGCATTCTCCACCGGATCGCACTTCTCTGTTAATGTTGTGCATGTCCGAGGAAGGGTTCAAGTCCAACCTGAAGCACAAAGGCAATTCATGGAGTTAGAAAAGTTGGAGGGAAAAAGGCTAGAAGCCTACAAACACATCAAAATTTACCAAGCCAAAATGTCTCGAGCCTACGACAAGCTGGTAAAAGAGAGAGCACTCCATAAAATAGATCTTGTCATGGTAAAACAAAATGATGTCATGACAACACATCCTAAAAATAAATTCCTTCCAAATTGGCTTGGCCCATATGTCATTGACAGGGTGTTTGAAGGTGGTGCATATAATGTGATAAATGAGAGTAAAGAAGAAATTCCTTTTTCACCTTTGAATGAGAAGCATATTAAGAAATACTATGCGCCTGAGCATGAATTTTCACAAAATTGGCCAGAAAATGGGCTACAAACTTCATATCTCCAAGGCCGAACATGATCCTTTCATCCTCCCAAGCCTACGGGTTTCCTTTCGGCACGAAGCCGCCCCAAGTTCTGAATCCCAAGGCCGAGCATGATACGTTCATCCTCCCAAGCCCACAGATTCAAATGGCACAAAGCCACCAAAACTTTATATCTCCAGGATTGAGCATGATTCTTTCATCCTCCCAAGTCTACGGGTTTCCTTCTGGCACAAAGCCGCCTTAAATACCATACCCATATGCCGAGCATGATTCTATTATCCTCTTAAACTTATGGGTTCCATTTTTACATAAAATTACCCCCAAATTCTAAACCCCATATGCCGAGTATGATTTCGTTATATTCTCAAGCCTATGGGATTCTTTTGGATACAAAATTGCCCTCTAAAACCAAAACCATATAAGCTAAGCATAAGTTTTTCATCCTCTCAATCCTATAGGTTTCATCATCATCATGGAATTACCCAAAGCATATAACCTGAAGAGCCGAGTATGATTCTTTCGTGCTCCTAAGCTACCTCCAAACCTATGCCTAAAAAGCCGAGTATGAACTCTTCATACTCTAAGCCTATAGGCCTAATGACATACCCTATAAGCCAAGCATATTCTCTTTCATACTCATAAGCCGATGGGTTCCAATGGCATGAAGCCACTCAAAATTTGTATCATACAAGTTGAATGTGATTCATTCATGTTCACAAACTAAATGATACAAAACCCTTAAAATCTTATAGCTCAGGAGAAGCCTTAATTCCTCACCACCCAAAAATCTTATAGTCTGAGGAAGCCTAAATTCCTCACTCACTTAAAAAAAAATCATCAAATAAGGGCTAAAAATAGAGATGCCCTGATAGACTTAAACATTCACCTTCAATCAATTGACTTAGGGCAAAATTGTCAAAATAGACCTAGCTAGGGTGAAAAACTAAAAAGGCACCTTAGGTAAAATCAGGCAACCTCGCTACATGAAAACCTCACTGAGGCATGTAGGCAAAATACAAAGGGGGTTAGTCTGAGTGAAAACCCGAAAGGGAAGTCAGACTAGTAAAAAAAATAAAAAGAAAAAATAGTGAAATAGTTTGGTCTTCTAAATTGATCTGCTACTACTTCGAGGATCAATGATCAACATGGCATGAAGCACACCTTTTACAAGTCAAAGGCAAGGTGATTAAAATACCTGATCACGCAAGAGTTTCCAAAGATTATCCAGGTCAATCTGAATCTTCATTAAGTTATGACTCTATATTTGATTACCAAAGTGGACACAATCACCCAAAGTGGAGATGAGCAGTCAAACAATGACAATTGCCACTATAACATGGATATGCAAAATTCCCGAATGTAAGGAATATGTTCGAAACTATAAGCAGCATGTTGCTATAACAAAGGCATGTAAACTCACACCATAATGACTTTTAAGTCCACATGGTTCTTGACTACATGCCTTTCCATGACTTCAAAGCATATGCCATAATGACTTATAAGTCTACATGGCCCCAAAAATATGTGCCATCATGTCCGTGTGGCCTCCAAACCTATGCCTCCATGACCACCTAGTTTACATGGCTTTCCAAAACTTTGTACCATCATGACCCTTTTGGTCTATATGATTTCAAAAAAAAACATACCATAATGGTCTACTAAGCCTATATGGTTCAAATCTATATACCATCATAACCCTTTCGGTCTATATGATTTTCAAAAATCTCACGCTAGCATAACCCTTTCGGTCGATATGGTTTTCAAAAAGACAAAAAACTTCTTACCATCATGGCCCTTAAGCCTATATGGTTTAAACTCAATACCAACGTGGCTCCTTAAGCCTATATGGTTCAAACTCCATACCATCATGGCTCTCTAAGCCTACATGGTTTAAAACTCATACCATCATGGCCCCCTGAGCTTATATGGTCCAAACTTCATACCATCATGGCCCTTTAAGCCTATATAGTCCAAACTTCATATCATCTTGGCCCTCTATGCCTACATGGTTTAACTTCGTACCATCATGACCCTCTAAGCCTACATGGTTCGAATCTTCATATTATCATGATCCTTACAGACTAAATGATTTTCAAAAAAATGGCATTCTATCATGGCCCTCAAAACCTATATAGCTCTTTAAAAGTCTCATATCATCATGACCCTTTCGGTCTGCATGGTTTTCAAAAATTCATACTATCATGGCCCTCAAGGCCTGTATAGCTTTTCAAAAGAAAATTCACAAGCTATCATGGTCCTCCGACCTACATAGCCTTAAAACCCTCACACCATCATAACCCTTGCGGTCTATATAGTTTTCAAGAAAAAAAGAAAGAAATCACAAGCCATCATAGTCTCCATGGCCTACATAACCTTAAAGAGCATACACCAACATAACTAACAAAGTTTATGTGATTATCAGGCTCATACCACCATGGTCATCAAAGCCTATATGGTTCAAACTTCATACCATCACGACCCTTTAGGTCTGTATGGTCATTAAACCAATACACCATCAAGGCTCGCAGAATGCTCACCATACAACATGGTAATTTTTAAATTTGCAAAGTGTCAGGTGATATTGTGCAAATATGCCAACATACACACAATCCTTCGAAGTAACTATTTCCTACAAACAATGAGATTTGTTACATTCCACAACACAAGTTTGAGAAAGGACATGACATAAATGAAAAGAATTCAATATCGTCAATTTGTTGACCACTGAAGGCAATACAACAAGGACAAGTCCAAAACTAGTGGAAGGTGGATACAAAAAAAAAGGAAGAAGAGGGGGTCCACTAAGCCGGCACCTGCCATGATGTAAGCCAATTCCCCCGCAACCAAGTGAAAGTCAAGTTGCCCCAGCCTGAAAGTGTCAAATTGGCTGGGTTTTGGCATAGGTCTCTTTGGTAGAGCTATGCTGGTAGAAATAGCAGGTTGCTTTGAAGCGAATAACGGGGCCCCATGCCTTGCCCGTGACTAGGCTCACCCTGACCACTCTCTTGCCCAAACCGAGGAGAGATATTAGTAACATAAATAGAAATATCTCCTTTACAAAGGAGTTGACAAACTAGGAAAGAAGAAAAAGAAGAAAATCCAACCCGTTTTGACACGGGACACTCCCCTTCGGTAAAAGCTGATATCGGTACATTGAAACCGAAATTGGAAAAGAACAAACCCCAACCGGTTAAATCTTCAACGGTTTACTAAATTAACCAGTCCGAAAGAGGCGAACACGGTCTCTCAAATGGTTGAATCAATCCAATCGAAATGACGGTCGAGGAAATTGATTGTCGAAAAAGAAGGTCAACGGGGCAACATCATTACCGTTGTTTGGCCGGGCCAAAATCATCGGAAGAAGTAGAGACCGAAGATTTCCCACCATCAATGTCGCAAAACGACGTTGACGTCGTCGCTGGCAAATAAGCTCGAAAGGCCTCATTCGCCAAAAAAGCCGAAGGCCCTTGTCGTTGCCATTGTCGAGCATAAACCGATGCAAACAACTTCCTCTTTTGCCGTTGTATCCACAAAGGAGAGCTACTAGGGGAAGTTCTTGCCAATGAAGACTAGAGAAAGGGAAAGAAAGGGACAAAAGAAATGCCACCGCCGTCCCCTTCGCTGTTGTCATCGCTAGACTGAGCTATTGTCACTAGCCCAAACAGCCATTGTTGCAAAGACCGGGAAATGGAGAAGTCGAGGGCCGCGAGAAGAACGAGCCCACAGGCTCTGTTTGCAGCCGAGAGAGGAGGAGGTCGGGGAGAAGTAGAAAGCAGAAGGAGGGGGGATCCTCCTGTCACTGCCGTCCTCGTATGCCACCGTTGCCATCGCTGGACCACACAACTGCCACCACCGGACTGAGCCTCCACCATTGTCAAGTTTGTGGTAAGGTGGCCCCGATGCGGTGCTCCCGTCATAAAAGAAAAGAGGAGGGAGAGAAGGAGAAAAATGGCTATCGTTGCCGTGGTGAACCTTTGCCTCCACCATCACCTTCGAAATCCCCCGCTGTTGTCGCCTTTGAAGTTTACCGCCCTCGCCTCCACAACCACCATCGCCATGTCGTTGGCGCGAGAGAGGCATTGGAAAGAGAGAGGTCACGAGACCGTGTGAGGGCTCGGGGGAACAGTTCCCCCGAGTCAATTCCCGGTCAAAGGGGGTAAAGAAAAGAAAAGAAGAAAATAAAAAGGGGGAGGGGAATGGGCCATGCACGGCCACATGGGTTACAGGCCTCGCGCGCGCCGGTCAATTGGGACTGCCCGGTCAAACAGAGTAAAGAAAAGAGAAAAAAAAAAGAGAAAAAGGGGAGGGGACCAGGTCAACCGGCCTCCCCACGTTCTGCACGTCTAGAAAGTGCCCCCACTCCCTGGGTATGGTCACCCCCAAGTGAAATTACCCCTATTTTGACCACCGGTCAAACAGAGGCCTAAAAAAGGAAGAAAAGGAGGTTAAGTTCACCCTGAATCTGGTCACCCCCCACTATTACGAAAATGGGCTTAGTGGGGGCATGCTAAATAACCAGAATGGCCCTCAAAAAACTTTTATAAATACTCCCATATAGCCATACGTACAAGGGGTTGGGAGAGGGGTTGGAGAGTGGTTGGAAGGTGGGAAGATTGGGAGGAGAGAGATTTTCTGGGAGAGAGAGTCTATTCTTCAAAGTAAATCCCAGTTTTCTTCGAATTGGCTTTTGGCCATTCGAAAAGAAAGAGTTTCACCTGACCTCTAAAGAAAGTTTCAATCACCTCGAATTGACTTTTAACCGGTCGAGAGGGGAATAAGGGTTTTGCCCGACCTCTGAAGTTTGATCGATTCGAATCCTATCTCGTTTCGCGAGAGGGATCAAGTAACCCGCATTTAAAAATGCGAATTTAAGCTACTCGGTATTTAAATAGAGAACCCAAGTCGGTAAAACCGAAATGCTGGTCAAACCGAATGGGAATTCTAAAAGAAAACCTAAATCTGTAAAGCTAAAATGTCGGTCAAACCGAATGGAAATTCTAAATAAAAACCCAAGTCGGTAAAATTGAAATACCGGTCAAACTGAATGAGAATTCTAAAAGAAAACCCAAATCGGTAAAACCGAAATCTCGGTCAAACTGAACGAAAATTCAAAAGGAAAACTCAGATCGGTAAAGCCGTAATGTTAGCCAAACTGAATAAATTTTGACATATATTGAGCAGAAAGGCTTGAATACCCCCACTCATTGGTTGTACTTCTAATGATGTGTTATGTTACTTCAAAAGGTGACATCAAATCCCCATGGACTCCAAAAGATGGACAAAACTAAATATGTCATTTAAATAATTTCTAAACTTAATCAAATAATCAAATTTTATTAAATAAAAATTAAACAATGACTTATTTATAAACAAAAATGCCATCATAATCGAATTACATCTATGTCAAAAAATCACACATAAGAAATGACCATAAACGGTTACAAAACATGTTAAGTTCGAATCCGACTTAACCATAAAAAATTAAATCAACCCAAATAGATAATGCTACTTAAATAATTAAGTGTGCATAACAAAATCTAAATCACATAAATGATTAAAACATTAATGAAATGTTAACATAATCTAACCAAAATTATGTCATTAAATAATATATAAAAAATGTCAACCAGTGACTAAAAAACAAGTTATGTTGGATTAAAATCAACCATAAAAATTAAGTGGTCAATATTATTAAAAACAAATAATAATAATAATAATAAATTCACTTAAATCAAATAAAAATGCTAACAAACACAACAAAGAAGTGGAAATTAATTCCTATAAATAGATAAAAAAGGAGATCAACTCAAAATTGTCTAAGTCAATAAATGACCAAAGACATAAACAAATAAAATCAAATTTTAAATCAAACATAAAAAGAAGATCAATGAACTCAAACTAAAAAGTTTGAATTAAGTTCAACCAAATTCCATTTTATAAGGCCATGGGGATATGTCTTCCAGCTTTGTGTTTATGTGGATGAATGACTTTCCATTCGATACGTTGTTGTGAAGGTTAATCAAGAGTGTTCGAGTATTTGCTCGATGTAATTAACACCGGAATATCGCAAGTCCGGTGGAGAGAGGTCAATTTTATTTTCAAATAACTTAGAAAATCTCACATCAGATTTATGGTTCAGAACATCTAAGTGGTGGGTGATACCCAAATCGACACTTAGCAAATTTGTGGAACCATCGATGTTCCTATAAAATAATATCACACCAAATTAGCTAATACTCCTATGAGAAGAAAAAGAATTTCAAAAATAAAAATAATTTCAAAAATAAAAATAATATCACACCAAATTAGCTAATACTCAAATTAGCTAATACTCCTACAAAATAATATCACTCATATTTTCATAGTAGTCAATGCTATCCCAAAAGAAGAAAAAGAATTTCAAAAAAAAAATCTAATCCCAACGAAATTTTCTTTTTCTTTTAAAAAGAGAGATGGAAAAAACGAAGTTTCAACGGCCACCAAATAGAAGCGTGTGTGCTTAAGCCTTGGATTTGGGACGTTAGTGCTTGAGCCTCAGAATTAGGATGTGTAGAGAACAAGGATCGCGGGATCGGGATCTGTGACCACCGATCCGATCCGGATCGGGATCGGATCGGTCTGGATCGGCCAATCCTCCGGAAGAAAGGGCGTCCTAGATCGGTCCGGATCGGGCAAATTTTTTTAATTTTTTTAAATCATAAAAATTCTCAAAAAATCAGGGAAAATCGTAGAAATAAATAAAAAATTTTAAAAAAATAAAAACAATGTGGATGACATTCTATCAAACAATGCCATACAACCCTTTCAACAAACTGTCATATAAGTATAAATTATTATATAAAAGAGAGAGAGAGAAGAGAGTTAAATAGATCTTTATGTAATTTTAAGTATATAATATATATTTATGATTATGAATCTTCTATATATGTAATAGTATTAGTGATAGTGAAATATATTAATATGTTTACACTATCATCAACGAGACGCAGAGTTGGGATTGTTCAGGGGGAAGAAGGGATCGGAGTCCCCCCTAAATTTACCTGTTTAGGGGGGGATCGGCCAATGTTCAAGGTGGATTGTTCGGGGGAGGGGTCTAGGGGGAGCCCTAGACAATGAAGGGGATAGGGGGAAGTGAGAATGAGGGGTGGGAAGGGGGAATCGGTCCGATCTCCCCCTTATTATGGGGGATCGGACCAGAAAATGGTCTGGAATCGGATCCTAAATCGATTCGATTCTGGACCCTTCCGGGTTCTAGGGAATCAGTCCGGATCGACCGATTCCCGGATCGATCCACCTGGATCGGTCCAAGATCGACCGATCCGGTCGATTCAGACCGATCCAGCTGGGACTCCCGGCTGGATCGGTAGTTCTGGCTGGAATCGGATCGGTGGGTACCGATCCGATCCAAGAATCGGCCGATCCCGATCCGGATCGGCCGATTCTGCAATCCATGGTAGAGAAGAATCGGTGTAACTACAATCCTGAGCTTAGTGCAGGCAAACAATAGATCTGATGACATTCCTACCAGTTGCAAATGAGATCTCCAAGGTCATGGAAACCTCTCCACAAGCTAGATCGGCCTTTATGTGTCAAATTTCCTCTACAAACTTGGGCAGCACTTCAGCCCAGTCAAGCTTGATCTGATCTCTCTCTCTCTCTCTCAATACAAATGTGGAAAACTATTTAAAAATTCTCAAAACCTGTTGACCAACCCTAGTATGAGCAGGAGGCTTCTCTTATATAGTGGTGTCAAAAACCCTAATTGAAATGGGAGAATCGGGGAAAAATAGGTAAAATTGGCTGATGTGCCCCTAGCCTTGGGCATATCAATAGCAGTGCACCTCCAACAGTGGATGCATCAATCTATGTGATAAATCACCACTTGGATGCTCCAAGATCTGATCCAAAAATTTTAAAAACTGGTTGATGTGCCCTAGGTTGAGGGCACATGCCCAAGGGTGCATCAAATTAGGCCCAAATCAATACAGAGGTCATTTGAGATTTTATCAGAATAAAAATTTTAAAAATTGGTTAAAATGCCTGCGGCTAGGGGTATGCACTCCTATCCCAGGCAAGGATTCCAGAATCGGAATCAGAATCGGAATCGGGACCGATTCCGATTCTGATTCCAGGAATCGGCCGATTCTTGGGAAAGGAATCGATTCCGGAATCTTCTTTTTTTTTATTTTTTTTTCGTCAAAAAAATTCAAAAAATTCAGAAAAAATTTTAAAAAATAGGAAATGAGTTAGAAAAATTTTAAAAATAAGATTAGCATTCATCCACAGGACCACATCGAATAAATACTAATGAACTCCACTTGAAGTTAAGTACATATTCCATTGATTCAAAAATCAAAGAGTTGATACATCATGAAAGAAAATATACATTTACATCATATCAATCTACTACCAATATCTAGGATATAGATATTGGTCTTCCTCCTCTCTCTGCTGCTCTCGATGCTTCTCCCTCGTGCTCAGTCTTGTATACTGTCCGGAACCATATCCATATGAAAATAATGCCGATGCCATGCTATCAAGGTCGTACGGATCGGACTGCGGGACGACCAGGATGTAAGTAGAGGATGGTGGAGCTAGTGGTGTAATCCACTGCTGGTCAGCCTGGCCAAATGCTGGATATTGTGGCTCCATAATATAAGAATCAGGTGTCTGCTCATCCAACGCGTAATACGGATTTGGATGTCGTGAATCAGGAGACTCGGCTGCTGCTGATGGTTGCGTCGCTGGTATGCACTCCTTCTCATCATCAACTGAGGAGTGAGAAGGAGCCTGCGTGCTGTTATCTGGGCTGACAGGACGCCTAACCTCTAGCTTCCTTCTCTTCACATCTTTAGCCATCTCTGAAGTACCAGAACCCAAAGTTTTTTTTCAACTTTGCAAATCCTCTCATTTTTCGTGCAGTCACTTTTGTTTTCGTTTTCCCCGGATTGCGAATAGGCTGGGTAGCGGCGGCTGGGACTGGAGCTGGGGCTAAAGCTGCAAGTGGCTGCTCCATAGCTGCTGGGGCAGAAGAAGGCCCTGCCTGAGCCTGAGAAGTAGGTGGAGCTGGAGCATCCTCCTCGGCTTCAACACCATCTAACTCTCTTTCAGCCCATGCACGGTCATCGGGATCAAACTCAGCTGCATGATCCCTGGCTTCTCTCTCCTCTATCCAGGAGGCAAGTGCATGCTCCTCCTGGAATATCTGATCCATGTCCACCTCCTCAGGTGGTGGTGTGGCGGAGGAATGCCTCTGCTCGTATGGACCACCTGCGAATCGTGCAAATCGCTCCTCACTGATCTTCTGTCGATCATTGATATTCTTGATGCGCAGCCTCATGTTGTAATGACAGAAGACCTGCTTCTCCAGCCGGCCTGAGGTCAAACTGTTCCTCCTTTTCATATGTATCAGGTTGAATGTACTCCAGTTCCTCTCACAATGGGAGGAACTAATGCTCTGGCTGAGTATCCTGATACTGATGGCAGCAAGTGGATTCCATCCACTCCTGGTGTTCACCTGAACCCACCACTCAGCTGCAAGAAAAAAAAAGGGAGAAAAGATAAACAATTAGCCCATCATCTTCCATAACTTATATAAAAAGAAAATAAAATCTTCATCAAGCTATTAATATACCAGGTGACACTTTGTCAACTGAATATTTCATATTAGCATCTGAGTATACGCCGACCCTCATCTTATACTTCTGCATCTGAAAAAATTATAAAAAAAACATTAGTTGCCTGGTAAGGCTACTCCAAAGTATTGAATAAACTCTAACTTACTTCTATCTCAGCCTCTATCCTGTCCTGCTGAGATCGGCACAGACGCTGAATAACAGCAAGTGTACCCCGCATCACCTCGTTGTCGTTCACCACCTGTCCTCCATATTAGATGCGGGGGTTCAAAAAATATCCTACAAGATTTTATTAGTTAACATTATGAATAAGACAATTATTCAGCAAAAATATTTTTTTAACCAACTAACCTGCAGCATGGACATCGTGGTGCAAGGTCTTGTTTCATCGGTCATCTATGATCTTCCACCACTTTTTGTAACCTTTGGGATTTTTTTATTTTATTTTCAATTTTGCGCGGTCCATGGCATCGTACAACGTGCCCATCTGGTCACTGTCATCTGAGTCTACCAACCTCAAGACAACTACCAGTGGCTTAACGATTGCCAAGTAGTAGGCAATCCTCTCCCAAAACCTCTTATCAGTGATCTGCTTCTCAAACCTGACAAGAATTTTCAGTTGATCTTTCTTGTCATGCAGGTTGTCCACCATATAGTTATAATACTCCTCGGACTGTGTGAACCTAACCAATGCATGCCTATGCCGGTGTAGACTCTCCAATGCAATGAAATTCGTAGCAAATCGAGTCGGACCAGGCCTAACAAGATCGTGCCCTCCTGTGTGTGATCTCATAATATGTAGCAGGCGGGGATGCGAATAAATAAATGATGTGATCATCTGCGCCTGCCTGACAAGGGTGGATACACCCTCCTCCTTGCCTACATCCTCTAATATAAGATCAATGGAATGTGCCGCACAGGGCACCCAGAACATGTGCTTCTTCTTCTCCATCAACTTTCTCCCAGCCGCCTTATATAAAGGTTCGTTGTCAGTGACAACCTAAATCACATTGTCCTCCCCGATCTCTTCCACCATTGCATCCATCAGAGAAAAAAGAAAGTCGGCATTTTTTATCTTCCCAGAAGCATCTACCGACTTCAAGAATGTTGTCCCCTCAGAACAATACACCAAGAAGTTTATTATACTCCTCTTGGTAATACCTGTCCACCCGTCGCACATAATTGTGCAACCTCTCTCCTTCCACACTAATTTAAAACCATCCATCCACTCCTTCAACTCGTGGACCTCCTCATCCAGGCTAACGTCGTATATATGTCTGCTGCCCGAGGCTTGCAAACCCGGTCCAGCCTCACCCACGGCATCCACCATCGTCTGGAAGTAGGGGCTGGTGGCTGCATGTGCTGGTAGGGCTGTCAAGTGGGCGGGCCGAGCCTGCCAGCCCGTCAGTAAGCCCTCCACGGGCTGGGCTTAAGCCCGCTGGAAAAAGTCCGTTGAGCCAAGCGAGAGTGAGTCTGCAATCTGGCGGTTCTGACGGGCCAAGCCCGTTGAGCCCGCGAGAGTACGATCTGGGTGACTGCATTTATGCCTCAAAATTCAAATCCACCTCACGCACAGCAGCTTTATATCTCATCAAATAAAATATTATTTGATAACACATATTTCAAAGAATATTATGAAAAAGTAATACGTTGTAATATTTTAAAAAACTCAGACAAAAAATAGATAATGTTTAAAATAGTTTCACAAAAACTAAATAAAAGTTTTATATTTAAATCCACGGAAAATCACATCAAAGATCATCACTTTTCTTATAATTTTTTTATTTTATGTTGATCTAAATAAACCTTTCGATAAATACAATGAATAAATTTATACATATGTTATGTTTATTTTAATATTTGTTTTTAATCATATTTTAACTGATATATTAATTATAAATAGTTAAACTACTTTAATAGTTACATATTATTATAAAATTAATCTAAAATGATAACTATATATTTAATAACCATAAATAAAATAACTAATTTATGATATATTAGCTATACTATCTAGTAGGGCCGTAAACGGAGCGGATACGGAGTGGATATGACGTTTCCGTATCCGCTCCGTTTAGCTATTCGGATAATCCGTATCCGGTCCGAATCGGATACGAATACGGATCGGATATTATAAGTCGGATAATCTTCGGATTCGGAGCGGATACGGATAATATCCGCTTCGGAATGTTAATTAAATATTATTTAATTAATATATTTAATAATATACAAAAACATAGAAATAAAATTATAAAATATTAAATTTATCATATATTTATCAATATTAACTTAGTATATTAATATATAATAAAGAATACTTAATCATATTTGTAAATATAATGATTTTAAATATATAATTATATATATTATGTATATATTATCAAAGGTGGATTCGGAGCAGATCTTAAACGGAGCGGAGCGGGCATTTCCGTGTCCGCTCTGATTAACATTCGGATAATATCCGTATCCGGATATCCGCTCCGACGGATATCTAAAATCGGATATTATCCGCTTAAACGGATACGAATTCGGAGCGGATATAGGAAATATTTAAATAGGATATAGGATATATTTAAATTCATAATAGAGTTTACTCATGCTGTTGAGCAGGATCTAGGATATATTTACCCGATGCGTACAGGCATCTGTTTACCAAATATTCCCAAATATTTTGACAATTTTTAGATATTTCGTCAAATGTACGCATAAATTATATTACAAGTAAATACCAAATATACTCATAATGTTTTTTTTAAATGATAAGGGTAGTTGAATGAGTAGGCGCACAGATCAGATGTTGACTTAAAACTTATTTATTTAAAATTAAACAAATATTTGAAACAAACTATTTGGCCCATTGGGCTGTAAATGGGCTTTTGTGGCCCGTTGGGCTTTGAGTCCGTTTACATAACTCAAAAAGACTTTGGGCTGGGCTTGGGCTTCTTATGTGTGGGTTAAGTTGGGTTTGGGCCGGGCCAGCCCAAGCCCGCCCACTTGACACCCCTGTGTGCTGGGATGCCTACATCAAGTTAAAAAAATTGGGATCAGGCTAAAATTAAGTTTAAGTAAATAAAACACACATAAATGTCAATTTAAAAGTGATACCTGCATGCAAAAATCACTTCACAATGTGGCGAATGGCTCTCTTTGCAGTCGTTCCTGTTGTCTTCACCCCTTTCATTGCTTATTTAATCCCCATCTACCTAGCACTCTGTTTCCTAAAAAAATACTCATCACTTGGTGTAAATCGAGTGTTGGTAGAAGTAGAATGGCGGTATGGCTCCTGTCTCCTGGGGTCAGTCTCTCGGTCTGTTGATCGGCCCAAAGCTAGGTCAACTCTGGACCCAGACCCTCCTGCTCCCCTCCTCCTGTCCTCCTCCTCAGCAAATGCACACTTGCTAGCGTGCTTAGCATGTCTAAGCTCGGAGTCTATGGACTCGTCCTCGCTCTCTGGCTCCGACTCAGCTGGTGCCTTCCCCTTGCCTTTCCCTTTCGAGGTAGGCAAATCGCGGTCCCTCCTCCTCTGGAGTAGCTCGTCTTGCAACTCCTCCATCTGCTCAATCCTAACAGCCCGTTGAGAGGCCCTACTTGTCATGTAGCCTCTCATCTCCTCACTCATCTTCCTCGGTACCTTGTCACATTTCTTTACATTTCCACATGTTCCGGTAATATATTGTTTCAGCCGGAACACCCCGTTCACCTCCTTCCCATACCATTTGCACTGTACCCTCTTTCTGACTGGGTCTACCATGTGCCCGTGTTCCCAACCCACGTCGGAAGCACGTGCTGGTGCTGCATCACCTTGATCGGCCATTGCTTATATCTGCAAAAATTGTAAACAATGCACTAAAAATGATTAGATAACATAAAAATTGCTTTAGACGTTGTTCGGGAAGCAGACAGCCCAAGTAACACACCATTCGGTATGTTTAAAGGGTTACGTATTTGCCGAAAATGGTCGTAAATCAACGTACGGGGTATCCGAAATTTTTTCCGTACAAAGAACATCCAATCGATGTTCAAACAACTTGAGCGGAGTTGTTCGATCAAAAATCACCGAGTTTAACCATGCTCGGAGTTGTCAGAAACGTGTAAAAATAGACGTACGGGATATCCGAAATTTTTCCCGTGCAAACAACATCCAATCGAATAGTTCAGAACTTAAACAGACTTGTTCGGTCAGAAATCACAACATTTAACGATGCTCGGACTCGTCGAAAACGCGTAAGAATGGACGTACGAAGTTTTCGGCGAAGAAATCTTACCAATAACCTTATAAAGATCGAAGAAGAGGTTGATTCGAGGCCGATCGAAGCTTGAATCAGCGGAATCCCTTGAAGATGTAGCTTGGAATCGCCGGAATCGGTGTTGGAATCGCTGGAATCGCCGCGGAATCGGTGCTGGGAGCTGGGATCGACGATGGAATCGCCAGAATCGCCGCGGCCGAGCAAGGATCAACGATGGAATCGCTTGGAAATCGCTGGAAGCGAATGGAGCCGCCGCGGGATCGCCGGAATCGTTAGGGCCGGAATCAGTTCGATTCACGGTCCAGAATCAAACCGGGAATCGAACCGGTCCACAGAATCCGGTCTTCCAACGAATCGGTCGGGATTGACCGATTCCACAAGGAATCGATGGAATCGGATCGATTCTGACCGATTCCGCGGAATTCATACCGGAATCGGTCCTTCCACACCGATTCCGGAATCGGTCGGAATCGGTCCGATTCCACCGATTTTGTAAACCATGATCCCAGGGCGCCTTAACTTTAGGCAGCAAAATCCAGGAAATTGGTTCAGAATCGAAACTCTACAGAAACATCTGGAAGCAATGGATGATCCTCAAGATGGGGGCGCATGCGCGCCTTTCCTAGGGCTTGAGGGGATAAGCCTTCTCATCAAACTTTTTGCACGGTTTCATTCAGAATATGCCTAGCTCAGCCTGAAAATGACATGACTTTTAACCATGAAAGCTCAGATAATACCCATAAAACAAAAGTTTTAAGCTCCTGAATTAAGTCAATTTTATGTGTCTACAATGCCCTATGCCTTGCCATAACATAAAAGAATTATAACAATGGACTAATTGGTGATGGGTCCTAGACACGCCCTGTAAGGGTGACATATAAAGGTCAATCCAACAATGGAGAAAGGCCCCAATGTTATGCCATTCTACAACCCCAATGACATAGAGCTTCAACTGTATGGCCAAATGGAAGATCAAACCCATTATGCTATGGGGAGGCCATGCACGTTTACTTGCATACATGCCAAATCATAAACAAGTGAGAGATAAACTAATGGGAAGAATTCCCTAATTCCTATCGAAGGCATAGGGGGTTCTATCTTAATTCAATCAATGGGATTGTGGCTTATATGCCTCCCACACATATATGTGCTCCAAAAATTAAAAAAAAAATCTATCATGAGTATTCTATGTTCGGTATATTGACATAGTAGAAGGGAGCTTCTTGATAGCCTCACAAACTTGAAGAAATGCATTCCAAAAAGGGGAACCCAAATGCATGAAATTCTGTAAATCAACAAGTTCAAAGACAAAAAAAATTTGCAAAGTCCTCAGATCTGAGAACCCCTGAATTACTGAAAATCTGAACTGTAATCAGCTTCTGCCCAAAATCAGTACAATCAGTATGACTAGGACCCCAAATATATTTGAAATCCTGAAACCCAGACAATCAGTAATTCAAAGGGGATATGGAGGTTAGGAGGCTCCAAAATTTGAGAATTTAGTAAAATCTGAAACAAAATCTAAAGATATGAAAGCTAAGAAAATCATAAAATCTGGAAATTATGCAAGCTGTCCAAAAAACATAAAGTTTCAAAACCTAAAGTGCTGCACATGCTCCAGAACCTGCAAAAAAGAAGAAGAAAAAGTGGAAATGAGAAAAATCAAGATTTGAGTCTCTTGGGATTAGGAAATATGAAGGTTATATGAAGCCTGGAAAATCTAAAGCTTGCCACAAGTTCAGAAACATGTTTGCAGAGCTTCAAGATCATTACAAATAATAAAAAAATAAAAAAATTTAAATTATGAAAATTTACACCACAAAATTCCGAATTCTGAGGACCAAAACAAAACTAATAACAAAAAAATCAATCAAGTCTTCAACTTGACACAATAAAACTAATCCAAATGTCCCTGAGATAAAATTTGAAGCATGGCAATCTCCAAACCATGCTCCAGAACCTGCAAAAAAGAAGAAGAAAAAGTGGAAATGAGAAAAATCAAGATTTGAGTCTCTTGGGATTAGGAAATATGAAGGTTATATGAAGCCTGGAAAATCTAAAGCTTGCCACAAGTTCAGAAACATGTTTGCAGAGCTTCAAGATCATTACAAATAATAAAAAAATAAAAAAATTTAAATTATGAAAATTTACACCACAAAATTCCGAATTCTGAGGACCAAAACAAAACTAATAACAAAAAAATCAATCAAGTCTTCAACTTGACACAATAAAACTAATCCAAATGTCCCTGAGATAAAATTTGAAGCATGGCAATCTCCAAACCTCAAGCAAAAATTCAAACCAAAACATAAATCCCAAAAGCCCTCTTGAAGTCTGAAATCAGAAACCCAAAACCTATATTCCAAAAATAACAAAATTCTAATTCAAAAGATATTAAGCCCAAACAAGCCAAAACTAAGTCTATTTAAAGTGAAAACTGGACATAAATCTCAAATGCCTGAACATTGAACTCCCAAAGTTACAACTAAAACAAAAAATGTCATTAAATCTAAAACCCAGAAATAAAACTCACTGAATCTCAAACTCAAATTGAAATCCCTCAAAACATCCCAACTGAAAGACAATAGGATGAACAAATTGAAAAGAACAAATTGAAAACCAAACACCTCAAATTAGAAAGATGTCAAGATCAAAACGCAAGATTAATCAAGTTCAAAACAAACCTCAAATTCAAAAAGACATCAAGTCTAAACAAAGAACCCCTCGATCAAAACAATTCAAATCTCAAACAAAACTCAAACCAATTCAAATCAAATTCAAACTACTAAAGTTTGCATTCCATTGAGGCTATGGGGCTATATCGCCAATGTGTGATGTTTTTTGTGGAAGTATGGCTTTGGATTGCTATAATACTTAATCAAGGGTATTTAGTATTTGCTCAATGTAATTAACATTGGAATACTGCAAGTTTAGTGGGGATCTATGTTATCTGAAGTGTGAGGCTCCCGAGATGATGTATTTGCTCGATGCAATTAACATTGGAATACTGCAAGTTCAGTGGAGAGCTAGGTTATTAGATGCGAAAGGCACCCAAGATGAGGGAAGGGTCACGTCGTCTCAAGCACCTGAGGCAAGATGTCTCAAATATTTGAGGCTAGTTATTTTTAATATATTTAATAATATATAATTATCTATAATATTATATTTTTATAGAATATAAAAAATAAAAAACTCACTTCTAGGGCCTGCAGGGTATCAAGATGTCAAAGCCTCATGATAGAAGGCTAAGCATTGGGGGTTTCAGGGTGGGGGAAAAGGATTTTAAGTTATAGGATCCGGCCTTACTGGGTCCGGATCTAGGTGAGATGAGGACTACCAAGGTGAGGTATTTTTGCCTCGCTTCATCTCTCCTCGCCTCACCTTGTCTCAATAAAACAAAAATTGTGGTTCAAGTCATCTAAGAGATAAAGTAATCCCAATATCAACACTTAAGATTACCATGTAAGTTCCTAAATACACATCACGCAAAACTAGCTAAAACTCCTATAGAATACCATCTAGTTTCATAGTTGTCAAAGCCAAGTTAAATCAAAATGAAGCTATTTTCCAAAAACAAAACAATTTCTTAAAATTTTTAAATCTTGAGGTTAAATCGTATACAGGGTAGAGATCCAGAGCTTCAAGAAGATACACAACTTGCAGCTCCTTCAAAAGACAATGGTAAAGAGAAGGCAATGCTTAGTACCAAGTGCTTTAGGGGAGGGCTTAAAAACTTAAAGGTGTATCAGCATGAAAATAGTTTGTATATTGACCTACTAACACCACCACCACCGGACATAGGTACAAGAAGAAGAAATAACGAAAAGGAAATGGAAGTCAAGACTCAAGAGAAGACATTTAAGATCAAATGACACTACTCAAACATGTTAAATTGACCTAGTAGTGGGTCACATACAACTGTTGGCATAGTAGGATGTGGAGATACAAGTGTTGTAACTCCTACATACTAGGAGAATGTTTATATTCAGAAGGTCAACATCAAGAAGAACATAATTTCTAAGAGGGACAACACTATGGTGGTCATCAGCATCAATCATTGGGATTGTTATAATGACTATCTAAGATTTTATAAAAATGAACCATACTTCATTGAGCAAAATGTTGTATCCATAGATGATACATAGAGTTTGAAGAAATGGCTCAATCACTTTTTGTATATAGCATTGTTTTCAAGGCATTGCCTAAGCGAAAGATACCCTCTCACCAGCCAAGGCGAGGGGCACCTAGGTGAGAATCAAACTACTTTCATATTTTGTTGTCTAACTTAAGAATAAATAATGCTAATTAAGAATTAATATCACTTAAAATAGCAGTTTTGAAGTAAAAATGACTAGTTTTGATAGTTCATTTGATTATAAATAGATATTTTGATGAAACAATAATTAGAATTAAGTAATTTCATACAAATAGTTAATACAAATTAAGTATTAAAATTAATTTAATTTACTAGTTCCAATTAGGTATTCATGTTAGTTAGTCTATTTAACTATGCACTTGCACATTATTAATTGATTTACATGTTATCATGGCTATTGATTGTTTTTAAGTATTATTTGTCACTCATATATTAGTTATTTCATCAATTTTACTATAAAAACATGTTGCCTAACGCCTCACCTTATTGTCTAAACAACAAGACAATACTATGTTATCTTGGTCACCTTAATTGCCTTGAAAACTATATTATATAGATATAGAGACATTATGACTTCACATTCATAGTCAATATCACAACATCAAGAATATGAGGAGTCATATGATAATTATTATCTGTTTTGGTGATGTAAAGGTTGTACTTCTGTATCATTACTAATTTAAAATTTAGGATATGAAATATTTGATATTTCATATTCCTACATTTATATAATTCATACCCTTCAAAATAATGTGTGCTTAGATGTTCTTATTATTTTATAATTTTTACTTATTTTTTATGAATTAAAAAAATAATTAAAATTGATCTAAGCATATTCTAGGTTGATTTTAAGACGGAGGATTTGTCAATTTGGCCTATGAGATCCATAATGAAATTGAAATTGAGTATGGCTGATTTAGGACTAATCCCACAAACCTTGTCTCTTGTCCTTTGTCCCCATGACAACCATGGTGCGTACAAAGAAATACTAGATCCCAGAAGTGTGCGAATAGATGTTTGTGTTGGTGGCATTTAATGGCTGTTTGACTTTATTATCTAATAATATCTTTAACTTTTATAGTCCTCTTTCTCCCAAACAATTCCGAGCATTTCCAAGATGACATTTTTCATGTCACAAGCTGTTCACAGCCTGTGGGAGAGTTCCCCATATGACTGTATAATGCAGAAAAAAATCGTTCCACATATATAAACATGATTGTCAGATTATTATAAGTCAAATGCTCCATAAGTCAAACTGATCCACTGACATGGCAGAACAGATTTCTGAAGCGCACTTCAGAAGTAATACAATAGGTTTCTGATAATGATGAAGAAGCAACTCTTCAAATATTTTCCTGGATTCAACCATTCAAGTCTATGCTTTACCTGCTCTATTTTATTGTTGAAGGCAATCAAACTTGTTAAGCACTGTCTACAATGTCTAAGAAAATTAAAAGGTTCCAAATTTCAAGGACCAAATATCAAAAGAGAATTATGCATTAAGAAAATTCGTTTTCAGGCTTCAGCATACTGCATCATAGCTAAGAAAACAATACTATGGCAGAATTAGTAAGAACGAAGTATATGAAGGCATACATTCTCAAGCTCCTTTGTACATGCTTCAGCCTTCTCTATGATTCCATCATTTTCTATCAAGATAGGAACTTCAAGAGCCATATCTTTGTCATCCATATAAACTTCTAATGAACCTTTTTGATGGTTGAAGTATATGTCGCCATAAGAATCTCCAATACAAGGAATAGATTCAATTATAGAAGCCTAATCATAAAAACAGTACAAAGAACATCAAGCAATATTCCCAAGTGTTTCCAATCTAACAAACACAGCACTTCAAAAGTACCACTTCTCCATTAATTTGGGAAGAAATTTGAACAGATTTCCTGCAAAAAAGCCAACAAAAAATCATGAAATAATGTGCAATTTAAGACACATCAACTGTAATTAATTCAAGATAGGAACAACCTCTTTTCACCAGAAGGCTCCAGGATACTCTTTGATAAACTTAAAGTCAACAGATCCATGTGTGAGCCCTGAAATTTCAGGTTTTAACTTAAGTACTATGGAGATAAACAAAAAACGAAAATCAGTTTATCAGAATCATCAGATAGATGCGACCATAGACTGTTTAGCTTTTTGTTATCCAATTGATGTTCAATAATATGGCAGGTCTGGCATCTACTAATAATCATTTACCAAGAAAAGGAATTTCAACAGACAAAACCATATAAAGCATAAAGAGTGGAGTTACCCACTCAATAATGCCTGGTTATGGGCATTGACTATCAGAAATCAATTTTATCCTTATAAAGCAGACTATGGATCAGATCAACTTATACCGCTTTACCTCATGAACCTATAAAACTAAAAAAAAAACACTTGGTCTGTACCTACCAAGTGCAATCAAAATGATTATGCATGCATTTGACGTAACGTAATTCTAGCAATGTAGATGCATCAACCTAGATAAATTATTCTTCAATGAACTCCAATGAAATTTTCCACCATCCACTACTCTGGGACATTTGTCTAACCTAATGTTTCTTCACCTATGAAGGCATCTTATGGATCCATGATGAAATCTGTCAAGAATAAAACTGATACCTATTAGTGGTTTCACCATCCTGGAAGCTCTAAAAGAAGAAATAAAATGGAATTGTGCAATAAAAACAAAAAATATAACCTCAACTGACTTCCGTTTTACAGGAGGGTTAAGTACTGCACGTTTCTCTGTGGTCGGAACTGCAGCTGGTGAAACTTTTAGGTGGTGCACTACATTTTCTCTTGAGTGGGCCACTGGTTTTGCTTCCTTTTCAACAGAACTGGAAGGATAGTTGTTCGATTTTGAATTTATAGATGTCAGTAAACTGATGTCAGTGTGTAAGCCAACATTCTCAAAAATTGAATTAAAAAATGTACCTTAATGCCTTTGTAAGAGGGATTCCACAGTTTGTCATTGATGTGACTCTTGAAATATTTGTTAATTCAGTGCTTGAAGTGGGCCTCTGAATTTCACTTTTTGGAGCTCAAAATGGCACATACATCTCATCAAGTACAGAAGAGTATATTGCAAATAGAAAATGGATAATTGATAAATGCGAGTGGCCAACATAATAGCAAAGCTAGCTTTTGGATATTTTAACTAACTCATTGGTTCACATAATCATAATTCCATGCTCACAATTAAGCTACCGATCAGTATGGATATGTGGAGGAAACATTCTAGGAGTAGTTTTTAACACAATTCCAGTCAAAAATAACAACATGATGATTTATTTATAAAATCGAAGCTATACTTCTGTCTTCTCTCGAAAGCACTTAAACCATTTTGCCTACGAGTGATTGGGTCTACCCAATTATATTAAACTGGAACTACATGGGGAGCATATCCTCAGGTTTGCTTATCTTCAAAGATGATGCATGCTACAAACCAATATACTTCAGCTTCAAAAGGAAAATGCTCCTAAACTTTGACAACAAGCATACGGTGTAGAGAACTAAAGCAAACAGGATAACAAACCGCCAAGGAAGCCTGTCAGGGGAACTGGTAACATCTATACAATAAAACAGCAAAAGCTTATTGGTTTGATCACTGTTTCCTCTCTAATCAGAAAAGTAGTAGTATTATCTCCATCAAATAGCAATCATTTAACTAATATTTTTATGTAGTGCTTCTAAAACCTCTTAATATAGTGCAACAAAAAAACTTGATGGGATGGCATTTTGTAGTATCTAATGTACAGATATAACAGATCTAATACAAAAAAAGTATAGGGCAATTCCCTCCAATTTTGTAGAAATATATAAAAGATAGAGGTTAATTACACTGAGGCATCATTACTGGCATGATTTGTACCACTTTCTGCAGCTATAAGACTAGCCTTTGGAATTTTCTTAATTGATTTGAGGAGGCCAAAATTGTAATTTCCACCCTCTTCATGATCTCTGATTGGTTCATTGCAGGGTCAGTGTTTGTTTGGGAACATGAATTAATTTAACAAATGACTTAAATCACATGAACTGAAGCCATCACCTTTTGAGAACAGCTGGATGTAGTTTCATGGTTTCTACTTTCTTCCTACAGACAGCAGATAATGGCTTTGGAGCTGATGCTCTACTTGTATTTGACAGATCAGTCAGTGACTTATTAAGAGGTGATAACATCAGGCCACTGCTTCCCTTTCCTTTCATTCCCATCAGCTGGACAGAATCTTCAGTTTTAAAGTCCCTGAAAACATAAAATAAAAAATAAAGATATCAGCTGTTGCCTGGTGATTTATTCCTAGATGTTGGCCCAAATAATGGTTAGCAGAATTGGTTGATCTAGATTGGGATGGCACCTGCCAACATGATGAGGGGGGCAATCCAGGAAAGAATTTCTGATGGGATTAGGCTAAATATGGCTGGTTCGGCCTTGATCAGCCAATTCCTTACTAATCTGACCCATTGATTGGCCAGTCCCTTGAGGTCCAGCAGATCTGAGGGTGTGGGGGAAAGGCAACGGCTGCCCCTGCCAGTCCTCCACAACCCCTCCCTGTTTCAAGTAGGGAAGACAGGTTTGCTGGTCCTATTTGGACCTGCAGGTCCAATAATACAAAGATCCACAACTTTCTTTAGAAGGTGACTGAGCTCAAATTTCATTAGTTACTGGAACAAAAAGTAATTACAGAATGAGTGCAAAATAAAGCCTGCATCTGCCTACTGAGCTAGTTGGACAAGATTCCTGAAAACAAGAAAGTTATATAAGGAATCTCCTCCATCTCAGCAATTTATCTTGGACAACTTTATTGTCAGGATAAGCCTCAAAACGAGCAAAATACCAAAACCTAACATGATAAACTGCTTGGAAAAGAATGTCTTAAGTACTAAAATTTGTATAAGTTCTTCTCCTTCTACATAGTCCATAACAATGCCAGCAACAAAACTTTCCATAGATCTTATCCTCTCCCATTAATTCAAGTCATGCCATCTTTCACATAGATCCTGAAGGGTATCAGAGATCCCCCCCTCCCCCTCATCTCAGCTGACTTGGAGCTACAGGGATCCAAGTCATGCCATCTATCACACCAAAGCTACAGGGATCCAAGTCATGACATCTATCACACCAAAGCTACAGGGATCCACAACTTAAAGTTGTAGATCCAATCCTGTAGGACCCAAACACACTTCCCAGGATGAAATGGCTGAGGAAGAAGCTAGGTCAGAATGGGTGGCACCAGCCACTCATCAACCCTCCGTTGGTTGGTTGAAATGGCCTATGCCAGAGGATTGCCCCATCCTGAGCTTCCAAAGGATCAGCCGGTCAACTGATCTGATCCCAATCCAGATGGCGTTCAGCCTAGGCCTAGCTGATCTAGGGGGCTGATCCTGACCTCGCAATTTCATTCTTGTTGATATGTTCGAGAATGTACAGCATGTACAGATGGTCAACTCAAGGAGACATGACATTGTTAGACAAGCTCAGTTGGTATCCACATCAATTTTAAAATCTACAATATTTAATTACTAGGTGAAGGTATTTTATTTATGTATATTTTTATTTAATCTAAAGTTAAGGTAATCACAGTAAAATTTTTAACTTGAAACTTAGAATAGTCACATTTTGTAAAAAAAGAATAGAGATTACTTTACATTGCACATCTAGAGGGACTAAAGTGAAAAATGGCATTTTTCTATAAAACCCCACCTTAAACTCTAACAAGATAAATGTGGCATGAATGAAATAAAGTGAATAGTTTTGGCTAGGTATTCTCCATATCCTCTTCTCCCATGTTTAGCCAAGGAGACCTTCTTCCCCTTCCTCTTTTATCTTTCTTCTTCTTCCAGCCGAGAGGCTTTGACTACTCTCATTCTCCATCTTCGGCCTCTACTTCATCCTTCTTTTTCTCCCCACTGCGAGAACCATTCTTGGTTACCCCTTCACTATAAAAACAAAACTCCCACTTCTCCCACCCCTGCAGGTTATTCTGTTCCAGCCATCAGCTAACACCCCCAGCCAAGCTCCCATCCACAAGCAGCCATTGGAGAAAAGGAGGAGTTACCATCCCTTGTGGCTCTTTGGTTCCCACAAATTTCCACGGTAACCACTCTGCCATGACTGCTGAACCTGTCATGAGGTCTATCGTGGCATGTAGAAGAACATACATGCACACTCGATGCCACACTCCTGTGCATCCAGCATTTGCATCACAGAGCCAATTTGCATCCGCTGCAACCCCTGCCATGCTCAGAAGACTCTCACCAATTGCCTCTCCCTTCTTCCAAAACAGAACCTCCCCTTCTGACCTCATCGCAGCCCCTTCATATTTGGCACCCCACTGCAACTCAGCACCAGAAGCAGTTGTTGCTGATCCTCTCAAACCTATACAGGATCAACAACCTTTGCCTTCCCCACTCATTCCTCTTTGTCTTCTCTTGCAAGGCCTTACCTCCTCTCTAGAAGGTAACCATGCCACCTTCCAAGGTCACAACTCCTTTGCAGTGACCCCCCCCCCCAAGTGTCAGCAAATGCTGACCTTAGCAGCTGCAACCTTGCCACTTCTAGCCAGGGCACAGTCAGAATCATCTCCACCTCCACTGTTGGTGGTCTCAGGAACTTGTGCCACCATAGTGTCAACAGAATATTGCTACACCTCTCCTTTGTCTTGTACCACCCTACCAAACCCACCCAAGTTATACCAGCCCTCACAAACCTGTGGGAAGATGCCATCACCCCCATCCATATAAAACAAGCCTAACTGCCATGGCTCTCTCATTGTCCAATGCACAGCTCTATCTACCTACAAGCTTCATCTCAATCCTCTCGGCCATCTTCCTTCATGCACAGACCACTTTCAGCGCCACCTATGTTTCCAGCTCTCCCTCCCCCCCCACCCTCTATCCAGGCAGCTGGTGTGCCCGCCATCTTCCTGCTATCTCCCTGGAACTGGCTACCTCCCCTCCAAATTAGAGGAACCTGGTCCACAACATAGACCCCACCCCTCTCTTCCTGTCCCACGTATAGCCAGAAGCACCCCTACCTTCTCCATTATAGTCACCCCCTGCTCCCACCAGTTCACTGCCGACTGCCCACCACCTGCAGCTGAAGCCATAGTTTTCAAGGCAACATAGTACAGCCTTACTGCTTCAGCAGCAAGGCTTAGGCATTAGGCGACACCTTTTTATAGTAGAAACAATAAGTAAATGACAAGTAGGCTTGCATAATATAGTAGGCCAAATATGAATTGATAAAAAAGACAAACAATCATAGAGTTTAAGAATAAGCAATTATCTGAATTAATCAAAGATGAATAAATTTTGAAGAAGAAGAACCTAAAATACTAATTCTATAAAAAAAGAGTCATACTAAATGTAAATATAAAAAAAAGTATCATATGATATGTCCATTGTCTCAAACATTAACAAAAGAGAAATAAAAACCAATATTTAATCCTAATGCCAAACCCAGTGTCCTCGTTAAGAAAAACAACAATAATTGGCTTCCCAAAATTTCTCTTATCCTCATTAGTGTCTCCATCTTCCTCCTCAATCAAATCTTCTTCTTCAATGTCTTTATCATATCTTGTTTTCAAATCATCCGCTTACATGGTAGAACTTTGAGAAATAACACTACTTGTCCCACTTCGACAGGTATTGGACCTTTTAACTCGATTTAGACATGTAATTACATCTGATGCACCTAATGCAACATCCACATCAACCCATGTAAGATCGTATGTGGCCTTGCACCATTTCACCTTCTGATGTCTTTCCAGTCATCCATTCACTGGACCAATCCAAGACATTATAACATATAAAATCACATTTCTCATGGTGCATCTTTCTATCTACAAACATCTCCGGCAAGTGATGATTATATTGAACATAGAAAAGGTCATTTAGTCTCTTTTGCTCGAGCCCATCCTTCTTCTTTATGCGAATAAAAATATATTAATTTTTTATCAAAAATTGCACCTTAAAAAATAAGATAACAATGTATACAATTTTTTATAAATCTCATACTTGTAAATTCAAATGTATTCCAATTTTGTTTACACCCTGAAGAGTTATAACAAAGACCAAGAATATAAAATGCTAATGCACAAAGTTTAGGAGTTTTTGCATTGAAAGTATGTCACCATTCAACTAAATATTTAAAATTAATCAGACCAAATAAAGTGAACCACTTTCACGAACTTGTAAGTTAAAATTTAGAAAACACAGTTACTTGGTTGTGTTTTATCTTGACTTGTTTTGGCTAAAAGGCTCTCAAACAATCCTATATAACCCATATATAAATCTAGTTCCTCACTTATCTTGTCTTTTATTTATTGATCTCTAATCATTCTCTAGAGGCAATAAAAAATACCAATTGAAACTTGGCATCCATTCTAAAATCTTTATCTATTACAAAAATAATATTAAGTTGGATTGAGAAAAAAAAACTTTTGCTGGCAATGGATGATACATATGTGTCTCCCAATGCCTATCTAATACGACAAGAAAAGGTTTTTAATCTCTTTCTTTATTGCTAAAATTATTAGTGATATTTTCTTGTGCCTTATCCATTGTTGCATAAATATATCACATAGCAAGAATTTCATCCTCGTTAACCAATCTCAACACTCAAACCAATGATTGTGAAGTTCTTAAAGAATCTTCCACTCTACGTCACAACTTTATTGCCAAAAAAAATGTTTACTATTCTTTTCTTCTAAGTTTACTTTGCCAAAATACTATTATTACAACTATCAAATGCAAAAAGTTGCCTCAATTTGGCCTTAAATGTGTGTAAACTTTGAAAACTAAGAAAAGAAGAGGCAAAGCTAGTTACACCATACCTAACAAGATCTTTTCTATTTGTCATCTTTCTCATCACCTTAAGTATTTATGAATGACAATAAATAAAGAAAGTGATAGCTCTAACTTATAAGATTATTTTCTTACATTTCTTTAATTCGCAAATATCTTCCAACATTAAATCTAAGCAGTGAGCTACAGAAGCAGACCAATACAATGATTTTCTTTTCTCCATTAGTGAATTCCGAGCAACATGTCAACATTATCATAAGAATGTTAACTAGTTAAAATAGTAAATCAAATTTAATAATAAAAAATAATAAAAATACTGTGGTGATATTAGCAAACGTAACTGTAACAACTTAAACCACATACTCCTCTCCAATCTCCTCAATGTGTTTATCAATAAGTTGAAATTTTAAGTATGCATCTTCTCTTTTACATAATAGATTAAATCTATAAAAAATATACTATCAGGGAAATTAACATAAAAGTTGATTAGAAGGGTGAAAGAGAAGAGATCTCGTGAGATTCTAGAAAAAAATTTTGGAGATTGGATCTCAGATTTCATTTATGTAGGGCATACGTTACCTAATAATATAAATAAAAAGGGAAAACCTAAAAATAATCCATAGATAGGTTTCTATGGAATATATGGTCTGATTCGACCCATTTTGGGTTGTATTGGTGCCATTGCCACGTCAGCTTCGTGCTACATCTTCCTTCGTGTGGGGAAGAGATGTCACGGCCGGTACTGACCCAGACTACCAGAACAGCTGACAAGATTCAGATTTCAGGTGTTCTAGATCTTGCGAGGCCGGCAAGACTGAGATTCTCACAAGATGGCATTCTATGTCCATCACACATTAATGTACATCCATAAGTCTTCCAAATATGCCTGAATCCCTCACTTTAGTGCCTGCCACAGCCAGCTCCACACTATAACGCCTGCAACATGCCACTGTGGTACCCCTAGCTTTTGCCAAACACTATCAGCCCACATCGTGAAGGAAGGCAAACCAATCCAACCATTCTAGTGAACCGGCAATTCCGTCATAGCTGGTTTAACCTGATTCGGCCAATTAAACTTAGCTCCAGCTGATCTAGCCTAATTCAGCCAGTCAAGTTGCATGCCTCAATGGAGTTTGACTTTTAGGTTAGCTTTTATTTGGCTTAACCAACCTCTAACCTATTCAGTCAGAGATTGGTAGCTTTAGAGTATTTGATTTTTTTTGTCTTAATTAATCTCTGAACATATCTTTTATATCTGAATAACCTCTTAAAAATAAGTTATATGATCTAGCTTTTTGTTTTTCAGATGTAATCCTTTATAGAGAAAAAATAACATATATATCATATCTTTAAATAAACATTAGATTTATTAACAAGTAAACATCTTAATCAAATTAAGAACTTAATTTTACCACAAACCAAGGGATTAGACAAGAAATTAAGAGCTCAGATTTTTCAGATTAAGTCAAAACACCACCCTAATCCCACCAGTTGTACTATCACCTAAGGTCATACAAGGAAGCTTGATCTTGTGTAGCACCTCTCTAGTGAAGGAGCAAATAAAAAAATTAGGGTTTCTGGCACCATAGAAAAGTGAGTCAGGTGTTGTCAAATAAACCAGATTCAACATTAAAAGGAATCTAAATGTTTTACAGATCATAGGTTATTTTACCTATGCAGTGGTGAATTAGAAGCCTTTGAACCCAATCTCTGTATGTCTTCATGACTTTTCTTTTCTGGTGACACTCCATTTACAGAAATGTCATCAACATTACTCTGCAATTTACATGAGTTATGAACTGTAATAGTATTATGTTCGATACTTTTCTCATTTCTCTGATATTTCTCATGCTCACTATAAGCACTTGGTGATTTTTCCATGAAGAGCACACTCAAGCATTTTGGATCACATTCTTTGTCAGGGCTCCCAGATTGAGTATAAGCTTCAGGTCTTGGGCTAATGCCTTTCTTTCCTCTCTCTAAAAATGTGTCAGCTTTTGGCGAGGATAGCTCTTTGGTTTCTGATTTCTTACTTGTATCTTTCATTGGACACTCACTAGATTCTGCAGAGTTGTTATCTTTTGTACTGCTTTCAGCACTTGGTTTTGCAAAGCATGTAAATGTTAAAGATTGATCCTGAAAGTCATTGCACTCACATGGTTTAGTTTCAGCCACCTGTCCCCGATTTACTTATGTTGTAAAGATGAAATTTCCATAAGAAGCACCTTGCATTGCTCAAATTCTTCTGGAACACTGGTGGTGTCAAGATCCATGGTGCTGCTAAGCATGTTTCCAACACCTTTATCAAAATCATCAAAAGAATAAGCTTCAGCACATTTCTTGGGCTTCTTTTCCTTCTTTAGAAGGTGCTTGTTGATATCAAAATCATCCCATCTGATATTCAAATAAAGAGCCAAAAAACACATAATGAAAAATAGCAGCCACTGTACCAGATGCTCTTTAGACATCTGACCAACAATCAGAAAAATAACGTACTAGGTGACATACTCATTAAAATCAAAAGAGAAGGAAAAATGATCTTTCTTCTCTTCAAGAATTCTTGTTGAGGCATCTTTTCTTTGTTCTTCTTTTGACTTTTCTGTCTTTTTATGAGGGCTAGAGAAATCCAGATTAGGCATGTCCACCTTGAAAGTTGACATTTTACCAAAATCAGCATCAAGCCCGACATTTTCACTGTTGAGAAACTTACAACATTAGTCCGTGGTACATTTATTGATGTTGCAATATCAGAAATTAAGAAGCCTTGTTCAAGAGCTCCAAGAGCATTGATAAGAAAATCCTCACAATTTGCTAAAGTCAAAGACTTTTCTCCCCTCACGAGGAATTGCACCATCATCAAAATTCAGTATACCCTTTACTTTATCATTGGAGTCCCATGAACTAAGAAAATCCTTATCCATGCCCTGTTCTGCTGCAAAAAAGAAGAAAGCATCACATGGTTCAATTGAATAATATAAAATTTATCCTATGTTTTTCTCCCATCATCGATATGAAAGAGATAGAAAATGAAGCAACAGTTGGATAGCTATTATTTCTTATGTTTTTCTCCCATCATCGATATTAATGGTACTCTACTGTCTATAATAGAATTTTTCATTATAGATGAACAGCAGGAGAAAGCATGTTTTTCTTTGCTCATCTACCCATCCTAGTTGACTGAAAAATGCTAGCGTCCTAACAAAAAAACAGTAGAAGACTGAGGTACCAGATGAATTAACTTTCTTCTTTAAGACACCAGTCAAAGGGGCTAACTCTGCCATTTGTAGATAGCGAATTCACCTTCTGCAGTGCGAACATCTGCAAACACATGCGAAATTCAGTTTTCATGTGTAATACATCTGAAGAAAAATTCAATCCAGTGAATCAGACATCCATAACAAAACTCAGACACTTCATATCATACAAGCAAAAAAGAAAAACTGCAAATGCAACTTCTCAGTCGCTGTTGCTCTTACACTTCTCGACATTCAGCTTGCTGGCTTCGTACACGCAGGTGAACAAAAAGGTTATGTCGGTAACCAACTAATTTTGATATTATTCCGATTGTAGACCAGAGGATACGTGGTATAACAGAATCTTCGAATGCGTAAACGAATCGTAACGATGAAGATCGAAATAGATCTTGACTTTCGTGGGAGAACTGATGATATAACGTATGCCTGGTTACTAAAAAAAATCATAGAAAAAGAACATCCAACCGTAAAGGTACGATCATTTTCCCGATCACCAAGAGACTCTGAAATAAGGCAATGGATCGTCAACGTCTTTTATTAAATGTTGATCAAATTCTCGCTGCGCGGGCTGAAAGATACACCGACAAACCGGATGCACAGTAAAATGGCAAGGAAGAGACTCTGGAGCACACACAGAGACAGCGCACCGAAGGCGGAAGAATGGGAAAGAGAAGTTGCCTAGGATTGCTGCCGTGGAAGAGATCGTCGGCTCCGCCCTCGTCGAAACCTGCTTCTCGAGGAAGAAAACAAACACTGCAGCTGGCTTTATAGCAGTGCTCGAGTGGCGGGAAAAGCGAGCAGAAGGCGCGTTGCACGGCTTACGTCTGTTTACTAACCGTATTAAACATCTTCGGTTTTAAAATTGATATGGATAGCACGTTTTTGGTTATCAATATCAATATGAAGTGTCCATTTTGATACTGATACACCATCATTTACAATTGACGTGTCCTACGGCTGCATCCTCCAGGATGTTTAGCCCCGGGTTTGGCTGCGGCAGTCGTCAAAAAATGGTTCAAAATTAATATTTTTTGGTTATCAATATCAATATGAAGTGTCCATTTTGATACTGATACACCATCATTTACAATTGACGTGTCCTACGGCTGCATCCTCGAGGATGTCTAGCCCCGGGTTTGGCTGCGGCAGTCGTCAAAAAATGGTTCAAAATTAATATAATATTATTTTTATCGTATGATAAATTAAATTTTTATCGTAAATTTATGTTTTTATGACAAAATTTGTTAAAATAAATATTTAATATTTTAAAAAAAGTTTTTTTAAATAATTTTTTTTTAATATTTTTTTATCTTGCGATTCTTCACCTTATTTGGTCGTACATGGCACGCACTTTTTTTTGTTATTATCTCTCTCTCAAATACGATAGTTTTATGTACACACTTTATTTTAATATAATTGTTTACAATAAAAATTTATAAAAAATTTGTTGTCCAACCAAACACCTCATAAGTAACAAAAACTTTTACAAAAAATAACAAGTCAATTTTAGGGTGTGTTTTGTTCGGATTGTAAAAGAGATTTTAAAATCTTTGATTTCACGTAATCAATCAATCAAACAAATTTAATTTAATTTTTACTTTTGAATTATATTGATTGAGTTTAAATTTTTAAAGAAGAAACAGATAGACTCATTATTTTATCTCTCAACTTATAAAAATTATTAAGTGATAAATTAATAGATTATTAATTATAAAAATCTAGATTTTTGAAAATGAGGAGAGATACCTCCTCCCAAAAAAAAATTCCCATCTAAACGCAGAACACCACAAGGTATCCCACCGCAAGTGTCTTTCATTATCGGCACACCATGAACAACTACAAAACAGAGTTTGCCTTGAAAACCTACTGCATGGAGCCACTTTTACCGAAAAGGTGCTGGCGGCCATATTTGGTTACACTTAAAATATATGTCAATGTAAAACGATTTACGGTATCATCGCCGAAATCCGGATTTTGGCATCCCCTGCTCAACTGCTGATGCCGTTTTCGGTAACTCTGGATAAAATTGATTCGAAAATTTTATTTTGTTAAACAAAATATCTTTTTTCTAAATAAATATCATCAATTTTAATAAATTTAAATTATTTTTAAATATTTTATTTTAAAAATTATACAAATAGATAAAAACTTATTTTATCAAATAAATTTTTTTTATTTATACTTGTAGATTGACATAAACATTTTAAATTCTATTTTTTATATAAATTAAATAAATAAACTATATTTTAATATATTATAAAAATGTTTTTAAATGTAATCCTTTTAACATGATTTATTTTTATATGCTATCAAATAAAATAAGTAAATATTTTAGTAAATAATTATTTTATATTTAATTATTTTATTGTTTATAATTTAAGATGGTAAATATCAGGAGCATGTTTTATTAAATAAAATAATATTTTTAAAAACTATGAATGAAAAATATTATATTACATTATTTTGGCAACATAATTTACAAATAATTGAACAAGATAAATGATCTCTTAGAAAAATATTTTCGGAGCAACCAAATGTGGCCATCAAGATTTCAAATGCTTTGAAAATCATATACAATGTATGAGGTTTTCAATGATTTTTCTTTTACAAGGATCCAAATGGACCCTCTAATACGGTATGACACAATCTGCATCCCAATGAAGATACTTATTTTAACATTAAATAGTACAGAAATGGGAAACTCGCAGACTAGATATTTGGATGAACTTTCATCATTTCAAATATTTAGTACCCTTTATAATTGTAGGAATTAAAATTTTAACATTTTTTCCACTAAAATTTTATACCTACGATCATACCATCTTCGAGCTTGCTTTCCCACCTCTTTTCTTTCTTCAAAGATCAGTCTTCTTGGGAAGAAAATGTCCATCGTAAGTACACCACATGAAAAGAGAGTATTGGCGACACATTATTAGCGATGGCTTCAAAAAACTATCGCGAATACCATTATTGGTGATGGTTGTTTGGAAGCCGTTGCAAACATCCAGTAAATTGGCAACAACTTCAAGAGCCATCACAAAAAGACACAGTAGGGACGATCTTCGCCATCACGAGAAAACTAGATTTGACCACTCAATGGTCGACATCCATTGGCAACGACTTACTAGCCATCGCCAATAAACTTGAACATACGAGATTTATTGACGACGGGTGAAGCTGTTGCCAATGTAATTTATTGCAGTCGTCACTAATAAATCAGCCTTATAATCGGTGATCAACCCCCCTTCTCCTCCTCCCCCCACTCGATCGTGTCTCTGCTCGATTGTGCGCTGCTTCCTTACGTTGCTACCACCGCCACCCCTGCTGTCATCGCCGCCACCACCGTTAATTGCCAGCACTGCCATCATCCTTTAGGTGACTAAACCCTAGCTAAAGCTTATGGGCTAGATCTCCTCTTTTTAGATATAAGTTTATTTTTTGTTCTTGTTATTTAGGAAATCATATACTTAGATAAATGTGGTGTTTTTGTTTAGAAATCAAAGTTTATGCTTAGATATGATTAAATGTTATCTATTGATCTTGTTTAAATGTTAACTTTGGTGTATGTTAAACTAAGATTTTTTATTTTAGATATTTGTTTAATATTAGGTGGCTGGATAGAAGAGATCTCAGAAAGTAGTCAAAAGATTAGTTTCTTGTGTTTTATGGATATGGAGTTTATAATATATAGATTTTGATATTTGATTTGCACTAATAGGGATGTGTATATGTTCATTTTGCATCATGTTTAGGCCCATTATTAGAAGGATTGATTTTAAGACACCGATAGTGTACCTGATTTCATTCAAATTGGGTGTTCGAAGTTTTTTTTTCCAAAATCCTAAACATGGTTCAAAATCATATACATTAGATAAGCTAAACTAATTCAATTTGGTTCAAAACCAAAGACAAAATATAAGTTGAACTAATTTGATTAGGTTCAAAACTATAAACAATGAACCAAACTAATTTGATTTGGTCTAGCTACTTACT
This sequence comes from Cryptocoryne crispatula var. balansae, assembly GCA_036172225.1. NCBI lineage: Eukaryota > Viridiplantae > Streptophyta > Magnoliopsida > Alismatales > Araceae > Cryptocoryne > Cryptocoryne crispatula. Next base: position 15,786,300 of record CM069924.1, read on the forward strand.
ATTTAATATTACATATATAATATTTATTTGATCTATTCATCATATTTTATAAAAATATATTATGATTTGGTTTCTAAGACATTTTAAATCAAACTAAATAAACATTTCAAACCAATTTGATTTGTTTTTTAATCCCTTTAAAACGAAGCCATATCTATTTAGTTTGATTTGTAAGGCTTTCAAACCAAAATAAACTGGCAAGTTAGGTTTAGCTTCTAAATCTCTTTTAAACCAATCTAAATTGGTAAATCGAATGTACTAGTTTGAAAGGACTTTTAAGTCTTTTAAGCCCTTTGAAACCAAACCAATGTGATAATTCTTAACCCTTTCAAACCAAAGTTTTCATGTCATTTCAAACCTAACCAAATTGATGAATCAAATTAGCTTGTGATTGCTTAACTATAGTTTTTAAGGTTGAGTTATTAATTTAGGATTTATTTAAATATTATTTTAAAGTTTAGTTTGTTAATTTCATTATTTTAAAAGTAGAGAGAATTTTTTCTAACACTATATATATTTGTTTTTTTCTTCTTGTCAGGAAGCTTCGAACAATATATTCACTTGACACTTGCTTCCTTTGGTGGACATTTGATTAAAGTAATATATTTATTACATTGTCATTTATTTATTTTGAAAAAAAAATTATTGGTAAAATAAGTATATTATCAAATCTTGGATGCATTTTCTTAATAGATTCGATTCTACATATGTAAAAGGGGGTCAAAAAATTCTTAAACTATACTTTCCATGATTCTAGGATACAATACAGGCAAGGACAACATAATGATTTAATACAATGTCCTCGTAAGGTATGTTGTAATATATTTATTCTAAAAGGAAATATTATGAAAGAACACCTAATATGTGATGGCATATGGTTAAATTATCAAACTTGGATATGTCATAATGAAATAATACTTAATTTTTATAACGAGAAGGATACACAATTAAATGAATGACAAGATGATCGCGTAGAGGATGAATTAATGGAACTGCTCGAAGATATTTAGAATAATGAATCTTCTACTTGATATATTGAGAATGAACCAAATGAATAAAGTTTAAAATATTTTAAATTATTAAAAGATTTAGAAACACTTTTATATGATAGTGTGAAAGATGTAACTAAACTAAAATTTTTTTTAGAGTTGATTCAAACTTAAGTCAATGAATGGTCTCACTAGAAGATGTATGAATATGATATTATCTTTTATTTAAGGAAGCTTTACCTAATATTGCATGTGTTCTCAATAATTGATATGAGCTTAAAAAAATAGTTAAAGAATTAAGACTTATAAAAAAATTCATGCTTGTAAAAATGATTGTATTCTTTTTAGAGAGATAATAAAGATAAAAGTATTTGTCTACAATGAAACACTTCTAAATATAAAGATAATCCTAAAAATAAAAATAAAAAATAACACACAAAGTTTTACATTATTTTTTATTAAGAGATAGGTTGCGGCATCTATTCATATCATCCACTATGGCTAAGTGGATGACATGGCATAGCCACCATGGGCATACTAGTTGGCCAATGAAATGCATCATCATGTTGATTCTCCTGCTTGGAAATGAAATAAATGTATGCCCTACAAACCAATCATATATGATAAGATTCGATATTTCTAGGAATATTTCATTCAATTAAATAGGCAAAATTTCATTACTAACTTTTATCAGAAGCGTTATAATGAAGTCCTTGATCACATGCAATGATGATTGAATCATGATGAGATCATAAAAATGAGAACAATCATCTAGAGATATGTGATCTAAATATTCCTAGTCATAGGATCCTTGAGATGGGACATCAAGGATTTGGATAGACTAATGTGTGTAATGTCTTCTCATGTGATGAGGATGACCGATCTCATTGGTAATCAGTGTGGAGATATTGAGATACACACATAGGTACTCATTAGTGGAATGAGTTCACTGAACTGACTAATTTAGGAAAACATGATCGGTATCTTATCAAACTGTTTATCAAGTTATTCTTATAACTTAATAGTACGATTGGATTTTTGACCTGAGTCGTCAAATATGTCTTACATGATATATCTTATACTTTGATTATTGACTTATGAATCACCTGATAGAAATGTATGCCCTACAAGCCAATCATATATGATATGATTTGACATTTCTAGAAATATCTCATTCAATTAATCAGGAAAATCATCATTATAAGATCTTATTAGATTCGAATATCATAATGAAGTCCTTGATCAAATACAATGATGATTAAATCATGATGAGATCATGATAATGAGATTGATCATCTAGAGGTATTTGATCTAAATGTTCCTAGTCATAGGATACTTGAGACGGGACATCAAGGATCCGGATAGACTAGTGTATGTGATGTCTTCTCATGTGATGATGATGACCGATCTCATTGGTCATTAGTGTGAAGACACTGAGATACACATACAGGTGCTCATTAGTTGAATGAGTTCACTGAACTGACCGAATTAGAAACCCTGAATGGTATCTTACCGAACTGTCTATTAGGGTTTTCTATCATCAGGGTTGCATGGTTGGACCTTTGACCTGAGTCGCCAAAGATGCCTTGTTGGGTGGAACTTGCGCTTTGACCATTGACTTGTGGATCACAATTTAGATGGTCCTATATAGCGATGGATCGGGTACAAGGAAAATCCGATGGAGGCAATTGAGCGGACAACAAGGGATCGTCCACTCTCAGTAAGTGAGAGTGAATGTCCTATGAGATAGTACTCTAAATCCCTGGCCAGGGTAGATAGGATAATTGGAAAAGGAGTTTTCCAATTGATCAAATTCCGAGTACATGATCCTATAGAGTTGGTACACTAAGGAGTTGACAGTCGATGCCGTACTCCTTTCCGATCAGGACATTGGATGGATGAGGGTTTATATCCATGCGGTAACTGATGATGGAAAGGCTCAATGGAGATGAGATTATCCCCATAGCCATTTGGGATCATGGGATGTGGCTTGTACCCTTCATGATCAGTAGGCCGATTAATCTGTTATCGGATAATGGATTTAATTAAATTAAATAGAATTGTTCTATTTTATTTAAGCCTCAACCAAATAGGCTATTGGTCCTAGTGGGTCACACACAAAAGGACTTATCCACAAGTACAGGGGCAAGGGCGTAATTTATAGAGATTTTGGGTTTTTATGAAAAATTCCATAATTCTCTATAAATACTAATGGTTTCAGCCAAACTCCATCAGGCCAAGGGTGAAAACCACGTCCCAAGCCTCCTCCCTACCTTCTTCTCTCTCTAGAAGGTGTCCATGGTCGATGGAGCTCCGTTCGGGAAGAGTTCTCGAGGCCGGCGTGAAGGGAGAACCTGCTGTGGATGAAGTTCGTGTGGATACTGCTGGAGACCGGATGCTTGAACGGTTTGTAGAGCTAAAGAAGCTCATCTCCTTCCTCTCCATGGGATTATATGAATCCCTATCAGGTATATTCAAACCCGATTTGATCGGTTTTCATTTTTCGTCGTTCGGTTCTGATTGAGACGGATTCTAAAGGAACCCATAGGATTCGTCGCTTCCGCTGCACTGAACTTTAATGGACGATTCCTTACATCACCATCTTGATGGTCTAGTATAGTTGAAATATTGGGTGCAAGAGAAACCTGGTGGAGACAATTGAGCAGAAAACAAGGGATAGATCACTCTCGGTAGGAGAGAGAGAATGTCCTATGAGATAGTATTCTAAATCCTTAGCCAATGTACTTAGGATAATTGGAAAAGAGTTTTTCAATTGATCTAAACTCGAGTACAGGATCCTATAGAGTTGGAATATTTAGGGGTTGACAGTCAGTGCCGAACCCCTGACTGACTGGGACATTATATGAATGAGGATTTAAATCTGTGTGGTAATTGATGATGGAAAGGCTCAATGGATATTATTTAACTCCCCAAATTCATTTGGGTTCATAGGATGTAGCTTGTACCCTTTATGATTGAAAAATCGTAAAAACTGCTATCAGATAACGGTTTTGATTTAATTTAAAGGAATTATTCTTTTAAATTGATTAAGGCTTCAACCAAATTGACTATTGGGCCTAGTGGGTCACACACATTAGATCTGGTCAATAAGATGAGGTCATGGACGTAATTTTATAGAAGTTTTAAGTTTTGTAAAAATTTCATCTTCTATAAATAAATGGCTTATGAAGCCAAACCCTAATAAATCATAGGGATGGAGCACGTCCTAAGTAGCCTCTCTCCCTCCTCTCTCTTCTAGAAGGTGATCTCCCATGGTCAAGCTTCGGTCTGGAAGGTTTCTAGAGGCCCGAAGGAAGGGAGAACTTGTCTATTGAAGCAGATCATGTGAATACCGCTAGAGACTATACATTTGAATGGTCTTAAGCAAGCAGGAATGTCCTTTCTTCATCCATGGTGAGGGATTTTAGAAATCTCATGAGGTACTCTCATTCTACTTCATATTCGATTCTCAATTTTACTCGTTCGACATCGACCAAGGCAAAGATCATGGTTTTAAGGAATCAAAATTTTTTATTGTCATGTATTGATTTCTCATAGGAAAAGAGTAGATAAACTTTATCTGGATTTTGTGTTAGAGAAACGCAATGTTAGGCTTAGATTAGCTTTAAATGGTTTCAATCTATTTGGTAACATGTCTTCAAAGTATAGTGTATGACTTGTTATAACAATGTATATAACTTACCACCATAGATGTGTATGCCAGCCACATACATAATGATAGCAATGTTAATACCCAGTCCAAGTGCTCTAAAAATGATATCAATATATTCCTACAACTGTTGGTAGAAAAGTTAAAAGATTTGTGAGAGATTGGATTGGAGACCTATGATGTAGCAAAGAAAGATGCTTTTATGATGACAATCATACTTTTAAGTATGATAAATGATTTTTTGGGATATGTAAATTTATTTGGATGGAGTACTAAAGAAAATTGGCATGTCTTATTTGTAACAAGGAAACACATTCCATTCGACTTACTCATAGTCGGAATCAATGTTACCTAGGTCATTGTCGATTTCTACCAATAGCACATTGGTGGAGAAAGAACCAATACAAGCAACTTTTTGATGGTCGCCCATGTCAGAAAGGAACACCAAAGATGCTTATATGATATAGATATGGAGGCAACAAAAATAGATGGATGTTATTATATTCAAAAAATCATTTAAGAAAGACTTAGAAAATTTAAGGAAGAATTTGTCAAATAACAAAAATTAGAAGAGGTGAGTATATTCTTTAAGAAACTTTCATATTGGTCATCTCTAATCATTTGGCATTATTTGGATGTCATGCACATTGAGAAGAATGTGTGCGATAATATATTTGATATTTTTTAACTTATCTAGAATTGATAAGGACAATATTAACTCAAGGAAGAATTTAGTAGATTTAAAGATTTATCAAAAGTTACATTCATACAAGAGTTCATCAATGTTTCTAGATGCAACTTATAGGCTTAGCAATGAACAAAAGTCAAGAATACTTGATTTAATTAAGAATATTTGAGTGCTAGATAGTTATTCCTTAAATTTTAGTAGATGTGTAGATGTAAGTAGCAAAATAATTAGTGGGATCGTATTGAAAGATGTACTTAGTCCCATTGTAGATTTATGTCAGTATTTTAAGATCATTTGTACAAAGGTCTTAGATAGTAACATTTTGAGAAATTAGGAGTCTAAGGTTATAGTAACATTGTGCAAGTTGAAACAAAATTTTCTACCATCATTTCTTGATGTTATGATTTACCTAGTTATGCATTTACTTATGAGGCCAAAATGTCTGGACTAGTTTAATATTGATGGATGTATCCAATTGAAAGATATTTAAAGAAGCTAAAATATTATGTCAACAACAAGGCAAGATTCACAGGTTTGATTGCCCAAGGCTGCTTGGTTGAGGAGTGTACACAATTATTTTGACATATGTTGAACAACTCTTTAGAGAGTAATCTCTTTATACTAACCTAGACAGTTTCTCTCATATACAAGCCTTGGTGAAAGGCAAAACTTCCTCTAATCATGTTGAAGCCAATCAAGTTGCCTTACCCCCTCATTCCATGGTTTGACCACCAATTGTTCAACCATCTGTGGTTCAACCATCATTTGTCTTGCCATCTTACTCCAACCCCGTTGCTCCCTTTGACCATCATGTTATAGAACAATCATCAGATAATTTACCAGTTCATACTTCTCATCCTCAATTCTAGAATCAAACATCTAACCACATACCCGCACCAGTAAACCAGGAACCTGCTCTCACTCAGGCAATCATGGATCAGCTCACCCAAATGAATGAATATTATGAAGAGCTGGGATGTCACTTGGATTCCAAATCAACTCCTAAAGTTTCTATTCCTTCATTGCCAGTTCTCCACCTACCACCTTCAAAATTGCCAGTTTATCGCCGCTACAATGGTACCAACAATCCTTTTCTACACCTCAAGGATTTTCTCTATGAGTTTTTATTTTGGAAGAATGATCATAGGGTCCTTTCTTTCTTGTTCCACCAATCACTAGAAGGGTCTACATTGGGTCGCTCAACCCCTTTGAGGCAAAGGACTTCAACATTGTTAAGACCAAGTTTTCTTACAAAGATACAGAAACTGGGTGGCATCGTCATGTTCAATCACAAATCTGATTGCTAAAAAGATGAAGCCCAAGTAGGACTTCATAAAATTTGTTGACCGATGGAGAGGAATGGCAGAAAAAATGTAGATGTCATTTTAGAAGAAGAATAGGTAAAGATGCTTATTGAAACACTACACTAGCTCTAAGGATTATCTTGATTATGCACCATCCTACCACCATGAATGAGCTTTATGACAGTGCTCGATACTTGCAAGCCCATTTTAAGGATGCTACAATGATAAATTGTGTTGATCCCAAACCTAGAAACATCAGGTAAACTACTTCTGCATTAGCTAGACTTACAACTGAGGGAGTAAAAAACAATGAAGTTGTGAACATTATGGGAAACCAGGGAGGGAACAGTCAAAACCAGTATAGGAACCCACCATAGAACCTATCTTACCGCCCTCCTCAACAACAAGTTTAGGTTGTAGACACGCCAAATTTGCCAAATTCAGAGCATAAAACTCATGTTTTATAGGGTAACATGTGTGATTGACCTTATAATGATGTCGGGTCTTTTAAAGTTCATTTGGAGTTTCGCCGAACTAAATTAGATATTTTCCGAAGTCTTCCACAAAAGCCATAATTTTCGAGTGAAAACCACACGTAAATCATGTAAACATGAAAATTGGTTGAATAACCAATGCCTAATGATCATGCATTGAAGGTTATGGTTAGATTCACACTCCGGACAAGTTTTGTTTCATGCTATGTCTTTCTGTTTGGCCGTCGGAGTCATTCCGACCAGCATTAGATCTTTTGTTCACTATCCTAAATTCCGGATAAAATTATGAAGTTTTAAAGGGTGTGATAGCTGATCCAATTCTATAGAGAGCTTCTTTGGCCTGTTATCTTTCCAACGCAACAAACGACGTCAAATTCTGAGTTCGGGAGTATTCGCAATGGCTTCCGGAAGAAGGACGTGCAAAACAGTCCCATGCGCCCAGGTCCCTGGTCACATGCACCCAGGACCCAGGGCACGTGGCCATGCGCCCTGCCCTTGAGACACGTGGCCTTGTACCCCCGATCGAGGGCACGAGGGAACCAGTTTTTCACCAGGACGACTCTACCTCTAAATGGATCGGATCGAATTTTTCGACCAGATCAGGCTGAAATTTTCGGATGGATAGGATGCGCCCCCATTGGGAGGCATATGCACCCCTCAGTGGGGTGCATGTGCCCTGCACCAGGGCGCATGCGCCTTGGGGTAGGGCGCAAGGTGACCTGTTTTTTAGCATGGATCGCGACGGTCGTTCTCTTATATATAGACTCCGATTTCGGTCGTTCCAGGGGGCATGTACATGGCCCCTAGGCATCTTAAGATGTTCAAGCTCCCTCCTACATTGATATTGTGATTTTTAGATAGAGAATTTCGAGTTTTTAGAGAGAGAAAAGTCAGTTCAGGAGAGAGAGAGGCTGGTCTACAGGTGATCTTCCAGGTCTCTCTTCTTTGGCTTCTACAGCAGCATGTGGAAGTCTGCTTCCCAAGCTCTCAACATCAAAGTTATTCCTCTCCAAGTTTTCTTCAGTTTTCAATTGATGGCACATGATTCTGAGGTCGGGGATGGTTGTGACGAGTGCAGAAGCAAAGTCGCGCCTGGCAGATCCTGGACTGCTGCTCGGCTTTTTCGACAACCCATATTTGGTTATATCTCTCTATTCTATTCAGAATCTTTCTATTCTTTTTCCTATCTCTTTGTTTCCTGATTCTCCATCTTCATATCATTTTTGTACATTTTTTTCATTATTTTTAGTCTGTTAATCCGAAAATAGAAAAAGAGGGGTTATAGATAACCCGAATCCGGTCAATTTCTAGTAAATTGTGTGTTTCATGTCATTTTATTTACATATACTCTACTTTGTTTAGTTCTAATTGTCTTTTTCACTTGTTTGTTTGTCTAGTTGCACAGAAAATCAAGCACCCACGCGTTGAGGACTCTTCTTCATTGGTTGGCCGAAGAATAAGAAGCTTTGACCCACACTCTTCACGCTAAGGTACACACGGTCATCTTTAATTTCGTAAATCGGAACCCACGGTTCCTGATGACCACATGTCTTAATTTCCTTCTTCTCACCCTCCTCTCACATGACCCGAACCATCTCTTTGATGATTGAGCGACGCCAAGGGATGAAAGTTTGGGGATCAATGTGAGTGTGGGACCGAGGTGAGAGTTGCTTTCGATATTTTATTTATTTCTTTCTCATCCCCTCTTGAGGTGACGATCTGGATTCACGAACTTCTCTGAAAAGGAAAGGCCCCGTCGAATTTTTAGAGTCGACAGCTTTGTGGCGACCACGGTGGGACAAGCAATGTCTTCAACCGTGGGTGCTTAGTGTTTCCTTGCAACTAGTTCTAGTTCTAGACCGTTTCCCACGTGAGCCTTTCCTTCTTTTCACCTTTCTTAATTTCATGCCATCTCAAAATTTCTGATTACACTCATATTTCATCATATCTGAAGTGCCAAGTATGTCATTTAATTTTTGTCATTTTATTTCAATCGGTTCCCGCGTGAACCAACTTTGTTTTAAAACCGGTTCCCACGTGAACCAACTCTCTTCTGCAAACCGGTTCCCACGTGAACCATCATTTATTTTTAGTCATTCAAATCAGATTTTTTATATTTTTCTACAGGTTATCACTCTCAAATTGGTCACCGCATGACCCTTTTTATTTTTATTTGCCATTTAGACCGGTTCCTGCATGAACCACCCTTTTCTCTTTTAAACCGGTTCCCGCGCCTTTCTTTACTTCGGTTCCCACGTGAACTAAACCACTTTCCTTCAGATCTATCCTCACTTGGATCAGATCCTTATTTACCTTTAATTGGCTCCATGTGCCCTTTTCAATCATTCAAACTAGTTCCCACGTGAACCACCCCTTTTTTTTTACCTAAAACCGGTTCCCGCATGAACCACCTTTACTTTTTACCCTGGTTCCCACGTGAACCAGCTTATTCTTACATCAGTCCCCGCGTGGACCACCCTTGTGCTTGGCTATCAGATCTGAACCCTCTTCTTTCTATCACTTTTCACTATCTCCATTTGGCTCACATAAGAAACAAGGTATAGATTCTAGTTTCTAGTTACTTGTCTAGTTTCTAATTGCTTGTCTTGTGTGATTGTTTGTTTAAGTTTATGTTCTGATTATTACTTGATTGTATTCTCTACTCCTTCTTTCTACCTTCTTCTTTTACACTTTTTTCTTTTGAGGCGGGAGCTCACTCTCCCATTTACCCCTCCCATCCAAAACACCCTTTTGGTGGATTCTAACCTCTCTTCTGGGATATTCCTTCCTAGTTGACTTGGTTGGCTTTCATCAAGGCCTCCGTAATTCCTCATACGTGGAGTATTCCTCTTCACGATCGGGTTGTTTTTACCACTCCCCAAAATCGGAAGCATCCTATGTTACCTAAGCATGGTGAGATTGTGTGAAACCCAGGTCATTGGAGATTGGAGTTAGGATCCTAACCCATTTGTTGAGAGAACAATTCTTAACAAATCCATAAACCTATGGTTTAATCAAAATCATTGTGTAATCTTGTTTTCAAGTCTTTGCATCACTTGTTTATTAAACAAAAAATTAAAACTCTAACATTTTTGCTAGATACTAAAAAAAATATAGTAAAAAGTTCTTTGTTTGTTTTGCCAACTTGTTTGTTTTACCTTCTCCTTGAAGTTGAAAGGTGACAATGCAATTAAGGTCTGGAAGGCACATTGGAATGGCAGAACATGCTGAACATCGAGAGCACGAGATGGGTCACCAACCAATTCCATCAGACGGTCATGTTAATCCATTGTTTGAGTTAGAAGCGCAAGAGGTCCCTCAACCATCTGCTCCCCGTGATGTTGAACAATTCTTTAGGGAGTTGTCTCTTTATACTAACCCAGAAACCTAAGCCCGTATAAAAACCATGGTGAAGGGCAAAATTGCCTCTGATCAGGCTGAAGCCAACCAAGTTGCCTCATCTCCTTGTCCTCTGGTTCGACCACCACTCATTCAATCACTCTTTGTTCAACCACCTATTGTTCAACAATCTGTGATTCAACCATCACTAGCACAACCATCGGTAGTTCAACCATCTATAGTTCAACCATCTGTTGTTCGACCATCATTTGTCCAGCCGCCTTATTTCAACTATGTTGCTCCCTTGGCCCAACAAGTCATGGGACAATCTTTAGAGAATTTGCCAAGTCATGCTCTTCAATTCCAGAATCATGCCTCTAACCACATACCCCCACTAGTAAACCAAGAACCTACTCTCACCCAGGCAATCATGGATCAGCTCACCCAGATGAATGAACGTTATGAAGAGCTGAGATGTCGCCTGGACTCCAAGTCAGTTCCTGAGGTCTCTATTCCTTCTTTTCCAGTTCTCCACCTACCACCTTCTGAACTACCAGTTTATCGTCGCTACAATGGTACTGGCAATCCTTTTCTCTACCTAAAATATTTTCTCTATGAGTCCTTATTTTTGGAAAAATGATCATAGGGTTCTTGCCTTCTTGTTCCGTCGATCACTAGAAGGGTCTGCATTGGAATGGTTCTACTCGCTCGACCCCTTTGAGGCAGGAGACTTTGATATTGTCAAGACCAAATTTTTGCAAAGATACAGAGACCGGGTGGCATCATCATGCTCCATTACAGATTTGATTGCTGAGAAGATGAAGTCCAAAGAGGACTTCATAAAGTTTGCTGATCGCTGGAGGGGAATGGCAGAGAAATTGACAGATGTTATTTCTGAAGGGGAACAAGTGAAAATGCTTATCAGGAACACCACACCAGCTCTAAGGAATGTATTGATCATGCACCATCCTACCACTATGAATGAACTCTATGGCAGTGCCCGATACTTGCAAGCCCACTTCAAAGATGCCACCATGATAAATCCATTTGATCCCAAACCTAGGAACATCAGGAAGACCCCCTCTGCACCAGTTGGTCCTACAACCGAAGGAGTGGTCAACAACGAAGCTATAAACATTGTGGGGAACCAGGGAGGGAACCGTCAAAACCAGTTCAGAAACCCACCACAGAACCTTTCCTATTACCCCCCTCAACAACAGGTTAGGCCACAACAACCACAACAACCACAACAACCCTCTCAGCCAGTCGCACAACCCTAGCAACCTCGTCAACCTACCTATAATAGGGCACCGCCACCACTCAATTAGGCACTAAGAAGGGGAGGTCCTAGGAGAGAGAATTACCAACAACTCCCTTACTACTTGACCGACATTTTCAATGTACTCATGGCAGAGAAATAGTTGGAATTACCTAAGGAAAGAGAGGTTTGGACAGCAAACGCATATATGTCCCGATACTGAGCTTAACACTAGTATCCTGGTCACACTGTTGAAGTGTGTTTTCAATTCAAGGATTACATCCACAATTTGAATGACCAAGGCAGCATTGATTGGGTCTAAATGGGGGAATGCATACAGGTAATGAAGGCTAGGCAGCAACAGCGGCAGCGTCCACCGGCTCAACCTCAACAACAACCTGGCTTGGGGATTGTTTAGAATCCGCTCCCATTACATGCTCCCGCTCCAGCACCGGCACCAACACATCCAAACCTAGGAATTGGTCTAGTACACTCCATTGTCCAGGGAGATGCTAGTCGTGCTCAAGGTTGGCAACTAGAAAACCACAATGCAACCATGCCGGTCAACCCAGCTAGGCCTCCTGCTAGGAACCCTCCTAGACAAATAATCCATGCACCTTCTACTCCACGACCACCACCAAGCTCAATAACCCAACCACTAGCCGCCACTTCTTCTCGCCGACTCATCATTAGGCCGGTCCCCTCCTTAACTACACCTCCTTCAACCATTGTTACACACCGGCCCTTGCTCATCTGACCACCACAATCACCACCAAACTTGAACCCCCAGCCTATGAGCTCTGTCACTCCAAAACCCCAACCTATCATACCACCTACCCCACAACCTACCACCACTCTTGCACCCCGGCCTCTTCTTATTAGGCCACCAGTATCACCATCACTACCACCTTCAAATCCTACCCCTCTATCCACTAACCCAATCATCACAGAACCATCAATCCCATTGCCTACCATACATGCACCTACACCACCTGTTCCACCACAGTCCACCCCAGTTAACCCATCACCTCTACCCGACCGCCAAATAGCCCCGGTGCTTTGGAGTGGGAGGATGTTCCAGCGGCTCTTTCCCCAAGCCGGTACTCAACCGCAGAATCCAGTGGAGGAGGAACAAGTGGAAGAACCCTTGCCAGGCACAACCTATGATTTGTTAAAACATTTGGATAAGACACTGGCCCGTATTTCCATACTTGAGTTGATCAAAAGATCAAAGGTGCATCAGGAGATTCTACAGCAGTATTTGCAAAGGGTCATGGTGAATGAATATCTCCCACCTGAGAAGATCACTACAGTGTTAGCCCTAGAAGTGAGCACCCAACACTCACTTTTTCTTAGGAGGAATTAGCAGATCTAGAGGTCAAGAGATATGCTTTGCATGTGGCTATTATCATCGGCAATGTCGAAGTGAAATCATGTTTGGTTGACACTGGAGCTTCTATCAACGTTATGCCACCAGAAACTTTGCAGTTGTGCGGCATTTCTAAACAAGAAATCAAGTCATCCTGTGCCATGGTGACGGTCTATGATAACTCCAAGAAGTCTGCACGTGGGGTGGTCACTCTAGAAGTTAAACTTGGACCATGTACGGTCACAACGGATTTTCATATTCTAGAATTGGATCCAACTTTTTGGGCTATACTTGGGAGGCCATACTTGGAGACAATAGGAGCTGTGGCTTCAACAAACCACCAGTGCATAAAGTTTCCCTTTAAAGGACAAGTGGTCAAGGTGACTAGCATGCCTATAAGGGACGAGCTGAACGATGCTTCTTTGCCCTTAGGACTGTCAATACAACCCCAGATCTCAATGGGAGAATTGCCAGAAGTCAGATACATGACTGCCTCTCTACCAGACACACTGGGATGGCGGATGATGATGAAATTGGGCTATCAGCCTAGAAAAGGTTTGCGTAAGGATCTTCAAGGGATCACTCAGCCGATTGAATCTGTGAAAAGGCCACGTAGGCAGGGGTTGGGATACGAAGAGGATTCCATCCCAAGGAGGGTCTTTCAACCAGGATATGCCATGGGACTCCATACATTCTTTACCAAAGGGGAGACCATGATGATGGCTGAAGATGATAAGAGTTCCATGATAGCTGTCAAGAGAAGAAAGGCTCCATATGAAGAAGAAGAAGACTTGGAAGACATGTGCTTATCTTTGACTCGTTTGTTCTCAAGTGGGGAAGAGCACCAAGAACCACTCAAAGGCAGACCAATCTTGGATCATCATGTTGAGCAAGCTACCAATCAAGTCAAAACCATTCCACGAGGCCCAAATACAACAATCTCATGTTTAAACCTCGTGCCATTGTTTCTAGATCTTTTGGATGGGCTTCCAAGCCCACTTACCCACCTCGGGCCCATGTGCCCTCTTAAACCTTCTATTTTCACTAGGCTTGCTTACCCATTTACTTCCTTCATCAACTTCAGAACTGAGGGTTCTTTCCAGCATGGGCTCACATGCCCATCCATTTCTAAGATCGGGTCCACGTACCCGTTTACTTTTTTGATCAATTTTGGACCCATGTGTCCACTTTCTATTACCATTGGGCCCACGAGCCCCCTTTTTCCCTTTGTTCTTAAGTTTTTCTCTTTGATAATTCAGTCAGCTTCTAGCAAACCTCGAGTCATTCCGACTCATTCTATCTTCTTACTTGAAAATTCCAAAAAAAAAACATCTTCTCTGAAACTCACATTTCCATCGAGGAGACGTCTCTACTCATCCCAGAGGGTGCTCCCAATCAAGGATCCCTCTCTTCTGAATCATTGATTGATTTACTCGATCCTCCCTCCACTGTAAATACCACCTTTCTAGCTTTATCTTTAGTAGGTCAGGATAGGTTAGGAAATAGGAAAGTCAGAGGTAAACGAGTTGCAAATAGGTATCTGCAACAATTGGCATAGAAATGCATAGAGTGTGCAAGGCTGCCAAACTTTTTAGAGAATACCATCCAGCTGGATGAAATCCGAAATGAGAATGAGCATAACATAGATCATACTTTGGGAGTATATGAGGTGGTATCAGAGTAGTATCCCAAATTTGAGGATGAAATTGAGAACTTGGCTGATGCATATGCATCTGGACTTAGAAGATTTGATAAACCATCAGTCACAGGGAATAAACCAACCAAAGAACTGAATTTAGGAACCCTGGAAGATCCTAAGACTATCCTCATCAGTGCAAACCTCACTCCCTCACAAGAACAATGTTTGATCAAAGTTTTGAAAGAATATAAGGACACGTTCGTATGGACATATTAAGACATGCCGGGATTAGATAATTCATTGGTTGAACATAGATTAACTTTGAAACTTGGAACTACCCTGGTTAAACAAAAGCTTAGGAGATTCCACCCTGATATTGCACTCAAAATGAAAGAAGAGGTCGACAAACTACACCAAGTAAAATTCATTAAAGTCGTCCTATATTCGCAATGGGTGGCTAACATAGTCCCTGTTATGAAGAAGGATGGACAGGTTTGGATTTGTCTAGATTTCAGGGACTTGAACCGAGTGTGTCCTAAGAATGATTTTCCTTTACCTCATATCGATATTTTGGTTGATAACACAGCTGGATTTGAAATGCTTTCATTAATGGATGGCTATTCTGGATACAATCAGATCCGGTTAGCTAAGGAGGACCAAGAGAAGACCTTGTTCACTACACCTTGGGGAACATATTGCTATGTTGTCATGCCCTTTGGGTTAAAGAATGTTGGTGCTACATATCAGAGGGCTATGATGGCTATCTTTCACGACATGATGCACACCCTTGTAGAGGTGTATGTGGATGATTTGGTTATCAAGTCCAAGAGTCGGGAAGATCATTTTGAAGTGCTGAGAAAAGTTTTGCAATGAGCTAGAGAATATAAGCTGAAAATGAACTCTAAGAAGTGTACATTTGGAGTTTCATCAAGAAAGCTACTAGGGTTCATAGTAAGCAAAAGGGGCATAGAGATTGACCCAAACAAGGCCAAAGCAATCATTGGTATGCCTCCCCCGAAGAATATGAAAGAGCTTCGAGGATTGATTGGGAGGCTACAATTTGTCCTCCGATTTATCTCACAACATTCCCAAAGGTGTAAACCTTTCTATGAGCTAACCAAGGTGGGAGCCGAGTTTAAATGGGATTTGAAGTGCCAGGAGGCATTTGATGGGTTGAAAACATACCTGGCAAGTCCCCCTGTACTTAAACCACCAATTCCCGACAACCCTTGGTCCTCTACATTTCGGTTCTTGAGAACTCTCTTGGGGCAGTCCTTGCACAAGTTGATGAAGAAGGGAAAGAACGAGCTACTTACTACTTGTCTAAGATGTTTGATGCTTGTGAGCTGAAGTACACGGTGATAGAAAAGACCTGTGCTGCTCTTGTTTGGGTGGTTTAGAAATTCAAACATTATTTTCTTGCTCACCAAGTCAAGCTCATTACTCGTGTCAATCCCATTAAGTTTCTGTTAGAGAAGACAGTTTTGACTGATCAGTTAGGGCGATGGCAGAGCTTCTTGTCACAATTTGATATCACTTATGTCCCACAGAAGGCAATCAAGAGCTATATTATTGCTGAACACCTTGCCCATCATCCCATACCCGTCTTTGACCCAGTCCGGTCGGAGTTCCCAGATGACGAACTAATGTCAGTCCGATCTTCCAATCTTTGGACATTATATTTTGACGGGGCTCTGAACTCTCATGGTAGAGGGATAGGTATTGTCCTTCTGTCACCTGAAGGTGTCACCATTCTATAGGCTTTTCAGCTCAACTTTCCAGCAACCAACAACATAGCTGAGTATGAAGCCTTGCTGGCCGGGCTGGAGGCCGCTCATTTCCATGGTGCCACCGAACTGAGGGTGATAGGTGATAGTCAATTGATCCTACACCAAGTCCTATCCAAATACCGAACTTCCCATCCAAACCTCAAACCCTACCAGGAGCTTATCACCTGCTACATCATGCTATTCTTCAAACTCACATTTGTCCATGTCCCCCGTTCTCAGAATATCCTCTCCGATGCCTTAGCTTCACTAGCTTCATCTCTATCTATCCCGCTAGGCAGGCAAGTGCAAACTATCCACATCTATAAGAGGTCAATTCCAGCAATTGAGGATGGACATTTTCTGAAGGTTAAGGAGAGGTTAGATGAAAATGAGAGACCTTGGTATGACGAGATTGCGAGGTATTGCCAAGATCAGTCATATCCACCTAGATCAACCACCAAGGAAAAGAAGGCAATTAGAAGAGTATCCCAGAGGTATACAATTCTAGGAGGAGTGCTCTATAAGAGAAGCTTAAGTGGAATCTTACTCAGATGTCTTGATGAAGAAGAAGCCGAGTTGGTGCTAAAGGAAGCACATTCTAGAGTTTGTGGTGGTCATGTGAATGCCCAAGCCCTTGCTAAGAAAATCATCCCACAAGGGTATTATTGGCCAACTTTAGAAGAAGACTGCTCCATCTTTGTCCGACATTGTCATTCATGTCAACTCCATGCCGACAAGATTCACCCTCCCGTATCTTCCCTTCATCCAATTCATGCCCCATGGCCTTTCGCCATGTGGGCTTTTGATATCATTGGCCCCTTGAGTGACCTCAACTCCGAAATGCGCTCAAAATCATTCATTTTGACGGCAATGGAGTACTTCACAAAGTGGGCTGAAGTGGAAGCATTCGTCAATATTAAAGCATCAATAGTCTGCTCCTTCATCAAACACAACATCATTGCAAGGTTCGGGATCCCCAGTGACATCATCACTGATAATGGGCCACAATTTCCCTCTCAAGATCTGTGTGATCTTTGCAGCAGGTATTGCATTTCATTGCATCATTCATCACCATACTATCCTCAAGGCAATGGTCAAGCGGAAGCCACCAACAAAACCTTAATCAAGATAATCAAGAAATCTTGTAAGTCTAGCAAGTTTGTCGACTGGCCTGATAAGCTTGTAGATGCTCTATGGGTTTCGTACTTCTGTAAGGACTCCTACTGGACAAACCCCGTATGCTTTGGCATATGGGATGGAAGCATTGGTCCCCTACGAAGTATTACTTTCATCTCTCCTAGTTCGGCTCGACAAGGATATTCATGTTGATGAGAGACGAAAATATCTTCTTGCACAGCTTGAACTCTTAGATGAAAGAAGGTTAGCTTCCGCCGAGAATGCCCGGACTTATCAGAACAGACTTAGAAAGTTTTATCAAAAGAGGGTGGTTGAGAGAAAATTCGAGATCGGTGAGATGGTCATTAAACTCATATTCGTTAAGCTGGGGGGTCCCCGCTCCAAATTGCAACCTAACTAGGAAGGGCCTTTTGTAATCACTGAAAAGTATCCAGGCAATGCATATGAATTGACTAATGCAGATGGAGAAAAATTGAATCATCCTTGGAATGGAGTTCACCTTAAAAAGTACTTTCCATAAAAATGGAGAAACCACTGGTATAATCTCAAGTCATCGATCCTAGGTTGTTCGTGAGAAGTCAAGGGTAGGTACCATCCTACACACACAACACTTCCTGATTCTAGAATCCAGACAATCTAACACTTGCGAAAGGTAAGGTAGAAATCTGGAAATGGAAGGAGTACCCTTACCCTATTCTCTTTTACTTGGTCCAAGATAGGGAGAGAAGATTAGAGAGGGGTAGTACCGAAAACACTCGTCACCCTAGTAGGAGGCCGTCTCAGAGGGTGCAAAAGGGTGCCAAAAGATGGGCAATGAACCCCTCAGATTAGAAAAGAAAAATGAACAACCTGTCTGAATGAGTACCCAAAATGATAGTCAAGGCAAAAGGCACTAAAAGATGGGCAATGTCCCCACGGGTCAAAAACCTGTCTAAATATGTGCCACATAGAAAAGAGCAAAAAAATAGGAAAGACCCAAAGAGGCCGAACCCCAACAGGCAATTTGAGTGTGAGTAGAGAAATCCCTCTCAACATCTCCAAACCCTATCAAGGACTTTCTCTATACTCTTCCTTCTTAAACCCTATGGGTAGGGTAAACTGACCAAATCCAGGTGGAATCCAAGCCGATCAAAGGAAGAAGGTTAGAAGGATTCTAGGTAGGGAACTTTATTTTACACATGGTATCCACCACTTGAGTCTTGACAAAACCCAAAGATCGATGAATTGTCTCAAATACTAACATTTTCTCCACAAAAAATAAATATTAAAAAAACACAAAAAAATGAATATTTCAAAAACCCAAAAAAAATAATATTTCAAAAACCCAAAAAATGCATATTTCAAAATCCAAAAATGCATATTTCAAAAAAATCTAAAAAAGATTGAATATTTTAAAAATCCAAAAAATTTACATATTTCAAAAATCCAAAAAAACAAAAATATTTGAATTTTTCAAAAATCTAAAAAATCAAATATTTTAAAAACCCAAAAAAGGAATATTTCTAAGAAAACCAAATGTATCTTTTTTAACTTAGTTAATGATCATTGCCTCAGTTGCATCCATGTTTATTTTTCTGTTATGCATATTTCCATTCCTACATTGCATATCCATTTTTGCTTTAATTATCTTGTTAAGAAGGCTTTTCCCTTTGACCTAAGTCAAAAGTTGGCTATAATAGGCAAAGGGATGAGTCATGGTGAAGATCTAATCCTCTTTTATCAAGTGTTTCAGGCATTTCAATGTAGGGGAGGAGAGGATTCTTACCACGGCAGGTAAGTTCTCTCAACCCTTATCCACATTTCATTTAAGTCATTTATTTTATTCCACCTTATTAAGAAGGCTCCTCCCTTTGACTCAAAATCAAGGCAAACAA
Organism: Cryptocoryne crispatula var. balansae; assembly: GCA_036172225.1. Lineage (NCBI taxonomy): Eukaryota > Viridiplantae > Streptophyta > Magnoliopsida > Alismatales > Araceae > Cryptocoryne > Cryptocoryne crispatula. Next base: position 15,805,830 of record CM069924.1, read on the forward strand.
TATACAGGCAAAGGGATGAGTTATGATAAAAATTTAATCATCTTTGTTAAGTATTTTCAGGAGCTGAAGAAGCGAAAGAGAAGGGCCATCAAGTACATTTTTTGCAAAAAAAAATAAAATATCAGGGCGCATGTGCCCTCATCTGGGGGCACATGGCTAGGTGCCCCACCCCAGGGTGCATGGGCATGTGCCCCCAATCGGGGGTACATGAACAAAAAAATCAGAAAAATCAGAAAAATATCAAAAAATCAGAAATTGTCCAGAATGTTGAAAATGACATTTTTGCTAAAGGAACCATCATCAAAAATATTGTTTTGACCTCCAAATGATGGTTCTAATAGTGAAAACTCCAGTTGTTCATTTCGGGAAAAATATGCTTCATACGACAATTTCATCTGTTGGGTACTAACCAGAAATGTGCAGGCAACCTTTTAAGTCCAATAGAGGAATTAGTGAGATTGGTGTTCCAGAAGGAACGTCATACCAGCCCTACGACGAAAAGAAAGGGAGTGCCACCAAGTCAAGTATTATCATGGTGCTGATGAATCAGGCGGTCGATGCAAGTTGATAGACCACGCTTGAAGACTTCACTCAAATCCACATTCTCATCAATCTCACATCATCACCATCATTCCATTTTGCACTTCACATCACTCCTACCATTTGTCACTTAGTTATCTTAGGTTCATTTAATATGTATTATATGCATTGATATTGAAGACCTTGAGGGTGAAGATGATTGGGCCCGAGATCCCCTTCAACAAAATCTAAGACGACTTGGTCATTTCTTCACACTCACGAATAAGCCAAAATTGAACATTGGAGGGACGATGGTTCCTAATCAGGTGTCTTGACCTCCAATAGACAATCTATATCTTCAACTATTTTCTACATAATTTTCTATATTTTCATATCCATCTCTTTTTCATTCTTCATCATTACCAATTTTATCTCACCATGATTTATTCTTTCCTTTCTTTTATCCCACCGTGTCTTTTATTTTATCCCACCGTGTCATATTTGTCATGCCATTATTTCTTCTTTCTCATCATTCTATATTAGTCCCACCATTATCTTTTAATCCCACTATAGCTCAAGTCTGTTTTGTCATTTTCGTTTAATCGGGTTTTCTGCCAAAGCATGATTCATGGTTTTACGATACCCGAGCAATTTTGTTATGCTTAAAACGAACCCTTTTAAAATTTGAGATTATTCCACTCAGAATTAAACTGAGTATTTTGGTGAAACTTTTGAGATTCCAAATATGATGGATTAGTATTCTTTTCATTTTAAAATCAATTTCTCTTTTAAACTTTAGCCTATCACAGTACAAGAACACCGCAAAGTTCGAGGACTCCTCACTACGCTGAGGGTTAGCTACATCTTTTATCCTTTATTTATCATCTCTCGTGCCAATGGCATGTCATTTACCATTCAATTATATGAGGTTTTGATAGAACATAAAAGCGATCTAGAATACTTAGTGAGATTCATTTTGCTGGATTGGGTAGATAAGCATGTCTATATCTACACCTTGATGCCACCTTTTCAGTCCATCATCATTCCATTCTGCTACATTCATCTATGCTCACTTGCATTCCATTACGGTTCACTCCGAATCACTCTGCTTCATTACATGCCATTCCCTTACAAAGCGAGACAAGCTGTAGACACGCCAAATTTGCCTAATTCAGAGCATAAAACTCATGTTTTATAGGGTAACATGTGTGATTGACCTTATAATGATTCCAGGTCTTTTAAAGTTCATTTGGAGCTTTGCTGAACGAAATTAGATGTTTTCCGAAGTCTTCTGCAAAAAGTCATAATTTCTGAGCGAAAGCCACACGTAAATCGTGTAAACACAGAAATTGGCTGAATGACCAATGCCTAATGATCATGCATTGAAGTTTATGGTCATATTCACACTCCGGATAAGTTTTGTTTCATGCCGTGTCTTTCTGGTTGGCCGTCGGAGTCATTCCGACCAGTATCGGATCTTTTGTTCACTGTCCTAAATTCTGGATAAAATTCTGAAGTTTTTGAGAGTGTGATGGTTTATCCAATGCTATAGAGAGCTTCTTCGGCTTGTTATCTTTCCAACACAACAAACGGCGTCGAATTTCGAGTTCGAGAGTGTTCACAATGGCTTCCGGAAGAAGGACTCACAAAATAGTCCCATGCGCCCAGGTTCCTAGTCACATGCGCCCAGGACCCAGGGCATGTGGCCATGAGCCCTGCCCCTGAGGCACGTGGCCTTGTGCCCCCGATCGAGGGCACGAGGGAACCAATTTTTCACCGGGACTCTACCTCTGAACGGATCGGATCGAATTTTTCGACCAGATTAGACCAAAATTTTTGGATGGATAGGATGTGTCCCCATTGGGAGGCACATGCGCCCCTCAATGGGGCACATGCGCCCTGCACCAGGGCGCATGCGCCTTGGGGTAGGGCGCAAGGTGACCTATTTTTTAGCATGGATCGCGACGGTCGTTCTCCTATATATAGACTCTGATTCCGGTCGTTCCAGGGGCATGTACATGACCCCTAGGCATCTCAAGACGTCCAATATCCCTCCTGTATCGATTTTGTGATTTTTAGAGAGAAAATTTTGAGTTTTTAGAGAGAGAAAAGTCAGTTCAAGAGAAAGGAAGGCTGGTCTACAGGTGATCTGCCAGGTTTCTCTTCTTCGGCTTCTACAGAAGCGTGTGGACGTCTACTGCCCAAGCTATCAACGTCAAAGTTCTTCCTCTCCAAGGCTTATTCAGTTTACAATCAATGGCATGTGATTCTGAGGTCGGGGCTGGTTGTGACGAGCGCAGAAGCAATGTCGCGCCTGGCAGATCCTGGACTGCTGCTCGGCTTTTTCGACCACCCATATTTGGCCATATGTCTCTCTATTCTATTCAGAATCTTTCTATTATTTTTCCTATCTCTTTATTTCGTGATTCTCCATTATTCTATCATTTTTTTAAATTTTTTGCATTATTGTTAGTCTGTTAATCCGAAAATAGAAAAAGAGTGGTTAGAGATAACCTGAATCCGGTCAGTTTCTAGTCAATTGTGTGTTTCATGTCATTTTCTTTACATATACTTCACTTTGTTTAGTTCTAATTGTCTTTTCACTTGTTTGTTTGTCTAGTTGCACAGAAAATCAAGCACCCACATGTTGAGGACTCTTCTTCATCGGCCGACCGAAGAAGAAGAAGCTTTGACCCACACTCTTCACGCTAAGGTACACATGGTCATCTTTAATTTCATAAATCAGAACCCACGGTTCCTGGCGCGACCACATGTCTTAATTTCCTTCTTCTCACCCTCCTTCCACATGACCTGAACCGTCTCTTTGGTGATTGAGTGACGCCAAGGGATGAAAGTTCGAGGATCAATGTGAGTGTGAGACCGAGGTGAGAGTTTCTTTCCGTGTTTTCTTTCTTTCTTTCTCATCCCCTCTTGAGATGATGATCTAGATTCACGGACTTCTCTGAAGAGGAGAGGCCCCGTCGAATTTTTAGAGTCGACATAGGTTAGGCCACCATAACAACCACAACAACCCCCTTAACCAGTAGTGCAACCCCAGCAACACCAGCAACCCACCTACAATAGGGCACTACCACCACCCAATCAAGCACCACAAAGGGTAGGTCCTAGGAGAGAGAAATACTAACAACTATCTTACTCTTTGACCGACATCTTCAATGTACTCATAGTGGATAAATAATTGGAATTGCCCAAGGAAAGGGAGGTTTGACCTGTTAATGTAGATATGTCCCAATATTGTGCTTATCACCAGTACCCTAGTCATACTGTTGAAGTGTGTTTCCAATTTAAAGATTACATCCATGATCTGAATGACCAAGAAAGCATTGATTGGGCCCAGATGGAGGAATGCATACAGGCGATGAAGGCTAGACAACAACAACGACAACGTCCACTAGATCAACCTCAACAGCAACCTGGCATGGGGATTGTTCAAATCCTGCTTCCATTGCATGCTCCCACTCAGGCACTAGCACCAACACCACTGAATCTAGGGATTGGCTTAGTACACTCTGTCACCTAGGAAGTTGCTAGCTATGCTCAAGGTTGACAGCTAGAAAATCATGATGCAACCATGCCAGCCAACCCAGCTAGGCCTCATGCTAGGACCACTACTCAATAGATAATCCGTGCACCACTTACTCCAAACACACACCCACCACCAAGCTCAACACCCTAGCCATTGGCCGCTACTTCCTCTTGCCAACTTATCATATGGCCAGTCCCTACATCAGCTACACCTCCAACCATCCTACAAATCCCATTGCCTACCATACCAGCACTGACACCACCTGTTCCAACACATTCCACCCCAATTAATTCACCACCTCTCCTTGATTGTCAGATAGCCCTGGTGCTTCTTGTCGACTCCAAAAACGGGTTCCGGATCGGCACCTCAAAAATAAGGTGAAAGATGGAATAGGGGAAAAAGGGAAGTGAATTGAAAACACTCGGAAAGCGGTAAAATGTCCTCACCTCGGTCCCACACTCACATTGATCCCCGAACTTTCATCTCATGGAGTCGCTCGAGCACCGGAGATGGTTCGGGTCATGTGGGAGGAGAGTGAGGAATAGATGAAATTAGAACATAAATAAAAGGTGGTCGCCAGGAGCCGCAGGCTCCGCTTTATAGAATAAAAACAAGAGATGAGTTGATTTGACCGTGTACCTTAGCGCGGGAGATCGGGATATGGGTTCAACCTTCTTCTTCCTCGGCCGGCCGATGAAGAAGAGTCTCCAACCGATGCTAGCTTGATAGACCTGTGCAACTAGAACAATAAACCAAGTGAAGAAAATGATTAGAACTATGGGAAGTGTAGTAACTTTAGTAAGAAGATGAGAAAGAAGCAATTGGAATCGAACTCACCGGATTGGGGCGAGTCCTAACCCCTTTTTTGTGTATTTTTGATTATGTAAAAATGATGAAAATGAACTTAAATATGCTTTAAAACAATAAATAAACTGAGTTAAATGAGTTGAGGAAGCTTATGGAATGGATCGGCTTGAGTTGAAGCCGAGTTGGTTGAAGAAGGCCGGTTCGGGTAGCTTTGCACCCTTCTGGCGCGACTTTGGTGCAGAGAATGCTACGGACGACCCCGATGTCAGAATCGAGTTCTGTTTGTTGGAGTAGACAGAACGCTTGGAGAGGAAGAGTTCCTATGTTGGTTATTTCTCCTAAATCCTCCTTTATATGTCTGTAAAAATTTTTAAAGTTGGAATATAAATAAAACAGAACCTGGATGTGCGCCTTTGGTGCAGCAACCGCCACGAACAAACGGAAAGTCGGAATTGAGTTCAGTCAGTTGGAGATGAAAGAGAACGAAGATAGGAACAACTTATATGTAAAAAACTTTTGCATAAGGAGTCCCTGATTTTCTGCAGAAGTCGATGAAGTCGGTTGATGCAGAATGCCCGGATCGAGCCTTCTCCTTCACTTCGGGATCGATCTCTCGATGTCGGATCACCTTTGGACGTCGGGACAGCTTTGGAGAAGAGCTTGGATGACCTCTAGATGAGCTAGGCATGGGGGATTAACCTTGGGTTGTTGAGAATGGTCCTCAATTTATAGGGGAAGGAAGCCGGTGCAAAAAATAAAATTTGGACCGACTGCGCCCCCGCTTTTCAAAGGGGACGAGGGCGCGCAGGGCGCGCCCTCACTTCGGGGGCGCGGTCTGTGCGCCCCCCTCTTTCAAAGGGAGCGGGGGCGCGTTACGTGTATCATTGCTAAAAATCGACGGAAACTTCTGGAAATTGCTAAAAATTGACTTGATATACGCAACGCGCCCCCGAACTGGGGGCGCGGTACAAATAATCGAAAATTTTCGACGAAAACCTTCCAAAAATCCAGTTTAGAAGGTGCTAATAGGGGTAATTTGCAATTTAAAGAAACTGACCGTGGCTCCTCTTTTCAAAGGAACCGGGGGTGCGCCCTGCGCGCCCCCGGTTTGAGGGCGTGCAGGGCGCGCCCTCCCTTTTCAAGCGGAGTGGGGGCGCGGTAAACTCTCTCTTTTGCGCGCGTGTTCCGCGAGCCGTATCTTGCAAACGGGATGTCCAATTCGGCTCCCATTTGTCACGTTGGAAAGAGGGCCTTCAACCGCACCTCCTCAAGTCAGTAAATTAGCTGGTATGACTCCCGAGATGTTCACACGGAAATTTCTACCGGTTTACCCTCCCGCGGAAAGCCAAAACCCGTGGCGAAGATCCGAAAGAGCACGGTTCCGATCGAGAAATCTCGGGTCAACTCGGTATGACTTAAAATGATGACCGAACAAGTCCGTTACGATTGAAAAACCCGAAATCATCAAAAAATCTGAGATTAACCCGGTAAACGTGAACCGAACATCGGAAAAGCCGGGAAACCCTAAAATTGACCGAACCGGACGTATTGACATGATTGATGAAAATATTCGGCTAGAATCGACCCAGATGACCCGAAAAGACCCGGTGATGACCGGACAGGCCTAACGCGTGGTTCAGGATAGCCGTGTCAGTACAGATCGAAAAAGCCGTAATGAAAACAGTCATTGACCGACGCCTACCAGAATGACTTCTCGAAAATCCTGAATGTTACGGAACACATGCGGGACTCCCAAGACCTTCAATTATGGACCATTCAAGGTCGGTCATCGAGCAGGCTTCATGTTTTTATAGCTCACGCGCGGCTCTCGCTTGAAGGTTACGACATTGTTTCGGAAATCATCGGTCCATTCTCAACTCACAAGGGGCTCCACCAATGTCCTTAGCTCATGTCTACGAGGTAATCCGGATCAGATAACGGTAAAAAAAAGGATATCTTCTATGGAATAAAAGTCTGGGGCTCTGAATCAGGCCAATTTGGCGTGTCTACAGCTTGCCTCGCCTTGATGTCGGCTTTGCAAGGGAATGGCATGTAGCGGAGCGAAGTGAAACATAGAGAAAGCATAGCAAAGCGAGATGGATCGTAGTGGATTGTAGTAGAGTGAAAGGGTGATGGACTGAAAAGGTGGCATCAAGGTGTAGATATAGACACGCTTATCGACCAGATTCGGTAAGACGAATCTCCTCAAGTCTCCTGGTTAACCGCCATGTTTCATCAAGTCTTCCTATGTTCGATTGGTAAAAGATGTGCCATTGGCACGAGAGAAGAATAGCCAACCCCCAACGCAGTGGGGAGTCCCCGAAACATGGGTTCGTGGGTTCATCATCAACCGGTAACCCGATCTTTGCGGTGTTCTTGTACTATGATGGGCTAAAGTTTTAAAAAGAGATTTGTTTTGAAAAAGTAAAAGAATACCAATCAAGCACATTCAGGCTCTCTGATTCATTTAAGTCTTCCAAAAGACAAGATTTGATTCGGAATGGAATGATCTCAGATTCCGAAAGGCAAATGTTTAAGCATAGACCGTGAAGATAGTGACGGTGCAAGTTCTGATCAAATAGAAGGCCCTTGGCGGGACGAATTGGCTGCCATGGTGGGATGAATAGCAAAGAAGTTGCAATGGCCACAGTGGTGAAAAGAAATGAAAGATTTGAGGGCACAAAGTGATTACCGAACACGGTGGGATTAATAGACACGGTGGGATATTAGAGAGGTTGGTGGGACTAGAGATCATGGTGGGATTAGAGAACACGATGGGATTAGAAAACATGATAGGATTCAGAATGATCGGAATTATGATACAAGAGGGTGAGAAGGTGAAACTTTTAAAAGGATGTATGCAATGATAATGAAAAATGCAATGCAACTAATACTATATGATGTATGCTGGGCTCAAGAAAAAACAAAAACAAAACTTGTATAACAAATAGTTGAAGATATAGATTGTCTATGAGGTCAAGATACCCATTCGGGGAACCATCATCCCTCACAGCACAACTTTGGCTTATCCGTGAGCATTAGAGATGACCCGACCGTCGTAGATTTTGATGAAGGAGATCTCGGGTCAAGTCTTCTCTGTGCTCATGGTCTTCAAAAAATAATGCATAAGATAATAACACACGACTAGTGACATATATGGTAGTTGGCAAGTTATGGGGGTTTCCCATGTCCGTTCTTCTGTTTCCGCGAGCAATTCCTGTCTTTCATCAAAATGTTAGTTCCGAATGAACAATGATGTTCACTTGACCTTAATAAAGATCAAACATAAATATATTTGATTTAACATTTTTTTTTAATTTTTTCTGAATTTTTGAGGAATTTTCAAAGAATTTGACCGAACGTGCCCTCGAACCGGGGGCGCGGCCTGCGCGCCCTCAGTTGGGGGGCGCGGCCTACACGCCCCCACTTCGGGGGCGCGTTCGATCCCAGTTTCCTGTTTTGACCGGATCCGAATCCGATTCAAATCGGGACCGATTTCCCCTATATAAACACCTCTTAGGACGACCAGACCGTCCTACCAACACCCAGGATGGCTCCTCCTTCGAAAAAGCAGCGTGTTGGCTCGGTTCGAGGTATTTCAAGTGTCCCGGGTCATCTGAAGGCTAGAATCGGCGCCGACTTGGTAAGTTCGCTACCAATTTTAGCTTTCAGCCACTCTCTTCTTCTTTTTTCTTAAAGAATTTTCTCTTACCTCCTATTTGGGTGTAGGATTACCCAAACTTCTCTGGGCCTCGCCGGTATTGCTCTCCTCCCTGGCTTTCCAGCTTGCTTGATGTCCCCGGCTTGTCGGTCAGAGCGATTCTTTGAGATTGGGGCTTAACCGAGCTCTTGATCCATGCCAACCAATATTCTGTCTACTCTATTGACTTCGGTTTGATGGGAGCTCTTGTTGAGTTGTGGCACCCTGACACTCACACGTTCGTGTTTGGCAGCTTTGAGTGTACAGTTCTCCTTGAAGAGGCGGAGCTCCTTCTCGGCCTCCCTCGGACTAAGAAGGGAGAAACTGAAGGTATGTTCATCCCTTCAGGACCCCTCTCTTGCTTGGAATTCTTGCAGGATTTTGTCAAGGCTCGGCAGATCAGCACCTTGTTGGCCAGCAAGCGAATTAGTGTTCCCAAGTTGGCGGCTTGGACAATCTCTCTTCTGACGGCTCCTGGTCTGGACGAGGACCGGATTCTACGCGGTGCAAAGGGTTTCGCCGCTTGCCTTGCCGCGGTGTTCTTGTTTCCTGCGGAGGATGGTTTCCTGGAGGTTGATCAGTTTTCGTGCATCCGTGGCATCTGGAGCGGTGCGCGGTTGGGACCTTCAGTTCTCGGCTTTTTGTACTGCGGACTGTCTGCAGCTTGCGTGGGTCGTCCTCCCTTCGGCAGTGTGCTTCTACTAGCTTGTTGGGCCGATCTTCACTTCATGTTCGATCCGGCCGGCGAGGTGGCCACCAGGTCACAGCTCTTCCGCCGTAGCCCCTTGTTCCCATATGCCGATGCACTTGGCTTCGGCGAGAGAGTCGCCAACAGGTGTGCATCAGTGAAGAAGAGGCCAGAGTGGCGTGCTCACTTTGCCTCCATGAACCGTTCCAGTTTCTTGCACTCTTCTGCTGCCCTGATGCAGAAGGACTTCCAGGTGTGCTTTGCGCCTGGCATTGATCTCCGCCTGGTTACAGGTTCGGCCTTTGTGCTATACAACGCCCATCGTTGCCATTCTTAGATCGGCTTGCCTCGGTATGAGATGCCCAAGCTATCCCACCTGCCACCTATCAAAGGCAGGCAGCTTGGCTCTGCGGATGACGAGGAGGAGGTGATCTCAGCCATTGCCTTGTGGGAGACGAGTTGGGTGTGCCACCCAGGCCTCCTGATTGAGGAGGACCCTGATCGGAAGCGCCGCTACATCTCCATGTTGAAGCTTTTGCTTGCTTGAGGGTCTTCTTTTCCTGCTTTAGCTTGTCAGACATGTTGTTTTTATTTTGAATAAACAATGAAATTTTTTTGTAGCAAGTTTGAGTGAAAATTCAATAGAATCTTACCTTGTTTCAGAAAATTGCCTTGTCAAGGGGCGGAAGCCTCTTGAAGATGGTAACTATTAATAAAGAAGACAGTAAGGTTAAGAAACTTACCTGTTGGCGAGATTTCCCCCTCCTTGACTTATGTTTCTTTCCTGAAATACTTAATAAAGTGGTCAGATCTGCTCTATGGCTTACCCCCTTGCCTATTGTCATCTTGCCTTGCTTACATGTCAAGGGGGGTAGCCTTATTAACAAGGTAATATGAACAAAATGACTGAAAATGAATAAGATAAGGGTTAAGAAAGCTTACCTGCTATGGTGAGAGTCACTCCCTTCTTGATCTTAGAATCCTGAAACACTTAATGAAGGGGATTAAATCTTCACCATGGCTTATCTCTTTGCCTATTGTTGTCTGCCTTGACTTAGGTCAAAGAGAGGAGCCTTCTTAATAATGTGTAATGACCGAAATGAAATGGTTAAGAGAACTTACCTGTTGTTGAGAGAACCTTCTCCTCTTATTTTAAAGTCTCTGAAAACACTTGATAAAAAGGATCAGATCTTCACAACGACTCATCCCTTTGCCTGTTATGGCCAACTTTGACTTAGGTCAAAGGGAGGAGCCCTCTTAATGGGGTGATAATCAAGATAAATATGCGATGCAGAAATGAAACATGCAAGACATAAAAATAAACATGAATGCCAGCAAAGGCAAAAATCAAGGTTATGCCAAGCTAAATGATGCATTTTCAAAAATATTCATTTTTTTATTTTTGAAAATATTCAATTTTTTTGTATTTTTGAAAATATTCATATTTTTTGGATTTTTGAAAATATTCATTTTTTTTTGGATTTTTGAAAATATTCATTTTTTTAGGTTTTTTAAAAAAATTGAACTTTTTTGAAAATATCCGATTTTTTTTGGATTTTTGAAAATGTTCATTCTTTCTGATTTTTGTGGAGAATGTGCCGGTATTGAAACAATTCATCAATCTTTGAGTGTTAATCAAGATTCAAGAGATAAACACCACGTGAAAATAAGGTTCCCTACCCAGAATCTTTCTTGCCCTCTTCTCTTGATCGGTTTGGATTCCCCCTGAGTTTGGATAGTTTACCCTACCCTAGGGTTTTAAGATGGAAGAATAATAAAGGAAGTCTTTGATAGGATTTAGGGATGTCGATGAGGGTTTCTCTACTCATGCCCAAATTGCCCGTTGGGGTTCGGTCGCTTCGGGTTTTTTTCTACATGTGGCACTTACTTAGACAAGTCTTTGACCTGTGGGGTCATTGCCCATCTTTTGGTGCTTTTTCTTTATTTTCTATTCTTCCGGGTACTCATTCAGACAGGCCCATATTTGTTTAAACCTGTGGGGTTCATTGCCCATCTTTTGGCACCCTTTTGCACCCTATGAGATGGCCTCCTACTAAGGCGGAGGGCATTTTTGATACTATCCTCCTCTAGTCCCCTTCACCTATTTCGGACCGAATAGAAGAGAATAGGGTAAGGTTTCCTTTCCGCATTCAGGGTTCTGCCTTGCCTCTCTTGAGTGTTGGGCTATCCAGATTCTGGGATCGAGAGGTGTTGTGTGTGCAAGGTGATGCCTACCCTTGACTTCTAGCTAACACCCTTGGATCGATGACTTAATATCATACCAGAAATTCTACATTTTCTTTTCTAAGGAAAATATTTTTTGAGGTAAACGCCGTTCCATGGATGGTTAAATTTTTCTCCATCGGCGTTAGTTAGCTCATATGCATTACCTGGATATTTTTCAGTTATAACAAAAGGTCCTTCCCAGTTAGGTTGCAACTTGGAGCGGGGACCACCCGGCTTAATGAATATACGTTTGACTACCATCTCACCGATTTTGAACTTTCTCTCTACCACCCTCTTTTGATAAAACCTTTTCAATCGGTTCTGATAAGTCCGGGCATGCTCAGAGGCGGCCAACCTTCTTTCATCTAGGAGTTCAAGTTGTGCAAGGAGAGATTCTCGCCTCTCATCGACAGGGATGTCCCTATCGAGTTGAACTCGGAGTGATGGAAGGAGTACTTCGTACGGGACCACCGCTTCCATCCCATATGCGAGAGCATACGGGGTTTGACCAGTGGGGGTCCGTACAGAAGTACGATAAGCCCATAGGGCATCTACAAGCTTATCAGGCCAGTCTGCGAACTTGCTAGACTTACATGTTTTCTTAATGATTTTAATCAAAGTTTTGTTGGTGGCTTCTGCTTGACTGTTACGTTGCGGGTAATAAGGAGATGAATGATGCAATGCAATGCGGTACCTGTTGCAAAGATCACGCGGATCTTGAGAGAGAAATTGCGGTCCGTTGTCGGTTATGATGTCGCTGGGTATCCCGAACCTGGCGATGATGTTGCGTTTGATGAAGGAGCACAGTGTTGATGCCTTGATCTCCACGAACGCTTCCGCTTCTACCCACTTGGTGAAGTACTCTATTGCCGTCAGGATGAATGATTTGGAACGGATTTCAGAGTTAAGATCACTTAGAGGGCCATTGATGTCGAAAGCCCACATGGCGAAGGGCCATGGGGAATGAATCGGATGAAGGGAAGATGCGGGAGAATGGATCTTGTCGGCATGGAGTTGGCAAGAATGACAGTGCCGGACAAAGACGGAGCAATCCTCTTCTAGGGTTGGCCAATAATACCCCTGCCTGATGATTTTCTTGGCAAGAGCTTGAGCATTGACATGGCCCCCACAGACCCCGAAATGTGCTTCCTTAAGCAACCCATGGTCCAACCAGATGGCCATGTAAATGCCGTGATGGAACCTGAGGTCCAAGATCCCTTTCACCGATCCGCCTCACATAGTATAGAACAAGCTCTCAAGGATCTATCTCTTCACCTTGATCCCGAGACCTTTGCAATTATCCAATCTGCCACTAAGGGCAAGATGCCCGCCAATCAAGCTCCGATCGAGGGAAATCAAACCCCCTCACCACCCCAACCGGCAGTCAGGCCCCTAATCATTTCTTCTCCTGGGCAACCCTGTCGTGTCTCCACTCACCCCGTTGTGGGGCATTCACATAACACTATTCCAGTTCCTGTTTCCAACCTACCTCTTCCAACTCAGTCACCTAAACACTTTGCTCCCGTGGCTCAGGAATCCAGCCTCACCCAGGCATTAATGAACAAACTCAACCAGATGGACGAGCACTTTGAAGAAATGAGGCACTGCCTCGATTCTAAAGCCATCCCTGAAATCTCTGTCCCATTCTTCCCAGTTCTACACCTTCCTCCTTCAGAGATACCAGTCTTCCAACGTTACAATGGGACTGGTAATCCTTTCAACCATCTAAAGAGCTTTCTTTACGACTCCGCATTCTGGAAAAATGACCGCAAAGCCCTTGCCTTCCTATTCCGTCGGTCATTGGAGGGATCCGCCCTGGACTGGTTCTATTCTCTTAATTCTATTGAGGCGGAAGATTTCGACATCGTCAAGGCAAAGTTTCTACAGAGGTACAAGGATCGGGTGGGACCAGCCTACTCGATAACTGATTTGATTGCCGAAAAGATGAGGCCGGATGAGGACTTTGCCAGATTTGCTGATCGGTGGAGGGGAATGGCTGAGAGGCTAGTAGATACCATCTCAGAGGGGGAGCAGGTGAGGATGCTCATCGGGAACACCACGCCCAACCTTCGCAATCTCCTGATCATGCACCGCCCAACAACCATGAGTGAGTTGTGTGATAGCGCCCGCTACCTCCAAGCCCACTTTAAGGACGCATCCATGATCAACCCGTTCGACACCAAGCCCCGTAACACTAGAAAGCCTACACCTGTAGGACCCACCACCGAAGGGGTAGTAAACAATGAGAGCATCAATGCCATGGGTAACCAGGGTGGGTATCGCCAAAGCCAATACCGTAACCCACCACCCAATCAACAATACCGCCCAGCTCCTCAACCAGCTCCTCAGCCCCAGCAGCAACTTGCATACAACTGAGCACCACCATAGCAACCCACCTACAACCGAGCGCCCCAGCAACCAAATGCCTACAACCGAGCGCCTCAACAACAACATGTCTACAACCGACCCCAACCACAACAACAAGCCTACAACCAAGTGCCACCACCATGCAACCGACCTAGGAGGGGGGACCCAAGAGAGAATACCATCCTCAACTGCCATTCCCCCTCACCAATATATTTAATGCATTGATGGCTGAACAACAGTTGGAGCTTCCAAAGGAGAGAGAAGGATGGCCGGCCAATGTTGACACAACCAAGTACTGTGCTTATCATCAGTATCCTGGGCACACGGTGGATGTCTGTTTCCAGTTTAAAGACTACATCCATGACCTCAATGATCAAGGGAACATTGACTGGGCACAGATGGGAGAATCTATTCAAGCAATGAAGGCACGTCAGAATCAACCACGGCGACAGCAAGCACAACAGCAGCCCGGCCTGGGCATAGTCCAAGATCCGCTCCCGGTACATGCACCCATACAAGCACCGGCACCAGCACCACCAAACCAACGACTCGGCCTCGTCCACTCCTCCATCGAGGAGTCAACCCACCATTCCCAGGGTTGGCAGGTCGAGGATCAAATCACCTCCATGCCCTCCATACCAACCCCACCTACAAACCGCACCATACTCTTCATACCGAGAGTTGCCCCCAGCACACAAACTACCCAAACACCACTACCCTCACCAACCATTAACCCTCCACAGCGCTTAATCATTAGACCACCACCAGCCTCCCAACCATCACCCCAACCTAACCCACCAACCACCATTAATCCTCCGCGGCGTCTAATCATTAGACCACCACCAACACCCCAGACATCACCTAACCTACCAGTCACTACCACCCCACGACCCCTCATCATTAGACCATCACCACCAACACCCCAACCATCACCCAACATACCGGCCTCCACCAATCCATGACCCCTCATCATCCGATCCTCACTACCCCTACCTACCATGGGCTCCTCAACCTACCAACCAACCCTACCATCACCATCATCACCACTTCTCCCTACCACGCTGGTGCCGGTACTTCGTAGCGGGAGGATGTTCCAAAGGGTCTTCCCCCAGGCCGAGATACAACCACAGGAACAAGCAGAAGAGGAGGTGGTAGAAGAACCGTTGCCCGGCATGGCATATGACCTATTGAAGCACTTGGACAAAATGCCGGCACGGATTTCAATTCTGGAGCTGATAAAGAGGTCAAAGAACCATCAGGATATCCTACAACAATATCTGCAGCGGGTCATGGTCAATGAGGACCTCCCTCCTGAGAAGATCATTACTGTCCTGACCCCGAGGAGTGAACATCCGGCACTCATATTTACACAGGAGGAGTTGGCACGGCCAGAGATCAGAAAGTATACCTTGCGTGTCGCAGTAGTCATCTGAGGCGTGGAGATCAAGTCATGATTGATTGACATCAGAGCATCCATAAATGTCATGCCGCTAGAAACATTGCAACTTTGCGGCATCTCCGATGAAGAAATCGAGCCTTCTGCCGTCACGGTGACCGCATATGACAACTCCCGGAAGCCGGCACGAGGGGTGGTTACGTTGGAAGTAGGGCTCGGGCCGTGTGCTGTCACCGCCGAGTTTCACGTTCTAGAATTGGACCCTACATTCAAAGCTATCTTGGGATGCCCGTACCTTGAGGCAATAGGAGTTGTTGCCTCCACTAATCATCAGTGTCTAAAGTTCCCATACAAGGGCCAGGTGATCAAAGTAACCAACATCCCCATTCTGAATGATGTGGATGACCCCTCTTCTGCACTACCAATATCAAAATCTATCCAGCTGTTGGTTTCAACTACAGAGCTACCTGAGGTCATGGTATTAACGACGCCTCCAGATACAGTTGCATGGCGGATGATGAAAAGGATGGGCTATCAGCCAGGAAAGGGGTTGGGAAAGGAGTTGCAGGGGGTTGTGCACCCCATTAAAGCTGTACAAAGACCAAAGAGACACGGGCTTGGCTATGAGCCCAGTTTCACTCCGCGGATGGTCTACCGGCCAAAAAATGCCATGGGACTCCAAAAGTTCTTTATCAAAGGGGAGACCATGATGATGGCCGGGGACAAAGAAGAAGAACCATTCAAGAGGAAGAAGGCACCAGAGCAAGAGGAGGAAGTGGACAACCTGAGTTCGTCTTTGGCTCGGTTGTTCATAGAGGAGGAAGAACCAGTCGAGGGCAAGTCCATCTCTAAACAACTTGTCCACTCGAACCCACCTCCAAACAACATCTCGCGTGAGCCGTATCCTACGGTCACGTATTTCAAAATCCTCACTCTATCCCTCTTGGATTCACTTGATGGGTTATCTAGCCCAATTCCCACTTCTGGGCCAAAATGGCCACTCGAATCGATCATTGGGCCTGAGAGCCCATTCAAATCTTCTTACTCCACTGGGCTTCTATGCCCATTCCAATCCAACAACCTTGGGCCCGCGTGCCCACCAGTCGGGCCAACATGCCCTTTAGATTTATTTTCTTGCTTTGGGCCCGCGTGCCCACCATTCGGGCCCACGTGCCCCTTAGATCTTTTCACTAGCTTTGGGCCTATCTGCCCATTTCTTGTCATCATCGGGCCCGTGACCCCATTTTTCTCCCATTTGCTTAAGCTTTCTATTTCTGCTCGAGCCCCATCGACTCATTCTCTTTTTGTTATTGAAAATACCCAAAATACCCAAAAAAAATGTCCTCTCGCAAACTCAGTTTTCCATTGAGGAGACGTCTCTACTTGTCTCGGAGGGTTCTCCCAACCAGGGACCTCTCTTCTCCAACTCACTGATCAATCTGCTCGATCCTTCACCCATTGTAAATACCACCTTTTCAATTCTGTCTTCTTTAGGAGTAGTTAGGGTAGGAAAGAAGAAAATTCGAGGTAAACGTGTGCCAGAGAGATATCTCCAGCAAATAGCTCAAAAATGCAAGGAATGTGCAAGGCTGCCAAGGTTTTTGGAAAATGCTATCTAGCTTGATGAAATCCAATATGAGGATGAATTCAATGTAGATCATACACTGGGAGTTTACGAGGTCTTATCCGAAAAAGATCCTGATTTCGAGGATGGAATTGAGGACTTGGCTGATGTGTATGCATCTGGACTTAAAAGATTTGAAGAACCATTAGCCATGGTGGATGAACCGACAAAAGAACTGAATCTTGGAACACCGGAAGATCCCAAGACAATCCTCCTAAGTGCAAACCTCACTCCCACTGAGGAACAGAGTTTAATTAAAATTTTGGAAGAATATAAGGACACGTTCGCATGGACATACGAGGACATGCCGGGGTTAGACAACTCGTTAGTTGAACATCGTCTAACTTTGAAACCTGGAGTTACCCCGACCAAACAAAAATTAAGGAGATTCCACCCTGATGTTGCACTTAAGATGAAAGAAGAGGTCGACAAGTTACATCAAGCAAGATTCATTAAGGTCGTCCTTTATCCGCAATGGGTGGCAAACATAGTCCCTGTCATGAAGAAGGATGGCCGAGTTCGGATCTGTATAGACTTCAGGGACTTAAACCGAGCGTGTCCTAAAGATGACTTTCCTCTACCTCATATTGACGTACTGGTTGATAACACTGCTGGATTCGAGATGTTGTCATTCATGGATGGCTATTCCGGTTATAATGAAATCCAGTTGGCCGAAGAGGACCAGGAGAAGACCTCGTTCACCACACCTTGGGGAACCTACTGCTATGTGGTCAAGCCCTTTGGACTGAAGAATGCTGGTGCTACCTATCAGAGGGCAATGATGGCTGCTATCTTCCATGACATGATGCATACCCTTGTAGAGGTGTACGTGGATGACCTGGTCGTTAAGTCCAAAAGCCGAGAAGATCATCCTGAAGTGTTAAGAAAGGTCTTGCAAAGGGCTAGGGAATATAAATTGAAAATGAACCCAAAGAAATGTATGTTTGGAGTATCCTCAGGAAAGTTATTAGGGTTCATAGTGAGTAAAAGGGGCATAGAGATCGACCCAAACAAGGCCAAAGCAATCATTGGTATGCCTCCTCCAAGAAATATGAAAGAACTTCGAGGATTAATCGGGAGGCTACAGTTTGTCCGCCGGTTCATCTCACAACACTCCCAAAGGTGTAAACCTTTCTATGAGTTGACCAAGGTGGGGGCAGAGTTCAAATGGGATTCGA
Source organism: Cryptocoryne crispatula var. balansae (assembly GCA_036172225.1). Taxonomy (NCBI): domain Eukaryota; kingdom Viridiplantae; phylum Streptophyta; class Magnoliopsida; order Alismatales; family Araceae; genus Cryptocoryne; species Cryptocoryne crispatula. The sequence goes on from CM069924.1 coordinate 15,823,882, forward strand.
AGTGCCAGGATGCATTCGATGGTTTGAAAAGATACCTGGCTAGTCCCCCTGTGCTTAGACCACCAGTCCCTGGCAAGCCCTTAGTTTTGTATATCTCGGTTTTGGAGAATTCTCTTGGGGCAGTTCTTGCACAAGTGGATGAAGAAGGGAAAGAGAGGGCAACTTACTATTTGTCAAAGATCTTTGATCCATGCGAGCAGAAGTATACTATAGTGGAGAAGACCTGTGCTGCACTAGTCTGGGTAGTTCAGAAGCTTAAACACTATTTCTTAGCTCATGAGGTCAACCTTATTTCCCGCATCAATCCCATCAAATTCCTTCTGGAGAAAACTGTTCTAACTGATCGTTTAGGTCGTTGGCAGAGCTTCCTTTCCCAGTTTGATATCACCTATGTCGCCCAGAAGGCGATTAAGGGCTATGCCATTGCCGAACATCTAGCCCATCATCCTATACCCCTCTTTGACCCGGTCCAATCGGTGCTCCCCGATGACGATTTAATGTTGATCCGATCTTCCCACCTTTGGACATTATATTTTGACGGGGCTCTAAATTCACACGGTAAGGAAATAGGAATCGTCCTTCTATCACCCGAGGGTGTCACCATTCCACAGGCATTTCAGCTTGACTTCCCAGCAACCAACAATATAGTTGAATACGAAGCCTTGCTGGCCGGGCTGGAGGCCGCTCATTTCTATGGTGCCATAGAATTAAGGGTAATAGGTGATAGCCAACTAATTCTTCGCCAAGTCCTAACCAAATACCGAACTTCTCATCCGAACCTCAAACCCTACCAAGAACTCACCTCTTGCTACAACAAACTCTTTTCCAAACTCACTTTTGTCCATGTTCCTCGAGCTCAGAACATCCTTGCTGATGCCCTAGCCTCTTTAGCTTCATCTCTATCAGTCCCGCTAGGTAGACAGGTGCGGACTATCCACGTCCGTAGGAGGTCGATACCGACAATTAAGGATGGTCGATTTCTAAAAGTCAAGGAGAGATTTGGCATGAAGGAATATTTGGAGCAGAAAGAGGAAGTTTCTCTAATCGAGTTGGAAGAGTTATATGAGGGTGAGAGGCCTTGGTTTGATGAGATCGCAAGGTATTGTCAAGATCAGTCGTATCCACCTGGATCAAATGCAAAAGAAAATAAGGCCATCAAGAGAGTATCCCATAGGTATACCATCCTTGGAGGGGTGCTCTACAAGAGGAGCCTGAGCGGAATTTTATTGAGATGCGTTGATGAAGAAGAGGCATAATTGGTGCTTAAGGAAGCACATTCCGGGGTCTGTGGGGGCCATGTCAATGCTCAAGCTCTTGCCAAGAAAATCATCAGGCAGGGGTATTATTGGCCAACCCTAGAAGAGGATTGATCCATCTTTGACCGGGACTGTCATTCTTGCCAACTCCATGCCGACAAGATCCATTCTCCCGCATCTTCCCTTCATCCGATTCATGCCCCATGGCCCTTCGCCATGTGGGCTTTCGATATCATTGGCCCTCTAAGTGATCTTAACTCTGAAATCCGTTCCAAATCATGCATCCTGACGGCAACAGAGTACTTCACCAAGTGGGCAGAAGCAGAAGCATTCGTGGAGATCAAGACATCAACACTGTGCTCCTTCATCAAACGCAACATCATCGCCAGGTTCGGGATACCCAGCGACATTATCACCGACAACGGACCACAATTTATCTCTCAAGATCTGCGTGATCTTTGCAACAGGTACCGCATTGCATTGCATCATCCATCTCCTTATTACCCGCAAGGCAATGGTCAAGCAGAAGCCACCAACAAAACTTTGATTAAAATCATCAAGAAAACCTGTAAGTCTAGCAAGCTCGCAGACTTGCCAGATAAGCTTGTAGATGCCCTATGGGCTTATCGTACTTCTGTACGGACCCCCACTGGTCAAACCCCGTATGCTCTCGCATATGGGATGGAAGTGGGGGTCCCATACGAAGTACTCCTTCCATCACTCCGAGTTCAACTCGATAGGGACATCCCTGTCGATGAGAGACGAGAATCTCTCCTTGCACAACTTGAACTCCTAGATGAAAGAAGATTGGCCACCTCTGAGCATGCCCGGACTTATCAGAACCGATTGAAAAGATTTTATCAAAAGAGGGTGGTAGAGAGAAAGTTCGAAATCAGTGAGATGGTAGTCAAACGCATATTCGTTAAGCTGGGTGGTCCCCGCTCCAAGTTGCAACCTAACTGGGAAGGGCCTTTTGTTATAACTGAAAAATATCCTGGCAATGCATATGAGCTAACCAACGCCGATGGAGAAAAATTGAACCATCCATGGAACGGCGTTTACCTCAAAAAATATTTTCCTTAGAAGAGAATATGGAGAATTTCTAGTATGATATTAAGTCATCGATCCAAGGGTGTTAGCTAGAAGTCAAGGGTAGACATCACCTTGCACACACAACACTTCCCGATCCCAGAATCTAGATAGCCCAACACTCAAGAGAGGCAAGGCAGAACCCTGCAGGCGGAAAGGAAACCTTACCCTATTCTCTTCTATTCGGTCCAAGATAGGTGAAGGGGACTAGAGGAGGATAGTATCGAAAATGCCCACCGCCTTAGTAGGAGGCCGTCTCATAGGGTGCTAAAGGGTGCCAAAAGATGGGCAATGAACCCCACAGGTTTAAACAAATATGAGCCTGTCTGAATGAGTACCCGAAAGAATAGAAAATGAAGAAAATGCACCAAAAGATGGGCAATGACCCCACAGGTCAAAGACTTGTCTAAATACGTGCCACATGTAGAAAAGACCCGAAGAGGCCAAACCCCAATGGGCAATTTAGGCATGAGTAGAGAAACCCTCCTCAATACCCCCAAATCCTATCAAAGACTTCCTCTATTATTCTTCCATCTTAAATCCCTAGGGTAGGGTAAACTATCCAAACTCAGGGGGAATTCAAACCGATCAAGAGAAGAGGGCAAGAAAGATTCTGGGTAGGGAACCTTATGTTCACGTGGTGCTTATTGCTTGAATCTTGATCAACACTCAAAGATCGATGAATGGTCTCAATACTGGCACATTCTCCACAAAAATCCAAAAATATGAATATTTTCAAAAATCCAAAAAAATGAATATTTTCAAAAAATCAAAAAAAAATTAAATATTTTTAAAAAAAATCCAAAAAAAAAGTTGAATATCTTCAAAAATAAAAAATTGAATACTTTCCAAAAATCTAAAAAAATGCATCATCTAACTTGGCATAACCTTTCTTTTTTTTGCCTTTGCTAGCATGTTTATCTTTATGTCTTGCATGTTTCATTTCCGCATTGCATATTTACCTTCATTATCACCCCATTAAGAGGGCTCCTCCCTTTGACCTAAGTCAAAGTTGGCCATAATAGGCAAAGGGATGAGTCGTTGTGAAGATCTGATCTTCTTTTATCAAGTATTTTCAGGGACTTTAAAGTAAGAGGGGGAGGTTCTCTCAACGACAGGTAAGTTCTCTTAACCATTTCATTTCGGTCATCTAGTCTATTTTTATACCTTGTTAATAAGGCTCCTCTCTTTGACCTAAGTCAAGGCAGACAACAATAGGCAAAGAGATAAGCCATGGTGAAGATTTAATCACCTTCATTAAGCGTTTCAGGATTCTGAGATCAAGAAGGGAGCAACTCTCGCCATAGCAGGTAAGCACTCTTAACTTTTACCTTGTCTGTCATTTTGTGCATTCTACCTGGTTGATAATGCTACCCCCTTGACATATAAGCAAGGCAAGACAACAATAGGCAAGGGGGTAAGCCATAGAGTAGATTTAACCCTTCTATTAAGTATTTCAGGAAAGAAACACGAGTCAAGGAGGGGGAAATATCGCCAATAGGAATTGCTCACAGAAACAGAAGAATCAACATGGGAAACCCCCATAACTTGCCGACTAGCATATATGTCGCTAGTCGTGTGTTATTATCTTATACATTATTTGTTGAAGACCATGAGCACGGAGAAGACTTGACCCGAGATCCCCTTCATCAAAATCTACGATGGTCGGGTCATCTCTAATGCTCACGGATAAGCCAAAGTTGTGCTGTGAGGGACGATAGTTCCCGAATGGGTATCTTGACCTCATAGACAATCTATATCTTCAACTATTTGTTACACAAGTTTTGTTTTGTTTTCTTGAGCCCAACATGCATCATGATGCATTAATTGCATTACATTTTGTTTTATCATTGCATACATCATTTCCTAAACTTCACCTTCTCACTCACTCGATCATTCTAAATCCCACCGTGTTTTCTAATCCCACCATGTTTTCTAATCCCACCATATTTTTTGGTCCCACCAACCTTTCTAATATCCCACCGTGTCTATTAATCCCACCGTGTTCGGTAATCACTTTGTGCCCTCAAATCTTTCATTTCTTTTCACCACTGTGGCCATTGCAACTTCTTTGCAATTCATCCCACCATGGCAGCCAATTCATCCCGCCAAGGGCCTTCTATTTTGATCAGAACTTGCACCGTCACTGTCTTCACGGTCTATGCTTAAATATTTGCCTTTCAGAATCTGAGATCATTCCATTCCGAATTGAATCTTGTCTCTTGAAAGACTTAAATGAATTTGAGAGCCTGAATGTGCTCGATTGGTATTCTTTTACTTTTTCAAAACAAATCTCTTTTTAAACTTTAGCCCATCACAGTACAGGAACATCGCAAAGATCGGGTTACCGGCTGATGATGAACCTACGAACCCATGTTTCGGGGACTCCCCACTGCGTTGGGGGTTGGCTATTCTTCTCTCGTGCCAATGGCACATCTCTTACCAATCGAACATAAGAAGACTCGATGAAACATGGCGGTTAACCAGGAGACTTGAGGAGATTCGTCTTGCCGAATCTGGTCGTTAAGCGTGTCTATATCTACACCTTGATGCCACCTTTTCAGTCCATCACCATTTTGCTTCACTACATTCCACTACGATCCATCTCGCTTCGCTACGCTTTCTCTACGCTTCACTTCGTTCCGCTACATGCCATTCCCTTGCAAAGCCGACATCAAGGCGAGGCAAGCTGTAGACACGCCAAATTGGCTTGATTCGGAGCCCCAGACTCTTATTCCATAGGCGATATCCTTTATTTGACCGTTATCTGATCCGGATTATCTCATGGACATGAGCTAAGGACATGGGTGGAGCCCCCTCGCAAGTTGAGAATGGACCAATGATTTCCGGAATTATGCCGAAACCTTCAAGCGAGAGCCGCACGTGAACTGTAAAAACACGAAGCCTGCTCGATGACCGACCTTGAATGGTCCATAATTGAATGTCTCGGGAATCCCGCATGTGTTCCGTAACATTCAGGATTTCCAAGAAGTCATTTCGGTAGGCGTCGGTCAATGACGGCTTTCGTTACGGCTTTTTTGATCTGTGCTGACACGGCTATCCCGGACCACATGTTAGGCCTTTCCGGTCATCACCGGGTCTTTTCAAGTCATCCGGGTCGATTCTAGCCGAATATTTTCATCAACCGGGGCTATACGGCCATTTCGGTCAATGTTAGGGTTTCGCGGCTTTTCCGAGTTTCGGTTCACGTTTACCGGGTTAGTCTCAGATTTTTCGATGATTTTGGGTTTTCCGGTCATACCGGACTTGTTCGGTCATCATTTTAAGTCATCCCGAGTTGACCCGAGATAGTTGACCCGAGATTTATCGACCGAAACCGTGCTCTTTCGGATCTTCGCCCCGGGTTTCGGCTTTCCGCGAGAGGGTAAACTGGTAGAAAGCCCCGTGCGAACATCTCGGGAGTCATGCCAGCTGGTTTACCAACTTGAGGAGCTGCGGTTGAAGGCCCTCTTTCCAATGCGACAAGCTGGAGCCGAATCGGACACCCCGTTTGCAAGATACGGCTCGCAGAACACGCGCGTAGGAGAGAGAGTGTACTGCGCCCCCGCTCCCTTTGAAAGAGGAGGGCGCGCCCTCAACTCGGGGGCGCACCCTGTGCGCCCTCAAACCAGGGGCGCGCCCTGCGCGGCCCCGGTTCCTTTGAAAGATGGGGGCGCAGTCAGTTTCTTTAAATCGCAAATTACCCCGATTAGCTCCTTCTAAACCGGATTTTTGGAAGGTTTCCGCGGAGGATTTTCGATCATTTGTACCACACCCCCGGTTCGGGGGCGCGTTACGTATGTCAAGTCGATTTTTAGCAATTTCAGGAACATTCCGTCGATTTTTAGCAGTGAGACGCGTAATGCGCCCCCACTCCCTTTGAAACAGGGGGGCGCGTAGACCGCGCCCCCGAACTGGGGGCGCGCCCTTGGTTTGAGGGCGCGCCCTGCGCGCCCTCGTCCCCTTTGAAAAGCGGGGGCGTGGTCGGTCCAGTTTCTAAATTTTGCACCGGCTTCCTTCCCCTATAAATTGAGGGCCATTCTCAATGACCCAAGGTTAATCCCCGGTTCCTAGCTCGTCCATAGGTCATCCAAGCTCTTCTCCAAAGCCATCCCGACGTCCAAAGGCGATCCGAAGTCAAGAGATCGATCCCGAGGTGAAGGAGAAGGCTCGATCCGGGTGTTCTTCATCAGCCAACTTCATCGACTTCTGCAGAAAATCAGAGACTCCTTATACAAAAGTATTCAACATATAAGATGTTCATCTCTTCGTCCTCTTTCATCTCCAACTGACGGCACTCAATTCTGACTTGCCGTTTGTTCGTGGCAATTGCTACACTGAGGGCGCGCATCCAGATTCTGTTTTCTATATCCGCCCAATTTCAGAATTTTTACTGACTTCTACATGAGGATTTCGGAGAAGTCATCTACATATAAACTCTTACTCTCTGAGTTCTATGTCTACTCCAACAAACGGAACTCGATTCTGACATCGGGGTCGTCCGTAGCATCCTCTGCACCAAAGTCGCGCCAGAAGGGTGCAAAGGCTACCCGAACCGGCCTTCTTCAACCAACTCGGCTTCAACTCAAGCCGATCCATTCCATAAGCTTTCTCAACTCCCTTAACTCAGTTTATTTATTGTTTTAAAGCATCTTTTAGTTTATTTACATCATTTTTACCTAATCAAAAATACAAAAAAAAGGGTTAGGACTCGCCCCAATCCGATGAGTTCGATTCCAATTGCTTCTTTCTCATATTCTCTCTACAGTTACTACACTTCCCATAGTTCTAATCATTTTATTTCACTTGGTTTATTGTTCTAGTTACACAGGTCTATCAAGCTAGCATCGGTTGGAGACTCTTCTTCATCGGCTGGCCGAAGAAGAAGAAGGTTGAACCCATATCCCGATCTCCCACACTAAGGTACACGGTCAAATCAACTCATCTCTTGTTTTTATTCTATAAAGCGGAGCCCGCGGCTCCTAGCGACCACATCTTTCATGTTTTAATTTCATCTCCTCCTCACTTTCCTCCCACATGACCCGAACCATCTCTGGTGCTCGAGCGATGCCGTGAGATGAAAGTTCGGGGATCAATGTGGGTGTGGGATCGAGGTGAGGACATTTTTACCGCTTTCCAAGTGTTTTCCGATTCACTCCTTTTTTTTTCCCTATTCCATCTTTCACCTTCTTATCTTGAGGTGCCGATCCCGAACCCGTTTTCGAAGTCGACAGGCACATGGGCCCAGTTGATGAAAAGGGGCATAAGAGCCCGATTGACGAAAAGGGGCATAAGTGCCCGAAAATGGGGCATAAGGGCCCAATTGAATAGGATGATGTATGGGTGGTGGCTCCAAGATTGAAGAATTGGGGACCCATAGGTCCATTTTATGGTTGTGGGCATGATAAAGAAAGGGTGGTGGCCCTAAGATTGAGGAACTGTGGGCCCATGGGCCTGATCGTTGATTTGGAGGCGAATAAAGAAAGAATCGTGGCCCTAAGATTGATTGATCGTGGGCCCATGGGCCGGATTGTTGCTTAGGAGAAGAATGGGGTAAGGGTCGTGGACCTAAGATTGATGCTAAAGGATTTGTCTGCCTAACTGGAGGAGGTCCTAGTTTTCCCTTGCTAAGGTCTACATCCTTCAGGAGGCTTGTCGATTCATTCCCCATTTCACTAACCAATTTGGTCTCCTTACTTCCCAGTTCAGGGGTCAATTCAATCTGACCATATTCATTGATCAATTCCAATGATGGTAACAGTTGATCAATGCCTGACAAATCCTTGCCTAGTCCATCATTTGATTGACAATCAACTAAGTTTATGATTCCTTCATCTAAGCTCCCTATAGCAGGCTTCTCCTCAGGATGTTCTATTGAAGAGGGCATGCCTAGTCTAGGGGGTTCCAAAAAGGTAGAAGGATTTGGTTCGACCTCCCCTATTAGCTAACTTTGATCTTGAGATATAGCAATGACATGATGAGAAGCTGATTCTTCTTCCATGGCAGGAGCACAAATGGTTGGAGTTATTAATTCCTCTGCCAGGGCAAGAGCTTGAGGGGTCGGAGTGACAAAATCATATACCATAGCAGGAGCATGAATGATCGGAGTGACTGGTTCCTCTACCAGGGCAGGAGCAATAGACAAAACAAGTGGTTTGACTGACTGAGGGGGAGCCCTATGTTGAGGGATTGATTGAAGTGGTGCTGGCATAGAAGTCAGTTCAGGCTGAAGAGCTATTGGTGTAATTAATTGAGGAGTCATGGCTTGGATGGTTGGCTGAGGAGTTGTTGGTGGAATAGGCTGAGAAGCCAAGGGCTGGATGATTGGCCGAGGGGTTGTTGGTGGAATAGGTTGAGAAGCCAAGGGCCGAATGATTGGCCGAGGGGTTGTTGGTGGAATAGGTTGAGAAGCCAAGGGCCGGATGATTGGCCGAGGGGTTGTTGGTGAAATAGGCTGAGAATTCGATTTTGATAATGAGGTGTTGGCACAATTGACATGAGGAGCTTGATTGTGCACAATTGATTGTGCCGTTGACACGGGTTGCATGTCCAGCCGAGATTGTGGCATGGGTGGCCTAATCAACTAACGTCGAGGAGTTGGCTGAAGATGATGATACAGATGAGGTTGGAGAGGGCTCTTAGATTGGTTCATAGCATCAATGCTCCTCTCAAGTCTGGGCCTCAATTCATCAGAATATTGCATTAATTTCACATCTTCTTTTGCTTCCCCAATTATTGAATAGCCTGGCCCATATCGTTTCAAGAATTTGGCCTTGACAATTTCGAAATCCCATATCTCTACTTCGTTCAATGAAAAAAACCAATCTAGGGCTACACCCTCTAAAGATCTCCTAAAAAGAAAGGTAAGGGTCTTTCTATCATTATGCCATCGAGATGATTTGCTCAGGAAATCATTGACATGGGTGAAGGGATCACCTGAGCCATTGTAGCGATGATAGGCTGGTGTTTGTGATGGAGGGATATGTGGGACTGGGAAAGATGGAGCAGATATTTTAGGGATGGCCTTCGAGTCCAAACGATGCCTTAGCTCTTCAAAGTGTTCATCCATTTGGTTGAGTTTGTCCATGAATGCTTGAGTGAGGCTGGGTTCCTGAGCCACCGGTGCAAGGTATTTAGATGAATGGGTTGGAAGAGGTGGCTTCAAAGTAGGAACTGGCATAGAATTATATGAATGCCCCACAACGGAGTGAGTAGAGGCACGACAGGGTTGCCTAGGAGAGGAGATGATGAGGGGCTTGACTGTCAATTGAGGTGGTGAGGGGGCTTGATTTCCTTTGACCGGATCTTGATTGGTGGGCATCTTGCCCTTTGTTAAAGATTGCACAAGTGAAAAGGATTCAGGATCAAGATGGAGGGATAGACCCTGGAGGATTTGTTCCACACTAAGTGAAGCATGTGAATGAGTAGGATTTTGAACTTCAGGTTCTCTGACGGCATTGACATGGCCCTCCGGTTGGACCATGGGTTGTTGCAGCTCGTAGTAGTCCGACCTCCCAACATGGCTTCCAGACCTTAGCATCATGGGCATTATGTCGATCTTTCTACAAAGATGGTTAAAAAAAGAGCAAGCAAAGCACACAATTAAAGATTTATTGTTATGTTTTGTTTTGTTTGATTTTTTTGTTTCAATTTGGTTGTTTGGAAAACAAGTTGAACACAAAATTAAAAAGGTTTTTTTTTGTTTTTTTAGGTGTTTTGAAAGAAGAAATTTTTTTTGGTTGTTTTCAATTGTGGTGAGCAAGCAAGTTATGCAAACAAGCTTTTAAAATGACTACTCAACAATATTTGGGTTGAAACCTTAGATTAGATAGATTGTTAGCAATTGTTCACTCAAATGGGTATGGTTCCTATTGCTTCAATCTTCAAGACCTAAGGTTATCACTCAATCACCACGAGTAGGTACATGGGTTCTTCGGGTTTTGGGAAAGTGGTACAACCGCCCCAATCGTGCGGAGAGGAACACTCCACGGATGGGGACCTACAGAGGTCTTGATGGAAACCACCAAATCAACTAGGAAAAAATATCCCAGTAGAGAGGTAAGAATCCACCAAGAAGGTGTTTGGAAGGTGAGGGTGTGTTGGAGAGAGAGCCCCCGCCTCGAATGCCCTATGGATCGGAGAAAGTCCGGTACCCGATGCAAAAGCTAATACAAAAAATGAAAAATGGAGGGTAGGAGAAGAAGAAGCAATCAGTATGCAAACATGAATGAAATCTATTAAATGAATCAAGCAAGTGAATGCAATCAAGACAAGCAATGATAAAGTAGCAAGTAACTAGCAACTAGCAACTAAAAGGTGGTTCGTGCGGGAACCGGCTTGTGTTGGAGTGTCCAAGTGGGGACAAATCTGAAGTAAATGTAAAAGGTTGGTCCACGCAGGGACTGATTTGAAAATAAAGTGGCTCACGCGGGAGCCGGGTTTTGGAAAGGTAGGTGATTTACGCGGGAACCGGTTTTTTGAAGGAAAATGGGTGGTTCACGCGGGAACCGGTTTGTTTGGTTGGAAAAAGAAAAGGAGGGCCACGTGGGGCCAATCTAATTGGTGCAAAGGGGTGGTCCACGTGGGGACCGATCTGAAAGTGAGTTGGTTCACGCGGGAACCGGTTTAGAAAAGGGTTTGGTTCACGCGGGAACCGGTTTTAATGAAGAAAGGGATGGTTCACGCGGGAACCGGGGTAAGAGTTGAAAAAATATAAAGAGAGCCACGTGGGGCCAATCTAAAGGTGCTGTAAAGAGGTGGTCCACACGGGGACCGATCTGAAAGTGAGTTGGTTCACGCGGGAACCGGTTTAGAAAAGGGGTTGGTTCACGCGGGAACCGGTTTTTGTGAAGAAAAAGGGTGGTTCACGCGGGAACCGGTGTAAGAGTTGACAAAATAGAAAGAGGGCCACATGGGGCCAATCTAAAGATGATGTAAAGAGGTGGTCCACGCGGGGACTGATCTGAAAATAAGTTGGTTCACGCGGGAACCGAGTTGGAAAAGAAAGGTGGTTCACGCGGGAATCGGTTTATAAGAAGAAAAGAGGTTCACGCGGGAACCAGATTGAAATTAAAGACAAGTAACTCAAGTCCACATGGGGGACAATCTTAAAGAAAGAGTAAACAGCAAGTTTAAAGGTAAATTGACATGGAAAGGGTAAAGGACGAGCCGGTTCGCGCGGGAACCAAGTCGGAAAACAACTAGTTGCACGAATCAATCAAGCTAGCACGGTTGAAGACATTGGTTGTCCCACCGTGGTCGCCAAAAAGCTGTCGACTCCCAAAATGGGTTCCGGATCGGCACCTCAAGAGAAGGTAAAAGATGGAATAGGGGGAAAAGGGAGTGAATCAAAAGACACTCGGAAAGCAGTAAAGACTCCTCACCTCGGTCCCACACTCACATTGATCCCCGAACTTTCATCTCACAGCGTCGCTCGAGCACCGGAGATGGTTCGGGTCATGTGGGAGGAGAGTGAGGAGGAGATGAAATTAGAACATAAATAAAAGGTGGACGCCAGGAGCCGCGAGCTCCACTTTATGGAATTGACAAATAAAATAAATTGAATCTGACCATGTACCTTAGCGTGGGAGATCGGGATATGGGTTCAACCTTCTTCTTCTTCGGCCGGCCAATGAAGAAGAGTATTCAACGGATGCTAGCTTGATGTATTTGTGCAACTATTAAACAAAAAAGACAAGAAAACAAGTGAAGGGAGAATTAGAACTCAGTGAAGTGTAGTAACTGTAAAAATAATAACACAAAACGGCAATTGGAAACAAACTCACCGGATTCAGGGTTAGCCCTAACCCCTTTTTTTGGTTTTTTTATGATGTATGAAATGATAAAAGATTGAATAAAAATGATGCTTAAATATGAACTAAATTATTTTAATGAAGAGTTATAAAAGAGAATATAAATGGTTAAAGACAACACAACCCAGGCAAAGTGGCAACCGGGTTGGATAGATTCAATGTAAATTGGCGTGACTCTGATGTAGAGACCGTAATAGACAGCACTGATGTCAGAATTGAGTGCCGTTTGTTTCAAAATAAATATAACTCACCGAGGGTGGTTTTATATGAAGACAAGTTTGCCTGAATTTTATGATAAGTAATCTGAATTTACCTGATAAGACGGATCTTGGACAATGACGTTCTGGAAACTCCCAGCACAATGTCGATGTAAGATATGCTATGGGAACCACAGATATCTGAATTGAATGATTCTTGTTTGATATAAAATATAAATCACCAGGGAAAAATTTCTATGAAGTATGTATAGGCTAAATCCACCATTAAATGTACTGAAATTGACTAAGAAGATGATGACTTAGAAGAGAAGACTTCGGATCTGTCTGTGCAGTGCCGGTGTTGAAGCCATAACAAGCCGAGGGAATGTCAGAATTGATTTCCGTTTATTGGATATGAAATATATCTTGATGAATCACACTTATTCTGAAGAAATTAAGGCTGTAAAATGACTATAAAGATCTGTAGAAGCCGATGATCAGTAGTGCAGCACGTCAGAGCATAGATCGGCTTCTTTTTCACTTTGGGATGATCTCCGGGCACCGGGACGAAGATAGAACGATTTGGGGAGATTTTTAAGAGCCTAGGGTGGCTGGAGGATGAAGAGAGGAGTGCTGGAGTATGGGGATGCCCTTCTTAGGTCGTTCATATGAGTCTTCCTTTATAGGGGATGAAAAACAGGTCAAAACATAGCAAGTTTTGATACATCCGACCATAGGTTGGATTTCCTCCATTTAATGTTGCTGATTTTCATCCTGAGGCATCTATAAACTTAACCAAATGATTGAGAAAGATTGAAAACCGTGGATCACCTTCCCCATGTTCAAAATATGTCTCCACTTGAAGAGGAAACAAATCTAGTCCAAAAATAGCAAGTATTAATATACAAGACAACAAGTTGGATTGCCATCATTTGATGATGCTAATTTAGACCATGAAGCTTACAGATGCTATAAAAAGTGATATGGAGGAGGAAAAAGGAAGGTAAGGTCATGAATTGATCAGATATGTGCCCAATGGGCTGGGCTTGCATGCAATTGGGCTTGATCGGTGTTGCGTGCGGACAGAACTACGCATCTGACTTCCAAAGGGCGCTGCAGACAAATGGGAGATCAGAAATGAATGCCGTTTGTTGCAATGGAAATATAACTCAGAGTAGAAGATTATTCATTTTTAAGACTTCTTCATTAGACGTCTATATAATCCTGTGTAAAATTTTCAAATAGAGGATATGCTGGGAAAAGCATAATCTAGCACACCACCGAGAGTCTCTTGTTCGGAAAACATAGATTTGATTAGAAATTAGCAAATTATCCTCATATTTCCAATAAGCACATCGGCTCATCCAAAAGGGTGATTCATCATGATTTTGATGGTCTAAAAGAGATGTTGCCAATGGAGTAATGTTTTAAGCTCTAAATAAGGCCAAATTGGCGTGTCTACACCAATATCAAAATCTGTCCAGCCGTTGGTTTCAACAACAGAGCTACCTGAGGTCATGGTGTTGACGACGCCTCCAGAAATAGTTGCATGGTGGATGATGAAAGGGATGGGCTATCAGCCAGGAAAGGGGTTGGGAAAGGAGCTGCAGGGGGTTGTGCACCCCATTAAAGCCATGCAAAGACCAAAGAGACACGGGCTTGGCTATGAGTCCAGTTTCACTCCGCGGATGGTCTACCGGCTAAAAAATGCCATGGGACTCCAAAAATTCTTTATCAAATGGGAGACCATGATGATGGCCGGGGACGAAGAAGAAGAACCAGTCAAGAGGAAGAAAGCACCAGAGCAAGAGGAGGAAGTGGACAACATGAGTTCATCTTTGGCTCGGTTGTTCATAGAGGAGGAAGAACCAGTCGAGGGCAAGTACATCTCTAAACAACTTGTCCACTTGAACCCACCTCCAAACAACATCCCGCGTGAGCCGTATCCTACAGTCACGTATTTCAAAATCCTCACTCTATCCCTCTTGTATTCGCTTGATGGGCTATCTAGCCCGATTCCTACTTCTGGGCCAAAATGGCCACCTGAACTGATCATTGGGCCTGAGAGCCCGTTCAAATCTTCTTACTCCACTGGGCTTCTATGCCCATTCCAATCCAACAACCTTGGGCCCGCATGCCCACCAATCGGGCCCACGTGCCCTTTAGATTTATTTTCTTGCTTTGGGCCCGCGTGCCCACCATTCGGGCCCACGTGCCCCTTAGATCTTTTCACTAGCTTTGGCCTATCTGCCCATTTCTTGTCATCATCGGGCCCACGAGCCCATTTTTCTCCCATTTGCTTAAGCTTTCTATTTCTGCTCGAGCCCCATCGGCTCATTCTCTTTTTGTTATTGAAAACACCCCAAAAAAAGGTCTTCTCGCAAACTCAGTTTTCTGTTGAAGAGACATCTCTACTTGTCTCGGAGGGTGCTCCCAACCAGGGACCCCTCTTCTCCAACTCACTGATCGATCTGCTCGATCCTTCACCCACTGTAGATACCACCTTTTCAATTTCATCTTTTTTAGGAGTAGTTAGGGTAGGAAAGAAGAAAATTCGAGGTAAACGTGTTCCAGAGAGATATCTCCAACAAATAGCTAAAAAATGCAAGGAATGTGCAAGGCTGCCAAGGTTTTTGGAAAATGCTATCCAGCTTGATGAAATCCAATATGATGATGAATTCAATGTAGATCATACACTCGGAGTTTACGAGATTTTATCAGAAAAGGATCCTGATTTCGAGGATGGAATTGAGGACTTGGCTGATGCGTATGCATCTGGACTTAAAAGGTTTGAAGAACCATCAGCCACGGTGGATGAACCGACAAAAGAACTGAATCTTGGAACACCGGAAGATCCCAAGACAAACCTTCTAAGTGCAAACCTCACTCCCACTGAGGAACAGAGTTTAATTGAAATTTTTTAAGAATATAAGGACACGTTCGCATGGACATACGAAGACATGCCCGGGTTAGACAACTCGTTAGTTGAACATCGTCTAACTTTGAAACCTGGAGTTACCCCGGTCAAACAAAAATTAAGGAGATTCCACCCTGATGTTGCACTTAAGATGAAAGAAGAGGTCGACAAGTTACATCAAGCAAAATTCATTAAGGTTGTCCTTTATCCACAATGGGTGGCAAACATAGTCCCTGTCATGAAGAAGGATGGTAGAGTTCGGATCTGTATAGACTTCAGGGACTTAAACCGAGCGTGTCCTAAAGATGACTTTCCTCTACCTCATATTGATGTGCTGGTTGATAACACTGCTGGATTCAAGATGCTATCATTCTTGGATGGCTATTCTGGATATAACCAAATCTGATTGGCCAAAGAGGACCAGGAGAAGACCTCGTTTACTACACCTTGGGGAACCTACTGCTATGTCGTCATGCCCTTTGGACTGAAGAATGCTGGTGCTACCTATCAGAGGGAAATGATGGCTATTTTCCATGACATGATGCATACCCTTGTAGAGGTGTACGTGGACGACCTGGTCGTTAAGTCCAAAAGCCGAGAAGATCACCCGGAAGTGTTAAGAAAGGTCTTGCAAAGGGCTAGGGAATATAAATGGAAGATGAACCCAAAGAAATGCACATTCGGAGTATCCTCAGGAAAACTGTTGGGGTTCATAGTGAGCAAAAGGGGCATAGAGATCGACCAAAACAAGGCCAAAGCAATCATTGGTATGCCTCCTCCGAGAAATATAAAAGAACTTCGAGGATTAATCGGGAGGCTATAGTTTGTCCGCCGGTTCATCTCACAACATTCCCAAAGGTGTAAACCTTTCTATGAGTTGACCAAGGCAGGGGCCGAGTTCAAATGGGATTCGAAGTGCCAGGATGCATTCGATGGATTGAAAAGATACCTGGCTAGTCCCCCTGTGCTTAGACCAACAGTCCCTGGCAAGCCCTTAGTTTTGTATATCTCGGTTTTGGAGAATTCTCTTGGGGCAGTCCTTGCACAAGTGGATGAAGAAGGGAAAGAGAGGGCAACTTACTACTTGTCAAAGATTTTTGATCCATGTGAGCAGAAGTATACTGTAGTGGAGAAGACCTGTGTTGCACTAGTTTGGGTAGTTCAGAAGCTTAAACACTATTTCTTAGTTCATGAGGTCAACCTTATTGCCCGCATCAATCCCATCAAATTCCTTCTGGAGAAAACTGTTCTAACTGATCGGTTAGGTCATTGGCAGAGCTTACTTTCCCAGTTTGATATCACCTATGTCCCCAGAAGGAGATTAAGGGCTATGCCATTGCCGAACATCTAGCCCACCACCCTATACCCCTCTTTCACCCGGTCTAATCGGAGCTCCCGGATGACGAACTAATGTTGATCTGATCTTCCCACCTTTGGACATTATATTTTGACGGGGCTCTGAATTCACACGGTAAGGGAATAGGAATCATCCTTCTATCACCCGAGGGTGTCACCATTCCACAGGCATTTCAGCTTGACTTCCCAGCAACCAACAATATAGCTGAATTTGAAGCCTTGCTGGCCGGGCTGGAGGCCGCTCATTTCTATGGTGCCACGGAATTGAGGGTGATAGGTGATAGCCAACTAATCCTTCGCCAAGTCCTAACCAAATACCGAACTTCTCATCCGAACCTCAAACCTTACCAAGAACTCACCTCTTGCTACATCAAACTCTTTTCCAAACTCACTTTTGTCCATGTTCCTCGATCTCAGAACATCCTTGATGATGCCTTATCCTCCTTAGCTTCATCTCTATCAATCCCACTAGGTAGACAGGTGCGGACTATTCATGTCCGTAGAAGGTCGATGCCAGCGATTAAGGATGGTCGATTTCTCAAGATCAAGGAGAGATTTGGCAGGAAGGAATATTTAGAGCAGAAAGAGGAGATTTCTCTGGTCGAGTTGGAAGAGTTAGATGAGGGTGAGGGGCCTTGGTTTGATGAGATTGCACGGTATTGTCAAGATTAGACATATCCACCTGGATCAAATGCAAAAGAAAAGAAGGCCATCAGGAGAGTATCCCAGAGGTATACCATCCTAAGAGGGGTGCTCTACAAGAGGAGCCTGAGCGGAATTTTATTGAGATGCGTTGATGAAGAAGAGACAGAATTGGTTGCTGAAGCTCGTAGTGACCCGTCTCGTACTCCTCTTCTTGGCCGTAGTAGTCCGACATCCCGACATGTCTTCCGGACCTTAGTGTCATGGGCATCCTGTCAAATTTTCTTACAAAATGGTTGAAAGAAAGCAAATGAAATGTGTAAATGCAAAGAGACTTTTGTTTGGTTATGATTGTTTGTTTGATTTGATTTGGTTTCACTTTGGTTGTTTGGCAAGCAAGTTGAACACAAAAGTTAAAAGGGATTTTTTTTAGGTGTTTTGAAGAAGAAGAATTTTTTGGTTGTTTTCAATTTTTGTGAGCAAGCAAGTTATGCAAACAAGGTTTTAAAATGACTACTCGACAATTTTTGGGTTGAAACCTTAGATTAGATAGATTGTTAGCAATTGTTCACTCAATTAGGTATGGTTCCTATTGCTTCAATCTTCAAGACCTAAGGTTGTCACTTTATCACCACGAGTAGGTACTTGGGTTCTTCGGGTTTTGGGAAGTGGTACAACTGGCCCAATCGTGAGGAGAGGAATACTCCACGGATGGGGACTTACGGAGGTCTTGATGGAAACAACCAAATCAACTAGGAAGGAATATCCCAGAAGAGAGGTTAGAATCCACCAAGAAGGTGTTTGGAGGGTGAGGGTGTGTTGGGAGAGAGAGCCCCCGCCTCGAATGCCCTACGGATCGGAGCAAGTCCGGTACCCGATGCAAAAGCTAATGCTAAAATGAAAAATGGAGGGTAGGAGAAAAAGAAGCAATCAATATGCAAACATGAATGAAAGCTATTAAATAAACCAAGCAAGTGAATGCAAACAAGACAAGCAATGATAAAGTAAACAAGTAACTAGCAACTAGCAACTAAAAGGTGGTTCGCGCGGGAACCGGCTTGTGTGGGAGTGTCCAATTGGGGACAAATCTGAAGTAAAGGTAAAATGATTGTCCATGCGGGGACCAATTTGAAAATAAAGTGGCTCACGCGGGAGCCGAGTTTTGGAAAGGTAGGTGGTTCACGCGGGAACCAATTTTTGAAGGAAAAGGGGTGGTTCACGCGGGAACCGGTTTGTTTGATTGGAAAAAGGAAAGGAGGGCCACGTGGGTGTAGACACGCCAAATTGGCCTGATTCGGAGCCCTAGACTCTTATTCCATAGGCGATATCTTTTATTTGACCGTTATCTGATCCGGACTACCTCGTGGAGATGAGCTAAGGACATTGGTGGAGCCCCCCTTGTTAGTTGAGAATGGACCAATGATTTCCGGAATATTGCCGTAACCTTCAAGCGAGAGCCACACGTGAACTGTAAAAACATGAAGCCCGCTCGATGACCGACCTTGAATGGTTCATAATTAAAGGTCTCGGGAGTCCCGCATGTGTTCCGTAACATTCAGGGTTTCCGAGAAGTCATTTCGGTAGGCGTCGGTCAATGACGGCTTTTTGTTACGGCTTTTTCGATCTGTGCTGACACGGCTATCCCGGACCACATGTTAGGCCTTTTCGGTCATCACCGGGTCTTTTCAGGTCATCCGGGTCGATTCTAGCCAAATATTTTATCAACCGGGGCTATAAGGCCGGTTCGGTCAATTTTAGGGTTTCGCGGCTTTTACGGCTTTCGATTCACGTTTACCAGGTTAATCTCAGATTTTTCGATGACTTCGGGTTGTCCGATCGGACCGGACTTGTTCGGTCATCATTTTAAGTCATCCCAAGTTGACCCGAGATTTATCGACCGGAACCGTGCTATTTCGGATCTTCGCCCCGGGTTTCGGCTTTCCGCGAGACGGTAAACCGGTAGAAAGCCCCGTGCGAACATCTCGGGAGTCATGCCGGCTGGTTTACCGACTTGAGGAGGTGCGGGTGAAGGCACTCTTTCCAACGTGACAAACGGGAGCCGAATCGGACATCCCGTTTGCAAGATACGGCTCGCGGAAAACAAACGGGAGCCGAATCGGACATCCCGTTTTCATTCCGACTTGCCGTTTGTTCGTGGCGGTTGCTACACTGAGGGCGCGCATCCAGGTTCTGTTTTTGATATCTGCCCACTTTCAGAATTTTTACTGACTTATACAGGAGGATTTCGAAGAAGTCATCAACATAGGAACTCTTCTTCTCTGAGTCCTCCGTCTACTCCAACAAACTGAACTCGATTCTGACATCGGGGTCGTCCGTAACACCCTCTACACCGAAGTCGCGCCAGAAGGGTGCAAAGTTACCCGAACCGGCATTTTCTCAACCAACTCGACTTCAACTCAAGCCGATCCATTCCATAAGCTTTCTCAACTTATTTAGCTCAGTTCATTTACTGTTTTAAAGCATATTTCAGTTTATTTGCATCATTTTTACATAATCAAAAATACAAAAAAAAGGGGTTAAGGCTCACCCCAATCCGGTGAGTTAGATTCCGATTGCTTCTTTCTCATCTTCTTACTACAGTTACTACACCTCCCATAGTTCTAATTATTTTATTCACTTGGTTTATTTTTCTAGTTTCACAGGTTGAACAAGCTAGCATTGATTGGAGACTCTTCTTCATCGGCCGGCCGAAGAAGAAGAAGGTTGAACCCATATCCCGATCTCCCACGCTAAGGTACACGGTCAAAACAACTCAATCTTGTTGTTATTCTATAAAGCGGAGCCCGCGGCTCCTGGCGACCACATTTCTCATGCTTTAATTTCATCTCCTCCTCACTCTCCTCCCACATGACCCGAACCATCTCCGATGCTCGAGCGACGCCGTGAGATGAAAGTTCGGGGATCAATGTGAGTGTGGGACCGAGGTGAAGAGTCTTTACCGCTTTTCGAGTGTTTTCCGATCCACTCCCATTCCCCAATTCCATCTTCACCTTCTTATCTTGAGGTGCCGATCCGGAACCCGTTTTCGGAGTCGACAGCTTTTTGGCAACCACGGTGGGACAACCAATGTCTTCAACCGTGCTAGCTTGATTGATCCGTGCAACTAGTTGTTTTCCGACTTGGTTCCCGCGTGAACCGGCTTGTCCTTTACCCTTTTCCATGTCAATTTACCTTTAAAAACTTGCTGATTACTCTTCCTTTAAGATTGTCCCCCATGTGGACTTGATTTCTAGTATTTAATTTCAGCCCGGTTCCCGCGTGAACCACTTTTCTTCTTATAAACCGGTTCCCGCGTGAACCACCTTTCTTTTCCAACTCGGTTCCCGCGTGAACTAACTTACTTTCAGATCGGTCCCCGCGTGGACCACCCATTTGCAACACCTTTAGATTGGCCCCACGTGGCCCTCCTTCTATTTTGTCAACTCTTACATCGGTTCCCGCGTGAACCACCCCTTTCTTCATTAAAACCGGTTTCCGCGTGAACCAAACCCTTTTCTAAACCGGTTCCCGTTTGAACCAACTCACTTTCAGATAGGTCCCCGCGTGGACCACCCCTTTGCACCAATTAGATTGGCCCCACGTGGCCCTCCTTTCCTTTTTCCAACCAAACAAACCGGTTCCCGCGTGAACCACCCACTTTTCCTTCAAAAGCCGGTTCCCGCATGAACCACCTACTTTTCCAAAACTCGGCTCCTGCGTGAGCCACTTTATTTTCAAATTCGGTCCCCGCGTGGACCATCCTTTTACCTTTACTTCAGATTTTTCCCCAATTGGACACTCCAACACAAGCCGGTTCCCGCGCGAACCACATTTTAGTTGCTAGTTTCTAGTTACTTGTTTTACTTTCTCATTGCTTATCTTGTTTGCATTCACTTGCTTGGTTTATTTAATAGCTTTCATTCATGTTTGCATATTGATTGCTTATTCTTCTCCTACCCTCCATTTTTCATTTTTGCATTAGCTTTTGCATCGGGTACCGGACTCGTTCCGATCCGTAGGGCATTCGAGGCGGGGGCTCTCTCTCCCAACACACCCTCACCCTCCAAACACCTTCTTGGTGGATTCTAACCTCTCTTCTGGGATATTCCTTCCTATTTGATTTGGTGGTTTCCATCAAGACCTCCGTAAGCCCCCATCCGTGGAGTATTCCTCTCCGCACGATTGGGCCGGTTGTACCACTTCCCAAAACCCGAAGAACCCAAGTACCTACTCGTGGTGATTGAGTGACAACCTTAGGTCTTGAAGATTGGAGCAATAGGAACCATACCTACTTGAGTGAACAATTGCTAACAATCTATCTAATCTAAGGTTTCAACACATTAATTGTCGAGTAGTCATTTTAAAACCTTGTTTGCATAACTTGCTTGCTCACAACAATTAAAAATAAAAAATTCCTCTTTCAAAACACCTAAAAAAAATCCCTTTAATTTTTATGTTCAACTTGCTTGTCAAACAACCAAAGTGAAACCAAATCAAATCAAACAAACAACCATAACCAAACAAAAAAAAACTCTCTTTGCCTTTACACCCTTCATTTGCTTTCTTTCAACCATTGTGTAAGGAAATTTGAAAGGATGCCCACTCTAAGGTCCGGAAGACACGTCGGGATGTCAGACTACTACGGCCAAGAAGAGGAGTACGAGACGGGTCACTACGAGCTTCAGTAACCCATGGTCCAACCAGATGGCCATGTTAATGCCGTGATGGAACCTGAGGTCCAAGATCCTGCTCACCGATCCACTTCACATATTATAGAACAAGCTCTCAAGGATCTATCTCTTCACCTTGATCCCGAGGCCTTTGCAATTATCCAATCTGCCACTAAGGGCAAGATGCCCACCAATCAAGCTCCGATCGAGGGAAATCAAGCCCCCTCACCACCCCAACCGGCAGTCAGGCCCTTGATCATCTCTTCTCCTGGGCAACCTTGTCGTGTCTCTACTCACCCCGTTGTGGGGCATTCACACAATTCTGCACCAGTTCCTGTTTCCAACCCACCTCTTCCAACCCAATCAAGTAAACACTTTGCTCCCGCGGCCCAGGAATCCAGCCTCACCCAGGTGTTAATGAACAAAATCAACCAGATGGATGAGCGCTTCGAAGAGATGAGGCACCGCCTCGATTCTAAAGCCATCCCTGAAATCTCTGTCCCATCCTTCCCGCTCTACACCTTCCTCCTTCGAGATACCGGTCTTCCAACGTTACAACGGGATCGGTAATCCTTTCAACCATCTAAAGAGCTTTCTCTATGACTCCTCATTACGGAAAAATGACCGCAAAGCCCTTGCCTTCCTATTCCGCCGGTCATTGGATGGATCCGCCCTTGACTGGTTCTATTCTCTTGATTCCATTGAGGCGGCGGATTTCGACATTGTCAAGATGAAGTTTCTACAGAGGTACAAGGATAGGGTGGGGCCAGCCTGCTCGATAACTGACTTAATTGCTGAAAAGATGAGGCCGGATGAGGACTTTGCCAGATTTGCTGATCGGTGGAGGGGAAGGGCTGAGAGGCTTGTGGATACCATCTCAGAGGGGGAGCAGGTGAGGATGCTCATTGGGAACACCACGCCTAACCTTCGCAACCTTCTGATCATGCACCGTCCAACAACCATGAGTGAGTTGTGTGATAGCGCCCGCTACCTCCAAGCCCACTTTAAGGATGCATCCATGATCAACCCGTTCGACACCAAGCCCCGTAATACTAGAAAGCCTACACTGTAGGACCCACCACCGAAGGGGTAGTAAATAATGAGAGCATCAATGCCATGGGTAACCGGGGTGGGTACCGTCAAAGCCAATACCGTAACCCACCACCCAATCAACAATACCGCCCGGCCCCTCAACCGGCTCCTCAGCCACAGCAACAACTTGCATACAACCGAGCACCACCACAGCAACCCACCTACAACCGAGCACCCCAGCAACCAAATGCCTACAACCGAGCGCCTCAACAACAACATGTCTACAACCGACCACCACCACCACAACAAGCCTACAACCAAGTGCCACCACCAGCCAACCGACCTAGGAGGGGGACCCAAGAGAGAATACTACCCTCAACTGCCATTCCCCCTCACCGATATCTTCAACGCATTGATGGCTGAACAGCAGCTAGAGCTTCCAAAGGAGAGAGAAGGATGGCCAGCAAATGTTGACATGACAAAATACTGCGCTTACCATCGGTATCCTGGGCACACGGTGGATGTCTCTGTTTCCAGTTTAAAGATTACATTCATGACCTCAACGATCAGGGGAACATTGACTGGGCACAGATGGGAGAGTCTATACAAGCCATGAAGGCACGGCAGAATCAACCTCGGCGACAACAAGTACAATAGCAGCCCGGCCTGGGCATAGTCCAAGATCCGCTCCCGGTACAAGCGCCAGCACCAGCACCACCAAACCAACGACTCGGCCTCGTCCACTCCGCCATCAAGGAGTCAACCCACCATTCCCAGGGTTGGCAGGTCGAGGATCAAATCACCTCCATGCCCACCATACCAACCCCACCTACAAACCGCACCATACACTCCATACCGAGAGCCGCCCCCAGCCCACCAACTATCCAAACACCACTACCCTCACCAACCATTAACCCTCCACGGCGCTTAATCATTAGACCGCCACCAGCCTCCCAACCAGCACCCCAACCTAACCCACCAACCACCATTAATCCTCCACGGCATCTAATCATTAGACCGCCACCAACACCCCAGACATCACCTAACCTACCAGTCACTGCCACCCCACGATCCCTCATCATTAGACCATCACCACCAACACCCCAACCATCACCCAACATACCGGCCTCCACCAATCCACGACCCCTCATCATCCGATCCTCACCACCCCTACCTACCATGGGCTCCTCAACCTACCAACCAACCCTACCATCACTATCATCACCACTTCCCCCTACCACGCTGGCGCCGGTACTTCGTAGCGGGAGGATGTTCCAAAGGGTCTTCCACCAGGTCGGGATACAACCACAGGAACAGGCAGAAGAGGAGGTGGTAGAAGAACCATTGCCCGGCACGGCATATGACCTATTGAAGCACTTGGACAAAATGCCGGCACGGATTTCAATTCTGGAGCTTATAAAGAGGTCAAAGAACCATCAGGACATCCTACAACAAAATTTGCAGCGGGTCATGGTCAATGAGGACCTCCCGCCTGAGAAGATCATTACTGTCCTGACCCCGAGGAGTGAACATCCGGCACTCACCTTTACACAGGAGGAGTTGGCATGGCCAGAGATCAGAAAGTACGCCTTGCGCATTGCAGTAGTCATCCGAGGCGTGGAGATCAAGTCCTGCTTGATTGACATCGGAGCATCCATAAATGTCATGCCGCCAGAAACATTGCAACTTTGCGGCATCTTCGATGAAGAAATCGAGCCTTCTGCCGTCACGGTGACCGCATATGACAACTCCCGGAAGCCGGCACGAGGGGTGGTTACGTTGGAAGTAGGGCTCGGGCCGTGTGCTGTCACCGCCGAGTTTCACGTTCTAGAATTAGACCCTACATTCAAAGCTATCTTGGGACACCCGTACCTTGAGGCAATAGGAGCTGTTGCCTCCACTAATCATCAGTGTCTGAAGTTCCCATACAAGGGCCAGGTGATCAAAGTAACGAACATCCCCATTCACGTGGATGACCCCTCTTCTGCACTACCAATATCAAAATCTGTCCAGCCGTTGGTTTCAACTACAGAGCTACCTGAGGTCATGGTATTGACGACGCCTCCAGATTCAGTTGCGTGGCGGATGATGAAAGGGATGGGCTATCAGCCAGGAAAGGGGCTGGGAAAGGAGCTACAGGGGGTTGTGCACCCCATTGAAGCCGTACAAAGACCAAAGAGACACGGGCTTGGCTATGAGCCCAGTTTCACTCCGCGGATGGTCTACCGGCCAAAAAATGCCATGGGACTCCAAAAATTCTTTATCAAAGGGGAGACCATGATGATGACCGGGGACAAAGAAGAAGAACCAGTCAAGAGGAAGAAGGCACCAGAGCAAGAGGAGGAGGTGGACAACTTGAGTTCATCTTTGGCTTGGTTGTTCATAGAGGAGGTAGAACCAGTCAAGGGCAAGTCCATCTCTAAACAACTTGTCCACTCGAACCCACCTTCAAACAGCATCCCGCATGAACCGTATCCTACGGTCACGTATTTCAAAATCCTCACTCTATCCCTCTTGGATTCGCTTGATGAGCTATCTAGCCCAATTCCCACTTCTGGGCCAAAATGGCCACCTGAACTGATCAATGGGCCTGAGAGCCCATTCAATTCTTCTTACTCCACTGGGCTTCTATGCCCATTCCAATCCAACAACCATGGGCCCGCGTTCCCACCAGTCGGGCCCACGTGCCCTTTAGATTTATTTTCTTGCTTTGGGCCCGCGTGCCCACCATTTGGGCCCACGTGCCCCTTAGATCTTTTCACCACCTTTGGGCCGGTCTGCCCATTTCTTGTCATCATCGAGCCCGCGAGCCCATTTTTCTTCCATTTACTTAAGCTTTCTATTTCTGCTCGAGCCCCATCGGCTCATTCCCTTTTTGTTATTGAAAATACCCAAAATACCCAAAAAAAAACGTCCTCTCACAAACTCAGTTTTCCATTGAGGAGACGTCTCTACTTGTCTCGGAGGGTGCTCCCAACCAGGGACCCCTCTTCTCCAACTCACTGATCGATCTGCTCGATCCTTCACCCATTGTTAATACCACCTTTTCAATTCCGTCTTCTTTAGGAGTAGTTAGGGTAGAAAAGAAGAAAATTCGAGGTAAACGTGTGCCAGAGAGATATCTCCAACAAATAGCTCAAAATGCAAGGAATGTGCAAAGCTGCCAAGGTTTTTGGAAAATGCTATCCAGCTTGATGAAATCCAATATGAGGATGAATTCAATGTAGATCATACACTGGGAGTTTATGAGGTCTTATCAGAAAAAGATCCTGATTTCGAGGATGGAATTGAGGACTTGGCTGATGCGTATGCATCTTGACTTAAAAGATTTGAAGAACCATTAGCCACGGTGGATGAACCGATAAAAGAATTGAATCTCGGAACACCGGAAGATCCCAAGACAATCCTCCTAAGCGCAAACCTCTCTCCCACTGAGGAACAAAGTTTAATTAAAATTCTGGAAGAATATAAGGACACGTTCGCACGGACATACGAGGACATGCCGGGGTTAGACAACTCGTTAGTTGAACATCGTCTAACTTTGAAACCTGGAGTTACTTCGGTCAAACAAAAATTAAGGAGATTCCACCCAGATGTTGCACTTAAGATGAAAGAAGAGGTCGACAAGTTACATCAAGCAAGATTCATTAAGGTCGTCCTTTATCCGCAATGGGTGGCAAACATAGTCCCTGTCATGAAGAAGGATGGCCGAGTTCGGATCTGTATAGACTTCAGGGACTTGAACCGAGCGTGTCCTAAAGATGACTTTCCTCTACCTCATATTGACGTATTGGTTGATAACACTGCTGGATTCGATTTGTTGTCATTCATGGATGGCTATTCTGGATATAATCAAATCCGGTTGGCCGAAGAGGACCAGGAGAAGACCTCGTTCACCACACCTTGGGGAACCTACTGCTATGTCGTCATGCCCTTTGGACTGAAGAATGCCGGTGCTACCTATCAGAGGGCAATGATGGCTATCTTCCATGACATGATGCATACCCTTGTAGAGGTGTACGTGGATGACCTGGTCGTTAAGTCCAGAAGCCGAGAAGATCACCCGGAAGTGTTAAGAAAGGTCTTGCAAAGGGCTAGGGAATATAAATTGAAAATGAACCCAAAGAAATGCACGTTCGGAGTATCCTCAGGAAAACTGTTGGGGTTCATAGTGAGCAAAAGGGGCATAGAGATCGACCCAAACAAGGCCAAGGCAATCATTGTTATGCCTCCTCCGAGAAATATGAATGAACTTCGAGGATTAATCGGGAGGCTACAGTTTGTCCACCGGTTCATCTCACAACACTCCCAAAGGTGTAAACCTTTCTATGAGTTGACCAAGGCGGGGGCCGAGTTCAAATGGGATTCGAAGTGCCAGGATACATTCGATGGTTTGAAAAGATATCTGGCTAGTCCCCCTGTGCTTAGACCACCAGTCCCTGGCAAGCCCTTAGTTTTATATATCTCGGTTTTGGAGAATTCTCTTGGGGCAGTCCTTGCACAAGTTGATGAAGAAGGGAAAGAGAGGGCAACTTACTATTTGTCAAAGATCTTTGATCCATGTGAGCAGAAGTATACTGTAGTGGAGAAGACCTATGCTGCACTAGTCTGGGTAGTTCAGAAGCTTAAACACTATTTCTTAGCTCATGAGGTCAACCTTATTGCCCGCATCAATCCCATCAAATTCCTTTTGGAGAAAACTATTCTAACTGATCGGTTAGGTCGTTGGCAGAGCTTCCTTTCTCAGTTTGATATCACCTATGTCCCCCAGAAGGCGATTAAGGGCTATGCCATTGCCGAACATCTAGCCCATCACCCCATACCCCTCTTTGACCCGGTCCAATCGGAGCTCCCGGATGACGAACTAATGTTGATCCGATCTTCCCACCTTCGGACGTTATATTTTGATGGGGCTCTGAATTCACACGGTAAGGGAATAGGAATTGTCCTTCTATCACCCGAGGGTGTCACCATTCCACAGGCATTTCAGCTTGACTTCCTAGCAACCAACAATATAGCTGAATATGAAGCCTTGCTGGCCGGGCTGGAGGCCGCTCATTTCTATGGTGCCATGGAATTGAGGGTGATAGGTGATAGCCAACTAATTCTTCGCCAAGTCCTAACCAAATACCGAACTTCTCATCCAAACCTCAAACCTTACCAAGAACTCACCTCTTACTACATCAAGCTCTTTTCCAAACTCACTTTTGTCCATGTTCCTCGAGCTCAGAACATCCTTGTTGATGCCCTAGCCTCCTTAGCTTCATCTCTATCAGTCCCGTTAGGTAGACAGGTGCGGACTATTCATGTCCGTAGGAGGTCGATACCGACGATTAAGGATGGTCGATTTCTGAAGATCAAGGAGAGATTTGGCAGGAAGGAATATCTAGAGCAGAAAGAGGAGATGTCGCTAATCG
Organism: Cryptocoryne crispatula var. balansae; assembly: GCA_036172225.1. Taxonomy (NCBI): domain Eukaryota; kingdom Viridiplantae; phylum Streptophyta; class Magnoliopsida; order Alismatales; family Araceae; genus Cryptocoryne; species Cryptocoryne crispatula. The sequence goes on from CM069924.1 coordinate 15,852,270, forward strand.
AGTTGGAAGAGTTAGATGAGGGTGAGAGGCCTTGGTTTGATGAGATCGCGAGGTATTGTCAAGATCAAACATATCCACCTGGATCAAATGCAAAAGAAAAGAAGGCCATCAAGAGAGTATCCCAGAGGTATACCATCCTAGGAGGGGTGCTCTACAAGAGGAGCCTAAGCGGAATTTTATTGAGATGCGTTGATGAAGAAGAGGCAGAATTGGTGCTTAAGGAAGCACATTCCGAGGTCTGTGGGGGCCATGTCAATGCTCAAGCTCTTGCCAAGAAAATCATCAGGCAGGGGTATTATTGGCCAACCCTAGAAGAGGATTGCTCCATCTTTGTCCGGCACTGTCATTCTTGCCAACTTCATGCCGACAAGATCCATTCTCCCGCATCTTCCCTTTATCCGATACATGCCCCATGGCCCTTCGCCATGTGGGCTTTCGATATCATTGGCCCTCTAAGTGATCTTAACTCTGAAATCTGTTCCAAATCATTCATCCTGACGGCAACAGAGTACTTCACCAAGTGGGCAGAAGCGGAAGCGTTCGTGGAGATTAAGGCATCAACACTATGCTCCTTCATCAAGCGCAACATCATCGCCAGGTTCGGGATACCTAGCGACATTATCACCGACAACGGACCGCAATTTCTCTCTCAAGATCTGTGTGATCTTTGCAACAGGTACCGCATTGTATTGCATCATTCATCTCCTTATTACCCGCAAGGCAATGGTCAAGCAGAAGCCACCAACAAAACTTTGATTAAAATCATCAAGAAAACCTGTAAGTCTAGCAAGTTCGCAGACTGGCCAGATAAGCTTGTAGATGCCCTATGGGCTTATCGTACTTCTGTACGGACCCCCACTAGTCAAACCCCATATGCTCTCGCATATGGGATGGAAGCGGTGGTCCCATACGAAGTACTCCTTCCATCACTCCGAGTTCAACTCGATAGGGACATCCCTGTCGATGAGAGACGAGAATCTCTCCTTGCACAACTTGAACTCCTAGATGAAAGAAGGTTGGCTGCCTCCGAGCATGCCCGGACTTATCAGAATCGATTGAAAATGTTTTATCAAAAGAGGGTGGTAGAGAGAAAGTTCAAAATCGGTGAGATGGTAGTTAAACGTATATTCGTTAAGCCGGGTGGTCCCCGCTCCAAGTTGCAACCTAACTGGGAAGGGCCTTTTGTTATAACTGAAAAATATCCAGGCAATGCATATGAGCTAACCAACGCCGATGGAGAAAAATTGAACCATCCATGGAACGGCGTTTACCTCAAAAAATATTTTCCTTAGAAAAAAAAATAGAGAATTTCTAGTATGATATTAAGTCATCGATCCAAGGGTGTTAGCTAGAAGACAAGGGTAGACATCACCTTGCACACACAACACCTCCCGATCCCAGAATCTAGATAGCCCAACACTCAAGAGAGGCAAGGCAGAACCCTGAAGGCGGAAAGGAAACCTTACCCTATTCTCTTCTATTCGGTCCAAGATAGGTGAAGGGGACTAGAGGAGGATAGTATCGAAAATGCCCGCCGCCTTAGTAGGAGGCCATCTCATAGGGTGCAAAAGGGTGCCAAAAGATGGGCAATGAACCCCACAGGTTTAAACAAATATGGGCCTGTCTGAACGAGTACCCGAAAGAATAGAAAATGAAAAGAAGGCACCAAAAGATGGGCAATGACCCCACAGGTCAAAGACTTGTCTAAATAAGTGCCATATGTAGAAAAGACCCGAAGTGGCCGAACCCCAACGGGCAATTTGGGCATGAGTAGAGAAACCCTCCTCAACACCCCCAAATCCTATCAAAGACTTCCTCTATTATTCTTCCATCTTAAAACCCCTAGGGTAGGGTAGACTGTCCAAACTCAGGGGGAATCCAAACCGATCAAGAGAAGAGGGCAAGAAAGATTCTGGGTATGGAACCTTATTTTCACGTGGTGTTTATCACTTAAATCTTGGTTAACACTCAAAGATCGATGAATTGTTTCAATACTGGCACATTCTCCACAAAAAAATGAATATTTTCAAGAATCCAAAAAAATCAAATATTTTCAAAAATCCAAAAAAAAAATCCGAAAAAAAATTGAATATCTTCAAAAAAATAAAAAAAATTGAATACTCTCCAAAAATCTAAAAAAGTGCATCATCTAACTTGGCATAACCTTGATTTTTGCCTTTGCTAGCATTCATGTTTATCTTTATGTCTTGCATGTTTCATTTCCGCATTGCATATTTACCTTCATTATCACCCCATTAAGAGGGCTCCTCCCTTTGACCTAAGTCAAAGTTGGCCATAATAGGCAAAGGGATGAGTCGTTGTGAAGATCTAATCCTCTTTTTTCAAGTGTTTTCAGGGACTTTAAAATAAGAGGAGAAAGTTCTCTCAACGACAGGATTCTGAGATCAAGAAGGGAGCAACTCTCACCATAGCAGGTAAGCTCTCTCAACTTTTACCTTGTCTGTCATTTTGTGCATTCTACCTGGTTGATAAGGCTGCCCCCCTTGACATATAAGCAAGGCAAGATAACAATAGGCAAGGGGGTAAGCCATAGAACAGATTTAACCCTTCTATTGAGTATTTTAGAAAAGAAACACAAGTCAAGGAGGGGTGAGAATCTTGCCAACAGGTATGTCTCTTAACCCTACATCTATTACTTATTTTTATTATTTACTATCCCTTAGAAGGCTTCGCCCCTTGACAGACTTGCAAGGGGCTAAGCCGAAATGTGATACTAACTACCCTTTTGAGCGATGTCAAGCGCATCAAATAAACACTGAAGCAAACAGGTGAAGATCTGATTATGCCATTAAGTGCTACAACAAAGAAGAAAAGCAGCTACAACATCAGAAAAGCTAAGCCTACTACAGAAATCAGTGCCTGCTGCTACCCCCTCCAGGAGAATGACCATGTGGAGGAGGCATGGTAGCCGTGTCCACCAAAGCTGCTGCAGCCGCCTCATTGTGGCGACGCTCTGAAGAAGTGGCCAGGAACGCAGAAGCACCGTGCTCGTGGCTCTGGCTCTGGCCACTCTGCCCCTGCTGGCTCCGCCCGTGGTGACCCCGACTACGAGCAACGCCACCACTCCGATGCGTGCCACTCCGATGGGAGCTGCTCTGATGGGTGAAACTCTGACTCGGCTGTGGAGGGATGCCCTGGCAGTAAACCTGCAATGTTGCCTCTGCTGCCGACAAACGAACCTGTGCTGCGCAGTGCATCCGCTCCGAGAGATCGCATGGCCTCGGCTATGCCGGCGCTCCATCTCGCGCATGGCTCTCTCGTGCTGAAGGCGGAGATCCGAGACGATCATCCGGGAACGAAGATCGGCCGGGGCGGACCGCAATGTCTCCACCTCGGACTCCAAGGACCGGATACGGGAGGACAAGCTACTCGAAGCTCGGCAACCCGGAAGAAGAGGAAGTATATGAACCAGGAAAAATCAACAACCAGAATAGACAACAATGAAAGATACCTCTCCTTCCTTGGTCGTCAAGGCCTCTCTCGCCTCACTAAGACGCTGGCGTAGCTGAGCCACCTCTTCCCTCGACAGAGAAGGAGGTGAACCCTCAGCACGAGCCTTCCGCTGTGAAAAGAAGAAAAACACATCAAGGCAATCATATGTTGAGGATACAAATGAAGGTCAAAGGCAGTGTCTACCTCAGTCTCCAGCATGCCGCGAAGAGTGGCCACCTCCTGCCGAAGGTCAACAATCTCCAGCTGTTGGCGTAGCAGTAGAGAGCCCGAGCCTCCCGAAATGACATGAAGGTCGAAGAGAACAACAACACAGAATTAAAGGAAAGTGAGAAGCTTTTACCTGACCCTCTGGAACAAACAAGTGGCCGTACGCCTCCGCGTATCGATGAACTACCTCGCCGCCTTCATACCACAAAGTGATCGAGGCGTGGTGCCTCTCCACCCAGTCCACGGGGAGGAGAAGGCGCCTGGGACGAGCACCAACTAGGGGAAGAGGAGGAGAAGGCTCCAACCAGTCCTGCTCCAGACCGAGGGCACGTGCCGAGAACCGAAGCCACAGTGGCGCCAGCTCATTGACGCACAGAAGATGAAGATCGCGGCCGAAGACACGACCAGCGTGGGCAATCCAGGGCTGGAGATGGTCATCGGTCATGAGATATGGCCTCCAACACACCTGTGGGAAGCAAAATCATGATTATTATTTCAACAGGAGAATATTGATACACAAATTAAACACATGCCTCAGTGTGTGGGAAGCGGAGAATCTGTGCACGAATCGAAGCCAACTGGCTGCGATGACCACCAGTAGGGCGGATACGCTCCCAACGAGCCATCAGGGGGAGGAGGTCGGGGTAGGACTGCTGTGCCCGACCCAGGGGGAAGTAGAGGTAGCTCCAGACCTGTAAAAGGCACAACTCGTCAAAGCGAAGCAGAGCAATACAAGTGTACAAGAAAGGAAAGCTGCTAAAAGTCACCTGAAGAAAAGGAGAGAAGCCGGCAACCGAAACAGAACCCGCCTCGAGTGGAGGCCACAGAACAAATGGGCGAGCATCGCTGCCCCCACGCGACCGTGCCACCCTGCTCCAGGTCAGCAAGCAAAGGGAGGAACCGCAGATGGATGCGGTCCGTCTTCGAGCCCAACAGAAGGCGCCCGAAGAAGAAGAGGAGGAAGCGGCGCAGGTCTACATCCGCCTCTAAAGAGCCAGGTAACCCGGTAAATGCCGCTGCAGCCTGGCCGACCAAGCGGCAGAAAAAGTTGTCCTGGCTCTCGCCACGGACACGCTCGGCATCCACCAAGCCTACCATCTCACCAGCCTCTAGTCTGGCGATAGTGCGTAGGCCATCCTCCGGGTCGAACTCGGGCTCATATGCGAAGAGGGCCCGGAACTCCCGCGAATAGTCAGAAGAGGTGGCACACACCACCGGCCTACCGTAAACACGAAGACCGCTGATGTGTGCAACATACTCTAATGAGGGCACCATGTGCCCCCATGGGAACAGAAACACAAAGGAGTCTGGGTCCCAGGACTCGCGGAGGACCTGAACCAGTGGTAGGTCCTCCCAAAAAGGAGTCACCCGGAGGATGGGCCCAAACCCCATCTCCTCTAACCGAACCCGCCGGAAGTCCGGTAGGCCTAGGTAGGCAGCATGCACCAGGTCCCACGAGATCCGAGATTTTATCCGGGCCTACAATAGAATCATTTCATTAGTTCACTCAATTATTATTGTCAAAATGCAAAGGAGCTAATCATTAAGTGCAGGAAAATAAAATGTACCTCTCGGACTGCCGGAAGCTCAGGCTCCTCAGAATCGGAGTCATGGCGGCGAACACGTCTCGGCATCTGTGCCAAAAGGGAAGTTAATATTAAACATTGTTACATACATTTTTATTTATTTCATATAAAAAAAATTTGCCGAACGCGCCCTCCCCTCATTTGGAGAGGGAGGGCGCGCTCAGCGCGCCCTCCATTTGAGGGCGCGCTGAGCGCGCCCTCACAGTAGGGGCGCGCTCTACGCGCCCCTTCCCTGAGAGAAGAGTGAGGGCGCGCAGACCGCGCCCTCATATTGGGGGCGCGGTCTGCGCATCCCTGAACCAGGGGCACGCTCAGCGCGCCCCCGGTCGGAGGGCGCGGTCAACATTTTTGCGTTGACCGCACCCTCTCACCTGCTTGATTCTTATTTTCGCGATAACTTCGTCAAATCAACTCTGAATCGCGTTAAACTTGAACCAAATCGAAGAGAATAAGCCGATCTACATTTTTTGTGACAGGGGCACTAACCTTTGACGGCATTTCGGACTCCGGATCTGAGTTGGAACTCTGGAGCTTCTAGCGCGAGGAGAGATAGTGAACAGGTGGAAATGAGATATTCTTACCCCAAGTGGGTATTTATAGAGAGTAAAAATGTGAAAATAGGAGAAATTTGAAAATATCACTCAAGGTTTACAAAATCGAGCTGATCGCAATGTCACTGAAAGAATTCCGATCTGATGCACGGTTTGCTCAAAATAATTTTGTGAAGAAAAATTCTCTTTAAATTCTCACCAAAAATCTCTCTTTTCACGTAACTTTGAATGTCTCAATTCCTAAATTAGCTAGACATATTCATGTTTTTTATCATCACTAGCTAACATTTTTCAGGGGTCGGAGAAAATTCTATACATTTATTAGTCCGAAATGGTGAAAATGTATTTTTCAGAGCAAAATTGATAAAAATGGCGAAAATTTCAGAAAGCGCCAAGCTGTTCGTAAAATCGAGCCGATCAAGGAGTCACCGAAATAAAATTCATCAGACTCATGGTTTGCTTTGAAAAATTACCTAAAGAAAAAAGGCATGTTAAAACCTTTCAAAAATATCTTGTTTCATGTTAAAAAATATTCAAGTTGTTGAAAATTAACAAGGCATATTCATCATAATTTTCAACATTTGTCTTGCATTTTTCCGAAACAAGGTAAATTTCTTTTGAATTTTCACTCAAACTTGCTATAAATAATTCATTATTTATTCAAAATAAAAACAACATGGCTGACAAGTTAAAGCAGAAAAGAAGACTCTCGTGCAAGTAGAAGCTTCAATGCGGAGATGTAGCGGCGCTTCCGGTCGGGGTCCTCCTCAATCGGGAGGCTTGGGCGGCACACCCGACTCGTCTCCCACAATGCAATGACCGAGATCGCCTCCTCCTCGTCATCCACGAGCCAAGCCGCCTACCCTTGATAGGTGACAGGTGGGACAGCTTGGGCAAATCGTACCGAGGCAAGCCGATCTGGGAGTGGCAACGGTGAGCGTTGTACAACACAAAGGCCGAACCTGTAACCAGGCGGAGATCAACGCCGGGACAAAGCACACCTGCAAGTCCTTCTGCATCAAGGAAGCAGAAGAGTGCAAGAAGCTAGAACGGTTCATGGAGGCAAAGTGAGCACGCCAGTCCGGCCTTTTCTTCACTGATGCACACCTATTGGCGACTCTCTCGCCGAAGCCAAGCGCATCGGCATATGGGAACAAGGGGCTACGACGGAAGAGCTGCGACCTGGTGGCCACCTCACCGGCTGGATCGAACTTAAAGTGAAGATCGGCCCAGCAAGCAAGTAAAAGCGCACTGCCAAAGGGAGGATAGCCCACGCAAGCTGCGGACAGTCCGCAGTACAAGAAGCCCAGAACTGAAGGCCCCAACCGCGCACCGCTCCAGATGCCGCGGATGCATGAGAGTTGATCAACCTCCAGGAAACCATCCTCTGCAGGAAACAAGAACACCGCGGCAAGGCAAGCCGCGAAACCCTTTGCACCGCGCAGAATCCGGTCCTCGTCCAGACCAGGAGCCGTCAGAAGAGAGATTGTCCAAGCCACCAACTTGGGAACACTGATTCGCTTGCCGGCCAACAAGGTGCTGATCTGCCGAGCCTCGACAAAATCCTGCAAGAATTCCAAGCAAGAGAGGGGTCATGAAGGGATGAACATACCTTCAGTTTCTCCCTTCTTAGTCCGAGGGAGGCCGAGAAGGAGCTCTGCTTCTTCAAGAAGAACTGTACACTCAAAGCTGCCGAACACGAACGTGTGAGTGTCGGGGTGCCACAACTCAACAAGAGCTCCCATCAAACCGAAGTCAAGGGAGTAGCCTGAATATTGCTTGGCATGGATCAAGAGCCCGGTTAAGCCCCAATCTCGAAGAATCGCTCTAACCGACAAGCCGAGGACGTCAAGCAAGCCGGAAAGCCATGGAGGTGAGCAATACCGGCGTGGACCAGGGAAGTTTGGGTAATCCTACACCCAAACAGAAGGTAAGAGAAAACTTTTTTTAAGAAAAAGAAGAAGAGAGTGGTTGAAGGCTAAAATTGGCAGCGAACTTACCAAGTCGGCACCGATTCTGGCCTTCAGATGACCCGGGACACTTGAAATACCTCGAACCGAGCCAACACGCTGCTTTTTCAAAGGAGGAGCCATCCTGGGTGTTGGTAGGACGATTTGGTCATCCTAAGAGGTGTTTATATAGGGGAAATCGGTCCCGATTTGAACCGGATTCGGATCCGGTCAAAACAGGAAACTGGGATCGAACGCGCCCCCAAAGTGGGGGCGCGCAGGCCGCGCCCCTGGTTCGGGGGCGCATTCTATCAAATTCTTCCAAAATTTCTCAAAAAAAAATCATAAAAAAATCAGAAAAAATCAGAAAAAATTTGTAAAATCAAATACATTTATGCTTGATTTTTATTAAGGTCGAATGAACATCATTGTTCATTCGAAACTAACATTTTGATGAAAGACAGGAATTGCTCGCGGAAACAGAAGAATCAACATGGGAAACCCCCATAACTTGCCAACTAGCATATATGTCGCTAGTCGTGTATTATTATCTTATACATTATTTGTTGAAGACCATGAGCACGGAGAAGACTTGACCCGAGATCCCCTTCATCAAAATCTACGATAGTCGGGTCATCTCTAATACTCACGGATAGCCAAAGTTGTGCTGTGAGGGACGATAGTTCCCGAATGGGTATCTTGACCTCATAGACAATCTATATCTTCAACTATTTGTTACATAAGTTTTGTTTTGTTTTCTTGAGCCCAACATGCATCATGTAGCATTAATTGCATTACATACAGCATTTCCCAAACTTCACCTTCTCACTCTCTCGATCATTCTAAATCCCACCGTGTTTTCTAATCCCATAGTGTTCTCTAATCCCATCATGATCTCTAGTCCCACCAACCTCTCTAATATCCCACCGTGTCTATTAATCCCACCGTGTTCGGTAATCACTTTGTGCCCTTAAATCTTTCATTTCTTTTCACCATGGGGGCCATTGCAACTTCTTTGCTATTCATCCCACCATGACAGCTAATTCATCCTGCCAAGGGCCTTCTATTTTGTCAGAACTTGCACCGTCAATATCTTCATGGTCTATGCTTAAACATTTGCCTTTCGGAATCTGAGATCATTCCATTCCGAATTGAATCTTGTCTCTTGGAAGACTTAAATGAATCTGAGAGCCTGAATGTGCTCGATTGGTATTCTTTTACTTTTTCAAAACAAATCTCTCTTTAAACTTTAGCCCGTCACAGTACAGGAACACCGCAAAGATCGGGTTACCGACTGATGATGAACCTACGAACCCATGTTTCGGGGACTCCCCACCACGTTGGGGGTTGGCTATCCTTCTCTCATGCCAATGGCACATCTTTTACCAATCGAACATAGGAAGACTGGATGAAACATTGCGGTTAACCATGAGACTTGAGGAGATTCATCTTGCCGAATCTGGTCGTTGAGCATGTCTATATCTACACCTTGATGCCACCTTTTCAGTCCATCACCATTTCGCTCCACTACATTCCACTACGATCCATCTCGATTCGCTATGCTTTCTCTACGTTTCACTTCGCTCCGCTACATGCCATTCCCTTGCAAAGCCGACATCAAGGCGAGGCAAGCTGTAGACACGCCAAATTGGCCTGATTCGGAGCCCTAGACTCTTATTCCATAGGTGATATCTTTTATTTGACCGTTATCTGATCCGGACTACCTCGTGGAGATGAGCTAAGGACATTGGTGGAGCCTCCCCCCCTTGTTAGTTGAGAATGGACCAATGATTTCCGGAATATTGCCGTAACCTTCAAGCGAGAGCCACACGTGAACTGTAAAAACATGAAGCCCGCTCGATGACCGACCTTGAATGGTTCATAATTAAAGGTCTCGGGAGTCCCGCATGTGTTCCGTAACATTCAGGGTTTCCGAGAAGTCATTTCGGTAGGCGTCGGTCAATGACGGCTTTTTGTTACGGCTTTTTCGATCTGTGCTGACACGGCTATCCCGGACCACATGTTAGGCCTTTCCGGTCATCACCGGGTCTTTTCAGGTCATCCGGGTCGATTCTAGCCGAATATTTTATCAACCGGGGCTATAAGGCCGGTTCGGTCAATTTTAGGGTTTCGCGGCTTTTACGGCTTTCGATTCACGTTTACCGGGTTAATCTCAGATTTTTAGATGACTTCGGGTTGTCCGATCGGACCGGACTTGTTCGGTCATCATTTTAAGTAATCCCGAGTTGACCCAAGATTTATCGACCGGAACCGTGCTATTTCGGATCTTCGCCCCGAGTTTCGGCTTTCCGCGAGACAGTAAACCGGTAGAAAGCCCCGTGCGAACATCTCGGGAGTCATGCCGGCTGGTTTACCGACTTGAGGAGGTGCGGGTGAAGGCACTCTTTCCAACGTGACAAACGGGAGCCGAATCAGACATCCCGTTTGCAAGATACGGCTCGCGGAACACGCGCGTAGGAGAGAGAGTGTACTGCGCCCCCGCTCCGCTTGAAAGTGGAGGGTGCGCCCTGCGCGCCCTCAACCTGGGGGCGCGCCCTGCGCGCCCTCAAACTGGGGGCGCGCCCTGCGCGCCCCCGGTTCCTTTGAAAGGCGGGGGCGCGGTCGGTTTCCGAAAATCGCAAATTACCCCAATTAGCACTTTCTAAACCGGATTTTTGGAAGGATTCGACGGAGGATTTTTGATCATTTGTACCGCGCCCCCGGTTCGGGGGCGCGTTACGTATGTCAAGTCATTTTTTAGCAATTTCTGGAAGTTTCCGTCGGTTTTTAGCAGTGAGACGCGTAACGCGCCCCCGCCCCCTTTGAAACAGGGGGGCGCGCAGACCGCGCCCCCGAACTGGGGGCGCGCCCTGCGCGCCCTTGGTTTGAGGGCGCGCCCTGCGCGCCCTCGTCTTCTTTGAAACGCGGGGGCGCGGTCTGTCCAGTTTCTAAATTTTGCACCGTCTCCCTTTCCCCTATAAATTGAGAGCCATTCTCAACGACCCAAGGTTAATCCCCGGTGCCTAGCTCGTCCCAAGGTCGTCCAAGCTCTTCTCCAAAGCCATCCCGACGTCCAAAGGCGATCCGAAGTCAAGAAATCAATCCCGAGGTGAAGGAGAAGGCTCGATCCGGGTGTTCTTCATCAACCATCTTCATCGACTTCTTCAGAAAATCCGAGGCTTCTGCTGCAAAAGTCTTCAACATACAAATTGTTCCTCTCTTCGTCTTATTTCGTCTCCAACTGACGGCACTTCATTCCGACTTGCCGTTTGTTCGTGGCTGTTGCTACACTGAGGGCGCGCATCCAAGTTCTGTTTTTGATATCCGCCCACTTTCATAATTTTTACTGACTTATACAGGAGGATTTCGGAGAAGTCATCAACATAGGAACTCTTCTTCTCTGAGTCCTCCGTATACTCCAACAAACGGAACTCGATTCTGACATTGGGGTCGTCCTTAACACCCTCTACACAGAAGTCGCGCTAGAAGGGTGCAAAGTTACCCGAACCGGCCTTTTCTCAACCAACTCAACTTCAACTCAAGCCGATCCATTCCATAAGCTTTCTCAACTTATTTAACTCAGTTCATTTACTGTTTTAAAGCATATTTCAGTTTATTTGCATAATTTTTACATAATCAAAAATACAAAAAAAAGGGTTAAGGCTCACCCCAATCCGGTGAGTTCGATTCCGATTGCTTCTTTCTCATCTTCTTACTACAGTTACTACACCTCCCATAGTTCTAATTATTTTCTTTACTTGGTTTATTTTTCTAGTTGCACAGGTTGAACAATCTAGCATTGATTGGAGACTCTTCTTCATCGGCCGGCCGAAGAAGAAGAAGGTTGAACCCATATCCCGATCTCCCACGCTAAGGTACACGGTCAAAACAACTCAATCTTGTTGTTATTCTATAAAGCGGAGCCCGTGGCTCCTGGCGACCACATTTCTCATGCTTTAATTTCATCTCCTCCTCACTCTCCTCCCACATGACCCGAACCATCTCCGGTGCTCGAGCGACGCCGTGAGATGAAAGTTCGGGGATCAATGTGAGTGTGGGACCGAGGTGAAGAGTCTTTACCGCTTTCCGAGTGTTTTCCGATCCACTCCCATTCCCCAATTCCATCTTCACCTTCTTATCTTGAGGTGACGATCCGGAACCCGTTTTCGGAGTCGACAGTGGGGCCAATCTAAAGTGGTGCAAAAGGGTGGTCCACATGGGGATCGATCTGAAAGTGGGTTGGTTCACGCGGGAACCGGTTTAGAAAAGGGTTTGGTTCACGCGGGAACCGATTTTTGTAAAGAAAAGGGTGATTCACGCGGGAACATGTGTAAGAGTTGACAAAATAGAAAGAGGGCCACGTGGGGCCAATCTAAAGGTTCTGTAAAGAGGTGGTCCATGCGGGGACCGATCTGAAAGTAAGTTGGTTCATGCGGGAACCGAGTTGGAAAAGAAAGGTGGTTCACGCGGGAACCGGTTTATAAGAAGAAAAGTGGTTCACGCGGGAACCGGGTTGAAATGAAAGACAAGCAAATTAAGTCCATATGGGGGACAATCTTAAAGAAAGATTAAATAGAAAGTTTAAAGGTAAATTGACATGGAAGATAAAAGACAAGCCGGTTCACGCGGGAACCAAGTTGGAAAACAACTAGTTGCATAGTTGAATCAAGCTAGCACGGTTGAAGACATTGGTAGTCCCACCGTGGTCGCCAAAAACCTGTCGACTCCGAAAACAGGTTACGGATCGGCACCTTAAGATAAGAAGGTGAAAGATGGAATAGGGGAAAAAAGGAGTGAATCGGAAAACACTCGGAAAGTGGTAAAAATGTCCTCACCTCGATCCCACACTCACATTGATCCCCGAACTTTCATCTCACGGCGTCGCTCGAGCACCAGAGATGGTTCGGGTCATGTGGGAGGAGAGTGAGGAGGAGATGAAATTAAAACATGAAAGATGTGGTCGCCAGGAGCCGCGGGCTCCGCTCTATAGAATAAAAACAAGAGATGAGTTGATTTGACCGTGTACCTTAGTGTGGGAGATCGGGATATGGGTTCAACCTTCTTCTTCTTCAGCCGGCCGATGAAGAAGAGTCTCCAACCAATGCTAGCTTGATAGACCTGTGCAACTAGAACAATAAACCAAGTGAAAGAAAATGATTAGAACTATGGGAAGTGTAGTAACTATAGAGAGAATATGAGAAAGAAGCAATTGGAATCGAACTCACCGGATTGGGGCGAGTCCTAACCCATTTTTTTGTATTTTTGATTAGGTAAAAATGATGTAAATAAACTAAAAGATGCTTTAAAACAATAAATAAACTGAGTTAAGGGAGTTGAGAAAGCTTATGGAATGGATCGGCTTGAGTTGAAGCCGAGTTGGTTGAAGAAGGCCGGTTCGGGTAGCCTTTGCACCCTTCTGGCGCGACTTTGGTGCAGAGGATGCTACGGATGACCCCGATGTCAGAATCGAGTTACGTTTGTTGGAGTAGACATAGGACTCAGAGAGGAAGAGTTACTATGTTTATGAATTCTCCTAAATCCTCCTTCAGAAGTCAGTAAAAATTCTGAAAGTGGGCGAATATAGAAAACAGAACCTGGATGCGCGCCCTCAGTGTAGCAATTGCCACGAACAAACGGAAAGTCGGAATTGAGTGACGTCAGTTGGATATGAAAGAGGACGAAGAGATGAACATATTCTATGTTAAATACTTTTGTATAAAGAGTCTCTGATTTTCTGCAGAAGTCAATGAAGTTGGCTGATGCAGAACACCCGGATCGAGCCTTCTCCTTCACCTCGGGATCGATCTCTTGACTTCGGATCGCCTTTGGACGTCGGGACGGCTTTGGAGAAGAGCTTGGACGACCTCTGGACGAGCTAGGCACCGGGGATTAACCTTGGGTCGTTGATAATGGCCCTCAATTTATAGGGGAAGGAAGCCGGTGCAAAATTTAGAAACTAGACCGACCGCGCCCCCGCTTTTCAAAGGGGACGAGGGCGCGCAGGGCGCGCCCCCAGTTCGGGGGCGCGGTCTGCGCGCCCCCCTATTTCAAAGGGAGCAGGGGCGCGTTACGCGTCTCACTACTAAAAATCGACGGAATGTTCCGGAAATTGCTAAAAATCGACTTGACATACGTAACGCGCCCCCGAACCGGGGGCGCGGTACAAATGATCGAAAATCCTCCGCGGAAACCTTCCAAAAATCTGGTTTAGAAGGAGCTAATCGGGGTAATTTGCAATTTAAAGAAACTGACCATGCCCCCGTCTTTCAAAGGAACCGGGGACGCGCAGGGCACGCCACCGAGTTGAGGGCGCGCAGGGCGCGCCCTCCTCTTTCAAAGAGAGCGTGAGCGCAGTACACTCTCTCTCCTGCGCGCGTGTTCCGCGAGCCGTATCTTGCAAACGGGGTGTCTGATTCGGCTCCCGTTTGTCGCGTTGGAAAGAGGGCCTTCAACCGCACCTCCTCAAGTCGGTAAACCAGCCGGAATGACTCCCGAAACATTCGCACGGGGCTTTCTACCGGTTTACCCTCTCGCGGAAAGCCGAAACCCGGGGCGAAGATCCGAAAGAGCACGGTTCTGGTCGATAAATCTCGGGTCAACTCAGGATGACTTAAAATGATGAATGAACAAGTCCGGTATGACCGAAAAACCTGAAATCATCAAAAAATCTGAGACTAACCCGGTAAACGTGAACAGAAACTCGGAAAAGCCGCGAAACCCTAAAATTGACCGAAATGGCCGTATAGCCCCGGTTGATGAAAATATTCGGCTAGAATCAACCCATATGACATGAAAATACCCGATGATGACCGAAAGGCCTAACATGTGGTCCGGGATAGCCGTGTCAGCACAGATCGAAAAAGCCGTAACGAAAGCCGTCATTGACCGACGCCTACCGAAATGACTTCTCGGAAACCCTGAATGTTACGGAACACATGCGGGATTCCCGAGACCTTCAATTATGGACCATTCAAGGTCGGTCATCGAGCAGGCTTCGTGTTTTTACAGCTCACATGCGGCTCTCACTTGAAGGTTTCGGCATAATTCCGGAAATCATTGGTCCATTCTCAACTTGCGAGGGGGCTCCACTCATGTCCTTAGCTCATGTCCACGAGATAATCCGGATCAGATAACGGTCAAATAAAGGATATCGCCTATGTAATAAGAGTCTGGGGCTCCGAATCAAGCCAATTTGGCATGTCTACAGTGCCCCTTTCCATCAGTTGGGCCCACGTGCCCCCTTTATCCAACCGGTCCCATGTGCCCCTTTTAATCAACCAGACTCTTATGCCCCTTCTCTTCAACCGGGTCCACGTGCCCCTTTTAATCAATCGGGCTTGCATGCCCCTTTCCTTCAACTGGGCCCATATGCCCCTTTTCCCCAACTGGGCCTTCATGCCCCTTTCCTCCCATTGGGCCCACATGCCCATAATTCTCCCCAATCGAGCCCATGTGCCCTTAATTTTTCTAAATCGGGCCCACGTGCCCACAATTTACCTCAATCGGGCCCACATGCCCATAATTCACCTCAACCGGGCTCACATGCCCATGTTTTTCTGCAACCAGGCCCATGTGCCCAAATTTCTTCTAAATCGGGCCCACGTGCCCATAATTCACCTCAACCGGGCTCACATGCCCATGTTTTTCTGCAACCGGGCCCATGTGCCCAAATTTCTTCTAAATCGGGCCCACGTGCCCACCTTCCAACAAACTCGGGCACACATGCCCACACTCCTTCAACTTCGGGCCTGTATGCCCCCATTTCTTCACCATTGGGCCCGCGTGCCCATACTTCTTCAAAATCGGGCCCCTGTGCCCCCACTTGTTCAACTTTGGGATTGCGCACCCATACTCTTCAATGGCGCCAGAGAGCCCATCACAAATCACATTCTCACTCCCAACCATCTAAATCGGGCCCGTGTGCCCGCTCTTTTCGTTGGGTCCCTCGGGCTCAACCTCCAATCGGGTCTTTGAGCCCATCACCTCCAATCGAGCCCTCATGCCCATCAACATCAACTAGTCCCAGGCCTTCAAGCTCACTTTCAACTCACGGGCACAAGAGCCCATTTTAACTCACTTTTGTTGCCAAGCATGTTTATTTCCTTTCAAATTCTCTTTCATTCTCTAAGTTTTACTTTCAACAAAAAAATCAAGGTAGAGAAATTTCCTGGGTGATACCACAATCTTTGCCTTTTACATCATTAATTTTGACTCTGCCATGCTAAATCAGATCCTCCACTTCGTCATTTGACTATGGATCTTCAATCCAATTTAATATGGTGCATATCAACAGTGGAAGTAGTTGGGCAAGGCAAGGCAAGGCAAGGCATGGCAGACAAGGCAAGGCAAGCACAAGCAAAGCCGTCATCAGCAATGAACTTCTTATTCTCTCAGGTATTATATGAAATTGCATTCATCATCGTTATGTCATCTGCAAAGCAATATTTTTAAAAAAATGATTTTGAATTTCACATGACAATTTTAATTAAGAGAAATTCAGGATTGACGGCATTTGTAGCTACCTTGTTTTTATTAAACAAATTCTTTACATTGCAAGGCATGTTTTCAATTGATTCACCCATGGAAAGTAATCTACCTTAAAAATGGAGAGAACTACCAATATGAATTGAGTCCACATGTGGTTGTTCTCTAGGATTCAAGGGTGGATACCATCCCACACACAACACGTCCTGATCCCAGAATCCGGATGACCCAACACCCGAGAGAAGCTAGCCAAGGCTTAGAGGTGGAAGAAAAACCCTCACCCTACTCTCTTCTGTTTGGTCCAAGATAGGCAAAGGGGACTAGAGGGGGAGAGTATCGAAAGCATCCAACGCCTTTGTAGGAGGCCATCTCGAAAAGTCCAACTTCTCAAAAGAATGGGTGCCAAAAGATGGGCAATGAACCCCACAGGTTTAAACAAATATGGACCTGTCTTAATGAGTACCCAAAATGTAGAAAATGAAAAAAGGTGCCAAAAGATGGGCAATGACCCCACAGGTCAAAGACCTGTCCGAATGTGTGCCACAAAAAATAGGTTTGTCAATAAAGAAGAAAAGACCCGAAGAGGCCGAACCCCAACGGACAATTGGGTGTGAGTAGAGAAATCCCTCTCGACATCTCCAAAGCCTATCAAGGACTTTCCTCAATTCTTCATTCTTACCCCCAAGGTGTGGGTGAACCAACCAAATCAAAGCTAAACTCTAGCCAATCAAAGGTTGAAGGTCGGAAAGATTTTGGTTAAGGAAACCCATTTTGCACATGGTGTCTCCCAACGAACCTAGAAAAAACAACCAAGTGATGAGAACTTGTGTCAATACTGTTTTTTCTCTCAATTTTTTTTTTAAAAACCCCTAAAAAAGTTTAATATCTTCAAAACTCCAAAAAAATTTAAGTATTTTCAAAACTCCAAAAAAATGATTATTTTCAAAATAACTTTTTTTTGTTCACAAAACTTCATTCCATCAAAAAATTTCAAAATTTAAAAAGTTTTCATCACCATGCTTGGTTTTAATTTTCATCTTTACATTCATATTTGCTTTCAGTCTCTCATGTTTCAAAATTTTCATTGCATATTTGGTGCTTTATTTCTACACCCTTAAGAAGGCTATACCCCTTGACAAAGGTCAACACAGATTGCAACTTGCAAGGGGGATAAGCCATCTTGTCATTCTAATCTCCTTTTCTGAGTGTTTCAGGAATGAAGAACAAACAAGGAAAACTGCACAGCAAGGTGATGCTCGCCACTTCGCTCCCCAAGGATTCTTAGGAGGAGGTGTCACCATGACCTTGGCCCCAACTTTGCCGAAGAGCCTTTTTTCAAAATTTCAATAAGTCAATGCTTACCACTTCCCTCCCCTGAGGATTCTCAGGAGGAGGTGTCATCATAACCTCGGCCTCAACTTTGCCGAGAAACTTTCACTCTGTGTCCTCATTAGGACACATGAACTCTTTTGTGAGAATGCATGTCATCATATCGCAAACTCACTGTTATCATTTCCTTTCTTAGCATATGTTAGGTGCATTACTATTTATTTTATTCATTGATGTTGAAGACCGTGAATGCAAAGAAGACCAGGCCCGAGATCCCCTTCATCAAAATCCACGACGGTCGGGTCATTCTTTATGCTCACGGATAAGCCAAAATCGTGCAGTGAGGGACGATGGTTCCCGAATGGGTATCTTGACCTCATAGACAATCTATATCTTCAACTAATTGTTAGATAAGTTTTGTTTTTGTTTTCTTGAGCCCAGCATGCATCATATAGTATTAGTTGCATTACATTTTTCATTATCATTGCATACATCCTTTCAAAAGCTTCACCTTCTCACCCTCTTGTATCATAATTCTGATCATTCTGAATCCCATCATGTTTTCTAATCCCATTGTGTTTTCTAATCCCATTGTGTTTTCTAGTCCCACCAACCTTTCTAATATCCCACCGTGTCTGTTAATCCCACCATGTTCAGTAATCACCTTGTGCCTTCAAATCTTTTATTTCTATCCCCACTGTGGCCACTGCAACTCTTTTACTATTCATCCCACCGTGGCAATCACTTCCTCCCGCCAAGGGCCTCCTATTCGATCTAAACTTGCACCGTCATGGTTTGTACTTAAACATTTGCCTTTTGGAATTTGAGATCATTCCATTCTGAATTGAGTCTTGTCTCCTGGAAGACTTAAATGAATCTAAGAGCCTGAATGTGCTCGATTGGTATTCTTTTACTTTTTCAAAACAAATCTCTTTTTAAACTTTAGCCTATCACAGTACAGGAACACCGCAAAGATCGGGTTACTGGCTGATGATGAACCTACGAACCCATGTTTCGGGGACTCCCCACCGCGTTGGGGGTTGGCTATTCTTCTCTCGTGCCAATGGCACATCTTTTACCAATCGAACATAGGATGACTTGATGAAACATGGCAGTAATCCAGGAGACTTGAAGAGATTCTCTTTGCCGAATTTGGTCGTTGAGCGTGTCTATATCTACACCTTGATGCCACCTTTTCAGTCCATCTCCATTTTGCTCCACTACATTCTACTACGATCCATCTTGCTTCTCTACGCTTTCTCTACATTTCACTCTGCTACGCTACATGCCATTCCCTTGCAAAGCCGACATCAGGGCGAGGCAAGCTGTAGACACGCCAATTTGGCCTTATTTAGAGCTTAAACCATTATTCCATTTGCAACATCTATTGTAGACCATAAAAATCATGATGAATCACCCTTTTGGATGAGCTGAGGTGCTTATTGCAAATATGAGTATAATTTGCTAATTTCTAATCAAATCCGTGTTTGCCGAATAAGAGACTCTCGGTGGTGTGCTAGATTATGCTTTTCCCAGCATATCCTCTATTTAAAAATTTTCCACAGGATTATATAGATGTCTAATGAATATGTCTTAAACATAAATAATATTATTCTCTGTGTTATATTTCCATTGCAACAAACGGCATTCAATTCTGATCTCCCATTTGTCTGCAGCGCCCTTTGGAAGTCAGATGCGCAGTTCTGTCCGCACGCAACACCGATCAAGCCCAATTGCATGCAAGCCCAGCCCATTGGGCACATATATGATCAATTCACGACCTCACCTTCCTTTTTCCTCCTCCATATCACTTTTTATAGCATCTGGAAGCTTCATGGTCGAAATTAGCATCATCAAATGATGGCAATCCAACTTGTTGTCTTGTATATCAATACTTGGTATTTTTGGACTAGATTTGTTTTCTCTTCAAGTGGAGACATATTTTGAACATGGGGAAGGTGATCCACGGTTTCCAATCCTTCTAAATCATTTGGGTAAGTTTCTAGATGCCTCGGGATGAAAATCAGCAGCATTAAATGGAGGAAATCCAACCTATGGTCGGATGTATCAAAACTTGCTATGTTTTGACCTATTTTTCATCCCCTATAAAGAGAGACTCATATGAACGACCTAAGAAGGGCATCCCCATCCTCCAGCACTCCTCTCTTCGTCCTCCAGCCACCCTATGCTCTTCCCAATCTTTCCAAATCGTTCTATCTTCATCCCGGTGCCCGGAGATCATCCCAAAGTGAAGAAGAAGCCGGTCTATGCTCCGACGTGCTGCACTACTGATCATCGGCTTCTACAGATCTTTATAGTCATTTTCCAACCTTAATTTATTCATAATAAGTGTGATTCATCAAGATATATTTCATCTCCAACAAATGGAAATCAATTCTAACATTCCCTCGGCTTGTTATGGCTTCAACACCGGCGCTGCACAGACAGATCCGAAGTCTTCTCTTCTAAGTCATCATCTTCTTAGTCAATTTCAGTACATTTAATGGTAGATTAAGCCTATACATACTTCATAGAAATTTTTCCCCGGTGAGTTATCTTTTATCTCAAATAAGAATCATTCAATTCAGATATCTGTGGTTCCCATAGCATATCTTACATCGACATTGTGCTGGGAGTTTCCATAACGTCATTGTCCAAGATCAGTCTTATCAGGTAAATTCAAATTACGTATCATAATATTAAGGCAAACTTTTCTTCATATCAAACCACCCTCGGTGAGTTATATTTATTTTGAAACAAACGGCACTCGATTCTGACATCAGTGCTGTCTATTACAGTCTCTACATCAGAGTCACGCCAATTTACATTGAATCTATCCAACCCGGTTGTCACTTTGCCTGGGTTGTGTTGTCTTTAACCATTTATATTCTCTTTGCTAATTCTTCATTCAAATCATTTAGTTCATATTTAAGCATCATGTTTTTTTCAATCTTGCATCATTTCATACATCATAAAAAAACTAAAAAAAGGGGTTAGGGCTAACCCCGAATCTGGTGACTTTGTTTCCAATTGCCGTTTTGTGTTATTATTTTTACAGTTACTACACTTCACTGAGTTCTAATTCTCCCTTCACTTGTTTTCTTGTCTTCTTTGTTTAATAGTTTCACAAATACATCAAGCTAGCATCGGTTGGAGTCTCTTCTTCATCGGCCGGCCGAAGAAGAAGAAGGTTGAACCCATATCCCGATCTCCCATGCTAAGGTACACGGTCAGATTCAATTTATTTTATTTGTCAATTCCATAAAGTGGAGCTCGCGGCTCCTGGCGACCACCTTTTATTTATGTTCTAATTTCATCTCCTCCTCACTCTCCTCCCACATGACCCGAACCATCTCCGGTGCTCGAGCGACGCCGTGAGATGAAAGTTCGGGGATCAATGTGAGTGTGGGACCGAGGTGAGGATTCTTTACCGCTTTCCGAGTGTCTTTTGATTCACTCCCCTTTTCCCCTATTCCATCTTTCACCTTCTCTTAAGGTGCCGATCCGGAACCCATTTTCGGAGTCGACAATTGGTAGTGCAGAAGAGGGGTCATCCACGTCATTTAGAATGGGGATGTTGGTTACTTTAATCACCTGACCCTTGTATGGGAACTTCAGACATTGATGATTAGTGGAGGCGACAGCTCCTATTGCCTCCAGATATGAGTGTCCCAAGATAGCTTTAAATGTAGGGTCCAGTTCTAGAACATGAAACTCGGTGGTGATAGCACACGGTCCGAGCCCTACTTCCAACATAACCACCCCTCGTGCCGGCTTCCGGGAGTTGTCATAGGCTGTCACCGTGACGGTAGAAGGCTCGATTTCTTCATCGGAGATGCCGCAAAGTTGCAATGTTTCTGGCGGCATGACATTTATAGATGCTCCGGTGTCAATCAAGCAAGACTTGATCTTCGCGCCTCGGATGACTACTGCAACACGCAAGGCGTATTTTCTGATCTCTGGCCGTGCCAACTCCTCATGTGTAAATGTGAGTGCCGTATGTTCACTCCTTGGGGTCAGGACAGTAATGATCTTCTCGGGCGGGAGGTCCTCATTGACCATGACCCGCTGCAGATATTATTGTAGGATGTCATGATGGTTCTTTGACCTCTTAATCAGCTCTAGGATTGAAATCTGTGCCGGCATTTTGTCAAGATGCTTCAATAGGTCATATGCCGTGCCGGGCAACGGTTCTTCCACTACCTCTTCTTCTGCCTATTCCTGTGGTTGCATCCCGACCTGGGGGAAGACCCTTTGGAACATCCTCCCGCTACGAAGTACCGATGCCAGCGTGGTCGGGGGAAGTGGTGATGGTAGGGTTGGTTGGTAGGTTGAGGAGCCCGTGGTAGGTAGGGGTGGTGAGGATCGGATGATGAGAGGTCGTGGATTGGTGGAGGCTGGTATGTTGGGTGATGGTTGGGGTGTTGGTGGTGACGGTCTAATGATGAGGGGTCGTGGAGTGGTGGAGGTCGGTAGGTTGGGTGATAGTTGGGGTGTTGTTGGTGATGGTCTAATGATGAGGGGTTGCGGAGTGGTGGCGACTGGTGGGTTGGGTGATGTCTGGGGTGTTGGTGGCGGTCTAATGATTAGACGCCGCGAAGGATTAGTGGTGGTTGATGGGTTAGGTTGGGGTGATGGTTGGGGTGCTGGTTGGGAGGCTGGCGGCGGTTTAATGATTAGGCGCCGTGGGGGGTTAATGGTTGGTGAGGGTAGTGGTGTTTGGGTAGTTTGTGGGCTGGGGGCAGCTCTCGGTATGGAGAGTATGGTGCGGTTTGTAGGTGGGGTTGGTCTGGCGGGCATGGAGGTGATTTGATCCTCAACCTGCCAACCCTAGGAATGGTGGGTTGACTCCTCGATGGTGGAGTGGACGAGGCCGAGTCGTTCGTTTGGTGGTGCTGGTGCCGGTGCTTGTACGGGTGCATGTACCGGGAGCGGATCTTGGACTATGCCCAGGCCAGGCTGCTGTTGTGGTTGCTGTCACCGTGGTTGATTCTAATGTGCCTTCATCGCTTGAATAGATTCTCCCATCTCTGCCCAGTCAATGTTCCCTTGATCATTGAGGTCATAAATGTAGTCTTTAAACTGGAAACAGACATCCACCATGTGCCCAGGATACCGATGGTAAGCGTAGTACTTTGTTGTGTCAACATTCGCCGGCCATCCTTTTCTCTCTTTTGGAAGCTCCAACTGTTGTTCCGCCATCAATGCATTAAAGATATCGGTGAGGGGGAATGGCAGTTGAGGATAATATTCTCTCTTGGGTCCCCCCCTCCTAGGTCGGTTGCCTGGTGGTGGCACTTGGTTGTAAGGTTGTTCTTGTGGTTGTGGTCGGTTGTAGACATGTTGTTGTTGAGGCGCTCGGTTGTAGGTATTTGGTTGCTGGGGCGCTCGGTTGTAGGTGGGTTGCTGTGGTGGTGCTCGGTTGTATGCAAGTTGCTACTGGGGCTGAGGAGCTGGTTGAGGAGCTGAGCGGTATTGTTGGTTGGGTGGTGGGTTACGGTATTGGTTTTGGTGATACCCACCCTGGTTACCCATGGCATTGATGCTCTCATTGTTTACTACCCCTTCGGTGGTGGGTCCTACAGGTGTAGGCTTTCTAGTGTTACGGGGCTTGGTGTCGAATGGGTTGATCATGGATGCATCCTTAAAGTGGGCTTGGAGGTAGCGGGCGCTATCACACAACTCACTCATGGTTGTTGGGTGGTGCATGATCAGGAGGTTGCGAAGGTTGGGCATGGTGTTCCCGATGAGCATCCTCACCTGCTCCCCCTCTGAGATGGTATCCACTAGCCTCTCAGCCATTCCCCTCCACCGATCAGCAAATCTGGCAAAGTCCTCATCCGGCCTCATCTTTTCAGCAATTAAATCAGTTATCGAGTAGGCTGGCCCCACCCGATCCTTGTATCACTGTAGAAACTTCGCCTTGACAATGTCGAAATCTGCCGCCTCAATGGAATCAAGAGAATAGAACCAGTCCAGGGCGGATCCCTCCAATGACCGACGGAATAAGAAGGCAAGAGCTTTGCGGTCATTTTTCCAGAACGCGGAGTCATAGAGAAAGCTCTTTAGATGGTTGCAAGGATTACCAGTCCCGTTGTAACGTTGAAAGACTGATATCTCTGAAGGAGGAAGGTGTAGAACTGGGAAGGATGGGACAGAGATTTCAGGAATGGCTTTAGAATCGAGGTGGTGCCTCATCTCTTCAAAGCGCTCATCCATCTGGTTAAGTTTGTTCATTAATGCCTGGGTGAGGCTGGGTTCCTGAGCCATGGGAGCAAAGTGTTTAGGCGAATGGGTTGAAAGAGGTGGGTTGGAAACAGGAACTGGAATAGTGTTATGTGAATGCCCCACAATGGGGTGAGTGGAGACACGGCAGGGTTACCCAGGAGAAGAAATGATTAGGGGCCTGACTGCCGATTGGGGTGGTGAGGGGGCTTGATTTCCCTCTATCGGATCTTGATTAGCGGGCATCTTGCCCTTAGTGGCAGATTGGATAATTGCAAAGGTCTCGGGATCAAGGTGAAGAGATAGATCCTTGAGAGCTTGTTCTATACTATGTGAGGCGGATCGGTGAGCGGGATCTTGGACCTCAGGTTCCATCACGGCATTAACATGGCCATCTGGTTGGACCATGGGTTGCTGAAGCTTGTAGTGACCCATCTCGTACTCCGCTTCTTGGCCGTAGTAGTCCGACATCCCAATGTGTGTTCCGGACCTTAGTGTTATGGGCATCCTGTCAAATTTTCTTAAAAAAATGGTTGAAAGAAAGCAAATGAAAGGTGTAATTTCAAAGAGAATTTTGTTTGGTTATGATTGTTTGTTTGATTTGATTTGGTTTCAATTTGGTTGTTTGGCAAGCAAGTTGAACACAAAAATTAAAAGGATTTTTTTTGTTTCTTGTTTTAGGTGTTTTGAAATGAGAGAATTTTTTTGTTGTTTTCAATTGTTGTGAGCAAGCAAGTTATGTAAACAAGGTTTTAAAATGACTACTCGACAATTTTTGGGTTGAAACCTTAGATTAGATAGATTTTTAGCAATTGTTCACTCAAGTAGGTATGGTTCCTATTGCTTCAATCTTCAAGACCTAAGGTTATCACTCAATCACCACGAGTAGGTACTTGGGTTCTTCGGGTTTTGGGAAGTGGTACAACTGGCCCAATCGTGCGGAGAGGAATACTCCACGGATGGGGACTTACGGAGGCCTTGATGGAAACAACCAAATCAACTAGGAAGGAATATCCCAGAAGAGAGGTTAGAATCCACCAAGAAGGTGTATGGAGGGTGAGGGTGTGTTGGGAGAGAGAGCCCCCGCCTCGAATGTCCTACGGATCGGAGAAAGTCCGGTACCCGATGCAAAAGCTAATGCAAAAAATGAAAAATGGAGGGTAGGAGAAGAAGAAGCAATCAATATGCAAACATGAATGAAAGCTATTAAATAAATCAAACAAGTGAATGCAAGCAAGACAAGCAATGATAAAGTAAACAAGTAACTAGCAACTAGCAACTAAAAGGTGGTTCGCGTGGGAACCGGCTTGTGTTGGAGTGTCCAAGTGGGGGAAAATCTAAAGTAAAGGTAAAAGGATGGTCCACGCGGGGACCGATTTGAAAATAAAGTGGCTCACGTGAGAGCCGGGTTTTGGAAAGGTAGGTGGTTCACGCAGGAACTGGTTTTTGAAGGAAAAGGGGTGGTTCACGCGGGAACCGGTTTGTTTGATTGGAAAAAGGAAAGGAGGGCCACGTGGGGCCAATCTAAAGTGGTGCAAAAGGGTGTTCCACATGGGGACCGATCTTAAAGTGGGTTGGTTCACGCGGGAACCGGTTTAGAAAAGGGTTTGGTTCACGCGGGAACCGATTTTTGTAAAGAAAAGGGTGGTTCACGCGGGAACAGGTGTAAGAGTTGACAAAATAGAAAGACGGCCACGTGGGGCCAATCTAAAGGTGCTATAAAGAGGTTGTCCACGCGGGGACTGATCTGAAAATAAGTTGGTTCATGAGGGAACCGAGCTGGAAAAGAAAGGTGGTTCATGCGGGAACCGGTTTATAAGAAGAAAAGGGTGGTTCACACGGGAACCGGGTTGAAATTAAAGACAAGCAAGTCAAGTCCACATGGGGGACAATCTTAAAGAAAGAGTAATCAGCAAGTTTAAAGGTAAATTGACATGTAAAAGGGTAAAGGACAAGCCGGTTCATGCGGGAACCAAGTCGGAAAACAACTAGTTGCACGGTTGAATCAAGCTAGCACGGTTGAAGACATTGGTTGTCCCACCGTGGTCGCCAAAAAGCTATCGACTCCAGAAACGGGTTCCGGATCGGCACCTCAAGATAAGGGGAAGATGAAATTGGGGAAAAGGGGAGTGAATCGAAAAACACTCGGAAAGCTGTAAAAGATCCTCACCTCGGTCCCACACTCACATTGATCCCCGAACTTTCATCTCACGGCGTCGCTCGAGCACCGGAGATGGTTCGGGTCATGTGGGAGGAGAGTGAGGAGGAGATGAAATTAAAACATGAAAGATGTGGTCGCCAGGAGCCGCGGGCTCCGGTTTAAGGAATAAAAACAAGAGATGAGTTAATTTGACCGTGTACCTTAGCGTTGGAGATCGGGATATGGGTTCAACCTTCTTCTTCCTCGGCCAGCCGATGAAGAAGAGTCTCCAACCGATGCTAGCTTGATAGACCTGTGCAACTAGAACAATAAACCAAGTGAAAGAAAACGATTAGAACTATGGGAAGTGTAGTAACTGTAGTAAGAAGATGAGAAAGAAAGCAATTGGAATTGGACTCACCGGCTTCGGGGTGAGCCTTAACCCTTTTATTTGTATTTTTGATTATGTAAAAATGATGCAAATGAACTAAAATATTCTTTAAAATAGTAAATTAACTGAGTTAAATGAGTTTATAAAGCTTATGGAATGGATCAGCTTGAGTTGAAGCCGAGTTGGTTGAATAAGGCCGGTTCGGGTAGCTTTGCACCCTTCTGGCGCGACTTTGGTGCATAAGATACTACGGACGACCCCGATGTCAGAATCGAGTGCCGTTTGTTGGAGTAGACAGAGGACTTAAATAGGAAGAGTTCCTATGTTGATGATTTCTCCTAAATCCTCCTGTATAAGTCTGTAAAAATTCTTAAAATGGGCGGACATGGAAAATAGAACCTGGATGCGCGCCCTCAGTGCAGCAACTGCCACGAACGAACGGAAAGTTAGAATCGAGTTCCGTCAGTTGGAGATGAAATACGACGAAGAGAGGAACAACTTAGATGTAGAAGACATTTGCATCAGGAGTCCCAGATTTTCTGCATAAGTTTATGAAGATGGATGATGCAGAACGCCCGGATCGAGCCTTCTCCTTCACTTCGGGATTGATCTCTCAATGTCGGATCGCCTTTGGACGTTGGGACGGCTTTGGAGAAGAGCTTGGATGACCTATGGACAAGCTAGGCACCGGGGGTTTAACCTTGGGTCGTTGAGAATGGCCCTCAATTTATAGGGGAAGGAAGCCGGTGCAAAAAAGGGAAACTTGACCGACCGCGCCCCCGCTTTTCAAAGGGGACGAGGGCGCGCAGGGCGCGCCCCCACTTCGGGGGCGTGGTCTGTGTGCCCCCTGTTTCAAAGGGAGCGGGAGCGCGTTACGCGTCTCACTGCTAAAAATCGTCAGAAACTTCCGTAAATTGCTAAAAATTGACTTGATATACGTAACGCGCCCCCGAACCGGGGCGCAGTACAAATAATCAAAAATTTTCAACGGAAACCTTCGAAAAATCCGGTTTAGAAGGTGCTAATCGGGGTAATTTGCGATTTAAAGAAACTGACCGCGCCCCCGCTTTTCAAAGAAACCCCTGGTTTGAGGGTGCGCATGGCGCGCCCCCAGGTTGAGGGCGCGCAGAGTGCGCCCTCCCCTTTCAAGCGGAGTGGGGGCGCGGTACACTCTCTCTCCTACGCGCGTGTTCCGCGAGCCGTATCTTGCAAACGGGATGTCCGATTCGGCTCCGGTTTGTTGCGTTGGAAAGAGGGCCTTCAACCACACCTCCTCAAGTCAGGAAACCAGCTGGCATGACTCCCGAGACGTTCGCACGGGGCTTTCTACAGGTTTACCCTCCCACGGAAAGCCGAAACCCGTGGCGAAGATCCGAAAGAGCACGGTTCTGATCGAGAAATCTCGGGTCAACTCGGGATGACTTAAAATGATGACCGAACAAGTCCAGTATGATTGAAAAACCCAAAATCATCGAGAAATCTGAGATTAACCTAGTAAACGTGAACCGAACATCGGAAAATCCGGGAAACCCTAAAATTGACCGAACCGGACATATGGCCATGATTGATGAAAATATTCGGCTAGAATCGACCCGGATGACCCGAAAAGACCCGGTGATGACTTCTCGAAAACCCTGAATGTTACGGAACACATGCGGGACTCCCGAGACCTTCAATTATGGACCATTTAAGGTCGGTCATCGAGCAGGCTTCGTGTTTTTACAGCTCACGCGCGGCTCTCGCTTGAAGGTTACGGCATTGTTTCGGAAATCATCGGTCCATTCTCAACTCACATGGGGCTCCACCAATGTCCTTAGCTCATGTCCACGAGGTAATCCGGATCAGATAACGGTCAAAAAAAGGATATCGCCTATGGAATAAGAGTCTGGGGCTCCGAATCAGGCCAATTTGGCGTGTCTACACTTCTAAGTGGGAGGATGTTCTAGTGGCTCTTTCTTCTAGTCGGGACACAGCCATAAGATCTAGTAGAGGAGGAACAAGTGGAAGAACCATTAAAGGCAAGGCTTATGACTTATTGAAGCACTTGGATAAGATGCCAACCCATATTTTCATACTTGAATTAATAAAGAGATCAAAGGTGCACCAGGAGATCCTATTGCAGTATCTGCAAAGGGTCATGGTGAATGAAGATCTCCCACCTGAGAATATCATCACTGTGTTAGCCCTTAGAACTAAACACCCAATGCTTGCTTTCTCTCAGGAAGAATTGATGGATCCAGAAGTTAGAAGATATGCTTTGCATGTGGCTATTATCATCTCTAATGTTAAAGTAAAATCCTGTTTGGTTGACACTGGAGCTTCCATCAATGGTATGCCACCAAAAATTTTGTAGTTATGCGACATTTCTGAACAAGAAATCAACCCATCCTGTGCCATGGTGACAGCCTATGATAACTCCAAAAAGTCTGCACGTGGGGTGGTAACTCTAGAGGTGAGACTTGGGCCATGTACAATCACTACTGATTTTCATGTCCTAGAGTTGGGTCCAACTTTTCGAGCTATACTTGGAAGGCCATACCTAGAAGCAATAGGGGTTGTGGCTTCAACAAACTATCAATGCATACAGTTTCTATTTAAAGGACAAGTGGTCAAAGTGACTACCATGCCTATAAGGGACGAAGTGAACAATACTTCTTTTACATCGCCCTTAGGATTATCAATACAGCCCCGGATCTCAGTGGAAGAATTGCTAGAAGTTGGATGTATGGTTGCCTCTCTACCAGACACTATGGGATGGTAGATGATGATAAAATTGGGCTATCAACCTGGAAGAGATTTGGACAAGGATCTT
The DNA here is from genome assembly GCA_036172225.1 of Cryptocoryne crispatula var. balansae. NCBI lineage: Eukaryota > Viridiplantae > Streptophyta > Magnoliopsida > Alismatales > Araceae > Cryptocoryne > Cryptocoryne crispatula. The sequence continues at coordinate 15,881,418 of CM069924.1, forward strand.
CAACAAATTACTCAACCAGTTGCAACTGTGAAAAGGCCACGTAGGTAGGGGTTGGGATATAAAGAGGATTTCATCCCAAGGAGGGTCATCTAGCCAAGATATGCCATGGGACTCCAAGCATTCTTTATCAAAGGAGAGACCATGATCATAGCTATCAAGAGGAGGAAGGCTTAAGAGGAAGAAGAAGATTTGGAAGACTTATGCTTGTCTTTGGCCCATTTATTCTTATGCGAGGAAAAGCACCAAGAACCACACAAGGGCAAGCCAATCTTAGATCATCCTATTGAGCAAACCACTGCCTAAGTCAAAACCATTCCACGAGGCCCATACCCAACAATCACCTATCTTAAGAACCTTGTGCTACTATTCTTGGATCTCTTGGATGGGCTTCCAAGCCTGCTTTCTTTCACTAAACCATCAGGCCCGTCATGGCCAACAACTCACTTTGGGCCCATGTGCCCTTTCTAACCTTCTATTCTCACTAGGCCTATTTGCCCATTTAATTCCCTCATTAGCTTCAGGACTGAGGGTCCTTTCCAGCATTACCACTATGGGCTCACATACCCATCCATATCTATAACTGGGTCAACGTATCCATTCACATTTATCATCAATTTTAGGCCCATGTGTCTATTTTTTGTTAGCATTGGGACTACGAGCCCCTTTTTCCTCTTTATTCTTAAGTTTTTTTCCATATGTATGTCTGGTGAATCTCGAGTCATTCTGACTCATTCTGACTTTTTACATGAAAATCCAAAAAAAAAAAAACATCTTCTCTGAAACTCACATTTTATTGAGGAGATGTCCCTACTCATCCCAGAGGGTACTCCCAATCAAGGATCCCTCTTCTTTGAATTATGGATCGATTTACTGGATCCTTCCCCACTATAATTACCACCTTTCCAACTTTGTCTTTAGTAGGTCAGGTTAGGTTAGGAAATAAAAAAATTAAAGATAAACGAGTTCCAACCAGATATCTACAACAATTGGCACAAAAATGCATAGAGTGTGCAAGGCTGTCAAAATTTTTAGAGAATGCTATCCAGCTAGATGAGATCTGATATGAGGATGAGCATAACATAGATCATACCTTGGGAGTATATGAGGTAGTATCAGAGAAGGATCATTAATCTGAGGATGAAATTAAGGACTTGGTTGATGGATATCCATCTGGACTCAGAAAATTTGAAGAACCATCAGCCACAGGGAATGAACCGACCAAGGAATTAAATTTAGGAACCCTAGAAGATCCTAATACTGTCCTCATCAGTGCAAACCTCACTCCCTTAGAGGAACAATGTTTGATCAAAGTTCTAGAGGAATACAAGGACACATTTGCATGGACATATGAAGACATGCCGGGATTAGATAATTCATTGGTTAAACATAAGTTAACTTTGAAACCTGGAAATATCCTAGTTAAACAAAAGCTCAAGAGGTTCCACTCTGATATTGCACTCAAAATGAAAGAAGAGGTTGACACATTACACCAAGCAAAATTTATTAGAGTCATCCTTTTTTCGTAATGGGTGGCTAACATGGTTCCTGTTATGAAGAAGGATGGACGAGTTTGAATTTGCATAGATTTCAGGGCTTGAACCGAGCGTGTCCTAAAGATGATTTCCCTTTACCTTATATCGATGTATTGATTGATAACAAAGCTGGGTATGAAATGCTATCATTCATGGATGATTATTCTGGATACAATCAGATCTAATTAGCCAAAGAGGACCAAGAGAAGACCTTGTTCACTACAGATTGTAGAACATAGTATTATATTGTCATGCCCTTTGGGTTGAAAATTGATGGTGCTACATATCTGAGGGCTATGATGACTATTTTTCAAGACATGATACACACCTTGGTAGAGGTGTATGTGAATGATTTGGTCATTAAGTCCAAGAGTTTGGGAAGATCATTCTGAAGTACTAAGGAAAGTTTCGCAACGACCTAGAGAAGACAAGCTGAAAATGAACCCTAAGAAGTGTACATTTGGTGTTTCATTAGAAAAACTATTAGGGTTTATAGTAAGTAAAGGGGCATAGAAATTGACCCAAATAAAGCCAAGACAATCATTGGTATGCCTCTTCCGAAGAATATGAAAGTGCTTCAAGAATTGATTAGGAGGCTATAATTTGTTCACTGATTTATCTCACAATATTCCCAAAAGTTAACTATGAATGAATCTAGGTAAATAAGGCTTAACATCATATAAAAGTAATTAAACACTTTAAAGCCAGTCAAATAATGATTTAAAATTTTTAAAATTTTTATAGATTTTTTGGCATTTTTTCAGAATTTTATAGATTTTAAATCATTTAAATATCAATTATAAAAAATCTCTGCACATTGCGTTGTCTGGAGGGGTGCACTTAGTGAGCCTCCCATCTGCCATAGCATTGGCACATTGCACCGCCGCTGCAGCCTCGGCACCTGCGCTGCCCGTTCCTCACACATGCAGCCGCCCCCTTCACCCGATAACACTATTTATCGGATGGATATAGTTCCTCCTTAAACCGGACTTATCTCCTTATCTAGGACAAAAAATCCACAAAAATATGCATTGGAATCCTCATCAAATGAGGATTCCAAAACATATAGCATTATGTCAAAAAATAGAAAGTTACCATAAAAAGGGTAAGTAAAGGATGTGGTCGTCTGGATTTTGTAGCAGAAATCACCAACTTGCAATGAGGATAACTTCTTATCCTGGAGATCAAAAATTCTCCAAAAATATAATATGGAATTCTTATAAAATGAAATTTTCAAATATATATTCTTTTCAAGGAGAAACAAGTTGGCACTGTCAAACCCTATAGAACCCTAGATCGTCGAAGAAAAGTCAAATTTTCTTTCTCCGCAGCCGTTCAAAGAAGGAGATCATAAGGAAAGGTTAGGTAATCTCATTAACCATATTATAAAGCCTTCCCAAAGCTTCAATTTCATTCATGGACGGAGATTTCACAAATTTCCTAAATCTAGGTGATGGTTCAGGCATGATAGAAGCACCAAATTTTGCAGCTTCTCCCGAATGCTACATAGATCCAAAATTTGAATGGTTTGTGGTGTTAGAAAGCTATCTATCATGAGACTCTACTAGTGCCAAATCTATTATCTGAATCACATACTAATTATGGTGACTTTGACAAAATAGATGTTTGCACAGATTCAAGAGCACATAAATTACATGAAATAACATCGATTCGACGTCGGTTTCAACCGAGACTTGAACCTAGCTCTGATACCACTATAAGAAACGCATAAACTACATGAAATTTAGTGTAGTAGAAGCGACAATTCCTATGAGTTCATGTAGAACTTGTCTCAATCAGAACTAAATGACGAAAATCAAATATCGATTGAAATGATTTTGAATATACCTGGTAGGGATTCATCTAATCCCATGGAGAGGAAGAATAAGACCTTCTAAATATTTTTAAACTGTTTAAATATCCAGTCTTCAGCTATATCCACACGAACTTCATCCACAGCAGGTTTTCTCTTCACGGCGACCTCAAGAACTCTTCCTGAACGAAGCTCTATCACCCATGGACACCTTCTAGAGAGAGGTGAAGGTAGGGAGGAGGCTGAGGGTGTGGTTTTCACCATTTTCTTGATCAAGTTTGGCTAAAGCGATTAGTATTTATAAAGAATTTAAATTTTTTCCTAAAAATCTAATATTTCTATAAATTGCGCCCTTGTCCCTGTACTTATGAATAAGTCCTTACGTGTGTGACTCACTAGGCTCAACAGCTTATTTGGTTAAGGCCAAAAGAAAATAGAACAATTCTATTTAATTTAATTAAATCTATTATCTAATAACAGATTAATCAGCCTACCGATCATTAAGAGTACAATTCATATCCTATGATTTTAAATGGCTATGGGAATAATCTTATCTCTATTGAGCCTTTTTGTTATCAGTTACCACATCGATATAAGCCCTTGTCTATTCAATATCCCGATCAGAAAGGAGTACAGCATCGACTATCAACTCCTTTGTATACCTACTCTATAATATCTATAAGGAATCATCCATAAAAATTTGGTGTAGCGGAAGCGACGATTTCAATGAGTTCTCTTAGAATCTGTCTCAATCGAAATCGAACGACGAAAATCAAAAATCGATCAAATCATGTTCGAATATACCTAATAGGTATTCACATAATCTCATAAATAGGAAGGAGATGAGCTTCTCAAGCTCTTCAAACCGTTCAAATGTCTAGTCTCCAACAGTATCCACAAGAACTTCATCCACAGCAGGTTCGCCCTTCGCGTCGGCCTCGAGAACTCTTCCCGAACAGAGCTCCATCGATCATGGACACCTTATAGAGAGAGGAGGAGGTAGGGAGGAGACTAGAGACGTGCTTTTCACCCTTGGCTTGATAGGGTTTGGCTGAAACCATTAGTATTCATAAAGAATTTTGGAATTTTTCATAAAAACCGAAAATATCCATAAATTACGTCTTTGCCCCTGTACTTTTGGATAAATCCTTTTGTGTGTGACCCACTAGGCCCAATAGCCTATTTGGTTGAGGCCTAAATAAAATAGAACAATTCTATTTAATTTAATTAAATTTGTTATCCGATAACAGATTAATCGGCCTACCGATCATGAAGGGTACAAGCCACATCCCATGATCCCAAATGGCTATGGGGATAATCTCATCTCCATTGAGCCTTTCTGTCATTCGTTACTGCATGGATATAAACCCTCGTCTATCCAATATCCTGTTCAGAAAGGAGTACGTCATCGACTGTCAACTCCTTAGTTTACCGACTCTATAAGATCCTATACTCAAAATTAGATCAATTGGAAAACTCCTTTTCCAATTATCTTATCTACTCTGGCCAGGGATTTAGAGTACCATCACATAGGATATTTATTCTCACCTACCGAGAGTGGACAATCCCTTGTTGTCCGCTCAATTACCTCCATCGGGTTTTTCTTATACCCAGTCCATCACTATACTGGATCATCTCAACGGTGATCCATAAGTCAATGGTCAAAGCACAAGTTCCACCCATCAAGGTATCTTTGGCGACTCAGGTCAAAGGTCCAACCATGCAACCGTGATGATAGAAAACCTTGATTGACAGTTCGGTAAGATACTATTCAGGATTTTTAATTCGGTCAGTTCAGTGAACTCATTCAACTAATGAGCACCTGTATGTGTATCTCAGTGTCTCCACACTAATTGTAGACATGCCAATTTGGCCTTATTTGGGGCTTAAACCTTTATTCCATTGGCAACATCTCTTTTAGATCATCAAAATCAAATTGAATCATTCTTTTGGATGAGCCGAGGAGTTCACTAGAAATCTAAAGAAGATTTGTTGATCTCTAATAAAATCCATTTTTCCTAAACAAGAGTCCATTCTAACTTTTATGTTGCTCTTGGTGGTCTTTGCACCAAGGTCGCGCCGCTTGGTTGTGTGCCAGATTATGCTTTTTCTGGCATATCCTCTACTTGAAAATTTTTCACAAGATTTTGTGGACGTCCAATGAAGAAGTCTTCAACATCAATAATCTTCCTTTATGAGTCCTATTTTTAATGTAACAAACGCATTCAATTCTAATTTTCCATTTGTCTGCAGTGTTCTTCAGAAATCAGACGCGCAATTCTGTCCGCGCGCACCCCTAATCAAGCCCAATTGCATACAAGCCCAATCCATTGGGAACATCTTTGACCAATTCACAACCTTACATTCCTTTTTCTTCCTCCATATCACTTGGTAAAGTATCTGGAAGCTTCATGATCAAAAATAGCATCATCAAATGATGGGAATCCAACCTGTTGTCTTGTACATCAAAACTTGCTATTTTTAGACGAAGTGGAGACATATTTTGAACATGGGGAAGGTGATCCATGATTTTCAATCCCTCTAAATTAGTTGGGTAAGTTTATAGAAGCCTCAGGATAAAAATTAGCAACATTAAATGGAGGAAATCCAACCTATGGTCGGATGTATCAAAACTTGCTATTTTTTGACCTGTTTCCCATCCCCTATAAAGGGTGACTCATATGAACAACCTAAGAAGGGCATCCCCACCCTCCATCACTCTTCCTCTAATATTCCAGCCACCCTAGGCTCGTACAAACCTCCCCAAATCTTTCTCTCTTCGTCCTGGTGCCTGGAGATTGTTCCAAAGTGAGAAAGAAGCCGGTCTATGCTCTGACATGCTGCACTGTTGATCATCGGCTTCTATAGATATTTCTAGTCATTTTACTACCTTAATTCCTTCATAATAAGTGTGATTCATCAAGATATATTTCATCTCCAACAAACTAAGATGAATTATGACATTCCCTTGGTTCGTGATGGCTTCAACACCGGTGCTGCACAAATAGATCCGAAGTCTTCTCTTCTAAGTCATCGTCTTCTCAGTCAAGTTCAGTACATTTAATGGTGGATTAAGCCTATACATCCTTCATATAAATTGTTTCCTTATGATTCCTCTTTTATCTCCAACAAGAATCATTCAATTCATATATTTGTGGTGCCCATAGCATATCCTACATCGATGTTGTGCTGGGAGTTTCCAGAACTTCACTGTTCAAGATCTGGCTTATCAGGTAAATTTAGATTATTTATAATAAGATTCAAGTAAAGTTCTCTTAATATAAAACTATACTCGGTAAGATATCTTTATTTTGAAACAAATGTCACTCGATTCTGACATCGGTGCTGTCTGTTGCGATCTCTGTATCAAAGCCATGCAGTTTACATTGAATCTGTTTAACACGATTGCCACTTTGCCTGGGTTGTGTTGTCTTTAATCATTCATATTCTCTTTGCTAACTCTTCATTCATATAATTCAGTTCACATTCAAGCATCATTTTTATTTAGTTTTTTATCATTTCATACATCATAAAAAAACCAAAAAAATGGGTTAGGGCTAACCCCGAATCTGGTGAGTTTGTTTCCAATTGCCATTTTATGTTATTGTTTTTATAGTTTTTACACTTCACTCAGTTCTAATCCTTGTTTCATGTGTTTTCATGTCTTATTTGTCTACTAGTTGCATAAATCGATCAAGCTAGCACTGGTTGGACTCTTCTTCATCGGCCGACCGAAGAAGAAGGTTGAACTCACATCTCAATCTCCCGCGCTAAGGTACACACGGTCAACTTCTTTCTATTTCCATTACATAAAGCGGAGCCCGCGGCTCCTGGCAACCACTTCTTCAATCTTCTCATGTTATAAGTCATTATACTCCTCCCACACAACCCGAACCATCTTCAATGCTCGAGCAACGCTATGAGATGAAAGTTCAGGGATCAATGTGAGTGTGAGACCGAGGTGAGGGTTTTACTACTTTCCGAGTGTTTTCCAATTCACTCCCTTTCCCCTGTTCCATCATCACCTTTTCTTGAGGTGCTGATTCAGAACCCGTTTCTGGAGTTGACACTAATGGCCAATGAGATCGGTCATCCTCATCACATGAGAAGATATCACATACATTAGTCTATCCAGATCCTTGTTGTCCCGTCTCAAGTATCCTATGACTAGGAACATTTAGATCAATTACCTTTAGATGATCAATCTCATTATCATGATCTCGTCATGATTTAATCATCATTGCATTTGATCAAGGACTTCATTATGATATTCGCATCTAATAAGAGCTTATAATGAAAATTTTCCTAATTAATTGAATGATGAGATATTTCTAGAAATGACAAATCATATCATATATGATTAGCTTGTAGGGCATACATTTCTATCAATCTCTCACTTGCACTAAAGCTAATCTCCCATCTAGCTGATCTGTATCAGCTCAAGATGAAGCTCAAACACTCTTTGAGTAACTGCTTCAGTTAGTGGATCTGCAATGTTATTAGCGGTAGACACTCTATCTTTAATTATATCTCTATAAGCTGCAATCTCTCTAATTATATGGTATCACCACAGAAGTTCTAACTTCTGATGAGACATCGGCTCTACCCCATTATTTTTTCAAAATAATGATACACTTTCAGAGAAAATTGGGACAATCTCATATCAAATATGTAGATGAAAGTCTTCATCTAGACTACTTCTCAAGTAGTGTGCAACCACTATGTAAACTTGTTTACATATGTTATAAAATTTACAATGTTTTATCGCATAGAACTTTACCAGCTCCCTACACCACCATTATTCTAACTTAATATCAAACTTATTTGATTAGAAGTTTATGTTTGTAAAACAAAAGACTTCAAGTCTTATCCTCCAACGTATGGAGATATATTCTTTGTGCTTCTCAAGTACAAATGATATATCTCTAAACTATCCAGTGACTCTCATCTGGATCTTCCTGATGAATGCTCATAACACTTAGAGCATTTATCACATCATGTACGTAGCATCACATTAATGATAGACCATATGACAAAGGCATAAGGGCTCTATTAATGTGATCTCTTTATCTCTCAAAAAGTCTTCAAAGACATCACTTTACAAAGATCAACTCCACACCACATAGGTAAGAAACCTATCTTGGAGTTTATCATGTCAAACCCTTTGACTATGGTGACTACGTACATTAACTGGGCATTGTTTTTAGATTTATCTCCATAGGTCTCAAAACCCAAATTATGTTTGGAGGATTAATTTGATAGTTAGGCTCACCGATGATAACATACCTACTTCATTCTTAATGAGTAGTATGTCATCAACATAAAGGGTCAAGAAAGTAATAGCACTCCCATTTATCTTCTTGAATACACAAGGCACCTCTTCGTTCTTAACGAAGTCATAAGATTTAATCTTATTAAACCTTATATACGATCTATGGGAAGTTTTACTTCAGTCCATAAATGAACTTAATACACACTCTTCTTGAATGCTATTGGGACTTGATTCCCTATAGTTGTATCATATACACCTGTTCCTCAAAATACGTTAAGAGGAACACTATTGAACACTATCCTAACATCTAATTAGTTTATCTTATAATCATAGTATGTAACAATTAAAATTCGAATGAATTAATCCATGGAATAGGTAAAAGATCTCATCATAGTCAACTATTTGTCTTAGATGATATCCTTTTCAACTATTCTCACATTTGAAGGTCTCTACCTTCTAATCCACTCCAATCTATTCTTTAGTGATCCATTTATTTCTTATGGATATTATATCCTCAGGTGGATCTATCAAGTTCTAAACTTGATTAGAATAGATAAAGTTTATATCGGATTTTATTGTCTCTTCCCATTTATGAATCAATATCTCATATTGGTTCAATATAGATCTTAGCATCAATATCCTTATTATCTTATTTTTCATTTCATTCATTAGAGATATGTCCCACATATCTCTTAGGTTGAATGGACACAATAATAGATCTATAAATTGCCAATGTGTAATTATTAACTAGTACCTTAGTAGAAATGTCATTGGGTTGTGGGACTGGAACATCTTCCATATATAACTTGCTCCCACTATCTTTCTTAAAGAGGAACTTTTTCTCTAGAAATGTAGTGAATTGAGCAACACATACCCTTATTCGTAAAGGTCGTATACTTAATACCCATAATTTTCTTTAGGATATCCCACAAGCCAACATTTCATAGTCTTATATTCTAACTAATAAGGGTTATACTTCTTCACCAGGTCAGACATTCCGAAACCTTAACTTGCTTAAGGTCAAGTTTTAACCCCTTTTCTATATCCTATATGGAATAATCAGAACAGACTTAGAAGATACCTATTAAGATCAAGTGGTTATAACGAGTACTTAGCCAAAATTAGACAAAGAGGAATTTTGCAAAGTTTGTCATTATTTATATTATGTCCTACATAATATAGCTTCTCATTTTAGCTACTCAATTAAGCTAAAATGTGTAAAGAGGTGTTCATTAGATTCTATTGTCCTTCAATAATATGTGAATTATGTACTTAAGTATTTCTCTCCTTGATCTCATCAAAGAGTTCTAATACTCTTTTTATTAATATCTCTACTTCATTTTAATCTCAGATAATTTCTCAAAGGTCTTAGATTTGTACTTCATAAAGTACATATATCCATACCTAGAAACATCGTCTTTGAATTAATGAAGTAGAAACATTTTTCTTTAGTCTTACTAGATATGGGCTAACATATACCTAGATGTATGAGTTCTAACAACTTAATAACCCATTATCCATGCCTACATAAAGCTAAAGTGTAGATTGATCTAAATCAACCCATTTTCTCTTAAAATAAGTATTCACACATAACTTGAGAGCTAACATATCAAATATGATTAAACAATTCATTAAGCTCCCACTGGCAAACACTTTGCCATTCAATCTATTAGAACATCTATCAATTCCATAGCTTAGAATAAATCAACATTTATTCAAGTAGGAAATCATATAATATGCTTGTTGAATGATATAATAGCAATCTTAATTATTAAGACATCTCCATAAGGCTATTAAAGAATTGTACCTCCCACTAATAATGATGCAACTTTTGCACCATTTCATATGTAGATCAACATCTTCTTTATTAAGCCTTCATTTACTTGTCATCATCTATAACTCCTTGTAGATATAAGATGCATATTTAGTATCTCATACCATTAGATGCATCTATAGTATCTAATATTATGATATACACATATAGTATCTAATACTATTAAGTGTATATTTAAAACAAGTAAATGTCAATGACTTGGATGCATGAAGTTTTTTAAGCTCCACCTTTGCATTATATATAATACACTTTGTACTTCCTCTTCCACTTACCATCATCATGATAGTGTAATAATTATGTCTTATTCTGGCTTTATTATCTTGACCACCATCTTTTACTATTAACTATCTCATATTTCTATCTAATGATTATACTTCTTTCTATTGGTCTCACCAACAAGAAGTAATTAAGATGTATTGTTGTTCTAACTTGCCCTTAGTTAGCTCATCACTATGAGCCATGATGGATCTTATATCCATATATCCATGTTGTCTCTACAATTTATATCTCACAGAGACTAACATATAGTCTAAGGCAAACAATGCATCTTGTCTATAAGATAAGATCTTATCTTTCTTTCCCATCATAAGATAATCTAGGAGACACCTACTTCTCAAGTAGGATAGTTAATTGGTCAACTATAAGAACAATTCTCTTAGTTCTAAACTGGTCTAAGAAATGTGAGCCATTAAGCTATTTGGCATCTAGCATGCCATACAAATGGTGGTTTATCATCGTATTTTACAACTAAGATATAATTTTATTAATATAACATTGCAGATATTCATTAAAATTAAGATATGGTCTTTGATCCTAATTTATGCTCTCACTAATTTTCGACGAAATTGCATAACCCTTATTATGCAAAGATGAGATATCGCAATGAAATCCTAGTGAAGACTAAGACCCTATTAACTTTATGGTGATGACCTTGTGGTAGCACAACAAATCACCCCATACTTAATAGATAGGCAACTATTTCCAATTGCAACTCTTGCAACTCTTAGTCATTTAGCTTCTAGAGTTATGACCTTGTGGTAGCACAACAATCCATATACTCTAGTTAGGTCAAACCCTTGTTACGTTATGAGAGTGGATTCTTCACATAGCCCTTGTTGTAGCACAACAAAGCCATGCAAATGGTCCATCCCAAGGTTCGGCAAATGCCTTAGCCAACATCACCAATCCGTTGCTAAATGGGCCTTGTGGTAGCACAACAAACCCATCCAATCTAAAATTGGCTCATTAAGACCATAACAATGGAAGGCTACGTGAGTCATTCTTAATTTCACATATTTATCGACCTAATCAAAACAAGGAGGGATTTTATTTTAGTCTCATCAATAATGTGCTAAGTATATATAATACCTTTGGAATATCATATATCTAAAGTATAACTTGTAGCACACATCTACATATCAAATATGCATAAAAACAGGTAATCATGGACTTAACCCTAAGCATGCACCTAAGGCACCCCTATAGGTGCAAATCCTTGCTTCAGATGCTTGAGTTGGCATGCTCCCACTTCAGAAGGGTGCTTCTCCAAGTGGTCCCGCTCTCCAACATTCCACGAACCGACTTCTAACTCTTACAAGCAGCTTAAGGGTATGCAAACCCACAAATGTACATAACTTAATAAGAAACCTTAGTTTTAACCAAGGGAAATATATTGATGGAGGGAGGTAGAATGTACAATTAGATTGTATAGAGAGAGGAGGCACACACAGACCCTTTTAATAACATAACCAACACAATTAAAAACAATCACAAGCCAAGCGTAATTAAGTCCATGATCACCTCTATACACACACTAACATTCATCACATGAACATAAAGTGCATACGTGATAATTATATGAGATATATCATATATATCAACATAAAATTACGTACTATATTTTTGAAATTCTCAATTTCATGCATGTCGAATTTTCATGAAATAAATAACATGAAAATAACATGACAACAACATATAAACAATTTATATAAAATAAACATATACATTTAAAGTATTTATAACATTCATGCATTCTCAATACTGTGCAAAGTCAAAAATTAATGTCCCAATTTCTATTTTATAAAATCTCATTTTACATAAAAAAATTTTGGTACTTTTTTAGATTTTCCTATGATTTTAAACACTTTAAAATCATTTGAAAAAGAACTGGTGCATTGCGCCAAGCTCGCTGACACACAACGCTCGTTCGGCATGCGCACACATGCGCCGCCGGGTGCGCCGGCCATCCACAAGAGCTGAGCCACCTCCTGTGCACCCACCAATGCGCTGCACTCTGGCTACTGTAGCGACCAGGTTTGAATCTGACACAGTCATCTTCTCCGCCCAATAAGGGCCGAGGTAGGGCATTGTTCATCCGGAAGAGAGTTTCCAATAAAAGCAGGTCCTTATCTCCTTATCCCGGACTTTGAAAAATCCGAAAAAATATGTGTTGGAATCCTCATCGAATAAGGAATCCAGAAAAGCTGACCTCATATCTAGAAAAAATCTAAAATGACCATAAAATAAGGTAGAAGAGTCGGCGGTCCCCGAGATTCCGTAGCAGAAATCTCTATTTTGCAATAAGGATAACTCCTTATCCCGGAAGCCAAAAATTATCCAAAAATAAAATTTAGAATCCTCATCAAATGAAGTTTCCAAATATATATATACTTTAGAAAAAATTATCTAACAATGGGAAAACAAGGAGAAACAGGTTAGCTCCACTGGACTCCGCAGAACCCTAGTTCATTGAAAACATCTAGAATTCTCTCTTTCTGCCACCGTTCAAAGCTTGAGATCATGAGTAAAGGTTAGGTAATCACATTACCCATCTCCTAAATCCTTTTCCAAGCCTCAATTTCATCTGTGGACGGAAATTTCACAAATCCCCAAATCTGGGTGATGGTTCAGGCATGACAGAAGCACCAACTTTGGGGCTTCTCCCGAACTCTAAAGAGATTAAAACTTCTAACAGTTTGCGGCATTGGAAAGCCCTATATCACAAGATTCTACTGAAACCAACCAATCTATTATCTGAGTCATACACAGATTATGGTGGCCTCGTCAAAACAGACGTTTGCACAGATTCGGGAACACATAAATTACATGAAATAGTATCGATTTGTTGTCAATTTTGACCGAGACTTGAACCTGGCTTTGATACCACTATAAGGAATCATCCATAAAAATGTAGTGCAGTAGAAACAACGATTCCAATGGGTTCTTTTAGAATCTATCTCAATGAAAACCGAAAGATGATCAAATCCAGTTCAAATATACCTGATAGAGATTCATATAATCCCATGAAGAGAAAGGAGATGAGCTTTTCAAGCTCTAGAAACCATTCAAATGACCGGTCTCCAACAGTTTCCACACGAACTTCATCCACAGCAGGTTCTCCCTTCGCGTCGACCTCGAGAACTCTTCCCGAACGGAGCTGCATCGATCATGGACACCTTATAGAAAGAGGAGGAGGTAGGGAGGAGGATAGATATGTGGTTTTCACCCTTGTCTTGATAGGGTTTGGCTAAAACCATTAGTATTTATAGAAAATTTTGTAATTTTTCTTAAAAACCTAAAATCTTCATAAATTATGTCCTTGCCCATGTACTTGTGGATAAGTCCTTTTGTGTGTGACCCACTAGGCCCAATAGCTTATTTGGTTGAGGTCTAAATAAAATAAAATAATTATATTTAATTTAATTATATTTATTATCTAATAACAGATTAATCGGTCTACCGATCATGAAGGGTACAAGACACATCCCATGATCCCAAATGGCTATGTGGATAATCTCATCTCCATTGAGCCTTTCCATCATCGGTTACCGCATGGATATAAACCCTCGTCCATCCAATGTCCTGGTCGAAAAGCAATATGGCATCGACTGTCAACTTCTTAATATACTGACTCTATAGGATCCTGTACTCGGAATTAGATCAATTGGAAAACTCCTTTTACAATTATCCTATCTACCCTGGCTAGGGATTTAGAGTACTATCCCATAGGATATTCACTCTCACTTTCCGAGAGTGGACGATCCCTTGTTGTCCGCTCAATTACCTCCATCAGGTTTTTCTTGTACCCGATCCATCACTATACTGGACCATCTAAACGGTGATTCATAAGTCAATGGTCAAAGCACAAGTTCCACCCAACAAGGTATCTTTGGCGATTCAGGTCAAAGGTCCAACCATGCAACCGTGATGATAGAAAATCATGATTGACAGTTCGGTAAGATACCATTCAGGGTTTCTAATTCGGTCAATTTAGTGAACTCATTCAACTAATGAGCACATGTATGTGTATCTCAGTGTCTCCACACTAATGACCAATGAGATCAGTCATCCTCATCATATGAGAAGATATCACATACACTAGTCTATCCGGATCATTGATGTCTCGTCTCAAATATCCTATGACTGGAAACAATTAGATCAATTACCTCTAGATGATCAATCTCATTATCATGATCTCATCATTATTTAATCATCATTACATTTGATCAAGGACTTTATTATGATATTTGCATCTAATAAGAGCTTATAATGAAGATTTGCATAATTAATTGAATGAGATATTTTTAAAAATGTCGAATCATATCATATATGATTGGCTTGTTGGGTATACATTTCTATCAATATCTTATACTCAAAATCGGTTTAATTGAGATACTCCTTTTTTAATTATCCTTTCTACTCTGGCCACGGATAAAGACTACTACTCCATAGGACATTCACTTTCACTTGTCGAGAGTGGAAGATCTCTTGTTGTCTGCTTAATTACCTCCATCGGATTTTCCTTGTACCCGATCTATCACTTTACTAGACTATCTAAATGGTGATCGAAAAGTCAATATTCAAAGCACAATTTCGCCCAACAAGGCATCTTTAGTGACTCAAGTCAAAGGTTCAACCATGCAACTATGATGATAGAAAACTTTAATACACAGTTAAGTAACATACCATTCTGAGTTTCTAATTTGGTCAGTTAAGTAAACTCATTCAACTAATGAGCACTTGTACGTGTATCTCTACGTTTCCACACTAATAACCAATGAGATCGGTCATCTGCATCATATGAGAAGACATCACATATATTTGTCTATCCGGATCCTTGATATCTCGTCTCAAGGATCCTATGACTATGAACATTTTGATCATATACCTATAGATGATCGACCTCATTATCTTGATCTCATCATGATTCAATCATTATTGCATGTGATCAAAGACTTCATTATGATGTATGTATCTAATAAGAGCTAGTAATGAAGGTTTGCCTAATTATTCGAATGAGACATTTCTAGAAATGTCAAATTATATCATATATGATTGGCTTGTAGGGCATACGTTTCTATCACGTGACTCATCATATCATGGGAAAGATCATCTGCAATGGGAACTAGCCTACGCCTACGTCTGAGTCAATGTTCCAGAGCATAACCAGATAAGCCACCCAAGGTGGAGCGCGCACATGGTGACGCTAACTCCTTATTTAGTGTTGCATTTCGCATTTCAAATTTTAGTTAAGTTTGTTTGTCCAAAGCCCTGTTTGGAGTTTAAAGCGCTAGCAAGGCCTATTTTTGCAACCTACAGAAGCTATCTTTTTGCATGCCTTTCTCTTTGCTATAGCAACGAGCTAAGTGGACTTCAAAGAGTCTGAAATGGACATGTTTGGGCCAATTTTGATGGGTTTTTAATGGGACTACACAAAGGACAGGTTTAGGCTTGAACAAGGACTTATTTGGGGCTAATTTTATGATAGGCAACATGGAGTTTCCATGGACTATTTAAGGGACAACTAGGTGGGTTTCTCTTTTAGGCCACAAAGGGACTATTTTGGTAGATTTAAGAGTCCACTTGGGGAAGACATGTCCCGTTGTACGGATTCCAAGAATGCCCAGAATGTCACCATCTCCTCCATCCAAAATGAGGGATCAATAGTCCACCCGGGGGAGACTTGGGCCATCATATGGATTCCAAGAGTGCCCATAACATCACTTCTTTACCCTCACCGACAAAGGGCTGTGTAGAGAACAGAACGAGGGCTGATTGCAGTCTGTTTGGGGGGCCTGATTGGGACACCAGTAGGTGTTTTGGGGCATGTTCAAGTGGCCAGCAAAGGGGCCTTAACAGGTGCACACAGGGGCTGATTGAGGGGGACTAAAGGGGCTAATTTTGAAGGATAGAAAGGGGGTGCATAAGAGCTTGTGCATGGGGTCTGATTGGGGACTTGTGTGGATGGCCAAAAAGTAGTTTTCATGCATGGTCTAAGGGCTGGACAGAAGGCTATTTCAATGGTCATTAAAGGGATGCACAAAGGGCTGTCTGATGGTAGGTATAGGGATTTGTTTAGGTGATCAAATAGTGGCTAATCAGGGAGCTTAAAGAGATAGAGCAGGAGGTGTCCACAGGCTGCACAAAGAACATTGGATGGAGAAGAGATGGAGGAGACTACATGGCACACCCTTGCTACTCACCTTCTCTTTCTTTTTGCTATGGAATCTACCGGGAGGATGAAGAACCACCTAGTTCTTCTGCTGTTGGTGCAAGGACTGCTAGAGAAGGAAGATAAAGCCATAGGGTATTACTAGTGCAGGAAGGAGCAAGATGTCTTGTTGTTGCTATGCACTGGCTATTGGAGAAGAGAGCAGGCTGCACAAGGGGAAGAAGCAGGAGCTAATGCTGTAGCTACACTCCCTGCTGATGGAAGACCCTTGCTGCTGCATTGACTCTTGTGGAAAAGGCTGCCAGAAAAAGAAGGAGATGCTGCTAGTTGTGGGTGCGCACCAGAAGAGAGAGGAGAGCAGGTGTTCTTACACACAAGGCTGGCCAAGTTTTGGTGTGTGCATAAGCTGGTGAGGTGAGAGAATATGGTGCCAACTCCCTTTCTGTTAACCCAATCTCCCTCTAGTTGGGGGAGTCTATGGGGATAAGCTAGAGATGAGATAAGGTGAGGAGTTTCAACTCACTAGGAAGTCTTCCCCACTAGGACTTCTGATTGAAGAAGAAGTTTCCAAGGGATGGAAAACTAGTGTGCCAATGGGTTGGGAGAGAAGGCTGGTTGCACACCTTTTTTTCTCTTCCGATTTTTTGCGTATGGGAAATAATCCAAGGGATAAGGTGGCCAGGAGATAAAGCTTAGGAATCCCTTAGGCCAGGGAGTGTGTGCACTCAGGAGAGAAGATGCAAGTTGAGGTGCACCCAAACCAAATCACCATTGATCTGATTTTCATTAAGATGCTTTTGATCCAACAGTTATGATTAATTTTGATCGAATCAATTAAATAAACCCCAAATTCACCTTAAAAAAATTAGAATGTGATCTAATGGTTGTTGATCTTGGGCTCCATCAATATGTGTGGCCAAGATCTCTTGAATTACATCAAATCTCTGATTTTATCAGTCTCCTTGATTGGTACGAACTTGATCGTTGATAATTTTGAAAATTATGAATAAATACAATTAAATCATTCCACTGGCCAGATTTTATTTTTGATGCATCAATATTCCCGAGATTAAAGTCTTGAACTAATAAATTGCAATTTTCATCCAATGAGTTCATCTGAAAGGTGATTGAACCATTATGTCCCTAGGGTGACGGGGTATGAACTTCCATCCAGATTCGATCTTTCCTGAATAACTCTCTGATCGGTAATTAAATTTTTTATCCATCTCGAGCATTTTCCTGCTCTATCTTAGATGGATAAAGTGGTGAAGTCAAAATTTTCCCATAGAGTCCTAATCTGTCCTAATGTGGTAGGGGCAAAATGGTAATTTTGACCTTCTAGTGTCCATTTTCTATGTTATGGACACCCTTGCAAAGCTCTCGATTAGGGCTATTCAATGAGCTAATTATCTTGGCCATTGGGACCTATTAAGCCTATAGAGATATTTTCAAAGCTTGTTTACACTAACCGGCTTTTAATTCATCGAATTTGGGTTAGATTTTCTACTTCATTATTTTCAAAGATGATATCTTTAGGTATGGATATATATATACTTTATGAAGCACACACTTGAGACCTTTAAGAAATTATTAGAGATTAAGAATGAAGTAGAGATACTAACGGAAAGAGTATTAGAACTCTTTGATAAGAATAAGGAAAGAATAATCAAGTACATAATTCGCACATAATTGAAGGATAATAGAATCTAATCTTAACGGACACATCTTTACACATCTTAACTTAATTGAGTAGCTAAAATTAGAAGCCATATTGTGTAGGACATAATACAGACAATGACAACCTTTGCAAAATATTCTTTGTCTATGTGGGACTTAGTACTCGCTTAATCACTTCATCTAAAATTAGTACCTTCAAAGTCTATTCCAATCATTACATATGAAATAAGCAAGGTGCTGGAATGTCTGACCTAGTGAAGATGTATACCCCTAACTAGTTGAAATATAAGGCTATGAAGTGTTGGCTTGTACGATATCTTAAGAAAACTTATTAATATTTAAATATACCACCTTAATGAAGAAAGGTATATGTTACTTAACTTACTGTATTCTTAGATGAAGAGTTCCTCATTAAGGAAGACAGTGGGAGCAAGGTATATATGAAAGATGTTCCAATCTCACAACCCAAGAACACTTCTATCAAGGTACTAGTTGAGAGTTACACATGGGTAATTCATAGGTCTTTACTTGTACATATTCAACTTAAGAGATAGGTGGGATATATCTTTGATAAAAGAAATGAGGTAGAAGATAAAGAAAGATATTGATCCTAATATTTATACAAAAGCAATATTAAATATTAATTCTAAATCGAAAAGTGATAATAAAATCTAATATAAACTCTATCTACTCTAATCAAGTTTAGAACTTGATAAATCCACTTAAGGGTATAGTATCTATCAGGTATAAATAGATCAATAAATGATAGATTGGAGTGGATTAAAAGGTAGAGACCTTTAAGATAAGGGTGGTTGAAAAAGATATCATCTAAGTCAAATAGTTGACTATGATGAGACTTTTTACCTATGTCATAGATTAATTCATTCATATTTTGATTATTGCATACTATGACTATAAGACATACCAATTGGATGTTAAGATAGTGTTCCTCTATAGTATTTCGAGAAATAGGAGTATATGATACTTAAGGAATCAAGTCCCAATAATATTCAAATAGAGTGTGTATAAGGCCTAATAATGTATTGAAATAAACTTCTCATAGTTGGTATAAAAGATTTAATGAGATTAAATCTTATGACTTTGTTAAGAATGAAAAGGACTCTTATGCATTCAAGAAGATAAGTAGGAGTGCTATTACTTTTCTAGCATTTTATGTAGACGACGTACTATTCATTAAGAATGAAGTAGATATGTTATTATTAGTGAGCCTAACTATCATATTAATACTCTAAATATAATATGGGTTTTAAGAGATGTGGAGATAGATTTGAAAGGATGCATGGCTTGACCCAGTTAATGTACACAGTTACCATAGACAAAAAGTTTGGCATGGTAAACTTCAAGATAGGTTTCTTAACTATAAGATATGGAGTTAAACTCTTTAAAGAAATGTATGTATAGACTTTTTTAGAGATAGAGAGAGCACATAAGTAGAGCCCATTTGCTTTTGCCATAGAGTCTATCATATATGTGATGCTATATATATAACGTGATTAATGCTCCAAGTGTTATGAGCATTCATCAGGTAGATCCAGGTGAGAGTCACTAGATGATTAGATTCATCAGGTAGATCCAGGTGAGAGTACTTGAGAGGCACTAAATATGTATCTCAAAAGTATGGAGGATAAGACTTGAAGCTTTGTAGTTTTACAAACATAAGCTTTTAGTTAGATAAGTTTGATAGTAAGTTAATATAATGGTGGCGCAGTGAGCTGGAAGAGTTTTATGCAATATAACACATTAAATTCTATAACAATGTAAAAGAGATTACATAATGACTACACACTACTTGAGAAGTAATTTAAATGAAGATGTTTATCTAAGATATGAGATTGTCTCAACTTTCTCTGAAAGTGTACCATTATTTTACAAAAACAATGAGGTATAGTCGATGTCTCATAAAAAAATTTAAACTTCTATGGTGATACGATAAAATTAGAGAGATTGTAGGTTAAAAAGATATAATAAAAGATAAAATATATTTCTCTAATAATATTGTAGATCTACAAACTAAAGCGGTTACACAAAGAGTGTTTGATCTTCACCTTGAGTTGATAAGGATCAACCAGATAGGTGATTAACTTTAGTGTAAGTGGGAGATTGATATAAATGTATATCATATAAGATCATCATATATGATATAATTAGATATTTCTAGAAATATATCATTCAATTAATTAGTAAATTTTTATTACTAGTTCTTATTAGATGCATATATTGTAATGAAATCCACAATTACATGAAATGATGATTGAATTATAATGATATCATAATAATGAGATCAATCATTTAGAGGTATGCGATCTAAATGTTCCTAATCATAAGATTTTTGAGATAAGAAAACAAGGATCCGGATAGATTAGTGTATGTGATGTCTACTTATGTGATGAGGATAATCAATGTCGTTGATCATTAGTGTGGAGATACTAATATACACAAACAAATATTCGTAAGTAGAATGAATTCACTTAACTAATTGAATTAGAAACCCTGAATGAAATATTACCAAATTGTCAATTAGACTTTTCTATCATCATGGTTACATAGTTGGATATTTGATTTGAGTTGCCAAAGATGCCTTGTTAGGAGAATCTTCTACTTTGACCATTGACTTGTGGATCTCTTTTAGATGGTCTAGTACAGCGAAAGATTGGGTACAAAGGAAACCCGATGGAGATAATTGAGTGGACAATAAGAAATAATTCACTCTTAGTAAGTGAGAGTGAATATATTATGAGATAATACTCTAAATCTTTGACTACGGTAGAGAGGATAATTGAAAAATAATTTTATAATTGATCCGATTTTGAGTACATGATGCAATAGAGTCGGTATACAAAGGAGTTGACAGTCGATGTCGTATTTGTTTTCAACCAAGACATTGAATGGACAATGGTTTATATCCATGCAGTAATTGACGATGAAAAGACTCAATGGAGATAGGATTACCCCATAGTCATTTGAGATCATGTGATGTGACTTGTACTTTTCATGATTGGTAGACTAATTAATCTATTATTAAATAATATATTAAATTAAATTAAATTATTATGTTTTAATTGAGATTCAATTAAATAGGCTATTGGGCATAGTGAGTCACACACATAAGGATTTATCCATAAGTAACAGGACACGAATGTAATTTATAGAAATTTTGATTTTTTATGAAAATTTCTAAATTCTCTATAAATACTAATGATTTCTGCCAAATTATATCAACTCAAGAGCGAGAACCACATCCTTAGTTCCCTCCTTTCTTTAAATGATGTCCACGTTAATGGAGTTTCATTCGGAAAGAGTCCTTGAGCCTAGTACGAAGGGAAAACCTATTATACATGAAGTTTACGTGGATACTGATAGAGACCGGATATTTGAACAGTTTGAATGACTTGAGAAAATATTCCTCTTTCTCTCCAAAGGATTAGATGAATCCCTATCAGGTATATTCAAACCCATTTTGATCAGTTTTAGATGTTCGTCGTTCAATTCTGATCGAGACAAGATCAACATGAACACATAGGAACTGTTGCTTATGTATGCTACACCAAATTTTTTGAATGATACCTTACAGTAGAGACAATTGTTGATAAATTAAAAGAAAAGAGACTGAGATAGTTTGAACATATAAGACATAGACTTAAGGAGGCTGTAGTAAGAAAAGTAGAAAATATTAAAATAAAAGAAACAAAAAATATGGTAGACTTATGTTAACTTAGAGTAAGATAATTCAATATGATTTAAATGATTTAAATATCTTTAAAAAGGTAACTCAAAATTGACATGAGTTGAGAAAGAAAATTTATATAACCAACCTCAAATAACTTAGGACTATAACTAGAGTTAAATTAAGTATAAATTAATTATAATTAACAAAACATAATAAAATATTAATATATTATATTTTATATTTTATTTTAAATTTAAATAAATTATTTATTTATTTAGTATTTTAAATTTAATAATAAAACAACATTAATTCTGCTTTCTAAATAACATATGGTCTTATATTGCCGTTTCTTATGGCAACTGCGTCATCGTCCCGTTGGAAACTAGGATCTCACAATTTAAGAAGGGCAATAGAAAAATTTTCGGTTTTATGCAATGGTGGAGTAAGATGAAAACTTCTAAACTAAAATATTTAAAAAAATACAAAAATAAATACATAGAAAAAGTTGAAATCACTACCTAATGACAACTCGTCGACCATTCAATCTCCCTCCCACTTACTAAAATTAAATAAAATTATTAACAAAATTTATCTATAGTAATCTTAATTTAAGAAAATAATGTTTGGGTCAACATTTTATTTTATGCAACATAATAATTTATAATTAAAATTTGATACAATTTATTTACTATATAATTTATAACTAAATTATTTAATAATGTTATTATATATAAAACAAAAAATTATGACATCTTATTTTTTATCAACATTTAATTTTTATATAAAATAAAAACTTATTAAGTTATTATTAATTATTATAAATTTATTCTGAGCATAAATTATTGTTGCATTTTATGATAAAAAATATGATATCTTATTTATATAAAAATTTAATTTTGATATAAATTATTCAAATATTTATTTATTTATTATCTAAAATTGAATAATTACTATATCTAATGTTTATTATATCAATTATTATATGTATTTCAAATATTTATTACCTTAAGTTATTAAATATTATTATATTTAATTTTTATTAGTAATTTAATTTAATTTAAATAAGTGCTAAGGAGAGAGTGTGGTGGGAGAGGAAGGGGAGCGTTGCAAGAGTGAACAGTGCGAGATAATATGAAAAAGAAAGAGTGCCTGAGAGGAGAGCGCTAACTCAGAAGAGGAAGGAAGATACCATGACTTACCTTTTCTTCGTAAATTTGGTGTGGTCTGTTGTTACTTTGGACGAAATGTGTTAGTTTGAGTTTTTTTTTTCAGAAAATACACGCTACGTCTGTTTTAAACCAAACATTTTACCATGAGAACCGTTTTCAAAAACATTTTATCATTAGGTTAGTTTTTCCAAAATATCATCACACCCACTACGTTTTTTAATAAAAATATTGTTTTTACCCTTTCATGTTAAACAAAGTACTTAATATTTCTTCTTAATATTAGATTTTGAGAAATTCTAAAATTAATAATTAATTAGAATCCCTAATTTTATTTTCAACTTTTAGAACTATTTTATAATTTTTATCTAATTAATGACCGTAAAATATTGATGTAGTTGGTTAGAATAGTGGCATATTAGCTAGGTAGGGGAGGTACCCATACTTATAAGCCTGGGCCACTCTAACTCAAGGTCGTAGTTTTGGGTTGGTTTACATGGTATCAGAGTTAAGGGCTGTGGACCACCCTCCTGTCGACCGTCACCCGTAACAATGTACACATGACAAAGTCAGAAGAGCTTGCACATGAGGGGACGAGTTAGAATAGTGTCATATTGGTTTGGTAGGGGAGGTACCCATGCTTATAAGCCTGAGCCACTCTAACTCAGGGCCACAGTTTTGGGTTAGTTTACAGTTTAGAATAAAAAGTTATCATATTTTATTCATATCAAAATTTAAAAATAATATGAATCATTAAATATCATGTTATTTATTTCATCATATTAATTAATTTAAGTTATAAATACAAATATATTATTATGGTTAAGATAATAAATTACCACATCTTATTTATATCAAAATTTAAATTTGATATAAAATATTAATTTATTTGTTACATCAAGTTAAGTATGTTTTATTTTAACTACATGATACTATTTTGTTTATAGTAAAAAATAGTATGACTAAAATTTATTTATTGAATAATATTTATTATAAGTTTTTACTATAAAATATTAAGAATAATCTATTTAGTATATTACGTTAATTATATTAATTTTTTAACAATAAAGTGTTATTATATTTTGAATGAAAAGGTATCATGATTAAAGTTTTATTTTTGAGGGTAAAGCAAGGATTTGTCATGGTCATTAGAGTGGGTAGTAAGTGAAACGAGAGTTAACGGATTAAAAAGAATGAAAATTTGGTCGATAAATTTTTTAATAAATTTATTGTGTTAAATGAGTGGGTGGTAATTCTCCTTTTTTGTTACTTTTGAAAATTATTTTTTAAACTATGTTACTTTAGATGTTTTTCCGGACCAAGAGGAGTGTCCGTGCGTTTAAGATTTGTTGGCAGTTGCGGACTGTCAATGAAAATAATTTGGTCAACAGATTGATCATGAAAGTGACTTTGTTAAATGGACCGATGAGTAGTTTTCACAAGTTTAATCTTTCGAGGTTTCCTGTCCAACGTGATATCTTCTTGCATTGTTTTTTGCTTTTATTATTTTTGTTTTCTATTATCTGATATTATATACACATGATCAACGTAAATTCATAACGCATATAGGTACATAGTTCGTTCACCAACTTGCCTTTCAGACAGAGAGGATTGATATGTACACCAATCTTTCTGAACGTTCCCATCACAGGAGCCATCAGTTGCCGTCTGATAGTAATACTAGCAGCTTGAACTGTTTCATCATGTCCTATAATGCCTCCATCGATAGGAAGAAGGTACAGTGACGATTACTAGTGCATGCAGTTCAACTTATTCTATGCTGGTTGACAGCATGATCGTGGTATTCTGTAGCGGTATAAAATTTATCTCCAGCAGTTATTCGTCAAGCTCATCGAACTCCCCATTCCCTACTGAAAGAGTGACGGAGATAGGACTTCTTACGGTATACTGGTGGTCGCGCGACAGCCACAGCAGACTGCCGGCCACCGAAAGTTCTTCGAGTCTGGATTCAGCTACGAAGGTCATCGTGAAGCTCTGCCTCTCTTTAACCTTGGAGAATCTTAGCGTCCTCGGTTGCACCCGAACCGTAACCCCACGTACGCCCCTCACCTTCGCAGTGTACGCATCTTTTGCCTTGCCGACGTTCGTCACGGTCCGGATGATTGTCACCGTCGGCGTCGACGACAGGTTCACCGATATCGAAGGGTAGTTCAAGTCGCCGCTTGTGATGCCTGCCACCGAGGAGCAAGCGCCCCGCCGGCCGACGATAACCGCGACTTCGCTGTCGGTGTAGTTCAAGCCGCAGATGTAGGAGATGTAGTCGTCGGGTCCGAGGTCGTAGACGAGGCCGAGATCCGCCGCCTTCGTCGCGTTTACGTGACCGGCGCCCGTGGCGTACAAGCTGGCACGCTTCAGCCTCTCGTCCCGGATCGGTGTGCCGTCGTTGGCAAGGACATGGGCGGTGGTCATGATGGCCGACTTGATTGCTGCCGGAGACCAGTCAGGATGTGCGCTCTTGAGCAGCGCCGCCAGCCCGCTGAGGTGCGGCGTGGCCATCGACGTTCCGGAGACAATCTGGAAGGTGGAAGGTCCGACGTTGCCGGAGCTAGGGGACGGGGAGGAAACGGGGAAGGGCCAGGCGGCCAGAACGTTGACGCCTGGCCCGGTGATGTCGGGCTTAGTACTCCGGGGCACACCAGATTGGAACTTCTGTGTTAATCAACCTAAAATCGCAGTTCTGAATTAGAGAGGCCCAGATTTATAAGTATAGGTATCTTTCCTACCTAGCCAATATGGCACTATCTAATTCGCCCCCTCACGTGCAAGCTCTTCTGGCTTTGACACGTGTACACTGTTTACGGGTGACGGTTGACGGAGGAGCGTCCACAGCCCTTGGCTCTGATACCATGTTAACCAACTTAAAACCGCGGTTCTGAGTTAGAGAGACCCAGGCTTATAAGCATAGGTACCTCCCCTACCTATCCAATATGGCACTATTCTAACTCTCTGGACGAAAAAGAGACGATCGCCGGAGCGGGGGGGAAGAAAAGCCGATTTTGTTGCCCTCGAAGACAATGGATGCCGTCGGTCGCTAGGAGGCTGTGGCGTACTGTCTGATCCTGGATCCGGCTGCGTGGTTTACATGCGACGCGGGAAGAACATCCACCTCCTCTATGATATTGGTGTAACCAGCCACTCTCTGGTTCACAGCTATCATGGCCGCGCCGCCGGCTTCCTGCACGGTGGCGCCCGCTGCCTCGTCGTAGTAGCCCCAGAATTCACATAGTACCACCTTGCCCACCACGTCGACGCCGCGTAAGGAGCCCGGCTCGCAGGAGGCCGCACTTGCATTGTGCAGCACAGCTCCGGGGTAAACCAGGGGGAGCAACTCTCCGGTGAAGTTGGCGGGCTGGTAGAGGGACTGCCCCTCAAACCGCCGACCGTCACCCAGGATGACCAAGGCCACGATCGATCTGTCCATGGTACCCGCGGCGACGGTAAGGAACCACGGAGCGATGTTCGTGACTGTCCTTTCATGTGGGCCCTTGTTTCCGGCGGCGCAGCTGACGAGTACGCCCCTTCTAGTTGCGCCGAGGCCGGCGATGGCGACCGGGTCGTCGTGAAAGGGCGCCGGGGGCGAGCCGAGAGACATGGAGATAACGTCAACCCCGTCCGCGACAGCCGCGTCCATGCCGGCTACGACGGCGGATGTACTGCACTCAATTGTTCCACAGACCTTGTAGATGGCAAGGTGAGAGTGGGGAGCCATCCCGGCAGCTGTTCCGTTGGCATTTCCGAGCAGGTTGGCGCCCTCCACGAACGACCCGGCGGCAGTGCTGGCCGTGTGCGTCCCGTGGCCGTCGATATCCGTCGGTGGGTACAGGTGAGGCTTCTCGCCGACGAAGTTCTTGCCGCCGATTATCTTCTTGGTGCAGTACTCCACGTCTGGAGGGCAAGAGCCCCTCCAGTGGGCCGGTGCGGGCGGCATGCCCTTGTCGCTGAAGGACGGATGCGTAGGGTCCGCGCCAGTGTCGATCATCCCCACGACGACACCCTTGCCGAGGCCGCCGCCGGGAGCCTCGTCGTTCCACAGGCCCCTGCCTGGGTGCAGTCCCAGGAAGGCCGGCGTGTGCGTCGTCGCGAGGGAGACGGCGGCGTAGTCGGGGTAGGCCTGAAGGAACCCTTCTTTCTTCTCCATGGCCTCCAGTTCCTCCTCAGTCAGCCTAGCGGCGAAGCCGCTGAGAACCTCGTGGTAGGCGAACACCAACCGTGTCTCCTCCCACTCCCTCATCGACGGCACGCAAGGGAAGAAAAGATGTGTACCAGCTCTCCCTCTCCCCACGCGTGGCTTGGGTAACATCGTCCGGCTGCAGTACGTGAACAATGTAAGTCTTCAGCTGGGAATCGGCGCCCCCTCCACCGCCATCTCCGCCTGCGCGGCGGCGGCCGCCCAAGGCTGACGCATGGGCATGGGCACTACAGACGAAGAAGAAGATGAATGACGCACATAAAAGGACGATGGTAGGGAAGAATGGTGAACCCGCCATTCGTCACCACTATAAGCAACTGCTACTCGCCGCTCAATAGAGATGAAGGCAGGATGACATATGCAAGATATGAGTCCAGTACCGGGCGGGACGACAGAGGAAGAGCAACTATTGAAGAATACATATATAGAGAGAGAATGTGAGAAAGAGAGAGAGAGAAAGGGGGTCATCCCGTCGTAGAAACGAAGCAAACCCTAATTTCTGCTCCCGATCAAGCAATCCGATGCGTGTGCGCCTCTCTGCCTGCCTGCTCCTGCATTTGACGTCTGTCGCAGGGACGCATTGCGGCTGTGGAAGACTGATTGCCCACATTCGCATGTCCATGCATCGGTCAATAGAGTACGCGGACAAGCGATACGCACCAGTGTGTAAAACGGTAATCAAGCAAAATTTGTCTTTAGGTACTCTGGGATAAAAGTGCGCGCACGAACGACAGAGAAACGCAGCGATATGGATGCGAGTTCGGATCGCCTCAGTTCCCGGGTGGAGGGGACTCCCGCAGTCCCCAACCGGAGCGCGCCACGTCAACGGTGGCGTAATGTGCCACCGCGGACCGACGGAGCCACTGCCGGATAACGGAAGTGCGGAGACGGAGAACGTCGTCGAACGGCCGTCGACGGAGGGGGAGGGCCGTGAAGCCGTCGTTTCTGAAACGTCACCTCAGTCATTAATGCCTGTTCACGGCGCTCGACACAAGCTTAAAGAATATTATTTTTATTATTTGAACTCGGTGACGGTTGACGGTCACGCGGTAGCGTTTGTCTAGACGGCTCGGTAGTGATTGTCTAGACGCTCGGTAGTGATACAACGTCGACTCGGTAGCGCGGCTTCAGACAACCGCTCGGTAGTGATTGTCTAGACGCTCGGTAGTGATACAACGTCGACTCGGTATCGCGGCTTCAGACGACGGCTCGGTAGCGTTTGTCTAGACCCTCGGTAGTGATACAACGTCGACTCGGTAGCGCGGCTTCAGACAACCGCTCGGTAGCGTTCTTGTAGACCCTCGGTAGTGATACAACGTCGACTCGGTAGCGCGGCAGACAACGCTCGGTAGCGTTCTTGTAGACGCTCGGTAGTGATACAACGTCGACTCGGTAGCGCGGCTTCAGACAACCGCTCGGTAGCGTTCTTGTAGACGCTCGGTAGTGATACAACGTCGACTCGGTAGCGCGGTCTCAGACGACGGCTCGGTAGCGTTTGTCTAGACGCTCAGTAGTGATACAACGTCGGCTCGGTAGCGCGGCTTCAGACAACCGCTCGGTAGCGTTCTTGTAGACGCTCGGTAGTGATACAACGTCGACTCGGTAGCGCGGCTTCAGACAACCGCTCGGTAGCGTTCTTGTAGACGCTCGGTAGTGATACAACGTCGACTCGGTAGCGCGTTCTCAGACGACGGCTCGGTAGCGTTTGTCTAGACGCTCAGTAGTGATACAACGTCGGCTCGGTAGCGCGGCTTCAGACAACCGCTCGGTAGCGTTCTTGTAGACGCTCGGTAGTGATACAACGTCGGCTCGGTAGCGCGGCTTCAGACAACCGCTCGGTAGCGTTCTTGTAGACGCTCGGTAGTGATACAACGTCGGCTCGGTAGCGCGGCTTCAGACCACCGCTCGGTAGCGTTCTTGTAGACGCTCGGTAGTGATACAACGTCGGCTCGGTAGCGCGGCTTCAGACGACGGCTCGGTAGCGTTTGTCTAGACGCTCGGTAGCGTGTCAAGAAGGGTTCGGTGACGCGGCCTCGACAACCGCTCGGTAGGGTTTCTATCATACTCGGTAGCGGCTCGTCAAATCGCTCGGTAGCGACGGTCAGAGTTCGGTAGCGACTCGGTAGGGCTTCTTCCATATTCGGTAGCGGCTCCTCGACTCGGTAGCGCGGCTTCAGACGACTCGGTAGACGAGGCTTCGGACAACGCTCGGTAGCGTTTGTCTAGACGATCGGTAGTGATACATAGGACGGCTCGGTTGCGAGTATTTCAGTTCTCGGTAGTCGGCAGTGCGGTGCGGCTATTAAAAATTTTGACAAATGGAAATGGCGGGACGGGAAATGATCTTTGCGTGCCTCGGTGGTTGTACGAAGCTCTTAGGCTCGGTAGCGAGCTACTCGGGCGGTAAAATAAATTTTAAAACTTTGAAAAATGGATAAGCGGGAAAGGAAAGCAGGCGATAAGACGGTAGCGGCTTGTCGGAGGCCCGGTAGCGTGTCCAAGAAGGGTTTCGGTGACGCGGCCTCGACAACCGCTCGGTAGGGTTTCTATCATACTCGGTAGAGGCTCGTCAAACGCTCGGTAGCGACGGTCGAGTTGCAGTAGCGACTTGGTAGGGCTTCTTTCTTCCATATTCGGTAGCGGCTCCTCGACCGAGGGTCACCACGATACGGTAGACGTGCGAGCCGAATCGTTGTCGAGGCTATTTTGTCGGACATTTTACATCGTCATTAAACCGACGCAATGATGCTTCTCCCTTCCTCGTATCCGTGAGAAAGACTAAAAAGGACTAGAAACTCCCCGATTGAAGCACGGCGAAGAACGAGGGCGCTTCTCGGGTTGGCGGCGGACATCTCCGGCGTCTTCGGGCGAGTGCCACGAACGGCATATCCGGCGAGGTGTTACGCGGACCAAGTGCATCCCCGCTTTCACCTCGAGCGTCGACATCTCTGCTCGGTACGTGTTCTTAACATGTTTTGGCGCACGTCTTCAGCGTTCTTATGCGCTGTTGTTCTTCTTTGAGGCCGAAGAGAGTTTAAGCTTTGTTTGCTAGTTTGTTCCCATGTTGAACGTTTGCTAGTAACTTCTCATGTTTCCTAGTTTACGTGAACCACTCTTTTCGTCTGCATGCCATTGTACTGAGTTCGGTTGACATGCGTGAAAACATTATAACACCGGTTGATATGTATAAGGGAACAAGGCGAACACGTACGTTGTCAACATGGCTGGCGAACGTCTCCCGGTTAATGACCCAACCCACATTCTGTCACCGGCAGTAGCCGAGTTTAGGGAACCTGTGGGAAGTCCAGAAGGCCATGAACTTACAGGAACAATTACACCGGGTCTATCCCATGAGTCGATGTTTACGACCGTTGATGATGCTTATCTTTCATATATTGAATATGCGAAACATGTTGGTTTTAGTGTTAGAAGAGAAAACTTAAAAAAGGATAAGCAAGGAATTGTAAGGAGAGCACGGTTTGTATGCTCTAAAGAAGGTTGGAGGAAGAAAGACCCACGATAGACATTTTACATCGTCATTAAACCGCGCAATGATGCTTCTCCCTTCCTCATCCGTGAGAAAGACTAAAAAGGACTAGAAACTCCCAATTGAAGCACAGCGAAGAACAGGCGCTTCTCGGGTTGGCGGCTGACATCTCCGGCGTCTTCAGGCGAGTGCCACGAACAGCATATCCGGCGAGGTGTTCTGCAGACCAAGTGCATCCCCCGCTTTCACCTCGAGCGTCTGACATCTTCTGCTCGGTACGTGTTCTTAACATGTTTTGGCGCACGTCTTCACTGATTCTTATGCGCCTGTTGTTCTTCTTTGAGGCCGAAGAGAGTTTAAGCTTTGTTTGCTAGTTTGTTCCCATGTTGAACGTTTGCTAGTAACTTCTCATGTTTCCTAGTTTCTGTGAACCACTCTTTTCGTGCTGCATGCCATTGTATGCGAGTTCGGTTGACATGCGTGAAAACATTATAACACCGGTTGATATGTATAGGGAACAAAGGCGAACACGTACGTTGTCAACATGTCAGCGAAACGTCTCCCGGTTAATGACCCAACCCACGATTCAATGCGGCGGTAGCCGAGTTTAGGGAACTTTGTGGGAAGTCCGGAAAGGGCATGAACTTACGGGGAACAATTACACCGGGTCTATCCCATGAGTCGATGTTTTACGGACGTTGATGATGCTTATCTTTCATATATTGAATATGCGAAACATGTTGGTTTTAGTGTTAGAAGAGAAAACTTAAAAAAGGATAAGCAAGGAATTGTAAGGAGAGCACGGTTTGTATGCTCTAAAGAAGGTTGGAGGAAGAAAGACCCACGATATGATACAATTGTAGTTCACGCCGGAGACCCGAATGGGTTGTTTGGGCGGGATTACTTTTGTCCTCCACGTTAATGGAATGTATAAAATTACACGATGGGAGAGTGAGCATAATCATGAGGTGGAAAGTCCTTCCAAGGCACACATGCTTCGGTCCCATAGAAAATTTCCCGAGAAATTGAAGCTTCCATTGTGGACATTGGTGAGAGCGAGTGGTATACGACCTAAGCGGCTTTTCCGTATGATGTCCAACCAAGTGGGTGGCGAAGAAACCTTGGATTCATACGCAAAACGATATGAAGAATTATCTACGAACTAAGAGACAAAGGCGGATGTTAGAATTTGACAACTTTGGAGGATTGCTTCATTATTTCCATCGTAGGCAAGTTTGAGAAGATCCCACCTTCACATATTCTTTACAAGTTGATGAGGACGACCTCATCACCAATGTTTTTTGGGCGATTCTAGAATGCGGTTGGACTATGAAAGGTTTGGTGATGTCCTATGTTTTGACACAACATATAAGACCAACAAATATGGCCGACCTTTGCTCCTTTTGTAGGGGTAAACCATCATAGACAATCTGTCATATTTGGTGCTGACTCTATTGTACGATGAGACAATCGACACATTTAGATGGCTTTTCAATACGTTTGTAGGTGTCATGGGAGGAAAGGAGCCAACTACTATATTAGCCGGCCGAGGATAAGGCCATGAGCAATGCCATCTTGCAAGAGTTACCAAGAACCGGTCACGGGATATGTGTGTGGCACATGTGCAAAATGCTACACAAACATTTGAGCCATGTATTTAATGCCACAACATCATTTAAGAAAGACTTTCAGAGATGTATTTACGACTACGAAGAAGAAGATTCATTTCTGCAGGCGTGCAATGATATGTTGTCAAGATATCAATTGAGTGACAACGTATGGCTGAAATCTTTGTTTGAGGAGAGGAAAAAATGGGCACTTGTGTATGGAAGGAACACCTTTCTTCTTGATATGGTCAGTACAGATGTGAAAGCATTAACAAGCTTCTCAAAGATTATTTAGATATTAGACAAACAATGCGTTTGTTCTTTGAGAACTTTGAAAAACTAATTGATGACGGAGGTACAACCAAGAAGTTGCTGATGCGCCATAAGATGAGATATACGTATAGTAGACATGTAGTACGGTCAAAGATACTTGAGCAAGCAATTGTCATTTACACACCCGAGGTCTACGAAATCATTCAAGATCGGTATTTGAAGTGCATTGAGCTACACTTGCGAGAATTCGAGATGCAAACACCTTTGTCGTATATGACGACGTCAAGCATTGGCATCGTGTGCGGATAATTAGAGGTGTAGATGACGAGTGTTCAATGTTCTTGTAAGAAGTTTGAATTCTTTGGAATACTGCGTAGACATGTGTTACGTGTGTTATTACATCTCCCAAATTAGGGCTATTCCAGCAAGTTATATCTTGACTAGGTGGACGAGGACGGCTTGCAACATTAACCTTGGGGATGCCATTGTCGAAAACAATGAAATCGTCGATGAGAAGACGTTATGCCAAATGAGGTACATGCATACGGTGAGAAGTGCGGTGGAGTTATGTGCAAGCTGCCGGCAAAGGGACAAGACGACTACGAATACTTCCTAACAAATTTAAAAGAATTCACAAGAAAATTGTCAGAATCCTTTCCACGAGCCAATGTGGAGGCTTGTTGGAACCTCGGGTTGTCAATCCGAGGTCCCTCTTTGAGAACCAATGCAAGAAGCTCAAATTGATGCGCTCTTCGGTTCAAGGCGGGCTTGAGGAAGGGTCGGAGGCGCGAGGATGAAATCACACTGGAAAAGAAGGAAAAATATAAAACACAAAGATAGGTCAAGTTCTTTGGTTCATGTTGAGCCGCCCGGGGATGAAGAGGAATTAGCGGCCCCTATGTTTTAAGTAGTCAATCTCGAAATCGGACCTCACGGCAAATTCCTCTTCGACTCGGGAATCAATCGACATGATGCGTAACGTATCTCATATGGACATCCTTCGGTTTATGAGTAGACGGTAGTCGGGAAACGACTTTCGATTAGACATTCATCCTTTTCCTTTTATTCTATCGGTAACACCATACTTTGTTAGCATAACTTTATTACTAAAATGATTCTCTACTTTGTAACCTACATCCTTCGGTACTCGGATGGCCGACGGTCGACCGGTACATTGCGGCTATGGCCACGGGGAATGTCGGATGGGCACCGTCGGAGGACCGGATGACGGGCGGAAGTTCTCGCCTGCGGCGTCGATATATATCATTAATTTCTTAGAATGAAAAATTGAAATTATCTTCTAACCATAACCCCTTCCAATCTATCTTGTGCGGCGTGTAGCGTGTGGGTTTTTTGTGTGGGTAGACAAGCTCCCTGCGGACGGCGGGATTATGCCATGCAAGTGTGAGAACACGTTGCTGGTGGAATACCTTCAGGAGCGCGTGGCCATACTGGAGACGGAGGTGGTCGAGCTTAGGCCGACGAGCGAAGGCGGCGAGGAAGAAGGCTGGAGGAATGCTCCAAGATGCTCGGGGAGGGACGATGGACTCGACGACATGGAGACTTCTACCGGTGCCGGCGGTTCTCAATCCCGGGAATCGAGAGGATTGATCACGATTTCATCTTTGTAGAGTTTTAAAACTCCAAGTTATGTAATCATGGACATGGTGGTTTGTGAGGTAGCGGTTTCATGACTTTTCTTAATTACAAAGATATTTTATGACTTCATGATCGCTCAGTGGCGAATTCGTCTTCGTTGGTAGCGACTTCTTCACATCTCGGTAGCGGGTTTGTCCCTCATTGTGCGCTGAATTGCGAGTACGTCATATCTCCCCTATCGGTAGCGAACTGGTCAGCGCTCGGCTCGACGCCTCCGTTCACAATCTTTGGAGGCTGCGGTCTTCATCATATCCACCTCCTGCTGTACATGGTGGAAAATGTCATCAGACGTAGACGAGGGCTGGGGTTGATGGTCGGATACTCTGGAGATGTGTTCTTCGACTGTTTTCTCCAGGGCTCTTCTCTTTTCTCGCTCCTGTGCCAAATCTTGAGCGAACCCATCAATCCTTTTTTGGAATTGGGCAAATCCTTCTCTAATGAATTGCTCGATTAAATCCTCTTTGTCTCTCGATGAGAAATTGTTCGTCGAACGTTGTTGACACTTTTGTCGGTATATCTTCCAAGTTGGGCGTAGGTACTTCGTTGCGAATTCGATCCGCTCGGTTCCTCGTCTACAATATCTACAACTACTGTAATACGCAATAATAATAAGAAAATTAAGAACAACACACGAACAATGTATTTATCATGTATACAAATTCAAACTCACCGTATACTTTCGTCTGTGATCTGTTTAAGTATATCATAAAATTCCACTTTATTCTTTAAGGGCGCCATGTTCCACTTAAAAATGCGTGGATCATTTCTCCCACGAGAATTGTGTTAACCCGCTGATATGTTCAAAAATAAAAGCACTGGTATATAAACATTCGACGATGAGACGTGTGAGACCAACGCACAACATATGATAAGAAGAAACACTACGTAAATGGTTTTGTATACTTACGAGGTATGACGGCCACACACCCAAGTAGATAGGGTGGGGACTTATTGGCCTTAATTTTACGTGCAACGTCATCCATGCGGTCCGGCAAGACACTATGTACATAGGCGGCCCAATTGTAACCTCCTATGGAACCAATATCTTGTACGTAGTAAAGGATGCCAGCAAAGTGTTCTATTTGAATTCGGGAGCAAAAAACATGAAAACATGAATGCTATCCACGGTGACACCGTTTTGTTGACATCTGCCGGATCAACTGGGTACAAGATTTCCAATTAAATTCAAGATGCCACCTCTGTGGCACTTACCCCTAAAGGGAACATATCATCCAGTTGGGTTTTTCATCTGTTGTCCCCGGATGGGTTCACCGCCATCGGGTAACCCCAAAATAAGGGCCACATCATTCGACCAAGTAGTCTTAACTCTTGGCCATTTATGTTGAAAACTCCACCGCCTTCGTGAAGTAGGAGGATTTCCCGGATCATGGATGTCTTGAACTCGTATTCGGGCATATCGATAAAAGCTACCGAAAGGAATGCATTGCAAGGAGGTCTCTGTGGACTGTTTGATCGGAATGGTAGCAATTTGCGTGCGATAGTAAGCAAATGAACATCGGTGTAGCACATGCCTTGCTTTTGCTCCATGAACATTGGATGTACACGCCATCTCGAGGACCGCTTCCATGTCTGTAATCCATGGCGTTCTCAGAAAGTACGAGTGTAGAGAGCGACGACAACGGATAAAGAGTATGAAACACACCTTGGGAGGGTTACCTTGCGTATTTCGTGCCGAGCGATGGTGCACGCTTCGGACTTATTCGGCGATGAATGAGCGGTAGTTTGCGAGGAACAACGGCGGCGGCAAGGTCTGTTGGACTGTTGCAACTTCGAAGAACTATTGCCGGTTGTTGAAAAAAAAAAACTATACGCGCCGCAAAAACCTGGTTATAGATGATGAGTGGAAGACGGCGATGGTTGAACTTCTTCGAAGGGGAAGAAGGCGCTCGTCGCTCGCTAGATCTTGCCAAGAGGTTCCCGGACGAACGGGGCTCCGAAAAGTGGAATCGCGAGAGCGTGGACGAGCCTCTGCAAGTATGATAGAAACCCTACCGAGCGGTTGTCGGGCCGCGTCACCGAAACCCTTCTTGACACGCTACCGGGCCTCCGACAAGCCGCTACCGTCTTATCAGTTGCTTACCTTTCCCGCTCATCCATTTTTCAAAGTTTTAAAATTTATATTACCGCCTGAGTAGCTCCCTACTGGGCCTAAGAGCATCAGACAAGCCACGGAGGCATGCGGCATCATTTCTGTCCCGCCATTTCCATTTGTCAAAATTTTTAATAGCCGCACCGCTGCCGACTACCGAGGAGGCGAAATACTCGCAACCGAGCCGTCTATGTCACTCTCGATCGTCTAGACGAAACGGCTACCGAGCGGTTGTGCGAGCTTGTCTACCGAGTCGTGCGAAGCCGCGCTGCGAGGTCGAGGAGCCGCTACCGAATATGGAAGAAGCCCTACCGAGTCGCTACCGAACTGCGACCGTCGCTGCGGCGGCCCGATTTGACGAGCCGCTTACCGAGTATGATAGAAACCCTACCGAGCGGTTGTCGAGGCCGCGTCCGCCGAACCCTTCTTGACACGCTACCGAGCGTCTAGACAAACGCTACCCGAGCCGTCGTGCGGAAGCCGCGCTACCGAGTCAACGTTGGATCACTACCGGGCGTCTACAAGAACGCTACCGGGCGGTGGTCGGCCGCGCTACCGAGCCGACGTTGTATCGCTACCGAGCGTCTACAAGACGCTACCGAGCGGTTGTGCGAAGCCGCGCTACCGCGCCGACGTTGTATCACTACCCAGCGACTACAAGAACGCTACCGAGCGGTTGTACGAGCCGCGCTACCGAGCCGACGTTGTATCACTGCGGCGTCTAGACAAAGCGCTACGAGCCGTCGTCGAGAACGCGCTACCGAGTCGACGTTGTATCACTACCGAGCGTCTACAAGAACGCTACCGGCGGTTGTACGAAGCCGCGCTACCGAGTCGACGTTGTATCACTACCGGCGTCTACAAGAACGCTACCGAGCGGTTGTACGAAGCCGCGCTACCGAGCCGACGTTGTATCACTACGGAGCGTCTAGACAAACGCTACCGAGCGTCGTACGAGACCGCGCTACCGAGTCGACGTTGTATCACTACCGGCGTCTACAAGAACGCTACCGAGCGGTTGTACGAGAAGCCGCGCTACCGAGTCGACGTTGTATCACTACCGAGCGTCTACAAGAACGCTACCGAGCGGTTGTACGAAGCCGCGCTACCGAGTCGACGTTGTGTCGCTACCGAGGGTCTGAACGCTACCGGCGGTTGTACGGCCGCGCTACCGAGTCGACGTTGTATCACTACGGGTCTAGACAAACGCTACCGAGCCGTCGTACGAAGCCGCGATGCGGGTCGACGTTGTATCACTACCGAGCGTCTAGACAATCACTACCGAGCGGTTGTACGGCCGCGCTACCGAGTCGACGTTGTATCACTACGGGCGTCTAGACAATCACTCTCGAGCCGTCTAGACAAGCGCTACCGCGTGACCGTCAACCGTCACCGAGTTCAAATAATAAAAATAATATTCTTTAAGCTTGTGTCGAGCGCCGTGAACAGGCATTAATGACTGAGGTGACGTTTCGGAAACGACGGCTTCACGGCCCTCCCCCTCCGTCGACGGCCGTTCGACGACGTTCTCCGTCTCCGCACTTCCGTTATCCGGCAGTGGCTCCGTCGGTCCGCGGTGGCACATTACGCCACCGTTGACGTGGCGCGCTCCGGTTGGGGACTGCGGGAGTCCCCTCCACCCGGGAACTGAGGCGATCCGAACTCTATGGATGCCGGCTGCAACCCGACTTGTAGCAGGTTGCCGTAGCGCAACGGAAAGTCAAAAGCGTGTTCTCCCTTTATTTTGTCGAACAGAACGTTCTTCCCCTTGGCTGCAAATTGATCAACACACTTTTTCTCCTCCAGATCAGCAAAATGCATCAAGAAGCAGAAATGTGTTGGGAGGTCAAAAGTTTCTTCTAAGAATTGTCACGTAGAGCTGTACGTAGTGAGAGACGTACGAGGCAGGACATTTCTACGACGAGAACAACTCCGGCAATATTAAAGTAGAGACCGAATCTCCTAGGCAGGTCTGTCGAGGAAATTCGGTATCATTGAAATATGTATCATTTGTGTATTATATTAAGGGGCATCTATGTAATTTTACATTGTAAGTTTCACATAAACATTTTTCAACTTTTTTTAAAAAAATAGCACACTTGTTCACTGACATGTCTTCCTCTCTCTTCATTTTTGTTCATATAATTTATGATCATCCTATAATGTTAAATATAAATATACTTAGTTAACTCATTCTCTTAGTCCAAATTTTTTTGAATATTACATAAAATTTATATTTTATTTAAAAATAAAAATACTAAAAAGTTTAGACATATTATGTCAAAAATACTAGCAAAGAAAGATTAATTTACTGTTTTTAATAAAAAATATAAAAATTATAGATTTAAAATTATTATATGATATTCTAATTGCGATAATAGAATTGAAATTGAAATGAAAATGCGATAATACATTGTTTTATTAATATTTAAATTCAATCTACTTGATTATGGTTTTCGATTCGGCAATGATCTAATATTTAAACAATAATCATTATTATTTATATTTTGCCTGCGTGATTCTGATTTTCAATTTAATAATGATATGATAATAAAATAAAATTTTAATAAAATTTTACTCTAAATGTAATTATAAATTATTTTATTGATATTTAAATTTAGTTTACAAATTCTGATTTCGGTAACGGTATAATATTTAAAAAACTCAATAATATTTTACTCCAAACAAGATAATAATTTTATTAATATTTAAATTTAGTCAACGTGATTCATAATTTTAATTTGTCAATATTATAATATTTAAATAAATATTTTATTAATTTATAAATTTAGTCTACGTGATTTTTGATTCGGTAAAAAATATTTAAATGTTTTTAATAATATTTTAGTCTAACATGATGATAAAAGTTTTTATTAATATTTAAATTTAGTTTACATGATTCTAATTTTTAATTATGTGATGGCATAATATTTAAATAAATTTTTTTAATGTTTAAATTCAGGCAACGTGATTTCTAATTTGATAACGAATATTTATATAACTTTTTAATAATAGTTTACTCCAACATAAAAATAATTTTTTTATTAATATTTAAATTTAGTCTAATCGTGATCCTGATTTCCTATTCAGTAATGGTATAATATTTAAATAATTTTTTATCGATAATTAAATGTTGTACAAGTGATTAAATAGAAACCATGACAATCAGATTTTGTTTCAATTTCAATTTAATTATTAAAATAATAATTTTATTATAATAATTTTAAATCTATACTATTTATTATTTTAATAAAAATTAATATTTTATTATTTATATATTTTAAAATAAAATTTCGAAAATTTTATTATTTTATTTTTAAACTAAATTTAAATATTGTTAAATTATATGTAATATTTAAAAATATCTTATACCTAGTTAATTAGACATATTTGTATTAAAAATGACATGGTCATTACAAATTATATGAATACAAACCAAGAGATAGAAAGATAAGAGAGAGATTAAGATGGCGAGAGAAGAGAGATAAAAAGAAGAGAGAGGACCCCGTGGGTGAAAGCGTGAAGTAGATTCACGTTTTCTTGAAAAGTGAGTCATTCTATTGAAAAACAGCTACGACGTAGAGTGCCGACCGGGGAGACTGAGGAATGGGTGGGGCGGACCGAGATGGAGACTCAGGAGAAAAAGACGATCTTGTGGGAAAGCCCGACATCGTAGGCGAGTAGGAGGATGTTAGCAAGGTACTGGAAGGCCCTGTCCAACTCCTGGGCATAGCCCCGCTGCACGTATGTGGAGTCGTCTAGTAGGCCATCGAGAAAGAGTAGGTGGCGGAGGTCATGGCGCCGGAAGAGGCCCTTTTTTTTTTTGAAAGAGAGGTAACACATCTATTCATCATAACATAAAGAGAGTACAAACAACATAATATATATAACAATAAACCTAAAAAGACAAGACATCCACCTGACACAAAGATAGTTAACATACCGTTGGAAATCTTTTCCAAGAAGCAAATGCATAGCCACAAATCAACCAGCACATATAAGTGCTTGAAAGGTCGAATGGCAAAGATAGGGACTCCCATCAATGGAATTTGATAATTGCCATGAGATCGAATGATCATACCAAAAAGGTTCGGATATCGCCCAAACTAACGATCTCGAATTAAAATGAGTGACTATGAAGCTAACAAAGATAGACATCAAGACGGATCCTAACCACACACCCTAAGACATAAACAAAGATAAAATTACAAGACACCAACATAGATATGCCGAACTCCATAGCTCCAGCATGACAAAAAGATACAAAAAACCTAAAATAACATTTAGGTAAAATGCTAGAGCAAGAGCGACACTATAAGCCTTAATCATTTGGGAGGAGGGGGATCCTCCCTCCCAAACCAAAATTTAATCAAAATAGCAGACAAAATAATCGGTGATTGAGATGTAGTGTTGAACCAAAAGCCGTTGATCCACGCGCAAGAACACTGCCTGGTGGAGTCGAGGAAGCGAGGGAGGTACTAATGAAATGGAGGGGGAGAGAAATAGATGACCGAGGAGTATACAACCAAAGAAGGTCGGAGGGGACCCAGGACAGGAAAAATCAATCGAGGAATGGGGGTCGGGGCATGGGGTGCGCTCGCAAGAGGTGCCACACCGAGGACGAGAAGGAGTTGATGTGGATGGGTTGCTATAGGGGATTAACGGAAGGGGGTGGAGGGGTCGTGGGGCGAAGAGGCACTAGCGATGGGGTGCTGTGCCGAGGAGGTAGGGGGAACCCGAGAGACTCGCGAAGCAAGTAGGGAAAAACTAGAGGGGGCTGCAGTGCGAGTGGGGGTACACTGGAGGGGGTTTTAGGACAAGTAGAGGTGGGGTTGCAGGGCACTGGATTGGTGCACCGGAGGGGGTTTAGGGGCAGGTGGAGGTGGGGCTGCAGGGCACCGGAGGGGTAAGCCAGAGGGTGTTTTGAGACAGCTGGAAATGAAAGCTACAGGTAAATAGGGGTACTCCAAATAGGAATTGAGGGGGGGGAGAACCACCGGAGGTGAGCTGTCGAGAACAGTGAAGTGTCCGCCAAGCCGACAAGGAGGCACTGGTGAGATTTCCGCAGAAGTCGGCCGACCCAGGAGATGTCGGTGACTGTGAAGTTTCACCGGGAAGCGGCGAGGGTTTGGAGCCCTAGCTACCGAACTTCCCAACCAGAAGAAGCTGGAGAGGGTAAAAAATGAAATGTCTACTGTAGACACACCAAATTTGCCTGATTCGGAGCCCCAGACTCATATT
This sequence comes from Cryptocoryne crispatula var. balansae, assembly GCA_036172225.1. Taxonomy (NCBI): domain Eukaryota; kingdom Viridiplantae; phylum Streptophyta; class Magnoliopsida; order Alismatales; family Araceae; genus Cryptocoryne; species Cryptocoryne crispatula. Next base: position 15,923,438 of record CM069924.1, read on the forward strand.
CCATGGGAAATATCTTTTATTTGACCATTATCTGATTCGGATTACCTCGTGGAGATGAGCTAAGTACGTTGGTAGAGCCACTCGTGAGTTGGGAATGGACCAATGATATCCGGAATAATGCCGTAACCTTCAAGCGAGAGCCACACGTGAATTGTGAAAACACGGAGCTTGCTCGATGACTGACCTTGAATAGTCCTTAATTGAAGGTCTCGGGAGTCCCGCATGTGTTTTGTAACATTCGGGTTTTTCGACAAGTCATGTCGGTAGACGTTGTTCTATAACGGCTTTTCGTTACGACTTTTTCGATCTGTACTGACACGACTATCCTGGATAAACGCGTTAGACCTTTACAGTCATCATCGGGTCTTTTTGAGTCATCCGAGTCGATCATAGCCGTATATTTCATCAACCGGGGCCATACGGCCATTTCAGTTGATTTTAGGGTTTTACGACTTTTTTGAGTTTCGGTTCACGTTTACCGGGTTAATCTCATATTTTTCGATGATTTCAGATTTTCCGATCTTACCAGACTTGTTCGATCATCATTTTAAGTCATCCTGAGTTGACCCAAGATTTCTCGACCGGAACCGTGCCCTTTCGGATCTTCGCCACTGTTTTCGTCTTTCCGCGACAGGGTAAACCGGTAGAAAGCCCCATACGAACATATCGGGAGTCATGCCGGCTAGTTTAACAACTTGAGGAGGTGCGATTGAAGGCCCTCTTTCCAACGCAACAAACGGGAGCCGAATCGGACATCCCGTTTGCAAGTTACGGCCCGCGGAACGCGCGCATAGGAGAGAGAGTGTACCACGACCCTCCCCCTTTGAAATGGGAGGGCACGGTCACCTCGCCCTCAACCTGGGGGTGCACCCTGAGTGCCCTCAACATGAGGGCGCGCCCTGCGCGACCCCGCTTCCTTTGAAATGCGGGGGTGCCGTACGTTTTGGGAAACCGGAAATTACCTCGGTTTACACCTTCTAAACCGGATTTTTGGAAGGTTTCCACTGCTGATTATCATTTATTTTGACCACGCCCCTAGGTCGGGGGCCCGTTACGTTTGTCAAGTCATTTTTTTAGCAATTTTCGGAAGGTTCCGATGGATTTTAGCAATAAGACGCGTAACGCGCACTCGATTTCTTTGAAACAAGGGGGCGCCCAGACCATGCCCCCAAGGTGAGGGCGCGCCCTTGGAAAGGGGGCGCACACTGCGTGCCCTCGCTTCCTTTGAAAGGTGGGGGCGCGGTCGGTCCAGTTTCCATTTTTGCACCGGTTTCCATTCCCTATAAATTGAGGGTCATTCTCAACGACCCAAGGTTAATCCCCCATGCCTAGCTCTTCCTGAGGTCATCCAAGCTCTCTCCCAAGGCCGTCCTGACGTCCAAAGCCGATCCGACATCGAGAGATCGATCCCAAAGTGAAGGAGAAGCCCAATCCGTGTGTTCTGCAGCAACCAAACTTCATTAGCTTTTGTAGAAAATCTGGGGCTCCTGCTGCAAAAGTCTTCAACAGAGGAGTTGTTTCCCTCTTCGTTCTCTTTCATTTGCAACTGACGGCATTTGATTCCAACTTGCCGTTTGTCCGGGGCGATTGCTGCACCAAGGGCGCGCATCCAGGTTTTACTTTTCCATATCCGTCCACTTCCAAAATTTTTACAGACTTCTACAGGAGGATTTAGGAGAAGTCATCAACATAAGAACTCTTCCTCTCCGAGTCAGTGCACCGAAGTTGCACCCGTGGCGAGCACTGCACCGAAGTTGCACTAGATAGTGCAACGCGCCCCCGAATCAAGGGCGCGCAGACCGCGCCCTCACACCTAGGGCACGCCCACCGCTCCCTTAAACCCAGGGCATGTTCAGTCCAATACGCTATCCGGCCATATTGGTGATACCTTCTCCGTTTTAGCTCCGATATGAGCCGTTCAAGTTTCTATGTCTTCGTCATTCATCCACAATCATTTTAGCATCCTTTTTATTTAGTTTTTACATAATTTTGTATCACAAAAAATACACAAAAAAGAGGTTAAAGCTCACCCCGAAGCAGGTGAGTCCAATTCCAATTGCTTATTTTTCATCTTCTCTCTACAGTTACTACACTTCTCATATGCCTAATCAAACTCTTCACTTGTTTTATTGTCTTAGGTTGCACAGATTTATCAAGCTAGCAACGGTTGGACTCTTCTTCATCGGCCGGCCGATGAGGAAGAAGGTTTAACCCACATATCATATCCCGCGCTATGCTACACATGGTCAACTCATCTCTTGATTTACATTTCATAAAGCGGAGCCTGCGGCTCCTGGCGACCACCTCTTTTATGTTCTAAGTCACTCTATTCCTCACTCTCCTCCCACATGACCCGAACCGTCTCCGGTGCTTGAGCGACGTTGTGAGATGAAAGTTTGGGGATCAATGTGAGTGTGGGACCGATGTGAGGACTTTTTACCGCTTTCCAAATGACCTTCGATTCACTCCCTTCCCCCTATTCTATTCCATCTTTCACCTTCTCTTGAGGTGCCGATCTGGAACCTGTTTCTGGAGTCGACAGCTTTTTGACGACCACGGTGAGACAACCAATATCTTCAACCGTGCTAGCTTGATTGATCCATTCAACTAGTTGTTTTCAGATTTGGTTCCCATGCGAACCGGCTTGTCCTTTACCTTTTCCATGTCAATTTACCTTTAAACTCACTGTTTACTCTTCCTTTAAGATTGTCCCTCATGTGGACTTGACTTACTTGTCTTTAATTTCAACCCGGTTCCCGCGTGAACCACTTTTTTCTTCTTATAAACCGGTTCCCGCGTGAACCACCTTTCTTTTCCAACTAGGTTCCCGCGTGAACCGACTTATTTTCAAATCGGTCCCCACGTGGACCACCTCTTTACAGCACCTTCAGATTGGCCCCACGTGGCCCTCTTTTCATTTTGTCACCTTGTACACCGGTTCCCGCGTGAACCACCCCTTTCTTCATTAAAACCAGTTCCTGCGTGAACCAACCCCTTTTCTAGACCTGTTCCCGCGTGAACCAACCCACTTTCAGATCGGTCCCCGTGTGGATCACCCTTTTGCACCACTTTAAATTGGCCCCAAGTGGCCCTTCTTCCATTTTTTCAATCAAACAAACCGGTTCCCGCATGAACCACCCATTTTCCTTCAAAAACTGGTTCCCGCGTGAACCACCTACCTCTCCAAAACTCAGCTCCCGCATGAGCCACCTTATTTCCAAATAGGTCCCTGCGTGGACCATCCTTTTACCTCCACTTCATATTTGTCCCCACTTGAACACTCCATCACAAGCCGGTTCCCGCGCGAACCACCTTTTAGTTGTTAGTTGCTAGTTACTTGTTTTACTTTATCATTGCTTGTCTTGATTGCATTCACTTGCTTGCTTTATTTAATAGCTTAAATTCATTTCATGTTGGCATATTGATTGCTTCTTCTCCTCCTACCCTCCATTTTTCATTTTTGCATTAGCTTTTACATTGGGTACTGGACTTGCTCCGATCCGTAGGGCATTTGAGGCGGGGGCTCTCTTTCCCAACACACCCTCACCCTCCAAACACCATCTTGGTGGATTCTTACCTTTCTTCTGGGATATTCCTTCCTAGTTTATTTGGTGGTTTCCATCAAGACCTCTGTAAGTCCCCATTCCTGGAGTATTCCTCTCCGCACGATTGGGCCGGTTGTACCACTTTCCCGAAACCCGAAGAACCCAAGTACCTACTCATGGTGATTGAGTGACAACCTTAGGTCTTGAAGATTGAAGCAATAGTAACCATACCCATCTGAGTGAACAATTGCTAACAATCTATCTAGTCTAAGGTTTCAACCCAAATATTGTCGAGTAGTCATTTTAAAACCTTGTTTGCATAACTTGCTTGCTCACAACAATTGAAAACAAACAAAATGATTTCTTTTTTCAAAACACCTAAAAATACAAAAAAAAAAACTCTTTAATTTTGTGTTCAACTTGTTTTCCAAACCACCAAATTGAAACAAAACAAAAATCAAACAAAACAAAACATAACAAAGAAACTTCAATTGTGTGCTTTGCTTGCTCTCTTTTTTAACCATCTTTGTAGAAAGATCAGCATGAAGCCCATGATGCTAAGGTCCGAAAGACACGTCAAGATGTCAGACTACTTCGAGCAACAGGAGTACGAGGAAGGTCTCTACAAGCTCCAACAACAACCCGAGATTCATGTCAATGCTGCTATGGAACTTGAAGTGCAAGGGGATTCCCATCAGTCTGCTTCATTTAGTATAGAACAAGCTCTTAAGGATCTATCTTTTCATCTTGATCCCAATACCTTGTCATTCATACAATCTCTAGTGAAGGGCAAGATGCCCACTAATCAAGGTCTAGCCAAAGTCAACCGGGCTACCTCACCTCCCCAATCGGTAGTTTGATCTCTTACCATAACCCCACCTGGGCAGCCCTGCCATGTTACTTCACCTTCTCACCCTATTATGGGTCATTCTTCAGCTCTCACACCAACCCACCTCCCTCCCATAAGAGTGCCATGTGCACACCCCCTGGTGAATTCCTCCCCACCTGTTGCCAAGGATAAAGAAACCGTTGAATTTCCCCTCTATACTATCTACATCCCCCCCATCACAAATGCCAACCTACCATCGCTACAATGGCTCAGGTGATCCCTTCACCCATGTCAATGATTTCCTGAGAAAATCATCTCGATGGAAGAATGATAGAAAGACCCTTGCTTTTTTTTTAGGAGATATTTAGAGGGTGTAGCCCTAGATTGATTTTTTTCATTGAACGAAGTAGAGATATGGGATTTCGAAATTGTCAAGGCCAAATTCTTGAAACGATATGGGCCAGGCTATTCAATAATTGGGGAAGTAAAAGAAGATGTGGAATTAATGCAATATTCTGATGAATTGAGGCCCAGGCTTGAGAGGAGCATTGATGCTATGCACCAACCTGTAGACACGCAATTTTGGCCTAGTTGAAGAGCTTAAATTCTTGTTTTCATGAATAATATTTGAGTAACCTTTCAAGAGAACCGAGTTTTCCGGAAAAATCAAGTTTTTTGGCGCATTTCAAAGAAGATCGATAGGCGTTGACCAGGGTCAAAGCGCCCTATATACAGGGCACCTGGCATCCTATATATAGGGCACCAGGCGCCCTATAAACAGGGCGCCTGGAACCAAATCAAATCGACTTGACCGGCCGATTTGACCCCTCGCAGTGACTCGTCTAATCGATTTGACATATCTCATGATGCTGGCGCCCCATATATAGGGCACTATGCCGCGTGGCACTGCTTTTTGAAAATGGCCAAAGTACCCTCTTTTGGGCTATAAATAGACCCCTATTTAGAGCTGGGAGGAGGTTCCAACTTCGTGCCACCCTAGAACTCATCCAACATCACATTTCTAAGCCATCTACACCTCCTATAAGCCTTCAAACTGATCCAAAACCCTCTCCCAAAAACCCCAAAAACCTGCAGTTTCCTTCTACAGAAATATGATTTTTCTCCGACTTTGAGGGCCTCTACACTCCATTTCCCTTACATCTAGTGCCAAGACACTCTTCCATTAGCTTCACTTGGGTATTGGCTGCTTGAAGAAGTCCTTTTTCCGTCTTGGAGGTCTTCCTACACTCCGGGGCGACGCCGCGAAGAAGGGAATAAAATCTGCTGAAGCCAGTCCCTGGTTCACCATAAATAGGGCGCTTTGACTTTGGTCAACATGCCCCATCAAGGGGACACCTGCAACAGGCGCCCCATATATGGGGCACTAGAAGGGGCAGACCCCGTTTTGCATTTTTTTGAGTTTATTTACCTTTTCGGTCGATCCTTTACTCCCTCCTTTCATTTTAACTCTCATTAACATGTCATTTAGCATATATTGAGCCACTCATTTGCATTTTCATGCATATCTAAACCTTCTAAATAGGGGTTGGGATTTAGTCACAATCCGGTTAGTCTCTTTCCTTTTGCATGTTTTAATTCAAATTTGAGCACGATACTATGCTTTCATTAGAACTAATGAACCTTTCACTTGTTTCTATGTTTTCTTATAGACATTTTTAGGTAAATCTGATTGAGGCGGAGCTCCAACCGGATCAAAGACGAAGGACTCACTAAGCTCTCTTCTTTCGGCCGGCCGAGAGAGGAGAAGTCGGAACCCAACAATCTTCCCACTTCCACAGGTACGACGGTCATTTCTCTATTTCATTTCATTTCATTATACCATATTTTGGAGCCTTTGGCTCCTGGCGACCACACCCACTAACACCTCATCCACCAAGTCCCCAAAGCAAGCGTAGGGGCCGGAAAAGGGGAGATCTATGGATATCCCGTTTCGGGTGCTTACACCTTTTGGCAACCACGATGGGACCGACTTTGCTTTAGTGAGTTCTTCTCTTCTTTCCTAAGAATGTCCACTTGAAAACATGCTTATTTTCACTTTAGTTCTCATTTAAGCCATTTCCATTTCCTTGCATTGCTATTTACTTGCTTACATGCTTGTTTGTTTCCTTGAAGCATCATCTTGTTTCTTCCAAGTTTACTTGCTCTCTGTTTATCTTTTTAAATGCATACCGATCTGATTTCCAACTTTGTTAATCAACTTATTTCACCTTAGTATTTTAGATATCATCTTCTTTCATCCCTTGTTAAGTATACTTGCCTATTTCTTTCTAAGTCTAGTTCTCCTTTAGCAAATCTTTCAAAGCATGCTTAGTTAAATTAGTGCTTTCTTCCATCCTAGTTTAATTTCATATCATTGTCTTGTTCACTTGCTTCCTACAACATCTCATTAATCATTGTATGCTTTTATTTTCTTCTTGCTTTCTTCTTATTCCTTAACATTTCACTTGCATTTAGTTTGCATTGGAGTTTTGGGTTCGCCCGTCTCTTTAGGACATCCGAGAAGGGAGGCTCTCTCCTCCCAAAGCCCCACACATTCAAACACCCTTCTTGGTGGTTGCCAACTCCTCCTCCGAGGATTCCCTCTCGGAAGGACTGGGTAGCTTCCATCAAGGCCTCCGTAAGTCCCCAGACATGAAGGATTCCCTCTTCACTGATCGGGCTGGTTGTACCATTTTATCCCAAAACCCAGAGTACCTATTACCTATCGTTGTGAAAAGAGTGACAACCTTAGATTGCTTGGCGTTGTGAGAGCATAGGGTCCTACCCATTTATTTGAGTGGACAATATTTCTCTTAACAAGCTATTAATTTGAGGTTGAAACAACAAAAAAAATTTTGCGCTAATCATTCCAAGTCTTTGCTATTACTTGTTTGCAAACAAAAACTGAAAATTAAACAAAAATCCCAAAATCACCTAAAAAGAATAAAAAATTTTGCTTGAGATTAATTTGCTTGATAACTTGCTTGTCCAACAAAAGAAAATCAAAACAAAAAAGGGGTCAAAAATCAAAACCAAAAAATCCTTGAGCTTTTATTTGTCAACCTTCTTTTTCTATTGTGTTTATGAATTTAAGGTCAGGTTGAGTTATCGGAATGACGGATCAAGGATACGAGCAACTACAGTTGGAGTATGACCAATCTTATTTCTATCCTGATGCCGTGTGTGCCATCAATGAACCCGAAGTTCTCCCCGAACCTAGTCAAACTTCTCCTCAATCCAGTCCAAATTCACTTTGGGAGGCATTCTCTCATGCCGACCCTACCCAACTTCAGGCTATCAAAGCCATCCTCAAGGGCAAGTCGCCCGCCGACCACATTCCTCCCGAAGGTGGTCTTCACATCTCTACCCCTCGGTCAGTGGCACATCAACCCAATGTGCCCACTTATGGCCATTCTCATACAGGGCTCATGGCCCTAATTTCTCCTCATCCGGTGGCTAATCTAGATCATCCCAATCCAAATGTTGTTGTTCCTTCTAGACCACCAGTTTATTCTTCTAATCAACTCAACCCTACTCACCCTTTGGTGCATCCCCCAATGTACCCTTATTATCCGGCCACTTCAGCCTATCAAATCCCAATTCCGGTGCACCAAGCACCCACTTCTCCTCCTCCTCTTAGGGAACCTTCTGTCGATCAGGCCATGATTAACAAGATCAATCGCATGGATGAGCAGTATAGAGAGCTTAGACGTTTGATCGACACAAAGGCAGACCCTGAAATTTCTCTTCCTTCCCTCCCTACTTTTCATCTACCTCCCTCTGAGATGCCGGTATACCGTCGCTACAATGGAACCGATAATCCATTCATTCACATCAAGGACTTTCTTTATGAGTCGGTAATGTGGCAAAATGATCCAAGGGCCCTTGCTTTTCTTTTCAGAAGATCATTAGAGGGTTCAGCTTTAGAGTGGTTCTAATCGCTTGACTCTTTGGAGGCGAGTAACTTTGAAATTGTCAAAGCTAAATTTTTGCAGAGATATCAAGATAGAGTCGGACCAACATATTCCATCACTGACCTCATGGCTGAAAGAATGAGAAATGATGAAGACTTTACCAAATATGCTGATAGATGGAGGTCAATGGTAGAAAGGCTTACTGATTCCATTTCAGAACCGGAGCAAGTGAAGATGATCATCACCAACGCCACTCCGGCCTTAAAGAACATGCTAGCTTTGCATCACCCCACCTCCATGAGTGAACTCTATGAGAGGGCACGGTACATTCAGACACAGCTTAGGGACTCACCTATCATGAACTTGTTTGATCCTAGACCCCGAGCTGTCAAGAAAACCACTTTTACCACAACCGGCCCAGTGACTGAGGACGTAGTGACAAACGAAAACCTTAACGTTGTAGGGAACCCACCTATAAATTATCAACACCAGTTCAGGAACCCTCAACAAAATAAACCATTTAGAAACCCTCGTCAACCTCAACCTCAACCTCAGTTCCAGCCCCGTCAGCAACAAGCCCCGATCCCTCAGCGACCGCAAGCCCCAGTTCCCCAACCAGCGCGGCAACAACTGGCCAACTACAACCAAGCACCCCCTCCCATGGCCTATGAACCCCGAAAGGTTGGACCCAAGAGGAACCATTACCCGCCTTTGTCGTACTCTCTCGTGGACATCTTTAATGCACTCATGGCGGCAGGGCAAATTGCATTGCCAAGGGAGAAGTCGGAGTGGCCTCAAAATGCCAACACAGAGCGATACTGCTTGTTCCATAGATATCCTGGGCACACCGTGGAAAATTGTTTTCAGTTCAAAGACTATATCCACGATCTTAATGAGCAAGGCAGTATTGACTGGGACCAGATGGGGGAATACATCAGAATAGTGAAAAATCAACCTCAACGACAGCACGTACTAGCTCAGCAGCAACAACAACAGAACCACGGCCTAGGGATTATCCAAAACCCTTTACCTCCACATGCACCCGCGCCTAGGAATCAACACGTTAATCCCATCATGATTTCTTCCGAGGAGCATCATGATCGGGGCCAGAATTGGCAAGTCGAGGGAGCCGCCTCCTCCATGCACATCAACTTACTTCACCCTCCTAACCGAACCGTCCACTCTATACCCCGAACAACTATGTAACATAATCCCATCACATTAAATAGAATGCCCATCATCCGAATGCCATCACAACCCATCATCACACCACCAGCCATTCAACTCCAATCGGGACGGACCCTAATCCGCCCGGCTAATCCACCACAAACATCACCACCACTAGGACCTATCATCATCCCGCCCCGTGCAAACATACCTACCTACTCTACCATGCCTCAAACCACCATCATTACGCCCGTCCCAAGAGCTCCCATCATTCGACCTAACTCGCCACCCACCACTACCATCCCAGCCATAGCTCCTCAACTTCCCACAGTACTCAGAAGTGGGCGCATGTTCCAAAGGGTCTTTCCCCAGGCCGGTCAGTCAGGGTTGGTACCAGAAACAGAATAAGAACACATCGAAGAACCGTTGCCTGGGACATCCTATGACTTATTGAAGCATCTTGATAAAACCCCGGCACGAATCTCTATCTTAGAGTTGATCAAAAGATCCAAAGTCCATCAAGAGGTTCTCCAACAATACTTACAGCGGGTTATGGTGAATGAGAGCCTCCCCCAGAAAAAACCTCATCAGTTCTGGTCCCGAGAAGTGAGTACCCGGCCCTCACATTCACAAAGGAAGAGTTAGCCAACCCAGAAATAAGGAAATGTGCCTTGTGCATCACAGTCCACATCAATGGTGTAGGCATTAAGTCATGTTTAGTCGATACTGGAGCATCCATTAATGTTCTGTCACCAGAAACATTACATCTTTGTAGATTCTCCGAGGAAGACATCCGGCCATCTCAAATAACAGTGACCGCATATGACAATTCGAAAAAGCCTGCCGATGGCATGATTACATTAAATGTAAAGCTTGGACCCCGAACAGTCACTGTCAACTTTCACATACTAGAGATGGATCCAACCTACAAAGCTATTCTGGGATGGCCCTATTTGGAAGCACTAGAGGCAGTCGCCTCCACCAATCACCAATGCATTAAATTTCCCTTCAAGGGTCAAGTCGTCAAGGTGGTAAGTATGCCCGTGGACTGCCTGGTTACTCCCCCTCCTGGCTTGCCAAACCAACTGGTCTTCACAATCCTCGATCTATCGAGGGATGGAAGGCAGTACAAGCAAGTTTGGAGAAAGAAGAAGGATGACGCCAAAACTCTTGGGTGGCGTATGATGGAGAATCTGGGGTATCAGGAAGGCCGAGGGCTGGGGAAAGAACTGCAGGGTATCATAGAACCCATCCAGCTGGTAAAGACAACATCAAGGAATGGGATAGGGTACGATGGGACATGTGATAATGGCCAAAAGACCGGCCAAAAATACTTCCGGGGGTGTTTACACAAGTTCTTTGACAAGAGAGAAACAATACAGATGATTGAAGAGCAAGAACCGCAAGAACAAGCAAAGAGGAAGAAGGTGGACAACCTAGAGGATGAGACATATCTCGACGTATCATGGTTATTTTCTGAAGAAGGGTCAAGTAATGAATCATTCCGCAACGAGCCTTCTGGCAGTCAGAATCCAGGGCATTCACCCCATGTCGTCTCTTTAAACCCGTTTTCAATAAATTCACCATCAGATCCACCAGATTACCCATCTTTACTTGATGTGTTCCCCTCTCTGTCAATATCTCAACCCACGTTGGAAACTACGACCAACCAAACCCCTTCTGTGTTCATGTTTAGTACTTCTCCAAAAGATCAAAAAAAACGCCCTCTTCTCAAGCCAAATTTCACTCGAAGAAACATCCCAACTCGCTCCGAAGGATGACCCGAATCAGGAGGTCACCCAGTCTCTAATCGATCTCCTTTGCCCTTCATCAATAAATTCCACTCCATCCACCTCCTCTTCCTCTCCTTATTTACCTTCTTCTTCTTTAGGTATAGTTTCCAGTAAAAGCAAAACAAAAATCAGAGGTAGGAGAGTTCCAGAAAGGTACCTGCATCGGTTAGCTCAAAAAAGCTTAGAATGTGCCCAGCTACCGGAGTATCTAGAAAATGCAATCCAGATAGATGAAATTCGATATGAGGAGAAAGACAATATTGATCCAACTTTAGGGGTCTACGAGGTTGTATCAGAAAAGGATCCTGATACTGAGGATGAAGAGGAGGATTTGGCTGATGCTTATGCATCCAGTTTAAGAAGATTCGAAGAACCATCAGTCACGGTGGATGAACCAACTAAGGAACTTAATCTTGGGACACCGGAAGATCCTAAGAATATCCTCATCAGTGCCAACCTCGCCTCTTTAGAAGAGCAGAACCTAATGGGGGTGTTGCAAGAATATAAAGACACGTTCGCTTGGACATACGAAGATATGCCGGGGTTAGATAAGTCATTGGTAGAGCATCGACTAACTTTAAAACCTGAAGCAACCCCGGTCAAGCAAAAGTTAAGGAGATTCCACCCAGACATAGTATTAAAGATGAAGGAAGATGTCGATAAGTTACACCAAGCAAAATTCATTAGAGTTGTCCTCTATCCGCAATGGGTGGCATGATAGAAATGTATGCCCTACAAGCCAATCATATATGATATGATTCGACATTTCTAGAAATATCTCATTCAATTAATTAGGCAAATCTTCATTATTAGCTCTTATTAGATGCGAATATAATAATGAAGTCCTTGATCAAATACAATGATGATTAAATCATGATGAGATCATGATAATGAGATTGATCATCTAGAGGTATTTGATCTAAATGTTCCTAGTCATAGGATACTTGAGACGGGACATCAAGGATCTGGATAGACTAGTGTATGTGATGTCTTCTCATGTGATGAGGACGACCGATCTCATTGGTCATTAGTGTGGAGACACTGAGATACACATACAGGTGCTCATTAGTTGAATGAGTTCACCGAACTGACCGAATTAGAAACCCTGAATGGTATCTTACCGAACTGTCTATCAGGGTTTTCTATCATCACGGTTGCATGGTTGGACCTTTGACCTGAGTCGCCAAAGATGCCTTGTTGGGTGGAACTTGTGCTTTGACCATTGACTTATGGATCACAATTTAGATGGTCCTATATAGCGATGGATCGGGTACAAAGAAAATCCGATGGAGGCAATTGAGCGGACAACAAGGGATCATCCACTCTCGGTAAGTGAGAGTGAATGTCCTATGGGATAGTACTCTAAATCCCTGGCCAGGGTAGATAGGATAATTGGAAAAGGAGTTTTCCAATTGATCCAATTCCGAGTACATGATCCTATAGAGTCGGTACACTAAGGAGTTGACAGTCGATGCCATACTCCTTTCCGACCGGGACATTGGATGGATGAGGGTTTATATCCATGTGGTAACTGATGATGGAAAGGCTCAATGGAGATGAAATTATCCCCATAGCCATTTGGGATCATGGGATGTGGCTTGTACCCTTCATGATCGGTAGGCCGATTAATCTGTTATCGGACAACAGATTTAATTAAAATTAAATAGAATTGTTCTATTTTATTTAGGCCTCAACCAAATAGGTTATTGGGCCTAGTGGGTCACACACAAAAGGACTTATCCACAAGTACAGGGGCAAGGACGTAATTTATAGAGATTTTGGGTTTTTATGAAAAATTCCATAATTCTCTATAAATACTAATGGTTTCAGCCAAACCCAATCAAGCCAAGGGTTAAAACCACGTCCCAAGCCTCCTCCCTACCTCCTCCTCTCTTTAGAAGGTGTCCATAGTCGATGGAGCTCCGTTCGGGAAGAGTTCTCGAGGCCGGCGCGAAGGGAGAACCTGTTGTGGATGAAGTTCGTGTGGATACTGCTGGAGACCGGACACTTGAACGGTTTGAAGAGCTTGAGAAGCTCATCTCCTTCCTCTCCATGGGATTATATGAATCCCTATCAGGTATATTCGAACCCGATTTGATCGGTTTTCGGTTTTCATCGTTCGGTTCTGATTGAGACGGATTCTAAAGGAACCCATAGGAATTGTCGCTTCCGCTGTACCAAATTTTAATGGACAATTCCTTACATGGCAAATATAGTCCCAGTCATGAAGAAGGATGGAAAGGTTCGAATTTGCATTGACTTCAGGGACTTAAACCGAGCATGTCCAAAAGATGATTTCCCCCTTCCTCATATCGATGTTCTTGTTGACAACACAGCTGGATACGAAACCCTATCATTCATGGATGGATACTCTGGGTATAATCAAATCTAGTTAGCATAAGAGGATCAAGAGAAGACCTCGTTCACTACACCTTGGGGAACCTATTGCTACGTCGTCATGCCCTTCGGACTAAAGAATGCCGGAGCAACTTATCAAAGGGCCATGGTGGTAATATTTCATGATATGATGCATAAATTTGTAGAGGTGTACGTGGATGGTTTAGTGGTCAAATCTCGAACCCAAGATGAGCATGCTGAGGTATTGAAAAGGGTTTTGCAACGAGCCAGGGAATATAAGCTCAAAATGAACCCCAAAAAGTGCGTGTTTGAAGTATCATCTGGAAAGTTACTTGGGTTCATCGTCGATAAAGAGGCATCGAAATCGATCCCAACAAAGCCAAAGCCATTATTGACATGCCTCCACCAAAGAACCTAAAAGAGCTGAGAGGGTTAATTGGTAGGCTACAGTTTGTTCGCCGGTTTATCTCACAACACTCCCAAAGGTGCAAACCTTTCTATGAGTTAACCAAGGCGAAGGCCGAATTTAGATGGGATTCGAGATGTCAAGAGGCATTTTATAGTTTAAAGAAATATTTGTCAAGCCCACCTGTGCTCAAACCTCCGGTTCTCGGCAAACCCTTGATCTTATACATCTCGGTCTTGGAAGGATCCCTGGGAGCAGTATTGGCACAATTAGATGATGAAGGGAAAGAGCGAGCAGCATACTATCTATCCAAAATCTTTGATCCTTGTGAACAGAAGTATACAACCATAGAGAAAACCTGTGCCGCCCTGGTTTGGGTAGTCCAGAAGCTCAAACACTACTTTCTGGCCCACGAGGTTAATCTCATTGCTCGCATGAATCCCATCAAATTTCTTCTTGAAAAATCTGTCCTGACTGACCGTTTGGCTCGCTGGCAGAGCTTTCTCTCCCAATTTGACATCACCTACACCCAACAGAAGGCAATCAAGGGCTATGCAATTGCTGAACATCTTGCCCATCATCCTATCCCAATCTTTGACCCTATCCAATCAGATTTTCCCGATGAAGAATTGATGTCCATTCGATCTTCCAATCTATGGACTTTGTATTTCGACGGGGCATTAAACTCCCAGGGTAGAGGGATAGGGATTGTTCTTCTATCACCCGAAGGTGTCACCATTCCACAGGCTTTTCAGCTCCATTTTCCAGCAATGAACAATATAGCTGAGTATGAAGCCTTGTTGGCCGGACTGGAGGCCGCTCACTTCTATGGTGTCACTAAACTAAGGGTAATCGGTGATAGTCAGTTGATTCTCCGCCAAGTACTGGACAAATACCACACATCTCATCCCGGGCTCAGACCATACCAAGAACTCACCACCTGTTACATCAAGCTATTCTCCAAACTCGAATTCATTCATGTTCCTCGTGCTCAAAATATTCTTGCCGATGCTCTCGCTTCTCTGGCATCTTCACTATCTGTCCCGCTAGGCATACAAGTTAGGACGATCTATGTCTGCCGACGTACCATTCTGGCAGTGGAGGATGCACGATTCTTGAGGGTTAAAGAAAAATTTGAAAGGAAAGAATACATTGAGCAAAAGGAGGAAGTATCTCTGATTGAGTTTGAGGAATTAGAAGAGGGTGGGAAACCATGGTATCATGAGATTGCGAATTACTGTTAGGATCAGACATATCCACCAGGATCAACTGCCGAAGAGAAAAGATCCATAAGAAGGGTCTCCCAAAGATACACCATCTTAGGTGGAGTACTTTACAAAAGGAGCTTGGCCGGTGTTCTATTAAGATGCGTAGATGAAGAAGAGGCTGAATTGGTGCTTAAAGAAGCACACTCCAGAGTATGTGGAGGCCATGTAAATGCTCAAGCCCTCTCCAAGAAGATCATCAGGCAAGGGTACTATTGGCCTACTCTGGAGGAAGATTGCTCGATCTTTGTCCGGCACTGTCATCAATGTCAACTTCACGCCGATAAGATTCACTCTCCCGCATCTTCCCTTCACCCGATTCATGCCCCATGGCCCTTCTCTATGTGGGCCTTTGATGTTATCGGACCCCTCGGTGACCCAAACTCCACAAATAAAACCAAATCCTTCATCCTAACTGCAACGGAGTACTTCACCAAGTGGGCGTGCGAGAAGCATATGTGGAAATCAAGGCATCAACGATCCGCACCTTCATCAAACGCAACATCATTGCCGGTTCGGGATCCCCGGCGACATCATCACCGACAATGGACCGCAATTCATCTCCCAGGAGCTGCGTGACCTTTGCAACAGGTATTGCATCAGATTGCATCATTCATCTCCATATTATCCTCAAGGCAACGGTCAAGCAGAAGCCACCAATAAAACCCTGATAAAAATCATTAAGAAAGCGTGTAAGTCTAGCAAGTTCGCAGACTGGCCAGATAAGTTAGTTGATGCTCTATGGGCCTACCGCACCTCTATTCGAACCCCAACAGGTCAGACCCCCTATGCCTTGGCATTTGGGATGGAGGCGGTAGTTCCATACGAAGTAATCATTCCTTCCCTCCGAGTCCAGATCGATCGAGACATCCTAATAGATGAACGCCGAGATTCCCTTCTCGCGCAACTCGAACTCTTGGATGAAAGGAGGCTGGCCACTGCCGAACATGCTATATCTTATCAGAATAGACTTAAAAGATTTTATCAGAAGAGGGTGGTGGAGAGAAAATTTGAAGCCGGGCAGTCCCCGCTCTAAAGTTCAACCTAATTGGGAGGGTCCGTATGTGATTTCTACTGTTTATCCTGGTAATTCATATAAGCTGACTAATGCAGAAGGAGAAGAACTAGCTCATCCCTGGAATGGTGTATACCTCAAAAAATATTTCCCTTAAAAAAATCACAAAAAATCTATAAAATCCAAAGGTGTGAAGAATAATGACAACATCCTATGCTTGCTTGCTCGATGCACCAACTTGTCACTTAGGGAAATAAGGATAGGCATCATACTGCACACACTACACGCCTAGTTTTGAGATCCGATGATCGGAAGTTAGAGAGAAAGCTAGGCAACGCTTGGCAAAAGAAGGTCAACCTAATCCCGTTCTCTTCTCGTTTCGGTCCAGAATAGATGAAAGGGGTTAGAATGAGGAGTATCGAAAGTGCCCATTGCCTTAGTTGGAAAATGCCTCTGAAGGTCTGACTTCTTAAAAGAAGAAAAAAAAGGTGCCAAAAGATGGGCAATGACCCCTCAGGTCGGCAAAAGAATAGACCTGTCTGAATGTGTACCGACAAAAGCCCAGAAAAGAAAAGGTTCCAAAAGATGGGCAATGAACCCCTCAGGTCAAAATAAAACAAAAGAAAAAAGACCTGTCTGAATGTGGGCCATCAAAGAAAAAGGACTAGAAGGAAGGACCCGAGGATGTCAAATCCCAAACAGGCAACGCGGGCACTAGTAAAGAAACAAATTCGACACCCCCGAATCCTATTAAGGACTTACCACCAATATTCTTCCCTCTTTAACCTTGTGGGTAAGGTTGACCGACTCGATCCAGAAGAGCCATGGCCTATCAAGGGCGGAAGGTCAGAAGATCTCGGACTAGGCACTTTCTTACACGTGATGCCTACTTTTAACCCTTAGGTAACAATGAAATGCACCTACGGCAAGCAAAGCAAAAGATGAGATAATCGTGTCCCTCACACCAAACAAAAAATCAAATACTTCAAAAAGTACCAAACAAATCTATAAAGTTAAAAATCTTAAAAAGAGAATGTTCAAAACACCAAAAAAATCGTAAAAGTTCCAAAACACCAAAAACATCATAAAACCAAACAAATCAAAAAATCCCAAAACACCTAAAAATTTGCTTCCTAAATTGACTAGTTGCCTTTGCATTCATATTTAATTTCAGTCTTGTATGTTTCCTTTTGTGCATACTTATATTTTTCCGTTATTTTACCTTGATTAGGCCTATGTCCCTTGACAAAAGATCAAGGCAACTTTGCCTTCTCCTTATAAGGGACTAAGCCAAAATAAAGTTCTAATATCTTCTCTCAAGTGGATGCAGGAATAGGAGAAGGCATGCCAACTTCATATCCCCAGAAACTTAAAAGAAGCAAAAACAACAAAAAGATCAAAAATTGAAAAACTAAAAGTGGACTACCCCGACCCCTATTAGTACTTGCATTTAGTATTGCATCTATCAAAATAAATAATATTTAAGATGTTGAAGACCTCAAGTCTAGAGGGGGGCTGAGCCTGAGAACCCCTTCAACAAAATCAGTGAGGGCTCAGTCATTCCCTAGCCTTGCGGATAGGCCAAAGTTGAATATGCGGGGACGACGGTTTCTTTGCGGATGTCCTAACCCGTTATGTTCAACCTATATCTTCAACTATTTTCTTATACTTATTTGTATTTCTTTAAACCCAGCATGCATCATTTCATATCATGCATCATCCCACCACAACCATTTCCTGCTTCATAATCCTGCCATAACCTCATTCCAGTCACATCATGAACATTTTAAAAATGGTTTTTTATAGCCCCAGAGAAAGTCTTGATTTTTCAGAGAATCGGTTTCCAACGGGTTTTAACAATGATTTCATCGAAACAAGAAGTTTTTCCATGTCAAACTGAACCGGTATTGTTGAGTAAAACCTTATGAATTTGAAGAATCCAACCTTGGCTGATTGACTGTCTCCTCTTTACTTTTCGCAATTTACTGCATTTCTACCGAGTCCAGCACACCATGTAGTTCGGGTCCTGGCCGGTAACAATTCTCCCCCACGTGGGATTTTAGTTATTTACTTTCAGCATCTTGTTCTTCTCTTTAACCAATCAACCAGAGGGAAGGTTTCGATAAGACAAAGGGTAATCTCGGAGTCCGGTATAGTTTTATTCCACTCAACTAGGCCAATGAGGGCGTGTCTAAATCTACACCTTGGCATCACCATTTCAGTCCATTACCACTTCATTCCGCTACGCCTCATTACACTTCGCTACATTCGCCTACGTTTCATTCGTGTCACTCCCCTACAAAGCCGACGCCAAGGCGAGGCAAGCTGTAGACACACAATTTTGGCCTAGTTGAAGAGCTTAAATTCTTATTTTCATGAATAATATTTGAGTAACCTTTCAAGAGAACCGAGTTTTCTGGAAAAATCAAGTTTTTCGGTGCATTTCGAAGAAGATCGATAGGCGTTGACCAGGGTCAAAGCACCCTATATACAGGGCACCTGGCGCCCTATATATAGGGCACCAGGCGCCCTATAAACAGGGAGCCTGGCACCAAATCAAATCGACTTGACCGGCCGATTTGACCCCTCGCAGTGACTCATCTAATCGATTTGACATATCTCATGATGCTGGCGCCCCATATATAGGGCGCTATGCCGCGTGGCACTGCTTTTCGAAAATGGCCAAAGTACCCTCTTTTGGGCTATAAATAGACCCCCATTTGGAGCTGGGAGGAGGTTCCAACTTCGTGCCACCCTAGATCTCATCCAACATCATGTTTCTAAGCCATCTACACCTCCCATAAGCCTTCAAACCGATCCAAAACCCTCTCCCAAAAACCCCAAAAACCTGCAGTTTTCTTATTCAGAAATATGATTTTTCTCCGACTTTGAGGGCCTCTACACTCCATTTCCCTTACATCTAGTGCCAAGACACTCTTCCATTAGCTTCACTTGGGTATTGGCTGCTTGAAGAAGTCCTTTTTCCGTCTTGGAGGTCTTCCTACACTCCGAGGCGACGCCGCGAAGAAGGGAAGAAAATCTGCTGAAGCCAGTCCCTGGTGCCCCATAAATAGGGCGCTTTGACTTTGGTCAACGCGCCCCATCAAGGGGACACCTGCAGCAGGCGCCCCATATATGGGGCACTAGCAGGGGCAGACCCCGTTTTGCATTTTTTTGAGTTTATTTACCTTTCCGGTCGATCCTTTACTCCCTCCTTTCATTTTAACTCTCATTAACATGTCATTTAGCATATATTGAGCCACTCATTTGCATTTTCATGCATATCTAAACCTTCTAAATAGGGGTTGGGATTTAGTCACAATCCGGTTAGTCTCTTTCCTTTTGCATGTTTGAATTCAAATTTGAGCACGATACTATGCTTTCATTAGAACTAATGAACCTTTCACTTGTTTCTATGTTTTCTTATGGACATTTTTAGGTAAATCCGATTGAGGCGGAGCTCCAACCGGATCAAAGACGAAGGACTCACTAAGCTCTCTTCTTTCGGCCGGCCGAGAGAGGAGAAGTCGGAACCCAACAATCTTCCCACTTCCACAGGTACGACGGTCATTTCTCTATTTCATTTCATTTCATTATACCATATTTTGGAGCCTTTGGCTCCTGGCGACCACACCCACTAACACCTCATCCACCAAGTCCCCAAAGCAAGCGTAGAGGCCGGAAAAGGGGAGATCTACGGATATCCCGTTTCGGGTGCTTACATAGTAGCCCTCTCCGACCTCATCCAGATCATCATCTTCAGCTGACTCCTCGGCGCCAGTTGATTAGGCCACCCATACCCCAACCTCAGTCGGTCATGCAACCCGTGTCAATGGCACAATCAATTGTGCATGATCAAGCTCCTCATGTCCATTGTGCAAATACTTCATTACCTAAACCAGCTCCCCAGCCTTTGACCTCACCAAAATTTCCAAAGGCCCCTTAGCCAATCATCGAGCCCTTAGCTTCTTAGTCTACTTCATCAACAGCTCCTCGGATAGCCATGCAAGCCTTGGCCCCTCAACCCACTTCACCAACGGTCCCTCGGTCAATCATTCATCCTAAGCCGATCGAGCAAACCCCGCCTTCTCAACCAATCCCACCGCATAGGGATCCTCCTCAGTTGGTTGCACAACAACAAATAATTTCTTCTATTACTCTTGCCCCCAACAAAGAAATCAATCACTCCTACTATTCTTGCTCCTGTTGTAGTAGAAGATTCAGACACTTTGACCCTTCAAGCTTCTACCCTGGCAGAGGAATCAATCACTCCAACCATTTGTGCTCTTGCCCTGGTAGAGAAATCAGTTTCTACCCCTCAGCATATCGTTGCTATTTCTCAAAATCCAAGTCAGCCAGTAGGGAAGGTTGAACCAAACCCTTCGATACTTCCGGAATTCCCTAGACTAGGCATGCCCCCTTTTATAGAGCAACCTAAGGAGAAGCATACTGTAGGGAGCTTATATGAGGGGATCACAAATTTAGTTGATTGTTAAGGACTAGGCAAGGATTCTCCAGGTATAGATC
Organism: Cryptocoryne crispatula var. balansae; assembly: GCA_036172225.1. NCBI lineage: Eukaryota > Viridiplantae > Streptophyta > Magnoliopsida > Alismatales > Araceae > Cryptocoryne > Cryptocoryne crispatula. The sequence goes on from CM069924.1 coordinate 15,944,257, forward strand.
AAATGTTGCCATCATTAGAATTGATCCCTGAAGTTGGGGAGATAGAATTGACCCCTGAACAAAAAAAATATAGAATTGGTCAGTGAAATGGAAAATGAATCGACAAGCCTCCAGAAGGGCATAGACAAAGGGATATTGAGAACTCCTCCAGATAGGCAGGCAAATCCCTTAGCATCAATCTTAGGGCCACGACCCTTATCCCATTCTTCTCCTAAGCAGCAATCCGGCCTATGGGCCCACGATCAATCAATCTTAGGGCCACGACCCTTTCTCTACCCTCCTACCAATCAAAAATCAGGCCCATGGGTCTACAATTCCTCAATTTAGGGCCACCACCCTTTCTTTATCCTTATCAAAATCATCAATTGGGCCCATGGGCCCAAAATTTATCAATCTTAGGGCCACAACCCACACTTTATCCCACTCAACTGGGCCCTCATGCCCCTCTTCTACAATTGGGCCCTTATGCCCCTTTCATCCAACCGAGCCCATGTGCCCCTTTCCATCAGTCGGGCCCACGTGCCCCCTTTATCCAACTGGGCCCATGTACCCCTTTTCATTAACCGCGCTCTTATACCCCTTTTCTTCAAGTGGGCCCACATGCCCCTTTTAATCAATCGGGCTTGCATGCCCCTTTCCTTCAGCTGGGCCCATATGTCCCTTTTCCCCAACTGGGCCTACGTGCCCCTTTCCTTTCATCGGGCCCATGTGCCCATAATTCTCCCCAATAGGGCCCATGTGCCCTTAATTTTTCTAAATCGGGCCCACGTGCCCACAATTCACCTCAATCGGGCCCACGTGCCAGCAATTCACCTCAACCGGGCTCACATGCCCATGTTTTTCTACAACCGGGCCCATGTGCCCAAATTTCTTCTAAATCGGGCCCACGTGCCCACCTTCCAACAAACTTAGGCACACATGCTCACACTCCTTCAACTTCGGGCCTGTATGCCCCCATTTCTTCACCATCGGGCCCACGTGCCCATACTTCTTCAAAATCGGGCCCCCGTGCCCCCACTTCTTCAACTTTGGGATTACGCACCCATACTGTTCAATGGTGCCAGTGAGCCCATCACAAATCACAATCTTGCTCCCAACCATTTAAATCGGGTCTATGTGCTCGCTCTTTTCATTGGGTCCCTCGGGCTCAACCTCCAATCGGGCCCTCATGCCCATCAACATCAACTGGGCCCTCTATCCCACATTCAAATCTTGGGCTCACTTGCCTCTTGATTCCAACTACTCTCAGGCCTTCAAGCCCACTTTCAACTCACGGGCCCAAGAGCCCATTTTAACTCACTTATTGTTTCCAAACATGTTTATTTCCTTTCAAATTCTCTTTAATTCTCTAAATTTTACTTTCAACAAAAAATTCAAGGTAGAGAAATTTCCTGGGTGATACCACAATCTTTGCCTTTTACATGATTAATTTTGACTCCGCCATGCTAAATTAGATCCTCTACATCTTTCACTTCATCCTATGACTATGAATCTTCAATCCAATGCAATATGGTGCATATCAAAAGTGGAAGCAGTTAGGCAAGGCAAGGCATGGCAGGCAAGGAAAGGCAAGCACAAACAAAGCCATCATCAACAATGAACTTCTCCTTCTCTCAGGTATTATATGAAATTGCATTCATCATCATTATGTCATCCACAAGGCAATATTTTTTTTAAATGATTTTTAATCTCACATGACAATCTTACTTGAGAGAACTTTATGATTGATGATAACTACCTTTTGTTTTATCCTAATGAATTCTTTACAATGCAAGGCATTTTTCAAATGATTCACCTATGGAATGTAATCTACCTCAAAAAAATAGAGAGAATTACTAGTATGACTTAAGTCCACATGTTCTAGGTTGTTGTCTAGGAGTCGAGGGTAGATATCATTCTACACACACAACACGTCCCGATCCCAGAATTCGGATGACCTAACACCCGAGAGAAGCTAGGTAAAGCTTAGAGATGGAAGGAAAACCCTTACCCTTCTCTCTTCTATTTGGTCCAAGATAGGTGAAGGGGATTAGAGGGGGAGAGTATCGAAAGCATCTGCCACCTTAGTAGGAGGCCGTCTCAGAAGGTCCAACTTCTCAAAAGAAAAGGGTGCCAAAAGATGGGCAATGAACCCCACAGGTTTAAACAAATATGGGCCTGTCTGAATGAGTACCTGAAATGTAGAAAATGAAAAAAAGGGCACCAAAAGATGGGCAATGACCTCACATGTCAAAGCACCTATCTGAACGTGTGCCACAAAAATAGGTTTGTCAATAAAGAAGAAAAGACCCGAAGAGGCCGAAACCTAACGGGCAATTGGGTGTGAGAAGAGAAATCCCTCTCGACATCTTCAAAGCCTCTCAAGGACTTTCCCGCAATTCTTTATTCTTAACCCCTAAGGACTGGGTGGACCAACCAAATCAAAGCTAAACTTTGGCCGATCGAAGGTTGAAGGTCGGAAAGATTCTGGGTAAGGACCCCATTTTGCACATGGTATCTACCAGTGAACCTAGAATAACAACCAAGTGATGAGAACTTGTGTCAATACTGATTTTTTCTCTCTCCCAAAAAAATTTGTTTTCAAAAAAGTTGAATATCTTCAAAAATACAAAAAATTAAGTATTTTCAAAACTCCAAAAAAAATGAATATTTTCAAAATCTCAAAAAAAATTAATCTTTTAACAAAATTTCTTTTCGAATTCCAACAAAATTTTCAATTTTTTATCACCATGCTTGGTTTGAATTCTTGTCTTTATATTTATATTTATTCTTAGTCTCTCATGTTTCAAATATTTCATTGCATATTTGCTGCTTTATTTTATTTTTACACCCTTAAGAAGGCTACACCCCTTGACAAAGGTCAAGACATACTGCAACTTGCAAGGGGGATAAGCCATACTGGCATTCTAATCTCGTTTTTTGAGTGTTTCAGGCACAAAGAACAAACAAGGAGAATTGCACAACAAGGCGATGCTCACCACTTCCCTCCCCCAAGGATTCTTAGGAGGAGGTGTCACCATGACCTCGGCCTCAACTTTGCCGAGGAGCACTTTTCAAGATTTCAATAAGGCGATGCTCACCACTTCCCTCACTTGAGGGTTCTCAGGAGGAGGTGTCATCATTACCTTGGCCTCAACTTTGTCGAGGAACTTTTGCTCTGTGTCCTCATTAAGACATATGAACTATTTTATGAGAATGCATGTCATCACATTGTAAACTCACCGTTATCATTTCCTTTCTTAGCATATATTAGGTGAGTTACTATTTATTTTATGCATTGACGTTGAAGACCGTGAATGCATTTACATTGTCATTACATGCATCTAATCATGATCATCACTTTCTCACCATTCCCACCGGGTACATTCTCGTATCATGTACCCCAATTCCAATCTTTCTAATCCCACCGTGTTTATCCCACCGTGTTTGGTAATCACCTTGTGCCTTCAAATCTTATATTTTTATCCCCATTGTGGCTACTCTCTTGCTATTCATCCCACCGAGGCAGTCAACTCATCCCGCCAAGGGCCTCCTATTTGATCAGAACTCGCATCACCATTATCTTCACGGTCTGTGCTTCAACACTTGCCTTTTGGAATCTGAGATCATTCCATTCTGAATCAAATCTTGTCTCTTGGAAGACTTAAATGAATCTGAGAGCCTGAATGTGCTCGATTGGTATTCTTTTATTTTTCAAAACAAATCTCTTTTTAAAATTTTAGCTCATCACAGTACAGGAACACCGCAAAGATCGGGTTACCGGCTAATGATGAACCTACGAACCCATGTTTCAAGGACTCCCCCACCACGTTGGGGGTTGGCTATTCTTCTCTCGTGCCAATGGCACATCTCTTACCAATCGAACATAGGAAGACTTGATGAAACATGGCAGTCATCCAGGACACTTGAGAAGATTTGTCTTGTCGAATCTGGTCATTGAGTGTGTCTATATCTACACCTTGATGCCACCTTTTCAGTCCATCACCATTTCGCTCTACTACATTTCACTACGATCCGGCTCACTTCGCTACGCTTTCTCTACGTTTTACACCGCTCCGCTACATGCCACTCCCTTACAAAGTCGACATCAAGGCAAGGCAAGCTGTAGACACGCCAAATTGGCCTGATTCGGAGCCCCAGACTCCTATTCCATGGGCAATATTCATTATTTGACCGTTATCTGATCCGGATTTTTCGATGATTTTGGGTTTTCCTATCCTACCGGACTTGTTCGGTCATCATTTTAGGTCATCCTGAGTTGACCCGAGATTTCTCGACCGGAACCGTGCCCTTTTGGATCTTCGCCACGATTTTTGACTTTCCGTGAGAGGGTAAACAAGAAGAAAGCCCCGTGCGAACATCTTGGGAGTCATGTCGGCTGGTTTTGCCAACTTGAGGTGGTGTAGTTGAAGGCCCTCTTTCCAACGCAACAAACGGGAGCCGAATCGGACATCTCGTTTGCAAGTTACGGCTCGCGGAACGCGTGCGTAGGAGAGAGAGTGTACAGCGACCCTCCCCCTTTGAAATGGGAGGGCACGGTCACTGCACCCTCAATCTGGGGGCGCGCCCTGAGTGCCCTCAAAATGAGGGCATGCCTTGTGCGCCCCCGCTTCCTTTGAAACGCGGGGGCGTGGTACATTTTTAGAAACCAAAAATTACCTCGGTTTACACCTTCTAAACCGGATTTCTGGAAGGTTTCTGCCACTGATTATCATTTATTTTGACCGCGCCCTCGGGTCGGGGGCGCGTTACGTTTGTCAATTCATTTTTTTAGCAATTTTCGGAAGGTTCTGATGGATTTTAGCAATAAGACGCATAACGCGCCCCTGATTTCTTTGCAACAGGGGGCGCGCAGACCACGCCCCCAAGGTGAGGGTGCGCCCTTGGAAAGGTGGCGCGCCCTACGCACCCTCACTTCCTTTGAAAGGTGGGGGCACGGTCGGTCCAGTTTCCATGTTTTGCACCGGTTTCCATTTCCTATAAATTGAGGGCCATTCTCAATGACCCAAGGTTAATCCCCCATGCCTAGCTCATCATGAGGTCGTCCGAGCTCTCTCCCAAGGCAGTCCCGACGTCCAAAGCCGATCCGACGTTAAGAGATCGATCCCGAAGTGAAGGAGAAACCTGATTAGTGTGTTCTGCAGCAACCGAACTTCATTGGCTTCTATAGAAAATATGGGGCTCCTGCTGCAAAAGTCTTCAACATAGGAGTTGTTCCTCTCTTCGTCCTCTTTCATTTGAAATGAACAGCATTTTATTTCGACTTGCCGTTTGTCCATGGCAATTGCTGCACCAAGGGCACACATTCTGATTTTACTTTTCCATATCCGTCCAATTTAAATTTTTTTAAAGACTTCTACAAGAGGATTTAGGATAAGTTATCAACATAGGAACTCTTCCTCTCCGAGTCTTTTATCTACTTCAACAAACGGCACTCAATTCCAACATCGGTACTTCCCGTAGTGAGCTTTGCACCGATGTTGTGCCAGACAGTGCAAAGAGCCCCCTAACCAAGGGCGCGCAAACTGCACCCTCACACCTAGGGCGCACCCACCGCACCCTGAAACCCAGGGCACGTTCAGTCCAGTGTGTTGTCCGGCCATATTGGTAATATCTTCTCCGTTTTAACTCCGATTTGAGCCGTTCAAGTTTCTATGTCTTCGTCATTCATCCAGAATCATTTTAGCATCATTTTTATTTAGTTTTTACATAATTTTGTATCACAAAAAATACACAAAAAGGGGTTAAGGCTCACCCCGAAGCTGGTGAGTCCGATTCCAATTGCTTCTTTCTCATCTTCTTTCTACAGTTACTACACTTCTCATAAGTCTAATCAAACTCTTCACTTGTTTTATTGTGTTAAGTTGCACAGATTTATCAAGCTAGCATCGGTTGGACTTTTCTTCATCGCCGGCCAACGAGGAAAAAGATTTTACCCACATATCATCTCCCGCACTATGGTACACACGGTCAACTCATCTCTTGATTTACATTCCATAAAGCGGAGCCCGCGGCTCTTGGCGACCACCTCTTTTATGTTCTAAGTCATTCTATTCCTAACTCTCCTCCCACATGACCCGAACCGTCTCCGGTGCTCGAGCGACGCCGTGAGATGAAAGTTCGGGGATCAATGTGAGTGTGGGACCGAGGTGAGGACTTTTTACCACTTTCCAAGTGTCTTTCGTTTCACTCCCTTCCCCCCTATTCTATTCCATCTTTCACCTTCTCTTGAGGTGTCGATCCGGAACCCATTTCTGGAGTCGACATCGATGCCTTTTTTTTTTAAAGAAACTGAGCCATTTCACTAAAATAAAGGCAAAGTGTTCTGAATGGTTAAATAACTTTTGAAAGTATGCTATCTTTTTTTTAAAAAAAAAAGCCTACACTTTTCACCATTGTTGACCATCTTGCCATTCTGCGATTTTGGCCCTTGCATATTATAATTGGGATTTATATTCGTTAGTATAAAAACTAAGGAGCTCCCTGGTGCTCGGTCCCTAGGAGCACATTATAGTTAGTTCTCTTCTCATCTCTCTGTTCATGTTTGTCTAAGCGTGTTTCCTCATTGGCGATTGTCGGCATGCTCATTGAGTTCTGCTCAATGGTGATCTCGGTCATGTTCTCCAATCTCATCGCTGCATCCACTTCAACTCAACTTGGTATCAAAGTATAAAGCCTAATAGCATTCACTCCTATTTCAGTTGTGACAAGATCACAACCTTCAATTTCCTTAAGCATCTCCTACTCGGTGAAACATTCTGTCTCACCTCTTCCTAATGTCAGACATTTTCTTTCCCTCTAGTTAAATCATGACAACTATTTGATGTGGAAGGCTCAATTTTTTCCACTCTTTCAGTGTTACAATTTATTAGGGATCATTGATGGTACTCAACTAGCACTGTTAATGATAGTTGTCGACAAAGACTTTGGTGAATATGTTGTTAATTCAATTTACAACATTTAGAGAAATTGTTTTCTTTGATAGTTGGTCTATAGACTACTATGGATGTCTAGAATATCCTGGCACTGACATTTGCCTCACAAGCTCATGCTCGAGCACTTGAGCTTCATTTTGTAATGAGGACTATTATAAAAGGGTCGACATCTGTTAGAGTACATCCACAGGATTAAGCAAATAGTTGATAATTTGGCACCTATAGATTAACCAATCCTTGCTGCATAAGTAGTTTATAATGTGCTTGAAGGTCTTGGTGATAGAAATGTATGCCCTACAAGTCAATCATATATGATATGATTCAACATTTCTAGGAATATCGCATTCAATTAATTAGGCAAAACGTCATTACTACCTCTTATTAGATGGGGATATTACAATGAAGTCCTTGATCATATGCAATGATGATTGAATCATAATGAGATCATGATAATGAGATCAATTATTTAGAGGTATGTGATCTAAATATTCCTAGTCATAAGATTTTTAAGATGGAATATCAATGATATGAATTTATTAGTGTGTATGATATCTTCTCATTTGATAAAAATGACTGATCTCATTGGTCATTAGTATGGGGACACTGAGATACACACATATATGCTCATTAATGGAATAAGTTCACTGAACTGACCAATTTAGAAAAATAGGATTGGTATCTTACCGAACCTTCTATCAGGTTATTTTTTCATCTCAATAGCACAATTGGATCTTTGACCTAAGTCACCAAATATTTCTTACTGAATATATCCTATACTTTGATTATTTACTTATGGATCACCAACTTGATGGTCTAGTATAGTTGATGTATTGGGTGCAATAGAAACCTGGTGAACACAATTGAGCGAACAACAAGGGATCATTTACTCTCGGTAGGAGAAAGAGATTGTCCTATGAGATAGTACTATAAATCTTTGACCAAGGTACTTAGGATATTTGTAAAAGGAGCGTTTCAGTTGATATGAACCTGAGTATAGGATCTGATAGAGTCAGAATATTTAGGGGTTGACAGTCGGTGCCAAACTCCTGACCGATTAGAACATTATATGAATGAAGATTTAAATCCGTGAGGTGATTGATGATGGAAAGGCTCAATGGATGTTATTTAACTCTCCAAAGTCATTTGGAATCATATCATATGGCTTGTACCCTTTATGATCATAAAACCATAAAAATTGTTACCAGATAATGGATTTAATTTAATTTTAAAAAATTATTCTTTCAAATTAATTAAGGCTTCAATCAAATTGATTATTGGGCCTAGTAAGTCACACAAATCATATATAGTCAATAAGATGAGGGCATAGGTGTAATTTTATAGAAGTTTTAAGTTTTTATGAAAAAATCCGTCTTCAATATATAAAAGAATAATGAAGCCAAACCCTAACAAGCTATAGGGCAAGAGCACACCCCAAGTGATAGAAATGTATGCCATACAAACCAATCATATATGATATGATTCGACATTTCTAGAAATATCTCATTCATATAAATAGGTAAAACTTTATTGCTAACTTTTATTAAAAGCGTATATCGTAATGAAGTCCTTGATCACAAGCAATGATGACTGAATTGATGTCTTCTCATGTGATGATGATGACAAATCTCATTGGTCATTAGTGTGGAGACACTGAGATACACACATAGGTTCTCATTAGTGGATTGAGTTCACTTAACTGACCAAGTTAGAAAAAATTAATCGGTATCTTACCGAACTGTCTATCAAGTTATTCTTACATCACAATAGCATGGTTAGATCTTTGACTTAAGTTACCAAAGATGACTTACCAAATATATCTTGTACTTTGATTATTGACTTATGGATCAACATCTTGATGGTCCAGTACAGTTGATGTATTGGGTGCTAGAGAAACACGGTGAAGGCAATTGAGCGAACAACAAGGGATCATTCACTTTTGGTAGGACAGAGAGAATTTCCTATGGTATAATACTTTAAATCATTAACCAAGCTACTTAGGATAATTGGAAAAGGAGCTTTTCAATTGATCCAAACCCAAGCACAGGATCTCATAGAGTTAGAATATTTAGGAGTTGATAGTCGATGCTTAACCCCTAACCGACCAGGACATTGTATGAACAAAAATTTAAATTCGTGAGATAATTCATGATGGAAAGGCTCAATAGATGTTATCTAACTCTCCAAAGTTATTTGGGATCATAAGATGTGGCTTGTACCCTTTATGATCAGAAAGTCGTAAAAACTATTATTGAATAACAATCTTGATTTAATTTAAAAAAAAATTCTCTTAAATTAATTAAGACTTCAACCAAATTGACTATTGGGGATAGTGGGTCACACACATTAGATAAGGTCAATAAAATGAGGGAAGGGGCATACTTTTATAGAAGTTTTTTTATTTTTGTGAAAAATTTCATGTTCTACAAATAAAAGGCTTATGAAGCCAAACACTATCAAGCCATAGGGCTAGAGCATGTCCCAAGTACTCTTTCTCTCTCTCTCTTCTATTATCTAGAAGGTGATCTCCCATAGTCAAGCTTGAATCTAGAAGGTTTCTAGAGGTCCAAAGGAAGGGAGAACTCATCTATTGAAGCAGATCATGTGGATACCACTAGAGACCATCCACTTGAATGGTTTTAAGTAATGAGGAATGTACTCTCTTCATCCATGGTGAGGAATTTTGGAAATCACATAAAGTACTCTCGTTCTACTTCATATTCAATTCCCAGTTTTACTCGTTCGACATCGACCAAGGCAAAGATCAAAGCTTTAATGAAAAAAAAATTTGTCATCATGTATTGATTCCTTACAGTGGTATCAGAGCCAAGTTGAAGTCTTGGTCAAAGTTGACATGAAATTGGCTTGATTTCATATGTTTTCATGCTTTCTTGAAACTGTGCATAGAGTAGTTTTGATTCACTTACCATAGTGCGTATCAGAGACTAAACTATGTGTAGTTAGATTCAATTGATTTTCATTGATGAGGTCTTTAACTCTTCCCGAACGGAGCTCCATCGACCATGGACACCTTCTTGAGAGAGGAGGAGGTAGGGATGAGGCTTGGGACGTGGTTTTCACCCTTGGCTTGATGGGGTTTGGCTGAAACCATTAGTATTTATAGAGAATTATAAAAATTTTCATAAAAACCCAAAATCTCTATAAATTACGTCCTTGCCCCTATACTTGTGGATAAGTCCTTTTGTGTGTGACCCACTAGGCCCAATAGACTATTTGGTTAAGGCTTAAATAAAATAGAACAATTCTATTTAATTAAATTAAATTCATTATCCGATAACAGATTAATCGGCCTACCGATAATGAAGGGTACAAGCCACATCCCATGATCCTAAATGGCTATGGGGATAATCTCATCTCCATTGAGCCTTTCCATCATCAGTTACCACATGTATATAAACCCTCATCCATCCAATGACCCGGTCAGAAAGGAGTACGGCATCGACAGTCAACTCCTTAGTGTACCGACTCTATAGGATCATGTACTCGGAATTGGATCAATTGGAAAACTCCTTTTCCAATTATCCTATCTACCCTGGCCAGGGATTTATAGTACTATCCCATAGGACATTCTCTCTCACTTACCGAGAGTGGACGATCCCTTGTTGTCTGCTCAATTGCCTCCATCGGATTTTCCTTGTACCCGATCCATCGCTATACAGGACCATCTAAATTGTGATTCATAAGTCAATGGTCAAAGCACAAGTTACACCCAACAAGGCATCTTTGGCGACTCAGGTCAAAGGTCCAACCATGCAATCGTGATGATAGAAAACCCTGATAGACAGTTCGGTAAGATACCATTCAGGGTTTCTAATTCGGTCAGTTCAGTGAACTCATTCAACTAATGAGCACTTGTATGTGTATCTCAGTGTCTCCACACTAATGACCAATGAGATTGGTCGTCCTCATCACATGAGAAGACATCACATACACTAGTCTATCCGGATCCTTGATGTCCTGTCTCAAGTATCCTATGACTAGGAACATTTAGATCAAATACCTCTAGATGATCAATCTCATTATCATGATCTCATCATGATTTAGTCATCATTGTATTTGATCAAGAACTTCATTATGATATTCGCATCTAATAAGAGCTTATAATGAAGATTTGCCTGATTAATTGAATGAGATATTTCTAGAAATGTCGAATCATATCATATATGATTGGCTTGTAGGACATACATTTCTATCAATCTCCCACTTGCACTAAAGCCAATCACCCATCTGACTGATCTGTATCAGCTCGAGGTGAAGCTCAAACACTCAATGAGTAACTGCTTCAGTTAGTGGATCTGCAATGTTATTAGTGGTAGATATTCTATCTATAATTATATCTTTATAAGCTGCAATATCTCTGATTGTATGGTATCGCCCCAGAAGTTCTAAACTTCTGATGAGACATTGGCTCTACACCATTGTTTTCTCAAAACAATGATACACTTTCAGAGAAAATTGGGACAATCCCATATCAAATATGTAGATGAAAAACTTCATCTAGACTACTTCTCAAGTAGTGTGCAACCACTATGTAAACTTGTTTACATATGTTGTAAAATTTATAGTGTTCTATCACATAGAACTCTTCTAGCTTACTACACCACCATTATTCTGACTTAATATCAAACTTATTTGATTGGAAGCTTGTGTTTGTAAAACTACAAGACTTCAAGTCTTATCCTCCAGTGTATAGAGATACATTCTCAGTGCTTCTCAAGTACCAAATGATATATCTCTAAACTATCCAAAGGATTCTCACCTGGATCTTCTTAATGAATGCTCATAACACTTAGAGCATTAATCACATCATGTACGTAGCATCATATAAATGATAGACCCTATGACAAAGGCATAAGGGTTCTATTTATGTGATCTATTTATCTTTCAAGAAGTCTACAAAGACAACACTTTACAGAGATCAACTCCATACCACATAGGTAAGAAACCTATCTTGGAGTTTATCATGTCAAACCCTTTGACTATGGTGACTACATACATTAACTGGGCATTGATTTTAGATCTATCTCCATAGATCTCAAAACCCAAATTGTGTTTGGAGGATCAATTTGATAGTTAGATTCACTTATGATAACACACCTACTTCATTCTTAATGTGTAGTATGTCATCAACATAAAATGTCAAGAAAGTAACAGCACTCCCACTTATCTTGTTGAATACACAAGGCTCCTCTTCGTTCTTAACGAAGTCATAAGATTTAATCTCATTAAACCTTATATATGATCTATGGGAAGTTTTATTTAAGTCCATAAATAAACTTAATACACACTCTTCTTGGATGTTATTGGGACTTGATTTCCTATAGTTGTATCATATACACCTATTCCTCAAAATATTTTAGAGGAACACTATCTTAACATCCAATTAGCTTATCTCATAATCATAGAGTGTAACAATTAAAATCCAAATGGATTAATGAGTAGAATAGGTAAAAGATCTCATCATAGTCAACCATTTGACTTCGATGATATCCTTTTCAACTATTCTCACCTTTGAAGGTATCTACCTTCTAATCCACTCTAATCTATTCTTTAATGATCCATTTATTTCTTATGGATACTATATCCTTATGTGGATCTATCAAGTTCTAAACTTGATTAGAATAGATAAAGTTTATATCGGATTTTATTGTCTTTTCCCATTAATGAATCAATATTTCATATTGGTTTTATATAGATCCTAGGATCAATATCCTTATTATCTTATGCCTCATTTCATCTATCAGAGATATGTCGAACATATCTCTTAGGTAGAATGGACACAAGTAAAGACCTATGATTTGTCTTTGTGTAATTATTAACTAGCACCTTAATAGAAGTGTTATTGGGTTGTGGGATTGGAACATCTTCCATATATACCTTGCTCCCACTATCTTTCTTAAGAAGGAACTTTTCCTTTAGAAATATAGTGAGCTAAGCAACACATACCCTTATACATAAGGGTCGTATATTTAATATCCAAAAGTTTCCTTTGGATATCCCACAAGTAACACTTCATAGTCTTATATTCCAACTTGTTAGAGTTATACTTCTTCACCAGGTCGGACATTCCGAAACCTTAACTTGCTTAAGGTCAAGTTTTAACCCCTTTTCCATATCCTATATGGAATAATCAGAATAGACTTAGAAGGTACCTATTAAGATCAAGTGGTTATAATGAGTACTTAACCAAAATAGACAAAGAGTAAATTTGCAAAGCTTGCCATTGTTCATATTATGTCTTACATAATATGACTTCTCATTTTAGCTACTCAATTAAGCTAAAATGTGTAAAGAGGTGTCCTTTAAAATTAGATTATATTATCCTTCAAATATATGTGAATTATGTACTTAAGTATTTCCCTCCTTGATCTCATCAAAGAGTTCTAATACTTGTTCCATTAGTATCTCTACTTCATTCTTAATCTCAAATAATTTCTCAAAGGTCTTAGATTTGTACTTCATAAAGTACATGTATCCATACCTAGAGACATCATCTTTGAAATAATGAAGTAGAAATATTCTTCTTTAACCTTACTAGATATGGGCTAACATACATCTAGATGTACGAGTTCTAATAACTCATTAACTCATTCTCTATGTCTATATAAAGCTAAAGTGTAAATTGATCTAAATCAACCCATTTTCTCTTAAAAGGAATATTCACACATAACATGAGAGCTAACATATCAAATATGATTAAACAATTCATTAAGCTCCCACTGTCAAACACTTTACCATTCAATCTATTAGAACATCTATCAATTTCATAGCTTAGAATAAATCAACATTTATTCAAGTAGGAAATCATATAATGTTCTTGTAGAAGGATATAATAGCAATATTAATTATTAAGACATCTCCATAAGGTTATTAAAGAATTGCACCTCCCACTAATAATGATGCAACTTTTGCACCATTTCATATGTAGGTCAACATCTTCTTTATTAAGCCTTCATTTACTTATCATCATCTACAACTCCTTGTAGATATAAGATGCATATCTGGTATCTCATACCATTAGATGCATCCATAGTATCTAATATTATGATATACACATATAGTATCTAATACTATTAAGTGTATATTTAAAACAAGTAAGTGCCAATGACTTGGATACATGAAACTTCTCAAGCTCCACCTTTGCATTATATACAAAACACTTTGTACTTCCTCTTCCACTTATCATCATCATGACAGTGTAAGAATCCTGTCTTATTCTGGCTTTATTATCTTGACCACCTTCTTTTACTATTAACTCTCTCCTATTTCTATCTAATGATTTTACTTCTTACTATTGGTCTCACCAACAAGAAGTAATTAAGATGTATTGTTGATCTAAGTTGCCCTTTAGTTAGCTCATCACTATGAGCCATGATGGATCTCATATCCATCTATCCATGTTGTCTCTATAATTATGTCTCATAGAGACTAACATCTAGTTTAAGGCAAACAATGCATCTTGTCTATGAGATAAGATCTTATCTTTCTTTCATATCACTAGATAATTTAGGAGAGACACCTACTTCTCAAGTAGAATAGTTAATTGGTCAACTATGAGAACAATTCTCTTAGTTCTAAACCAGTCTAAGAAGTGTGAGCCATTAAGCTATATGGCAAATAATATGACATACTAATGGTGGTTTATTATCGTATTCTACAACAGAGATATAATTTTATCAATATAACATTGCAAACATTCATTAAAATTAAGATATGGTCCTTGATCCTAATTTATGCTCCCACTAATTTTCGACGAATTTGCATAACCCTCATTATGCAAAGACGGGATATCACGATGAAATCCTAGTGGGGACTAAGACCCTATTAACTTTATGGTGACAACCTTGTGGGAAACACAACAAGCCATCCCATACTTAATAGGTAGGTAACTTTTACCAATTGCAACCCTTGCAATTCTTAGTCATTTAGCCTCTAGAGTTATAACCTTGTGGAAAACACAATAAGCTATATACTCTAGTTAGGTCAACTCCGCTTGTTACATTATGAGAATGAATTCTTAACATAGCCCTTGTGGGAAAAACAACAAGGCCATGCAATGGTCTACCCCAAAGTTCGGCAAATGCCTTGGCCATGATCACCAATCCCTTGCTGAATGAGTCTTGTGGGAAACACAACAAACCCATCCAATCTAAGATTGACTCATCAAGACCATAACAACGGAAGGCTACGTGAGTCATTATTAATGTCACACGTTTATTAACCTAATTAAAACAAGGAGGGATTTTATTTTAGTCTCATCAAGAATATGTGCTAAGTATGTATAATACCTTTGGAATATCATATATCTAAGGTAAAACCTGTAGCACACATCCACATATCAAATATGCACAAAATCAGGTGATCATGGACTTAACCCTAAGCATGCACCTAAGGCACCCCTATAGGTGCAAATCCTTGCTTTAGATGCTTGAGTTGGTATGCTCCCACTTCAAAAGGGTGCTTCTCCAAGTGGTCCCGCTCTCCAACCTTCCACGAACCGGCTTCTAACTCATACAAGCGGCTTAAGGGTATGCAGACCCACAAATGTACATAACTCAATAAGAAACCTTGGTTTTAACCAAGGGGAGTACATTAATGGAGGGAGGTAGAATGTACAATCAGATTGTATAGAGAGAGAGGAGGCACACGCAGGCCCCATTTAATAACAAAACCAACATAATTAAAAGCAATCACAAGCCAAGCACAATTAAGTCCATGATCACCTCCATACACACACTAACATTCATCACATGAACATAGAGCGCATACGTGATAATTATATGAGATATATCATATATATCAGCATAAAATTATATAATTTATTTTGAAATTCTCAATTTCATACATGTCGAATTTTTCATGAAATAAATAACATGAAAATAACATGACAATAACATATAAACAATTTATATGAAATGAACATACAAAACTAAACTATTTAGAACATTCATGCATTCACAATGCAGTGCAAAGTCATAAATTAATGTCCCAATTTATATTATGTGAAATCTCATTTTACAGAATTAACTAAGACATTAAAAAATTAAGTTAAACCTTTAAAACAATTTTAAAGTTTAACCATAAGTGAATCTATATAAATAGGACTCAAAATTATCTAACATGCCATTAAACACTTTAAACCATGTTAAATAATATTATAAAATTTTTCAGAATTTTTATGGAATTTTCAGGCAATTTTTCGAAATTTTTTATGAATTTAAACACTTTAAAATCATAAAAAAGGTGTCTGACGCAATGCGCCACGCTGTTCGGCGCATTGTGCCACGCTCGCGTGCGCTTGAGTGCGCCTCTGGGTGCGCCGGTATCAATAGGCGCGTGTGCCAACCGCCGTGAGCCGGCGCGTGCGCCGATCACCTTCCCCGAACAGCCGCATAAAGCACTGTTCATCCGAGAGAAAGTTAATCACATTAACACGGACATATCTCCTTATTCAGGAGTCAGAAAAATATGGAAAAATATGTGTTAGAATCCCTATAGAATAAGGAATCTAAAACAGTCAGATTCATATCCAGGAAAACTCCCAATCGACCGAAAAATGAGGAAGAATAGGCAGCAGTCATCGAGATTCCGTAGCAGAAATCTCTATTTTGCAACGAGGATAACTCCTTATCCCGGAAGCCAAATATTCTAAAAAAATACAATTTATAATACTCATCAAATGAAGTTTCTAAATATGTATATATACCTTCATATAAAAAATCTATATCAACGGTAAATCAGGAAGAAACAAGTCGGCGCCGCCAGACTCTACAGAACCCTAGTTCGTCGGAAAACTCAAAATTTCTCTCCCTCCGCCGTCGTTCAAAGCTGGATATCAAAGGTAAAGGCTACGTAATCATATTAACCATCTTCTAAACATGTGAACGGAGATTTCACAAAATCCCCAAATCCGGGTGTTAGTTCGGGCATGACAGAAACACCAACTTTTGAGGCTTCTCCCAAACACTACAAAGATACAAAATTCAAACGGTTTGTGGCGTTGGAAAGCCCTATATCACTAGATTCTACCAGAGCCAACCAATATTTTATCTGTGTCATACACAGAATATGGTGGCCTCGTCAAAACAGACGTTTGCACAGATTCGGGAACACATAAATAACATAAAATAATGTCGATTCGACGTCGGTTTCGACCGAGACTTGACCCTGTCTCTGATACCACTATAAGGAATCGTCCATAAAAGTTTTGTGCAGTGGAAGCGACGATTCTTATGGGTTCCTTTAGAATCCGTCTCAATCAGAACCGAACGACGAAAATCAAAAACCGATCAAATTGGGTTCGAATATACCTGATAGGGATTCATATAATCCCATGGATAGGAATGATATGAGATTCTTAATCTCTACAAACCGTTCAAGCATCCGGTCTCCAGCAGTATCCACACGAACTTCATCCACAGCAGGTTCTCCCTTCGCGCCGGTCTCGAGAACTCTTCCCGAACGGAGCTCCATCGATCATGGACACCTTCTTGAGAGAGGAGGAGGTAGGGAAGAGGCTTTGGATGTGTTTTTCACCCTTGGATTTATGGGGTTTGGCTGAAACCATTAGTATTTATAGAGATTTATGGAATTTTTCATAAAAACCCAAAATCTCCATAAATTACGTCCTTGCCCCTATACTTGTGGATAAGTCCTTTTGTGTGTGACCCATTAGGCCCAATAGCCTATTTTGTTGAGGCTTAAATAAAATAGAACAATTCTATTTAATTTAATTAAATCCATTAACCGATAACAGATTAATCAGCCTAGCGATCATGAAGGGTACAAGCCACATCCCATGATCACAAATGGCTATGGGGATAATCTCATCTCCATTGAGCCTTTCCATCATCAGTTACCACATGTATATAAACCCTCATCCATCCAATGTCCCGGTCGGAAAGGAGTACGGCATCGACTGTCAACTCCTTAGTGTACCGACTCTATAGGATCATGTACTTGGAATTGGATCAATTGGAAAACTCCTTTTCCAATTATCCTATCTACCCTGGCCAGGGATTTAGAGTACTATCCCATAGGACATTCACTCTCACTTACCGAGAGTGGACGATCCCTTGTTGTCCGCTCAATTGCCTCCATCGGATTTTCCTTGTACCCGATCCATCACTATACAGGACCATCTAAATTGTGATTCATAAGTCAATGGTCAAAGCACAAGTTCCACCCAACAAGGCATCTTTGGCGACTCAGGTCAAAGGTCCAACCATGAAATCGTGATGATAGAAAACCTTGATAGACAGTTCGGTAAGATACCATTCAGGGTTTCTAATTCGGTCAGTTCAGTGAACTCATTCAACTAATGAGCACCTGTATGTGTATCTCAGTGTCTCCACACTAATGACCAATGAGATCGGTCGTCATCATCACATGAGAAGACATCACATACACTAGTCTATCCGGATCCTTGATGTCCCGTCTCAAGTATCCTATGACTAGGAACATTTAGATCAAATACCTCTAGATGATCAATCTCATTATCATGATCTCATCATGATTTAATCATCATTGTATTTGATCAAGGACTTCATTATGATATTCGCATCTAATAAGAGCTTATAATGAAGATTTGCCTGATTAATTGAATGAGATATTTCTAGAAATGTCGAATCATATCATATATGATTGGATTGTAGGGCATACATTTCTATCAGCCTGGGTATAGGATGTAGGTTTGGATGAATCAGAATCGATCCTTTTGGATTGTTGATCTTAGATATGAATGATCATTTGAATTATATATTAGATGATACTGATATTAGATAATCAAATCTTGATCGATCACACATCATTTAAATTTTCTATAAAGATAAATGAATTTTGGGATTTATTATATTTAGTGGTTAAGATTAGGATAATCTATTGTGTTGAATAGAGTTTTGAGGTTATAATTTTGTTAAGATGATGGATGGATATGTTAGATGAATAAGAAAAAGATAGATGATAGATAGATGAATATGTAGAGAAGATTAGATGAGTGGATAAATTAGATAAAAATTAAGTTTGGTAGAGGGAAAGATCAATAGATATCAAGATTTAGACAAGATGAAATTTTTGAAAGATTTCATTTGATGATATATTTGAAAATAATTAGAGCAATTCATTTTGTCCATGAGAAAATAAGGGAATCTGGTGATATATGTGATTTTGGAAAAAAAATACTTTTATGATATTGGAGATTTTCTCAGGTTATAAACTCTACGAATTTAGATTTTAGTGATGTATCATAATTGGATCATCAAATTGAGTTGGAGAAGATATTGTCAACTAATAAAGATTGTAGAAATGATGATATTACCAGGTGATGAACCTCAATATTTTTGGAATAAATATTTTAAAATTTTGTGGACTAAATTTTTATTAAGGGAAGAATGTAACACACGGTGGCTTCTAGCTGCCACAATTATTTAATTGCAATGGCCTACAACTATTGTGAAACCAAATAACCTTACCTCGGAGCTCCTCTAGGAATGACATGATCTAGTTTGGCGATGGCTTATAACCATCTTTGGTTCTCTTCATCCGTTGCTTAAAGAAGTATCAATGATGGCTGTGAGCCATTGCCAATAAGCTATTTATTGAAAAAAATAAATTACATATAAATTTTAATAATTCATGCAGGATTACACCCATACATAAATATACAATACTTGCCACCACCACATTCATATACAATACATTCTTTGCACCACCATATTCACACAACCATATTCATATACAACATGTTTGTTCATTCATAAACATTCACATTCATTCATTCATAAATATTCACATTCATATTCATTCATAAACATTAACATTCATTCATAAAGAATAAAATTTGTTCAATACACATTAAGAAAATAAAAAGTTTACAAATGATACAATGACGAGGAAACTCTCACTCATCTTCTTCAAATGATCTCTCATCCTTATCCTTGTTATCCTCCTCATCCTTGTCATGTCTTGGTGTGGCTCTCGGTGCTAGAGGTAGCCTCGAACTCGACAAATCCACAAGTGGGGGAGTCTCTTATCTATATGCGCTAACATTTGTTGTGTTTGTCATTCCATGGATTCTTGAAATTGTTTTTGTTGGTCATTCAATTGTTGTTGGAGCAAGTCGATAACTGAATTTTGCTTTTAAATTTGACTTACTTGAGTGTTGAGCAAATCACTTTGTCTCTCCACTCTCTCCAACAACTCTTGAATGACTAGACTTGTAGAGGTACTCACACCACCGCTTACACCATTCCAAGTGTTGCAGATCTATCCTCTCCCCCACATCGAATCTACCCCAGCCTATCTCTACCGAACACGATGATGAATGCTTCCTCAACAGAGAACAGATGCTCAGAATTCTCAGCATCCAATTTCTCTGATTATGGGGCATTCAGAAAGTAGCACATATTATCATAAACGATATAAATATAACACTAGGTGATATATGAAAACAAAATTGGCTAATGATACAAACAAATTAAATATTTACTATCATTTGACATCTTTCTTCATTACTTTAAATGATGGATCCATCCTCCGCTTCATATGTTTGGGTCATCTCAAAGACCATTGCATGAGTAGGGCAGTGCCCTTCTTTTTGTGTTTGTTCAAAGAAAAAATGTTATAATATATATATTCAATAAGTGGTATTCAACAGTAAATAACAAGAATTTTAAGAACTTATAAAATCAATCTCGAGTTGATGGATGTTTGTCCTTCCTCACCTATAAGGCATACTCAGATGAACCCTGTTGGTTTTATTTTTTTGGCTAAGTGCCTACAAAGAAATTCTTAAGTTGTTAAATTTTTTAAGAAAATTGAAATGTTGTGACAAATGAAAAACTTTTAAATGAAAGTGATTTTTTAACTTGCTATCATATTTCTCTTAGAACTCGACGCCATTGGTCCAAGTTACATTGTGGAGGCACAACCACAAGTACCTCCTCCAGTTAGCGTCTTGTAAAATACTTCATGCCAAAATTGTAGTTATAATAGACAACAATGAGAGAAAAAAATAAATACGACTTATTATCTTCTTCTTTAGATGACCTCCTTGTTTTCTTTGCATCTCCCCATGTCTTAAAACTTTTGCATCTATGGAAGGAGATTGCTTAAATGTTAAATGTTGCTAAATGCATGCTAAATATATAGATTTGTATTTTACAATAAAAAACAAATCTTATATAGAACTAGTTTTATTTACCTTGATATCCCTAAAGATGGCTTCTTTCTTGTCTTCTACATGGGTGATGTAGTCTTGTTACCATAAGTTGCAATACACCATGTTGCAAACTCCAAGGTAGAGGTGAATTCCTGGCTATTTGGGCTTACACCTAATCCTTCTATAAGTCAAACATTTAAGGCCTCTCCAAGCACTAATGTTCTCGCATTATACACCTTAGTTGGACCTCTCCC
Organism: Cryptocoryne crispatula var. balansae; assembly: GCA_036172225.1. NCBI lineage: Eukaryota > Viridiplantae > Streptophyta > Magnoliopsida > Alismatales > Araceae > Cryptocoryne > Cryptocoryne crispatula. Next base: position 15,965,622 of record CM069924.1, read on the forward strand.
ACATCTCCCCGCTATAGTTGATTAAACACAAAATATCAACATTATAAAACGTGGTGTTTACAATGCCAAAAAGAACAAAATAAATATTTACCTGATGCAGAGAAAGATGTACTCTCTACAAGGGGCATCATCGCAGTAGGGCAATAGAAAACCACCCGAGATGGTCCATGTGATGGAACTGTGTTCGATGTAGGCTAAGATGTGACATTGGATCCACTAGACCCATCGGTGGATCCACCCATCGGCTCTTGCTAAATTTCTTCATCTACAACATAATAAAATTGGTATTATAGTTTTCAATTTGACAATTTGACACTTACATGGCCGATTTGGTCAATACAAGCTAATTTTTAGCTCAGATTGGACAAATTGGCCATGGATGGGGTTTTGCCAATTTTTGAATTCTATAGTTGGTTGGGGAAATCCAAGCTGACTTCTAGATTAGATTAGCCAAACTGGCCATGGGATGGGCTATTTTCAATTTATGACTTCCATGGCCAGTTTGGGCAATCCAAGCAAAATTCTGGCTTAGATCGACCGAACTGGCCATGGGATGGGTTTGTTGTCAAAATCTGAGTTTCATGGCCAGTTTGGCCAATATAAGCTAGAAACAGCTTGAATTGTCCAAACTAGTCATGGGATGGGTTTTTGTCAATTTTCGACTTCCATGGCCAATTTGAGCAATCCAAGATGAATTCTAACTTAGATTGGCCAAACCGGCCATGGGATGGGTTTCTTGTTAAAATTTAAGTTTCATGGCTAGTTTGGCCAATTTAAGTCAGAATGGCCAAACTGGCCATGGGATGGGTTTTTGTTGATTGCTGACTTCCATGGCCAGTTTGGGCAATCCAAGCCGATTTTCGGCTTAGATTGGCCAAACTGGCCTTAGGATGGGTTTTTTTTTGTCAATTTTTGACTTCCTTGGCTAGTTTGGGCAACTCAAGCCAATGTCCAACTGACATTGACCAAACTTGTCTTGAGATGTGTTTTTTCCAATTTTTGAGTTCCAAGGCCAGTTTAGCCAATCCAATCTAAATTCTATCTTGGATTGGCCAAACTAACCTTGGGATGGGATGTGTTGCCATTTTTAAGTTCTATGGCCGGTTTGGTCAATTCAAGACAATTTTCAGCTTAGATTGGCCAAACCGGCCTTGGGATGAGGTTTTCTTTACCAATTTTTGATTTTCTTATCTAGTTTTGGCAATCCAAGCCAAACTGGCCAATTTATGAGTTCCATGGCCAGTTAGGTCAATTCAAACCAATTTTCAACTTACATTGGCCAAACTGGCCTTGGGATGTGTTTTTGCCAATTTTTGACTTCCAAGGCCAATTTGGCCAATCCAATCCAAATTCCATCTTGGATTGGCCAAACTAGCCATGGGATGGGATGTGTTGACAATTTTTGAGTTCTATGAATAGTTTTGTCAATTCAAGCCAATTTCCAACTTAGATTGGCCAAACTAGAGTCAGGATGGGTTTTTTGCCAAATTTTGATTTCCTTGGCCAGTTTGGGCAATCCAAGCCAAAAAATTGTCTTGGATTGGCCAAATCGGCCAAATTTTTAGTTCCATGGCCAGTTTGGTCAATTCAAGCTAATTTTTGACTTACATTTGTCAAAGTGGCATTGGGATGCATTTTTGCCAAGTTTTGAGTTCCAAGGCTGATTTGGCCAATTGAATCCAAAATATGTCTTGGATTGGCCAAATCGGCCTTGAGATGGAATGTATTGCCAATTTTTGAGTTCTAGGGCTAGTTTGGTCAATTCAAGCCAATTTTCGGCTTACATTAGCCAAACTGACCCTGGGATGTGTTTTGGCCAATTTTTAAGTTCCATGACCAGTTTGGTCAATCCAATCCAAATTCTGTCTTGGATTGGCCAAAGTGGACTTGGGATGGGTTCTTTGTCACTTTTCTAGTTCCATGGTCGGTTTGGTCCATCTAAACTGATATCCTAATCTATTCATAAGTTGTCCAATTTCTACTTCTATTGGATTGGTCAAACTAGCTTAGATTGGTCAAATCTATTTCTATCTCAGTCTATACCTATTTCTATCCCAATCTATACCTATTTCTATCCTAACCCATACCTAAGTTGTCTAATTTTTACTTCTACTGGATGTGTTGCATGAAGTTGTACATCTTCATCGGTTACACCAAATGTGATGGACACACCTAACAAATTATTCTTGATGTAGTTCTACTTCATCATTGCTCCCTTCTAATAAGTTATAATAGTTACAAGGTTGAGATTTTACCGGTATCACCTATCCCTTACTCATGTTATCTTCTAAATAGAAAACTTGTTCCACTTGATGTGCAAGTGCAAATAGTTCATCGGTCCCTAATTGCCTTTGTATATTCAATGATATAAATACATAATCATTAACTTTAAAACCTCTCTCTTAATTATACACATCCTACCATTGACCCATTTCACCTCTCGAGTCGTATGAATGTGGTTGCTATACCATGACATCCACTTAGTAGTGTTCATTGATATAAACAAACATTGCAACCTATCTTTTAAAGAAAAATAATGTAATATCTTTCATGCCACCTTCTTACTTTTATGGTTATGATCATCATGATATCTTGGAGTCTCACATTGTAGACACATAATTCTATGTATATTCCCTTTTCAATAGAAAATACAATCGTTATTACATGCAGCTATTCTTTCATAACTAGGTCCTAAATCTTTAACATTTTTTTAAGTTCATACTAATTGTTACGAACAGTTGCATCTTTAGAAAATATATCCTTAAATAATGACAACATACTATTCATACATTTTCTAGTTAAGCCATTTACTAACTTCAACTGAATCAACTTTAAAATAAATTTTAACTTAGATATTTATGTGCAACATTCATATAAAGGTGTTTCAGCATGTCTTAATAGTAATAAATACTTATGTGTTTCTATATTTGGTTCACCCCCATGATGTTTAGATGTGTCATGAATATTTTGAATTTATTCAATCATTTCTATCACCTCATCGTTTAAATTTCATCCTGCGGTGCATTTAATTGGACTTCATATTCATTACTTAAACTCTGTCCTATTTCTCCGTGACTTATCCATGCTTGATAAATTAACCATATGTCATCACATATTAAATTTTCTTTAACTACATGTCTTTTTAAAGTGAAAGGGTTACAACACCATTTACAAAGATATTTAATAAAAATTTTGTCGTGTCCATGTTTTAATCGGGTCCTACATTCATCGAAAGCATAATCTAGAAATTCTTCTACTTCTTAAAGATGCCTAGGACCTAATTTATTAGGATATCTATCCAAGACTTGTCTAAGCTACTCATCATGGTCCCTAATTGTTCTTTTAGAAATATAAAAAATATATATGCAAAAGTTAAAAATTATATAAAAGAAAAATGATATACACAAAATTGAACCTCCTCCTAAGGAAGTAAGTCTCGAACGAGAATGTCATTTGAAACTTCCTGAAAATAAAAAATAGAGCTGACATGGGATAAATAATCGATAGCAATGTCATTGAAAGCCTTAATAATCAAACACCGATTAGCTTATGATTGGTTTCCATGACATTTTGTCCAATTCAAACTAATTTTGGAATTTAATTGATCTCTGTCACCACTTTGGAACAAATCAATTGAAAACTAATTTGAGTTGTTTTCCATGGCATTTTGTCCAATTCAAACTGGAATGGGATATTGATTGGTCTCTAATGCCACTTCAGGACAAATCAAATCAGAAAACTAGTTTGAGTTAGTTTCCATGGCATTTTAGCTAATTCAAACTGGTTTAAAATTTTGATTGGTCTCTAACACACACTTTGGGACAAATCAAACTAGAAAACTAGTTTGAGTTGATTTCCATGGCATTTGGGCCAATTCAAACCAATTTGGGAATTTGATTGATCTCTAACACCACTTTGGACAAATCAAATTAGAAAACTGGTTTGAGTTAGTTTCCTTGATATTTTGGCCAATTCAAACTGGTTTTGGAATTTAATTGGTATTCACATCACTTTGTGACAAAATTTAAATGGGTTTTGATTAATTGGTCATTGTGGTCAATTACAACAAGTTTGATTAATTTATTTTAATCGGTTTCTAAAGGCCCAAATAAACCAAAATATATTTCTTAATATAAAGTTGTTAGAAAATACTATATTATGGAAAGCTCTAAATTAGCATAATTAACCCTAAACTAACGTGCTTAATCCCTAAATTAACATGTTTAAACATGCTTAACACACAATCAACCATAAACACATGGAAAAATAACAAAATCCTACATACAAACTGATAAACCAACTTTTAGTAATTACCTAGAGGAGGAGGTTGGTGGTGTAGGCGATGAAGGAAGAGGAGGGCGGCAGTGGCACAACAGGGAGGAAGAGGCCTACAATGGCAACGGTGCAAGCAGGTGGTAGAAAAAGAACCTAATAGTAGCGATGGAGGATGCTAACAGCGAAGCAAGGAGGTGATAGCGCAAGTAGACGGCAGAGGTGTAAACCGAGAGAGAGAGAGAGAGCGAGAGAGAGGGAGAGAGAGGGAGGGAGGGGGTGCGGGTTTCAGAAAAACCTGAAAATATTGTTGACAGCTTTAAGCCGTCGCCATTGGTACATTTAAGAATAATGGTGATGTCGCCACTTCTAATCAACTGTTGAACAGTGAAAAGGGAACACTAACGATGGCTAAAGCTGTCACTATTAATAGTCAATAGCGACGGCTTCATAAAGCCGTCTCTATTCACCCCGAACAAAGGGGTCTGGGAGATTGATCTGGTTTGGTGACACCTTAAGCCATGGCAAGTAAACAAAAAAGGGACAGCTCTTTGAAGCCGTAGGCCATAACTGTGTGTATGGCGACAGTTTTATTAGAGACGGCTTAAGTCATCATGAATAAGTTTCTTGGAGATGACTTTCTGAAGCTGTCGCAATTAAGTTGTCCCCAGTGACACCCTCTCTTGTAATGAACTATGGGTTGAATATTATATAGTAAAAACATTTAAGAGTATGATGGTATATGAAATCTATAAAATGATCAAATATTTGACTCTTAAAAGATTTAGTATAATATACCTACCAAGTATTAGTATTTTAATAATATAACTCAAAAATAAAGATAGCATACAAACTACAACTAAAAAGGCACTCTAATTTAAAGTAATTTTAAAGCTTATTCAAACTCTTAAATATACCCTTACTGCCCCAGTCCTTAGTGTAATATTTAGTGTTAAAAAAAAAGATATTATTTTTATGTAATATTACCTCCCCGTTTTCCCCTTTTTATCCCCCTCCATCGGAACCGCCTTACTGTGCTAGGCATCGTCGATTTTCCCCCTTCCTCCCTCTCTCGATTCCCCCCCCCCTCACGGCACCTCCCTCCCGCGTGCCTGCGCGGAGGCCAGCCCCCCTCCTTCGCGCCAGCGCTGTCCAGCCCCCCCTCCTCCCTCGCCCGCCAGCGCGGACCCGCGGCTGCGGCGTCGCAGCAGCTCCCCCCGCCCCCTGCTCTCTCTCGGCCAGCAGCGAGGACCCGCCGCAACCCCACCCCCCTGCTCGCTTGGCCGCCCGCCTGGACTCGCGGCTGCGGCGTCGCAGCAGCCGGTCCCCCTCCGCGTGCTGACCAGCACCGCGTGGGCGCTTCCTCCTTGCGTGCGTGGACGCGCCCTGCAGCTTGCAGCCCGTAGCCATCCTTCTCTTCTCCCCTTTTTTCCCCTCGGCGCTCAGCTGCGCCGACCACCCAGTCGCAGCCATCCGGCCCCCAGCCCCGCGGCTGCCTCTTCTCCCTCTCTCCAGCGTGTCCTGCTGCCCAGCCATACCTCTTTGGACCCGGACAGCAGCCCCCTCTTGCATGCGCCATCTCCTCCATCCGGAAATTGCTAGTGTTGTGGTAATGGTCCATTTTATTTTTCTCTCTCTCTTTTTCACTCCCTCACATCATTTTTATTATGTTCTATCCATGCCATACCTATATGCCTTTATATACTTGCAGCTAACACCGATTGAGGGAGAAATCCTTGCCTTGCCGATTCAAACTTCGTATTAGCTCCGGATCGTTTTATCGACGCCTTTCCGGTAGGCACCTCGGACACCTCTAATACCATTAAATTGAATACTTGATAAAATACCAATCACCTGTAGATGTTAACGTAAATGTAGCAATTGAATATTAGATGTGGTGATTATTCACATTTGCATATCTTATTTAATCTTGTTTCAGCATGCTACGTAGGTGATGATCTTTTAAATTAATTCGATCAGGTTATTTTTTTTAGTTATTTGTGTAGCATGCTGTATAAACCTTGTAGTGTATAGTTGATGGACTTGATTTATTCTGGTATGCTGATTTTAATTACGTCTATGTCATACGAATATCACTGCAGGTTAATTAGATTAATTAGAGGGAGTTATGTTATAAATCTGATTTTCTATGCAAAGTTCAGCAACAGATTGTGGTTAAGTCTTAGACATCTACGTACATTGCATGTTAGCATAGCATGGGCATGTATGAGTTGAATGCCATTTATTATGCATTGTGGATTAAATGATGGTATCATGGTCATTTTGTGCTAAGGGTACGTGCAGTTATGCTTATAGATGGTCATATGTATTAGATGTGCATATACGCATAATGATGGTTATAATTGCATTGCAATTAGCATGGCATGGCATAAATGTATGTGTGCATGTGTGCATTAAAAATATTTAATGAGATCGAGCTATACTGGACTAGTAGTCGTGTCCGTGGGCAGCGGAGCTTAGAACCGTCTGGTGCATCCTTCGATCCCAGATCCCGCGGGTTATCCTAAGTGCCACCCCTGCCTAGGTGCACTACGGGATTTAGCTTAGCTATACAATTACTCTATATATGGTAGATCTGGTCATAGCTCGTCGAGATCGCAAGACGACGCTTTCCTTGCTAAAAATGAAAATGTTAATGTTTCATGTAGTGGATAGATGCATTGTAGAGTGGTATTAGTGTTAGCATTTATGTTGTGTTCATTAGTTCATTTAAGCATATATGTTTTGTATGATATGCATGGTAAGTCCATTAGTTGGTGTTGCATTGCATAACCTCTTCATCTTATTAGATATATTTGTGAGAAGTCCTCTTTGATCCTAGTGGTTGGTAGTTTATGGTTTTATGTCTTAAAAATTTATGAAATGCCAAATTTTATATATATTGTTTAGTTTTATATGATATGTTTCAAGTGCAGGTTGGGTATTATATACATATCATGTTAGGGCCTTTGGCTATCCAATTTGGTGGATGATGGGGTGTCTGCTGAGTCATTATGACTCACCCCGTGGATTATTTTATCATTTTACAGGTTTAGATGAGGAGTATCCTGAAGTGGGATCCGAGGAGAACCCGGTAGGCGAACCGGATTATACCGACTTGGGGAACGAGTGACTCGCCTTTCTCTTTAGATGTTTGATGCCTTCTTGATAGCGGCATTTTTGTATATGGCGAGATGACTGGATCTTGGTTGATTTCTGTACAGTTTGTGGTTAGCTCCTTTTATTTTTGTGGTGGAGCTTGGTTGTAGGGTTGATGCCCTCCCATTTTTGTGGTTTTGGATTGGTGACCTTGTGGTGTCACCTTCACAGGTTATGTTTGATTTTGATGGTGTATTTGGCCTTGTGATGGTTTAAGTTGTGATGGTCTTTGTTGTGGTGGTTTAAGTTTAACCGAGTACGTCGAATCGGTGGTTTATGTTTTTCTTGTTGGAATATGTTGGTTCCGAGTGATGGAACTTTTCTATATTGTGTAAGAAGGTGTTTTAGATTGTGTTTTTGTTGCCGAACCTTACTTATTCGTGGGTTTTATCCCGCTGTCATGTCTTGGAAAAAAAAAATTTCCGCTGCGTTTTTTCCGGGTCGTGACACTTAGTGTTTCAAAATCATCTAATTGGTGTAGGTAGAGATGGGTTGTAGAAAATCAACATATATATCAATAATCAAGTTTCAATAAAATTTACGTTGATACAAAATAAAACTGGTAAGGGACAACATCAGCCATACGCATTTGTAGTTCTAAAGAGAAAATGAATTGGGGATAAGCAAGAGAAAACAGACAAGTGCAACAGGAATACGTGCGGTAGATTTATTCATGGGGGGATAGCGCTAGATGGAGGCTTCCAAATCTGTGTACAGTAGACTATTTCACACGATAAAGGCCTGAAAACTCATTAGGCAGCAAAAACAATGTACCACAAACACTACAAAAAATAGGTTGATTAGCAAATGGTTGGACTCCATCACCAAACCCCAGCTGCTGCGCAATCATCCTCCAGTCACACCCTCGGGAAAGACTGTAATATTTTGATTTTCTTTATTTAGTTATAAGTTAATTATTTAAAATAAGATATATATATTAAAAAAAGGATTTTGACTTGAACTCTACTTCCTTTAGAACTCTCTCCCAATCGAACTCTATTTCTCCTCTTTGGATCGAACTCTACCTCTCTTCCCCCAGTCCCGGTCGGACTCTCCCTCCCCCCTCTATTTATTCCCCCGCGTACAGCAGCCCCTGCCTTCCACCCTCCCTCTTCTCCTCTTCCGCGAGCGCACACAACAGCAGCCCTGCGCCCTTGTCACGCCCCGGATTTAATCCTGCACAGTGGAACATAATCCGACGACGTAACCGGGGAAAATAACCCCTAAAATATATCGGTTTGGAACGAATGAAAACAACTAGATCCAAGTTCATAAATTCACAAATTCAAATTCAAATACATCACTAATCACTACAATCTAAACAAAACTAAATACCATCTAGTCATAAATATCATCTGATTGTCTTCTCGAGAATAGATCCATCACGCTTCTGATGCACTAAACTTGATTACCTGAAAAATTGATAAGAGGATTGGGATGAGTACGACGACTCAGTAGACACCCCATCATCCGCCCAATCGGATAGTTAAAAGGCCCTAGATGTTAATTAAAATAGGTACCCAGACCTGCATCAATTATATACAAATATATACTAGTCAATATATTAGATATATGACTTAATCCATGTATTTTAAACTACCAACCAAAACCTATAGACACACCAACCAACACCTATAAACACCTTAAAACGACCTGAAAAGATGAGGTAAACACATGCATAAACACCTACTATATGTTCCATAAGATGATATGATATAAATGGGACAAACCATGCATACACCAAGCAACTATACAATTGACAAAATGAAATACATCTCTAGACCACCTATACCATACCATACAAAAAAAATGCACCTATCCTCTAATGAAGGACCACATTCACACAAATGCACCTATCCTCTAATAAGAACCACACCTTTTTCTTATTAGCAAGGAATGCGTCGTCTTGCCACCTCAACCAGCTACCACCAGATCTATCATATATAGCAGTACCATATAGCTAAACGAAATCCCATAGTGCACCTAGGCAGTGGTGGCACAAGGACAAACCGCGGTATCCGGGATCGAAGGATGCACTGGATTGTTCTAACCTCCGCTGCCCTCGGGTCACGACTAACTAGTCTGGTGTAGCTATTTTCATCATAATTTCAATGCATCATGCATCCACCTCAATCATGCCATGCCATGATACACATATGCAAGATCAAATGATATAAACTATACCATGCAATGAATAAACATACCACCAATGCAAATAGCATGATCAACCACACCTGAACCACCTATGCATGATCTAGAACCATAAAATGACAAGAATAAGTAAGGACTAACATGATAGGAACAGACCCAATCAGACCCTATCACCTAAATTAATGACAATAACATATCCGAAACAGATGTAATAAACTAGATAAATATTATCTAATCTTATTAACCTATCACCACACCTATATAACAAGTTAACTCAAACCGTATAACAAAAGGGTAGTTAAAAACATACCAACTAAAAGAACTAAAATCAACTAACAATCTACTAAATTAATCATGATGAAGATGATATAATAATCTCCCTAACAAGAGCCCTATTATGCACAACATAGAACAAGTAGACTAACCATGCTAGTTAATCGCGACATACAACACTAAACCGGCTAATTAACTCAATAATAATCACTACAAGTCATGGAGGATTAAGTAGAAATTTAATGATAATTAATAGACACGTCAAGGATGCCTACCGGATCAATGTTGGAAAAGTTGGGAACCGGTAATCGAAAAAGATACCGAACGTCGACGACGCGATGAACAAATCGAACCACCCAAATTAAAGATCCTCCACCTCCAAGGCTGTTGGAAAAGATAGAATAGGGGGGGATCAGGCCATCAGATCACAAGGGAGAGAGAGAGATAAATGAGAGATATATATGGAAGAGAGAGGAGTGTTTACGCGGATGGGGCCGGGGTGCACCGGCGACCCCAAGTGGAGACGGAGCACGGTAGTGCTGGGTGGAGGCGGCCGGCGCACGGTGTTGGTGGGGCAGCGTCGGCTGCAGGCCGCGGGCAGATGGCGAGGCAGCATCGATCGGGGCGGCGCCGGGCGAGGACGCACACGCACGCGCGTGCATGGGCAGCAGGTGCGGACGAGGGCGGAGCTGGGCGCGTAGGACGGCATGGAGGATGGCCGTGGGGTTGTCTGGTCGCCGGTGAGCGTTTGCATGGCGCGGCGGGATGGACCGACGGCTGTTGCTGCGTGCGGAGAGGCACACGAGGGCGCGGATGCGCGGTCACGGGTGGCAGGCGGCTGACATCGCGCGGTGACGGCCGAATGCGGCTGGGCGCAGGACGGGGCCGCGGCGGGGAGAGAGGCGGGCTGGGTCGACGGCCTGCGGCCGCGGGCTCGCGTGGACACGCGGGCGCAGCGCGCCGGCGGTCGCACGGCCGAGGGCGGCGCGGGCGAAGGCGGCTAGGCGGCGGGACTCTGCGGTTGACGGCGGCGGCGGGCTGGTGGGCGTCTCGCGGATGGGGCAGCGCCTCCCAGAAGACGGCGACCGAGCGGCGGACGGCAGAGGAGACGAAGAGAGCGACAGTTTAGGGTATCCGATGGAGAGAGAAAAAACGGAAATAGTAAAGGAGAGATAAGGGAAGAGAGACGGCGGTTTTGGGTGGGATATCCGGAGAGAGGGAAAGGATAGAAGAGAGAGAGACTAGCACTCACAAATATAATTAATCTCATATTAAATATAATAATTATTTTTAATTAAATAAAATACTCTAAACGTTACAGCCCTCTCCTCCCTCTTCTCTCCCGCGAGTACGTGTGCAGCAGCCCCGCGCCGCCCTCCTTCTCCTTCCTTCTTCTTCTCTTCCGCAAGCACACAGCAGCACTCCCCGCGCCCGCCCTCCTTCCTTCCTCTTCTTCCCTTCTGCGCGTGTGCAGCGCCCACACCACCGGCCACCGCGCGCCACCCCACCTGCACGGCCGCGCGACGCGCCGTCTCCCTCCACGCCGCCTGTCGCCGTCGGCCACGCACCCACCCACCACCGCCGCGTCGTCCCGCCGCAGCGAAGCCGCCTTCGTCCTCCCCCGCGCCATGCGCATCGACCGCCGCTGCCACCTCCGCCGCGTCGACCGCCGCCGGCCACCCTCCCTCGAGTTGCCGCCGGCCCCGCTCGCGCCCGGCCGTCGCCGCCCGCGGCGCCACCGCCACCTTCCCCGCACAACGCCACCGCCCTACAGAAGCGCCGCCCTGCCTCCCGCCGGCCGCGACGCCGCCGTCGCCTACCCCCTGTGCGCCGCGGAGTTTCGGCCGCCTATGCCCTGCTTGGTGCGCCGCCGTGCACCCTCCATCTTCAGCCGCCGCGCCAGCAGCCCAGCCCCACAGTACATCTCTCTCCTCTCTCCTATCGCCCCACTCTCTCTCTCTCATATCACTCTCTCTCTCCTATCTATCATCTCTTACTCTAATCTTAATTTATTTGTTATTTATTTATTTTGACAGATTGTTAACCGGTTCTTCTTGGATTTTAATTAATTTGATTATCATCAGTCAGGTAGGCCTCTCAACTATATCTTATCATCTTAAATATATTAATTAAGTTGCTAAAATATGATTAGTTAATTTTGGTTAGAAAAATATATTTAATTAGCTAGATGGGTTTAGTAGTGTGCTTGATTTCAATTAGAAGTTAATTTAGTTGTTTTTACTTAGATGGTTATTTAATATGAATAATACCATGTTTAGATAGTTGAGTGTATTTAATTATGTAATTTTAGCATATCATGATCTTATATATATATGTATATCCTGATTTAAGCTATGATCCAACTATAATTGTTAAGAGTTAATTAGTAAGAAATATATGGATGATTTAGTATAAATAGATTGTATGTAATTAATCTAATATTATCAATTTCATGGCATATTTATTCATAGTAGATTGCATGATTTTAGAATAGTGCATTGCCTTATTAGTGGTGTATTAGATTGGTTAGTCATGGCTTAACATGCATGTAGGTGTAGTTGTAGTCTTTTTAATTATGTCATTGCATAAGGTTGCATGTAGTTGTATTTTATGTCAGTTTACCCTTAACGTGTCTAATTGGATTAATTGGTGTATGTCTGAGTAATATATGCCTTCAGCTTGTGAGATGTAGTTGATGCAGTGTGCTGCATTTTGTAATGTGATTTGCACTTCACCAGACTATGGTTAGTGGCCCGTGGGCAGCGGCGAGTTAGAACAGTCCGGAGCATCCTTCGATCCCGGATACCGCGGTTCATCCTAAGTACACCCCTGCCTAGGTGTACTATGGGATTTAGCTTACTATATGTTACATTCTACTATATGGTAAATCTGGTGTTAGTCCTGGAACATAGCTACAATGTCCAAGTGAAGCATGTGTTTACTCAGACAAATAATTTAGTTTTGCTTTCATTATTGCATGTAGATTAGTGAGTTATTGCATTTTGATTCATCTTTATGATAAGTCCTTGTGGTAGGTGCATATATAGTTATGTTAAATGTAGTTATGTCATGACTAGAATAGTAGTGCATTGGTGAATCATGCTAATCTATACAATGGGTAGAAAAGTATCTTATTTAGTTAATTGAACCTTGATAATTAGCCTTACTTATAGTTGTTATAATCTGATTTTGCTTGGGGTTTAAATCTTTACTATCATTAGGACTTGTTTATTATAATGGGGGTGGTTGGGTGTAAGTCCAACTGGGTCCCCCTTTCCTTTATTGATTATTTTTTTAGCTGAGTTCGAGGAACTTTTGCCTAAAGAAGAGTTTAAGGAGGAATTTGAAGAGGATCTTGCTCCACCTGAAGATCTAGAAGATCAAGAGTTTGGTGAAGAGTGATTGTTTGTCTTGATGGTTTGAGTTTATTTCTTGCAATGTAATAGAATTTATCTAGATAATACTTAGTAGTTGTTTGTTTAAGGTTGAACTCCATAGGTCATTTGTTTAGTTATAATGTCAGTTTGGAATTTATATTGTTCTCCTACTTTTTGGAATTATAATTTCACTGTCTCGACTTCGGTATATTCCGTTGCGCTATACTTTCCGAGTCGTGACAAAGACCCTCTACCAGCTTGTCGCCCATCTTGCATGCTGCTCAGCCATTTGATCCGGTAGCAGCCTACAATGTGACCACCCACGTTGTTGACCTCATGTGACCGTTGGCCCAGCTGATCCCCCGAGCCTCATCGCTGCATCCCCACCTCAGCCAGCCGCATCTCACTAGCACCTGTGTGTGACTGACTGCTCAGCCCACCCCCTTCAATAGTTTGTGCACTGAGGTGAGCCACACCATCTCGCTTTCCTATTATGTCTTGGGATATCTCTATTCTTTGGCAAATTATTAAAGATTGATATTCTCTTAGTTTGTCGTTATGTGCTCGACATTCTACTGGCTCCCCTGAACTTTGGAGACTATCCTTAGCAACCTAATATATTAATTAATATGTTAAAACATGTTTATTAGATTATTAGTTTAAAAATGTGAATAAATATTACTTAAATTATTTAATTGTCTACATGAGTTTAATTAGATGTTAATCATGACATTCATACATAGTTCCATTCATTTACATGATTTGCATTAATTAGATATAAATTTAGTTAATTTGTGCTTAATAATCATTAAATTAGATATATTGTGGTGAAAATTGAATTATGACTTCTCATAACCATATTTACACCCGATCCATACTTTGAATAATCTTAAATCATTAAAAGTTTAATTGAAATGAATATTGGGATTGCTTGATAATTATGGAATATGGTTAGTTAATATTAATAGCCGTATGATCATGTAATGTGCATCATTTTTGTGAATTATTATTAAATCATGGCCAATTCAAGCTTAGCATATCTAATTGTGATGCATAGTGTCTTTAATTTAGTCAATTGCATGAAATTGAGAATAAGTTGAATTATGGTTCATGACTTGGTATTTTATATATCTGATTCAGTAATTATGTATATCTGGTTGATACTTTGTAATTGTCTGAGTAATTATTTTGGTTGTACTTGTAAGATGTGGTTGTTGCTATAATGCACCCAGTGATGGAACTTTTACTCCTCTAGCCTATGTTTGTGGCCCATGGGTAGTGGAGAAGTAGATCATTCTGGTGCATCCTTTAATCCTGAATATCACAGTTTATCCATACTTTGCCTAGGTGTACTATGGGATTTAGCTTATTATATGGTACCTCCTATGTATATTTAGAACTGGTGTAAGTTCAATGACATACCTGCAATGTCCAAGTAGAGCATATAATCTATTCAGAGAAATGGATTAGAATGGTATTAAGGCATATATAGTAAGCACATGTAGGTTAAGGTGGCATGGACATGTAGAATAAATTAGTTGCTTAAGTCATAATTAGTTGATGCATCTAGAATTGAGTTGATTTATTAAATGATTGAAAAGTACCCCATTTGATTAATTGAGCCATGATAAATAGTTTTCGTATATCCGTTATAATCTAACTTGTGAGATTTATTATCCATTGCTATCATTTTGGTTTTAATTAATATAATAGGAAAGTTCAAGTATATGTCAAGTGTGACTTATTCTTTTCCAATTTTTAATTTTTTTCAGGATTATTAGTTTATGGCAATCAAAAGTAAGAGAAAGGGGAAGCTAGCAGCAGAACGTAGTTGATCAAGATTAGTGCAATGGAAGCTTGATAGTTTTGACTTTGGGAAGTTTATAGAAAGACAAATATGTATGTATTTTCAGATTCATTATATGAATTGTTTATGTTGAATCATTTAATGACTTATTTTTGATAGAATCATTTGAATTATGAACTGGAACCTAATATAGTCTTCAATTTTTCCCAAACTGATGCAACTAAATGGCTATTTCCTTAGTTACATCACCTGATTATATTTTGCTATGTCTGTTAGAAATTTGGGGCATGGCATGAATGCTATTCTCACTTTGTCCAGGGTGGCATTGAATTACCTTGAAGCTCTTATTAATATATCATATGTGAAAACCACGAAATTCTTTTTCAAAGTTTGTTTGAAAAAAGATTTGTTTTGGTCGACATCCAAGTTTTCTAGCAAAATAGATGATAACCTATAAAGATACTAGATAATTGGTGATATTATATAAGTATAGAACCGAGGTTTGGGTTCTGTGAAAATTTGTTTTTTACCCCTCTCCATTGGATACTGCGAATATCCAACATTCATTTACATCGAGCAATTGCTCAAACACCCTTGATTAACTGCCATAACAACCTTGTTTGTCGAGAACATGCACATCCACAATGTGTAAAGAACACAAAGGGTGCCAACCCTTTGAGCCCCATGAAATGTAAACAAATTTTTTTAAGTTTAAATTTGTTGAGGTTTTTTTTGACTTAGTGTGAAATTGATGAATTTCAAACTTAGGTTGGTTTTGGTTGTGTATTCAAGTTGAATTACTTAATCTTGACTTAGTTAAATTTTGAATGGATTTTTTGTTATCTTTTTGTTGAAGTTGTTTAAGTTTAGATGAGTTGTGTGTGTTTAAAGGAATCTGATTCACTCAGTTCAGTTGGCATTTGACTTAAGAAGATTTTTTTGTTTTTCCAAGTCAGTTGGTATGTTTTGACACCTATTTAAGTGTGTTTAATATGTTTTAAGTATTTTCAAACTTTGGTTCAACTTTAGATTGTTATAGAATCTAATCTTCCGTGATTTGAAATAGATTTTATGTGTTTTGAAGTATGTTTGATGTGTTTTACTTGTCTTCATTAAGGAGTTAACTTTCATTAAATTGAGTGAGTTTAATTAGAACTTTTCATATTATGTTAAGTTCTTATTCGAATTACATGTTCAGATTTGATTAAGTGTATTTATCTGATTTGGTTAAGTATTTTCAAATCACATCCTATCCATCGGGCTAGCATCAATGCCTAGACATATGTAGTCGAGTCGAAACTTAAAGACTTCAATGCATTTATTCGTGTTGGAGTACAAAGTTGTCGGCAATACATATGTTGTGTCATGAATTGTCTAAGTATGAGTACATCCATGTTATTGACTTGTTAAAGTGAGATTTCCATTTCTTGGTGTAAACTCTCACAGGATGAAGAAAATTTTGGTTGCATGCCACCTTGTTTTTCGATTAGTGTGAAAATTTACCCATCCTATATGGTTAAGTTTTTTGACTTTTCCACATAGTGGGAAAGGTCCATCCACATAGGAAGTGTGTCCATGTGTACACCTAGGTCAGTGTTCTAGAAGCGTGTCCAGACCAGCCACCTAGTGGAGCATCCAGTTGTGGACTAACTCCTTTGCTTTTATTAATATAAGACAGCATTCAATGGTGTACTAACTCTCCAAACTTAGTTTTTTTAGGAGTTAAGCCTAACGCAGTGCCCAGTGGTGGGCTAACTCTCCAAACTTAGTCATTTTTAAGTGTAACGCCTAAGACAGTGCCCATTTGTGGGCTAACTTGTCAAAATTAGTCATATTTTAGTTTCAAGTTTGAAATATCTAAGGCAGCGTCCAATTGTGAACTAACTCCTTAGACTTAGTCATTTTTGTGTCCAATACCTAGTAGGCCAGTTCATGTCATGTCTCAATGGCACAATGGGCCAGTCTTCAAGTCCTTGGGCTAGCAAAACCTATTTTCAACTTCATGGGCCAGCAAGGCCTGCTTTGCAACTTGTTTCACCTTTAATTCGGCACCTATTTTGAATGTCACTCAAGCACCTATTTTGCACCAAATCCAGTACCTATTTTACACTGAATCTAGCATCTATTTTGGGGCGGAACCAGCACCTATTTTGATACCAAATCAGCACCTATTGCCTATCAAGCCAGCACCTATTTTGGCACCCAACTGGCCTCTATTTTTGCACCGAATCAACTACTACTTTTGGGGTGCCATCAAGGGTTGTCACAGCGGGCTGAATGGGCTGAATTGGGCTGTGTTAGGCAAGATGAATTCTCGATTAATCCAGGGTAGTTAGACATATTACTAACTGCCCTGTATTGTTTACATCAATTAACATATTGCCTTTCATTCTTTTATAATTGTACATGTACCAAGTCATTCATATATATATATATATATACAGAGTGAAAAGGGGGCCGACTGTGGTGTGGCAGTTTCCCCGCCAAACTGCGTCTCAGTGCTTTGTGCCTTTGGCTCATCTTCAGATCTCGATCTCCCTGCCTTCTCTGCATCTGCTCCACTGTGCTACAGGTGCGACTATTGAGTATTAATTCTGACTTGGTATCAGAGCTGGATGGCGGTGAATGCGTCTCCGATTTATGCTTCCACGGCAGGGAGCAGTGCTGTCAATATTCCTCCAAGTTCTCCCTCTTCTAAACCCTTTCCGTTTGTCAACTCTAGGTTGATTGCATCAGCTCCAAGCATTTCCCATTGCATCTCGTCGAAGTTAAATAGTGAAAATTATTTGATATGGAGGGCACAGTTCATCCCGTTCCTGGAGATGTATAATCTCATTGGGTTGGTGGATGGATCGATTCCATGCCCACCATCCACAATGCCAGATCCATCTAACCCTAACTCTATGATTTTGAATCCAGCAACAAAGGTGTGGAAGCAATACGACAGCCTAGTCAAGTCGATCCTGATTTCCTCTTTTTCCGAATCTGCTCTTCCGTTGGTGATTGACCATGATACTTCATCTGAGATATGGACTGCAGTTGAACTCACCTATGCTAACACCTCTAAGACTCGCATTATTCAGCTTCGCTCTCAACTGCAGCAGCTCAAGAAAGGTAGTAAAAAAATGGTAGACTACATACATCGTGCCAAACTGATTGCTAACAGTTTAGCAATGGCCATGGAGCCAATTTCTCCAAGTGATTTAATCTCTTACGTACTTGGTGGTCTTGGACCAGAGTATGACCCTTTTATAACTTCTGTTACTACACGTGTTGATGCCTCAACCATGTCTATTGAAGAGTTGCAAGGTCTTCTCTTAAATCATGAAATTATGATATTGAAACGGCATCAACAGGTTTCAGATCTATCAGCTAATTTTGCCAAAGCTTCAATTCAGTCCTCTCAGCAACAGCAATATACAGGATAGTATAGAGGTCGTGGTTGAGGTAACAGAGGTAGACATAATGCTCGGTTCAGATATGACACAAAACAAGGGTCTGCAGGTACTTTTCAGCAAGGGGACCATGGTGGCACTATTGACAGAAATCAACAGGGTAATCAGAGGTCCCTAAATGTGTGCCAATTATGTGAAAAAAGGGGGCATACAGCTCTTCAATGCTGGAATAGATATGATCTGACATATAAGAATTTCTACAATGAGTCGTCTGGTAGTTCTAATAATCATTCCTATGATATTGCAGATCCAGTTTGGTACCCGGACTCCGGTGCCAACAATCATATGACTCCGGAAGTTGGACTACTCTGGAATCCGGTTCCTTATGCAAGCAGTGATCAGATGAAAGTTGGCAATGGTGATGGCCTAGGTATTTCTCATGTTGGTAATGCAGTTCTTCAATCTTTTACTCTTACAAATGTTTTACATGTTCCATATTTAGCAAAGAATTTGCTATCAGTTTCCCAGTTTTCAAAAGATAATCATGTATCATTTGAATTCTTTCCTACATATTGTGTCATAAAGGACCTCAGGACAAGGAAGGTGTTGTTCACAGGACATAATTACAACGGCCTATACCAGCTGGATATGAAGAAGGCTCCTTCTCCATCACCGGTGGCTCTCACTGCTTCAGTTGCTGCTTGGCATAAATGCCTAGGTCATCCTGCTATTAAAATAGTATATAAGGTTTTACATAAGTTGGGTAGCTCCTATACTTTTGATACTTCATTTTTTTTGTTCACACTATGCTAAGGCCAAGAGTCATTATCTTCATTTTCCGTTGTCTAGTCATGTGTCCAAAGCTCCTCTTGAGCTAATTACATCTGATGTATGGGGGCCTTCTTCACATCTTAGTAGAAATGGAAATTGGTATTACGTGTCTTTTATTGATCATTACAATTGATACTGTTGGGTATTCCCTATTGCAAACAAAAGTGAAGTTTATTCAGTCTTCATCACCTTCAAGACTCAGGTAGAAAATATCTTTTCTACAAAAATAAAGTATTTTCAGAGTGATTGGGGTGGAGAGTTCCGACCATTGAAAGATTTCCTCTTAAATCATGGGATAGTCCATAGACTTGCATGTCCTTATACTCATCATCAGAATGGAATATCCAAATGAAAGCATTGGCATATTATAGAGACCACACTTGCCTTGCTTAGTGATGCCTCTCTTCCATATAGTTATTGGGAAGATGCTGTATTATGTGCGGTCTATGTAATCAATCGCCTACCGACAATGGTGCTTCATCAATTATCTCCCTTTGAGAAGTTATTTGGAAGGCCACCGGATTATGATTTTTTGAAACCATTTGGGTGTGCATGCTATCCACATCTCTGGCCATTTAATCAACACAAGTTTACTTTTTGGTATGAGTGTTGCATCTTCATTGGATATAGCTCTGATCATAAGGGCTATAAATGCTACTTGCCTCGGTTAGATAAAGTCTATATTGCTAGAAATGTCATCTTTGATGAAACTACTTTTCCATTTCACTTATTGAACCACTCTTCTAATTCATCACCTATCAACACTGTGGTTAATTTGCCAATTCCCCATATGCACACTTTGGCTGACAGTCAACCGGGCATAAATCAATTGGATGTGCAAATTAGCCTGCTGCTGATTCTGAAATCACAGGTTCAGCAACTGATAATCGTGACTTGCACAAGGCAGATTTCAGTTCTCTCAGGACACCATCTAGTCCTTTTCCTACGCAGGTTGTTGATCATACCGGGAAACCAGATGTCATATCACCTGTCACTATGCATAATTCAGATTCTAATTCACCTCCAAGGAAATACAGGTCACTAAAAGATATTCTTACTCAACCTCAGCATGTGCATAAAACATCCAAATATGCTTTGCAGGTGGAGAAACACATGGAGACTGCACCCACATGTTTCAGCTCTGCCAACAAACTTCTTGCTTGGCGTTAAGCTATGTCTGATGAGTTTCTTACTTTGCAACAAAATGGGACTTGGTCCTTAGTCAGTCCTCCACCAGCTTCAAACATAATTGGGTGTCAGTGGATTTACAAACCAAAGAGGAAGGCAGATGGTACCATAATACGACATAAGGCTAGGTTGGTAGCAAAAGGCTACACCCAACAATATGGCATAGATTTTCTTGACACTTTCAGCCCTGTGGTCAAACCGACTACTATTCGAATTATTCTCTCTATGGCTGTTACCTGTAAGTGGCACATTAAACAACTGGACGTTAATAACGCCTTTTTTACATGGCACCTTAGAAGAAGAGATATACATGCAACAACCCCCAGGTTTTATTGACCAAAACAGCCCACACTTTGTTTGTAAGCTACACAAGGCCATTTATGGGTTGAAGCAGGCCCTAGAGCATGGTTTCATAAACTGCATTCTAAACTTTTACATATTGGTTTTCAGCCCTCAACATGCGATCCTTCCTTGTTTATTTACATTCATCAAGGTGATATGATATACTTATTGGTGTATGTGGATGACATTATAGTCACAGGCAACAATATTCACACTATTCAACACTTCATAGAAAGCATCTCAAGTAGTTTTTCATTGAAGGATCTAGGAGATCTCAACCTTTTTCTTGGTATTCATGCTATCCGCACTAATGAAGGGATTTTTCTAGATCAAAAATAATATATTCTGGATCTTCTGTAGAGAGCTAACTTGCTTGATAGCAAGCCACTTTCAACTCCGATGGCAGCCAAATTCCAAGTCTCTCAACATGATGGTGCACCTTTGGATGATCCATCCTTCTACAGAGCTATTGTGGGTTCACTTCAGTATCTCACATTAACTAGACCGGACATTGCCTACGTTGTGAATAAAGCATGCCAATTTCTAGCATGCCCAACCAATAGTCATTTTTTCGTTCGTAACTAAAAATCTAAAAACATACGAGACAAAATTAGATTATATGACTTTTTTGAACCTTTAGAGTCAATATCAATTTATTTGAACAATTAACAGTATATGTAAAAATTAGTTAGTGAAAAATCATACAATATGAGTTAGTAACATATTTTATAACATTTTATAATTTTTTAGGGTCAATGTTATTTTTTAGCATTAATAGTATACGTAAAGGATTAATAACTAAAAAATTCAAAAAATATATATATTAATAATTTATTATATAATTTTTTTAGATTTTTTTGAGGTTATTATCAATTTATTTTGAGTGTTAACAATATAGGTAAAGAATTAGTAATATATATAAAAGATTAATAATCAAAATAATATAACTTAATAATTTATTATATAATTTTTAAATTATTTTTTGTTAATATTGATTTATTTTTAGAGTTAGTAATATATGTAAAGGGTCATTAAAATATACAAAAGGTCAATGACTTAAAAATATAAAGATTAGTAATATATGTAGTAGTGAGGATATTCAAGTGGTTAGTAATATATGTAAATGGTTAGTAACAAAAAAATTTATAATGTTAGTAATATATATAAAAGATTAGAGTTAGTAATTAGAAAATTTGAGAGCTTAATAGAAAAAGATTAGTAATAATAAAATTCACATGGTTAACAATATATATATATATGAAAAGTTAGTAATATATAGTGAAGAGTTAGTACCAAAAAATATGAAAAATTGTAGATGTTACCATCGAGATTTTCTCGTTATTAACTATTTACATATATTATGAACCGTTTACATGTATTACTGATCTCTTGAGTTATTTCATTACAAACTCTTTATATATGTTACAAACTTATCTATTCTTCTCATTACTAATTCACTATATATATTACTAACCATTTACATATATTACTAAACACCTAATTTTAAACTTATTATTATTATTAACTATTTATACATTATTAACCTCAAAATAAATTGATATTAAGCTCAAAAAAATTTTAAAAAATATATAATAAGTTATTAACTCATATTCTTGCACATTTTTCAATTAGTAACTATTTACACATATTATTAACCCCTTACCTACATTAATAACTTTCAAAATAAATTGATATTAACCCCAAAAAAATTTGACACCAATCATATAGTAAGTTATTAACTCATATTCACCAGAATTGTGTTCAATTACCGACTCTTTACATACATTACTAACTTCTCATATTTTCTCATTACTAATCATTCACA
This sequence comes from Cryptocoryne crispatula var. balansae, assembly GCA_036172225.1. Taxonomy (NCBI): domain Eukaryota; kingdom Viridiplantae; phylum Streptophyta; class Magnoliopsida; order Alismatales; family Araceae; genus Cryptocoryne; species Cryptocoryne crispatula. Next base: position 15,988,242 of record CM069924.1, read on the forward strand.
TATATTACTAACTATTTACGTATATTACTAACCTATTGAATTTCAACATTACTAATCTTTTACATATATTAATACCTCCCAATATTTTTTATTATTAATCATTTACATATATTACTAATTATTTCTATATGTTACTAACTTTTAAAATAAATAGATATTAACATCAAAAAAATCCTAAACAATCATATATTAAGTTATTAACTCATATTCATACAGATTTTCTAATTGCTAATCCTTTTTATATATTACTAACCATTTATCTATGTTATTAATTTAAAATAAATTGATATTAACCCCAAATAAAATCTAAAATTATATAATAAGTAATTAACTTATATTCTTCCAGATTTTTTTAGATACTAATCATTTACATATATTACTAGCTCTTAAAATAAATTAATATTAACCTAAAAAAGTTTTAAAAATATATAATAAGTTATTAACCCATACTTTCCCAAATTTTTTAGTTAGCAATCATTTACATATATTATTGACCATTTAAATATATTATAAACTTTTAAAATAAATCTTTTTTAACCTCAAAAAATTCTTAAAAAATATATAATCAATTATTAACTCATACGCTTTCAAATTTTCTGGTTACTAATCATTTGCACATATTAGTAACCCTCAAAATAAATCCATTATTAACACAGACTATCCCAAATTTTTTGCTTACTAACACTTCACAATATTTACTAACCATTTATATATATATATTACTAATCTTCAAAATAAATTGAAATTAAAATAAAAAATATATAAAAATATATATAATCATGTATTGATTCATAATTTTATAGGTTTTTAATTACTAACACTTTATGTCTATCACTAACCTTCAAAATAAATTGATATTAAACTAAAATTTTTTATAAATTATATAATTAATTATTAAATGATACTATTTCAAATTTTCTAGTTACTAAAACTTTGTGTTATTAATTATTTACATACATGACCAGCCAACATGATAAATCGATATTAGCTCATAAAAACCATGAAAAATCATGTAATCATTTTTAACTCATGGTATGCATTATTTACTCATCTAATCACTTAGTAATTACATGTTACTAATGTGAAATGTGTGCTAGTATTACATATAAAAGATTTATACATATGTGGATGATTGATAATATATATAAAAAGACTTAATAATTGATAATAGGTAGCTAGTAATAAAGCTTCGGTGGGTTAGTAATCTATCGCAAAGATTAGTAGTAAAATATAATGTGTTCGTAAGTGAGCAAATAAGTTACTATTATATGTAATGTATTAGTATTATATGTAAAGGGTCAGTGACAAAAAAAAAGTGACTTCTATTTGTGCACGGATGTCATTTCATTTTGTCATGTGAGCGTTTTAAGTGAAGGAGTAATGTATCCTTTTTCATTAGAGACTATGGGTGTTCCGTTTTCCGCATTAGATAGGAGAAGTGCTTGCCCTACTTCCTTCAAAACATGGGTGAAAGAGTTATTTCCTATGCCCCTCAATGGAGTGGTTGTAACCTAAATTGAAGTGAATGTTAGAAAATTTTGGAAAATCAAACTGGATGGTAGACAAATTGAGCCATCAGATCATGTGTTAAAGTGGAACATGAAAAGTGGATCAAGAGTCAATTTCCTCAAAAAAAATTTATTGATTTTGATTCAATTTTTTATTATGATTATTCTTGATGAATAAACATGGTGAATGTTAATTATTATTTATTAATACTTAAAAATTAATAATTTTAGTGAACAATAAATTTTACTTTTGTCATGTTTATAATATTTAAAAATAATAATTCATAAAAAATATGCATTAATCTACTTAGATATCTTCATTTGATTTTCATCGATTTAAAAAAAAATTATGATCGAATTCCAAGAGAGATTCTTTGGTGGGTGTTAAGAAGGAAGAGGATGTATAGTGGAGTCATTAACATCATCAGGGACATGTACAAAGGGTTGACCACTCAAGTTCCCTTCTCTGGAGAAGAGTCAAAATCCTTCCTAATATCAATTAGGCTACACCAAAGATCTGCTATAAGCCCGTATCCGTCCCTTCTTTTCCTTCTCCTTTTTCTTCGAAAGACATAATTCAACCTTGATATTGTGTGGCATTCTGATCCTCTTTTATCTATTTACCCGTCATCTCATGGAGTTTGCATGTGTTCATCATTTTCCTCTTCTCTTCTGAGACCATTCTTTAGTTCTACTTCGTATACTCAAATGCATGAGGTCTTTCCTTTACCATCAATGTAGGCTTGTTGAATGATAGCATTCATCCAGACATAGACGAGTACCAGAGAAAAATGTCTTCGTCACTTTCAAAATCAAATTTTATAAGGCCCTTCTAAATGTTGTTTGAGATAAAGCACTTGATCTGAAATGCTTGAAATATGATATAGTGGGTCTATTTCCGTTGAATAATTCATGTGGAGTCGCTTTAAGGAATTGACTTATTGTAGTATTGTTTCTTAATTAAAAGACACATTGTGTTCACTGTCTTAACCCAAAAATATCTCAATAAATTATTTTTACCAGCCATGTTTGTAACCATCTCTAGTATAATTCTATTTTCCCTTTCTATCACGTTATTTTATTGTGGAGTTCTCGGCGCAGAAAAGACATTATTTATTCTAAATGCATTGCATAAAGTTTTGAATGCTTCATTTGAATTCTCCGCCAAGGTCACTCTAGATGGTGAAGGCTATTTACCCTCTAATGTTCTAAATTTTCTTAGTAAAGTTTATGATTTACTATTACTCAGGTGAAGGCTATTTAAAATTCACTCTAGATATAGAGTTATTGGTGCATCACTCTTGTAAGCTAAGAATATTAACCAGGCGAATCTTGTGGGGTGTCATCATCCATTAAAGTCATAATTTTTACCACCGAGACTAGATGTAGTAAGAACAAATAACGTTGTTCCTTCACCCATAAACATTGTGGCCATAGGATGGATTACCTTACAGCATGTCTAACTTGAATATTTTTCAAGCACGGATGGATCGTAGGGATGTCAATGGTAACTGAGGAATGTCAATGGTAATTGAAGCTCACAAATTGTCAAAAGACAGTGCAATTACTCCAGATAAGTCGATAGTTTAAAAGCATGAAAAGTATTAAAATCAAACCCACTATAAATCATCCACATCCAATAATCAAAATACATATCCAAAAAATATATATAGGACACTCCATCTTATGCAATGCGCACTCCTCACCTAACATGCATCTCTTCAAGTATATTGCTACCCTCAATTTTTCAACCCCCCCTTCATTGCGACACATCCATTACGAGACTCCCCCGCGCGATGAAGGTAGTCTCTTCGTAACAAACTCTCGCTTGACAATAGTTTTCTTTCGAAACCTCTTCTAGAAACAAGCAGCCCTACATACTTTTGCTTTTCATGTCTGTGCTAAGCTCCTATATGCACAAGAAACTTTACATAGGATCGTTGATCACCTCTCAGGGATTTTTTTTAACTGATAGCATAAAAAAACCACGACTATTACTCATTAACCAATGAGAGCACAGCAGAATATAGTCTACGTACGACTGTAAAATATAATAGCAAATATGACATTACCTACATTAGCTAATTATGCCAAGTGTATGTGTAACATCTATTATATGGGTGTAAATAAATTTTACACCCATATAGTTAAGTCTGTGAGATAGACATTTTATGAAATTTCATATGGTTGAGCCAATAAGATCGCACACAAAATAGAAATAGAAAGATAAGAGATGCAAATAATAAAATGATTAAAATTAAAAATGGCCCTAACCACACCCAGATCGACAAAAGTGGGCAGATCCAGGCTACGAGTTGATCCGGGTCCACGTAAATTCCAATTAGTTCGGCTGATCCTGGCTCATTCTATTTGATACGTTAAACATTGTTTTTAACATCCTCGCGCGGATGGATAATGAGGCACAGGATGAGTAGATCATGAATGGTTTTCAACGAAGTTTGAGAGGATGGCAAGAAAAGGAGAAATCAAAAGCAATCTATGTTGGTTTCAAAAAGTTTGCAGCTCAAATACTTGCCTAATAAAGACTTCAGCATCTCAGTCCTTGGAAGGTCAAAATACTTCACCCTCTTTTAAGATATGTTTGAAACGAAGTATATCGTGCAGGCTTGTTCCTCCAAAATAGTCTAAAGCCTAAACATCAGCGTTCATCCGCAAAGTCTCAAGGCTTGATAACAAGTAACAAGAGGAACATTTCCAGGATATATCCAAAATAAAAATTGGTTGCACCTAGAGCAACCTTCCCAAGTCTTATGTGCTTGCCGAGACAATGCTGCGGAGTTCATTCAGCATGCGGCTTGCGGCTGATTCTCTAGCATCCAGGGGTTCACAGCAAATATCTCCCTCCACCTTCAAACCAAAATCAGGTCCTTGAACTGCCACTGTAGACCGGTATCCTCCTGAGAAATGCACACATAAGTATGGCAGATTCTTAATGTTCCTATTACAAGATGTTAAATAATATCACTCACCATCATTCAATGACGGAATTATCCCGTATCTGGGAAAATCCCAATAGTTTTTGCAGCATATGTCATCTAGCTCCTGCGGTGAAAGCAGGTTTACAAGTAAGCACGGTTACAATAGATCACCCTCATGTTTTCACGAAAAATAAAATTCATTAGGCATAGTAAAAACGTTTTCCCAGTTCATCTTTGAATCAATACTTTCCTTATACAGAAAAGCATATAATCCACCGCTAGGTATATACAACCCTAACAAAATTATTAACCACATTACTTAACAGATTATGCTCGTTCATGTTTTTTAAACAAGACCATATAGCATGATGCGTAGCACAGTTTGGTTCCTTATTAATAATAGCTCTAGAATTCCCCATGTAGATATATGTGAAAAGAACAAAAAAAAAACCCTAAACTAGACATGTAAACAGGTTGGGTTCGGGTCAGGTCTTTATGGCTTCAAACCCAAACCCAATAAAAGAAACCCAGATAGCAGCGAGGGAAGCATATAAATATTTCAAGCAAGTCTATCCTAACCGAAGACGCACTTCTCAGATCAGTGACGGCCTCTCCAACAGGTCCATTGACCTTCTCTTCTCAGCGGAGTCAGATCCAAATTCAAAGCAACTATATTACCGGATCTGGATGTAAACTCAAACCCAAAAATCAATTTTGGATCCAAATTCCTTCACCGAAGGTAAAGGGGGGGGTCGGGAGTCGTGACCGGGTCAGTCGGCCCCTAAACCGACCCGTATGATTGGGTCAAGACCCGGGTCGCAACCTCAATTTTTTATTTTTTTTCAAAAATTTAAAAAAATCAAAAAAATGTTTAAACCCCAAAAAATACTAAAAAATAAGTAAAATAAATGACATAATTTAAACAAATAATTCATCAACTTTATTTCAATGTGACATGTTCTATATTTTGAAAGTAGTTTTATGTACTTTCCTCGTGTCATTTGGGTTGAGTACAAAGTTTGGTACATATATACATGATCATATTCGTCAGTCTCTCGGAAAATCATCTTAAGACTTGATCCAAAGAAATCATCGTAGTTAGTGTAGTCATAAGTCGACTAGATCGAAGTGTCTGATGACTCCACATAATTCATTCCATAATATTCTTGACTATATGTAGGGAATAAAGAGCTTTGGGATGAATCTATGTATAATTGGAGGTATCGTGGTATTGTTCTCCAACTCGCTGTGTATGTTGACCTTCTTCATGTTGTGGCCTTGCACCATTATCATTGTCTTGGGTTGCATGAGTGTATTGCTCCTCACCGGTAAAGTGTTGAGCCGTTGTAGTTGTAGAAAATATAGCCAACTCTTGTAACCCATGTCTTTGTGATTGTGTGCCACCTTCGTATCCAGCTTCATCATCACTGCTACTCTTTGAAGAAGAATCCAAAAAAATTTAGTACTGCACTCGGATATTCGGCTCGGGCGTGTCTTCTTGATCGTCTTCAATTGTATCAGTATCTGCAATATCAAAAGGATCAATCATAACTTGTTTAACTTTTCTTCTACTTTGCACATAGTTGTCAAGGCAACAAGGTGTACAAGGCGCTCGATGGCCCTTTTACAACTTAGGCGACAAGGTACCCGCCTAGGCATTGCCTAGGCGATAAGGTGGAGTATGAAGAGGGATAAGGAATGTAAGTCTCACATGTCATAAACATTTTATAACAGTTCTAAAAATGCTAAAAATGCCATAAACATTAAAAGTAAAATTTCTATAAAGAACTTCAACAACATAACATCTACAAAAAGTAAATATAAATTTAAGAGAACAAGTCAACAACAAAAAGTAAATTGACTTACCAAATGGAATGATACTTTTTGAATCATGTTACCTTCATTCATTCTCTAAAAATCTGCATACCACTTTTCATAACACATGCAAAATACAAATACCAAGTAGACAAATACCAATTTATATTGTCACACCCTATCCTCAACTACCATCAAGTAAAATTAAAATCACAATTAAACAAAGCACAACAAAGAAAACATGTAAAAAAAATACATGAAAGTCTTAAATGTCTCAACATGACAAACATTTAAATTACACAACCAAAGTCTTAAATTTTAAATCCAAACATAGATTTCTCAAGAGTGGTGTCTATTTCAATGTTCTCCTCATTGTTGTCATCACCGTCATCATTTCCTCCATCTGCTACCCAAGTTGCTGCATCATCATCATCATCATTTGCATATTCATCCTCTTCAAGAAATTTTTCTTCACCATCACTCCCTTCATTATTCCTCAAGGGTTGTGATGTACTTGCTCCTCTAGCTCTATCTTCTGAAGCTCCCATTGCAATATCCACGTCTTTCCATGTCAAATCATCACCTTCATTTTATTGAGGAATGTCAAGTTTAAATTAAATTGAAAGAAAGTAAATAATTAACAAAGAAGTGGTGATGAAAGCATTCTTTTGTAAAATTTCATCACCTTCATGAACTACGTCCGAGGTGTCTTTAATCATCACTCGCAACCCCAATCTAGATCTTGCAAGCATATAGGGTCATATTTCTCTGGATGATTTTTCATATCTCTAAATCTTTCATAGAGACGTTTATTATATTGGACATAGACTAAATCATTCAACCGCTTGTGCTCCAATCGATTCCTCTTTTTAGAATGAATCTATATAAATAAATTAAAGACATGTTAAGTGGCATCATAGTTAACCATAACAATTACAAAGTACCGAGAATACTTACATGCTCAAATATACTCCAATTGTGTTTACAACCGGATGAACTACAACATAGTCCTAAAATCTTCAATGCAACAACTTTCAATTCCGATGTGTCTCCACCAAATTGCATCCACCATTCCACTTCATCAAAAAAATAACCAATAGTTCAAGATAACTAAATTTGACATGAACATTTGATATACTCAAAGTCTTAAAAATATACTTACATGGAAGCTTTTTATTACGTGATCTTGTAGCAAAAGGAATACCAAACATTCCTCTTTCATCCAAGTACATTGAAACTTGTTCACCTATCTTATCTTGCATTTTCGGATCTGGCAACAATCTCTCAACACATGTATAAAAAGCCTTCTCAAATTTTGCAACACCATGCATATCTTTAGATTTTGCCTCGAAATAAAATTTGGGATTTAAGAAATAACCAGCTGCGTGTAGAGGCCGTTGCATTTGAACCTCCCATCTATGGTCCACAATTTTCAAGATAGGATCATACTTAACTATTTTTAAACCAAAATTTTCATTGATCTTTTGACTTGCACACTCCATGGCAGCATAAATATATCCCATAGCTGGTTTTTCATCACCATCAACCAACCTCAAGACTTGTAAAAGTGGTTGGTATCCTCCGAGTACTTCCTCAACCCCGTGCAAAATTTTAACTTGGAAAACAATTGAAGATACATTCTTCCATGCATTTGTCTTTCCCCATACACTTTTATGCCAAGCATCGGATGAGAATAACTTCCGCAAACCTCTTTTGACAACATCATCAAACAACCTCTCTAAGGTGAGAAAGGTAGTGGCAAATCGGGTGACTCCACATCTAACAAGCTCCTTGTCTTTTGTCTCTTTTCTCATAAAGTCCAACAATCGAGTATGAATATAAATATAAGTGGTCAACTTCCTAGCCTTTGAAATGATTGGTGCATAGGCTTTCAACTTTCCAATGTCCTCTAACATAAGATCAACACAATGAGCTGCACAAGGTGTCCAAAATAAGCTCTTTCTTTTATCCACCAACATCCTACCAACAGCAATATTATATGATGTATTATCTGTAACTATTTGAACAACATTAGTCTCGCCAACTTTCTCAATCATGTTATCTAATAGTTGGTACAAAAAGATAGCATCCTCTTTCTTATCTGAAACATCAACGGACTCCATAAAATAAGTTCCCTTTGGACAATTTATTAAAAAATTGATCAATTTTCTTTGTCTTTTGTCAGTCCACCCGTCACACATAATAGTGCAACCATATACCTTCCAATGCTTTTTGTATTCTTCAAGCATTTGACCTGTGCGTTCCACCATTCTTTTGAAGAGAGACTCGTAATTGATGATAGCTAAGAGGCTTGCAACCAGGTCCTAGACACCCTGCATTCTCAAACATAATTTCAAAGCTTCTTAATTTAGCAACATTAAAAGGAATTCCGGTTTCATAGAACCATGTTGCCACAGATTCCTCAAAGTTCTCTTTCTCTTCTTTCTTAAATTTACTCCCCAAAGTACCTTGTCTACTTTGGCCACTTCGTCTAGCATCAATAAATTGTTCCGTAGACATCCTTGCAAACATATCCATTGGACCTTTACCTTTGGCTTTGACATGTTTTGAAGTGTCTAACATCTTTTTCTTTGTTGTAGAAATAACCCTCGGTCTAGAAATTGCCTCCATTTCCTCATCATCTACGTCTTCATCTTCATCTTCCTCGGCGTCATCAACATCACTTATGGAAATAGTCATCTTTCTCTTTTTATTTTTACTCATTCATGCTAACATTTCTTCGGCAATGTCCTTTGTGGTTTTTGGACATTTCTTAACATCACTATATCCTCCTATCAAATGTTCCTTTTGCCTCTTTATCCCGCCATTTGTCACTAATCTACATAGATCACATTTGACACGGTTTTTGTCATTTTCCGATGGCCAATGTGCATATTTCCATCCGGGATCCTTAGACTGTGCTCTTTTTTTTTCTTCTGTCCCAGATGATTTCATTCTATTGTTACTACTAGCACCAGAAAGCCCTTCCATGAATATAATGAAAATATGCACTGCCAAATAATAAAATGAACAAATTAAATAAATTGCACCATGAAGTCAAACAATATTATAATCAAGCACTATAAACTGTACACCATCCGGATATAAACAATAAAAGAAGGGTGAAGATAACAAGTCAATCAAAATATAGGCCTTGACACGTTCGAACTTGAAACTTGTTTGATATTGAAATAAATGAAGTGTATAAGATCATTAAAGTGAGTTTAATACATGTTAGAAGGTTAAACTTGAAGGATGGAATGAAGAAAGATGGATAGAAGAATCAAAAAAATCAAACTCTACAAACTAGGTTTACCGGTCGCGGAGGTGAAAGAGGAGGATATCTTCTTTGAAATGAGAAGATCAGTGGAGGAGGAGGAGGAGAAGGACGGTGAAGAGGCGTCAGAGCTTCCTTCCAAAGCCACTGGCTGCGGCGGCGAGGACTTCCAGCGATCGCGGCGGCGAGGACTTCCGACGTCGGGAGGAAACCTGCAGCCGCTCTTTGCGGCCTTGCGGGTTTTGCGGGGTCTTCCGTGCGGGGGGGAGCCGATTTGAATGCAAGGGAGTATAAGTGATAGAACCGGCCAGGCCGGGCTGGTGAGGAGAACTGGCCGGTTGCTTGAAGTGAACCGGCGGCGGTTCGCGGCTAAGGTCCGCCCAGGCGAGCGCCAAGGTAGCTGGCGAGCACCTTGTGCACTTAAGCGGCCCAGGCGGGCGCTTTTTCTCCCTTCCGCAAGGCAAACAGTCTAGGCGAGCCATCTGCAGCGCCTTTACGCCTAGGCGCCGCCTAAGCATACACCTTGACAACTATGATTTTGCGTACCTCGACTAGTTCCTTCTCCGGTCCTTTGTCGCTTTGCTACTTAATAAACTACTTGAATATCTAATTAACTAAGTATTAACTAACTAACTTTTAACTAATTAACTAATTAACTAAAACTAATAAAAGAATTAAATATCTAATGAACTAATAAAATAATTAAACTAGGAAGAGAGCAAAAAATTGAGAATAAGAGAGCATTTGAGTGAGCAAGAGTGAGGTGAGGAGGAAGAGAACCCCTTTGGGACCTAGTCTCGGGGTTGCGCAACCCCGTGACCTGGTCTCCGGGTCAGGCGGACCGGGTCGCGGCCCAAACCAACCAGATTGGGCCCAATTCACGACCTGGGTCCCAACCCGGTTTTCCATGCCTTCATCTTCACTGATAAGCAAATCAAGTCACTTGCTGCACTAGACACTAGAGAAACCGGTGTTCTCACCTTCACTCGCTTAGCAACGGATTGATCACATTCACTTCTTACTAAAGATCCAGCTGCTCCTTTCTGCCATCAGAAATTGAGTTAGTCATCTCCAGATCTGGCAGTTTTTCTGGCAACACCACGGCAAAAACATCAATATTTTTAAGATCCTCAACGTGCAGAAGAATTCATGACTTAATGAAAATGAAGTATCCTGAGCAATCATAGTGGCTCTATAAGATCACCACCACACCTTCAGGCCCTGTTTGGTATGGAGACCAGTAGAGATAATCTTAGTTTATCTTTAATCCACTGTTTGTTTTGCAAATAAAATAAAACTTAATATGGTTTAACTTAATCCAGCTTATCATCAAAATCAGAGAAATTTAGGGATAACTCATCCTATGTGATACATGCGACATTGATGAAACCATGCCATGCTTTTAACGAAAAGAAAAAGTGTTTGTTTTGGTTTTGTTTAGCTTTGACCGCTGTGATATTGGGCACGGTATTCTTACATAGGAAGTCACAAGGTGGGCTCCACATATATTAGGTGTTGATGTAAGAATTACCTAATCACTTACACAATTCGAGCCACATTTTATTATCTTTATTTGAGATTGTTTGGGCTCTTTGAAATTTTCTACAGTCTACCCGATTATCCACAATGTCAATTTTACATGGTATTAGTGAAAATATGCTAAATGAATGTGCAAGTGAAAGTCAAGGGGAAGTATATCTTTTGATCAGATTCAAATGATATGAATAAACTGCAATGTAACTATGTGGATTTGTCTCTAAAGAAAGAATTAAAAGACAAACATTTGCTTGGAGGATTTGGACATGTTGCAAAAAGTGCCAAAACTAACTCATTTATTGCCACGGATTTACATATGATACAGAAACAAATAAAGAAAGAAAACTCAAGTTTATTTTCTAGATGCAGAGGAAAATGAAATAGAAGATGTTAGTGATGATAAGTAAAATCAAAATAAAAAACTACAAAATCAATTGAATTGAGTAAGAAAAGAAAGTCAGATACCCGAGACTCAATTAATCCTTTTGTAACAAAATCTAGAAGAAGTGGTAAACATGAGAAAGAAGAATTCAAATCATCAGACAACAATAGAAAATCGATATAAAAAAAGATATAAAGAAGATGGATGAAGATAGTTTTATGTAGCCGGGATACCTTTGCAAAATTGAAATCATTTGAGATAATGATAGAAACTATTAGACAATTTAAGCCTAGATACAAACTTCTAAGTATTCATAGATTAAGAAAACCCCTCTTGAAAAATGAAGTGAAGAGTACAAAAACTTTGTATGATGAGTACAAGGCATCTTGGAAGACTTATGGATGTATATTGATGTGTGACGAGTAGATAGATAAGCGAAGCAAACATTTAATCAACTTTTTTGTTAATTGTCTTGATGGTACTTTTTTATAGACTCATTTAATGTTTTAGGAAAAATAGAAGAGTGTAGTTCATATTTCAATTACTTGATCTCTGCGACCTGATCGCGCAGGTCAATCCGCGATTGCTCTGCGCTCCTCCTGTTTAATAATATTATAACAATATTTCACTATCACTTATACTATCACACATATATAAATTTTATAATCATAAATGTGTTATATACTTAAATTTTATAAAAATCTATTTAACTCTCTTCTCTTTTACACACATCATATTTACTTATGTACATAAATAAAACACTCATATTCCATTATAACATAAAAATATAATTATTTTTATTTTTATTTTTATGTATAACAACCCCCCGACTCAACCTTTCTTGAATACCGCCTTGACCGCCTAGGCGACGCCTAAGCGGCCGCCTTGTCGCCTAAGCAAAATCGGTACCCTTCAACGTCTTAGACGCCTTGTCGTCTTGACAACTATGCGGGTATGCTATTCTTTATCTTATTAATTATTTTTGATATATTATCTTCACAACTTAATATTCTTGTGATATTGTTTGGATGGTGTAGTGAAGGCAACTTGCTAATTGTGAAAAGAAAATTGCTATATTGTTCTCCATGTGCAGCTCATTATTTGGATTTGATATTAGAAGATGTTTGTATATTAAATAAATATAAGAAAACAATCTCTTAAGCAAGGGCAATCATATCGTTTATCTACGGTCATTCACGTTTGCTTAAAACGATGAGAAAGGTAACCAATAAAAGAGATATTGCCAGTTTTTGTGTAACTAGGCTTGCCTCCACCATTTTTACTCTTTAAAATGTATACACCTTTAATGACAAAATGAGGATAATCAGAGGAAAACATTTGTATATGATAATTGAAATAAAAATATTTAGTCAAAGTAAAATCAAAGGAAAAGAATCGCAAACATTATTTTAGTAATAAAGTTTTGGCAAAGAGTTAAAGATTCTTTGACGGCATCTCAACTTTTAGTCCAAGTGTTAAGATTAGTTGATGGAGATGAGATTCTAGCAATGAGTTATATTTATACTACAATGGAAAAGGCACAATAAGAGATCATTAACAACTTTGGTAATAAAGAATGGAACTACAAACCTATTCTTGTCATCCTTGATAGATGTTAGGAGACACGGATGCATCATCTATTACATGCAGCAAGGTTTTTTCCCAGTCCAACTAAATAATATCCCGTTGTTCGAACCTCGTGATTTCTTCTCCCCCTTTTATTTTGTTTTTTATACAAAATTATTATTTGGGGAGTAGAATAAAATATGGTATGGCATAGGTGTGAAGACACATTTTTTTGTCTCTTTTTTATATGGCACGGAAGTCCTCGACAACGGTGACGATAGGGTTCCCGCTCTACCTCTTTCGATCTTATTAAAAAAAATTTGATGATTATTAGGGTTATTATAAATTATATGGCAAGATTATGATGTGAGTTCTTCGAATTATGGTTTGACCCCTCTCCATCAATCCACGAATGGATTCGATATTAATTACACCGAGCAACGGCTCGATAACTCCTGATTAACTGCCATAGTAACGCATTTACAAGACAGAACAAATGCAATGAATAATATATATTCTTTTTGAATCTAAATAATGAAAGAACAAACAGGGGCATCAACATTGTCTCTCCCCTCCCATTCTCTCTTTTCCATTTCTTCTTTCTTCTTTTTTTTGGCATTTCTGGGGACCAGATCCAGGTGCTAGAAGACGACATCTACCTTGAGTCTAGCCTTATGGCTTTTTGATCCATTTTTGTGGCTTCACATTTAACAAGCGGTGTTTTCTCGATCGGGGATTAACCGACTTGCTAGGCATTGGACAATGTCACCCATGACCCGGCATTTCCTTTTAGGGATTGGCCGGATTGATGGGCGTTAGAGATTTTCATCCATTATCCGGGATTTTCTGATCGAGGTTAACCGGATTAATGGGGCTTGAGATATTTCATCAATTACCCAGTATTTCCCAATCGGGGATTAACCAGATTAATGGGCTTTGGAGATTTTTTGTCTCTTGGCATCGCCCGTTTGGGAGCGAACCGAGTTGATGGGATTTGGGATCTTTTCATCCATTACCTGGTATTTTCCGATCGGGGGTTAACCAGATTAATGGGGCTTGAGATTTTTCATCCATTATCCAGTATTTCCCGATTGGGGATTAACCGGATTAATGAGACTTGGAGATTTTTTATCCCTCGGCGGCACCGCCCGTTTGAAAGCGAACCGAGTTGATATGATTAGGGATTTTCATCCATTATCCGATATTTCACTATCAGGGATTAACCGAATTAATGAGCCTTGAAAATTTTCATCCATTACCCGATATTTCCTGATCGGGGATTAACTGGATTAATGGGCCTTAGGAATTTTACCCCTCGGCATCACTCGTTTGGGAGTGAACCGAGTTGATGGGATTTGAGATTTTTCATTTATTACCCGGTATTTCCCGATCAAGGATTAACCGAATTAATGGGCCTTAGAAATTTTCATCCATTATCCGATATTTCCCGATCGGGGATTAACCAAATTAATGAGCCTTGAAAATTTTCATCTATTACCTGATATTTCCCGATCAGGGATTAATCGGATTAATGGGCCTTGAGAATTTTACCCCTCGGCATCACCCGTTTGGAAATGAACTGAGTTGATGGAATTTAGGTGATCCGTTGGGAGTTTTCTCTCTCATCCACCAATCGATACTTCTCGATCAAGGATTGACCGACTCGGTGCATCTTCACGGTTCGTTGGGAGTTTTCTCTTTCATCCACCAATCGATACTTCTCGATCGGGGATTGACCAACTCAGTGGGTCTTCAAGGTCCGTTGGGAGTTTTCTCTCTCATAGTGAAATTGGATTTAGTTTATGATAGTTTAATTAGAGTATTGGTCATCATGTGACTTAATGGGCCTACTTTTCATGTTAATGGGCCTTGGGTCGATCTAATGCTTATCTTGGTCAAGACCGAATTGGCCTTTGATTGATCGGACTTGATGCATTCGAAATGGAGTTACATGGTCTTGATCTTCCATTGAAAATGGTTGATTGGGCTTTGTAAGCCTTAATGGGCCTAATTCCATTGTAATGGGCTTTGGATCGGTCCCTTATTCATCTTGGTTGAGGCCTAATTAGGCCTTAGTTGATTGAACTTGGTACACTTGAAGTGGGGTTACATGGTCTTAATTTCCTATTGATGGTGACCAATTGGGCTTTAAGAGCCTTAATAGGCTTGATGTGGTGAATACTCTCATTGCCCATTGGACTTTAAGATAATTGATGCTCCTCCTTGCCTAATAGGCTATTGGATGTTTGATGTTCCTTCATGCTCATTATGGTGTAGGATGATGTAATTGCACTTATGATGTACCTTGGGACTTAGCCAATTCCATGAAAATGGAATTTGGACCTCTCTTCCCTCCTTGGCACTCTCTTGGACGATGGGAAGGGGGGAAGCCCTTGAGCCTTTGATGCTTTACATAAAGGAGCCTAGGGAATGCTGCCTCTCTCCTCTCCGAGAAAATTTTCACTTTTTTATATGCCAAATGGGATGAACATTTTGGTCCAAGAAATGCCCCAACTTCTCCTTGTTTTCAGATGTGTGAGAGGGAGTGGGGGTAACTTTGGCATAAATTTGCCACTACTTTTACTTTTTGGTGAGTGTGAGAGAAAAAGGTGATGACACTTTGGACCTTGGCCACCTTTATCAGAAGTTAGGCTGGCCAATTACATAAAATACCCCTCCAAATCATTTGGTAAGAGGAATTTCGGATGCCCCATTTGGGACAGATTTTGGGCCTCCCTTGCAAAACTGAGGCCCAAATGTTCAAAATTAAGGCCCATATGTGTATGGGTCCAAAAAACCAATTAGGGCTATTTGGGCCCATTTAAAAGCCAACAAGAGGTCTAGCCTCTCTTAAAATTCAAGCAAAATTAGACTTGTTAAAACTGTTTGGTCGAGGTCAAGTTGGATGCATGAACAGCCTATTTGATTGGTAAGTTTTTTTCTCATCTCTCCCTTTTTCTTCTTACTTCTTTTTTTAGCGGATATCATTTTTCTCTTCCCCCTTTTTTGCATGTCCTCCTCGTTCCCCTCATTTTTATTCGTCCACTCTTCTTCTCCTACTAAAGTTGTTTTTTTATATCCCCTTTCATGTTTATGTGCCGCTCACCGGCCTGATTTAGGTGACCAAGAGGTTAATGTTCAATTGATTGTGTCCTTTGCATTTTCAATTTTGACCATAGTCAAAATCAATTATTCCCTCTTTTAAGGACAGCGCACGTCTGCCGCAGCTCTTTTCTGCCCTCTCCCTCTTTTTTTATTTTGTTGGGGGGGGTCGTGGCAATGCGTAAGGCCTCCACTTCGATTTTGACTTTGATCAAAATTACCATCCTCCAACCACTTAGCCGCTCGATGAGATGCCAAGCATCAATTTTGACCAAGTAAAAATAGTATAGACCTTGAAGTGTACACCGCCGAGGAGTCTACAAAGATCTATTTCATGCAGGGCCACGATATCACTCGACCCGCAAGCCATTCGATTTTGACCAAAGTCAAAATAGCCCAGCCCAACCGGCCAAGCTCCCTCGTCCCAACAGAGCGAGGCCGCAAGCGTGACAAGCTTCTCGACGAAGGAAGCTTCGTGAAGAGGGCAGTTCGTCCCTTTCGCTCTTCTAACGCTCGGCCCTGTCCTGCGGGCGGCTTGCAGGCATAGTGGAGCACCGTTACGGCAGGCGCGATACCGGCTGTAGAAGGCGATAGGGACTCCCCCCTTTCCGGCCTCATTGGCCCCAAGCTTCCGCAAGCTCTCCTGTGGCCTTGCGGGAGCCTACTTCCCCCGGACTTCCCTTGACGAGCTCCTTCTTGGTGCGGCGACAAGCTGCCACAGCTCCTCCGTCGTTGGGCGGCCCTAGTGCAGTTCATCGCCACCGACTTCTAGCTCTACCACGACAACCATGGTGAACACCCCTCACTTCTGCGACCCTCCTCGTTCCACTTGGCCTACGTGGGACTTCGGCTGGACACCCTGGCGCTGGTTGGGACAGACGACGGTGCAGGCGTTGAGCCACCTCGGCGCTCCGGCCCTCTTCTTCACGGTTGATGGCTTCGCATAGGATCGATTCGACAGTCACAGACTCCTCTCGACTTCTACCGGATCGTGTACGGGGTGGTCATTTTGCTTCGTAGCCTTCTTCTCGCGTGCAGGAGCTCTTGCATCCAAGCCTCGCCAACAACATTGGTCGTGAGTCTTCTAAGTAAGCCCCATCCTCCTCTTTTCCATGTTTTGTGAGGGAGACACATTCAGTCCGTATACCTCAGTTGTCCTCCTTGTATACGTAGGAGGGGCTTGTCTGCTATGTGGGTTCTTGCTCGAGCAATCGAGTGGAGTTGCGGGGAGCTTCAGGCCTTCGCAGCTTGGGACAAGACTACCTCCAATCCTTCGGCGCAGTGATCGACCGTCAACCGAGCCTGTTACGTTCCCTACTGTAACTCCTATTGTCCACACTTTGTTCTATTCTTTTTCTATCTCTCTTTTTTTTACATCAGATTACTACACTACCTTGTGTGTTTTGAACTCGCTCCTACTCTACTGGGATATAAAATAATAATGATGTGTTTAACGTGGAACTAAAATCAGATGACTACTTTCATGGACGGACTAGCCTGAAGGGCTTATGGCATGGCTTAATAAATGAATACAGCCGTCATCGACCCCTCCGTTGGAGGACCGTTGGTATTCGACTTAAACGAAGATGACATGTGCCGTCGGCCATCCCTTTGGGGAATCGTGGTCTGTCGGTTTAATAAACTAGTAACAACCATTAATCACCCTATCGACACGGTTTGTCTTGTTTCAGGCAGGTTAGATCGCTGCGGTACTTGTGAACAAAAAGGATTTCGAGTCCATGGACATAACACTCCCTACTCTCTCTCTTTTTTGCCATTGGGTTGTTGTTTCTTTACCAAGCATATTTTCATTCTTTTTTTTTTGCATGAGGGCCATGTTGTTTATAGTTGCTTTTTCAGTTCCCTTCTTGTGTGTGAATTCTGTGCCCCTCCTCTTCATAGCAACATGCTAACTTGTGCTGGTCAGATTTGATTGATTTTTTTTACATGTCGTCATTTCTTATGTTTTGCTAGCAGTGCTGTGATCACGTTCAGTGTCTTGGCCGTCTTGCTGGTCTATGGTATGACACGGCCACAATCAACTTTTAGGTGGGGTCAACACCCGCAAAAGAGGAAAATTCCGAAATGGTTAAAAATTTTGAGTTGACATTTCTTGATTGTCTTCAAAGAATGATTAAAGATCAACAAATACAAGACAAGTGACGAATTAGATTTATATATGGGATGTAAAGGATTGTTTAGTAGTCCTTTAGCCAAAAGAAATTGAGATAAAAAACAACAGGTGACTATGTTGTCTAACTTTTATTATATAAGTTTGTTAAACTCCTCGCATTTATGAAGTTTACTCATTACAATTTTAAATGTTCAGTTGAATAATGACATACTTATGGTGCCGAAACTCCTAATCTTCATGCGTTAACATTTCGTATTCTTGATCTTTGTTGCAATTATTCGGCATGCGAACAAAACTAAGTACATTTGAATTTGTAAGTATGACATTAATAAGATGCATTTTCTATTCTTACTTTTATAAGGTACATTTTCCGATTGAATTCATATATTTTCATATTCACATAAAGAAGAGAAACAAGCTCAAGCAAAAAAGGTTAAATGACCTTGTTTATGTTCGGTATATCACCGCTTGAAGGAAAGGTTTATTGGAAAGAAAGATGTGTCCAAAAAACAATGACCCTATATGCTTTGATGACTTAGTTTGGTCAAGTGAATGGATGACAGGAAGGTTGCTTGAAGATGAATTAGTGCAAGGCATTGATGATCTTACATAGGTTGATTCAAATGCTGCATTGGGAGCATCAGATGCTACTACAAATCTACATCGAGCTAGAAGGTCCAAAGTGTGTTGAAGTGGGATAAGTAGTGCTATAACTCAAACTTCTACAATGCAAGTAGATGACTTGGAAACAACATACAACGAAAAGATTGAAGACGATTTGGTTGACTTTGAAGATGACATTGATAAAGATAATAATGATGAGGCTAAAATTAAAAAGGATGAAAACAACTATGATGATGAGGAGAGAAATCATGGGGATCTAATTACAGGGACTTCTCTTAATGAAAATGTTGGTTTGACATCAGAATATAGATGCTTGTTTTTATTTCTCTTTTTTTGAATGTTGAGACAATGGACGTATATATGAATGTTTGATGACCTGTTGGTTTTGACTTTTGTCAACATCTAAAATGTAATCTTGCTTTCCATTTGTTGTAGACTTATTATTATCCTATTGGTATTGTGGCATATCATTTTATTCTTTCTCTTTATTGACAACTTTAAATAATTACTCATTCTTAAATGAATGTATTCATTCTTTTCTACTTTCTCCCACTTTCCCACTTCAAGTAATAATATATACTTCAGGTAATATATCTCAGGTAATTAAAAGAACAAACCTGAATCAAGAGAACGTACACTTAACTCTTTATCCAACTTTCTCTTATTCTAGAATATCAAATTATTGTGTTATGCTTACGAAAACATAATAAGGAATAATTTCAGGCAAGTGAAATAAATACAACCCTTTTATTTGCACCTGTCTCATCTCATATATAGACGACTTAAGCTTTATTAGATGTCTCTGATGCATGTGCATATGGTCGCACTTAGAGCTAGAGAAGTTATGGAAGAGTCATCAATTAAAAATTTGGTCATCTACCCTCATTTTACTTTGTCACCTGTCAAAAGGAAAGCTCATGGAACCATACGTACATTTGCTCTTCTCTTTAGCAATTATTTTTATTCTTTTTGTTTCAATTAGTTTTTGGCACATTAAAAATTCGTTAGTTCATCATCTTAGTATTCTTCAATGCAAATTATTAACGCCATTAGATCTTTGCAAAGTCACCATTTTGTTTTTTTATCTCTTGAAGTTCAACTTCTAAATCTTCTCCTTGCAAATTTGTCTTTCAGTTATTTGAGTCTCTGACAATCTCCACCTAAAAGCAAATAAGTTAACAAAATGGTCCAGCCTAAGAACCTAAGAGCCAAGCAACTGATACAAAGTCAATAACTAAGGAGCATAACAACAAAGTTATAAAGATCCCAAGAATGTACAATCTACCAAGGGTAATATGGGTAAACAGGGGTACTTTAATCAAGGTACAGCTCTTGTGTCTAACTGTCTATATAAAAAAAGTGTTGCCCAATGCCTAGTTTTGTTTCCTAAGCAGTAAGACAGTACTATGTCGCCTTGGTCGCCTTGAAAACTATGTTTGCAAGAGTGGAAAATTTTCCATGAGTCTTGATGGGTCTTGGGAGGTGATTTGAGTCCACGGGTTAGTTCGGAGCTTGATGGCATGAGAAACCATGCCCAGCTCTTCTCCAACTTGGTGGGATGAGTTTCGAGTCCAATCAGCTTAGTTAAGAGCTTGTTGGCATGTAACCCGTGGACACAAAAAACTATGCACAGCCCATCACTAACCCAATCAGCTTGATTAGTGTAGTCTTTCTTTTCGGATCAAATCCTGTATACTCGATTCATTTTTTTAAGGCATGAGGAGTCACCCTCGGTCAACCTTTAGTTATTTTATAATTTTTCAGATTTTTTTGGTTTTCTTTAAGTAGTTTGAAAGCCAGTTTTTGGGCTGAGGCTTCCGTCTTCAGTATGGGGCCTTGCATAGACCTGTTGTGGGCTTCATTTAGCCTGCTGGTTGTTTCCTCATGCCGAGGCCTCAAATGGACCAACTTGTACTCTTCATTTGGGCCTATATAAAGCCAATTCTTGAAATAAGCATGGTAGCTTCTTCATTTTGGTTGTGGGCTTTATTGGGCTTTGATACAGAGCCAAGTTCTTGCCTGTTTCACGACCTGATATAGGCCTGTTCTTTGGCTGCCCATGTGCCTAATTTGTTGCTTATTTTATAGACTGATAGAGGCTTGCTTTTGGGCCGACTGTGGGCCTACTGTGCCTGATCCGTGCCCCATTATTTGCCTGCAATCAGGCCTGTATATAGCCTGATTTTCAACTGGTTCCAGCCCCTCTTTGATTTGGTAATCTTTCAACCCCGTAGGAGTTATATGAATGGCTGAAGTTGACTGAGAATGTGACATTTCAGAAAATAAGGGCCAGGATGGACCTGTTGTAGACTTTATTGGGCTTTGCTGCATACTAAAGTTCTTGCCTGCTTCACGGCCTGTTCTTGGGCTGTGCATAGGCCTGATTTGTTGTTTGTTTCATGGACTTAAATAAGGTTGCTTTTGTCCGACCATGGGCTTATTGTACCTGATCCATGCCCCATTATTTGCCTGCAATTGGGCCTGTGTATAGCATGATTTCCGACTGGTTCTAGCCCCTCTTGGCTTTGGTGATCTTTCAGCCCTATAGGCCTATAGGGGTTAAATGTATGGCTGAAATTCACTGAGAACGACATTTCAGAAAATATGTTCTCAGATGAGCATTAGGCTATGTTTGGGTTTGCAATCATGACATATGAGGGGGCCAATACCAGGTTGACAGTAGGCCATCTGGTGTTGCTGCTTAACAACCACGGAGGTCCAAGGAGAAGAAGAAAAAGAAAAGAGGAAGAAGAGAGAAGCTGTTCCTGCTGCTGTCCCAGCCCCTTTGCCAAAGGAAAGCTGAAGAAGAAGAAAAGAAGGTGAAGAAAAAGGAAGCCTACCTGCTGCACCATCATCTCCTCTTCTCCCTTCTGAAAATCAATCCTTTTTATTTCAAATTTTATCCTCAAGGCATCCCCTTGCTGCTGCACCCTTCCCGTTTCTTCAATCATCATGGCTTGAACTCTTTTTTTAAGTCCTTTCTAGCCATCCCCTTGCTGCTGCGACCTACCCCATTCCTACCCTATACTGGTACGTAGACAGCCCCCATGCTAGGCCAAAATCACCCTATCTGATATCTGTTCTAGTTCTAAACAGACCCCAATTGCCCCATAGCAAGAACCTGCTTTCAGACCCTAAACCAATCCTAAATCAGATACTAACCAGACCTTAACAGTCCCTTAACCATGCCCTAATCAGACCCCAATCAGACCCCTATAACAGGTCATGCTTCCCCTACCCAGACCTGCAAAGGTACCCCAAAACAGTCCCTGATGTGCCCCTGAACAGCCCCTCTGTTTCAGCCATATGTAGATCCACAGGAACCCCCAACAGGTCAGTACCCAGTTTGGACCCCTAAATCTGTCAAACAGATTACAAATACCCCTGCACCAGCAGCCGGAAGTGTGCAGGAAGCTGTCCAGCCAGTCAGCACAGAAACCAGAAAATTCAAGTCTGGAATCTGTCCAGAAACAGTGCAGAAACCAGAAAAAGCAGATCCATAACCTGCCAGACAGCACAGAAGCCAGGAGAAGCAGGGTCCAGATGATGCAGAACAGAATTGACTAAAATAGTGAAAACTGACTGAAGACTAAGATTGAAATTTGAACGTCTAAAATTATTTGAATGGCCTAAAACCTTTTCATTTATCAAGTACCATGTTTATCCACTACGTTTAAGGGAGGCCTGCCAGGTACGTGGTAGTTCCAAGTCACGCTCACACACACGAAGTGAAACTACACGAAAAGACCCGAGATCGTGGCCATCTCCTGTGCACAGCCGAGCATAAAAGAAGATGGGACGAGAACGTGAGGCTCACACATGTGCTCGACCATGTGAGCTGTGGTGGGATCACAGCTGAACCGGGAGCCATCCTGGGAAGGATGTGGCCCAACGGGAGCACCCACGGAGATGGGTGCCCGTGAGGCAGCAGATGAGAAGCCATTTGTGCGCAACAGGGGATTGCTCAACTTCGTGGAAGCTTTTGGAGACGCTGGCCCTCACGATTTCGGAGGACGAAATCGGCATCGTCAAGTAGAGTCGTAGCCGGCACCACGTTGTCGACCGGATAGAAGAAGAGTCAATAGCAGAAACTCCTAGACATGCCTGATGCGTATGCAAGGTTCATCGAAGCATGAAGATGAAGTTGTGGAAGGGGAAAAACTGATCATATGTTGTCACCGTCTTCAAGCCCTCCAGCAATCGCCGGAGTCGAGAGGAAGATTACGATCTGAATAGACCGTGCGCAGCGGCCACCAGATCTGAAGAAGTCAACTTTGTTGATGAAGAAGAATGGGGAAGAGGACGGATCCAAGGTTTGCTGGATCTGTCGCCGCCAATGCTGTTCTGTTCGTAGGACAAAGACGATGACGAAGAGACTGATCGAATGCTGTCGATATCGTCGAAGAGCCTTCCCGTGGCGACCACTGATTCAACCCTCTGGGGATTGCCGGAGTTGAGAGAGAAATGTTGCGTCAAGCTAGATCTGGAGACGGCATTGTTGACACATGTTGAAGAAGTTGTTGATTGTCGAAACTGGACGCTGCGATGGGATCGTAACCGATGTCATCGAGGAGGAACCGGAAAGGGGAAGCTCAGACGAATAGCACAGAGGCCAGAGAGTGAGAAGATAGGGAAAAGGAACGGCTCCTTGCTGGAAGGTGTGGAAAGGGAAGCTGACCTCACACCAAGGAGGTCTCGTGGAGAACAGCGGCACTAATCACCATAGAGGATGACAAGCCTAAGCCCCACACGGGAGAATGCCAAACTGGCTCCAAAAATTTTCATTCAACCATCTTTCAACAGGAGTACAAAACCCTATTTATAAAAGGTCAACATATTTACAAGGAAGACCTTTAAAACTCATTATTTACAATATTGTAAAAAATAGAAAAAATACTCCTAAAAATTGTCTACATCATTCTCTCTGACCGGGAGGAAACTCAACCTCGAGTTTTGACTCCATAAATTTATTTATCTATGGTTGGGAACACCCAAGAGTCGACTAGTGAGAATGAGTCAATCCCAAACTCTGATACCAAGCTGATGAGAAACAGAATCGACTAAACATATTGAAAACTGACTGAAGACTAATATTAAAATTTAAATGTCTAAAATTAGTTGAACGGCCTAAAACCTTCATTTAGAGTACCATATTTATCCCCTACGCTTAACGGAGGCCTATCGAGTACGTGGTGGTTCCAAGTCACACTTGCGCAGTTGAAGTGAAACTCCACGAAGAGACCCGAGATTGTGGCCATCTCCTGTGCACAACCAAGCGCAAAAGAAAACAGGACGAGAACATGAGGCTCGCACATGTGCTCAACCATGTGAGTTGTGGCGGGATCGCTGCTGAATCGGGAGCCGACCCTGCAGGGACAGGCCCATCTAGAGCACCAACGGAGGTAGACGCCCGTGAGGCGACAGATGGGAAGCCGTCTACACGTGAGAGAGAATTGTGTGACATCGCGAAAGCTTCAGGAGACGCTGGCCCTCACAATTTCAGAGGAAGAAATTGACATCGTCGAGCAAAGTTATAGCCGACACCGCGTTGTCCACCAGATCAAAGAAGAGTCGATGGCGAAAACTCATAGATGCCCGATGCGTATGCAAGGTTCGTTGAAGCATGAAGATGAAGTCATGGGGAAAAAATGATCAGATCTTGTCGCCATCTTCAAGCCCTCCAGGAATCAAAGTTGAAGAAGATTATGATCTGAATAGACCGTGTGCAACAACCACCAGATCTAAAGAAGTCGACGTCATTGATGAAGAAGAATGGTGAAGGGGAGGACAGCTCCAAGGTTTGTCGGATCTGTCATTGCCAATGCTATTCTGTTCGTAAGACGAAGATGATGATGAAGAGACTACTCACATGATGTCATATTGTCGGAAAGTCTTCCGGCGACGATCGTTGATTCAACCCTATGGGGATTGCCGAAGTTGAGCACAAAATGCTACCCCGAGCTAGATCTGGAGACGGCGTTGTCAACACACGTTGAAGAAGTTGTTGATCATCGGAACTGGACGCAGTGATGGGATCGTAACCAATGTCGTCGAGGAGGAACCGGGAAGGGGAAGCTCGGACGAATGGCGCAGAGGCCGAAGAGTGAGAAGATAGGGGAAAGGAGCAGCTCCTCTCCGGAAGGTGTGTAAGGGGAAGTCAACCTCACGTCGGGTGGGGGGGTCTAAAGAGAACAATGGCGCTATTCGCCAAAGAGGGTGACGAGTCTAAGCCTCGTGCAGAAGAATGCCAAACTGGCTCCAAAATTTTTCATTCAACCATCTTTCAAAGGGAGTACAAGACCCTATTTATAGGGGGCCAACATATTTACAAGGAAGACTTTTAAAATTCAATATTTACAAGACTATAAAAAAAAGAAATACTACTAAAAATTGTCCCCATCACTTGAAACTGCCAGTCAATGTAGAAACCAAGAAAACTCAGGTCAGAAACCCGAACAGAACACTTAAGTAGCAGCACGCAGGCGCAAAGGGCAATCCAACCAGTGGAATGCGGAGATGGCAATAACCCACTAGACCATCGTCCCATCAACAGGCCCGGAACAATTCGAAATAGGCTGAACAATCATTAAAACTTTAAAAAAAACAATCAAATATTAAATATAATGCTAGGTCCGAGAGACACATCCTAGGTTTCAACAAATAATTAAATAAAAATTTACTAATTTAATCAAACAATCAAGACAAGCTTGGGGTTGGTCTTGTGCATACTCATTGGTCTTGGCTTAAGAGAATTCGAACATATGAATAAGATTGGAGCCAGCCTTGTGCACACCCCTTGGTCCTTAAGGTAGACAAACAAGGACCCTAATATCATATCATGTCCCAACAAGAAGTATTATACTTTATACCCATTATGCCATGGGAACGCTATGTGTTTAACATGCCGATATGTTGAACCACGAACTAATGTGGTGCAAAATGTCAAGGGACAAGTCCCCACATGCCTATCAAAGGCCAAGACATACTCGATCCAAGACCAACGAGAAGGATCCCCACATGCCTATTAAAGACCAGATGCATCTTATCCTAAACCACAGAATGAACTCCATAATGCCTATCAAAAGTCAAATGGGTTTTATCCTAATTCACTTAAATTATGAGAGTTATGGTTTCCATGCCTTCCCTCCATGTATTTCCATCGCAATTTAAGCAAGCAATGAAACCTTATGTTCAGTGCACAATTGATGTAAAGAGGAGTATTAATAGCCCTATGGCTTGAAGGAATACAAAATAAAAGAGTAATAACAAAATATGGAACATCAAAATTCATTAAATTTGACAGCATGTTTGATGCGGGACAGAAAAAGAGGTGTTGTTATCCCAACACGTGACGGTGGACCCGAAACTGGCCGATTGGGCAAGTACCGAGCTGAAGACTGCCCAAACGGGGCTGACGGACACTGAACTAAACCGAAACCAAGCTGAACTGGCCCGGTGGGTGCTGAACCGACCCCAAACAGCGCTGAACCACGACGAACCGAGCTGAAAACTGCTGAATCAGGCCTGAAATCCACCGAACCAGATTCCACAGCCGCTGAACCGGGCCCACCAGTGCTGAACCGGTCCCAAACGGCCTTGAACCGGTTAAACCAACCTTAAACCGGTCTAAACTGGGTCTAGGAAGGCTGAATGAGCCCTGAAACAGCCTCTATGGGCCTGAACCGGCCCTGAACCGAGCTAAACCGGGTCAAACTGGCCCTGCGCGGTCTGACCGGGTAGGTGAGGCAAACCGGCGCGCTGGCCAGCCGCAGACAAGGGTGACTTGGCACTGGCTCGACCAGCGCCACTTAACCCCCCCCCTGTAGCCAACAGGGAGGGGGATGGGTGACGGCGGAAGGGGGGTTTCGGGGGGCTCCGTGGGTGCCAAGGGACCTGCGGGAGGAGTTTATAGAGCGGAGGGGAGTCACCTAGGGTGGGGTGCTCTGTTTAGGGCACGCATAGTGCAGACGATACCGGAAAAGGTGGGGGTGTCGCAGGGGAGGCTTCCGACAGGGGGAGGGGTTCGTAGAGGTGAGGGGGGCTGTTGTAACGGTCGAGGGGAGGTGAGGGGGTGTGGTGGGAGGTCCGGATGGATCTAGGGCAAGGTCGACGAGGATGTCAATGAAAGTCGTAACATTTAACTAGGCAGGGGAAGAGGCACTGGACCTAGCTCCGAAGGTGAAAAGAAACACCGAGAGGGGAAAGGGAAGATCGGGAACACCCGAAGGTGAGAGAACGACGCCAACATCCGAGCGGAGTCGATCGACAAGAGGGGGAAGAGGGGAAATGGGAGGAACCTTTGGTTCAAAACATCTATCTCTATCTCCATTCAATGACTTGGGCTCTTTAAATAGAGATAGGCATTACAAGATGGACCTCTAAAAACTTTAATTACATACATGTCCTCTAGAGGACTAAAATAAAAAGTACTCAAAGAACTATAAAAATTCAAATAAAATGCATAAAAATAAAATCTAACACTGCGAAATAAAAGAAATAACTATGCAGTCTCCTGAGGGCCTAGAAGACGCTATCTCTGAACAAACGAATTATCTGATCCATACCGGTCCCCATCATTCTCCCCTAGTTGCGAAAAACTCATCCTCGAGTTTTGTAGTGTCGTACGATCAACACAGTCACTACTAAAACAGAGGATGGCAGTAGTGCGACCCGGGTGAGGACAAAGTGGGACCGGGATGCTCCAAAGTGTCCGCAGAAGGTGACCCAGACGGTGTCATAAGTGCTGTCAAGCTCCAAGTTTGGGTACTCTGTCAAGTCAACTGTGCGCGGATCCTCTAGAACAGCCTCGGTGGTCAACTCTACCAGCAGCTCCATAACTTGTGCAGTCAACTCAGTCTGGTGGACGGCTCGATTGGTCTCGCCTTCGGCAAGGTGTCACTGCTCCGTCATCAGCTCAAGCAGTAACTCTGTAAGCTGCTCACGACCTCGATAGCTTTGTCTGCCTCGGCATCTATGGTGCACTGCTGCTCATACTCTAAGGCAAACTCTGGACTGGCCTCATAAACTACCTCGACAAGCGTGTCAATCTGCTCCCCGGTCGTAAGCCACTGGGCATAAGTGTTACCGATGTAGATCGGCTCTCTCAAGGCTCTGTACTCCTTGGGCCGCAAGGTAAGCTTTCGAGCGAATGTGTCCAAATCTACCTGCCGATCAGCTAACAACTCAGAACCCAAGATGAGACAATGCCCGTAAGGAACTATCTTACACCACACATCCTCTACATATCGCATTGTCCACGGTCTAAGTCGACCTTTGACAATACGAGCAAACTGAATACAAGCTCGACCATCCTTGACCACCTGATAATCTGGAGCGATCAACTTTAAAAGGGACTGCAAGATGACGCTGCGTGAAGAGCAAGACAGAAATGTTGTGGTGTGCACCTCCATCAGTAATGTGATGTCGAAGCTAAAATGTCGATGTCCCGCGCAATGTAAGAATCCCGACTCGTGGAAAGTGGAAACAAGTCAACACCGACTCTGATACCAAACTGATGCGGAACAGAAAAAGGAGGTGCCGCCATCCCGGCGCGTCGGTGGACCTAAAATGGGCCGACTGGGCAAGTACCGAGTTGAAGATTGCCCAAACGAGGCTGACGGGTGCTGAACCGAACCGAAACCAAGCTGAACCGGCCCGGTGGGCGTTGAACCGACCCCAGACAGCGCTGAACCGCGACGAACCTGGCTGGAAACAAGAATTGCCGTCTCGGATCTCGGTTTCATCTCAGAAAGATGAAAGAGATGAAATCTCGTGAGATTCTCGGATAAATCTCGGGAGATCAGATCTCAAATTTCATTTATGTAGGGTACACCTTATCCAAAGATTGCCTTCTCGTATCTATATTTTATATTATGGAGATTGAAAAGAATAGATCTCAAAAAAAATCTTGAGAGATTGGATCTCTTAAATACTAATCAATGTGCATATTTAAGTGTAAAATGTCATGTTATTTCTTCAAAAAAGATAAGAGAATTCATTTTAAACATCAAAATAAACTAAAAAGCATTAAAAGCTTAATACAAAGAGAATGAACTATTGTTAACAGAAGACATACAAGAAATCTTATGTTATACCAAGGCTTCATCTTGAATAATATGGATATGTGACATTTTGGGTCAATTGTACATAAATAGTCATAAAAATATTAAGTGATAAAATTTTATCAACTAATAATGTCTAGATAAATATTTGGATGAATTCCATAATAAAATTGGCAACATATGAAGTAAACTTAACAAGGCCATCTAACAAGTTAAGAATAGTAATAGGCAGAATATATCAAGGTACAAAAGGTACTATATAGATATTCTCGTTTTGGTGATCTCATTTCTCGGACGCTTGGAGAGAAAGAGATTCTCGAGAGATCTCGAGAGATTGCATTCCATGGCTGGAAACTGTTGAACCAGACCTGAAATCCACCGAACCAAACTCCACGACCACTGAACCAGGCCCACCAATGCTGAACCGGTCCGAAACGGCCCTGAACCGGCCTCTAAGGGCCTGAACTGGCCCTAAACCGGGCTAAACTAGGTTGAACCGACCCCGGGTGGCTAACTGGGCGGTCAGACCAGGCGGGCGAAGCGAACCGGTGCGCAGGCCGGCCAAACAAGGGCGACCCAACACTAGCTCGATCGACGCCACTTAAACCCATGGGGGGGTCGTGACTGCCCGAAGGTGGCTGTCGGGGGGCGGGAGCGTGGGCGGGCGGCTAGTCGTTTGGGGGGTCTTCATATGAGCCATGCAAGCACTTGCGCGAGCGAGGTCTTCAGCTTCGTCTCACGGCCGCGGCCGCAACGGCACGGCATGCGAGAGGAGGAGGCGCCGAAGGGCCCGCCGAACAGCACCGTTGCCATCGTCAAAGGGGAGGGGGTCCTCCGTCGGTTCCGTCGGCGCTGCCTTATTCCTCCTCTCACTTCCTCTTCGTCTCCATCGTCATCGTCAGGTCTGCCGGAATGGAAGCGGGGGTAGCCGGTAGGGAGGGGAATGGGCAATGGCGGAAGGGGGGTTTCGAGGGGCTCTATGGGTGCCAAGGGGCCCGTGAGAGAAGTTTGTGGGACGGAGGGGAGTCGCCTAAGGAGGGGTGCTCTGTTTAGGGCGCGCGTGGTGCGGACGGTATCGAAAAAGGTGGGGGTGTCTTAGGGGGCTACTGGCAGGGGGAGAGTCCATAGAGGTGAGGAGGGCTGCTGTAGGTGTTGAGGAGAGGTGAGGGGGTGTGGTGAGAGGTCTGGATGGACCTAGGCAAGGTCGACGGGGACGTCAACAGAAGTCGTAACATTGAACTAGGCAGGGGAAGAGGCACCTAACCTAGCTCTGAAGGTGAGGAGAAACACCGAGAGGGAAAAGGGAAGATCGGGAGCACTCGGAGGTGAGAGAACGATGCCAACATCTGAGCGAAGTCGATCGACAGGAGGGGGAAGAGGGGAAACGAGAGGAGCTTCTCCTTCGGTTCAAAACATCCATCTATGTCTCCATTCAATGACTTGGGCTCTTTAACTAGAGTTAAGTATTACAAGATGGACATCTAAAAATCCTAATTACATATGTGTCCTCTAGAGGACTAAAATAAAAAAGACTCAAAAAACTCTAAATATTCAAATAAAATGCATAAAAATAAATTTTAACACTGCAAAATAAAAGAAATAACTACGTCGTCTCCTGAGGACCCGGAAGACACTATCTCCGAATAAATGATCACAGATAAAATACATAAATCAGTAAAACCTAAAAATCCTAAAGATTCTGCAGCAAACACAACCCGCAATTCTGCAGATCTGAAGCTGGACAGCCAATCTGATTTGAAAGCATCCTGGTTCTGCAGGGAGCCGTAGGACAGTGGATCTAGAAGAGAAATGCAAAACTCAGCAATTCAGAGCCTGACAGATCATGAAACTCTAAAAATTCTGCAAAAGGGGTAATTCTGCAGTTTGGCAACTTTAAAAACCTATTTCCTAATGGTAAATAGGCACATCTCTAGATCTAAAAGTCTCCAGGTCACTGACGATCCAAGCCTTGTTCAGTTGCTGCAAAAAAATCAGAATCAACCAAGTCCCCTTGAACCAGTAATCCAGATTTGTAAAAAAAATCCCAAATCATGACTAATTCAGAGGTCTATACATGTACAGGCAGTTTGGAGCCAAGATCGCAAAATCAGAATTGGAATCGGAATCAGAATCGGGATCAGTGGGTACCAATCCGATCCGAATTAGAACGGATTGGTCCAATCCTAACCAATCCAATGGAACAAAAACAGATCCAAAATCAAAAAATAAGAAATAAACAATACTGATCCAATCCAAAATGATCCTGAAACTCTGGCTACCGACAAGGAAGGTAGGGTCGGAGGCCGGGACCGGGTCGGTCAGGCCTAAAACCGACATGAGTCGGTTGGAATCGCAACACGGGTCAGGCCAGGGTCGAGAAAAAATAATAAAAAATTATTTAAATATATCAACCAGGTCGAGGTCCCGGGGCCGGGTCGGGGTCGGTCAGCCCAAAAACTAGCTGGAATAGCAAAAAAATGATCCAATCCGATCCCGACCAATCCGGCCAATTCCACCCAGACTTTTTTCGGAATGGTCCTCCGGCAGATAATCGGATCGACAATGCCCAATCCAATTGAGGAATCGGCAAATCCCACTCCGGATTGACCAATTCATCAATCTATGGTCTAAAGGATTCAAACTCCTAGTGGCGTCAAAGAAATCAAAATTTCTAGCAAACCTGCCGAAAATTTGTGAGATAGAAGAAAGATAAATCTAGATTAACATAAGACTGAGGATTTGAATCCCAAAATTGAAATCCCAAAAAATCATTGGTGTATGAAAGTTCAGAATTAACATCCAAAACCCAAAAGATCTCCTATAAGTGGAATCCCAAGTTTAGGGAACAATAAGTCAAGATAAAAAAATGAAAACAATACACATCTGGAATTTCGAGATTTTAATATCTCAGGCCCTGTTTGATTGACCTTGATGTATTCATATTGTTTAATAATCACAAAAGGTTTAGATCTGAACAACCTCAATGGCGGTAGTTGACGTTTGAAGCGCTAAATTTGATATTCCAATATTTCGATTCGATTTTGATAACAATTAACAGGTTTGGAACTTGTTTTTGTATCCTATAAGCTATCGGAATCGGATATTTTTGTAGCTTATTGGAATCGAAATCGGAATCGGTTGATTCCATTTTCGTTAATCCGATTTTGATAAAAAATAAATAAGTATAAATAAAATTAAATAAAATAAAATTAAATTAAATTAATTATAGCATATTATATATAAAATGATAAAATGATAAAAATAAAGTTTTAAAGAGATTATATCAAATTTTAGAAATTATATGTAAATTATTAACTCAATTTTAAAAAAATATTTAATATGTATTTCGAAAATTATAGGATTCGATTTCGATTCGGATAACGAAATCGAAATCGGATCAAAATTAGAACATAGTGATTCCAAAATTATCAAAATCGGAACCTCTTAACCCTTATCGGAATCGGAACAAAATCAGAACATAATGATTCCGCTACCAAATCCGACCCCTTCACAGCCCTAGGTGTGATGCGCTGAGTGCATTTTGCCCGCTCACTCTCGTGGCTATCAACTTACATATCCTTTGCATTTATGTCTGAGCATTTTATGGTTAGAATGAACACTGCATTCTATTCTTTATATAATTTTAATATACAGAAATAATTTACATTAGCTTATAAATGGCTTGTGATATTTTATCCCATTATCTTTGTTGTGAGTTTTATTTTTTTCTAAAAAGTATGATAAAAAGTATCATAGTTTTTAAAGATCGTAGGTGCATTGTAATACATAAATATCAATAAATTTAATTTTGTTGCATGTTTTATTTTATTCTAAAAATATGATAAAAGTATCATTTTTTAGTTTGTAGATGTGACATATAAATATTAACAAATTTATTTTTTGCATGTTTTATTTTTTTAAAAAAACGTGATAAAACGTATCATATTTTCTAAGGTTCATAAGTTCTTTGTGATATATAAATATTAATAAATTATATTTTATTTTTTATACTTCTAAAATAAGTGTTGTCGAAATAAGAATGTTAAGATGGATGAGTGGTCACACTATATTAGATAAAAAAATAAATGAATATATTAATTAAAATGTAGGAGTAACGAGAATTGTAGACAAATTGAAAGAAATGAGATTGAGATGGTTTGGACATATTAAACGTAAATCTAAAGAGGCTCCAATTAGAAAGATAGAAAATATTAAAATGACAGAAACAAAAAGGGGGCGTGATAGACCTAAGTTAACTTGAAAGAGCGTAATTCAATATGATTTAAATGGCTTAAATATCTCTAAAAAAATAACACAAAATCGACATGAGTGGAGAAAGAGAATCCATATGACTGACCCCAAATAATTTGGGATAAAGGCCTTAGTTGAGTTGAGTTGAGTATATTGATTTAATATTTAATTTCACTTTTTATATTATTTTGTTATTACAAAAAGGTCTTTAATATTTAATTTTAAAATTTTAGATGCTAATTTATAATTTATATTCAGTTTTCATATTTAAACATTAATTATTAATTAATCTAACAATCATAGCCATTAAGTTTTCAGATGTCTATGCAGCGTATTCAGACATAAGTTACGAATCTCAAATTTCAGATTTTAGTGTTACCAAACACCACCTCAATCTGTAAATACATAAGGAAATGGCACTTAATCCCTAAGACACTTAGTACAAAAAACTCTTTAGACCCGAATTTAAAATACATCCAATTCAAAACATAAAACCACAAATCTGAAATCTCAAACTTCAAATAAGGAAACTTACATCAAAACAACTAAAGCAAAATCCCCAAAGTCAAATGATTCAAATATTAAACTAAAAAACTCTAAATCCCAAACTGCAAATCTAAATCTGGAACCAAAAGCATGAATCTGAAATTTGAACACGACATCAGAAGATTCCCCAATCTGAATATTTAAAACCATATTTCATCCTTCTCAAAGTCCAAAATTCGATATCCAGAACCCAAAATCTAAAAATTCAAGCCATCAACTCCGGGACCCAAAGTCTGAGACAAAAGGAGTAGCATCAAACCAGGACTTCCAAACTCCAAAGTTAGCAGTCATCAAATCTTAATCAAAAAAAAAATCAGACTCCCAAATCAAACTTGAAACACACCCCAAAGATAAAAGACACTAAATCTTAATTCAAGACAAAGACATATCAAATTTCAGAGACAAACCCAAACAAAATTAAAAAAATTAAATTAAATTAAAAACACTAAGTTTGCTTCCCATTAAATTCATGGGACCATTGCTCTTGGGTGTTTATTTTGTGGACGTGTGTTTTCTATTCACGGATTGCTATGACGGCTAATCAAAGATATTTTAATAGTTGTTCGATGTAATTAACATCGGTACTTCGCAAGGTCCGATGGGAAGAGGTCAAAAACAAATTTTCAAAGAACTCAACAAACCTCAATACATATTTTATACATGTCACGAATAAGTTATACTTCTATGGAATATCACATATTTTCCTAGTTGTCAAAGCTAATAAAAAATCAAATGTCTTTTTACGGAAGGTAAAAGATGGTTTTAGATTTTTTTTATCCCCTCTTCATCTTCTTCTCTCAATCTTTCTGGTCACACATTCAGGGTGCAGCAACCTGCATGTGTGTGTTGTGCTGTTTTTTTATTTCTTCTCCACTTGACCAGGACACACTAGCACTGTGTTGCTGGTTACCATGTTTGGTCCTGTTTCTGACTGGTGACTGGGTACGGTAGACGGTAGGGCTCCTTGTTTTCTGTTCAGATGAAGTGGGATATGTTTTCTTGTATTCTTCTCCTCCTCATCTCTTCTATTCTTTTTTACTTGTCTGTGGCAACATGTAAGGGGTCAGTTTTTTTATCCCGCGCAGTAGCAGGTGCAATCAGCAGCGACAACAGCCCCTACTGCTGTTATTTCTTCTTTAGCTTCGTTGTACAGCAACAGCAGCAGTCACAAACAGTGGCAACAAGCAAGAGCAGCAGTAATTTCTGCCGCAAACAGCAGCATCAGCAGGAACAGGCGCATCTGACGGCTGCTTCTCTTTTCTTCTACACTCTTCTTATTATCTACAAGTGGCACAGGGCAGCACCTGACAGTAGCAGGTTTTTTGTCTGGACAGTAACCGCTTTGTTGCTGTTTGGGAGCAGCAAGACAGTAAGGGGGGTATTCCCCACCTTCCTTTCTCCATGTCACCAAGGACCTGCAGCAACAGTGGGGGACTTAGCCCCCCCCCATTCTTCTTGGCGCATAAATGCAGTAACAGGAACAGCAGAGAGGCACAGGTTCTCCTCCTTACCTTTTTTCTTCAGTGCAGACTTGCAGGCACAGCAGTAGCAAACAAGGGTGGCCAAGCATCCCTTTCCTCCTTGGTGCAGAGACAGCAAGAAGGAACTGGCTCTTCCTTCTTTTCCAGGTGTAGGAACAGTAATGAGAGACGAATGCGAAGGAGCCATCTAAATGAGTGAAAATGTGTCCAAACAGGTCCCAAATTGTCGCTCAGCTGCTGAAATAACCTTGGCTGAACAGAATGAGAACAAACCGAGCTTGAAACATGCTGAAATGAAGCTGAACCGGACTAAAACCCGCTGAATCAGCCTGAAAGTGGGCCGAAATGGCTGAACTGGCCCAATCTGCTTGAACCAACCAGTTTAGGCATTGAACCTGCCTGAACCAGATGGTTCAGGTTCTATAACCTAGAAGAGCTGACCAGCCGGTTTGGCCGGCTGAACCTGGTGGACCAGGCTGCCCGGTCGCGAGCGCGACCATGCCTGAAGAGTCGCCGTTGGTGCGGCATTCGTGGCCATCCAGGAGCGCACCGCACGATTGAAGAGGGGGAGACAGCCGCATGTGTGCAGATCTGTGGGGCTCCCACATCGGGGCTCGTGGCCAAGCGACACGGTGTTGCTGACGGGGAACATGGTGTTGCATTCGGGCACGCGAGGCAAAGTCTGGTTGGGGTACATGGACAGCTGGAGGAGGGCTATGAGGAGACAGGGAGACGTGGCCCCTCTGCCGCTGTGTTTGGCTGTGCACGCAGCGCATGAAAGGAAGCAGGGGGCTTCTTCGTCCTCACGGGCCAGCATCGTCACCCTCGCGTGGATGATGTGGCCGTACGGACGGCAGCCAAACGTAGCAGGTGCAGACAGAGCAGGGGATGCCAACGAAGACCGAGGGGAGGACGGCAACTTCTTCGTCGTCATCGTCATTGTCACCTCCCTCTCTCGTCCCATACTTCTTTCTTTGTCCGATGGAAGGGCTCCAAGAGTGTGCGGTCCCATGGGGTGGGTTCGGACAAGGGGTGAGGCAAGCAACGGTGTAGGTGAAGTGGTCGTCGAGAACAGAGAGGGAACAATGGACCTTGGAAATGGACCTTGGATGCTTCAGTAGTCCTGGAGGGGTGAAGACAAAAGGAGGGAAAGGGGAGAACCAAACTCAGGAGGGTGGACAGAGACCTAGGGGGGAGGGGGCCAACAAGGAAGCCACAACCTCTCTCATCACCTCCCAAGAAGGCGAACGTGGGGGTTCTGTGGGGTTGGGTCGACTTGGCAGTGGGGGGGATTACATGAATGGGGCACTGGTTTACAGGGTGTCAATGTCATGACCAAGAGGCAGGGAGGAGAAGAGAATGGCATGGAGGCCACTAGAGAGAGAAGTAAGCCGGTGTCTATACTAGAGGTGGAGAGGATGTCGGGCAGTCCCAGAGGTCGATTGGGAAGCTGGCCTAGCACCGGAGGTGGAGTTTACCTGTCGGAAGGAGGTGGGGTGCCATGGCTACTAGATCCTCCTTATAGCCGAGCAACGACATTGGGGATGAGAGAGATAGCACCAAGAGAGAGAGAGAGAGAGAATTGGGATCTACAAATTTTCCACTGTAATCCTCATCTCGCCAAAATGGCTACAGTAGGGTTTATATAGAAGTCTATTGGGAAATTAAGAAAAGGCTCTCTAACTCAAACACTAGCTAACATGTCCTATAGGAACTGAAACATAAAAAATTGACTCAAAGGACTTTAAGAAAAACTTCAAATATTAAAATATAATGTAGAAATTAAATATTGACGCTACTGAAATAAAGAAAAGAAATGCTCCATCTTGTGAGGACCCAAACAGCACCATCTCTAAACAATCGGACCATCCGGTTCAATTCGGTTCCCATCAAACAGCTTCAGCGGTAGGAGGAAGGGCTGCAGTCTTCAGCAGATGCACTAACAGCTGGAGCTGGAAAGGATGCGGAGAGGAGAAGCTGTAGAGTTGAGGGCAGCCAAGGCAAAAAGGTGGCTTGGCTGAGAGAACTTCTGAACCCTTTTATAAAAGGCTGAACATCCCCTTTTATAGAAGAGTAACCAGGCTGTGTGCTGAAAAGTTCAAAATTAAAGAAAAAAAAAGGAATGGCAGATAATCTAGAGGCAGCAGGAAGTCTGGGTGCAGGGACAGGATCTGGGCAGAAAATCTGGGGCTGACAGATTCTGGGCAAGAAATCTGGATAGCAGACAGCCAGGTGCAGGTAGGAAATCTGGGTGGCAGAAAAGAAATCCTGGTGCAAGCTGATCTTCTGCACCTGCCACCAGCATCTGCCCATCTATCTTTTCTCCCTTGCTGACGTGGCAGTTTGACACATTGTTTACGGAATCGGTGGAATCGGACCGATTCCGACCGATTCCGGAATCGGATCGGAGATTCCATGCGGAAGGACCGATTCCGGCATGAATTCCGCGGAATCGGTCGGAATTGGCCGGAATCGGTCCGGAATTGGAATCAGAATCGGAATCGGATCGTTTTTTTTCTTTTTTCGCTATTCCAGTCGGATCGGCCAGAATCGGTCCGAATCGGCCGGAATCGGTCCGGAATCGGATCGGAATTGGAATCGGATCGTTTTTATTTTTTTTTGCTTATTTTTTCTTACCGATTCTGGATCGATTTTCTTCCATTGAATCGGTCCGATCCGATCCGATCCGGATCGGATCGGTACCCACCGATCCCGATTCCAATTCCGATCCCGCGATCCTTGGTTTGACATGATTCTGGAACACCTCATCTTCGCTTGCTGGTAGCTACATGAGCTGAGATTTAGGCCAAGAAATTGCCTGTGCAAACAGGTGGCAGGTGGGCTAGTTTTGACAATAAAATGGGCATGTGTTGGAACTAAAACACAACCCATTAAGTTGAGAAAAGATGGGTTACGAAATTGGCATAAGAGATGGGCTAATTTCTCGTTGGGTTAGGACCGAAAGTGGACCTATTTTAAAATTAAAATACAGTCCATTGATTTCGTGAACTGTGGGCTGTGCAAGTGTACGTTAATTCTTGCCAAAATTAATGATGGGAGTCGAATCGGGACACAAATACCGATTCATGTTAATAATTGAATCGGGATGCAAGAACCGATTATTAGAATTCAAGTTTCATGTAAATTTTGATTTTAGATTGATATTAAGTCCATTTAAATAAAATTTCCAAATTATAGGAATTTTTCTAGGAAGTCTAGTCATTTTCCCATTATTTTAGGCATTTTAGAAGCATTAATCTCATTTTCTAGTATTAAGGTGTTTTTTTATGTTGAAAACCACCCGCTTGGTCCTATAAATGTCCTGGACCACATTGTAAAGAAGGGATGATGAATATGCATTCGAAATGTTGAATTGAATAGCTTGCTACTGTTTAGTTTTCCAGTTTTGCCCCTCTCTTCACTTAAACCCACGTGAGGGTCTCTCTCTCTCCCCGAAGACGATTCGGACACTTCTCTTCCTCCCTTCGCGACGGCGTAACCCTAGCGACGGCTTCTCCTCTTCGATCCGCCTCCTCCCGCGGTGACCTCGGCAAGCTTCCGTGGAAGAATCTCTTCCTCCCGGCTTCTTCTTCCTAGTTCTCTTTAGTCCGGTTGGTATTGGATCTTCCTTCCGGCGGAATCTTTGTCAACTGCTGTCTGGGCAACTGTGGTTGCCGATGTGGAGTTCTAGCTCTACGTTTCTGCTGTTATCTTCCTTCTGCGGCTTCTGGTGATCGGTTCCTTGTCGGAAATCCAAGGTTCATGTTGTTCTTCACTTCGAAAGAAACCTGTTGGTGATGGTTCAAAAGGGGAAGACTCATATAGGCTTCGGTTGGTCCCGGATCCGAACAATTTCAGTGCGTACAGTTCCTGTGAGCGGTTTTCTACTCGATTTTAACCATTTTTAAAGATTACGAGGTAAACCCTAGCTCTCCATGAGCCCTTACTCGTAGATCTAATGAAGAGGAAGAATTTGAGATCTTGTATGATGTTTTCTCAACCGTTTCTTGATATACCGAGGCTCCTTGAGAAATAAGCTTAGCTTCTTCGGGCTCTGTTGTTTACATTTCTAGAGATGACGAACAGTATCTATGAAGTATATTTTTGTGAATTCTAGACTGGTCCTTGATCCAGTCCAGGTTTGACTGCTGTCCTTGTTCATCTGGCTCTGCTATAGTGTCCTGCTGCTGGTTCATGTTGACATCTTCTTGCTATCGATATTGGTCCCTTTCCAGTCAGGAGTTCTGATTTCTCTATTCACTATTTGGATTCTTATTAAATTGACATGGGATCGTTATGTGTGTGTTCTCTGTCTAGACACCGATTTGGTTACATTTCAACCGTCCTTGACAAACTGAAGCTACAATAATGGCAACTTTCAGACTTTGCCTACATTTATGAGTGGGAAAATGATGATGAAACCAAGTAAAACATACCTTGGTAGCTTTAATTAGTTGCCGGTATAGTTATTGGGAGGACTCATGAAATATATTTGTTAAAATCACTGGTTTCACTGATTCCATTATGGCTGTGATGATCATCTTCTGAGCCAACATCTCTTACCGCAGCTTGTCCTACTGCTGTCCACGTATGCTGATATATTTTATCATTCTATGAGGACTGTGTGCTATTGACAAATATCCTCCATGTTCCTGTTCACATTGTTCTGATAAATTGCATAATCTGTTGGAAATTAAACTGCTGGGTTCTTAGTATTTCTGGTCTTTGAACTGTCTGTTATATCGGTTATGTCCTGAGCTTATTACTGTTGGAATTATGCTTCTATTTGGTTTATTTACCTGCTGGGTTATATTCCTGAATTATGGTTCCTGAATTATTTTTTGAGTTATATTCGTGAAACTTTGAGATTCATGGGACCCCCAGTCCCATCCCGCATCAATTAATGCTTAATGAACCTGCACCCTGTGTTACGCAAATATGTGCCTGCACGGGTTAACCCCTCAAGTGTCTATCTTAATGAAGAATTCCTGGTCCATTCAATGTATGAACCATGGGCCATGGATTGGGTCCATGATAACCACAAATTTGGGCAACCCCTCTCTCGAAACTTGACTGGCGCAAAGAGGCTAACTGATGAACTGTACTTGTATTGTAGCTTTAATAAGCCTATCTTGTGAAAGAAATACAACCCTCTAAATGTGCCTTGCTTGTAGACCTGTCAATGGATCTATGGATCCGAAATCTCAACCCGAGTCCGAATCAGTTACCAGGTTTGAGACAGCAAACGAACCCGCCGAATTGTTTTCGGATTTAGCCTGCCCCGAAAGCAAAATACTTGGATGTATTTCGGACATCCACCTGGAAAAGAGGGTCGGGCCCGGAGTCACTCTGGGACCTCGGGGTGCCGTCGTCCCATTACCGACTCGCAGGGGAGACTGGCGCCTGTTTTCCCCTCGAGGAGCATCTCGCGGCAGCAGCCGCCGGCGATCCTCTATGACACCTCAAGTCTCCATTGTGACACCGGGGAGGCTGCCGCCGGCGATCCTCAGCGGGACCACCGTTAGCCTCTCCGGCCACTTCTTCAGCTCTCCGCCGGCGACTTCCCGCAGCTCCTGCGCCTACAGCAGCGGCATGATGCAGGCCTCCATCTTCTTGACTGCTATCATCGCATGATTCAAAGCAAGATCGATCCTGCAGTGGATGAACGGATCTCCGAGCGTACCAGGCGAAGTCGGGGTTGAGACGCGCGGGGCAGAATGGCGGCAACCAGAAGAGCTTGCGGCTGGCCGTGCAGTGAATATGGTTGGTGGGCTTCTGCAAGACGGCGATGTCGCGGACCTGCTTGATCTTCTTCCAACAGATGCACTTCACCATGGCCTCGACGGTGTCGATGGCGGTGCGGATGGAACCGTCGCGGAGCGGGATGAGGCACGCAATTTCGTCGATGTAGGCGCCGGCGCCGTTGGGGAACATGGTCCTGCCACCGGAGAATTGGAACTTGTCGCGGTCGACATGAACCCAGTTTTGGACGGCCTGCTCCACGGTGAGCTCCTTGCGGGGGCACGTCCGCGTGTAGGTAACCCGTCGAAATGGATTTCGGGTTCACCGTTATCTCGAATCGATACCTTAGTTCTTGTTGGATCTTGGGAAAAAACGGGTTCAACTATTTCGGATCCGGGTTCGGATTCACCTACGTTAGACCTAAATCCGACCCATTGACAGGTCTACTTGCTTGCATCAACTTAATGGGCCATGGTTTCAATGCATTCTTAGTCAAATTAAGCACCCCATAGGCCTCGACAATAGGCTATTTTCATGAGAATTAAACTATCCAGTCCACATTTAAATTGGCCTAGCTAATCTTGACTAAGAGAGCAGTGCAAAAGAACTTCGAATTTGATTAAGATTTGAATTGAATTTGAATTGAGTTCAAACAATATCCCAAGTCCCTTCGAATTTGCCCTATCCTCTTGAGCTATTTGCACAGGACACCTTTTCCATCTCCTCTGATTTCTTCTCTCTTTTATTTTGAAATTTCAGGTGCGAACATATATTTTTAACCCCAATATCCGTTTTGAGGATACGATGGCTCCCCGTCTCGCTCACCTCATGATCAGGGTGGCTGCACGTTCCTTCTCCTTCAATCCATATCATCCATCTGGTGCCCAATAGTGCTCTGGCTCAAGCTTGATCCCACCGATAAGGATGGCAAAAGGGTGGACACTAAGGATCACATGATCAGAATCGGGACCCAGATCGATAGGTCCTGATCTGATTTAGATCGTATCAAATTGGCCGATCTAGGCCACTTCTCCATAAAGAATACCGATCTAGAATTGGTTTGGATCATAATATTTTTATTTTTTCTTTAAAAAATCAGAAAAATCATAAAATACATAAAAAATTATGAAACACCCTAAAAATGTTAAAATATAAATGTAACATCAGCTAACAGATTTTCATGTCACCATGAAAGATTTTAAAATGAATAGATAAGATAACACCAATGAACAATGATCACTCCAAAAGAAAATGGTAAAATTCATGTGCAATACAAAATACACATTTCTATCACAAATATCTACGGAATGGACCTTTGTAGTCCTCGTTCTCTTGATGCTCCATTGAGAATTAAAACTCATGATTGGGCTATATCCATATGAAAATAATGATTTGGCTATTTGACTAAAATCATACACATTTATCAGATGGAGTTGTGGGTGGATAATATGATTGCAAGTCCTCGGGGGGCTCTGGATAATTTCTTACTACGTACGCATCAGAAAACACCATCTGGTTCTAACATTGACTTCTACCACTTGAATATTGTTTCGGACTCAAATCATCAACCCCTACTCTACTAGTACATACATTGGTATATGATTCTCCATCTCCATCTCTACCTTCACCTCCACCTAGTTATTGTGTAGGTGGAATGAGTTTTTCCTCGTCATCGTCTATCTATGAGACTCACATGTCTTCACCTAACAATTAGCTTCCACATCTTCCACACTTCTTTTTCTTATGTACCATATCCAATAATGCACTGGTAAACCATCTTTAACGATTTGAATCCCATAAATCTTTCTTTCTTTTGCGAATTCTTCTGAGTAGTAGAACCTACACAAGAAGTTAGAGTTAGAGATATACAAGGAACCTTAATATCTTGTCCTTACATCTATCCATCCTCACCCTATACATTGTCAAGCTCATATTCAACTCATGTATGATCATTTGGGTCAAACTCTAGAATTCGTTTAGTATTCTTGTCCTCCATCCATATTGAAAGTGGATGTTTTTCTTAAAAAATGTATTTCAAATCAACATCATTCTATGATAAGCCTTAACTACCCATTTCACCTCTTTGCTCATTCATATGAAAATAGGACAAATCTTTCTTCAAACAATTTTTAGCATTCCTTGATGTTCTTTATTCTCAATTGCAAATTATAGTGGCAAAACACACATTTTTCTAATCTTTCACTCTTTAGCATATTCTTTATTTATGTGTATAAGGTTGAAAGTACTTCAATTACTCTCACACTACGATGAACTCATACTCTTAATATCTAAACTACAATAGCGGCGAGTGAATTCCATCCACTTCTATTGCTGACTTGAATCCACCACTCAACTGGAAAAAGACAAAACCAATATATGTATCCTTCTTATAAGAATATTTAACATGTACCAAATGTTATCACAAATATCATGAGAGATCTTGTCATATAAATATCGTAGATATAGATCTCTATACACTCCAATTCAGTGCTTATATGATTGTATCCGAAAAATTAGTCTATTACAATATTATTAATTGAACCTCAAAACTCAATAAGCAAGTAAAGAATAACTTACTTTAATTTTCACTTTTGTATTATCTTGGGGACTCGTAGATAAATATTATATCACCGACAACATACTGTACATAATCTCTACATCATTGCATAATTGTATGCCGTATTACATCCTTGAGTTCAAGAAATATCCTTCCAAAATAAGATGCCAAGTATCAACATATTATCATAAAATTTAAATAAAATATAACATATAGACAAATATATGCATGAACATCACAGTGAAGTGTCATATTGCATCAGTTGTATATAATCTT
This sequence comes from Cryptocoryne crispatula var. balansae, assembly GCA_036172225.1. Lineage (NCBI taxonomy): Eukaryota > Viridiplantae > Streptophyta > Magnoliopsida > Alismatales > Araceae > Cryptocoryne > Cryptocoryne crispatula. The sequence continues at coordinate 16,032,039 of CM069924.1, forward strand.
TCATCATTTCTAATTCTTTGGATACTCTTGTTTAATCTTCACATTTGCTTTGTCCATTGCATCATATAAAAATCACATTTGATTTTTGTCATTAAAGTCCACAAATCTTAGTACTTGTACCAGAGGCTCTATTACAGACAACTAATATTGAACTCTCTCATCACCTATTATCCTTAATAAAATGCTCCATCTTAGTTAGGATCTCAAACTGATCCATTTTACAATGTAGATCAATCATGTAATCAATGTATTTTAATAAAAGAATGAATCTCTTCGACTCATGTCAATATCTATCAGGATGCCTAACGTAATTAAATGCATGACAATTCTAGTGAGACCTTGTCACATTAAATCATGATCATTGGTATGTTCTCTCATGATATGCAGTAATCTAAGATGTCTATATATAAAAGATGTAATCAACTACCCTGGCTCACAAAAGACTTCACAGATGGATCCTTATCAATATCCTCCAACATTAAATATATAATGTGCCACATAGAAACCCAAAACAAGTTCCTACTCACCTCCATCAACTTCTTCCATGCAACCTTATAAGATGTTTCATTGTCAATCACAAACTAAACAATGTTGTTCTCACCCATTTATCAACAACATCATTCATAAGACCAAATAGGTACTCGGCATTCTTGATCTGTCCAAAGACATTGATACTCTTCAAGAATGTGGTGCCCCGAAAACAATATATGAAAAAATTTATCATAGATTACAACGCAACCTTTTCCTTGCATGTTGCCTTGAATCCTTATATCCATAAGAACAATTCATCAAGCTCTGCATCCAACCAAGAATTGCCGTCTTGGATCTCGGCTTTGTCTCGGAAGGGTAAAAGAGAAAAGATCTCGCGAAATTCTCGAAAAATTATCGAAAGATCGGATCTCGAATTTCATTTACGGGGTATATTACGTAATAATATAAATTTAAAAATACAAGAAAAAAAGCTTAAAAATAAGCCCACGAAAAGGTTTCTATGGAGCTTACGATCTGATTGGACCCATTTGGGGTCACATTGGCACTGTATTCCGGCGTCGAGGGTGCACAATCGCCACAGCACATTGCTGCGGCTCTTCCCCACCCTATCGGGCGGGGAAGACGCTCATACCAGGTCCGGAGGACCCGGTACGAGCGGGATCCGGCCACTTTAAGTGACCGGATCCCTCTTTTAAGAAATATCAGGTCAAGAGGACCCAATATCTCAAGAAGTGACCAGATCCCACTTTCAAGAGATATTGGGCCAAAAGGACCCGATATCTCAAGATCTGATCACTCGGTTTGACTGTCTTCCCCGCCCGATAGGACGGGGAAGAGCAGCAACAGCGGCTCCACCGTCTCTCAACCGATGCCGACACTTGGACTTCTGAAACAGCTTATTTCGATTATTCCGGATCTCGCAAGACTGCCGAGACTGAGATTCTCGCGAGAAGGCAAACCATGCATCCAACACACCCTCCTATATGTACTTAGCATGGAATGCGATCTCCCGAGAATCTCTCGAGATCTCCCGCGAATCTCTTTTCTTCCGTGCATCCGAGAAACGAGATCGCCGAAACGAGAATATCTATGTAGTACCTGTGATACCTTGATCTTTTTTGCCTATTATTATCTCCAACTTGTTAGATGATTTTGTTAAATTTCCTTCTTATATTGTCAATTTTAATATGGAATCCTTCCAAATATTCATCTAAATATTATTGTTTGATAAAATTTCATAACTTAATATTTTAATAACTATATATGTACAATTGACCCAAAATGTTATCAATCTCCTATCTATATTGTTCAAGATAAAATTTTGGTCTGACATAAGATCCCATGCTAACAATACTTCACCATCTCTGTATTACATTTCTAATTCTCTCACAGTTTATTTTAATATTTAATATAAGTTATCTTGTCCTTTTTAAAGATATTATATGACATTCTACATCTAAACATGCACATTGATTGGTATTTCCAAGATCTAATCCCTTGAGATTTTTTTGAGATCTTTTATCTTCATTCTCCGTGAGATAAAATATAGATGTGAGATGGCAATCATTGGGTAAAGTATACCCTGCATAAATGAAATCCGAGATCCAATCTCCCGAGATTTTTCCGAGAATCTCACGAGATCTCTTCTCTTTCACGCTTCCGAGATGAAGCCGAGATCCGAGACGACAATCCTTGGTACTTAGAGATCAAGACTTTTAAACTCAGTCCAGCCTCATGAATAGCATCAACCATGATGTGAAAATATGAAATGGTGGTTACATAGAATGGAACACCTACATCAAGGTAAAAAAAAACATAAATGCTAATAATTGTTGACAAATATACAAAACATATTTAAAAGAAATTAAAGATTAATATACTTGTATGTAAAACTATTTACAAATATGTTTGACTATCTTTTTTATAGCGACAATCATAGCCTTAACTCCTTTAAAAGCTTACTTCTTACTTTATCATTATTTGACTTCTATCACCCTACCTATACATGAGCATATTGCCAAACTGATTGTCTGACAAAACTCACTTTCATGGCTAGCCTGAGATGTAGGGCGAGTGTTTTTATCCACATTTGAATGTCTAGTAATAGATCCTCCTGCCCCGCATTCTTCTCTCCTCATCTTCACAGGCATGAGCCTTACTTGCATGCATTGTCCTCCTCATTTGTGCCTCCTCTTCGTCCTCTGAACTGGATAAAGCAATATCAACTTGAACATTTCATTTACTTATTTATGGTTTTTCAGACATGGTATTTTTGTCTCTTCATACGAGCAACTCATCATGCAACCCTGTCATTGTGCAATATGTATCTCCCTTTGTGATGCTCTCTCGGTTACATATCCCCTCATTTCTTCACAGAGCTCTACCGATATCTTGTCATATTACTTCACATTTCCACTAATCCCACCTGTTATTCAAGATAGTAAACATCTCCAATCATTTCTTTCCCATACTAGTTACATTTCACTATTTTCTTGTCAACAATAAGTATATATCCAACTTGCCATCCAACATCACGGTGTGCAAGGGCAACATTCTTTTTCGTCTAACATTTTCCATGCACGTAGAAGAAATAACAACAGTTTGGAAGGGTTGATTAGGTGTTGCACAAAGGGCATGTAGATAAGAATTTCAATGCCTCAAAGGGGCTGTTTGGTATTGAAATGAAAAAGGCCACACAAAGGGAGTTGTCTTGGTTGAAGTTGAGAATCTGCTTGAGAGAGACTTGGCCTGTCGTACAGATTCTAAGAATTCCCAAGACATCACTCTCTCCTCCATCCAAAACAAGGGATCAAGAGCCCGCCCGGGAAAGACTTGGCCCATCTTGTGGATCCAAGAATGCCCGGGACATCACTCTATCCTCCTCAATGGGTAAGGGGGATGTGTATAGAATGAAATAGGGCTGATTAGCTGTTGTTTAGATGGCCAACAAGGGGACAAATGGTAGGCTATGCAAGTAGGGGTGTTCATGGTTTGGTTTGATTTTTAAGTATTTTTTCTCAAACCAAACCAAACCAAACCATCTCCCAAACCAAACCGAACCGAACCGAATTAATTCGGTTTGGTTTGGTTTAGTTCAGTTCAAACCATATTTTATTAAGGTATAGTAGATATATCAATATATAATTTTATTTTGTTTATTTTAAATCATATTCTATTAAAATCTTGTGTATATGTTTATAGATTACATTAATTTTACCTTAATTACTCTTAAAACAAATTTATTTTTATAAGAAAAGATACATAAATACTATCATATATATAACTTAAACTAAAATATTTAATCTAATTCGGGTTATTCGGTTTACCGGTTTGGTTTGATTTGAAGGGTCCTAGAAACCAAACCAAACCGATCGATAGTTCAAACCGAACCAACGTACTAGTTTGGTTTGGTTTTTCGGGTTGAACCGAACAGTGAACAGCCCTATATGCAAGGACTTGTTTGGGTGGCCAGTAAAGGGGCTGTTTAGATGACTTGATTAGGGACAAGTTCATGGGCACTCAGGGGGCCTGATTGCTAAGAGTTTTAAGGCACACAAGGGGCCTGATTGTAGATGTGTTTAGGGGCACTCAAGGAGCCTGGTTGGGGAAGAGTTTCAAGGGGGCACATAGGAGTTGATTAAAAAGATAGCAAGGTTGGTTTTCTAGAGCACATTCAGGTGGCCAGCAAAGGGCTAATTGAGGGGATGCACATGGGCTTTTAAAGGGACCAGAACAACTAGGTTTTGAGGCATTTTGAAATAAAGTGCTACATCTTTTATTTCTCTACTCACCTTGTTCTCTACTCACCTTGTTTTATTTCTCTTTTTCTCGTGCTACAGGTGGTGCTGAAGATGGAAAGACTATATGCCCTTATTCTCGTTCTTCTTTCTTCTTCTCCTTGTTCAGATGGTGTTGGAGGAGGAAGATGATGGTCCTGTTGGTGTTGAAGGTCTCACCAATGATGAAGAAGCCTGCTGCTATTGCAGGAGTTGGCGCACTAACCAGGTGGGCTGGTTGCAGCTGCTGCTGGCGCACCTACTGGAGGAAGCCTTTTTCTTCTTCTTTTTCACTTGGCACACCCAAAATGGGTAGGAGAGCTTCATGACTTGATGCTGAAGACGTTCAAGCAAGATGAGGAAGGGCCGGAGCAAGGTTGATGGAACACTATGAAGCTGAGGGAGCGCTGGAGCAGGGCTTCCGCAGGGTCAGCATGTGTTAGCTTCGACCAAGGCCAAATGGGGGGCCTTTTTATAGAGGATTGGAGACCCATCTGAAGTTGAGGATGAGACTAAGAGATTCGGAGTCCTGAGTCCTAATTCCCAAAGAGTTCTATTTTACTAGACTTTTAATTAGTCTAGACATCTAACCAAGGTGTGGTGTAAGTAAGAAGCAAATCTGGCACACCAGCTCTTACCTTTTAAGAGAGAGTGCACATATGGCAGGTAGGAATGGGTTGAAGTTCGACCAAAGCATGCCTATCGGATGGTTAAGATAAGCCTTGGATGATAAGGCTCAGATGGGATATGGATAAAGGTCAGTTGGGGAGAGTCCTAGTGCAAGAAGACCTCTCATCAGCCATGTGTGTGTGAGATGAGAAGTTGGTGCACCTGCCCCTACATTGTAAGGTGTTGGCGCACCCAATCCTATATTTCAAGGCATTGAACGTTCAATGAAGGTGGGAAAGAGTTGGGTTCGGTCAGATGCAGCTTGGGTTAGCCCAATTTGAGTTAATTTTAACCCGGGTTTGATCAAAGTGCTCCCGATCCGACGGATATGGTAAATCCTGACCGAAATCAATTAAATACACCTTGAATTAATCCCAAAAAATATGGAATGAGCTCTGATGACCATTGATCAGGTGATCCATCAATATGTGTGTCTGAGATCTCCCGAATTGCTTTGAATCTCTGATTTTACCGATTTTCCTGATCAGTGCGATCTCGGCCGTAGATAATGCCAGAAACTATAATTGAGTGCAATTACCTTCTCCTATTGGCCAAATTTTATTTTTCATGCATAAATATTCATGAGATGTAAATTTTGCACCAAGAAATTGAAATTTCCAACCCATGGGTCGATCCAGGAGTTGATCGAACCATTATGCCCTTGGTGTCATTTAACACGGACCATAGTTGTCAGGGCGACAAGGCGCCCTAGGCGTTGAAGGGTACCGATTCCGCTTAGGCGACAAGGCGGCCGCTTAGGCGTCGCCTAGGCGGTCAAGGCGGTATTCAAGGAAGGCTGAGTCGGGAGGTTGTTATATATAAAAAAAACATAAATATAATTATATTTGTTATGTTATAATTGAATATGAGTGTTTTATCAATGCACATAAGTAAATATGATGTGTGTGTGAAAGAGAAGAAAGTTAAATAAATATTTATAAAATTTAAGTATATAACTCATTTATGATTATATAAATTTATATATGTGCAATAGTATAAGTGATAGTAAAATATTGTTATAGTATTATTAAATGGGGGGGGCGCAGAGTAGTCGCGGATCGACCTGCGCGGTCAGGTCGCGGGGGTCAAGGGAATATAATATATGTGAGTAAAAGTGAGACAAAGAGAGAGAGAGGAAAGAGTTGAAAAAGAACTTAATTAAGTATATAATATATGTTTATAATCATAAATCTTAAATATGTATGATAGTATAAGTGATAATACAATATATTAATATATTGAAACTATCATTAAATAAGTGTCCCTTGTGAGGGGTATCAAGGGAGAAAAATCCCTCAAAAACTTTTTTTAATGATGTAAAAATACCCAAGGCGCCTTGCATGGGCGCCTAGGATGGCGCCTTGGCGGGCGCCTTGGGTGCCTTTTTGGCCCCAGACAAGGCGCCCTGGCAAGGCGCCCTTGGAAAGGCGCCTTGCCGCCTAGACGCCGCCTAGGCGGGCGCCTTGACAACTATGACACGGACTTTGGCCAGATTTGATATTCCTTGCATATCTTTCCATCCGGTGGTCAGATTTTTGATTCGTTTTGAGCATTGCCTAGCTCTATCCAACATTGAAAATGTGGTAAAGTTGGAATCTCATGTTAGAGTCCCAACTTGTCCCGAAGCGCCGGGAGCAAAATGGTCATTTTGACCTTCCGGTGTCCGTTTTCCATGTTTTGGGCAATGTTGCGAAGCTCTCGACCAGGGCTATGCAATGAGCACATTATCTTAGCGATTTGTATCATGTAAAGCCATGCCAAGGCATTTCCAAAGCCTATTTGCATCATCTATTCTTGAATTTTCCAAATTTGGGTCAAATTTTTCGTGTCGACTTTGGCATTGCTGAAATCTGTATCAAGCGAGGTAAGCAGAAAAATTTGATGCCAACACATGCCTATGCCGATGCAAACTCTCCAGTGCTATAAAGTTCATGGCAAACTGAGTAGGGTCTGGTCTAACAAGATCATACCCTCCAATGTATGACCTCATAATGTGTAGCAGACGGGGATGTAAATAAATAAAAAAGTGATAGTCTACGCCTGCCTGACAAGTGTGGAAAGTGTCTCTTCCTTGCCTACATCCTCTAATATGAGGTCAATGGAATGTGCTATGCAAGGTACCCAGAAAAGATGTTGCCTTTTCTCCATCAACTTTTTTCCTGCCACCTTGTAGGAGGGTTCATTGTCAGTAACAAACTGAACCACATTCTCCTCCCTAATCTCCTCCACTACGACATCCATCAAGAAAAAAAATATAGTCAACGTTCTTTATTTGGCCTAAAGCATCAACTGACCTCAAAAATATCGTGCCCTCAGAACAATACACCAAGAAGTTTATCATACTCCTCTTGGTGATATATGTCCACCCGTCACATATAACTATGCAACACCTCTCCTTCCATACCAATTTAAAATCATCTATCCACTCCCTCAACTCCTGCACCTCCTCATCTAGCCCACCAGCATATATATGCCTACTGGTCGGGACTTGCATTTCCGGTCCAGCCTCAGCAACGGCAACAACCATGGTCTGAAAGTAAAGACTAGTGGTTGCATATGTTAAGATGCCTACATTAAAGTAAAAAAAATCTATCAAGCATAAACAATGTTAATTAAATAAAACATACATACATGACGTTTTAAGAGTTATATCTACATATAAAAATCATTTTACAATGTGCCTCACTACTCTCTTTGCAGTCGTTCATGTTGCCTTCACCCCTTTCATAGCTTGTTTAATGTTCATATGTGAGGCACTCTGCTTCCTAAAATGATACTCATCAGTCGGTGTAAATCTCATACTACCAGACCGACAAAGTGACTCTTGTCACTCTTCCTCACTCTCCCGGGTAGGTCAACCCAATACTGATCAACCAAAAACAAGGTTAACTCTGGACCCTCCTGCTCTCATCCTCCTCTCTTCCTCCATTGTTGCTACACCCTTGCTAGAATGCATAGCTCTCCTAAACTCAGAGTCTGTGGATGAGTTCTCACTCTCCAACTCCGGTTCGGCTCTTGCCTTGCCCTTGCCTTTCTCTTTATGAGTTGGCACCTCTTCCCTCCTCTCAAGAAGCTCATCATGCAATTCTTCCCTCTATTCAATCCCAATCTCCTGTTGAGAGGCTCCTCCTATAGGGTAGCCTCTCATCTCTTCGCTTTTCTCCATAGGCACCTTATCACATTTCTTGACATTGTCACTTACTCTGGTAATGTGTTGTTTCAACCGAAACACACCCCCATTCATCTTCTTTTCACATCACTTGCATTTGACTCTCGTTTTTTATAGGTCTATCATGTGTAAGTGCTCCCAACTGACGTCAGAAGTATGTGTTAACACTATATCATCATCGTGATCAACCATTACTTATATCTGCAACATACGTAAACAATTCATACCAGCTATTAGACATGCATACAATTAATTTAGGAGTTGTTTGGGAAGAGAACAACCTATTAGACATGATTTTTGGTATGTTAAAACTACTTCGAAATCGTCAAAAACCCGTCAAAATTAATATATAGGCATTCCGATGTTGAAATGGTATTAATAAGATGTTAACGTTGAAGAAACGGCCTGATCGGAGCAATTTAGGAAAAGAACAGCCCATCTAATGGGCAATTCGATATGTTTAAGAGGTAACAGAGTCACCGGAAATGCGTAGAAATCAGGTAATGGGGATTCCAACAAATATATCTTACCATGAAGATTCAAATGATGAAGGAATGGCTTGGACGGAGCTGTTTAAAAAAAGAGTCACCGAAAATGCGTAGAAATCAGGTAATGGGGATTCCAACAAATATATCTTACCATGAAGATTCAAACGATGAAGGAATGACTTAGACGGAGCTGTTTAAAAAAAAGAACAGCCCGTTTAACCAATTACGAAGTCGTCGAAAATGCATAAAAATGAGCGTACAGGGAGTCTGACGAAGAAATCTTACCAACAACTTTCAAATGATGAAAGAATAGCTTGAATGGAGCTAGAATTGAGCTTGGATCGTTAGAATTGGCTGAAGGAATTGTCAAAATCATTGAAGGATCACCGAAATCGTTGAAAGATCATCGAAATCGCCAGAATCAACAACAAAATCGACCGATTCCACTTGGATCACACTGTAAGGGGTTGAATTGAGCGATTCTAGCTAGAATCGCCGCTGGAACAAAGAGATTTGCCTTCAGCCAAGAGTCCTTGCGGGTTCTAGCCGTGAAATGGCCAATTCCGACCTTGATCGATATTGGGTCTGAATCGGACCCGATATCAAACCGTTATCGGAAGTCATATCCTTCCGGCGGAATCAGTTGGATCAACCGATGCAACCGATTCGGACCGATTCCTCCAGAATTCCCAGGGGGATCGGTCCTTCAACCAATAATCGGATCGGAATCGACCAATCTGATTCTGACGATTCTGCAACCTACTCCCCACATATTGATGTAACCCAATATACCCCATTTCTATGAATGACATTTACATGTCAATGTGCTTATATCTATGACTTGTGAGTATGTTTAGGCGGAATGCAAACATAAAAAGATGCAATCTAAATAATCAAAGTTGAAGCATGTAAATGAATGGGTCATAATATATCAAATAAAATTTTGAAATATGATATTTGAATTCATATGATATAAATCCAAGATGTCAAATTTATATTTAAACGAATAAGAATATGCAATAAGTTAAATAAAAAGAATTGGAACATGAATTCAAGTGATTATAAATTCCAACCCAATACCATGAAAATCTGACTTTTTTATTTTTTAACTCTAAGATGCTAGACTTTAAATGAAAAAAAAATCTAATGAGGTATTTGGTTGCACAATAATTTTTTGTATATTTTCATGATAAAAATTTGTATTAAAATAAAATATAAACTAACCAATGACAAAAAAATATCATGTTTGAAATGATGTGAAAACAAAAAAGAATAACTACCATATATAACTAAACAAAGTGAGAGATCACAAGATACAAAAAAGGTGAGACCCTCTTTTTGTCTAAAGAAACACTTTAAAAACATACAAATTGACATCGATGTCAAACACCTCTTTTAACAAGTTTTTTCAAAAAACATAAATTTATAACAAAAAATCAAATTATCATGCAACTAAACACACCCCATAATTGTTTAATATCATGACTTAAAATAAAAAAAACAATGAATATACTTTAAATTCAATATCATAAAATTTATATTTAAGCAAACCTCATTAAGTCCAAGATATTGACACTTAGATTAAAAAAACAAAAGGAGTTGAAACAGACAAACCTCAATACTTTACATTATCAAAAATACATAATACTTATGAAACTTGATCCAAATCATGTCTTTTCTAAACCTTTAGATCCAAATGAACTCTAATAATTCAAAACATAATATGTTAAGATTTTTAATTAAAAAAGTAAAATCTATGCTAAAAATCTAGTAAGAAAGATGTCATTAATATATTGGAATCATAAAATACAACCTCATTAGAACATAATGAAACTCAAATTAAGCTTAGCATACTAAGTTTGCATTACATAGAGTTTATGGGGTTATATAACTCCCGCGTGTATTTGTGTATTGTGGATGTATGTTTCCATTTCTATCAGTAGTTATAACCGTTAATCAAAAATTCGTTCCTTCCGATGAAGAGAGGTCCAAGACAAAATTAAAGGACACAAAACCTTGAAATGTTTATATTTTTATGCATATCATGTATTACGGCTAATACTCACATGAGATATTATTTTTTTTCGTAATAGTATATGTTAGCAAAAAATAATGGAAGTTATCTTCGCAAATGAATGGAAATCAAATACATTTTCAAATGCATGAATAATGTTACACTATTTTAAGGATGGTTTTAAGAACAAGGTTTCACAGTACACAATTTTTTTTCTATCTGATTATCAATCTTTATCAGACTACATACATGTTCAATGGTTAAAAAATCATCAAACTTGCCTGGCATGAACTGTGCAACATAAGAATGGCCTCAGAAAGTCTCCTCCTTTTTGTCTTTTGTGGCAAACTATGCTTCACATAAGGTGGCTGTTTTCCAAAATGAACATCATTCGAAGACGGAGATTTGCATGCTTCTATTACGGAGTTCAGCTTTAGCACAAAGTTGTCCTCATCTAAAGTAAGTCAAACAAGTTTCAATAAAAGTCAACCAAATAGTATATACCATGACAAACTGAAGTTAAGAGTGATGAGTAATGCTGCCTACATTCAAGGACGATATACATGCTTATACATATCAGTGTGCATTGCATGTCATGGCAATATTGGTGTTTAGTAGTAATGCCATTAACATTCTGTCTAATGCACTTCAAGAAATAGATTCTCTAAACTACCCTGCCTTGTAGAAGGTCCATAAATTGAGTATTAGCACAAGTTATTATCCTGAAGCACATTGGGAATTCAAATTTTATTTTCCTAAACAACAGAAGGTACTCCTGCACTACTGCATTCTTCAATGTGACCGTTTTATGACAGAAGCAGGTTTGGTAAAACATTTGTCACGGCCTACTTCTGAAATTTAAAGTTTTATATCACCACACTACCATTGAACGGGCAAACCAAGTTGCTGCTGAGAACTTATTCATAGTTTCATGATGCTCTTAAAAATTCAACACCTTCCTCCATAAAACCTCAACAAAATTTCTTTATACATTTTTAGCAGATTTCTAATTTCTCACCCTAAGTTTGTATGATAAAGCCACAGGTTCAAGCTGTTATCATGAAACTCCTAAAGAAATATTATTATAAAAAGTAAATGGCTCTACCATCCATAGTTAGTTAAATATGGATCAGATATAATACGGTAAAAATACGTTCTGTGTATAGTTCGTTTATACAATTTAAGAAAACAGTCAAATATTTGGACATTCAAAAAGTTCATTACAACCTACATGTAGAGTATTTTAAGGTCATCCACAATACATGCCAAAAATATGTGGCATACAAACTTTTAAACCGAAAATAAGTTAAATAAAGAATATAAATAGGACTCCAAGATCTAAATAAATAAGTACCACTAATTTGTTGATTGACATAGTTTAATACCATTTTAAGTGGCTTGTTCAAGTGCCATGCACTAAGAACTACAATTCTACAATTTAAAACAACTAGGTTATTCTATTTTTTATATCGTAAATTTATTAAAAAGGTAAATTATAATCTTGCTAAGCATACTTTATTTACTTTTATTAATTATAAAATAAATAAATTTAAAAAATAAAGACACACATGTCTGGATAATAAAATGAAATGTTATTAAAAAACTTATATTATCATGCAAAGTGATTGGAAAATTTATTAATGGAGTCAATACAATAATAGTTAATAAAGATTAAAAACAAGAATAATTAATTCTTTTAACTGACAAAGTGTTTTACAAAGATTTTTCCATAAATAAAAAACTAGAAAGTACCAAATATTTTAACAAAATATTTTAATTTTAAGACGTGACTCCAATTAGAGGTGTCAACGGATTCGGGCAATCTGTTACCCTAACCGAAGTCCGAGTTTATTTTCGGGTTTGGGACATAAATAAATATATTTGATAGAAAAATCACTCAGATTCAGGCGTAGACAAATGCGAAAAGTGTTTCTTCGGGTGTGTTTCGGGTGCCCGACATTGCCCCTGATTCTTTCATCGAGATGTCCATATTAATGCTCGGTGTCCATCTCCATGCCCTATTACCGACCTTTCTCTCATCTTTCGGTGGCTGTCGCCGTCCCTTCCTTCCTCCATTGCGCTTGCTCCTCTTCTCTCCTCAATCTTCAAGCCCACCCCCCGCCCTCATCCTGTCCAATCCCTTTCCATCTCCACTTCTACTGTTGAATCAGAGGTGTCCCAAGAAGCCTCCACCAATTCCACCATCCGCTGCCGCCTAATCCTTCTCCAACATGCCGAGAACACTTTGGCTGATAGATCCCTCTGTGGTAATGCCTATCTTCTATGCGTCTCCTCTCTCTCTCTATATATCGATCTTCTTAGTAGAAAAGAAGAAAAGAACAATCTTTTGCATAAGCTTTGGAATGCCCCAACAAGCTGCTCAGCAAAGCAGGGAGGGATGCCGCATCCAAGGTTGTTCGCAAGCTTCAGCAGATGGGTTGGATCCCCGAGCTCATAATATCCAGGTCTCCTTCCACCCAATATGTGCAGTTCTATATTCGATAGTCATCTCTTGGCTTAACTTGTAAAATTTTTGCTGTTGCGAATTGATGAAAAAATCTAGCTCTTTTCTTCGCAATGATGCTGCTCGGACTAAGGAGACTCTTCGAATACGGCGATGCATACGTAGAAAGCGGCAACTGCGGGATGCTGGTGGTCAGCACAACAGATAGGGCAATAGCGCGGCAGGCAAGAGAGGACGTGGGGAAGCAAGGAAGGGGCGACGGGGCAGTGCAATGCGGCAGGATGGGGGCGCTGATCGTGAAACATGTAAAATAGGCGTACAGGGTTTTCGATGAAGAAATCTTACCGACAATCTTCCAAGGACTGAAGAACAAGTTGAATCGAGGTGGATCGAAGCATGGATCGGCGGAATCTCTTGAAGGGATCGCTGGAATCCCAGAATCGGTCTGGGATCGCCGCTGGAATCACCAAAATCGCCCCAGAATCACCCCAAACAGCTGGCATCGAGCGATCCTACGCCGGATCGATCAATTCCGAGGGCGAAATCACTCTGGGATCGTCTACGCCGAAAGGGAGCTCACCGCAGATCAGTTCCTATGTGGGATCGACTGATTCCAGGCTGACCAGATTGATTCCGACCGATCCAACCGATTTAATCCGATTCCCGAGGAATTCCCCCCGGAATCGGTCCTTCCGCAGGGGATCGGTCGATCGACCGATCCAATTCCGGAATTCGCCAATTTCGATCCAGTCCCACCAATTCTGCAATCTATGGATGCCATGGATAAGGCATCGCAAGGTTGTTGGTTCCTGGCCCCCTCACGTGCCATCTCCTCGTCATCTGCCCAAGCAGACACCCCGTCGATGCCTAGTGCCCTCCTGGCAACACTCAGCTACCCACCATAAAATGCCAACTCACCGGACCATGGAATGCAATCTCTCGAAAATCTCTCGAGATCTCCCGAGAATTTCTTTTTCTTTACACGTCTGAGAAACGAGATACCCGAAACGAGAATATCTATATAGTACCTCCGGTATCTTGATTTCCTTCACCTATTACTATCCTTAACTTGCTAGATAGCTTTGTTAAGCTTGTTTCATATATTACCAGATTTATTATGGAATCCAAACAAATATTCATCTAGACATTATTATTTGATAAAATTTTAAATTTTAAAATTGTTTACTATATATGTACAATTGACTCAAGATGTCATCAATTTCCTATACATATTGTTCAAGATGAAGCTTCGGTCTAACATAAGATGCCTTGTATGCCTCCGGTTAATGGTAGTTCACTCTCTGTATTTCATTTTTAATCCTCTCATAACTTATTTGATGTAATTTGAGTTATCTTGTCTTTTGAAGAGATTACATGACATTTTACATTTAAACATGCACATTGATTGGTATTTCCAAGATCTAATCATGTGATTTCTCCGAGATTTTTTCATATCAATCTCTATGAGATAAAATCGAGATGCGAGATGACAATCATTGGGTAATGTATACTCTACATAAATGAAATCCAAAATCCGATCTCTCGAGAATTTTTTGAGAATCTCGCGAGATTTCTTCTCTTCCACCCTTCTGAGATGATGCCGATATCCGAGACGGCAATCCTTGACCGGACCACATCCTAGCCGTCATTCCCCGGTAGTGTGCTACTAGATTGAGATCAAGAGAAAGAGATAAACATAGACATTGAGATAAAGAGAGTACCTTAGTAATTTAACAATTTTATGTTAAGTTAACAGTAAAAATAGCAGAGTTAAATTTTATAGACCTAAATGAAAATAGAGTCAAATTTCAAAGAATCAAATAATTGTCAGAAATTCAGGGATAAATGTGGAAAATAGAAATAAGCATAATTTCAAAGAACTAAATGTAAAGATGCCAATATATATATGATTGTATGTAAAACTCAAGTCTACATTATATTTTTTATAGTTCTCACTATATATAATGAATATTGTATGTATATATGCATATAATATACACCTAGGTGGCCATCTTGTCACCTAAGTGAAAATTTCAACACTGAATGTCTTGGGCAACTTGTCGCCCCGACAACTATAATTAATAATGATGAATGATCAAAGCTTGACCATTAAGAAGCCACTTTAAGAACTTGGTGGCCAAATATAGATAAATTTCTTGTTTTTGAGTCTTCTGGTCGTGAATAACTGAATCAAAGTTATTAATATAAGGATTGCAAAAGATCCTTAAACGTCAAATTTCTAGATGTTGCACATTTTGTGAATTGAGGACAAAAAGAAAGATGTAGATCAATGGCAATAAGTAACAGATCATAAAAAGATCCAATTACATGTCAAGATTAAAAAATGTAAAATGTAAATCAATATAGAAACAAAAAGGCCAATTATATTGTCCACTGTACCAGTTAAGACTTTCAGAAGATTCATCTCACATTGGGCAATCTCATCTTCCAATAGGCGTTGCTGATGATGCTGAAAATTTGGAAAAATGACATACATATAGACATTAAGAAACTCTACAACAGAAACAGAACAAAGACTACTCCAATGGCAATCTGCATATCAGAAAAATATACCAGGTATTCTCGTTTTCTCTTAAGAGCCTTCAAAGATGCCTCTGAGAGATCAGCTTTCTTTGATTCCATCAACAGATAAAATTTATCACTGTTTTGGCATTCCAATGATGCCAAGTTTAGCTGAGGATTAGAAGGAGCAGGGAGAAGAGGAATATCTGCAGCAGAAGCACCACTGTGCTCTGGTAAGTTAATGTTGCCTTTGTCATTTTGTGGTGACAGTGAATGTGTACGTACTGCACCACATGATTCCTTAACAAAACTGTCTGAGTGAACCTGGAAGACCAAGACCATATAAATTAAAAGGGAAGAGATAGGAGTCTCGCATGGGTCGGAAGGAAACTCTAGATCCATGCTATCGTCAAGAATAATATCATTAGCTCAAACCTGTTGTTCCAGCTTAAAGCACACTATGAACCATTGCTTATCAAATATGGAGAATAATAAAGGTAACTTGTAAGATAGTATATATTTCTTTTGGAGATGACTCCCAAAATAGAAACTCAAAGTTTTTCTAGGGTGCGCACAGTTAGGCTTGACCCAATTTTGGACCTTTTTTTAAAACCAAACCAAACTGCTTCAATTCAATTTGAGACCAAAAATAAATTCAAATTCAAATTTTACTGTTTTTTTTACTTATAAATGTTATTTTATTATAAAATATATAGATTCATTTTTATTAACAATGTAGTAATATTTTTATTATATTTTAATTTGATTGGTTTGGTTCAATTTGAAAGAAGAGAAACTCTAAACATTGAACTGAACCAGTGCTTCAAATTGAAGTTATTGAACCAAACCAGTCGGCTCAGTTCAGTTTGGCAGTTTGAACCATTTTATGCACACCACCAAGTCCCTCATTCAGAACCAAAAGTAAGAAAAACCAACAAGGAGCAATGTTTTCAAAATTAGCCAACCCGGATTGGTATCGGCAGGTGACTTGCTCTACTGTATGTATGTTACACACAAAAAGTTGCAGAAAATTAAGCATTTAAACTTGAGGTCGCAGCATTGTTTCTCACCGCACTTCCTGCTTCCTTCTCCACAAAATAGTATTTTATTGGCTAAATAGTTTAACTCCTGTAGTCCTGTGCCAAGATTGATGCACTTGCTTGTAGTTCTATGGGGGAAACATAAAAGAAATATCTTAATAATATTGAGAAAATGGCATTGTTATGGTGTAAGGTTCTTTGAGATATATTTTGGTATTCATTCTGCTTGGCTAGAGATTTTCCCCAACCAAAGCTTCAGTTTAACTAAAATTCATCCTGAAAACTATTATTGCAATTCAAACTCTGCACCGACAAACAATGGCTGATTCACACTCGTCTGTTGAACTCATTGAACATGAGACAGTTCATTACTATTCTATGTAGCTGCACATGTTCCTGATTCACAATCTCCATATTAGCAATGCAGTCAGTCTCCAAATTTGGAAGCCTCTCTAGTTTGTCCATTGTAGTACTAAGCTCCATGGCCTTATTTCTAAATAATAAAAAGTACAGAAGCAAAGAACTAGCAAAAACTACCAAACTCAGTGTATTTCTAGGAAACAAACATTCAATGAAAAAGAAACTTATATACCTCCTCCTTAGAGTCATCATCATTTGAAGACAATTTGCTGATGGCGGAACCTTTTCCTCCCTTCTCTGCTAGGTCACTTTCACTCTTCAAGGCCCCAGGTTTATACTTACTTGGTGTAGTCTTTTGGCATATTAAGGGAAAATCAGGTGGTTTGATCGTGCAATATGAACTTTTTTCTTTCTTGCTGACAAGAGCAGTTTCAGTATTGCTTACTATTTTTCCTGGTGTTTCCACAGAACACACAGTCAATAAAGATCAACTGTCCATTCTTTTGTCAGTAGCACTGTTGTCGAAGCGGGTGCTTAAGCACCAAAGCAGTTTTGTACACCCTGAGCGGAGCTCCACTTTATCAGGGTGTAAATAAGCACCCGCTTTGGGCACTCTTAGCAAAGCACCCAAAGCGGGCACTTTGTTTGCTTAGTTTACTTACTGGATCCAAGACTTGTTCTTCGGTTCGATGAATTCAAAGTCAAGTGAAAAGTTGATGATATTCAACAGTGTGTGTGAACATTTGATAACAATATTTCTTCAGTATATGATAAGAAATTTTCCCTTTGAGGGATTGTCAATTTACATATAAATTTTATTTGTCGTCTTATTAGTTTATTGATTGTTTTAGTGAAATGATAAAATTTATGTCTATCTATGCCTCATTGTTTTATTCTATTTGGTTGACCGACCATGGACTGTCCCAACTAGTCTTACCGCTTAAGCGAGTGCTTAAGCGGTAAAGAGATCCTTGGTCACTTTAGTCATTTTGTCACCTTGACAACTATGGTCAGTAGTACTACCTTTCTTTTCAACAACTGCTGTTTCAGCATTCTTTACCGTTTTCCCCAGTGAATCCACAGGACACCCAGTCAAAAGAGAACCACTACTCAGTTTTAAGTCAGTAATACTTCCTTCTTGAGCTTTGTCATCCAAATCTCTTTGCTGCATGGGGAGGAATGGAACATCATCTCCATTCTTTTGTCTGCATGAAAAATCACATTTTTAGCTAAAAAAAAGAAATATGATAAATTGACATCAGAAGCATTGAAAGTTTTCCCATTGTTGAGAGATGGAGAAATAACTGAGGTTTTAATACCTGAGAAACCAGTGGGAGAGAATGTCTGCATAGGGTAACAAGTGGAAATATTCAACCATGGGAGTAACAAAGAGATTCTTGTCTATAAGAATGTGGCCTTGTAATCTGCATTTGTGCACCGCACATTTTACACCAATGGGAAAATGTTCAATGCACTTTATAAAGTTGAAATTAACAGAAACTGAAGTTCGCAAGCTTTTGGCTTATCCATATTTTTTATCATGTGAGACTAGTTAAAACCTCAGTTACGTACAAGTTCTTGAGATGGCAAAGGAGATCAAAATACTTATGGGATTTCCAATGCAAAGACATAATTAGGCGAAGAAAAACCTTTCGAGCACCACTTCAATGGAAAAGTTTGCCATCTTAGCTATTTCTATTCCTGTATACTGCAGCACATAGAACATAGTCATTGATCTCAGTTGACTTAAAGAGTATACGGTATGCTTTTCAAGAACAGTCAACTGCTCCCTAGCAATACCTGCATGTGACAGGTGAATGCTGAGGCTAAAAAATTGTAGAATAAGAATGATAACATGAAAAAATACAGAGCATTTGAGCGGATTCTGGATCATATAAATAGAAATAAAAAATCTATGCAACTCATCATTCAGATCAAAGCATAAGAAGAATATACCACATCTCGAGGAAATCCTCAAAAGTCAACAAAACTCACCTGCTTTTTCTTGGAGAGATGAGTAAGCAAAATGAAGTATATTGTCATGTTGGTCACCTCCCATATGTTTATTTGCACCTCCATTTTTGCCTTTAGCACTTGGTGGAAGATCATTTTTCTGGTTATAAAACAAACCCTCAATTTCTTCTTCAATGAGGGACCATACACCCTTAGTTATGGAAGAGAATTGGAGGAAGCAGTTCGTCCTTGTAGAATCCACTAAAAGAACTGCAACTTTGGATATAGGCCAACTCTCCAAAGATGAAATGCCTTTTAACTCTTCTAGTCCAGTGCAAATGTTACAGGCATTCCAGACAGCCTTCTCTGTCGTAGAGAATTTTTCTGTGTCGTGTGGTATGTTTTCAGGTGCATGCATGACTTTCATATATGCCGTCAGGTTTGGTTTGGCAATTGAAGCTGACTTACAAAAAGATTTGAAGTCCAAAAATTCAAGCTGTGAAAACTGTTTACGATGATAATAGTTGTAGAGTACTACAACTGCATGAATCTATATAAAAATAATAAAAAATGTGTTATTTCTTGAAATGAAATGTAATAGTTATTAAAAAAATTCCATGTTTAAGTTAGAAAACTGGAAAATCACATTCAAAGAAATAAGTATACACGTATAAAGAGATGAAAAACTATCAGAACAAGCCTCACAACAGAATCCCAAATGGGGAAATGAACCCTCCTTGTAAGAGGGAAGATGAAACACTCATTTCATGAACTTACAGATGGACTGCACATGCTCTTTCGCATAAAAGAAATGGTAATTTGGAATTCCTTATTTCTTGTCAGCATGTAGTGGAGTTCATTTCTTCCCATGAGACCCAAAAGGTGGCACGAAGGTCTGATCAGCATAGGCCACAGTCTCCCTTGCACATTCAAGGCCTGCTAGTTTGGTGACATACCTGCCATTGTTTTACACTTTCATGCTATTCAGTCTATTCACAGGCAGCTTGCAGACCACAAGAACAAACAAGAGAAAGCAACTATGTGAATCATTAGGCCTGCTTCACCTCTACATAGGCAGCAAAATGCAGGTCGTGAACGCAAGCAATCTAGCATATGTTCTCTTCCAATGAGCTTTCTTGCTAGAGAAATTTCACCACAACAAAACTTTTTGGTTGCCACGCCTGTGCACCAAGCAGAAACCGTGCTCCATTGCCAACGACACTACAAGGCCATATAACTTACAAAAAAGACACCAGGCAATTCTTATCTACCAGCTCATCCTTTTATCAGATACTGGTAGGAATTTTCTTTTTTTTTTTTTAAGAATAACGTGCACTAAGGGAACTAAAAAGCTTCAAAAAATGTCCAGAAGTTCACGAGCATTAGGGCTCGTAATCTAGATAACTGGTAGCTGGTTTTAGAATTAGGAAAAAGTGACCAAGCGCAATGAGTTTCAACATCTCTGAACTGTCCTCGGAAGCCGAACTCCATCTACGCCACTTATGGTCATTTTCACAGAACGGGCCATTATTATCTATCTCGTCCTAGAGTTGCTACTCGAATAAAAAAAAGGTCCGAAAGCCAAGCGAGAGAACTTGCAAGAATACGCTCGGAGCACCGAGCCAGGGGAATCGGATACCTGCTTCGCGACGCTCTCTTCCTGGGTGAGGGAGGGGACAACCGAAAAGCCTTCCGGCAGGAGGAGGGGTTCGACGAGGTGATCCATCAGAGCCTGGATGGCGCCCTCCATGGGGACGCAATCGGAGCAATCGGAGCACGACTCCATGGTTAAGCAGTCTGATCAAGGTTGCTCCCACCCTCTCGGAGCAGAGCTGCAGAGGCGAGGGAAGCTAGGGTTTCGACACGAGGAAGGGGTAGATTCTCTCCGCCCTCCAACCCCCTCTCGTCCCGCCTTTCCAGCTCCTATGTATCGTTTCTCAATCTCATGAATTTAATGGCGCGAAAACTCGTACCATGCGTTTTGACAAAAATATGCTTCATACCTCCACGTCCCCGAAGAAAAAGACAATTACGCCCCTCCTTTCGTCTTCTTTCATCGGCCACCCTCTAATAATTCGCCTTTGATTTAAGAAAACGCTTCCCACCTGTTCCATCAGTCTCCGGTTCTGCATAAGTACAAAATATTTCTTTTAGATGTCTAGATTATCCGATTATTTGATTCATTCGGTAGTTTATATAAAATAATTTAATAACTTAATAACTTAATAAAATCAATAATAATTATTTTATTATTTTAACATATACAGAAAACAAATGCACTCATTAGATGACTTATATTAATTTCAGGATAACTTAACACTCAATTTATATCAAATATAAGAAATCACAACAATGTTATTTTTTAACCTTTTTATCTTATCTTAAAACTGTTCATGAAGGTGCAACTTTTATGAGCATCTTTTGTGTAGGTTTATAACGTGTATTTTTTTTTATTTTTTATCACTTAAGTTATTTTTTTAAATTTTGAACTATTAGATCATTATATATTATTTTTATATATATGTAAACTAACCGTTAGTTCTTTGGCAGATAACACAAAATAGTTTGGTGAAAATTTTTATTTATATTTTGATGATGAATTGTATGAAATCTTACGTGAATGGAGCTTTGGTGCTAATAATATTTTCTTTTCTTTCTCTTGTTCAAACTATTTTATAGAGTTCCATGGAGTGTTTACGAGATGTTTAGTTGCACAATTTTTTATATTTTAATAATAAAAAATTATATTAAAATAAAATATGATTTAACCACCAACAAAAAATTATCACATTTAAAAAGATGTGATAACAAAAAGAGTAATTATCACATATGACAAAACAAAGTTAGAGACCAAGAGATAAAAAATGTGATCCTCGTTAAAAACATAAAAATGTAACAAAAACTTAAATTATCATGTAACCAAACACCTCATTAACTTTTAGTCATAATTTTTTCCCAATCAACTAATCCAATCTCAGCTGATTGATAGAGCTTTTTAGAATCCTTAATTTGTCAACAGTCATTATTTCGATGAATGGATAAGAAGTGATTAGTTAGATAACATCTGCAAAAGAGAATGACCGGAAGATCGAGCTATTTCCTATCCACCGACCTCTTTGAGTTTCTTTGAATAACATAAAGGTTCTTAAGTTTTTTTTAATAGATATAAATAAATTAATAATATATTATATATGATGAGATATCTATGTTTACAAATGATATTACATCGACAGATGATACAGAAACAAATGAATATAAAGTTAGAATCATTAATTGATCCCTTTTATCACACATATCTCTTTATCTGATTTATCCATTGTCACGCCCCGGATTTTTAACTTGCACAGCAGGATAATCCGACGACGCGACCGGGGAAAATTAACCCCGTAAAAACATCGGTTTGGGAAATATGAAGACAACTAGGTCCCAGTTCATACATCCACAGAATCAAATTAAATACATTGTTATGCTATAATCTAAACAAATCTAATTACCATCTAAATTACAAGAATCATCCAATTTGCTTTCTTGGGAATCAATCCACCACGCTTCTGCTGCGCCAAACCTGATTACCTGAAAATTGATAAGAGGATTGGGATGAGTACGACGACTCAGTAGACACCCCATCATCCGCCAAATCGGATAGCCAGAAGGCCCTAGATGTTAATTAAATAGGTACCCAAACCTACACCAATTATATGAAAATATAGGCTAGTCAATATATTAGATATATGACTTAATCCATGTGTTTTACACCACCAACCAAAGCCTATAATCACACCAACCAGCACCTATATGCATCATAACATGACCTAGAAAGATGGTATGAACACATGCATAGACACCTACTATATGCTCCATATGATGATATACTACAAATGAGACACACCATACATACACTATGCAAAATAACCTGATACTTGACAAAATAAAATACTTCACTAGACCATCTATACCATACCATGCAAAATACATCTATCCTCCAACAAGAATCACATTCACACATGCACCTATCCTCTAATAGATGCACATATCATGTACACATATTTCCATTAGCAAGGAATGCGTCGTCTTGCCATCTCAACCAGCTACCACCAGATCTATCATATATAAATACCATATACTAATCGAAATCCCATAGTGCACCTAGGCAGTGGTGGCACGTAGGATGCCCGCGGGATCTGGGATCGAAGGATGCACCAGACGGTTCTAACCCCTCGCTGCCCTCGAGTCACGACTAACTAGTCTGGTGTAGCTCAGTTTTCCATTCACAGTTTCGATGCATCAAGCATCCACCTCAATCATGCCATGCCATGATCACCAATATGCAAGATCAATAAACATCAACAATACTATGCCATGACATAACAACACGTACTATGAACATTTAACTCGAATATATACACAACCAAGTCATGTTAGACAACCATGCCCCAAATGAACTAAAATGAGACAATATCAACATATAACTACCTAAACATGATTGAACATGAATATAACTAGGTGCCGGAAGATTAATCACCAAAACCTCTAATTTTTGTTAACCTATGATCACAAACATAACAAGGTTCACTTGTTCTATATACACTAATATACAACCGGATGACAAATTAAAAGAACCAATATTACACTACTACTAAGTACGATCTCATATATATACATAAACAACGACAAGCACCTATCAACACATATTACTATGCATCTAACTAATTAACCCATGTTAACTCACAAATTACGCAAAACGTAACTACACACCTCCTTAATAAAAAGGCCAATTCTATAAATCATGGAGAATTAAAATAGAAATTTTAATGATAGTAGACACGTCAAGGATGCCTACCGGAATCGATGTTGGAGAAATCGGGAACCGGCGACCGAAAAGGATATCGAACGTCGGCTACGCGATGCACAGCTTGAACCGATCGAAAAGGGTTAATTCTCACCACTTAGGTTGCTGGAAAAAGAGTATACACAAGGAAATATAAACTGTTGGATCATGAGAAAAATTTAGAAAAATAATTGAAGAGCATAATGATATGATATGGCAATAGATAGGAGAGTGAGGGTGATAGGATAGGAGAGAGAATGCTCACGGCGGCGGATAGGGGGGCGGCGCACGGCGGGCGCACGGTGGGCGCACGGCGGCCGGGAGAGGCGCACGGTGGCGCCGAGCGCGGGAGGCCGTGGCGGCGCCGACCGCACCGGGGGCGGCCGCGCGGAGGCGCGCGTTGAGCGAGGGCGGCTTCGACCGTCACCGCGGCGGCGGCGGCTGGCTGGCCGCGCGAGGGCGGGGGCGGCATGCGCAAGGAGGCGCGCGGCGGCGTTTGAGCATGCGGCGGGCGGCGGCTTCGGTCGCGAAGCGGCGCAGGTGGGAGAGGCGGTGGCATCGCGCGGGGAGGCGCGCAGCAGATGGAGGCGGCTTCTGCCACGGCGATGCAGGACGGCGGGCGGGACAGCGCGGGCGGGTGGTGGCGGTTGTGCGCAGTGGAGATCGGCGACGGCCGCAGGAGCAGCGGCTGACTGACCGAAGGGGGGGGGCTTCGCACGGACGCACGGCGGCGTCGACCAGGCGGCGACAGCGCGGCTGTTTCTGGAGGAGGAAACGGTGAAGACGTGATGGGAAGGAGGAAAAAGAGGTAACGGTGGAGGGTAATTAGGAAGAGGTTATTTAAGATAGTAACACTCAAAGTTTGTTTTAAAAAAATTATTAACTTAAATAAATAAAAATTTGATACATTACATCCATTCTTCAATCCTCTATGCACATATATCCATCTATCTTCCAACTCTTGTGTGCATTGATACATCCATTTTTTTTTTCAATCTAACTATTAATCTCAAAAATCAACTTATCTATCATATATCTATCCATCCTTTCTTAATTTATGTAACATATCTATCCATCTTCTTATTGAAATCATATCACCGTAACTCTAATCAACTAAATAGATTATCCTTAATATGTACCACTGGATATCATCTAAATCCAAGAATCTTTGATTCTCCTACAAAATCCAAATTGACGCGGGATTGATCAAAATCCAACCATCCAATATCAGTATCCTTTGGCAAATTAAAATTCAAACCTCAAATATATAATTCAAACCCTCATTCATATTTAAGATCATCAATTTTCAAAAGGACCGATTTTGATTCATCCAAACCGACATCCTATACCCAGGCAGGTCAAAATAGACCTTCCGACTGGGTTATTGCTCTGATACCAACCTGTCACGCCTTGAATTTTCTCACCTGCATAGCGGAATGAATTTGGGTACGAGACCGGGGAATTAACCCCTAAACTACGTCGGTTTGGGAAAATTAAAGAACTAACAGGTCCCAGTTCATTAAAATAAATAACTCAATCCAAAAATAAATCATACCTTGATTTCAATAAACCAAATTCTTTAAATCTCTTATGCACTAAACCTGATCTACTACGCTTCTACTGCGCTACCTGATTTCTTGAAAAATGTTAAAAGATTTGGAATGAGTCACACGGACTCAGTAGGACTTATACCCAACTTTCCTAATATACTAACAAATATAATTGCTAATTATATGCATAAACCAAACCCATCAATTGCTATAATATTATATAGGTTATTTATCATGTTTATTTATTTAAATGGGATTTCTTTCACCAAATTACCCATTTAAACATGCCTCTACATGAACTTGGCTACCAACTAAACTAAACTATATATGTTTATGCATCTAGACCTGCATGAGCCAACTGTACATGCTTTACTACCATTTTCATTTCATGTGTCTGAGTAAATCATATGCCATACTTGGACCTCTCAACTCCAGCTCTAAATATATATAAGAAGTACCGTATACTAAGCTAGATCCTCAGTACACCTAGGCAGGGCATACTTAGGATAAACCGCGGTATCCGGGATCGAAGGATGCACCGGATTTCACTACGTCATCTGCTGCCCCATTACCACTAAAGTAGGCTGGAGGACCTCAATAAGTAAAAGCCATATATCTACTCAGACAAAACCAATTCAATCAGCCAGATATGTCAATTATCCAGTCATGCACAACCATTTCATTATACCAACAATTCATGCAATAGACCCAATCAGAACAGAATATGCAATATCATATCATTCACATAATTCAATTTTACACCAATTTATGCAATTGACCCAATCATAAAATAATATGCAACATGATTGGGCATATTAACTTCAATTAATCACAATTCCAAATCAATTAATCAAATAATGCACTTTACATGATCAGACAACTATTAATATTAATTAACCATGTTCCATAATTATCATACCATCAATTTCCATTATAATATAAATATTAATGATTTAAGATCATTCTACACATGAATCGGATACAATTATAATCATAAAAGGTCAGAAATCATTTCCACATAACAATTCATGTCATTCATAACATAAATCAGGTATAACATAATCATAACAGGTCATATTTCAATTTTTATGAATTAATACAACCAATCTAATTAATCATCACAATATATCTAATTTAATAATTTTTTAAACCACATTAATTAAAAAATGCATCTAACTAATGCAAATCATGAAACTATGCATGAATGACATGATAAACATCTAACTAATCACATGCAGACAATTAAATACATAACCATCATTAATTCATCATTTTCTAACTAATAATCTAATAATCATATTTTAACACATTTAATTACAATATCATGTGCTAAGGATGAGTTGGGATGCCTACCTCAAGGAGTCCAGTGAATTTTCGAATCCAGAAAACCCAAATCGGTTTAATCACAAGGTAAACGAGTCGATTGCAGCACCGGGGTATCCTCCAATCCTACTGGCATTAAAAATGGTAAAATGGTTAATTAACTCACCCAATTTAATTAATAAAATAATTAGGAGGAGAGAGAGGGAGTTAATCAGGAGAGAGAAAGAGAGTGCGAGAGAGAGAGAGAGAGAGAACGGAGAGAAGAGAGAGAGGAGAGGAGAGAAGAGAGAATGCGATAGGGGGAGGAGAGAGGCAGGAGGGCGGCGCAGCCGCATGCGCCGACGGTGCAACGGCCGCCGGCGTGGTTAAAGCGAGGGGGGGAGAGAGAGGAGAGGCGGGAGGGAGAGAAAGAGAGAGAGAGAGAGAGCCCGAGGGCGCAAGAGAGAGAGGAGGAGAGAGAGAGCCCGCGCGCGGCGAGAGAGGGAAGAGAGAGAGAGAACCCGCGCGCGGCGGGGGGGGGAGAAGAGAGAGCCGGAGAGGGGAGCGCGCGGCGGAGGGGGAAAAGAGAGAGAGAGAGCGGGAGCCCGAGGGAGAGCGGGAGAGGGGAGAGCGGGAGAGGGGAGCGCGCGGGGAGGGAGAAGCACGGCGGCGGCGGCGGCGGTCGACGGCGTTGATGTCGACGGCGGAAGAAGAAGAAGAAGAGAAGCGGGGGGGGCGGGGTTGCGGCGCCGGCCGCAACGCCAGAGGGGAAAAGAAGAAGAAGAAGAAGAAGAGGGAGGAGAGGCGGTCGCGGCGGCGACCTCACGATGGCGGCTCGCGGTGGTGAAGGCGACGACGGCGTCGACAATGAGAGGGGAGGCAGACAGCGACGGTCGGCGGCGAGGAAGATGAAGAAGGAAACGAGGAGGAAGAGGAGCCAGACCGGGGGGACACAGGGCGACGGTAACAGCGATGGCGGACCAAGACGGTGAGGCGGCGAGGCAGCGAGGCGGCGTCCGGCGGAAGAAAATGGGACGGAGAGACACAACGGAGAGGCGGTGGAGGGGGGTACGTGGTGGATGGTAAGAATTTTCATTTTTTTTAAACTCCTTCCGTTTTATTTGTTTTCCACGGTATTACACCAATCTTCTTTGAATTTGGTCAAACGACTTTTCTAGAGTGCATGAAAATAATCTGAATTCATGTTTGGTCTTGTCACTAGTCAACCAAAACTATCAAGGCAAGAAATCAAGAAAAAGCTGGCCCGATTGAGCGACATGTCCAGTGTTTTTTTTTCCGGGAGGGTTATGCACGTGATAAAATACGTACTGACCAATCAATTGATAACAATTCGCATATTGCTATATTTAAATTTTTGGTAGAATTGTAAAACAAGTAAGACAGTTGGTTGCACAGTAAAATTTATACACCGATAAAAAGTTGTATTAAAATAAAAATATAAACTAATCAATATCATAAATTTATTATCTTTGAAAATTATAATAACAAAAAATGAATATCATATATGACTAAATAAGATTGATGGGAGTGATTTTTTAAAAATTTAAAATTTTAATCTTCAATGAATAAGTCAATAAAAAAGATTTAGAAGATTTTTTACTTCTGTCTTTATAAAGAGGATCGATGTAAATATTGAAGACGTAATGAATGAAAAATTGTTGGAGCTTCGGCTGAGTTTTCTCACCCCCTTCGGACTTTTTTTTAAGCTTACTTTTGAAAACTTATTAAACGGAGTAGCACACTTTGAGATGATATCAACGAAAAAGCATCTTGGTCATAAAATGTGACACCAACTTTTTGTACGGGAGCATTTAATGTCGCATGTATTGTCGTTCCGAACCGCTGACCACTTTTTCTCTTTGTTTTCATAAATTTTTAAATTTTTAAATTTTTATTTAAAAATATTATTTTCTTTATAAACGTTTCAAGATCATTCTAAAAATTTTAAAATTAATTAAAATTAATTTTAAACGTTGGTAACTTTTATAATTATAAATAATATATTATGCTAAATTACTTATTATAACATATTTAAAGTATTCTTATATTTTAAAAATAACTATTATATCTAATTTTAAAGTATTAATATCTTTCAAAAAGAATATTATTACTTTTTGGTTGGTCTTGTCATGAAAAAAAATTATAAACACCAGGACAGCATCATGGGGCCAAGCACCATTTTTATAAACACCAAGGTAACAAAGTTTATAAAGAAAATTCTTAAAACAAATAAACTTAAAAATATACATTTATTTTTTAGAGCAACTTGCTCTATCATACGCAGATCTTCTACAAATAGAACAATGATAGTCTATTCGATTAGAATTTCAATTCATGATCATTGGCAATCTATTCTTTCATGATTTGCCTGTTGCTCACTTAACTGAAGGAGGAAAAATGGGGCACCACATATCTACGTCTATCAAAGTTTGGCTAGTTACGATTATCCGAAATAATATGAAACTCTCCTTGATATGCATCTCGATATCGAGCAGCTGTTTATCATACAGAAACATATTGATAATGATCCCAAGTTGTTGACCCTAATGCAAATAGTGCATGCTTGCATGGTATATGTTGAAGTTGAAATTGTAAACAAGAGCATGTGACAAAGCCAACTTGCTAGACATCAATTTTAAAATATGTCCACACATGTTATTAACTTCATATTAGCAGTAATTGACTCTAGCTTGTACCTTGAACTCTCTACTCTTCATTTCATTCTCATGCATCAATTTCTCATATGTTGGTGTTAAAATTGTATCCAAGTAAAAACCAATAGCTCGATGATGATAGAATAGCATCCTTAACCTATGATATGTCATGTGGATTAAAGCATTAATAGGTAAACCTTTTGCTACTTTTAAAATATTATTTAAACATTCTGCATGATTTGTGGTTGTGATACTAAATCTCTTTCTTTCAACATAACATATTGTCCATTGTTCAGGGTGCACTTTAAGAAGGTAGTTATAAGCATGCTTATTAATATCTCGAATTTGCTCCTTTTCTCATGTATATTCTCTTGGATCAAATGTGGAATCTACCCTTCACATTCTTTTATATAGCTCTTTACTTAGAAAATGCCTTTGAAGATTTTGACGATAATGTCGAAGACAACAGCGATGAGCTACATATGGAAAATACTTCTTTATACTTTCTTTAATACTAGCATGTCTATCCGATATAATACACATAGTGTTGCAACGTTCTTGTACAGTTAGAATAAAATATAATAACTATTCAAAAAACCATTCTCAATATTTATTATTCTTTGAATCTATAATAGCAAATGCTAGTAGGAAAATACCTTGATTGTTGTTAACTCCAGAAGTTGTTAATTGTATTCCACGATGTTTACCATGCAGAAATGCACTATCTACACATAACACTAGCCGATAATATCTCCAACCATCTATAGATGGTTTAAAACTTTAAAATATCCATTATAGACATTGACTATTTTTCTTCACATCTATATGAGTAAATTGATCTGAGCATAGTTTATTTTATAGCTTCCATATATCTAAAAATATTATAGTAAGAAGACTCTCAATCTCCAAAAAAACTTACAAAATGTTTTCTTTGTGCATCCCAAGTTTTCATATAAGATATTGTCACATGATATTGCAATTCAACCATATCCTTAATTTTCCTCTGTCGTATATCTAAACGAGACCTTATAATTGGAAGAATCATACGGCATATCATGCTTGAAGTTAATTGTCTATGACAAACATTTTGAAGTGGAGTATAACACGTATTATTAGAATCATACTTCATTATTTTCCAAGCTCCACTTGCTTTTTTTGAAACAATAACATGAAATTGCCAATTGCATTGATCCTTAACAATACAAATTAAAATAAGTTTTGACTTTGACGACTTGTCAATTTTAAATTTACATTTCTTTTTATGGACCATTCGGCAATCACATTAATAAGATCTTCTTTTGATGTAAATATCTCTCCTTCTTTAAATGCCTCTATTTCATCAGTCATATATCTATGAATGCTCGAAATATTTACTTTTTCAATCCAATTATCATCATCATCATTTTCAAAAAATTCACTATTAACATTAGTATTGTCTATCTACTCAGGATTAACATGACTCTCAAATTCATTAACAAAACTTACAGTGTCAACATTGCAATTTTTACTTATTTCTTGATCATCTGATGAATATTCAACTGATATTTCAATTCTCTCTTCATCTGATTTATCTTTTGTACATTCAACATCTCTATGTTGTGTATTTTGAATCTCATTTAGGATAAATCCTTGTCTACTTGAACTCGGACCGGCACCATGATACGAAGTTTGAAAACTATAAAGTAATTCACTCATATTAAGTTGGTGTTGGTTCCTAAATATAAACAACTTTGATTATCAATTTTTACAACCAAAAAAATAATCACAAATTATATATTCATTTATAAAATAACAACTTACCATGAAAAAGAACCATGTGTTTCTTTCTCCACATGTAATACTATCAAGTTGATATGACAATACTTTAATAATATAGAGCACGTCTCATCATCTTTAACATCAACTACAAAAATATCTACTCTAAGAAAATTATATAAAAATTTTAAATGAAATTTACATTGGTTACAATTAATTTTGTCAAATATCATCGTTTTGAAATCTTCAAAATTAATTGTGGACGGAACTTTAATAGTTTTTGTTGGCCTTTCAAATGTAATCAACAAAATTACATTTGATGAATTCATTGTGAAATACCTCTTTAATTTTTTGTAAAAAATAATAAATATTTTTAATATAAAAAATTATAATACTAATATATATTAAAATATAAATATATACTTGAACACCAAAAATCCTTTTCAAAAAATTTTAAAACTAAGTTAATTAACTAAGTTAAGATGCGAGAGGATAGTAAATTTGGATAGAATCGGAGAATGAACTTGGAGCACATTTATAGGGGTTGGGAGGAAGAAAAAATAAATAAGTAAAGTGTAGTGTCCATTCACAGGTGAGCTCGCTGTACACACAGTCAAAGCTCGCTGTACACAGAGTCAAAGAGTGAAAACGTAAAAATTTGGGTGTTCTCACTTTTCCTGCGAAAGCATCTCACAAATTCTCATCGAAATGATATTTTCGGACAAAGTGTTAAATGTTACCGAACAAAACGTTGAAGTCTCCACGCCAAAATGCTATATTGACAATTTCAACTCAAACTGGAGGAGCCCTGATGGAACCATTGAGAGGGTTCAAGCCCTCGTTCGACAAGAAACCCTCGCCGCTGTGTGGCAGAACCTCGCCATCCGACGGAAATCTCGCATGTCATCTCCTTGTCGTGTGGCCCTCCTTGTCCAGCATCTCCTTTGGCATCCATCACTCAGGCATCTAAATCGCCGTGTGATCCTAGGTGTCTAGGTGCTCTCCTTGTAGTTCGACGAAAGCCTCACTTCGAAGTCTCCTTTACTGTCCGGTGTTCTCCCCTACAGCCCCTCTAGTTGAAATCATTATTCCATCTGTCCCACTCCCCCCACCTCCTCCTGCACCCTCTTCGGTGGATCCCACATTCTTCCCTACCAGCGGCTCCCCCAGACGATCATCTCCTATTAAAGCCCTTGCCCCCTTTCGGCAAAACACCCTCCAACCCCTTCCTTACCAGACGGTCACTCGTATCCACCACTCTTCTCCTCCAACATACCTCATGTGGTCTCCCCTCTACTTTTTCATCCCCCTTCAAACATCTCTCCTGGTTTCTTTTCTTGACTCCTCCGTCCCCCCTCCTCACCATCCATTAATCACCCGCCCTCAGGCTTTTCTGCTCCGGTAGACATCGCCTACCACCCTGACAAATCCCCACCCCCACCTCCGGCTTTCTCCAGTGGTTCTTTGGTTCTCCTCTAGTGGTGCACTGAAGTGCGTGGATTGACAACCTCGACCTAGACGTCTCATTTTCCTCATCGATCCGGAACCAACCTCGACTTTCTCCAGCGGAGCTCATCTTTGTCATTGTGAGGTCGTTTTAGTCTGGGAGGACGATTCATCCTCCCTCCTACACTCCCTTCCTAGCGATTTACCTAGATGTAAATTTAGGTATTTTGTTTCTTTTTGTCGCACTAAAATCGCGGAGTTCGACTTATTTAGGTCTCTTTTATGTTTTCTTATTTTTAGTATCTTCTGCTATAGGTTGGTCACGTTATGTTATGTTATTGTTCCTTGTTAGATTCATAATCACGATCTTTATTCCGAGATCATTAGTTTAGGCTATATCCATACTTTTTAGTGTAATACCTGGCTTTTTTTTAAAAAAATAATTTTAATTTTCGTAACCGCCCCCCTTTCCCTCCCCGTCCCGGACTCCTCGCCGCCGTCCCCGCGATAACGCCGCCGCGCACCCCCCTCGTCGGTTACGCAGCCCCCCCGGCTGGATCTCTCTCTCTCTCTCTCTCTCTCTCTCTCTCTCTCTCGCTCGTGCCGTCTCCCCGCCGCGAGTCCTACTCCTCCTCCTCCGTCGCCATTGCCGTCGCCAGTCGTGAGCACTGCCCCCGCCGGAAGCGAGCACCGCCGGACCTCCCCCTTGCCGTCACCGCCTCCGGCCCCTCACCTTGTCGCCGTCTCCTCCCTCCAGCGCCTCCCTTGCCGGCGAGAGCATCGCTGTCCAGCCCTTCCCGCGCTGCCCATCGTCATCGCTGCCGGAAGCCAGCGCCGCCGTCGACCTCCCCTATTCCGGCCGGAATCGCCGCTGGAGAGCCTCTTGCCGCCGCCATCCCCGGTCGTCGCCTTCCTCTCGTCGTCGCCATCGTGACCAGCCCCTCCCCCGCCCATCGCCGTCGCCGTCGAGCGCCGCCGGCCGCCTCCGCCGTCGCGAGCGCCGCCTCCGCCGTCGCGAGCGCTGCCGCGAGCCGCCGTCGCCAACGCCGCCCGTGAACCGTCGCCGTGAGCCGCCAGTCGAGCCGGCCCAGCGCCCGGTCCAGCCGCCGGTCCAGACGCGGTCCAGCACCTCTGAACCGGCCTGGTTCAGCCGGTCGAACCGCCCGGTTCGGCGCCGGTTCAGGAAATTCCGATTTTTCGGATTTATTAAATACGGATATTAGAAAAGGCCAAGAAAAATAGCATAAAAATCCATAAAAATCAGGAAAATTCACAGAAGATTACAAGTAGGTTTCTCAAGCTTGTCTATGTATTTTATCCCATTTTGATTAGAAAATATGCATTATTTAACTTATGGACCTTGATTTGACTAGTTTAGACTTTTGAATCATGATTAGTAAATTTTCTCAAAAATCCTTGAAACCAGAATTTTGAAAATGATATTTTGAATATTATAGAACATGTTTGGCATGATTCTGGATGGGTAGAACTATTTTTCATGAGATTTGACCATTTGTTATTTATGTATATGTTTATGTGCTAGAATGGACCTAGAAATGAAATATAATTATGTGGAGTTTTGGAAAAATCAAAAGTCATCAAATTTCACTTTTTGGAACCTGTTTAGGTCAGATTATGGGTGTTGACATCAGAAGTTAGCTTGTTTTGATTATGCCAAAATTGGGTTTGATTAATTGTCTTGTGTATGTAATTAAGCATGTCTAGATTTGGTTTGTTATTGCATGTGCATAGATCATGTAAAAATTATTTGATTTGGTTCCAGATTGTGTAATATGTCTTGCATGATATGGCTAGGTTCATGTTATCAAGTTTGATATGAGTTTTGATTATGATATGTTAACCATGTCGGTTAGTGCAAGTCTTGTCTAGTTTATGATAAAAACAATTTGTTTTGCATGGATGACATTAGAATGAGATGTTTATGTCTTGTGTACATGGTATGCAGGTGTGTCATGATTTGAAAAATTTATTATGAATTCTTGTACCACATGTTATGAGGCTTCACCAGCCTATTCTAGTCAAATTGCCCGTGGGCAGCGGGTATCTTAGATAAATCCGGCCTTCCCACAGATCCCGGATTACCGCGGTTTTTCCCTTAGTGTCACCACTGCCTAGGTGCACTTTGGGCTAGTTTAGTATATTTTATTACTATATAAATTAGAGCTGGTGAAAGTGATCTGGATATGTGATGTGAAAAGGCAAGACGACCAATTCCTTGCCATATGACTATGAGTTTAGAAAGAACATGGAATTATGCTCATTGCATGTTATGTTTAGATGTTAAAGCATGATAAGTTAGAAAAATTCAGATATGTCTCATATTAGATTGGTCATGTTAAGTTAAGTCTGAAGGTCATCTAGTTGATTTTTGTTTAGTCTTATGGTCTTGTATGCATTGGTCTAGAATTGATTGGTTTTGGCATAACCTTTTCTTTGAAGATAATTATGTTTGGATATGGGTTGTGAGATTAATATAGAAGACACTCTATACTTTTGTATTACATCTCAAATTAGATATGTTACATACCACTGCTTGTTTATATGTTAATTACCCGATTGATGGGTGAAGGGTGTAAATTCTACGGAGTCTCCGGACTCACCCCGTTGTGGGTTAATATTTTTCACGGGTTTTGAAGATCGGGAGATTGGCTTGGAGGCTCAAGCGAGAGGCCGTGGAAGAACCGTAATCTCCTGGAGTTGGAGCGGAGTGATATATTTCATTTTCATCAGGTTGCTTGTTTTGGACTTTTAGGTTGTTGTGTACTTAAACAATCTAGTGGTTTTGATTTAAAGATGGCACATATGAACGGACTTGGTTTGGAATTCAGTTGTTTTAAATGTTTAAGTTTTTGGTTGGAGTTGGACTAGATGATGTTGGCTTGATTTTTAAGTTATTGACTTCAGGTTTTGGAAATCTTGTGAAATTTTATAGACTTGATCGTTTGTGTTGATTTCACATATTTGTATGGGTTAAGAAATCCGAACGATGAATTTCTCCCACTGTCACGACGTTATGTTTTCTGCTGCGTAGTTATAGTTTTATGTTGTTTATTTTCCGGGTCGTGACATTTAGTGTGATTATGGTGACTGTTATCAAACTCTTACGAGAGAGTTTCAATTCTATTATTCGATTGTTTATGCACTTTTGGTCGACTTGTGACTACGGCTCCCTCCTTAGAAATGATAATTTCTAGCCGAATTTTCTCTCTGTTTATTTGGATCGTGTATTTTGTTAAATTTGTATCCGCGAGTATGTATTCCTCTACGTTAGTTTGAATGAAAATATTATCTTTATTTTCAAAAAAAAAATACAGTTTCACCTCAAACTGTACAATTCTTTTAAATATGTTTTGAAAGTTACCAGTTTAAAAAAAAACCTGCTCTCCACGCCGGTTTCCCCTCTCAACCCTCCGAGGAGGAGCCGTCCTCATCGATGACGACACAGCGGAAACAAGCCTTGCACAGGTCTGAACAGCGGCTGAGATTTGGGGTTTTGAGACGACGGTGTTGACAAGAGCTGTCTTCACCTTCATCGATCTTCTTCGTCAACGTAGAAGCTGTTAATCTTCATCGATCCCCGGAGCTGTTAATCTTCGTCAACAGCGACGCTGGTTTTAGATCTGGTGGCTGCTGCGAGACTACTGGCGCCAACAGATCCGGTTGTCACAGCTTCTTTCCGAGACGTTTGCGAAAGAAGGCAACAGCCCGGTCTACTTCTTCTCCTCCAGCCGTCTCCAGCGCGCATCCGTCTCCAGATCCCTTCCAGCAGCGCCAAGAGTTATCTGGTTGTCGAAGTAGACGAGGGCAAGCGCCAAGAGTTCGCACGGTCCCGCAAGGTCTTTCCCTTCCTGACGCTTCGCACCGTGCGAGATCGTCGTCAACTCCGCTGCAATGCCGCCTACCGCCTACCGCCACCACCTACGCCCTCCCCTATTCTGTCCTCCACCCACTGAGCGCGATTGTCGTCCGGACGACCACTTCGACCCCGTCGGCATCCCGTGGTTCCCTTGTCCGCCGTGCTCTGTTCTGCCGCATCCAGACGGTGACGAAGAGAGGCTACGCGGGGCTTTGTTCGCGGGACAACGACGATGTCGAGGACAACCGATCTCCGAACCCGCCCTCCAGAAGCTTCTGCGAAGCTTCGCCGATGCCGACGGTCGCTGCTGGGCGTCCTAATGCTGCCACGGCACCTCTGCTTCCTGGGATCCCGTCGTCGGTGCGCTACGGGCCCTTGCCCCTGTTGATTGCGTGGCGCCACTTCCGGTGGCCACCACCCTGTGACGCCCGCGAGCCAGATGGCTGAACGGGCGCGATGAGCGCGATTGAGCGGACCCTTCAACGGGTTCAGCGGCGCTGACCAGTCCTGGTTCGACAAAATAAACAGGATTTAGACATTTACATTTTAATTTCTGTATTTAAATATGATTTCAACATTTAGGTTTGATTTAGTCGTTATTGTTCCGCATCAAAGGCGGGGGACCACAAGAAAATTTTTTTTGACATTTTTTTGTTCAAGAAAACAAATTCTTTACAACCATAAACTTATAATAGTTGTCAAATACTTTTTTAACAAATTTTATTATAAAAAAATAAAATTATAATAAAAACTCAATAACGTATCATGTAACCAAACAACTCATTAAAGATTTCGTAAATACCTATTTAAGGAAGGATATTTTAGCTTAATAAATTTGTTATCATTTAAGATAATGTAGAAGACATGAGATAAATAAAAAAGTTATTTTTTTCTCAAGGCCTATGGAGCCGTGTGTTCGTCTATTCTCTTCTCCAAGGAGCAAAAGGAGGCAACACAAGGAGTCAATGCTCGATTCTCGTATAAAAATAAAAGCTCATAACAAAATTGCATATATTTTCTCTCTTCCACTCGTTTGTTACATCTTTCTTGATCGTTTTGATCGAAGAAAATAGTGTGTGGTGGATTGTGTTTGTGTGTGTTGGTGTTTTCCCTGTTTAGCAAGACAAGCATGTGTAGAAAGAAAATCAATCTGGTGTGATTTCAATAAAAAAAAATCCTTGTGTGAGACACTGGATTCATGAGATATATATCATACATTTGAAACCTAATTACTATAAATATGATTTTTTGCTTGATTCGTTTGATCTTTCCATTCTATATCCCTTCGTAGACAATTTAAATATTTATGGCATTTAAATGCTCTTCTCCACGTATTAAATTTAAACCAAACTTTAAAATTAGTGAAGCAAACCCAATTCACCCGTTTCTTAGTTTTGTCATATAGGCTCATATTTCTAAGTTTAATCATCAAGGGTTTCAAACATTATTTCAGAGACAATACGTATGTTTTTCTTCCAAGGGACACTCTTTTTATAGACCTTCATACTTTGATGAGTCCAACTATTCCTACTAGAAAAATTAGATGATCGAATTTTTACGGTTCTAGAAATATGATGTTTGAAAGGTCGTTAAGTGAGGTCCATATGTGCTTCCAATCGATAGAGAATATTGCGAGGACGATAAACAGATTAGGCAATCAACTGTGAACTTTCAGGACAAATTATATACCGTGTTTTGCATCCAAAAGATTGTTCTCCTTGTTCCATGTGTTAGAGTGGAACGGATCAAGTTAAGAGAAAGATTTACATTCTAAACCATTGAGTTATTTAAAATGAACCCTAATGAAGTGTTTGATTACATGATAATAAAAAAATTTATTTTAATTTTTAAAAATTTTAGCAAAAATACATGTCAAAAGTGTTTGGCATAATATAATTTTTTATCTTAAAAATATTTCTACCACTCTCCACGTGACAGAAAAAAGAGACATCAACTAAATTTTTTGAAAAGTGCACAGCCTGGGCACATCCTCTACAAGCTCGCCACCTTCAATACATGCAAGAGGAACTCTCTTATAAGATGTTTGAGAGCTCTTTCAATTTTAATACAACAATTTTTTTTAAAATCAAGAATACATGATCTTTTAGTTTTGAATTTAAAACGGAGAAGTAGAACTCTTTGGTGTTTGACAAAACTGTTATAATTTTAAAATTTACATCGTAGCATTTGGCTATGATTTTAAATTCAAAATTGAAAATCACACACATTATAAATAACAATACAAACAAGAATCATAAGTATTAATGTTAGTTAAGAGGTGTAAATGATGAATCATATACATCATTTTCGTCTACTGACATAATCTTCTCACATTTTAAATACTATTTTGTTACGTAATTCTTTTCTAAATCGGCGTTATTCTGAAGATCTCTCAAAATGATGTGCCTAGCATTGAACTTTATCTCTTCTTTTATGATCAATCTCTACATCTATTCTCCTGCCGGAGTGTCTTTCATTTTCTACCCATATCTCATCTTTACCGCATTGCACATTTTGTATGAAATTGTGAAATACACAAATCGCTATAATAATCTTGCTTTGAACCTTAATAGGATACTCTAATGGCCTTAAAAGAATTCGAAAATACTCTTTGAGAACGCTAAACATTCGCTCTATCACATTCCTGAGAGAAGTATGTCGCAAATTATACAGTTCTTTGTAATCTCTAGGAGCTGAATGACTCGGACCAAACTCTTTAATATGGTATCTGACTTTTCTATACAGTGCAAAAAAACTCGGCATGTTTACATATCTAGCATCCACAAGATAATACTTTGCTGAGTAACAAAATGCACGCTATGATATATTAAATAAAAATTAATGCACATATATTACCTTCAGGTGCATAGAAACCCGAGTTCATTGCATTTTCAAGAACCGTTACATTAGCAGATGATACCTCATATCCAATATGAACATAAAGGAACATCATATCAAATGAACATGCAACCATCACAATTTGCAACACATGTCCCTTACGATTGCGATACTGTATTCTGTTATCCGTTGAAATTTCAACCACTATATGTGTTCTATTATTAGCTCCTATATAATCCTGAAAAAAAGAGATATGGAACATAATCATATCAATAATTTTACTACTTTCATAGTTGCACATATATTACCTTGAAAAATCTGAAGCATTGCCTATCAACAATGTATTGTGGAGTCATTGGTGATGGCAAATAAATTAGCTTTGGTGCTAACATTTGAAGAAGTTCAACAATTTTATTGAATCGTCGACTGATAATTTCTCTTGAATGTTGAAATCTTTCTTGAGCACATCGATTGCGTATCCCATTTGCTAATATGTACAATGTAGTCAACACCATCTCCTCTATATCTACTCGTACACTTTCTTTTACTGCATCTGAAGCCTTGATTTGATTACATAAAGTGATAAATGCAATTTTGTTCATTCTACAAACCTCACAAAATCTTGTAGGAGCTTTTGAACATAATTCTTGTGTATATTTTTTATCACTCAGTAAAGAATCTCGTACATGTTTTCTTTTCAACATAGAAGATTAATATGCTTCATATAATTGCAATCATAGTAAGAAACAATGCACGTCGACACTTGATGCATATTTCATCTTCCTGATCTAGGTCAATGCATTGTCATCACTCTCAAAATTTTCCATTGAACTGCAAGAAATATACCGATCACAAATGGCATACAATATAAAGTGTATTTCGTAATATAGAGTTGTATAGATCAAAGGAAGAACAACATAATCAATAGTTACATAACAATTGAATGAATAAGAACTACACATAACCAACTACAACTTAAAAAGTATAAAATAACAAGATTTCTATTCATATACATTCTTTCTACACATTGTGCAAAAGCATCTTCAACCACTCTAAACAAGTCTCTTCATCGAACTTGAGAAAAACAAGGTACACATTCCCAGTCCTAACTATATCTATTGTTTTTATTTTTTCTAGTGAAGTCAAAGTCATCTTCATTATGATATCTACACACTCTTGTATCATCTCAAATGATGTGGGGATGGTTAACTTGTTGAACTCATCTGTAGCCTTCAACATTGCTTCAACTAAAATTGTATTTTTTTGTCTTTCCCCTTTGCTTATCCTCAGAAGTGATTGAAGGTATTCTTTTACCTTTTCTTGAACATGTTGGTAACTTGAACTCTGGACTGGATGCAAAACTACCATCTTTGATTAGGTCGACAACATGTTCATATTCAGGTGTATTAAATGAATAATCAACTATTGGATGAGTTGACATGGATTAGTTAGATAAATGTGTGTAGTATCATGTGATGATATGTGTTTATGTCGTTAGATAAATGTGTGTAGTATCATGTGATGATATGTGTTTATGTCTATATTTATGTGTATATAAGATCATACTTAGTTAGTAGTCTAATATTATTCCTTTTAACTTATCACCCGATTACATATTAGCATGAATATGTTATGTTAATCTTGTTAAGTTTGAGGTGTTAGGTTAACAATATTAGAGGTTATGGTGATCAATTTCTTAGCACCTAGTTATATTCATGTTTAATTGTTTATATGTGGATGTTGCCTCATTTTAGTTATTTTTCTTAGCATGAATGTCTAGCATGGCAATAGTTGTGTATATGCTTATTTTATGTTCATAGATCTTGCATATTTATGGTCATAGCATGTTATGATTTATGTTGATGCATGATGCATTAAAATATAAATGAAATACAACTACACCAGACTAGTTAGTCGTAGCCTGAGAGCAACCGAGGTTAAAACAGTCCGATGCATTCTTTGATCCCGAATACCACGATTTGTCACTGTGTCACCACTGCCTAGGTGCACTATGGGATTTCGTTTAGCTATATGATACTATTATATATGATAGATCTGGTGTTAGTTGGTTAAGATGACAAGACGACGTATTCCTTGCCAATAAGAAAATATGTGATTTTTATTAGAGGATATGTACATCTATTGCATGATGTTGTGAATGTGGTCTTTCATTAGATGATTGATACATTTTTTCATGGTATTGTAAAGGTGCTCTAGTGGTGCATTTTTGCATAGTATTGCATGATGTTGCATGTCATGCCTTTTTTTTTGTAGTGGTACCATTATATAGAGCATATGGTAGGTGTTTATGCATGTGTTTATCCTATCATTTAAGGTCATTTTAGGGGTGGTTATAGGTGTTGGTTTGGGTGTCTATAGATGCTCTGGTTGGTGGTGCAAAACATATAGATTAAGTTAGACATTGAATATATTGTTTAGTTCTATACTTATCTACAATGGGTGTAGGTCTGGGTACATATTTATTTATCATGTAGGGCTATTGAGCTATCCAATTTGGCTAATGATGAGGTGTCTACTGAGTCATCGTACTCATTCCAATCTTTTTATCAATCTTTCAGGTAATCAGGTTTAACACAACTGAAGCATGGTGACTCGAATTTTGAGAAGACGATTGGATGATTCTTATGTCTTTAGATGGCATTTGGTTTTGTTTAGATTGTAGTGATTAGCATTGTATTTATTGGAATGTATAATTTATGAGCTGGGACCTAATTTGTCTTCATTTTTTTCTAAACTGATGTAATTGAGGGGTTAATTTCCCCGGACGCATTGTCGAATTATTTCGCTATGCATGTTAAAATCCGAGGCGTGACAATCTGGATGGGCGACAAGAGTGTAATAGAGAGATAGGGGGAACCGTCCGCAAAAATAACGTCGAGTGAGCGGCTCTTTTTCTAAAATAAAACAACTTTTT
Source organism: Cryptocoryne crispatula var. balansae (assembly GCA_036172225.1). Classification (NCBI taxonomy): domain Eukaryota; kingdom Viridiplantae; phylum Streptophyta; class Magnoliopsida; order Alismatales; family Araceae; genus Cryptocoryne; species Cryptocoryne crispatula. The sequence continues at coordinate 16,074,193 of CM069924.1, forward strand.
CCTTGTTTTATTTTCGCAAGATGACAAGTAGAGAAGTTGCATCGATTGTTTTTAAAAAAGAGGAGCATTAAAAATATCAACCAATTGTGATGCCTTCCTTAATTTTAAAATTAAAGAAAAAAGAAGGTAGATTGAACCAAAAATATCAACCAATTGTGATGCCTTCCTTAATTTTAAAATTAAAGAAAAAAGAAGGTAGATTGAACCAAACACCCTATAAGCTCTCTCTGTTTTCTCACTCCCCCTCACGACCTCTTGCTCTCTCTTTCCACAGGTGTTGGCGGTAGGAACTCAAGAGAAGCTTTCCCCCCCTCTCTCTCTGTACATAATCATCTATCCACCATTTCTCTATTATTTATTTCATCTTTTTGTGTATTCCCTCTCTTTCTATCTTTCTCTTTCCATTCTTCAATCTTCAACGTTCTCTCATTTTTCTTCTTCGTATTTTGAGCTATTGGCGTAGAAAAAGACAGGAGGAAATGACGAATTAGAGAAGAGCAAAGCTATTAGAAAATTCTGTTGGATAAATTTCAAACAATTTGGGGCAGGTTTCTCAATCTCTCACTTTTGGGTTATTACTTTAAAATTAGTTATTTTGATCAGTGCATGCTAAATGGTTATGCTATTCTGATTAATATATGAAAATTTTGATTCAACAAATTTGATTAAGTGGGTTTGTGTTTTGTTTATCTTATTTTAAATTAATATGAATATTATTTTTTTGACTGATCATTGATTTGTACTTGATTTGATTTAGTGAAATCCGAATATTAGGTATCTTTTGATTAGTAATTTTTAAATATAAATTAGTAAAAATTTGATTTATTATGTACAATTGATTTGAGTTTTATGATAATTTGTTTTATTATTTCATGTGACATAGTTACTCCTATTTATTATAAAATTCTAATTGATCTGATTTGTTATTTGACACGAGTTTATGAATACTTCATTAGGTGTTGCATTATTAAGTATGTATGAAATTTTCTAAATATGAATCTAATATGAGGTTTGGAATGTATATAAAATTATTTGGTTATGAATGTGATCTAAATTTTGATTTTGAATATGTGATATATGTTTAATATGAAACATCTAAATTTGAATATGACTACGAATGTGAAATCTGAATTAAAATGTGAAATCTGAATCTAAATTCGAATGTGAAATTTGTCAATATATATGAACACCCAATGATAATGTAAATTTAAAAATGTTCTGAACCTAATGCATCCGTTGATCTCACGTACAGCGGTTGATCATCATGTATGTCATTGCCAAGATGTACGAGGTGTTAGTTATCTATAATGTACATTCTACTATATGGTACTCTTTGATTGATGTATGCTAATAGTTTGAAATGCATTGCATATATAATATCTTGATTTAATTGTATATGAATACAATTTAGGTGAAACATAATAATTAAGTAAAATATGTACAAATTATTGTACGATTATATGACTATTCTTAATTTGATTCATTTGTTTTTGTATAACAAAATTATATTTGAACTGTCTATTTTGTTTCAACATGAATTATTTTTTAAACATGTGACATTTCCTTTATATGGGTTCAATGAATATTTATAGTTATGTATGTTTAGATCTTTTAGGGAGATGAGTAGGTGAGATTGAGAATATCTACTGGGTCACATTCATGTGACTCATTCCTTTTGTTTCAAATATTATTTTTTAGATAACAATAACATCGATATAAGGACCAAGTCTTAGGGTTGACAGGGAGTAGTTAAAAGATTTGAGGTGTATATTTGGAAAACTATAAGGTTTGTGGATGAACTATTGTCGTTGTTAAATATTATAAATATTTTTGTCTACTCTATTCCTAAATTGTTCCTAATTGTAGAGTTATTTTCTTAGTTACATCGCCAAACACCTCTGACCCACGGCGTGATAGAGTGGAATTAGAACAATAACGCAGTCCGAAGGACTAGGGTGACCTACTTGGGTTCATGACATTGGTTTGGGTAAGATATAGTTAGTGATGAAATTATCAATTTGGCTTGATCAGAGTTTGATGATAAAAAATAATTTAATTATAAACATTTAGATTGGTTAGTTAATGGCATTATCTCTATATCTTCTGATGGTTAAGTTTTATATTTATTGTATATGAAAGTCTGGATTGATGATTACTAGAGTTGTCAATCCTATGGCACAGTTATTAAGTTGGATCTTTTAGGATGTAGATAAAGTTATTAAATGTTTGACATGTTATAAATTATTAGTATCATATGGTTTGTATTTTATAAGATAAACTTCATATTTAATATACATGATAATTCAGATTGATGATGATTAAATAAATATGACTGAAGTCATGATGGGGTGACTTGGATGTTAGGGATGGTAGATAGATGGATTGGTAGTTATCAAGATTGAGAGGTAAATAAATTTTGGAAAATTTTTAGTCGATGATCTATATAGGTTGATAAAACTTTATTGATATATGTCTTTTAGAAAAAATACACTTGATATTAGAATTTGATGTGAATCTATTTTAGAATTGAAGAAAAGTAAGAAAATAACCGAGAAACAATTTGACGGAATAGTTAAACGAAAGGTGACTAGATATGAATAATAAATTTTTGATTTGAATTTAAAAAGTTTAAAATATTACTTAATTATATAATTAAAATAAAATTGATAAAAATAACATTATCAGCATCTGAATTTGGAGTCAGAATTAAGATCTACTATACTAATATCTCCATGCTGTCGAGAATAAGATATTTATGATATGGTATAAGTATTGTGGATAGAGAATTGTCTTCATACAGTTATAATAACATGTCGTAGACATCAACATCTAAGATTATAATCATTATCGGTTGTTCAATAACTTGAGATTACTCCATCTATTGTTATCTTTGCATAGGTTCATTCTTTAAGAACTTATCATTCATGATTTCTGATTTGCTGATGTTATCTAAAACTGACCTTTGATAATATTGGCTACGCAATATAATTGTGCATTGAACTTGTATCATGAATAATTAGATTATTATAAAATCTGAAAAATGAGTATTACATGAGATTTGAAATTATTTTGCTTATTAGATGAATGTATTATTTTATGGCCGGTTTGGTAACTGTATTAGTTACCTGTATCAATATTGATTTTAAAACTGATATTGATACTATGCATCCATAGGTGTTTGGATATCACTATTAATTTTAAGATTGATAGTTAAAAAAAATATAAAAAACAATACAGTTCAACACCTGTATTGAAATCATCCAGCAGACGTCTCCCCCGCGGCCGTCCCTCCCCGGGTCTCTCCCCGCCGTCGCCCCCCTCGCGACAGACGCTCCCCCCCGCGGCCGTTCCCCACCCCGCGCGGCGGACGGCGGCCGTCTTCCCCGATTCCCCCTCGCCGCCCCCCGGCAAACGCTCCCCCCCCGCGGCGGACGGCGGTCCCCCCTCCCCCGCGGACGCCTCCCTCCACCGCCGTGCCCCCTCCCCCGTCGCCCCCTCTCCCCTCGGCGGACGGCGGTCGCCCCCCGCCGGACGCCTCCCCTCCGCCGCCGTCGCCCCCCCCCGCCGCACGCCTCCCCTCCGCTGCCGTGCCCCCCCCCCCGCACGCCTCCCCTCCGCCGCCGTCGCCCACCCCCCCCCCCCCCCCGCGGCACGCCTCCCCTCCGCCGCCGTGCCCCCCCCCGCACGCCTCCCCTCCGCCGCCGTGCCCCCTCTCCCCCGCGGCGGCACGACGCCGCCGCCCCCTCTCCCCCGCGGCGCACGACGCCGCCGCCCCCCCCCCCCCCCCCGAGTCCCCCCGTCGCCCCCTCTCCCCCGCTCCCCCGCGGCGGACCGCCCCCCCCCCCCCCCGAGTCCCCCCCCGTCGCCCCCTCTCCCCCGCTCCCCCGCGGCGACCGCCCCCCCCCCCCCCCGCGACTCCTCCCTCCGTTGTCGTGCCCCCCTCCCCCCTGTCGCCCCCTCTCCCCCGCGGCAGACGACGCCGCCGCCCCCTACCAATATCAATATTAATATAATATTGTTTATAATACTCTAAACAAACAGGCCGTTAGATTTCTCATTCAAGAGAATGAGTCTTATATGGTCCCTAAGATAGGGAATTGGATTGTTATGATTTGAAAATTTAATGAAGCTTAGGAGACCTTGATGTTGATGATTTGAGATTTAAGGAATAGACCTACAAATGATTATAAGAGGACATTGAGATTTAAGAAATTACCTTCATTATGGTAAATGATAGAAAGATGCATTGTTAAGTATGATTGGAATTTGAATTATGTTACCTTTTATTAGAAATCAAATGAAAGTAAAATTTTGGGATACAACATGATAAATTCAATGTATAGTTGCATAAAAAATAGTCAATTTAAGATCTTAGATTAAGTAGAGTATGTGTAGAACTAGTATTCAAATAAGAAAAATATGATAATTAAATATCATGAAAGATTATCTAGATAATGTTAAGTCTTGCTTATAATTAGTCTTGATTATGTGTTTTATTTGACAATTTTGAATTGCGTCTCTTATTATGGGCAATTGGAGTACGTGTGTTGTTTGGATTGTAATTGGAAAAGGTGATTTCATCGTCAGAAGATTTTTTTGATTACTTCATAAGCTGCAACCCCTAAGATTTTTGTGAGTTGATTAAAAGAGTGGGGATGAATTTTATTATAAATAGTCATTATGATTATGCCCATTTAGGATAAATCTAAGGAAGAGATTTATTATTGTGGGTTTATAAAAAAGATCTTGTTTGATATTATTGAAGATTATGTATGAATAGAATAATAACAACGATAAATTTGAGGATGCAACAAATAACTCGATTATTTAGGTAATTCTAAGTATAGTCCTTTATAAAAAAATGAAGAAAGAAATAAAGGTGACTTTAGAATGATAAGAGATGATTTTGAAAAAGTGAAATACTATAGAACACTTTTAGAAATTGTAACTTCTTAGATTTTGGTGAATTGACTAAAAGAATAAAGTATAGATTCTATTTTGCGAAAAGGATCTTACAATATCTTACATATTTTTATGTAATTTGGATTATGAATATACATGATGAGTTTAATAGGAAGATGTTTATCATGAATCGTCTAGAATTGGAAAAAAATTTGTTTGTTGATTTTTGGGAATTACAATTGAAGGATTTATGATCGAAGATATGGATATATGATTGATATATCGATAAATTTTTATAATGTTTGGATTTTTCGGAGTCTAGTAAGATGATGAAATGAAGTTAACTTTTAGCATGATGGAGAATGATGTTATATGTCTGTCACGCCCCGGATTTTCGTACACGCAGCAGAATTAATCCGGCGACGAGACTGGGGAAATAGACCCTTTAACTACGTAGGTTTGGAAAATTGAAGACTAACCCAGGATCCATTACATAATTCAAATCATTCTATCAAACTTAAAATCATACCATGATACACCGATTCATGGATCATCCAAAAGAATACATCACGCTCTTCCAAATAAATCTTCCATATCCAATATCACCACACTTCTACTGCGCTATTCTGATTACCTGAAAAATTGTTAAGAGATTTTGGAATGAGTCACACCGACTCAGTAGACACCTCTTCATCCGCCGAATCGGATAATAAATACACCTAAATGATAATTACATAATTAGCCGGTGCTACTCTTGTTCTATATATGTATAGAACTAAACAATACGATAATTAGCTGGCTTATTCACATATTTTTAAATTACCAACAACCAACTAATCAGACCCAATCAAGACCTATAAATATCAAAAGAAGAACTTAACTTGAAAGAATAAAACATGCATGAATACATGTTACCGGACCTATATGATGAAACCACAACAGATGAGACATCATGCATCTTATGCAACTCAATTCGATGAAGACAAACTAATGCACATCTAATGACCAAATACAGTGAATCATGCAATAGATGCACCTATCCTCTAATATAATATCACATCTTTTTCTTATTGCAAGGAATGCGTCGTCTTGCCATCTCAACTTTCTACCACCAGATCTATCATATATAGCAGTAATATATAGTAAAACTAAGTCCCCTAGTGCACCTAGGCAGTGGTGGCACTTAGGACAAACCGCGGTATCCGAGATCGAAGGATGCATCGGACCGTTCTAATCCCCGCTGCTCACGGGCTCGACTATTAGTCTGGTGTAGCTCAGTCTTCCCTTTCAATTAATGCACACATGCATTCATTCCAATCATGTCATGCTATGCCATGCAAATAAGATAATTAACATGAATATATGCAACTAATGTATCTAACCATCTATAAATAGAAATGCACATTTACTTGACATAACATGACCATATGCCAATAACAATCCATCTATGATGCTAAACATCGGCATGCATGAAATATGCCGACATAACATATACACCCAATTAAATGATCAACAATATAAAAATTGATGAAAAATGCTAGATAATCAAGTTTATTTATTAATCTAAAACTCTATCTAATCCAATTGATATGCAACCATAAATATTAACAAAGACCCAATTGGGTTAATCAACAAGGGCATATCAAATTCACAAATTATGCAATTAAATTCTACGGCACATGCTAATCAATAATTAAGATCAATTGATTAATAAAATCAGGATCCATGTAGTATACATCTAATAAATTAATAAGACATCTAGCTATCATAAATCACCACATCCAATATTCGCCGATAAATTTAAATCAACATCTAAAATTGATTGATAAATTTTTAGGTATTTAATTTAATGATAATAGACACGTCTGGGATGCCTACCTGAAAGGTGCTGGAAAACCCCAAAGTCGGCAGCTAAAAGGAAGACCGGACCACGACGACGACGTGCCCGAACCGAACTGATCATTCCTCTGCTAAGCTGGCTGGAGAAGGAGAAGATGACGATGCATCGATGGTGCTGGGAGGAAGGGCGCACGGCGGAGGGAGATGACGATGGTGGCCAGGTGCTCGGTTGCGCGCGGGTGTTACAACAGGGCGTGGGTGCGCGGTGTGTGCGGGAAATGGAGCAAGAGAGAGAGAGATGCGGGCCAAGGGGAGAAAGAGGGGGCAGAGGCGGCGCACAGAGGGGAGGCAGGGGTTCGAGGGGCCTGGAGGGCTCAGCTGCGCATGCATGCGAGGGTGAACGGCGCCGGACAGCGCGATGACAGAGCAGGGGCGCGCAGCCGGGAGAGGAGCCGGATGTCCGGGGCTGGTGGGGGAGGCCACGGCTAGGCGGCCGAGTGCGCCGGAGGGGGGGGGTGGAGACACCGCGGCCGTAGCCGGGCACGAGGCTGCGCGGGGATGGTCAAGGGCGGAGGAGGCGGCGGGGCGCGCTGCGTGCTGGCCGGCCGCGCGGCCGAGGCGAACCGAGGGGGGGGGAGCTACGGGAGAACCCAAGAGAGAGAGACAGAGAGGGAGAGAGCGGCGAGGGAGCAATGCTCGCGGGAACGCGAGAGAGAGACGGCGACGGTGATGGGGCGGCCGGGTTGCTGCGGGTGCCGCGCTCGCGCGGGGGTGCACACAATGGAGAGAGAGAGAGAGACGGCAGAAGGGGGCCGGGTGGCCGCAGGCGTGTGGCGCACGCGGAGTGAGAGGAGAGCAGCACGGCGACGGCTCGCTGGAGGGAGAGAGAGGCGACGAGAGGGGAGAGAGAGCGGGACGAGGCGTGGGCGAGAGGCGGTGCGATGGGTTGGGGGGAAGAGATAATAATAAAATAAAGGGGGAGGTAAGGAGGTGGCGAGGCGGTGGGATTTTTTTGATTTTTTTTTTTAAAAACAGGGTATTACAATGTCTATCATAAACAATAATGTGAAATAGTCAAGAATATTTGAATTTTGAGTATTCACTAATTGAAGTGAGATGAAAATACATGGATTACTTGACATTTATGAGGTGAAACAAATAAGAGTTATAAAAGTTTTGATATTTTGATTATTTGGATGTTGTTGTCAAATTAAAAAATTTTAAGTGATGGATTAATAAAGACACATGTGGTTAGCATTTCTTATTCTTTAATGTGACAATTGGAAGACAATCTAATACTTAGTGATTTAAATTCATATTTCATCGATCATAATCAAACAATATGTATATGGGAAGAAGAATTAACGATGTTGATGATAAGAGTATTGAAATGAAAAATTTTGATTGTTTGTATGATAGTGTAATATTTGATGATTGCCATTAGATAAGATAGAGAATGTTAAACAAATTATTCTAAGATCTTGATGATTTAGATGATGAAAATAAGGTGATGGTTCTTTATAATGTTTGTTTTTCTAAAGGCAATATTGACAAGTATTATAATTTTGGAAAAATCAACTTCCGCCCCCACTTTATGTGGTCCATTTATTTCCTAGTCCCACGTCTCCAACACTTTATTTTCTAGTCCCAAATTTCAAATTTCTATAACTTCCGCCCCTTTTCTCATGTAACACCGTTAACTTTAATAGATTTCACACGTGACTTCCAGTTTTACCCCTTCACCCCATGATGCCAATGTTGTTCTTCTCATCTAATTTTTCAAAGCATTTTCTACTCGTATTGTAACACCTGATTTATTCAGATCTTATTTTCAAATTTCATAGATCAATTGGTACCACCATGTGTTTTTAAGATGAGTACCACCGTTTAAAAATATCCCTAAAATGTTATTATTTAGATATTTTAAAATTTGTGAAATTATATTCTTTTTTTAGAGATAAAGTGGGTATTGGAGAAAAAAGAAGAAGAAGACGCTATTAGACAAAAGTATTTTATAAAAAATTAAAGAAACAATTAAAGTAATGTTGTTTCAAGAGTTCTCCCAATGGTAGAAAGTTATTTTCTTAGAAACATAATATTTTTAAAACAGTAAATTTTTTAACTTTTACATGATCATATTTGAAAATATTAATAATTATAAGAGCTGAAATCCAAAAATCTATAAATTAAGTTTTTATTATAAAAATATGTTCTTGGTGTGGATGAACATGATGAGAAGAGTGCTTAATTTAACCATCATAAAAAAATATAAATTTATAAAAAAAATTTAAAGTAAGAATAGAAGCGAGAATGTCTTCACAATTGTTGTTATTATATCTCATATGATAAATTATATTTTTAGCTATCTAATATATATTTTAATTTATAATTTATTGTAATAGCGAAGGGTGACCGAGAAGAGTATCGTACATGAAATTTACTAGTAGAAGAAGGAATTATAATTACACATAATTAATTATTCTGAAAAAATAAATGTCATATTAATTATTTTAGTGATAAGCAGGTGTTATAGAAAGTTGACATATATATATATATACTAGTTAAAAAAACGTGCTTCGCACGTATACGAATAATTTTAAAAATATTTTAAAATAATTAAGCACCATCAATTTTACATTGATTAATTTACCTATCACTCTTTTTCAAACAAATAAAAATTTTCATAGACAGAAAGTCATTAAAACAGAGAAATATAATAAATAGTTTTGACAAACAAAATATAATTGCTATCAACAAGGTGTCCAGCTTGCACAAGGAGTTAGGATTTGATATCCTGAACGAACCCAAGTTTGCATCCTAGTTGGTCTAGGATTGGTTACTCCCTCCTTTTCAAGATTTTGGATCCTAATTTCTTTTAGGATCTAAATCCTAGGTGGGATAGGATTTGAGTGGAAGTAATTTCCTACTTATTACTTTCTTCATTATTTTCTTGTTTCATTTTTTGTAGAAATTTTAGGTGCTAACATGAACCTAACGCAATAACCCAAGAACTTGGTCAGACAGTGAATGAAAATAAACTCAACAAATAGATTTGCTATGTATAACACTTATAATGATGTATATGCAATTAATAATTTCGTGCTAACAATATTGTATGCATATAAAAAAGTAATAAATAAAAAACTTGCAAAATAAGAGATGAAAAAAATGCAATTAAATGAAACATGCATTGAGAGTGGAAAAAGAGGCACCGGTTAAAAAGAAAAAAGAGAGCTAAATTCATGATCCAAAACAGTGAAGAACTCAAATCAGATCTAAAACATAAAAAATGAAGACTTCTATGTGTGAAGGGGTAAACAACTCAATGCATTAAGGTAAACTATCAATAAACTATCAAACCAAGCAAATTACAACAGTTTGACAACCAGTGTGAGTGCATGGTTAAATTTCATTTGACCTTCATATTTCATTATTATAAAAATTATATTTTAATCTAGCATCACGATGTAACAACTTTATTGATTTTGTTGCACACTGGATAATAATGTCATTACAGAATGTAGAATCCGTAAAGCTTTTAGCTTGAAAACACAATGACAATTATCTGTACAAAATAACACTTCGCAGAATATTTTTTCAACAATTGGTTTAGTTATAGGATGTGTTTTATGAAACCAAACCAAACAAAGTAATTAAAAATAAAATGAAATGAATTACATCATGCATTACCTTTTTAGGTAGAAAAAATACAAAAATGAACAGATGCTATTCCTTTATTCCTAGATCACAAAATTCTTGCTTTCTTTGATCTTAGAATCGCCTTCTTCAAGTTCTACACAAATATTGGAAAAACTATTAGCAGCCGTTGCGCGTTAACAGCAAATAAGGATTCAGCCAGCAACTCAATTAGGGATTGATTTGAATTGATTTTATATTTAATTCTACGGTTTTCTTTCAATCATTTTATGCACAATTCAAGACAATCCTGGATCAGTTTTGCTTCCGGTGGATTAGCCAAGCCAGCACTCCAGTTTAGATTGGAATTCCTTGACAAATAGACCTAGAGATCTAAAAGTTCTTAGAGGTTCAGAGATCTACAAAATGGGCAGATTCACTAAGATCTAAAAATTCTGCAAATCTTCCAAAATCAAAGATTCTAAAGACTAAACAAACCAGTATAATCTGATGAATTTCTACAAATCCGAAATCTGAAAGTTTAAAAAATCTATTAATTCAGAAAGTATGAAAATTTGACAGTCATAAAAAAGCTTCAAATCTAAAGTTCAAATTTGAAATCTTAAAACAAACGTTCAAAAATTTGAAGTTTCTAAATCTAAAATTCCAAACTAAAATTTCAAATCCGAAGGTTCCCAAACCAATCTGAAACCAAATTTCAATATCAAAACTATCAAATCTAAAATACCAATCTAAGGAAAGAGGCTAATCTAGAAGCAAGTGTTAAAGTATATAAAAGAAAGATGAAGTAAATGTGTTGATCTTTCTCATTCTTCATATGCTGGTATACAAAAGAAAAAAAATGACTATAGCATGTCTTTAAGTCTTTAACTTTTGTATGTCTGTTAATCTGTTATAAAGATTATTTCTTCAGGCACTGCTTAAAAGTGATTGAGATTTTTTAAGCATCCATTATTTTTTCCTAGGATTTAACAGTCTATAGGAACTTACACCATTAAGCTTTCCTAAAATCATTGTTGATTGCAGGCCGAAGTCTTAAAAAACATTTCCAAGGGGCATAAGAACATCAGGAAGGAAGCTAAGAATGATTGCTAGAACTTTCTGAAGATGAATACTATAAGATTCTCATCATCGAAGAGGGTCTTATACTGGTTCCCCTGGTGGGCGCAACTGCATATAAATCTTTCAAACTTGTTTCTCATTCATGGCCTTGTTTGCCAGATGGCACAAAAATTCAACGAACTGCCCAACTGTCAAGATATGTGCTTCCGAATTGCTTCTAGGTCTGAATATTCGTGAAAAGGGCCTTAGCTTAGAAGACGCAAAAAATCATGCGATTGTTGGACGCTCCCAACCGCAGTTTCTTGCATGAATTGGAGCTATTGAACTTGAAGCAAAAGATAACCCAGCTGATGGAGAAAACAAATTGTTGCATTAAATTTTCTTAACTCTATGTTTCGTTAATTACGTTTAGATTGTTAAATGACACACACACCTCTCTCTCCCCACATTCAAAATCTATAAAGACATATCATATTGATCATCATATAATTCACCTTTTAAAAAGTAGAGTTACATATGAAATTTAAAAGATAATTGTAGCACAATCATAAAAATTAAAATAAAGTGGAGATGGACGGGTGTGCCCTATTATATTAAATAAAGAGTCAAGAATCATATGAAATTTATCAAGTACCTTGATCTAAAGACATAGGTTCATATATGGTGGTAAATTGCCCTTAATTATTTATCATGAAGTACGAAGAATAAAGACGAAAGCTATCTCACAGAAGCAACAAACCAAAAAAAGAACAAAAAATACAAAACATCATAAATTCTAAAATCTGAAACATAGATCGATAACGAAATTAAAATTTGAAATTGTTAAATCCATAATCCAAAATCTAGAAAAAGGAAAATCTGGCTAAAACCCACAGAAGAAGCTGGATAAAACATACATCCAGGAAATTTCAGAACTACAAATATCAGAAATTCAATAGGTTCTACAAAATATAAAAAATTGTGAAATGAGAATGCTGACATATTAAAATTACATAAAATAGAATAAAAATGCAAATCTGAAGATTGCCAACCAGGAAAATCATGAACCTAAAAGTTTACATTATTAAAGAGGAAAACCCACAGAACGAACAAACCAGAAAATAAATGAATAGGAGACATCAAAATAACCAAAATCTGAATAGTAATTTGTTTACATGAATTTTGTAATATTTTTTGTCACATATATATATCCATGTATTAAAATATTATATATATCCACTTAGCTTGTCCTCTTGGCCGCCACCCCCCAAAGAAAATAATGCAATTCAGACATTAGGTGTAATAATCTAAAATCTAAAAAGGAGGTGGGATCTAAAAGTTCAAAACCTGAAAGTTAAAACAACTAAAAACAAAATTCTTAATCCCAAAAGACAGTATTTTTGCTAATGGGGTGTTTGGTTGCATGATAATTTTTTGTACACTTTCATGATAAAAACTTGTATTAAAATAAAAAGTAAACCAACTCATGACATAAAATTATCATGTTTGGAGGGATGTGATTACAAAAAAGAGTAACCACCGCACATGACCAAATAAAGTGGGGGACCACAAGAAAAAAGAAAGAGGTGAGACCCTCTTTTTTTGTTTAAGAAGAAAATCACTTTCAAAACATAAAATTGTCATGGTTGTCAAACACCTCTTTTAACAAGTTTTCTTACAATTTTTAAAAATTAAAATTAAAACCTCAATTATCATGCAACCAAACACCCCATAAACATGCAAGAAGATGAACCTTATGTTTGATAATGCTATGGCTACAAGGAGGTCTAACCATGTTGTCCTCGAGGCAGTTCTGAAAATTGTGAAAAGAGATAAAAAAGGGTATAAACAATAAGAACATAGGAGTTTATCTCTTGTGAAAAGAAGAGCACATGACTATCAAGTACATGAATATATGAGCAATAAACTACATTCAATAGGATTTCAGCTTAGAAACATAACCTAACATGACTATGAATGGACTGTAAAAATGTACAAATGACTGAGTCACTCTTTTTTTTGGCTTTTAGTTTCAAGCAGATGCTTCTATTTGGTTTTATTGGGAGCAAATATTAAGTTTGCTTTTATAAGGATCAAGCATTTGTTTTGTTTAGAAATTGGAAATTTTAGTCAGAAACTTAGGAGCCAAGTGGTTGTTCACAGCCTAGAAAAAAGTAGAGATAAGAAAGTGTATTAATTAAAGTTCAACTATCAACCCTTGTTGATAAAGTTGAAATACTATCAAACTAATGTTATATTGATGTTATAAATGAAATGGTTATCCAAAACATTGCAATTGCATTTTTAATAAACAAATTGTATAAAATAATACACAAATAATAACAGAACAAAGAAAGATTTAGGTGACCATTAATATCAATTTTCAGACAGCATCCATTGGGAGAGTACACTCTAGATGTGTGACCATTAATATCAATTTTCAAACTTTTAGTAGAAACAGGGAATGAATTGCATTACAAGTGCCTACATGTATCAATTTTGTTGTGGATAATCTTGTCCTGTAGAAATTTTCAATATAAAACTGATATAGTATCATTTTTAATACTCTAACCAAATAAAGCATTACATTCTCCGCCAGACAACCATGCTTCTCCCAGGCGATCACACAATGCCATTTCCTTTTTAGCTATCAAACACTGAAGTGAAGGCCAATAGGCAAAAACATTGTTTAAAAGACTTTTCCAGCGCCAGGCATTGGAATAAACAGCAATAGGCAACAACAGAGTTGCTAGCAAAAATTTTATAAGGCAAATACCTTGTTCAGGCAAAATACTCCCTGGTGCCAGACGTTGAAGTACAATCGCTGGACGGTAACCCAGTTTAGAACCAATCTACATGCTTCTAGAAGTTATCAAGTTCCCTGATAATTTTCGAACCCAATTGATTAGGTCAGTTGCAGCAACAAATCAACGTGATCCCCATGTTCACTTCGGGCTTCGCAGTGTATTTGTTCGTTGGCAAACATCTATCCTAATAATTTCATTGCAACTCGTGAAGGATGCCAAAGATAGACATCATATAGATATAGACAAACCAGGTAATAGATGTATGATACAAGAGTAGAAGCTTTAGCATTCACAACTAACAGACTCGACAAGGCAAAATCCCCAACGAACAAGATACATGAAGAAGGGAGATGGGACCACAGCACAGCAACATACCAGCAGAAAGCCTCCAGCAGAGTTTCTACTTTATAATAGACCTCCATCTCAGAATAGATCTCGCCGTGCTCACCTTCAACGGCGCCAGGGGCGGCGGAACCTACGACTCTACGGCCATTCGGTTCCAGCAGCTTGCCACATGTACCATCAATGTCTGATGGGTGCGCCGGTGTTTCGCGGCAGCCGCCGATTCGAAGAAGACTTCCACCGCTGTGGTCTTCCTCCGCCGCTATTGATCCTTGAGCGGCGTCTTGCGGAGTGTGTGCTCCGTAACCGTAGGGACGGCGGGGCTTGCGGAATAACGGGGGAACTACAGGCGGAATAATAGGAGGCGGAGATCAATGGGGGGACTGGTGGAGAGAGAACGGGAGGCGGAGATCGACGGCGGGGCTTGTTGAGTAACGGGGAGGGGGGACTGCTGGCGAAAGAACCGGAGGCGTCTGTAACCGTAGGGATGGTGGGGCTTGCGGAGTAACGGGGGAACTGCCAGCGGAATAACAGGAGGTGGAGATCGACGGGGGAACTGGTGGCGCGAGAACGGGAGGTGGAG
Source organism: Cryptocoryne crispatula var. balansae (assembly GCA_036172225.1). NCBI lineage: Eukaryota > Viridiplantae > Streptophyta > Magnoliopsida > Alismatales > Araceae > Cryptocoryne > Cryptocoryne crispatula. The sequence goes on from CM069924.1 coordinate 16,089,364, forward strand.
ATCAACGGTGGGGCTCGTTGAGTAACGGGGAGGGGGACAGGGATGCATCCACCTCGGTGGAGGGGGCAGATAAAACGGCCGATGACGAAGTGGAGGGGGCAGATAAAACGACGGAGAAGCGGACGGTGGGAGAGATGAAAAATCGGAGGGTGGACAAAGCAAATAAAGTAGATCGGACGCTGAAAAATGGGGGTGCTTGCACTTCTTTGTATAGCCGCCTCGCAGCGGAGAAGGGGGCGGAGAAGTCGCGACGGCAGACGGGAGAAACGATGGAGAAGGGGGTAGAGAAGCCGTGCTGTAGTCGAAACCGTTGTGACACTCCATCGGACGGATGTAAAAATAAATTCGGATGATCGAACGGTTGTAATCAGGAGGACGAAAAAAACTCATTCCCACTTCTATATACTAAGTTAGATAGATATATATATATATATTCTGATGACACGTTGGGGAAGGAGAGAGAGGTGACGAGTAGATGAGGGTAAAAATGGAATAAAAATGTAGAGGAGTAAAAATTTTAAGACTGACAGTTTTGGGATTAAAAAATAATTTATTTGAATGGTGGGATCTAAAAATAAATACAAATATTTTTGGGACCGAAAATTGAAAACCCCTATAATTTTTGGAGTAATTTTAGGTTGTGTTTGGTATGTGGATAATCATAGATAAATCTGGTTTATCCTTGATCTCCCGTGTATTTTGCAAATAAAAAGGGACTTAACTTGAATTAACTCAATCCGATTTATCCCAAAAAATGAGGATTAAGTGAGGGATAAGTCATCCTATCTAGTAAATGGGATATTTTATTCCTAATTTTTTTGAGAGATAGTCAGTCCATCTGGTAAATGGAATGTTGTGTTATTTATAATATAAATTAATTATTTTATATTAATAGTCTAATAATTTATATATTAATATTAATTTCAAAATTAATAATCATATATCATATCAAACAGGATAATATTATCTTCTAAACATATCCTAACTTCAAATCAAACACAATGATAATAAAGATAGTCATAAGGAGTGACTTAGTCCTATCCCTATCAATTTTATCCTCGTGCCAAACAAAGTCTTAGGCCCTGTTTGGTATAGGGATAACCTAGGATAGACTTGGTTTATCCCCAATCCCCTATTTTGTATACACCTAAAAATGAGTTTAACCTAGATTAAGTTAATCTAGGTTATCCCCAAAATTAAGGATAAGTGCAGGGATAAGTCATCCCATCTAATACTTAGGATATTTTACTCTCAAAATAAGGTTTTGAGGATACGAGTGGGAGCTCTGGTCAGGCGGCTTTGTCGTCCGCGGGGGGGGGGGGAACGCCGCGGTGCCTGGGGCGGGGGCGCGAACGTCGGCGGGAGGGGGACACCTCCGTGGGGGGAGGGGGGGCGAACGCCGGCAGGAGGGGGGCACCTCCGCCGGGGGAGGGGGCACGAACGCCGGCGGGGGGGGGGTGGGGTGGGGTCGGCGGGAAGGCGGTGTCTACGGGATGGGGGGCGGACCGCCGGGAAGGAAGGGGGGGGGGGAAGGGGGGCGTCCGCCTAGGAGGAGGAGCGGGGAGCACCGTCCGCCGGGGGGGGGGGCGTCCGCCGAGGAGGAGGCGGGGCGGATCGCCGGGAAGGAAGGTGGGGGGGGGGGGGACACCACCGCGGGGGAGGGGGGAACGCCGTGGTGCCCGGGCGGGGGTGCGAACGCCGGCGGGAGGGGGACACCTCCGCGGGGCGGGGCGGGGGGTGGGGTCCGCGGGATGGGGGGCGGACCGCCGAGAAGGAAGGGGGCGGGGGGTGGGGACTCTGTGCACCGGGAGGGGGGTATGTCCGGGAATAAATTTTTTATTAATATTATAATATTTTTTATAATTTTTTATTAAGTCGATTTAAACGATTTGATTTGATTTAAATCGATTAAGAGGTTTTTTCAAACCAAACCAAACCGAACGGGATCCCAAACTGAACCGAACCGAACTGAATGGGTTGGTTCGGTTTGGTTTCTCGGTTTGAACCGTTTTGTGCCCACCCCTAGCCGGAAAGGGGTGGCGGGGAGCGGCTCCACGGGGAGCATCATCCATCTCCGTCCGTCGGGTTCTGTCCAAAGGGGGGGGGGGCTGAGCTCTGTCTGCGTTTAAGCTTATTTTTATTTATATATTTAAATTATACTTTAAATTTATTATATAAATGTGTAAGTGGGTTAAGATGTTTATGAATATATTATAAATAATAGAATAATCAAAACTACAGGTTGTATATGATTGGGATTAAATTTAAATTATGGGATGTAGATTGATTTGAAGAGTATTTAGTTGCAATGCTTCTAATTTAATTAGATTTTAAAAACAAAATTCAAATTTGATTTTAACTGTCATATTTTTAAAATCATTTTATTTATATCTTTAAATTTATATTTTATATTTATTATATAAATATATAAGTTGGTTAAAGTTTTTATAAATATGTTATGGATAATAAAATAAGATAATATAAACAAGGTAAAAATATAAAAATATAGGATTATCCTCGAATTTATTGTTAATATATCAAACATAGGATAGGGTTATCCCTAAACTTATCCTAAGTTAAACCAAACATGATGAGAATAGGGTTAACCATAAGGACTGGTTTATCCCTATCCCCATCAATTTTAGCCCGATACCAAACGACGCCTTAGGGTCTGTTTGGCATAAGATTATTTAGGGGATAAACCTAGTTTATCTTCTAAAATTTGAGGATATATCATATTTTTCTCCAAATTAATATTGTGCCAAACAGTCCATCAGGGAATAAGAATTGGGTGTAGGCAATTTCACAAAGAAAATAAGAAATGAATATGAATGAGTAATGCTAATCTCAAAGATTAGATTAATAAATTTTTTAATGAATTTTGATTATGCATAGTATTTGAGAAGTTAATTTGAATTTCCAAGATGAATTTTTTTTTGAGAAGGAAAGAATGTAATGTCAAAAAAATCACATTTCTTCATCACCCTTACCCCCTTAACAAATAGCCTTTCCCTCCCTCACTTGATTTTCTTCTTTCTTTCTCTGATCTCTCACCCCCTCACGAGTCACGACCTCTCCCTCTCTCTTTGCTCAGGTGCCACCGGCAGGAGCTCAGGAGAACTGCTCTCTCTCTCTCTCTCTCTCTCTCTCTCTCTCTCTCTCTCTCTCTCTCTCTCTCTCTCTGTACTTAATTATCCACCCACTATTTCTCGATTACTTATTTTCTTCATCTCCTTCTTATTTCCTCTCCTTCTATCTTCTTCTTTCTCTTCTTTAATCTTCAATGTTCTGTCTCATTTTCTTCTTGTTGTTTTCTTTTCTGTTGCGATAAAAAAATAAAAGAGGAAAGAACGTATAGGAGAGGAGCCAATCGGCTTGGAAATTCTATTGGATAAATTTCATACAATTTGGGGTAGCCTTCTCAATCTATCAACTGTTGGGTAATTATTTTAAAATTAGCTGTTTTGATTAATGAATGCTTAATGGTTGCTTTTTATTAATAAATAAAAATTTTGATTCAACAAATTTTATACAGTGAGTTTGTGTTTTGTTTATCTCATTTTAGATTAATATGAATATTATTTTTTTGACCGATCATTGATCTGTACTTAATCTGGTATAATGAGATTTGAATATTATGTATCTTATGATTGGTAATTTTGAAATTTATATTAGTGAAAATCTGAATTATTGTGTACAATTGAGTTGAGTTTTATGATAATCTGTTTTATTATTTAATATCATATTGTTATGCTTATTTATTTTAAAATTTCAATTTATTTGATACGAGTTTATGAATCCTTCATTAGGTCTTGTAGTATAAATTTTTTTAAATATGATTCTTATATGAAGATTGGTTTTGAATGTATATAAAATTATTTGGTTATAAATATGATCTGAATTTTGATTTTGGATATGTGACATATGTTGCTATGAAGCATCTGAATTTGAATATGATTATGAATGTGAAATCTGAATCTAAATTTGAATGTGAACTTCATCAATATATATTGTCATGACTCGGAATTTAAATAACATAACCAGAAATATATAGCGGAAAATACACTACATCGTGACATTGTGATGAAATCCAACACTTGAATTTCATAACCTAAATAAACATTCTACAAAATCTTCATTAAAGTTGAACTGATTCATGAAATTCCAAAACTCAAACTTGAATAATCATTTTCATAAGATCCTTCAAAACAAGAGAATAGAACCATATTAATAAGTCTAATATTCTTGCTCAAAAACAACCAAGGCCAACTACCTAAGTAGAGAATATCTCTCATCTACAAATGCAAATGGCTCTACTTCCTTTGGTTCGACCTGAACCTCAACTTCAAGCTCCTGAAACTTCAAAACCTACTGAAAAATATAACCCATAATGGGGTGAGTCTGGGGACTCAGTAGGATTTACACCTATTTTTTACCAATCGGATAACTAACATATAATCAAGCAATGATAGATAATATATCTAAATTAAGATGTAATACAAATGATAATAACATGTCTTCTATATTTATCTATAACTCATAACCAAACTGTAACATATGGTATATTTTTAAAATTAGGTATTATTTATTATTATATTTATCCTTTCCCTTTTATTTCTCTCACCGTTACCATATTTCACTCCCTCCTTCCGTTTTCTCTCCTCCCCATTACCCTAGCGACCCTCCCTATTTTCCCTCTTCACGTCCAACTTTTGGCAGCCGCCAAAGCATGCTGTCGTCGCCGCCTTGCCGCCCCACCCCGCACGCGCGAGCCTACGCCACCAGCCCCGCCGCCTCGCGACGTCGCCCGCCCCGTTGGCCCGCCGCCGCCAACGTGCCCCGCGCCACCCACCGCTCCCCGTGCGCGGCCAACCTCTCCGCCCCTCCAGCCGGTCGCCGTCCGCCCATGTCGCCGCCGCCGCGCCGCCGCCCGCGCGCCGCCATGCGCCCAACCCCTCGCGCCGCCATCTTCCCGCCTCCGCGAGGCCAGCCCGTCCCGGGCCGGCGCCGCTCGTCGCGGCCATCGCGAGAGCGGGCACATGCGGCGTTTCACCCGTCGCCACCCTCGTCCGCCGGGCGCCCGGCGCCGCCGCCATCCATGCACCGCCGCCCGCCGCCCCGTGCCGACGCCGCCCCGCCGCCGTGCGCCCGCGAAGCCCCCCCCCCCCCCCCCCCCCGTGCGACCGCCCGCACGCCGCGCCCGCGTGTCCACGCGAGCCCACGGCCGCGCAGCCGGCCGACCCGCCCCGCCCTCTCCCCGCCGCGGCCCCGTCCCCGCTCCCGGGCCGCCCGCCCGCCGCGCGCTCCCCGCGCGATGCCGCCCCCATGGCCCCGCGGACACCTCCCCCGAGCGGCTTCCTCCCTCGCCGCAACACGCAGCCGGCAGCCCATCGTCCGCGCCATTGGACCCCCCCTTCACCGTGCGGTACTTCCCCCTTCTCTCTTCTTTATCTCTCTCTATTATTCTTTGTATCTCTCTTATCCTCTCTCTTGATCCGATGCCATTTGATATTTCTTTTCAAGCAAGTTTGATAGAGGGAGATAACCGGTTTGGATTTTGTTCGATCTGTGCATCACGTCGCCGACGTTCTTGACTTTTCCCGCGTCGATTCAGGTAGGCATCCTTGACGTGTCTATTAATTATCATTAAATTTCTACTTAATCCTCCATGACTTGTAGTGATTATTATTGAGTTAATTAGCCGGTTTAGTGTTGTATGTCGTGATTAACTAGCATGGTTAGTCTACTTGTTCTATGTTGTGCATAATAGGGCTCTTGTTGGGGAGATTATTATATCATCTTCATCATGATTAATTTAGTAGATTGTTAGTTGATTTTAGTTCTTTTAGTTGGTATGTTTTTAACTACCCTTTTGTTATACTATTGAGTTAACTTGTTATATAGGTGTGGTGATAGGTTAATAAGATTAGATAATATTTATCTAGTTTATTCCATCTCGTTTTGGATATGTTATTGTCATTAATTTAGGTGATAGGGTCTCGATTGGGTCCTGTTCCTATCATGTTAGTCCTTACTTATTCTTGTCATTTTATGGTTCTAGATCATGCATAGGTGGTTCTGTGTGTGGTTGATCATGCTATTTGCATTGGTGGTATGTTTATTCATTGTACGGTATAGTTTATATCATTTGATCTTGCATAAGTGTATCATGGCATGGCATGATTGAGGTGGATGCATGATGCATTGAAATTATGATGAAAACAAATACACCGTATTAGTTAGTCGTGACCCGAGGGCAATGAGGTTAGAATGTACCCGGTGCATCCTTCGATCCCGATACCGCGGTTTGTCCCCGTGCCACCACCGCCTAGGTGCACTATGGGATTTCGTTTAGCTATATGGTACCGCTATATACGATAGATCCGGGTGGTAGCCGGTTGAGGTGGCAAGACGACGCATTCCTTGCTAATAAGAAAAAAAGGTGTGGTTCTTATTGTGAGGATAGGTGCATCTATGTGAATGTGGTCTTCATTAGAGGATAGGTGCAGTTATTGCATGGTGTGGTATAGGTGGTTTAGAGATGGATTTCATTTTTATCTAAATTGTCAAGTTCGGCTGCTTGGGGTATGCATGGGTTGTCCCATTTATAGCATATCATTTTATTGAGCATATAGTAGGTGTTTACGCATGTGTTTTTCTCACCATTTCAGGTCATTTTAAGATGTTTATAGGTGCTGGTTGGTGTGTCTATAGGTGTTGGTTGGCGGTTTAAAATGCGTGGATTAAGTCAAATATTTATTATATTGACTAGTCTATACTTATATAATTGAGTGTAGGTCTGGGTACTTGTTTAATTAACATCTAGGGCCTTTTAGCTATCCGATTTGGCGGATGATGGGGTGTCTACTGAGTCGTCGTACTCATCCCAATCATTTTAACAATTTTCAGGTAATCAGAGTAGCGCAGCGGAAGCGTGATGGATCGGTTCCCAAGAATCAAATGGATGATCATTATGTATTTAAATGGTATTTAGTTTTGTTTAGATTGTAGGGATTGGTGATGTATTAGTAATTGAATTTTTGTGAAATTATGAACTTGGATCTAGTTGTTTTCATTCGTTCCAAACTGATATATTTTTGGGGTTATTTTCCCCGGTTACGTCGTCGGCTTATGTTCCGCTGTGCAGGATTAAATCCGGGGCGTGACAAAACCATGATTATCTTTATGGAAAAAGATTATGCCAATGCTATTCAATTCTAGACCAATGCACACAATGCCATACAAGCTAGACAAATATCATCTAAATGACCTCATGACTTTATTTAACATGACCAAACTAAAATAAGACAAATTTGATTTTTCTAACATGACAGATTTAACATCTATACTGACACACAAATAACATAATTTCATATACTTTCCAAACATATAGTCAAATAACAAGAAATTGGTTGTCTTGCTTCACATGTACAAAATACTTTCACCAGCTCTAAAATATATAGCAGCAACATATACTAAGCTAGCCCATAGTGCACCTAGGCAGTGGTGATACTAAGGAAAAATCACGGTAATCCGGGATCTGTTGGAGGGCTGGATTCATCTAAGTTACTTGTTATCCAAGGGCAATTGACTAACATAAGCTAGTGAAGTCTTCATATCACATCATATCAAGAGTCCATAACATAAATTCAAATCATGACATACTTGACCATACCATGCACACATGACATAACTGTAACGTTTTGGAAAAAAAAATTCTTTTCTTCTCCAATCTCCCCCTCTCACCCGGACTCCTCCATGTAAGAAATTGTCCATAAAAGTTTGGTGCAGCGGAAGCGACGATTCCTATGAGTTCCTTTAGAATCCGTCTCAATCAGAACCGAACAACGAAAATCGAAAACCGATCAAATCGGGTTCGAATATACCCAATAGGGATTCATATAATCCCGTGGAGAGGAAGGAGATGAGCTTCTTAAGCTCTTCAAACCATTCAAGTGTCCGGTCTCCAGCAGTATCCACACGAACTTCATCCACAGCAGGTTCTCCCTTCGCGCCGGCCTCGAGAACTCTTCCCGAACGGAGCTCCATCGACCATGGACACCTTCTAGAGAGAGGAGGTAGGGAGGAGGCTAGGGACGTGGTTTTTACCCTTGGATTGATCGGGTTTGGTTGAAACCATTAGTATTTATAGAGAATTATGGATTTTTTCATAAAAACCCAAAATCTCCATAAATTACGTCCTTGCCCCTGTACTTGGGGATAAGTCCTTTTGTGTGTGACCCACTAGGACCAATAGCCTATTTGGTTGAGGCCTAAATAAAATAGAATAATTCTATTTAATTTAATTAAATCCGTTATCCGATAACAGATTAATCGGCCTACCGATCATGAAGGATACAAGCCACATCCCATGATCCCAAATGACTATGGGGATAATCTCATCTCCATTGAGCCTTTCCATCATCAGTTACCGCATAGATATAAACCCTCGTCCATCCAATGTCCCGGTCGGAAAGGAGTACGGCATCGACTGTCAACTCCTTAGTGTACCGACTCTATAGGATCCTGTACTCGGAATTGGATCAATTGGAAAACTCATTTTCCAATTATCCTATCTACCCTGGCCAGTGATTTAGAGTACTATCCCATAGGACATTCACTCTCACTTACCGAAATTGGACGATCCCTTGTTGTCCGCTCAATTGCCTCCATCGGATTTTCCTTGTACCCGACTCATCGCTATACAGGACCATCTAAATAGTGATCCATAAGTCAATGGTCAAAGAACAAGTTCCACCCAACAAGGCATCTTTGGCGACTCAGGTCAAAGGTCCAACCATGCAATCGTGATGATAGAAAACCCTGATAGACAGTTCGGTAAGATACCATTCAGGGTTTCTAATTCGGTCAGTTCAGTGAACTCATTCAACTAATGAGCACCTGTATGTGTATCTCAGTGTCTCCACACTAATGACCAATGAGATCGGTCATCCTCATCACATGAGAAGACATCACATACACTAGTCTATTCGGATCCTTGATGTCCCGTCTCAAGTATCCTATGACTAGGAACATTTGGATCAAATACCTCTAGATGATCAATCTCACTATCATGATCTCAACATAATTTAATCATCATTGTATTTGATCAAGAACTTCATTATGATATTCGCATCTAATAAGAGCTTATAATGAAGATTTGCCTGATTAATTGAATGAGATATTTCTAGAAATGTCGAATCATATCATATATGATTAGCTTGTAGGGCATACATTTCTATCACTCCCCCCCGCACTCGCTGGATTTCCCTCCCCCCTCCCACTCAGACTCCCATCTCCCTCCCCGGTTACGGAAGCCTCCCCCTCCCGATATGTATATATCCTTCCCCCCCGGTTGCGCTCCCGGCGAGTTCTCCCCCTCCCTCTTCATTCATCGTCGTTCGCGTCGATCGCCGTCGTCGCGCTCGCCATTGCCGGAAGCCCCACCGCGGCTCCCTCCTCTGAGTGCCCTAGTCTGCGCACACGATCGCACTCCCCCTGCCGCCACCAGCTTCCCATCCCTCTTTCCTCCTCCTCTACGCCGTTGTCCATCACCGTCGTGAGGCCTCCATCGCCGTCGATCGCCTCGCTGGCCTCCCCTGTTCCGGCTAGCACCGCCGCGAGTCTCCCCCGCCGCCACCGTTGCCGGCCTCCACCTTATCTCGCCGCCGCTGAGTACCTGCAGTGCCCCCCGGGTTGTCTTCGAACGCCGCCGCCGCCGTGCCCTACAGCCCCGGTCGCCGTCGCCGGCGATTGCCATCGCCGCCGCTGCAAACCTCACCGCCGCACGAGCCCGCACGAGCGCTGTCCGAGCGGTCGGTCGAGCCCGGCTCAGCCCCCCGAGCCACCCGGTTCAGCAGGTTTGAGCTGCCGGTTCAAGATCTGGAATTTTTGTATTTGATTAATTTCAGAAATCAGCGAAAATGCCAGAAAAATAGAGAAAATATCCATAAAAATCCAAAAAATTCACAGGAGCTTTCAGGTAGGTTTCTCAAGCTCGTCTATTTATTTGATCCTATTTTTATTAGAAAATATGCATGATTTAACTTATGTACCTTGATTTGACTAGTTTAACCTTTGGACTTAAAATTAGTGATTCTTCTAAAAAATCCTTGAAACCAAGAACTTGAAATTGCCATTTTGTATATTATAGAACATGTTTAGCTTTATTATGGATGGGTAGAAATATTTTTCATAAGTGTTGATCTTATATTAGTTATGTATGTGAATATATGCTAGATTGGACCTAGAATTGAAATATAAATATGTATAGATTTGGAAAAATCATGGATCATCAAATTATACCTTTTAGAACCTGTTTAGGTCAGATTGTGGTTGATTACCTCAGAACTTAATTTGTTTAGTTTATGCCAAGCTTGAGTTAGGGTAATTGTCTTCTATATGCAATTAAGTATGTCTAGTTCGGTTTGTCATTTCATGTATGTATGTCATGTAAATTTTGGTTAGTTTAGTTTCAGATTATGTATTATGTCATGCATGGTGTGGTTATGTTCATATGGTCAAGTTTGGTATAGGTTTGATTTAGATATGTCAATCAAGTTGGTTAGTACAAGTCTTGTCAAGTTTGTGGTAAAATAAGTTGTTTTGCATGAAAGATACTAGAAAGTCATGTTTATGTCTTGTGTGCATCATGTGTGTCATTATTTGAAACTTGTTATTAATTCTTGTTACGGCGTGTTATGAAGGCCTCATCAGCCTATTTTAGTCAATTGCCCGTGGGCAGCGGGTAACTTAGTTGAATCCGGCCCTCCCACAGATCCCGGATTACCGCGGTTTTTCCCTTAGTGTCACCACTGCCTAGGTGCACTTTGGGCTAGCTTAGTATATGTTACTTCTATATATATTAGAGCTAGTGAATGCATTTGTACATGTGAAGCAAGACGACCAATTCCTTGCTCTTTGGCTATGTGTTTTGGAAAGGATATGAAATGTGTTAGTTGTGTGTCATGTATGGATGTTAAACTATGTCATGTTAGAAAAATTAGATTTGTCTTTTTTTAGTTTGGTCATGTTAAGTTAAGTCTTGAGGTCATTTAGATGATATTTGTTTAGCTTGTATGGTTTTGTGTGCATTAGTCTAGAATTGAGTAGCATTGGCATAATCTTTTTCCTTAAAGATAATCATGGTTTGGTTATGAGTTATGGATAAATATAAAAGACATGTTATTATCATTTGTATTACATCTCAATGTAGTTATATTATTTATCATTTCATGTTTATATGTTAGTATCCGATTGGCGGGAAATGAGTGTAAATCCTACGGAGTCCCCGGACTCACTCCATTGTGGGATAACTTTTTCAGCAGGATTTGAAGATTTAGGAGCTTGAAGATGAAGTTCAGGTGGAACCAGAGGAATCAGAGTCATTTGCACTTGGAGATTCTTGGTATTCTCTACTTAGGTAGATGGTCTTGGTTGTTTTTTGAGCAAGAGTGTGGTTAGACTTAGAAGTATGGTTCTATTCTCTTGTATGGTGGATCTTATGAAAATAATCGTTTAAGTTTGGGTTATGGAATTCAAGTATTGGGTTTCATCCCACTGTCATGATGTAGACACACCAAATTCGCCTAATTCAAAGCATAAAACTCATGTTTTATAGGGTAACACGTGTGATTGACCTTATAATGATGTCGGGTCTTTAAAAGTTGATTTGGAGCTTCGCCGAACAAAATCAGATGTTTTCCGATGTTTTTCGCAAAAAGCCATAATTTCCGAGCGAAAGTCACACGTAAATCGTGTAAACATGGAAATTGGCTGAATGACCAATGCCTAATGATCATGCATTGAAGGTTATGGTCATATTCACACTCCGGACAAGTTTTGTTGCATTCCGTGCCTTTACGGTTTGCCGTCGAAGTCATTCTGACCAGTATCGGATCTTCTGTTCACTGCTCTAACTTCTGGACAAAATTCTGAAGTTTTGGAGGTTGTTATGGATGATATAATGCTATAGAGAGCTTCTTCAGCCTTTTAGCTTTCCAACGCAACAAACGGCGTCGAATTACGAGTTCGGGAGTGTTCGCAATGGCTTTCGGAAGAAGGACGCGCAAAAAACAGTCCCATGCGCCCGGGTTCCTGGTCACATGCACCCGGGACCCAGGGCACGTGCCCATGCACCCTACCAGTGAGGCACGTGACCTTGTGCCCTCACTTGAGGGCACATGCTCCCCACCCTTGAGGCACGAGGGACCCAGTTTTTCACTGGGACTCTACCACTGAACAAATCGACCGGATAGGATTGATTTCTTCAGAATTGATGAGATGCACCCCTTCCAGGGGGCGCATGCGCCCCACTGAGGGGCGCATGCGCCCTGCACCAGGGCGCAATGTGCCTATTTTTTAGCCCGGATGAGACCGTCTGTTCTCCTATAAATTGACTCTGATTCCGGTTGTTCCAAAGGCATGAGCACGACTTCCCAGGCATCTCAAGACGTCCAACCTCCCTCCTGCATTGATTTTGTGAATTTTAGAGAGAGAATTTCGAGTTTTTAGAGAGAGAAAAGTCAGTTCAAGAGAGAGGAAGGCTGTTCTGCAGGTGATCTGCCAAGTCTCTCTTCTTAGGCCTCTACAGCAGTGTGTGGACGTCTGATGCCAGAGCTCTCTTCATCAAAGTTCTTCATCTTCAAGTCTTCTTAAGTTTTGAATCGACGGCACTTGATTCTGAGGTCGGGGCTTGTCGTGACGAGCGCAGAAGCAAAGTCGCGCCTGGCAGATCCTGAACTGCTGCTCGGCTTTTTCGACAACCCAGATTTGGCTATATCTTTCTCTATTAAACTCAGAATCTTGTTTTTCTTTTTCCTAGGTCTTTGTTTCGTGATTCTCCATCATCCTATAATTTTTTTACATTTTTTTGCATTAATTTTATTCTGTTATTTCGAAAATAAAAAAGGGGTTAGAGATAACCCGAATCCGGTCAGTTTCTAGTCAATTGTGTGTTTTATGTTATTCTCTTTGCATATACTCCACCTTGTTTAGTTCTAATAGTCTCTTTCACTTGTTTATTTGTCTAGTTGCATAGAAGATTAAGCACCCACCACGTTGAAGACTCTTCTTCACCGGCCGGCCGAAGAAGGAGAAGCTTTAACTCACATTCTTCACGCTAAGATACACACGGTCATTTTAATTCTATAAATCGGAACCCACGGTTCCTGGCGTCCACATTTCTTTCTTCTCACCTTCCTCCCACATGACCCGAACCGTCTCTTTGGTGATCGAGCGACGCCAAGGGATGAAAGTTCGGGGATCAATGTGAGTGTGGGACCGAGGTGAGGGTTGCTTTCCGAGCTTTATTCCTTTATTTTCTCATCCCCTCTTGAGGTGATGATCTGGGTTCACGGACTTCCCTGAAAAAAAGAGGACTCCGTCGAATTTTCAGAGTCAACACATGACATTGTGCATTTTCACTGCGTATTTGTGGTTATGTTATTTAAATTCCGGGTTGTGACAATAACCATCTAATTTCATAGCCCTTCATGCAAAACACAACGTTCATAACGAACTAGATAGGACATATGGTAACTCGACTTAATTGAACATGTTCTAAATGAAACTCATACTAATCATGACCAAATTGACACAACTAACCATGCATAATATAGTCCATGATCTAAAACCAAACTAAGCATATTTTTACATGGTCTACACACATGCAATGATAAGTCAAACTAGGCATGCTTAAATACATATGCAAGACAATTAATCTAAATCAAGCTTGACATAAACTAAACAAATTAAGGTTTGATGTCAACAACCATAATCTGACCTAAACAAGTTTCAAAAACTGAAATTTGATGACATATGATCTTTTCAAGTTAAACATAATTAACCTTCAATTCTTGTTCCAAACTAGCACATAATCACTTACATAATTTTCATAAGATCAAATCTGATAGAAAATACTTATTCCCAAGCATAATCATGTTAAACATGTTCCATGATATACAAAATATCAATTTCAAGTTTCTGATTATTTTGAAAAAATTATTAATTACAAGTCCAAAGTCTAAAAGTAGTCAACTTATGATCCATAAGTTAAATCATGCATATTTTCTTATCCAAATGAGATCAAATAAATAGAAAAGATTGAAAAACGTACATGGAAGCTTCTATAATTTTTTTGATTTTTTTCTAATTTTTTGGCCTTTATCTGATTTTCGTAAATATAAATCATCAAATTCTAGAAAATGCTGAACCGGCGGCTCGATCTGGCTGAACTGAGCAGCTGAACTAGAGCTGGACCAGCAGTTCGATGCTGTGCTGGTGGTTGAGCCAGGTAGGTGAGCTGGGTGGTTGGCCGGTTGCTTGAGCTGGCGTATGCGATCGAGACATAGGTGGCGAGAGTAGGCGATGACGGTGGCAGCGGCGTCCGGTGACGGAGGGGCAGCATTTGAGGGTGGATGGCAGGCATGATGGCAGTGATGGCTGTGGCAGCGAGGAGAGGGAAGGCTGGTAGTGACGGCAAGAGAGCTTCCCCGCGGTGGTTCTAGTTGGAACAAGGGAGACTGATGTCAGGGATCAATGATGATGGAGGGGGCTCACGGCTGTGGTGAACGGCGGTGGCCGCAACATGGGTTGGACAATGACAGTGAAGGGAGAGGTAGAGCCTGGAGGCTGGCGGCGGAAAGGGAGGTCTCGAGTGGCTAGTTTTTGGCGGAAGCAAGGGAGGGTAGCGATGACGATCGATGGCGATGCGGCGGCGAGGAAGGAAAGTCAATTGGGAGGAAGACGGCAATGTGGCTGGGAAAAGAGAGCAAAGGAGACCAAGGTAGGGAGGGGGTATAAATACGGAGAGGGAGAGGTCGACGAGGCGGCAGAATAGGGAGGATGGCTCTCGGCGGCGATCGATGGCAACGGGGTGACTCCTGGAGGCGGCAAACGTCGATGGCCATGGTGGTGGACTAGAAGGTGACCAATGGAAATGGGGGGGGAGGCTAGCAATGGCGGCAATAGGGGGCTCACATTGGTTGCTCCATCCAAAATAGAGGAGGCGACCGGTACTAGGACTTCGACGATCAACGAAATCGGTGGTGGCTGACGCAGTCGTGGCGATCAGAAGAGAGGGTGGTGGAGGTCCGACAGTTGGGATAGGATCGAGACAGAGCGAGAGTCTAATGTGAGGAGGGGTGGTAGGTGTAACCGGTAGGGGCAATGGCGAGAAACCGGGGGGGGGGAGTAAAATCTGGCAGTGGTGGCGAGGAAGAGGACTCCTTGTGGTGACGATTCTGGCGAAAACAAGGGCTTCAACATTGTCAAATGACGGCGATGGAGGGAGAGGGGAGAAACCAA
Organism: Cryptocoryne crispatula var. balansae; assembly: GCA_036172225.1. Taxonomy (NCBI): domain Eukaryota; kingdom Viridiplantae; phylum Streptophyta; class Magnoliopsida; order Alismatales; family Araceae; genus Cryptocoryne; species Cryptocoryne crispatula. Next base: position 16,104,670 of record CM069924.1, read on the forward strand.
CACAAGGGGACGGCGAGAGAGAGCGAGAAAGAGGGAGGTCGGGGCAGTGGGCTTGCGTAACTGGTGGGGGAGGCATCAGTGAGAAAATGATAGGGGAGGGGGAACAGTTACAGAAAAAAACATCTTTATTTTATATTTTTTAAACCGTTACATATGAGCACCCGATAAAAATGGGATTTTAAATATGTTGTGAATCTAGTTCATCCATTGATCCCATGTATTGTGGTTGATCGCCTAGTACGTCATTGCCTAGACATATGCGATGTTAGTTAGGTACAATGTACACTCTACTATATGGTACTTTCTATTTGTAGTGTTTATTCTGAAAGTGGAAACATAAAATGCATTGCATATAGACCTTTTAATTTAATTGCATTTTAATAAAGTTTAAGTGAAACATGTAAGGAATCATTGTAAAAAATTTGGTGTAGCAGAAACGACGATTCCTATGAGTTCACGTAGAACTTGTCTCAATCGGAATTGAACGATAAAATCCAAAAATTGATCTATACGAATTAAAATATACATGATAAGGATTCATGTAATCCCATAGAGAAAAGGAAGAAGACCTTCTAAATCTCTTTAAATCTTTCAAATGTCCGGTCTCCAGCGGTATCCACACAAACTTCATCCACATCAGTTTCTCCCTTCGCACTGGCCTCAAGAACTCTTTTTGAACGAAGTTCCATCGCCCATGGACTCCTTACAGAGAGAGTAGAAGGTAGGGAAGAGACTTAGGATGTGGTTTTCACCTTGGGCTCAATAGGGTTGGCTAAAACCAATAGTATTTATAGAAAATTTAGAATTTTTTATAAAACTTAAAATCTCTATAAATTATGTCCTTGCCCATGTACTTATGGATAAATATTTATGTGTATAACCTACTAAGACCAATAGCCCATTTGGTTGAGGCCTAAAAAAAATAAAATAATTTTATTTAATTTAATTAAATTTGTTATCCGATAGCAGATTAATTGACCTGCTGATCATGAAGGGTACAAGCCACATCCTATGCTCTCAAATAGCTATGGGAATAATTTTATCTCCATTGAACCTTTTCATCATTAGTTATCATATGAATATAAACTCTTGTTCATTCAATGTCCTGGTTTGAAAGGAGTACGATATCGATTGTCAACTCCTTGGTATACCGACATTATAGAATCTTGTACTTGAAATCAAATCAATTGGTAAACTTATTTTCTAATTATATTATCTACCCTGGTCAGAGATTTAGAGTACTATCCTATAAGATATTCACTCTCATTTATCGAGAGTGATTGATCCCTTATTGTCTACTAAATTATCTCCATCGGGTTTTCCTTGTACCCGATCCATTGCTATAATAGACCATCTAAACAGTGATCCATAAGTCAATGGTCAAAGCACAAGTTTCACCCAACAAGACATATTTGGCAACTTAGGTCAAATGTTCAACCATTCAACTACGATGATAGAAAATTCTAGTTGATAGTTTGTTATGATACCATTTAGGGTTTCTAATTTGATTAGTTTAGTAAACTCATTCGACAAATCAGCACCATAGTGTCTCCATACTAATGACCAATGAGATCTAACATCCTCATCATATGAGAAGACATCACACAGTAGCCTATCCGATTCCTTGGTGTCCCATCTCAAGGATTCTATGACTAGGAACATTTAGATTACATACCTCTAGATGATTGATCTCATTATCATGATCTCATCATGATTCAACCATCTTTACATGTGATCAAGGACTTCATTACGATGTACATGTAACAGGAGTTAGTAATGAAGATTTGCCGAATTTAATGAATGAGAAATTTCTTAAAATGTCGAATCGTATCATATATGATTGGCTTGTAGAGCATGTATTTCTATCAATCTCCCACTTGCACTAAAGCCAATCAATTTCTACCATGTCGAATCTTCATGTAAACTACTTTTTAAATAGTGTGCAACCATTATTGAAATTTATTTATATTAGTTGTAGAATTTACGATGTTCTTTCACATGGAACTCTTCCAGCTCACTGCACCATCATTATTGTGACTTATTATCAAACTTATTTGACTAGAAGCTTGTTTTTGTAAAGTAAAGCTACAATGCTTAAGTCTTATCTTTCATTATAGAGATACATCCTTAGTGCTTCTCAAGTACCAAATTATACATCTCTAAACTATCCAGTGACTCACATAAATTCACTTGATGAATGTTTATAACACGTAGAGCATTAATCAAGTCATGTATGTAGCATCACATATATGATGGACCTTATGGCAAAAGCATAAGGATTCTACTCATGTGCTCTCTTTATCTCTAAAGAAGTCTATAAAGCCATTTTTTTTAAAGAAATCAACTCCACATTATGTAGGTAAGAAATCTATCTTAGAGTTGGCCATATCAAACTCTTTGACTCTAGTGACTACGTACATTAACTAAGTAAGGCCAAGCAACTTTTTAGATCTATCTTCATAAAACTTGAAACTCAGATTATGTTTGGAGGATAAATTTGATAACTAGGCTCATGGGTGATAACATACTTACTTCATTCTTAATGAGTAGTATGTTATTCACATAAAATGTCAAGCAAGTAATAACACTTTCACTTATCTTCTTGAATACACAAGGCTCTCTTCATTCTTAAGAAAGTCATAAGATTTAATCTCGTTAAACCTTTTGTATCATCTATAAAAAGTTTTATTTCAATCGATGAATAGACCTTACACACACTCTATTTGAATGTTATTAGGACTTGATTCCCTAAAGTTGTATCGTATACACTTGTTCCTCAAAGTACCTTAGAGGAACACTATCTTAACATCAAATCGACATATCTTATAGTCAACTACTTGACTTAGATGATATCCTTTTCAACTATCCTTGCCTTGAAGTTCTCTATCTTCTAATCCACTTCAATCTACTCTTTAGTGATTCATTTATATCTTATAGATATTATATCCTCAGGTGGATATATCAAGTTCTAAACTTGATTAGAATAGATAGAATTTATTTTGGATTTTATTCTCTTTCCATTTTAAAATCAATATCTCATATTGTTTCTATATAGATCTTAGGATCAATATCCTTTCTATCATGTCTCATTTCTTCCATCAAAGATATATCCCACATATCTCTTAGGTTGAATGGACATAAGAAAAGACCTATGATTAGCCTATTTGTAATTATTAACTAGTACTTTAATAGAAATACCCTTGGGTTGTGGGACTTGAACATCTTTCATATATACCTTGCTCTCACTATTTTTCTTAAGGAGGAACTCTTCCTCTAAAAATATGATGAGTTGAGCAACATATTTCTTTCTCCATAAGAGTGGTATATTTAATATCTATAAGTTTTCTTATGATATTCCACAAGCCAATGCTTCAAAGTCTTTTATTCCAACTAGGTATGGTTATATTGCTTTATTAGGTCAGACATTCCGAAATCTTAACTTGCTTAGGTCAAGCTTTAACCTCTTTCCATATCCTATATGGAATAATCAGAATAGACTTAAAGAGATTCCAATTAAGCTGAAGTGGTTTTATCGAGTACTTAGCTAAAAATAGACAAAGAGGAAATTTACAAAGGTTGTCATTATCCATTTTATATCCTACACAATACGGCTTCTGATTTTAGCTTCTCAATTAAGCTAAAATGTATAAAAAAGTGTCCATTAAAATTATATTCTATTATTCTTTAATTATGTGTGAATCATGTACTTAAGTATTTACCTCCTTAATCTTATCAAAGGGTTTTAATACTCTTTCAATTAGTATCTTTACTTCATTCTTAATCTCAAATATTTTTTTTTCAAAAATTTAGGATTTTTCCTTCAAAAAGTACATGCATCCATTCTTAGAGACTTCATCTTTGATATAATGAAGTAGAAATATTCTTCCTCAGCCTTAATAAATATGGGCTAACATACACCTAGGTGTACGAGTTCTAACAACTCATTAGTCCATTCTCTATGTCTACGTTAAGCTAAAGCATATATTGTTCTAAATCAACCCAATTTCTATTAAGAGGATTATTCACACATATCATGAGTGCTAACAAATCTAATATGATTAAACAATTTATTAAGCTTTCACTAGCAAACACTTTGCCATTTAATGTCTTAAAACATATATTATTTCCATAACTCAAAATAAATCAACATTTATTTAAGTAGGAAATATAAATAATGTTCTTGTAGAAGGATATAATAGAAATCTTAATCATTAGGACATCTCCAGAAAGCTACTAAAGGTTTATATCTCCTACATGTAATGATGCAACTTTTGCATCATTTCATATATAGGTCAACAACTTAGCTTTCATTTACTTGTCATCATCTACAACTTCTTACAGATATAAGATGCTTATCCAGTATCTCATAGTTTTAGATACATCTCTAGTATCTAATACTATGATATACACATATAGTATCTAATACTATTAAGTGATATTTATGACAAGCAAATATTAATGACTTAAATGCATGAACCTTTTCAAGCTCCACCTTTGCATTATGTGTAATACATTTTGCATTTCCTCTTCCACCTACCATCATCATGATATAAGAAGAATTCTATGTCTTATTTGGGCTTTTATTATCTTGACCTCCTTCTTTCACTTTTAACTATCCATCTATTACTATTTAATGATTTTATTTCTTTCTATTGATCTCACTAACAAGAAGTATTTAGGATAGATTGTTGTTCTAACCTACCTTTAATTAGCTTATCACTATGAGCCATGATGGATCTTATATTCATCTATCCATGTTGCCTCTACGATTTATATTTCATAGAGGTTAACATCTAGTATAAGACAAATAATGCATATTTTCTATTCATTTTTATGAAATAAGATTTTATCTTGTCTCTTATTATTAGATAGTGTAGGAGACACTTACTTCTAAGGTAGGATAGTTAATTGGCTAACCTTGAGAATAATTCTCTTGGTTTAAAATCGACTTAAGAAGTGTGAGTCATTTAGCTACTTGGCATCTGATATGCCATACTATTGATGGTATATTATCGTATTCTACAATTGAAATATAAATTTATTAATATAACATTACAGACATTCATTTAAAATTAAGAAATGGTTTTTCATCCTAATTTATGCTTACACTAATTTTCGGCGAATTTGCATAACTCTCATTGTGTAAAGACAGGATATCACGATGGTGTCCTAGTCAAGACCCCATTAATTTTAAGGTGATGACCATGTGAGAAACACAACAAGCCATCCCATACTTAATAGATAGGTAACTTTTACCAATTGCAACATATGCAACTTTTAGTCATTTAGCCTCTACAGTCATATTCTTATGGGAAACATAACAAGCTATATACTCTAGTTAGGTCAGATGTGCTTGTTACGTTATGAAAATGGATTCTTAACATAGCCCTTGTGGGAAACACAACAAGGGCATGCCAATGGTCCACCCTAAAGTTTGGAAAATGGCTTGGCCATGATCACCATTCCCTTGTTGAATGAGTCTTGTGGGAAACACAACAAACCTATCCAATCTAAGATTGACTCATTAAGACCATAACAACGAAAGGCTACATGAATCATTCTTAATGTCTCACGTTTATTGACCTAAATAAAACTAGAAGAGATTTTATTTTAGTCTCATCAATAATGTGTTAAGTATATATATTAACTTTGGAATATCATATATATAAGGTATAACTTGTAGCACACATCCACATATCAAATATGTAAGAAAATAGGTGATCATAGACTTAACCCTAAGCGCGCACCTAAGGCACCCCGATAGATGCAAATCATTGCTTCAAAAGCTTGAGTTGACATGCTCTCACTTTAGAAGGGTGCTTCTCCAAGTGGTCTCACTCTCCAACCTTCCATGAACTAACTTATAACTTTTATAAGTGGCTTAAGAAGACGTAGGCCCGCAAATGTACATAATTTAATAAGAAACCTTAGTTTTAACAAAGGAGAGTACATTAATAGAGGAAGTTAAAATGCACAATCAAATTGTATAGAGAGAGGAGGTGCATGCAGGCCCCATTTAATACATAACCAACACAATTAAATAAGCAATTACAAGCCAGGCACATTTATGCCCATAATCATCTCCATACACACTAACATTCATTATATAAACATAGAGCACATACATGATAATTATATAAGATATATCATATATAACAACATAAAATCATATACTATAATTTTGAAATTTCAAATTTTATACAAGTCAATTTTTTATGAAGTAAATGTCATGAAAACTACATATAAACAATGTATATGAATCATACAAGCATATCTAACGATTTAGAATATTCATGCATTTCAAATATTGTGCAAAGTTACAAATTAATGTTCTAATTTATATTCTACAAAATTATATTTTACAAAATTAATTAAGACACTAATTAATTAAGTTAAAATTTTAAAACAATTTTAAGTCTTAACTATAAATGAATCTTTGTAAATAAGTTTTAATATCTTATAAAATGTCATTTAACATTTTAAAACTTGTCAAATAAAATTACAAATTTGTCTGGAATCTTTTGTCAATTTTCATATTTTTTATGATTTTAAACCATTTAAAATTAATAAAATTAAACTTTCAGCCCATTGTGCCACTCCGGCGTGCACCCGCATGTGCCGATGGTTGAACAAGCCTTCCTCACACCCTGCACCGCCCCTCATTCATCCATTGGGTGCACCAACCTTTGGCTACTATAGTGACCGAGTCCGAATCGGATCTGGTCCATCTTCTTCTTGTAAGGAATCGTCCATAAAAATTTGGTGCAGCGGAAGCGACGATTCCTATGGGTTCATTTGGAATTTGTCTTAATCGGAACCGAACGACGAAAACCAAAAACCCATCAAATCGGGTTCGAATATTCCTTACAGGGATTCATATAATCCCATGGAGAGGATGGACATGAGCTTCTCAAGCTCTTCAAACCGTTCAAGTGTCCGGTCTCCAGCAGTATCCACACGAACTTCATCCACAGTAGGTTCTCCCTTCGCGCCGGCCTCGAGAACTCTTCCCGAACGGAGCTCCATCGACCATGGACACCTTCTATAGAGAGGAGGAGGTAGGGAGGAGGCTATAGACGTGGTTTTCACCCTTGGCTTGATGGGGTTTGGCTGAAACCATTAGTATTTATAGAGAATTATAATTTTTTTTATAAAAACCCAAAATCTCTATAAATTACGCCCTTGCCCCTGTACTTGTGGATAAGTCCTTTTGTGTGTGACCCACTAGGCCCAATAGCCTATTTGGTTGAGGCCTAAATAAAATAGAACAATTCAATTTAATTTAATTAAATCCGTTATCCGATAATAGATTAATCGGCCTACCGATCATGAAGGGTACAAGCCACATCCCATGATCCCAAATGGCTATGGGGATAATCTCATCTCCATTGAGCCTTTCCATCATCATTTACCACATGGATATAAACCCTCATCCATCCAATGTCCCGGTCGGAAAGGAGTACGGCGTCGACTGTCAACTCCTTAGTGTACCGACTCTATAGGATCCTGTACTCGGAATTAGATCAATTAAAAAACTCATTTTCCAATTATCCTATCTACCCTAACCAGGGATTTAGAGTACTATCCCATAGGACATTCACTCCCACTTACCGAGAGTGGACGATCCCTTGTTGTCCGCTCAATTACCTCCATTGAGTTTTCCTTGTGCCTGATCCATCGCTATATTGGACCATCTATATGGTGATCCATAAGTCAATGGTCAAAGCACAAGTTCCACCCAACAAGGTATCTTTGGCGACTCAAGTCAAAGGTCCAACTATGCAACCGTAATGATAGAAAACCCTGATTGACAGTTCGGTAAGATACCATTCAGGGTTTCTAATTCGGTCAGTTCAGTGAACTCATTCAACTAATGAGCACCTGTATGTGTATCTCAGTGTCTCCACACTAATGACCAATGAGATCGGTCATCCTCATCACATGAGAAGTTATCACATACACTAATCTATTCGGATCTTTGATGTCCCGTCTCAAGTATCCTATGCCTAGGAATATTTAGATCAAATATGTTTATATGATCAATCTCATTATCATGATCTCATCATGATTTAATCATCATTGCATTTGATCAAGGACTTCTTTATGATATTCACATCTATTAAGAGCTTATAATGAAGATTTACCTAATTAATTAAATGAGATATTTCTAAAAATGTCGAATCATATCATATATGATTGACTTGTAGGGCATACATTTCTATCAATCTCCTAGTTGCACTAAAGCCAATCACCCATCTGGCTGATCTGTATCAGTTCGAGGTGAAGCTCAAACACTCTTTGAATAACTACTTCAGTTAGTGGATCTACAATGTTATTAACGGTAGATACTTTATCTTTAATTATATCTCTATAAGTTGCAATATCTCTGATTGTATGGTATCGCCACGGAAGTTCTAAACTTCTGATGAGACATCGGCTCTACCCAATTGTTTTCTTAAAAACAATAGTACACTTTCAAAGAAAATTGGGACAATCCCATATCAAATATGTAGATGAAAATCTTCATCTAGACTACTTCTCAAGTAGTATGCAACAACTATGTAAAATTGTTTACATATGTTGAAGAATTTACAGTGTTCTATCACATAGAACTCTTTCAGCTCATTACACCACTATTATTCTGACTTAATATCAAACTTATTTGATTAGAAGCTTGTGTTTTTAAAACTACAAGACTTCAAGTCTTATCCTCTAGTGTATAGAGATACATTCTCAGTGCTTCTCATGTACCAAATGATATATCTCTAAACTATCCAATGACTCTCACTTGGTTCTTCTTGATGAATGCTCATAACACTTAGAGCATTTATCACAACATGTACGTAGCATCACATAAATGATAGACCCTATGACTAAGGCATAAGAGCTCTATTCATGCGATCCCGTTATCTCTCAAGAAGTCTACAAAGACAACACTTTAGAGTGATCAACTCCACACCTCATAGGTAAGAAACCTATCTTGGAGTTTATCATGTCAAACCCTTTGACTATGGTGACTAGGTACATTAACTGGGCATTGATTTTAGATCTATCTCCATAGATCTTAAAACCCAAATTGTGTTTGGAGGATCAATTTGATAGCTAGGTTCACTTATGATAACACACCTACTTCATTCTCAATGAGTAGTATGTCATCAACATAAAATGTCAAGAAAGTAACATCACTCCCACTTATTTTGTTGAAGACATAAGGCTCCTCTTCGTTCTTAACAAAGTCAAAAGATTTAATCTCATTAAATCTTATATATGATCTATGGGAAGTTTTACTTCAGTCCATAAATAAACTTAATACATACTCTTCTTGGATGTTATTGGGACTTCATTCCCTATAGTTATATCATATACACTAGTTCCTCAAAATACCTTAGAGGAACACTATCTTAACATCCAATTAGCTTATCTTATAATCATAGTGTGCAACAATCAAAATCCGAATGGATTAATCCATGGAATAGGTAAATGATCTCATCATAGTCAACCATTTGACTTCGATGATATCCTTTTCAACTATTCTCACCTTTGAAGGTCTCTACCTTCTAATCCACTCCAATCTATTCTTTAGTGAACCATTTATTCCTTATGGATACTATACCCTTAAGTGGATCTATCAAGTTCTAAACTTGATTAGAATAGATAAATTTTATATCAGATTTTATTGTCTCTTCCCATTTATGAATCAATATCTCATATTGGTTTTTTATAGATCCTAGGATCAATATCCTTATTTTATTATGCCTCATTTCATCTATCAGAGATATGTCTCACATACCTCTTAGGTTGAATGGACACAAGTAAAGACCTATGAATTGTCCTTGTGTAATTATTAACTAGCACCTTAATAGAAGTGTTATTGGGTTGTGGGACTAGAACATCTTCCATATATACCTTGCTCCCACTATCTTTCATAAGAAGGAACTTTTCCTTTAGAAATATAGTGAGCTTAGCAACGCATACCCTTGTTCATAAGGGTCGTATATTTAAAATCCAAAAGTTTCCTTTGGATATCCCACAAGCCAACACTTCATAGTCTTATATTCCAACTTGTTAGAGTTATACTTCTTCACTAGGTCGGACATTCTGAAACCTTAACTTGCTTAAGGTCAAGTTTTAACCCCCTTTCCATATCCTATATGAAATAATCAGAACAGACTTGGAAGGTACCTTTTAATATCAATTGGTTATAACGAGTACTTAACCAAAAATAGACAAAGTGGAAATTTGCAAAACTTGTCATTGTTCATATTATTTATTACATAATATGACTTCTCATTTTAGCTACTCAATTAAGCTAAAATGTGTAAAGAGGTGTCCATTAGATTCTATTATCTTTCAATTATATGTGAATTATGTACTTAAGTATTTCCCTCCTTGATCTCATCAAATAGTTCTAATACTTGTTCCATTAGTATCTCTACTTCATTCTTAATCTCAGATAATTTCTCAAAGGTCTTAGATTTGTACTTCATAAAATACATGCATCCATACCTAGAGACATCGTCTTTGCAATAAGTAGAAATATTCTTCTTTAGCCTTACTAGATATGGGCTAAAATACATCTAGATGTACGAGTTCTAATAACTCATTAACCCATTCTCCATGTCTATATAAGGCTAAAGTGTAGATTGATTTAAATCAACCCATTTTCTCTAAAAAGGAATATTCACACATAACATGAGAGCTAACATATCAAATATGATTAAACAATTCATTAAGCTCCCACTGGCAAACACTTTGCCATTCAATCTATTAGAACATCTATCAATTCCATAGCTTAGAATAAATCAACATTTATTCAAGTAGGAAATCATATAATGTTCTTGTAGAAAGATATAATAGCAATATTAATTATTAAGACATCTCCATAAGGCTATTAAAGAATTGCACCTCCCATTAATAATAATGCAACTTTTGCACCATTTCATATGTAGGCCAACATATTCTTTATTAAGCCTTCATTTACTTGTCATCATCTACAACTCCTTGTAGATATAAGATGCATATCTGGTATCTCATTCCATTAGATGCATCCATAATATCTAATATTATGATATACACATATAGTATCTAATACTATTAAGTGTATATTTAAAACAAGTAAATGTCAATGACTTGGATACATGAAACTTCTCAAGCTCCATCTTTGCATTATGTACAATACACTTTGCACTTCCTCTTCCACTTACCATCATCATGATAATGTAAGAATTCTGTCTTATTTAGGCTTTATTATCTTGACCACCATCTTTAACTATTAACTCTCTCATATTTCTATCTAATGATTTTACTTCTTACTATTGGTCTCACCAAAAATAAGTAATTAAGATGTATTGTTGTTCTAACTTGCCCTTTAGTTAGCTCATCAGTGTGAGCCATGATGGATCTCATATCCATCTATCCATGTTGTCTCTACAATTTATATCTCATAGAGACTAACATCTAGTTTAAGGCAAACAATGCATCTCGTCTATAAGATAAGATCTTATCTTTCTTTCACATCATTAGATAACTTAGGAGACACCTTCTTCTCAAGTAGGATAGTTAATTGGTCAACTATGAGAACAATTCTCTTAGTTCTAAACCGGTCTAAGAAGTGTGAGCCATTAAGCTATTTGGCATCTAGTATGCCATACTAATGGTGGTTTATTATCATGTTCTACAACTGAGATATAATTTTATCAATATAACATTATAGACATTCATTAAAATTAAGATATGGTCCTTCATCCTAATTTATGCTCCCACTAATTTTCGATGAATTTGCATAACCCTCATTATGCAAAGACGGGATATCACGATGAAATCATAGTGGGGACTAAGACCCTATTAACTTTATGGTGATGACCTTGTGGTAGCACAAAAAATCACTCATACTTAATAGGTAGGCAACTATTGCCAGTTGCAACTCTTGCAACTCTTAGTCATTTAGCCTCTAGAGTTATGACGTTGTGGTAGCATAACAAGCCATATAATCTAGTTAGGTCAAACCCGCTTGTTACGTTATGAGAATAGATTCTTCACACAGCCCTTGTGGTAGCACAACAAAGCCATGCAAATGATCCACCCCAAGGTTCGGCAAATGCCTTAGCCATGATCACCAATCCCTTGTTGAATGGGCCTTGTGGTAGCACAACAAACCCATCCAATCTAAGATTGGCTCATCAAGACCATAACAACGGAAGGCTACGTGAGTCATTCTTAATGTCACACATTTATCAACCTAATTAAAACAAGGAGGGATTTTATTTTAGTCTCATCAATAATATGTGCTAAGTGTATATAATACCTTTGGAATATCATATATCTAAGATATAAAAGATAGCACACATCCACATATTAAATATGCACAAATCTAGGTGATCATGGACTTAACCCTAAGCATGCACCTAAGGCACCCCTATAGGTGAAAATCCTTGCTTCAAATGCTTGAGTTAGTATGCTCCCACTTCAGAAGGGTGCTTCTCCAAGTAGTCCCGCTTTCCAACCTTCCATGAACTGGCTTCTAACTCTTACAAGCGGCTTAAGGGTATGCAGACCAACAAATGTACATAACTTAATAAGAAACCTTAGTTTTAACCAAGGGGAGTACATTAATGGAGGGAGGTAGATTGTACAATCAGATTATATAGAGAGAGGAGGCACACACATGCCTCATTTAATAACATAACCAACATAATTAAAAGCAATCACAAGCCAAGCACAATTAGGTCTATGATCACCTCCATACACACACTAACATTCATCACATGAACATAGAGCGCATACGTGATAATTATATGAGATATATCATATATATCAGCATAAAATTATATAATTTATTTTGAAATTCTCAATTTCATGCATGTCAAATTTTCATGAAATAAATAACATGAAAATAACATGACAACAACATATAAACAATTTATATGAAATGAACATACAAAATTAAACTATTTATAACATTCATGCATTCCCAATACTGTGCAAGGTCAGAAATTAATGTCCCAATTTATATTCTATGAAATCTCATTTTACAGAATTAATTAAGACATTAAATATTTAAGTTAAACCTTTAAAATAATTTTAAAGTTTAACCATGAGTGAATCTATGTAAATAGAGCTTAAAATTATCTAACATGCCATTAAACACTTTAAAACATGCTAAATAATACTATAGAATTTTTCATAATTTTTATAGAATTTTATGTCAATTTTTAGAATTTTCCATGATTTTAAACAATTTAAAAACCTTAGAAAAAGAGTTGGCGCATTGCACCGCGCATGGCGGCGCACTGCGCCCGTCTGGCGTGCGCCGGTGTGCACCGGCGTGCGCTGGCGCGTTGCGCCGCCGCCGCCGCCGCGGCGTCTGTGCCGCCGGTGCGCCAGCCCGGCGCGCGCGGTCCCGCGCTCGGGCTCCCGGTCAAATTGGGTGTTGACCCGGATCTGGATCCGGGTCCAGATCGGATCCTCCTTCTCCGTCCGATAAGGTCGCGGCCGGTGCACTGTTCATCCGAAGGAAATCCATCCCATAAAATCAGACCTATCTCCTTACTCAGACCTCCAAAAAATCCGAAAAAGTATGCGTTGGAATCCTTATAGAATAAGGAATCCAAAAAAGTTGGCCTCATATCCAGGAAAAATCCCAATAGACCGAAAAATGAGAAAGAAGAGGCAGCGGTCACCGAGATTCTGTAGCAGAAATCTCCATTTTGCAACAAGGATAACTCCTTATCCCGGAAGCCAAATATTCTCTAAAAATACAATTTATAATCCTCATTAAATTAAGTTTCTAAATATGTATATATCCCTTCATAGAAAAATTCTCTATCAACGGGAAGACTCCGCAGAACCCTAGAACATCGGAAAAATTTCAAATTCTCTTCCTCCACCGCCGTTCAAAGCTGTATATCAAAGGAAAAGGTTACGTAATTATATTACCCATCTCCTAAACATTTTAGAAGCCTCAATTTCTTCTGTGGATGGATATTTCACAAAATCCCCAAATCCGGGTGTCGGTTCAGGCATGACAGAAACACCAACTTTTGAGGCTTCTCCCGAACACTAAAGAGATCCAAACTTCAAACGGTTTGTGGAATTAGAAAGTCCTATATCACTAGATTCTACTAAAGCCAACCAATCTTTTATCTGAATCACATATAGATTATGGTGGCCTCGACAAAACAGACGTTTGCACAGATTCGGGAACACATATATAACATGAAATCAAATCGATTTGAAGTCAGTTTCGACTGAGACATGAACCGGGCTCTGATACCACTGTAAAGAATTGTCCATAAAAATTTGGTGCAGCGGAAGCGACGATGCCTATGGGTTCATTTGGAATCTGTCTTAATAGGAACCGAACGACGAAAACCAAAAACCGATCAAATTGGGTTCGAATATACCTTATAGGGATTCATATAATCCCATGGAGAGGATGGTGATGAGCTTCTCAAGCTCTTCAAACCGTTCAAGTGTCCGATCTCCAGCAGTATCCACACGAACTTCATCCACAACAGGTTCTCCCTTCGCGCCAGCCTCGAGAACTCTTCCTGAACGGAGTTCCATCGACCATGGACACCTTCTAGAGAGAGGAGGAGGTAGGTAGGAGGCTAGAAATGTGGTTTTAACCCTTGGCTTGATGGGGTTTGGCTGAAACCATTAGTATTTATCGAGAATTATAAAAGTTTTTATAAAAACTCAAAATCTCTATAAATTACACCCTTGCCCATGTACTTGTGGATAAGTCCTTTTGTGTGTGACTCACTAGGCCCAATAGCCTATTTGGTTGAGGCCTAAATAAAATAGAACAATTCTATTTAATTTAATTAAATCCGTTATCCGATAACAGATTAATTGGCCTACCGATCATGAAGGGTACAAGCCACATCCCATGATCCCAAATGGCTATGGGGATAATCTCATCTCCATTGAGCCTTTCCATCATCAGTTACCACATGGATATAAACTCTCATCCATCCAATATCTCGGTCGGAAAGGAGTACGGCATCGACTGTCAACTCCTTAGTGTACCGACTCTATAGGATCCCATATTCGGAATTAGATCAATTGGAAAACTCATTTTCCAATTATCCTATCTACCCTAGCCAGGGATTTAGTGTACTATCCCATAGGACATTCACTCCCACTTACCGAGAGTGGACGATCCCTTGTTGTCCGCTCAATTACCTCCATTGGGTTTTCCTTGTGCCCGATCCATCGCTATACTGGACCATCTATATGGTGATCCATAAGACAATGGTCAAAGCACAAGTTCCACCCAACAAGTATCTTTGGCGACTCAGGTCAAAGGTCCAACCATGCAACCGTAATGATAGAAAACCCTGATTGACAGTCCGGTAAGATACCATTTAGGGTTTCTAATTCGGTCAGTTCGGTGAACTCATTCAACTAATGATCACCTGTATGTGTATCTCAGTGTCTCCACACTAATGACCAATGAGATCGGTCATCCTCATCACATGAGAAGATATCACATACACTAGTCTATCCGGATCTTTGATGTCCCGTCTCAAGTATCCTATGACTAGGAACATTTAAATCAAATACATCTAGATGATCAATCTCATTATCATAATCTCATCATGATTTAATCATCATTGCATTTGATCAAGGACTTCATTATGATATTCGTATCTAATAAGAGCTTATAATGAAGATTTGCCTAATTAATTGAATAAGATATTTCTAAAAATGTCAAATCATATCATATATGATTGGCTTGTAGGGCATATATTTCTATCACTTCTATGCCCGATACAATGCCGCCAAGTCGAAAAAAGAAAGAAAAATTACTCCAACTTTCGAGGGGTATATCTTTTTATCCATAGCTCGAAAAAATCCACAAGAATATGCATTGGAATCCTCATTGAATGAGGATTATGAAACTGTGAATTTATTTACTAAAAAATATCAATCGATGGGAAAAAGTGAAATGAGAGAGGGTGGTGTGCCAGATTTCTAAACATAAATCACCATCTTCCAACTTAGATAACTCCTAGTTATGAAGACTGTATATGGCCTACCTCCAGGATAAACAGTCTGTGCAGGTGTACATTTTCCACCTATATATTTTATTTTCTCTTATTTATTCTTTAATTCATTGATTAGACCACATGCCTAGTTTGTATACTCGGTTGTTATAAATATAAATGTAGACATAGTGCAGAGCTCAATTGAGCCATTCCCGCATCCCAGTCTCCTTCCTGATCATTCATTCTCTACTCCTCTGCTACTGCTATAGTCTTCAGATTAGATCTGCTACAACTACTCGATCTCCTCAACTTAGTATTAGAGCTAATGGATGATTCTGCAATGGAGAAGACATATACCGCAACTATGCCTCTTTCCACCGGTTTGGTGTTTGCTGTTCCTTTCTCTACTATGCCTCTGATTGCTCTGATCTTTAGAATTTCTACTTTTGTTTCTTCACATTCGATAGTTTTAGTTCCTACTATGTCTAACTTGAATGGTTCGAGACTTTCATTTGGATCTATGTCAATTTTCTCTACTTTACCTAATATTTCACATTACGTATTAGTAAAATTGATTTGGGATAATTTTCTACTCTGGAGCGCCCAATTCATACCATTCCTCAATATGTATGAATTGACAGGACTAGTGGATGATGTCCTCCTTAGTTCATTGTAGATCCGTAGAATTTGGACATGTTGATTTCAAATCCGGATGCTAATGTATGAAAATAGTTTGATTATCTTGTCATGACTGTGATTATCTTCTCAATTTTGCCTCAATTTTTACCTTAAGTGATTGGTCACACTACGTCAGCGGGGATTTGGAACACTGTTGTTGCTACATATGGATTTTCATCTAGAGCTAAAATTTTATAACTCTAACTATAGCTTCAATGGATTAAAAGGGTTCAATGAAGTTTTTAAAATATTTGCAAATGATTAAATATATAGTCAATTCATTAGCATTGGTTAACGAGCCATTACCTAATGATTCGTTTCTTTATATTTTGACTGGTCTGGGACCTGATTATGAGTCGTTTGTGACTTCAATTACCACTAGAACTAATACCTCCTCTCTTACTGTGGATGACCTTCAAGGAATGCTACTTAATCATGATATTTTTCTTATTGAACATAGTCAGGCTGTCACTGATATAAGTGCTAATTTAGCTTGAACAAACTTAAATAATCCATAGCAATAGGATGGTGGTTATAGAGGGGATAAGAATGGTTGAGGTTTTGGATCAAGTGGAAGAGGTGTTAACAGGATTAGAAATGATCAAAGCAATTATATTGGTGGTTGAAACAATTTTTACAAGAATCAAAGTTAGTAGTACTATGATCAATTTATAAATACAAATGGGGGCAATCAGTTTAATGGACAATCTAATGTAGTTATCTGTCAATTTTGTAAACGCCGAGGGCGTACAATTGTTCAGTGCTAGAAATGGTTTGATGTCTCATTCAAATATAATAATGGGACATGAAATGCATTGTAGAATGTTTCATTCAATAATGCTCAGAATTTTAATGGAAATGTTGCCTCTACAAGTTATGCAGCTTTTGTCAATGAATAGAATTGGTATCCAAACTCCAGGGCCACAAGTCTTATGACCCTATATGTAGGATTACTTAGAAATCCTACTCCATATAATGGATCTGAGAAAGCACAAGTTGGGAATGGCGATGGTTTGAGTATTTCTTATGTGGGTCAATCAGGTCTTAATTCTCTTCATCTTCGAAATATATTGCATGTTTCATTATTAGCAAAGAACTTATTATCAGTTTCTCAACTCACCAAAGATAATGATGTCTTCTTTGAATTCTTTTTTAATACTTGTTTTGTTAAGGACATCAAGAGCAAGAATGTTTTGGCCAAAGGTTTCAATATTTATGGGCTGTACTATTTACCATCCAAGGAGTGCATATCTTCAGCATCATACTCAACCAAGACCAACTCAACATAGCACAAAATATTGGGGCATCTTGCTGTCCGGACGGTCAGAAGTGTGCTTAGTAAAATTGGAGTTACTTTTAGCATAATTTTTTTCAGTTTCTATTTTCATTGTGTAGTTGCAAAGAGGTGGTTACTACATTTTCCTTGTTCTACTTATAAGTCACAATATTGTTACTTCAGGTATTTGGGGCCCATCCCCATACTTGAGTATAAATGACAATATATATTATATTACTTTCATTGATCATTATAGCCAGTATTGTTGGTTATATCCACTTGCTTCTAAGAGTGATGCTTTTATTGCTTTCATGCATTTCAAAAACAAAGTGGAAATATGTTATCTACAAAAAATAAATTCTTTCAAAGTGATTGGGGAGGAGAATATAGAAGATTAGCTAGTTTTTTCATTGTTACTCATAAAGTAGCTTGTCCACATACTCACAACCAAAATGGGATTTCAGAAAGGAAGCATAGACACATCATTGTGACAACATTATTTCTTCTTCATAATGCAAATTTACTTCATATGTTTTGGGAAGAGGTAGTTATGTGTGCTGTCTATCTTACTAATCAGTTGCCTACACCAATTCTCAATGGTCTTTCTCCTTTCCAGAAGCTGTTTAATATGGTGCCTGATTATGTTTTTTTAAAGGTCTTTGGGTGTGCTTGTTATCCACACCTAAGACCATATAATAGTCATAAATTTGATTATAGATCTGAATGTTTCTTTTTTGGGGATATAGTATAGACCACAAGGGGTGTAAATTTTTTTTACATAGAATTGAACGAACCTATATTACTCAGAATGTAATTTTTAATGAGTCTTGTTTTCCATACAACTTATTGACCAAACCTGAATAAAAAACTCACAAGGCCTGCATCTTACCCTGTCCTTACCTAATTTGATTAATGAACATATACCAACTAATCAAGCATCAAACAATTCTCAATCTCATCATACTCTTGATTCTCCAGTTGCTCATAATAACACAAATCAGGTTTTGTCTTTAGCTACAACTACACAGCAAAATAGTCATGGTTCTATTTCACCTATCACACATAATATTGTTTAGCAAGAGATTAGTTCTCCAGCAACTACTTTAGATAACTCACATGCCTCTCCATTCTTGGAACAAGACAACTACTCCTCTACTACAGATAATTGTCCAAAGTAGAAATTTTGATCTCTAGCTGAGATTATGTAGAACACGTCTCCCATTTCTCAAGGACGGTCTAGTAAGTATGCTCTTCTCATTGACAAGTCTATGCCTATTGAACCATCCTGTTTTACGGTTGCTAATAAAGATCCAAATTGGAGAAGAGCTATGCCCAAGGAATTTTCTTTCCTTCAATTAAATGGGACATGGTCTTTGGTTCCATCTCCTCCAAATGCCAATATAGTTGGGTACAAGTGTATATTCAAGTTAACGAAAAATTCAGTTGGGACTATTGTTGGGTATAAAGCTCGGTTAGTTGTAAAGAGATATACTCAAGAATACGATATAGATTATCTTGAGACATTCAGTCCAGTTGTCAAACTAGCTACAATTTGGTTACTTCATTCTATAGTAGTTTCTTTTAAATGGGATATAAGGCAACTTGTTGTGAATAATCCCTTTCTTCATGGCAATTTAAATGAAGATATTTACATGTCTCAACCTCCTAGTTTTGTAGACAACATATGCCCTGATTTTGAATGCAAATTACATAAATCGTTTTATGGGTTAAAATAGGCTCCTCATGCCTGGTGTAGACACGCCAAATTTGCCTAATTAAGAGAATAAAACTCATGTTTTATAGGGTAACATGTGTGATTGACCTTAGAATATGGCGGGTCTTTTAAAGTTCATTTGGAGCTTCGCCGAACGAAATCAGATGTTTTCCGAAGTTTTCCGCAAAAAGCCATTATTTTCGAGCGAAAGTCACACGTAAATCGTGTAAACACGAAAATTGGCTGAATGACCAATTCCTAATGTTCATGCATTGAAGGTTACGGTTAGATTCACACCCCGGACAAGTTTTGTTGCATACCGTGCCTTTCCGGTTTGCCGTCAGAGTCATTTTGACTAGTATCGGATCTTCTGTTCACTATCCTAACTTCCGAAAAAAATTCTGAAGTTTTGTAGGTTGTGATGGCTGATCCAATGCTATAGAGAGCTTCTTCATCCTGTTATCTTTCCAATGCAACAAACGGCATCGAATTCCGAGTTCGGGAGTGTTCGCAATGGCTTCCGGAAGAAGGACGTGCAAAATAGTCCCATGCGCTCGGGTCCCTGGTCACATGCGCCCAGAACCCAGGGCACGTGCCCATGCACCCTACCCTTGAGGCACGTGGCCTTGTGCCCCCGATCGAGGGCACGAGGGAACCAGTTTTTCACCGGGACTCTACCTCTGAACAGATCGGATATAATTTTTCGACCGGATCAGACCGAATCTGTAGGAAAGATAAGATGCGCCCCTTCCAGGGGGCGCATTCGCCCCTCAGTGGGGTGCATGCGCCCTGCACCAGGGCGCATGCGCCTTGGGGTTGGGCGCAATTCACCTGTTTTTTAGCCCGGATAAGACCACTCGTTCTCTTATAAATTGAGGCTGATTTCGGTCATTCCAAAGGCATGTGCACAACCCCCAGGCATCTCAAGACATCCAAACTCTCTCCTGAATCCATTTTGTGATTTTTAGAGAGAGAATTTCGAGTTTTTAGAGAGAGAAAAGTCGGTTCAAGAGAGAGGAAGGCTGGTCTGCAAGTGATCTGCTAGGTCTCTCTTCTTTGACCTCTACAGCAGCGTGTGAACGTCTTCTGCCTGAGCTCTCTTCATCAAAGTTCTTCCTCTTCAAGTCTTCTTCAGTTTTAAATCAACGGCACTTTATTACGAGGTCGGGCCTGGCCGTGACGAGCGCAGAAGCAAAGTCGCGCCTGGCAGATCCTGGACTGCTGCTCGGCTTTTTCGACAATCCAGATTTGGCCATATCTCTCTCTATTCTTATCAGAATCTTTCTTTTATTTTTCATATCTCTTTTTTTCGTGATTCTCCATCTTCCTATCAGTTTTTTATATTTTTTAATTATTTTTAGTCTGTTAATCTGAAAATAAAAAAAGAGGGGTTAGAGATAACCCGAATCCGGTCAGTTTCTAGTCAATTGTGTGTTTCATGTTATTTTTCTTACATATACTCCACTTTGTTTAGTTCTAATTGTCTTTTTATATTGTTGTTTGTCTAGTTTCATAGAAAATCATGCACCCACGCGTTGAGGACTCTTCTTCATCGGCCGGCCGAAGAAGAAGAAGCTTTGACTCACACTCTTCACGCTAAGGTACACACGGTCACTTTTAATTTCACAAATCGGAACCCGCGGTTCTTGGTGACCACATGTCTTAATTTCCTTCTTCTCACCTTCCTCCCACATGACCCGAACCGTCTCTTTGGTGATCGAGCGACGCCAAGGGATGAAAGTTCGGGGATCAATTTGAGTGTGGGACCGAGGTGAGAGTTGCTTTCCATGCTTACTTCTTTCTTTCTCATCCCCTCTTGAGGTGATGATCTGGATTCACGGACTTCCTTGAAAGGGAGAGGCCTCGTCGAATTTTTAGAGTTGACAGCTTTGTGGCGACCACGGTGGGACAAGCAATGTCTTCAACCGTGGGTGCTTAGTGTTTTGTTTGCAACTAGTTCTAGTTCTAGACCGGTTCCCACGTGAGCCTTTCCATCTTTCCACCTTTCTTAATTTCATGCCATCTCAAATTTTTTGATTTCACCCATATTTCATCAGATCTGAAGTGCCAAGTACCTTATTTAATTTTTGTCATTTTATTTAAGCCGGTTCCCACATGAACCCACCTTTGCATTAAATCGGTTCCCGCGTGAACCAATCTCTTTCTTTACTTCGGTTCCCACGTGAACCAAACCACTTTCCTTCAGATCTATCCCCACTTGGATCAGATCCTTATTCACCTTTAATTGGACCCACATGGCCTTCTTTCAATCATTCAAACCGGTTCCCACATGAACCACCCTTTTTTACCCAAAACTGGTTCCCGCGTGAACCACCTTTATTTTTTACCCCGGTTCCCACGTGAACCAGCTTATTCTTACGTCGGTCCCCACGTGGACCACCCTTTTGCTTGGCTATCAAATTTGAACCCTCTTCTTTCCATCACTTTTCACTATCTCCCTTTTGGCTCACATAAGAAATAAGGTCTAGATTCTAGTTTCTAGTTGCTTGTCTCGTTTCTAATTGCTTGTCTTGTGTGATTGCTTGTTTATTTAAGTTTATATTTTTCTCATTACTTGCTTTATTACTTGATTGCATTCTTTGCTCCTTCTCTCTACCTCCTTCTTTTACACTTTTTTTGAGGCGGGAGCTCACTCTCCCATTTACCCCTCCTATCCAAAACACCCTCTTGGTGGATTCTGACCTCTCTTCTGGGATATTCCTTCCTAGTTGACTTGGTTGGCTTTCATCAAGGCCTCCGTAATTCCTCATACATGGAGTATTCCTCTTCAAAATTGGGTTGGTTGTACCACTCCCCAAAACCCGAAGCATTCTATGTTACCTACGCGTGGTGAGATTGTGTGAAACTTAGGTCATTAGAGATTGGAGTTAGGATCCTAACCCATTTGTTGAGAGAACAATTCTTAACAAAATCCATAAACCAAAGGTTTAATCAAAATCATTGCACAATTTTGCTTTCAAGTCTTTGCATCACTTATTTGTCAAACAAAAATTCAAACCTCTAACATTTTTTTTGCAAGATACTAAAAACAAGAAAAAAGTTCTTTGTTTATTTTGCCAACTTTTTCAATGCAATTAAGGTCTGGAAGGCATGTTGGAATGGCGGAACATGCTGAACATCGAGAGCACGAGATGGGTCCCCAACGAATTCCGACAGAGGGTCATGTTAATCCATTGTTTGAGTCAGAAGCGCAAGAGGTCCCTCAACTATTTGCTCCCCGTGATGTTGAACAACTCTTTAGGGAGTTGTCTCTCTATACCGACCCAGAAACCTACGCCCGCATACAATCCATGGTGAAGGGCAAAATTGCCTCAGATCAGGCTGAAGCCAACCAAGTTGCCTCATCTCCTTGTCCTCTGGTTCGATCACCACTCATTCAATCACCCTTTGTTCAACCACCTATTGTTCAACAATCTATGATTAAACCATCTTTAGCATAACCATATGTAGTTAAACCATCTATAGTTCAACCATCTGTGGTTCAACCATCATTTGTTCAGCCATCTTATTTTAACCATGTTGCTCCCCTGATCCACCAAGTCATGGGACAATCTTCAGTGAATTTGCCAAGTCATGCTTCTCAATTCCAGAATCATGCCTTTAACCACATACCCCCACCAGTAAACCAAGAACCTGCTCTCACCCAGGCAATCATGGATCAGCTCACCCAGATGAATGAACGTTATGAAGAGCTAAGATGTCGCCTGGACTCAAGTTAGTTCCTGAGATCTCTATTCCTTCTTTGCCAGTTCTCCACCTGCCACCTTCTGAACTACCATTTTATCGCCGCTACAATGGTATTGGCAATCCTTTTCTTCACCTTAAATATTTTCTCTATGAATCCTCATTCTGGAAAAATGATCGTAGGGTTCTTGCTTTCTTATTTCATCGATCACTAGAAGGGTCTGCATTGGAATGGTTCTACTCACTTGACCCCTTTGAGGTAGGAGACTTTGATATTGTCAAGACCAAATTTTTGCAAAGATACAGAGACCGGGTGGCACCATTATGCTCTATCACAAATTTAATTGCTGAAAAGATGAAGCCCGAAGAGGACTTCATAAAGTTTGCTGATCGTTGGAGGGGAATGACAGAGAAATTGACAGATATTATTTCTGAAGGGGAACAAGTAAAGATGCTTATCGGGAACACCACACCAGCTATAAGGAATGTATTGATCATGCACCGTCCTACCACCATGAATGAACTCTATGACAGTGCCCGATACTTGCAAGCCTACTTCAAAGATGCCACAATGATAAATCCAATTGATCCCAAACCTAGGAACATCAGGAAGACCCCCTCTGCACCAGTTGGTCCTACAACCGAAGGAGTGGTCAACAACGAAGCTATAAACATTGTGGGGAACCAAGGAGGGAACCGTCAAAACCAGTTCAGAAACCCATTACAAAACCTTTCCTATTACCCCCCTCAACAATAGGTTAGGCCACAATGACCACGGCAACCACAACAACCTCCTCAGCTAGTAGCACAACCCCAGCAACCTCGTCAACCTACCTACAATAGGGCACAACCACCACTCAATCAGGCACCACGAAGGGGAGGTCCTAGGAGAGAGAACTACCAACAACTCCCTTACTCTTTGACCGATGTCTTCAATGTACTCATGGTAGAGAAACAGCTGGAATTGCCCAAGGAAAGAGAGGTTTGGCCAACAAATGCAGATATGTCCCGATACTGTGCTTACCACCGGTGCCCTGGTCACACTGTTGAAGTGTGTTTTCAATTCAAGGATTACATCCACGATCTGAACAACCAAGGCAGCATTGATTGGGCCCAAATGGGGGAATGCATACAGGCAATGAAGGCTAGGCGGCAGCAGCAACGGCAGCGTCCACCGGCTCAACCTCAACAACAACCCGGCTTGGGGAATGTCCATAATCTGCTCCCATTACATGCTCCCGCTCCAGCACCAGCACCAGCACATCCAAACCCAGGAATTGGTCTAGTACACTCCATTGTCCAGGGAGATGCCAATCGTGCTCAAGGTTGGCAACTAGAAAACCACAATGCAACCATGCCTATCAACCCAGCTAGGCCTCCTGCTAGGAACCCTCCTAGACCAATAATCCGTACACCTTCTACTCCACAACCACCATCTAGTTCAATAACCCAACCACTGGCCGCCACTTTTTCCCGCCGACTCATCATTAGGCCAGCCCCCTCCTTAACTACACCTCCTTCAACTATTGCTACACACCGGCCCTTGCTCATCTGACCACCACAATCACCACCAAACCTGAAGCCCCAGCCTATGAGCCCTGTCACCCCAAAATCTCAATCTATCATACCACCAACCCTACAACCTACCGCATTACCAATACCTTCATTAAACCCATCAACCACTCCTACACTCCGGCCTCTTCTTATCAGGCCACCAGTATCACCATCGCTACCACCTCCAAATCCTACCCCTCTACCCACTAACCCAATCATCCCAGAACCATCAATCCCATTGCCTACCATACATGCACCTACACCACCTGTTCCCACCCCGGTTAACCCATCACCTCTACCCAACTGCCAAATAGCCCCGGTGCTTCGGAGTGGGAGGATGTTCTAGCGGCTCTTTCCCCAAGCTAGTACTCAACCGTAGGATCCAGTGGAGGAGGAACAAGTGGAAGAACCATTGCCAGACACAACCTATGATTTGTTAAAACATTTAGATAAGACTCCGGCCTATATTTACATATTTGAGTTGATCAAAAGATCAAAGGTGCACCAGGAGATTCTACAACAGTATTTGCAAATGGTCATGGTGAGTGAAGATCTCCCACCTGAGAAGATCACTACAGTGTTAGCCCCTAGAAGTGATCACCCAACACTCACTTTCTCTCAGGAGGAATTAGCAGATCCAGAGGTCAGGAGATATGCTTTGCATGTGGTTGCTATCATCTGCAATGTCGAAGTGAAATCATGTTTGGTTAACACTGGAGCTTCTATCAACGTTATGCCATCATAAACTTTGCAGTTGTGCGGCATTTCTGAACAAGAAATCAAGCCATCCTGTGCCATGGTGACGGCCTATGACAACTCCAAGAAGTTTGCACATGGGGTGGTCACTCTAGAAGTTAAACTTGGACCATGTACGGTCACAACGGATTTTTATGTTCTGGAATTGGATCCAACTTTTCGGGCTATACTTGGGAGGCCATACTTGGAGGCAATAGGAGCTGTGGCTTCAACAAACCACCAGTGCATAAAGTTTCCCTTTAAAGGACAAGTGATCAAGGTGATTAGCATGCCTGTAAGGGACGAGATGAATGATGCTACTTTTACATCGCCCTTAGGACTGTCAATACAACCCTAGATCTTAGTGGGAGAATTGCCAGAAGTCAGATGCATGACCGCCTCTCTACCTAACACAGTGGGATGGCGGATGATGATGAAATTGGGCTATCAGCCTGGAAAAGGTTTAGGCAAGGATCTTCAAGGGATCAATCTGCCGATTCAATCTGTGAAAAGGCCACACAGGCAGGGGTTGGGATACGAAGAGGATTCCATCCCAAGGAGGATCTTCCAGCCAGGATATTCCATGGGACTCCACACCTTCTTTATCAAAGGAGAGACCATGATGATGGTTGAAGATGATAATGTAGACACGCAATTTTGGCCTAGTTGGAGAGCTTAAATTCTTGTTTTCGTGAAGTATATTTGAGTAACCTTTCGAGGGAACCAAGTTTTCCGGAAAAATCAAGTTTTTCGGCACATTTCGAAGTAGATTGATGGGGCGTTGACCAGGTCAACGCGCCCTGCTTATAGGGCACCTGGCGCCCTATAAACAGGGCACCAGGCGCCCTATAAACAGGGCTCCAGGCGCCCTACTGATGGGGCACCTGCATCCGTGGCGGGCGGGACAGTTGATGGGTCGCTGAGATAAAGTTGCCATCTTCTTGCCTATAAAAGGACCCCCATTTGGAGGCTTTAGGAGAGACCAAGGGCGTCCCTCACCTCCTCTCATCCACCACTACACATCCCAAGCCTTTCAACCCCCCTCCAAGCTCTCAAACCATCCCAAAACCATCTCCCAAAACCCAAAAAAAATCATAGTTGCTTCTTGAAGGGATATTCCAGCAGAATGAAGTTACCCTCTTTTGTGCTGTAGAAAGACCCTCATATGAAGGTTTTTGGACACCCCAAGTCCTTCTCCCACCTCATCTCATCCACCACTACGAATCTAAGCCTTCATAGCACCCTCTCAAGCCCTTAAATTATACCAAAATCCTTCCCCAAAAACCCAAAAACCTGCAGTTTTCTTCTTCAGAAATATGATTTTTCTCCAAATTTGAGGGCCTCTACACTCTATTTATCTTACATCTAGTGCCAAAACACTCTTCCATTAGCTTCACTTGAGTATTGGCTACTTGAAGAAGTCCTTTTTTCCGTCTTGGAGGTCTTCCTACACTCCGGGGAGACGCCGCGAAGAAGGGAAGAAAATCTGCTGAAGCCAGTCCCTGGTGCCCCGTATATAGGGCGCTTTGACTTTGGTCAACGCGCCCCATCAAGGGGACACCTGCAGTAGGCGCCCCATATATGGGGCACTAGCAGGGGCAGACCCCGTTTTGCATTTTTTTGAGTTTATTTACCTTTCCGGTCGATCTTTTACTCCCACCTTTCATTTTAGCTTTCATTAACATGTTATTTAGCATGCATTAAGCCACTCATTTGCATTTTCATGCATATTTAAACCTTTCAAATAGGGGTTGGGATTTAGTCCCAATCCGGTCAGTTCCTTCCCTCTTTCATGTTTACATTTGAATTTGAGCATGATTCTACACTGTCACGAGAACTAATGATCTTTTCACTTGTTTCTATGTTTTCTTATGGACATTCTTAGGTAAATCTGATTGAGGCAGAGCTTCAACCGGATCGAAGACGAAGGACTCACTAAGCTCTTTTCTTTCGGCCGGCCGAGATAGGAGAAGTCGGAACTCAATAATCTCCCCGCTTCCAAAGGTATGACAGTCATTTCACTATTTCATTTCTTTTCATTCTACTATATTTTGGAGCCTTTGGCTCCTGGCGACCACACCCACTAACATCCCAT
Organism: Cryptocoryne crispatula var. balansae; assembly: GCA_036172225.1. Taxonomy (NCBI): domain Eukaryota; kingdom Viridiplantae; phylum Streptophyta; class Magnoliopsida; order Alismatales; family Araceae; genus Cryptocoryne; species Cryptocoryne crispatula. The sequence continues at coordinate 16,132,419 of CM069924.1, forward strand.
CCACCAAGTCACCAAAGCAAGCGTAGGGGCCGGGAGGGGGAGATCTACGGATGTCCCATTTCGGGTGCTTATAGATAAGAGTTCCATGATGGCTATCAAAAGAAGGAAGGCTCCAGATGAAGAAGAAGACTTAGAAGACCTGTGCTTATCTTTGACTCGTTTGCTCTCAAGTGGGGAAGAGTACCAAGAACCACTCAAGGGCAGACCAATCTTGGATCATCTGGTTGAGCATACCTGTCGACTCTGAAAATTCGATGGGGTCCTCTCCTTTTCAGGGAAGTCCGTGAACCCAGATCGTCACCTCAAGAGGGGATGAGAAAATAAAGGAATAAAGCATCGGAAAGCAACTCTCACCTCGGCCCCACACTCACATTGATCCCCGAACTTTCATCCCTTGGCGTCGCTCGATCACCAAAGAGACGGTTCGGGTCATGTGGGAGGAGTATGAGAAGAAATAAATGTGATCGCCAGGAACCGCGGGTTCCGATTTATGAAATTAAAATGACCATGTGTACCTTAGCGTGAAGAATGTGGGTTAAAGCTTCTCCTTCTTCGGCCGGCCGATGAAGAAGAGTCCTCAACGTGTGGGTGCTTGATATTCTGTGCAACTAGACAAACAAACAAGTGAAATAGACAATTAGAACTAAACAAAGTGGAGTATATGTAAAGAGAATGACATGAAACACACAACTGACTAGAAACTGACAGATTCGGGTTATCTCTAACCCCTCTTTTTCTATTTTCGGATTAACAGAGTAAAAGTAATGCAAAAAATGTAAAAAAATAATGGGAGGATGTATAATCACTAAACAAAGAGATAGTAAAAAAAACAGAAATATTCTGAGTTGAATAGAGAAAGATATGGCCAAATCTGTGTTGTCGAAAAAGTCGAGCAGCAGTCCAGGATCTGCCAGGCGCGACTTTTCTTCTGCGCTCGTCACGACCATCCCCGACATTGGAATCAAGTTCCGTCGATTGTAAACTCAATAAGACTTGGAGATGAAGAACTTTGATGAAGAAAGCTCGGGCAACATACGTCCACACTCTGCTGTAGAGGATTAAGAAGAGAGACCTAGCTGATCACCTGCAGAACAACCTTTCTCTCTCTTGAACTGACTTCTCTCTCTCTAAAAACTCGAAATTCTCTCTTTAAAAATCACAAAATCAATGAATGAGGGTGGTTGGACGTCTTGAGATGCCTGGGAAGTCGTGCTCATGCCTTTGGAAAGACCGGAATCAGAGTCAATTTATAGGAGAACGAACGGCACGATCAAGACTAAAAAATAGGGCTCCTTGCGCCCTACCCCAGGGCGCATGCGCCCCACTGAGGGGCGCATGTGCCTCCCAGTGGGGGCGCATGGCACTGTTCCCGAAAATTTTATCCTTATCCGGTCGATCGGTTCAGTGGTAGAGTCCCGGTGAAAAACTGGTTCCCTCGTGCCTCAATGGTAGCGCATGTGCCCTCAAGTGAGGGCATGAGGTCACGTGCCTCACTGGTAGGGCGCATGGGCACGTGTCCTAGTACCCGGGCGCATGTGACTAGGGACCCGGGCGCAGCGCGTCCTTCTTCCGGAAGCCATTGCGAACACTCCCGAACTTGGAATTCGACGCCGTTTGTTGCGTTGGAAAGATAACAGGCCGAAGAAGCTTTATATAGCATTGGATCAGCCATCACACCCTCAAAAACTTCAAAATTTAGTCCGGAAGTTAGGGCAGTGAACAGAAGATCCGATACAGGTCAAAATGACTCCGACGGCAAACCGGAAAGGCACGGTATGCAACAAAACTTGTTCGGAGTGTGAATATGACCATAAACTTCAATGCATGATCATTAGGCATTGGTCATTCAGCCAACTTCCGTGTTTACACGATTTACGTGTGGCTTTCGCTCGAAAATTACAACTTTTTGTGGAAAACTTCAGAAAACATCCGATTTCGTTCGGTGAGGCTCCAAATCAACTTTAAAAGACCCGGCATCATTCTAAGGTCAATCACACATGTTACCCTATAAAACATGAGTTTTATGCTCTGAATTAGGCAAATTTGGCGTGTCTACAGCTTGCCTTGCCTTGATGTCAGCTTTGTAAGAGAATGGCATGTAATGAAGCGGAGTGATTCGTAGTGAACTGTAATGGAATGCAAGTGAACGTATATGAATGTAGCGAAATGGAATGGTGATGGACTGAAAAGGTGGCATCAAGGTGTAGATATAGACACACTTATCTACCCGATTTAGCAAAATGAATCTCACTAAGTATTCTAGATCACTTTCATGTTCTATCAAAACCTCATATAATTGAATGGTAAAAGACATGCCCTTGGCAAGAGAGATGAAAAAGTAAATGATAAATGATAAAAGGATGTAGCCAACCCTCAGCGTGGTGAGGAGTCCTCGAATTCGTTGGTTCATCATCAGCCAGCAACCCGAACTTTGCGGTGTTCTTGTACTGTGATGGGCTAAAGTTTTTAAAAGAGAAATTGATCTTAAAACGAAAAGAATACCAATCCATCATATTTGGAATCTCAAGTTCATTCAAGTTTCACAAAAATACTCAGTTTAATTCTGAGTGTAAGAACCTCAAGTTCTTAAAGGGTTCATTTTTAAGCATAACAAAATTGCTCGGGTATCATGAAAACCATGAATCATGCTCTGGCAGAAAACCAAGTATTCGTAAAATGACAAAACAGACTTAAGCCATAGTGAGATTGAAAGATAATGATGAGACTAACATAGAATGATGGGAAAGAAGAAACAATGGCATGACAATTTCCACGACACGGTGGGATAAAATAAAAGACACGGTGGGATAAAAGAAAGGAAAGAATAAAACCTGGTGGGATGAAAGAAAGAAAAGAATAAAACATGGGTAATGATGAAGAATGAAAAGAGATGGATATGTAAAACATAGAAAATTATGTAGAAAATAGTTGAAGATATAGATTGTCTATTGGAGGTCAAGACACCTGATTAGGAACCATCGTCCCTCCAATGTTCAATTTTGGCTTATCCGTGAGTGTGAAGAAATGACCAAGCTGTCGTAGATTTTGTTGAAGGGGACCACGGGCCCAGTCATCTTCACTCTCAAGGTATTCAACATTAATGCATATAATACGTATCAAATGGACCTAACATAACTAGGTGACGGATAGTAGGAGTGATGTGAAGTGCAAAAATGAAGTGATGATGTGAGATTGATGAGAATGTGGATTTGAATGAAGTCTTCAGGCGTGATTTATCAACTTGCATTATCCGCCCGATTCATCAGCATCTCTGGTCCATCCTTGTCTTGCCTTCTGACGGAATACAGCACCACGATAGGTAGTGCTTCCTCTCTTTTTGCCACAAGGTTGGTATGACGTCCTTGGGGAACACTGATCTCACCAATGCCTCTAGTAGGACTTAAAAGATTGCCTAATGGCCCCTTCTCTTTTTCTTCTTCAGCTTCTGAAAACACTTAACAAAGATGATTAAATTTTCATCATGACTCATCCCTTTGCCTGTATACCGTTTGTCTTGATTTTGAGTCAAAGGGAGGAGCCTTCTTAACAAGGTGGAATAAAACAAATGACTAAAATGAAATGGTGGTAAGGGTTGAGAGAACTTATCTGCCGTGGTGTGAATCCTCTCCTCTCTTGCATTGAAATGCCTGAAACACTTGAAAAAGGGGATTAGATCTTCACCGTGACTCATCCCTTTGCCCATTATGGTCAACTTTGACTTAAGTCAAAGGGGAGAGCCTTCTTAACGAGGTAATTAAAACAAAAATGGATATGCAATGCAGGAATGGAAATATGCATAACAGAAAAATAAACATGGATGCAACTAAGGCCATGATCATGTCTGAGCAAATTTTTTTTTTGGGTTTTCTTGAAAACATTCATTTTTTTGGATTATCAAAAAGTATTCAATTTTTTTTTGGATTTTTTTAAATATGCATTTTTTGGATTTTTTAAATATGCATTTTTTTGGGTTTTTGAAATATGCAAATTTTTTATATTTTTGAAATATTCAACCTTTTTTGTGTGGAGAAAATGCTAGTATTTGAGACAAGTCATCGGTCTTTGGGGTTTGTCAAGACTCAAGTGGTAGATGCCACGTGCAAAAATAAAGTTCCCTACCTAGAATCCTTCTAACCTTCTTCCTTTGATTTGCTTGGGTTCCACCTGGATTTGGTCAGTTTACCCTACCCAAGGGGTTTAAGGAGGAAGAGTATAGAGGAAGTCCTTGATAGGGTTTGAAGATGTCGAGAGGGATTTCTCTACTCTCACTCAAATTACCCATTGGGGTTCGGCCTCTTTGGGTTTTCTCTTATTATTATTATTTTTTTGCTCTTTTCTATGTGGCACATATTTGGACAGGTTTTTGACCCGTGGGGACATTGCCCATGTTTTAGTGCCTTTTGCCTTGACTATTATTCTGGGTACTCATTCGGACAGGTTGATCATTTTTCTTTTTTCTAACCTGAGGGGTTCATTGCCCATCTTTTGGCACCCTTTTGTACCCTCTGAGACGGCCTCCTACTAGGGTGGGAGTGTTTTTGATACTACCCCTCTCTAATCTTCTCTCCCTATCTTGGACCGAGTAGAAGAGAATAGGGTAAGGGTACTCCTTCCATTTCTAGATTTCTGCCTTGCCTTTCGCAAGTGTCAGGTTGTCTGGATTCTAGGATCGAGAGGTGTTGTGTGTGTAGGATGGTACCTACCCTTGACTTCTCACGAACAACCTAGGATCGATGACTTGAGATTATACCAGTGGTTTCTCCATTTTTATAGAAAGTACTTTTTGAGGTAAACTCCATTCCAAGGATGATTCAATTATTCTCCATCTGCATTAGTCAATTCATATGCATTACCTGGATACTTTTCAGTGATTACAAAAGGTCCTTCCCAGTTAGGTTGCAACTTGGAGCGGGGACCCCCTGGCTTAACGAATATGCATTTGACTACCATCTCACCGATCTTGAATTTTCTCTCAACCACCCTCTTTTGATAAAACCTTTTGAGTCTATTCTGATAAGTCCGTGCATGCTTGGTGGTGGCTAGCCTTTTTTCATCCAAGAGTTTAAGCTGTACAAGAAGAGATTCTCGTCTCTCATCAACAGGAATATCCCTGTCGAGCTGAACTCGGAGAGATGGAAGTAATACTTCGTAAGTGACCACTGCTTCCATTCCATATGCCAAAGCATACGGGGTTTGTCCAGTGGGAGTCCTTACAGAAGTATGATAAGCCCATAGAGCATCTACAAGCTTATCAGGCCAGTCGGCAAATTTGCTAGACTTACAAGATTTCTTGATGATTTTGATTAAGGTTTTGTTGGTGGCTTCTGCTTGACCATTGCCTTGAGGATAGTATGGTGATGAATGATGCAATGAAATGCAATACCTGTTGCAAAGATCACGCAGATCTTGAGAAAGAAATTGTGGCCCATTATCGGTGACGATGTCGCTGGGGATCCCGAACCTTGCCAGGATGTTGCGCTTGATGAAGGAGCGGTATCGTTGACGCTTTAATCTCCACGAATGCTTCCGCTTCAGCCCACTTTGTGAAGTACTCCATTGCCGTCAGAATGAATGATTTTGAGCGCATTTCGGAGTTGTGGTCACTCAAGGGGCCAATGATATCAAAAGCCCACATGGCGAAAGGCCATGGGGCATGAATTGGATGAAGGGAAGATGCGGGAGAGTGAATCTTGTCGGCATGGAGTTGACACGAATGACAATGCCGGACAAAGATGGAGCAGTCTTCTTCTAGAGTTGGCCAATAATACCCTTGTCGGATGATTTTCTTAGCAAGGGCTTGGGCATTCACATGACCACCACAAACTCCAGAATGTGCTTCCTTCAGCACCAACTCGACTACTTCTTCATCAAGACACCTGAGTAAGATTCCACTTAGGCTTCTCTTATAGAGCACTCCTCCTAGGATTGTATACCTCTGAATACTCTTCTGATTGCCTTCTTTTCCTTGGTGGTTGATCCAGGTGGGTATGACTGATCTTGGCAATACCTCGCAATCTCGTCATACCAAGGTTTCTCACCTTCTTCTAATTCTTCCAACTCAATAAAGGAGATTTCTTCTTTATGTTCTAAGTATTACTTTATGTTGAACCTCTCCTTAACCTTCAGAAAATGTCCATCCTCAATTGCTGGAATTGTCCTTTTACAAATGTGGATAGTTCGCACTTGCCTGCCTAGCGGGACAGATAGAGATGAAGCTAGTGAAGCTAAGGCATCGGCGAGGATATTCTGAGAGCGGGGGACATTGACAAAGGTGAGTTTGAAGAATAGCTTGATGTAGCAGGTGGTGAGCTCCTGGTAGGGTTTGAGGTTTGGATGAGAAGTTCGGTACTTGGATAGGACTTGGCGTAGGATCAATTGACTATCACCTACCACCCTCAGTTCGATGGCACCATGGAAATGAGCGGCCTCCAGCCCAGCCAGCAAGGCTTCATACTCATCTATGTTGTTGGTTGCTGGAAAGTTAAACTGAAAAGCCTGTGGAATGGTGACACCTTCAGGTGACAGAAGGACAATACCTATCCCTCTACCGTGAGAGTTCAGAGCCCCGTCAAAATATAATGTCCAAAGATTGGAAGATTGGACTGACATTAGTTCGTCATCCGGGAACTCCGACCGGACTAGGTCAAAGACGGGTATGGGATGATAGGCAAGGTGTTCAGCAATAACATAACCCTTGATTGCCTTCTGTGGGACATAAGTGATATCAAATTGGGATAATAAACTCTGCCATCGCCCTAAACGATCAGTCAAGATTGTCTTCTCTAACAGAAACTTAATGGGATTGATACGAGCAATGAGCTTGACTTGGTGAGCAAGAAAATAATGTTTGAGTTTCTGAACCACCCAAACAAGAGCAGCACAGGTCTTTTCTACCACAGTGTACTTCAGCACACAAGCATCAAACATCTTAGACAAGTAATAAGTAGCTCGTTCTTTCCCTTCTTCATCAACTTGTGCAAGAACTGTCCCAAGAGAGTTCTCAAAAACCGAAATGTAGAGGACCAAGGGCTTGTCGGGAATTGGTGGTCTATGTACAAGGGGACTTGCCAGGTATGTTTTCAACCAATCAAACGCCTCCTGGCACTTCGAATCCCATTTAAACTCAGCCCCCGCCTTGGTTAACTCATAGAAAGGTTTACACCTTTGGGAATGTTGTGAGATAAACCGGCGGACAAATTGTAGCCTTCCAATCAATCCTCGAAGCTCTTTCATATTCTTTGGGGGAGGCATACCAATAATTGCTTTGGCCTTGTTTAGGTCGATCTCTATGCCCCTTTTGCTTACTATGAACCCAAGTAGCTTTCCTGATGAAACTCCAAATGTACATTTCTTAGGGTTCATTTTCAGCTTATATTCTCTAGCTCGTTGCAAAACTTTCCTTAGCACTTCAGAATGATCTTCCCGACCCTTGGACTTGATAACCAAATCATCCACATACACCTCTACAAGGGTGTGCATCATGTCGTGAAAGATAGCCATCATAGCTTTCTGATATGTAGCACCAGCATTCTTTAACCCAAAGGGCATGACAACATAGCAATATGTTCCCCAAGGTGTAGTGAATGAGGTCTTCTCTTGGTCCTCCTCAGCTAACCGGATCTGATTGTATCCAGAATAGCCATCCATGAATGAAGGCATTTCAAATCCAGCTGTGTTATCAACCAAAACATTGATATGAGGTAAAGGAAAATCATCCTTAGGACACGCTCGGTTCAAGTCCCTGAAGTCTATACAAATCCGAATTCATCTATCCTTCTTCATAACAGGGACTATGTTAGCCACCCATTGCGGATATAGGACAACCTTAATAAATTTTGCTTGATGTAGTATGTCGACCTCTTCTTTCATTTTAAGTGCAATATCAAGGTGGAATCTCCTGAGCTTTTGTTTAACCGGGGTAGTTCCAGGTTTCAAGGTTAATCTATGTTCAACCAATGAATTATCTAATCCCGGCATATCTTCATATGTCCATGCGAACGTGTCCTTATATTCTTCCAAAACTTTGATCAAACGTTGTTCTTCTGAGGGAGTGAGGTTTGCACTAATGAGGATAGTCTTAGGATCTTCCAGGGTTCCTAAATTTAGTTCCTTGATCGGTTCATTCCCTGTGGCTGATGGTTCTTCAAATCTTCTAAGTCAAGATGCATATGCATCAGCCAAGTCCTCGATTTCATCCTCGGATTCGGGATCCTTTTCTGATACCACCTCATATACTCCCAAAGTATGATCTATGTTATGCTCATCCTCATATCGGATTTCATCTAGCTGGATGGTATTATCTAAAAAGTTTGGCAGCCTTGCACACTCTACGCATTTCTGTGCCAATTGTTGCAGATACCTATTTGGAACTCGCTTACCTCTGACTTTCCTATTTCCTAACCTATCTTGACCTACTGAAGATAAATCTGGAAAGGTGGTATTTACAGTGGAGGGAGGATCGAGTAAATCGATCAATGATTCTTAAAAGAGGGATCCCTGATTGGGAGCACCCTCTGGGATGAGTAGAGACGTCTCCTCGATGGAAATGTGAGTTTCAGAGAAGACGTTTTTTTTTTGAAAATTTCAAGTAAAAAGATAGAATGAGTCAGCATGACTCGAGGTTTGCTGGAAACTAACTGAATTACCAGAGAGAAAAACTTAAGAATAAAAGGGAAAAAGGGGCTCGTGGGCCCAATGGTAACAGAAAGTGGACACATGGGTCTAAAACTGATGAAAAAAGTAAACGGGTACGTGGACCCGATATTAAAAATAAATGGGCATGTGAGCCCATGTTGGTAAAAGCTCTTAGTTCTGAAGTTGATGAGGGAAGTAGATGGGCAAGCTGGCCCAGTAAGAGTTGAAGGTTGAAGAGGGCACATGGGTCCAAAGTGGGTAAGTGGGCTCTGAAGCCCATCCAAAAGATCTAGAAACAATGATACGAGGTTCAAACATGGCATTGTTGTATTTGGGCCTCGTGGAATGGTTTTGACTTGGGTAACATGTTTAACTAGATGATTCAAGATTGGTCTGCCCTTGAGTGGTTCCTGGTGCTCTTCCCCACTTGAAAACAGATGAGTCAAAGATAAGCATAGGTCTTGTCTTGGTGCTCTTCATCTGGAGCCTTCCTTCTCTTGACAACTGTAATGAAACTCTTGTCATCTTCAGCCATCATCATGGTCTCCCCTTTGATAAAGAAGGTGTGGAGTCCCATGGCATATCCTGGTTGGAAGATCCTCCTTGGGATGGAATCCTCTTCGTATCCCAACCCCTGCCTGCGTAGCCTTTTCACAGTTTGAATCGACTGAGTGATTCCTTGAAGATCCTTGCCTAAACCTCTTCTAGGCTGATAGCCTAGTTTCATCATCCTCCGCCATCCCACTGTGTCGGGTAGAGAGGCGGTCATACATCTGACTTCTGGTAAATCTCCCATTGAGATCTGGTGTTGTATTGACAAACCAAGGGGTGTAGAAGTAGGATCATTCATCTCGTCCCTTATAGGCATGCTAGTCACCTTGACCACTTGTCCTTTAAAGGGAAACTTTATGCACTGGTGTTTTGTTGAAGCCACAGCTCCTATTGCCTCCAAGTATGGCCTCCCAAGTATAGCCCGAAAAGTTGGATCTAATTCTAGAACATGAAAATCCGTTGTGACCATACATGGTCCAAGTTTAACTTCTAGAGTGACCACCCCACGTGCAGACTTCTTGGAGTTGTCGTAGGCCGTCACCATGGCATATGATGGCTTGATTTCTTGTTCAGAAATGCCGCACAATTGCAAAGTTTCTGGTGGCATAACGTTGACAGAAGCTCCAGTGTCAACCAAACATGATTTCACTTCGACATTGCAGATAATAACTGCCACATGCAAAGCATATCTCCTGATCTCTGGATCTGCTAATTCCTCCTAAGAGAAAGTGAGTGTTGGGTGCTCACTTCTAGGGGCTAACACTGTAGTTATTTTTTCAGGTGGGAGATCTTCACTCACCATGACCCTTTGCAAGTACTGCTGTAGAATCTCCTGGTGCACCTTTGATGTTTTGATCAACTCAAGTATGGAAATACGGGCCGGTGTCTTATCTAAATGTTTCAACAGATCATAGGCCGTGCCCGGCAATGGTTCTTCTACTTGTTCCTGATAGAAATGTATGCCCTACAAGCCAATCATATATGATATGATTCGACATTTCTAGAAATATCTCATTCAATTAATTAGGCAAATCTTCATTATAAGCTCTTATTAGATGCGAATATAATAATGAAGTCCTTGATAAAATACAATGATGATTAAATCATGATGAGATCATGATAATGAGATTGATCATCTAGAGGTATTTGATCTAAATGTTCCTAGTCATAGGATACTTGAGACGGGACATCAAGGATCCGGATAGACTAGTGTATGTGATGTCTTCTCATGTGATGAGGACGACCGATCTCATTGGTCATTAGTGTGGAGACAACCGAGATACACATGCAGGTGCTCATTAGTTGAATGAGTTCACTGAACTGACCGAATTAGAAACCCTGAATGGTATCTTACCGAACTGTCTATCAGGGTTTTCTATCATCACGGTTGCATGGTTGGACCTTTGACCTGAGTTGCCAAAGATGCCTTGTTGGGTGGAACTTGTGCTTTGACCATTGACTTATGGATCACAATTTAGATGGTCCTATATAGCGATGGATCGGGTACAAGGAAAATCCGATGGAGGCAATTGAGCGGACAACAAGGAATCATCCACTCTCGGTAAGTGAGAGTGAATGTCCTATGGGATAGTACTCTAAATCCCTGGCCAGGGTAGATAGGATAATTGGAAAAGGAGTTTTTCAATTGATCCAATTTTGAGTACAGGATCCTATAGAGTCGGTATACTAAGGAGTTGACAGTCGATGCCGTACTCCTTTCCGACCGGGACATTGGATGGATGAGGGTTTATATCCATGTGGTAACTGATGATGGAAAGGCTCAATGGAGATGAACTTATCCCCATAGCCATTTGGGATCATGGGATGTGGCTTGTACCCTTCATGATCGGTAGGCCGATTAATCTGTTATCGGATAACGGATTTAATTAAAATTAAATAGAATTGTTCTATTTTATTTAGGCCTCAACCAAATAGGTTATTGGGCCTAGTGGGTCACACACAAAAGGACTTATCCACAAGTACAGGGGCGAGGACGTAATTTATAGAGATTTTGGGTTTTTTATGAAAAATTCCATAATTCTCTATAAATACTAATGGTTTCAGCCAAACCCCATCAAGCCAAGGGTGAAAACCACGTCCCAAGTCTCCTCCTTACCTCCTCCTCTCTCTAGAAGGTGTCCATGGTCGATGGAGCTCCGTTCGGGAAGAGTTCTCGAGGCCGGCGCGAAGGGAGAACCTGCTGTGGATGAAGTCCGTGTGGATACTGCTGGAGACCGGACACTTGAACGGTTAGTAGAGCTTGATAAGCTCATCTCCTTCCTCTCCATGGGATTATATGAATCCCTATCAGGTATATTCGAACCCGATTTGATCGGTTTTCGGTTTTCGTCGTTCGGTTTTGATTGAGACGGATTCTAAAGGAACCCATAGGAATCGTCGCTTCCGCTGCACCAAATTTTAATGGACGATTCCTTACAGTTCCTCCTCCACTGGATCCTGTGGTTGAGTACCAGCTTGGGGAAAGAGTCGCTGGAACATCCTCCCACTCCGAAGCACCGGGGCTATTTGGTAGTCGGGTAGAGGTGACAGGTTAACTGGGGTGGATTGTGGTGGAACAGGTGGTGTAGATGCATGTATGATAGGTAATGAGATCGACGGTTCTGGGATGATGGGGTTAGTTGGTAGAGGGGTAGGATTTGGAGGTGGTAATGATGGTGATACTGGTGGCCTGATAAGAAGAGGCCGGGGTGCAGAAGTGGTTGATGGGTTTAATGAAGGTGTAGGTTGTGGGGTTGGTTGTATGATAGGTTGGAGTTTTGGAGTGGTAGAGCTCGTAGGCTGGGGGTTCAGGTTTGGTGGTGATTGTGGTGGTCGGATGAGCAAGGGCCGGTGTGTAGCAATGGTTGAAGGAGGTGTAGTTAAGGAGGGGGCTGGCCTAATGATGGGTCGGCGAGAAGAAGTGGCGGCCAGTGGTTGGGTTATTGAGCTTTGTGGTAGTTGTGGAGTAGAAGGTGCACAAATTATTTGTCTAGGAGGGTTCCTAGTAGGAGGCCTAGCTGGGTTGACTGGCATGGTTGCATTTTGGTTTTCTAGTTACCAACCTTGAGCACAACTGGCATCTCTCTGGACAATGGAGTGTACTAGACCAATTCCTGGATTTGGATGTGCTGGTGCCGGTGCTGGAGCGGGAGCATGTAATGGGAGTGTATTCTGAACAATCCCCAAGCCAGATTGTTGTTGAGGTTGAGCCGGTGGTCGCTGCCGCTGCTGCTGCCTAGCCTTCATTGCCTGTATGCATTCCCCCATTTGAGCCCAATCAATGCTGCCTTGGTCATTCAGATCGTGGATGTAATCCTTGAATTGAAAGCATACTTCTACAGTGTGACCAGGACACCAGTGGTAAGCACAGTATCGGGACATATCTGCGTTTGTTGGCCAAACCTCTCTTTCCTTGGGTAATTCCAACTGTTTCTCCGCCATGAGTACATTGAAGATGTCGGTCAAGGAGTAAGGGAGTTGTTGGTAGTTCTTTCTCCTAGGACCTCCCCTTCGTGGTGCCTGATTTGGTGGTGGCGGTACCCTATTGTAGATAGGTTGACGAGGTTGCTGGGGTTGTGCTACTGGTTGCGGGGGTTGTTGTGGTTGTCGTGGTTGTGGTGGCCTAACCTGTTGTTGAGGGGGGTAATAGGAAAGGTTTTGTGGTGGGTTTCTGAACTGGTTTTGACGGTTCCCTCCCTGGTTCCCCACAATATTTATAGCTTCGTTGTTGACCACTCCTTCGGTTGTAGGCCCAACTAGTGTAGAGGGGGTTTTCCTGAAGTTTCTAGGTTTAGGATCAAAAAGGTTTATCATGGTGGCATCCTTGAAGTGGGCTTGCAAGTATCGGGCACTGTCATAGAGTTCATTCATGGTGGTAGGACGGTGCATGATCAAGACATTCCTCAAGGCAGGTTTAGTGTTGCCAATAAGCATCTTTACTTGTTCCCCTTCAGAAATCACATCTGTTAATTTCTCTGCCATTCCCCTCCAGCGATCAGCAAACTTTACGAAGTCCTCTTCGGGCTTCATTTTCTCAGCAATCAAGTCTGTAATGGAGCATGCTGGTGCCACCCAGTCTCTATATCTTTGCAAGAATTTGGTCTTCACAATATCGAAGTCTCCTGCCTCAAAGGAGTCGAGTGAGTGGAACAATTCCAATGCAGACCCTTCTAGTGATCGGCAGAACAAGAAGGCAAGAACCCTACGATCATTTTTCCAGAACGAGGACTCGTAAAGAAAATCTTTTAAGTGGAGAAAAAGATTGCCAGTACCATTGTAGCGGCGATAAACTGGTAGCTCAGAAGGTGGCAGGTGTAGGACTGGTAGAGAAGGAATAGAAATCTCAGGAACTGACTTGGAGTCCTGGCGACATCTCAGCTCTTCATAACGTTCATTCATTTGGGTGAGCTGATCCATGATTGCCTGGGTGAGAGCAGGTTCTTGGTTTACTGGTTGGGGTATGTGGTTAGAGACATGATTTTGGAATTGAGGAGCATGACTTGGCAAATTTACTGAAGATTGTCCCATGACTTGATGGGTCAAGGGAGCAACATGGTTGAAATAAGACGGCTGAACAAATGAGGGTTGGACCACAGACGGTTGAACTATAGATGGTTGAACTACAGATGGTTGTGCTAGTGCCAATGATGGTTGAATCACAGATTGTTGAACAATAGGTTGTTGAATGAGTGGTGGTCGAACCAGAGGACAAGGAGATGAGGCAACTTGGTTAACTTCAGCCTGATCTGAGGCCATTTTGCCCTTCACCATGGATTGTATGCGGGCATAGGTTTTTGGGTCGGTATAGAGAGACAACTCCCTAAAGAGTTGTTCGACATCACGAGGAGCCGATGGTTGAGGGACCTCTTGCGCTTCTGACTCAAACAATGGATTAACAAGACCATCTGACAGAATTGGTTGGTGACCCATCTCGTGTTCTCGACGTTCAGCTTGTTCTGCCATTCCAACGTGCCTTCCAGACCTTAGTTGCATTGAACTCCAAGGAGAAAACAAACAAGTTGACAAAGTAAACAAAGAACTTTTTTTTTGGTTTTTAGTATTTTGCAAAAAGTTAGAGGTTTGAATTTTTGTTTGACAAACAAGTGATGTAACGACTTGAAAGCAAAATTACGCAATGATTTCGATTAAACCTTAGGTTTATGGATTTGTTAATAATTGTTCTCTCAACAAATGGGTTAGGATCCTAACTCCAATATCCAATGACCTAGGTTTCACACAATCTCACCACGTGTAGGTAACATAGGATGCTTCGGGTTTTGGGGAGTGGTACAACCAACCCGATCGTGAAGAGGAATACTCCACGTATGAGGAATTACGGAGGCCTTGATGAAAGTCAACCAAGTCAACTAGGAAGGAATATCCCAGAAGAGAGGTCAGAATCCACCAAGAGGGTGTTTTGGATGGGAGGGGTAAATGGGAGAGTGAGCTCCCGCCTCAAAAAAGTGTAAAAGAAGGAGGTAGAGAGAAGGAGCAGAGAATGCAATCAAGTAATAAAGCAAGTAATAAGCAAAACATGAACTTAAATAAACAAGCAGTGACACAAGGAAAGCAATTAGAAACTAGATAAGCAACTAGAAACTAGAATCCAGACCTTGTTTCTTATGTGAGCCAAATAAAGATAGTGAAAAGGTGATGGAAAGAAGAGGGTTCAGATCTGATAGCCAAGCAAAAGGGTGGTCCACGTGGGGACCGATGTAAGAATAAGCTGGTTCACGTGGGAACCGGGGTAAATTGCAAAGGTGGTTCACGCGGGAACCAGTTTTGGGTAAAAAGGGTGGTTCACGTGGGAACCGGTTTGAATGGTCAAAAGAGGGCCACGTGGGGCCAATTAAAGGTGAACAAAGATCTGATCCAAGTTGGGATAGATCTGAAGGAAAGTGGTTTGGTTCACGTGGGAACCGAAGTAAAGAAAGAGATTGATTCACGCGGGAACCGATTAAAAAGGAAAAGGGTGGTTCACGTGAGAACCGGTTTAAATAAAATGACAGAAATTAAATGACATACTTGGCACTTCAGATCTGATGAAAGATGGGTGAAATAAGAAATTTTGAGATGGCATGAAGTTTAAGAGAGGTGGAAAGAAAGAAAGGCTCACGTGGGAACCAGTCTAGAACTAGAAATAGTTGCAATCAAGACACTAAGCACCCACGGTTGAAGACATTGCTTGTCCCACCGTGGTCGCCACAAAGCTGTCGACTTTGAAAATTCGACGGGGTCCTCTCCTTTTTAGGGAAGTCCGTGAACCTAGATCGTCACCTCAAGAGGGGATGAGAAAAGAAAGGAATAAAGCATTGGAAAGCAACTCTCACCTCGGTCCCACACTCACATTGATCCCCGAACTTTCATCCATTGGCGTCGCTCGATCACCAAAGAGATGGTTCGGGTCATGTGGGAGGAGTATGAGAAGAAAGAAATGTGGTCGCCAGGAACCGCAGGTTCCGATTTATGAAATTAAAATGACCGTGTGTACCTTAGCATGAAGAATGTGGGTTAAAGCTTCTCCTTCTTCGGCCGGCCGATGAAGAAGAGTCCTCAACGTGTGGGTGCTTGATATTCTGTGCAACTAGACAAACAAAAAAGTGAAGTAGACAATTATAACTAAACAAAGTGGAGTATATGTAAAGAGAATGACATGAAACACACAACTGACTAGAAACTGACAGGATTCGGGTTATCTCTAACCCCTCTTTTTATATTTTCGGATTAACAGAGTAAAAGTATTGAAAAAATGTAAAAAAAATAATGGGAGGATGGAGAATCACTAAACAAAGAGATAGGAAAAAAACAGAAAGATTCTAAGTTGAATAGAGAAAGATATGGCCAAATCTGTGTTGTCAAAAAAGCCGAGCAGCAGTCCAGGATCTGCCAGGCGCGACTTTGCTTATGCACTCGTCACGACCAGCCCCGAGCTTGGAATCCAGTGCCATTGATTGTAAACTCAAGAAGACTTGGATATGAAGAACTTTGATGAAGAGAGCTCGGGCAGCAGACGTCCACACTCTGCTGTAGAGGATGAAGAAGAGAGACCTGGCTGATCACCTGCAGAATAGCCTTCCTCTCTCTTGAACCGACTTCTCTCTCTCTAAAAACTCGAAATTCTCTCTCTAAAAATCAAAAAATCAATGCAGGAGGGTGGTTGGATGTCTTGAGATGCCTGGGGGTCGTGCTCATGCCTTTGGAATGACCGGAATCAGAGTCAATTTATAGGAGAATGAACGGTGCGATCAAGACTAAAAAATAGGGCTCCTTGCGCCCTACCCCAGGGCGCATGTGCCCCACTGAGGGGTGCATGTGCCTCCCAGTGGGGGCGCATGTCACTGTTCCTGAAAATTTTGTCCTTATCCGGTCGATCGGTTCAGTGGTAGAGTCCCGGTGAAAAACTGGTTCCCTCGTGCCTCAAAGGTAGGGTGCATGTGCCCTCAAGTGAGGGCACGAGGTCACGTGTCTCACTGGTAGGGCGCATGGGCACGTGTCCTGGTACCCGGGCGCATGTGACTAGGGACCTGGGCGCATGAGACTGTTTTTGCGCGTCCTTCTTCCGGAAGCCATTGCGAACACTCCCGAACTTGGAATTCGACGCCGTTTGTTGCGTTGGAAAGATAACAGGCCGAAGAAGCTTTATTTAGCATTGGATCAGCCATCACACCCTCAAAAACTTCAAAATTTAGTCCGGAAGTTAGGGCAGTGAACAGAAGATCCGATACAGGTCAAAATGACTCCGACGGCAAACCGAAAAGGCACGGTATGCAACAAAACTTGTTCGGAGTGTGAATATGACCATAAACTTCAATGCATGATCATTAGGCATTGGTCATTCATCCAACTTCCATGTTTACACGATTTACGTGTGGCTTTCGCTCTGAAATTACAACTTTTTGCGGAAAACTTCGGAAAACATCCGATTTCGTTCGGTGAGGCTCCAAATCAACTTTGAAAGACACGGCATCATTCTAAGGTAAATCACACATGTTACCCTATAAAACATGAGTTTTATGCTCTGAATTAGGTAAATTTGGCGTGTCTACAATACCACCCAAGTCAGAACCATTCCACTAGGCCCGAGCATAACAATCCCATGTTTAAACCTCGTGCCATTGTTCTTAGATCTTTTGGATGGGCTTCCAAGCCCACTCTCTTCAACCAAACTTACCCACTTTGGGCCCATGTGCCCTTTTAAACTTTCTATTCTCACTGGGCCTGCTTGCCCATCTACTTCCCTCATCAACTTTAGAACTGAGGGTTCTTTCCAACATGGGCTCACATGCCCATCCATTTCTAAGATCGGGTCCGCATACCTGTTTACTTTTTTCATCAGTTTTGGACCCATGTGTCCACTTTCTGTTACCATTGGGCCCATGAGCCCCTTTTTCTCTTTTATCCTTAAGGTTTTATTTCTATTAATTCAGTCATCTTCTAACAAATCCCGAGTCCTTTTGACTCATTCTATCTTTTTACTTGAAAATCACATAAAAAATGCCTTCTCTAAAACTTATATTTCCATTGAGGAGACGTCTCTACTCATCCTAGAGGGTGCTCCCAATCAGGGATCCCTCTTTTCTAAATCATTGATCGATTTACTCGATCCTCACTCCACTGTAAATACCACATTTCCAACTTTATCTTCAGTAGGTCAGGTTAGGTTAGGAAATAGGAAAGTTAGAGGTAAACGAGTTCCAAATAGGTATCTGCTACAATTGGCACATAAATGCATAGAGTGTGCAAGGCTGCCAAACTTTTTAGAGAATACCATCCAGCTAGATGAAATCCGTTATGAGGATGAGCATAACATAGATCATACTTTGGGAGCATATGATGTGGTATCAGAGAAGGATCCCGAATTTGAGGATGAAATTGGGGACTTGGCCGATGTGTATGCATCTGGGCTTAAAAGATTTGAAGAACCATCAGCCACAGGGAATGAACCAACCAAGGAACTGAATTTAGAAACCCTCGACGATCCTAAGACTATCCTCATCAGTGCAAACCTCACTCCCTTAGAAGAAAATCATTTGATTAATGTTTTGGAAGAATATAAGGACACGTTCGCATGGACATATAAACATATGCCGGGATTAGATAATGCATTGGTTGAACATAGATTAACCTTGAAACCTGGAACTACCCTGGTTAAACAAA
The DNA here is from genome assembly GCA_036172225.1 of Cryptocoryne crispatula var. balansae. Classification (NCBI taxonomy): domain Eukaryota; kingdom Viridiplantae; phylum Streptophyta; class Magnoliopsida; order Alismatales; family Araceae; genus Cryptocoryne; species Cryptocoryne crispatula. The sequence goes on from CM069924.1 coordinate 16,150,761, forward strand.
AGCTCAGGAGATTCCACCCTGATATTGCACTCAAAATGAAAGAAGAGGTCGACAAACTGCACCAAGCAAAATTTATTAAAGTCATCCTATATCCGCAATGGGTGGCTAACATAGTCCCTGTTATGAAGAAGGATGCACGGGTTCGGATTTGTATAGATTTCAGGGACTTGAACCGAGCGTGTCCTAAGGATGATTTTCCTTTACCTCATATCGATGTTTTGGTTGATAACACAGCTGGATTTGAAATGCTTTCATTCATGGATGGCTATTCTGGATACAATCAGATCCGATTAGCTGAGGAGGACCAAGAGAAGACCTCGTTCACTACACCTTAGGGAACACATTGCTATGTTGTCATGCCCTTTGGGTTAAAGAATGCCGGTGCTACATATCAGAGGGCTATGATGGCTATCTTTCAGGACATGATGCACACCCTTGTAGAGGTGTATGTGGATGATTTGGTTATCAAGTCCAAGAGTCGGGAAGATTATTCTGAAGTGCTAAGAAAAGTTTTGCAACGAGCTAGAGAATATGAGCTAAAAATGAACCCTAAGAAGTGTACATTTGGAGTGTCATCAGGAAAACTACTAAGGTTCATAGTAAGCAAAAGGGGCATAGAGATCGACCCAAACAAGGCCAAAGCAATGATTGGTATGCCTCCTCCAAAGAATATGAAAGAGCTTCGAGGATTGATTGGGAGGCTACAATTTGTCCGCCGGTTTATCTCACAACATTCCCAAAGGTGTAAACCTTTCTATGAGTTAACCAAGGTGGGGGCCGAGTTAAAATGGGATTTGAAGTGCCAGGAGGCGTTTGATGGGTTGAAAGCATACCTGGCAAGTCCCCCTGTACTTAAACCACCAATTCCCGACAAGCCCTTGGTCCTCTACATTTCGGTTCTTGAGAACTCTCTTGGGGCAGTCCTTGTGCAAGTTGATGAAGAAGGGAAAGAACGAGCTACTTATTACTTATCTAAGATGTTTGATGCTTGTGAGCTGAAGTACATTGTGGTAGAAAAGACCTGTACTGCTCTTGTTTGGGTGGTTCAGGTACTCAAACATTATTTTCTTGCTCACCAAGTCATGCTCATTGCTCGCATCAATACCATTAAGTTTCTATTAGAGAAGATAGTCTTGACTGATCGGTTAGGGTGATGGCAGAGTTTCTTATCCCAATTTGATATCACTTATGTCCCATAGAAGGCAATCAAGGTCTATGCTATTGCTGAATACCTTGCCCATCATCCTATACCCATATTTGACCCAGTCCGGTCGAAGTTCCCGGATGACGAACTAATGTCAGTTCGATCTTCCAATCTTTGGACATTATATTTCGACAGGGCTCTGAACTCTCATGGTAGAGGGATAGGTATTGTCCTTCTGTCACCTGAAGGTGTCACCATTTCACAGGATTTTCAGCTTAACTTTCTAGCAACCAACAACATAGCTGAGTATGAAGCCTTGCTGGCCGGGCTGGAGGCCGCTCATTTCCATGGTGCCACTGAACTGAGGGTGATAGGTGATAGTCAATTGATCCTACGCCAAGTCCTATCCAAATACCGAACTTCCCATCCAAACCTCAAACCCTACCAGGAGCTCACCACCTGCTACATCAAGCTATTCTTCAAACTCACCTTTGTCAATGTCCCCCATTCTCAGAATATCCTCGCCGATGCCTTAGCTTCACTAGCTTCATCTCTATCTGTCCCGCTAGGCAGGCAAGTGTGAACTATCCACATTTGTAAGAGGTCAATTCCAGCAATTGAGGATGGATGTTTTCTGAAGGTTAAGGAAAGATTCAACAGAAAGGAATACTTGGAACACAAAGAAGAAATCTCGTTAATTGAGTTGGAAGAATTAGAAGAAGGTGAGAGACCTTGATATGACGAGATTGCGAAGTATTGCCAAGATCAGTCATACCCACCTGGATCAACCACCAAGAAAAAGAAGGCAATTAGAAGAGTATCCCAGAGGTATACAATCCTAGGAGGAGTGCTCTATAAGAGAAGCCTAAGTGGAATCTTACTCAGGTGTCTTGATGAAGAAGAAGCCGAGTTGGTGCTGAAGGAAGCACATTCTGGAGTTTGTGGTGGTCATGTGAATGCCCAAGCCCTTGCTAAGAAAATCATCCGACAAGGGTATTATTGGCCAACTCTAGAAGAAGACTGCTCCATCTTTGTCCGGCATTGTCATTCATGTCAACTCCATGCCGACAAGATGCATTCTCCCGCATTTTCCCTTCATCCAATTCATGCCCCATGGCCTTTCGCCATGTAGGCTTTTGATATCATTGGCCCCTTGAGTGACCTCAACTTCGAAATGCGCTCAAAATCATTCATTCTGACGGCAACGGAGTACTTCACAAAGTGGGCTGAAGCGGAAGCATTCGTGGAGATTAAAGCGTCAACAGTCTGCTCCTTCATCAAACACAACATCATTGCAAGGTTCGGGATCCCCAGCGACATCGTCACCGATAATGGACCACAATTTCTCTCTCAAGATCTGTATGATCTTTACAATAGGTATCACATTTCATTGCATCATTCATCACCATATTATCCTCAAGGCAATGGTCAAGCAAAAGCCACCAACAAAACCTTAATTAAAATCATCAACAAATCTTGTAAGTCTAGCAAATTTGCCGACTGGCCTGATAAGCTTGTAGATGCTCTATGGGCTTGTCGTACTTCTGTAAGGACTCCCACTGGACAAACCCCGTATACTTTGGCATATGGGATGGAAGCAGTGGTCCCTTACAAAGTATTACTTCCATCGTTCCGAGTTCAGGTCGACAGGGATATTTCTGTTGATGAGAGACGAGAATCTCTCCTTGCACAGCTTGAACTCTTGGATGAAAGAAGGCTAGCCGCCGCCGAGCATGCCCAGACCTATCAAAATAGACTTAAAAGGTTTTATCAAAAGAGGGTGGTCGAGAGAAAGTTCGAAATCGGTGAGATGGTAGTCAAATGCATATTTGTTATGCCAGGGGTCCCCACTCCAAGTTGCAACCTAACTGGGAAGGGCCTTTTGTAATCACTGAAAATTATCCAGGTAATGCATATGAATTGACTAATGCAGATGGAGAAAAATTGAATCATCCTTGGAATGGAGTTTACCTTGAAAAGTACTTTTCATAAAAATGGAGAAACCACTGGTATAATCTCAAGTCATCGATCCTAGGTTGTTCGTGAGAAGTCAAGGGTAGGTACCATCCTACACACACAACACCTCCCAATCCTAGAATCCAGATAACTTGACACTTACGAAAGGCAAGGCAGAAATCTAGAAATGGAAGCAGTACCCTTACCCTATTATCTTCTACTTGGTCCAAGATAAGGAGAGAAGATTAGAGAGGGGTAGTATCGAAAACACTCGCCACCCTAGTAGGAGGTCGTCTCAGATGGTGCAAAAGGGTGCCAAAAGATGGGCAATGAACCCCTCAGGTTAAAAAAAAATAAAAATGATCAACCTGTCTGAATGAGTGCCCAGAATGATAGTCAAGGCAAAAGGCACTAAAAGATGGGCAATGTCCCCATGGGTCAAAAACCTGTCTAAATATGTGCCACATAGAAAAGAGCAAAAAATAGGAAAGACCCAAAGAGGCCGAACCCCAACGGGCAATATGAGTGTGAGTAGAAAAATCCCTCTCAACATCTCCAAACCCTATCAAGGACTTCCTCTATACTCTTCCTCCTTAAACCCCTTGGGTAGGGTAAATCGACCAAATTCAGGTGGAATCCAAGCCGATCAAAGGAAGAAGGTTAGAAGGATTCTAGGTAGGGAACTTTATTTTGCACGTGGCATCTACCACTTGAGTCTTGACAAACCCCAAAGACCGATGAATTGTCTCAAATACCAGCATTTTCCCCCAAAAAATGAATATTTTAAAAATCCAAAAAATTGCATATTTCAAAACTCCAAAAATGTATATTTTAAAAGACCACAAAAGTGCATATTTTAAAAATCCAAAAAAAATTGCATATTTCAAAAATCCAAAAAAAATTGAATACTTTTGAAAATAAAAAATGAATATTTCTAGGAAAATAAAAAAAATGCTCATTAGCTCAGTCATGATCATTGCCTTAGTTGCATCCATGTTTATTTGACTATCATGCATAGTTCCATTCCTGCATTGAATATCCATTTTTTACTTTAATTACCTTGTTAAGAAGGCTCTTTCCTTTGACCTAAGTCAAAGTTGACCATAATGGGCAAAGGGATGTGTCGTGGTGAAGATCTAATCCCCTTTTATCAAGTGTTTTAGGCATTTCAATGCAGGAGAGGAGAGGATTCACACCACGGCAGGTAAGTTCTCTCAACCCTTACCTCCATTTCATTTTAGTCATTTGTTTTATTCTACCTTGTTAAGAAGGCTCCTCCCTTTGACTCAAAATCAAGACAAACGGTATACAGGCAAAAGGATGTGTCATAATGAAATGTTAATCATCTTTGCTAAGTGTTTTCAGGAGCTGAAGAAGCAAAAGAGAAGGGCCATTAGGCAACTTTTTAAGTCCTAATAGGGGAATTGGTGAGATCAGTATCTCCCAAGGAACGTTATGCCAACCTTGTGGTGAAAAGAGAGGAAGCGCCACCCAACTGAACATTATCGTGGTGCTATATTCCGTCAGAAGGCAAGACAAGGATGGACCAGAAATGCTGATGAATCAGGCAGTCGATGTAAGTTGATAAATCATGCCTGAAGATTTCATCCACATTCTCATCAATCTCACATCATCACTATCATTCCAATTTGCACTTTACATCACTCTTACCACTTGTCATTTAGTTATGTTAGGTCCATTTGATACGTATTATATACATTAATGTTGAAGACCTTGAGAGTGAAAATGACTGGGCCCGAGGTCCCCTTCAACAAAATCTACGATGGCATGGTCATTTCTTCACAATCACAGATAAGCCAAAATTGAACATTGGAGGGACGATGGTTCCTAATCAGGTGTCTTGACCTCCAATAGACAATCTATATCTCCAACTATTTTCTACATAATTTTCTATGTTTTCACATCCATCTCTTTTTCATTCTTCATCATTATCAATTTTATCCCACCATGTTTTATTCTTTTCTTTCTTTTATCCCACCATGTTTTATTCTTTTCTTTCTTTTATCTCACCATGTTTTATTCTTTTCTTTCTTTTATCCCATCATGTTTTATTCTTTTCTTTCTTTTATCCCACCATGTCTTTTATTTTATCCCACCGTGTCATGTTTGTCATACCATTGTTTCTTCTTTCCCATCATTCTATGTTAGTCCCACCATTATCTTTCAATCCCACTATGGCTTAAGTCTGTTTTGTCATTTTCCAAATACTCAGTTTTTTGCCAGAGCATGATTCATGGTTTTCACGATACTCGAGCAATTTTGTTATGCTTAAAAACGAACCCTTTAAGAACTTGAGGTTCTTACACTTAGAATTAAACTGAGTATTTTGGTGAAACTTGAATGAACTTGAGATTCCAAATATGATGGATTGGTATTCTTTTCATTTTAAGATCAATTTCTCTTTTAAACTTTAGCCCATCACAGTACAAGAACACCACAAAGTTCAGGTTGCTGGCTGATGATGAACCTACGAATTCGAGGACTCCTCACCGCGCTGAGGGTTGGCTACATTATTTATCCTTTATCCTTTATTATTCATCTCTCGTGCCAATGGCATGTCTTTTACCAATCAATTATATGAGGTTTTGATAGAACATGAAAGTGATCTAGAATACTTAAAGAGATTTATTTTGCTGGGTCAGGTAGATAAGCGTGTCTATATCTAGACCTTGATGCCACCTTTTTAGTCCATCATCATTCTGTTCCACTACGTTCATCTACACTCACTTGCATTCCATTACAGTTCACTACGAATCACTCCACTTCATTACATGCCACTCCCTTACAAAGCCGACATCAAGGCGAGGCAAGCTGTAGACACGCCAAATTTGCCTAATTCAGAGCATAAAACTCATGTTTTATAGGGTAACATGTGTGATTGACCTTAGAATATGCCGGTTCTTTTAAAGTTCATTTGGAGCTTCGCTGAACGAAATCAAATGTTTTCCGAAGTTTTCTGCAAAAAGCCATAATTTTCGAGCGAAAGTCACACGTAAATCATGTAAACACGAAAATTGGATGAATGACTAATGCCTAATGATCATGCATTGAAGGTTACGGTCATATTCACACCCCGGACAAGTTTTGTTGCATACTGTGCCTTTCCGATTTGCCATCAAAGTCATTTTGACTAGTATCGGATCTTCTGTTCACTGTCCTAACTTCCGGAAAAAATTCTGAAGTTTTGGAGGGTGTGATGGATGATCCAATGCTATAGAGAGCTTCTTCGTCCTGTTATCTTTCCAATGCAACAAACGGCATCGAATTCCGAGTTCGGGAGTGTTCGCAATGGCTTCCGGAAGAAGGATGTGCAAAACAGTCCCATGCGCCTGGGTCCCTGGTCACATGCTCCCAGAACCCAGGGCACGTGCCCATGCACCCTACCCCTGAGGCACGTGGCCTTGTGCCCCGGATCGAGGGCACGAGGGAACCAATTTTTCACCGGGACTCTACCTCTGAATGGATCGGATCAAATTTTCGACCGGATCAAACCGAATCTGTAGGAAAGATAAAATGCGCTCCTTCCAGGGGGTGTATGCACGCCTCAGTGGGGTGCATGCACCCTGCACCAGGGCGCATGCGCCCTGGGGTAGGGCGCAATTCACCTTTTTTTAGCTCGGATAACACCAGTCGTTCTATTATAAATTGAGGCTGATTCCGGTCATTCCAAAGGCATGTGCACGACCCCCCAGACATCTCAAGATGTTAAAGCTCTTCCTGCATCCATTTTGTGATTTTTAGAGAGCGAGTTTCGAGTTTTTAGAGAGATAAAAGTTGGTTCAAGAGAGAGGAAGACTGGTCTGCAGGTGATCTGCTAGGTCTCTCTTCTTCGACCTATACAGAAACATGTGGATGTCTGCTGCCTGAGTCTCTTCATAAAAGTTCTTCCTCTTCAAGTCTTCTTCAGTTTGCAATGAACGGCACTTGATTCCGAGGTCAGGGCTGGCCGTGACAAGCGCAGAAGCAAAGTCGCGCCTGGTAAATCCTGGACTGCTGCTCGACTTTTTCGACAACCCAGATTTGTGCATATCTCTCTCTATTCTTATCAGAATCTTTTTGTTCTTTTTCCTATCTCTTTGTTTCATGATTCTCCATCCTCCTATCATTTGTTTTATATTTTTTTGCATTGTTTTTAGTCTGTTATTCTGAAAATATAAAAGAGGAGTCAGAGATAACCCGAATCCGTTCAGTTTGTAGTCAATTGTGTGTTTCATGTTATTTTCCTTACATATACTCCACTTTGTTTAGTTATAATTGTCTTTTTCACTTGTTTGTTTGTCTAGTTGCATATAAAATCAAGCACCCACACTTTAAGGGCTCTTCTTCATCGGCCGGCCGAAGAAGGAGAAGCTTTGACTCACACTCTTCACGCTAAGGTACACACGGTCACTTTTAATTTCACAAATCGGAACCTGTGGTTCCTGGTGACCACATGTCTTAATTTCCTTCTTCTCACCCGCCTCCCACATGACCCGAATCGTCTCTTTGGTGATCGAGCGACGCCAAGGGATGAAAGTTCGGGGATCAATGTGAGTGTGGGACCGAGGTGAGAGTTGCTTTCCATGCTTTCTTCTTTCTTTCTCATCCCCTCTTGAGGTGACGATTTGGATTCACGGACTTCCCTGAAAGGGAGAGGCCCCGTTGAATTTTCAGAGTCGACACCTGGTTCTATAGGTTATACACTCATTTAATCTCAATGGGGTTTAAAGTGTCTGTGTGCAATCACTCTCTCTTTCTTTATTTTGTCAAAGGGGTTGTCATCTATTTACTTGTGTATGTTGATGACATTACCTTGACTGGAAATTGTTGCACAAGAACTGGTTCAAGATTTATCAACCACCTTTGCACTAAAAGACTTGGGTCCATTATGGTTCTTCTTGGGTATTGAGGTTCAGAGGTCTATTGATGGCATTCACTTAAATCAACAAAGGTATATTTTGGACATTTTGCAGAAATCTATCTTGCTTGATTCAAAACTGTTTAGCACTCCTATTGCTTCAAGGACTAGTACATCTCAATTTGATGGGCAACCATTATATGATCCAGCATATTACCAGTCTTTTCAATATCTTATTTTAACTAGACTTGATATATGCTTTGCAGTTGATAAAGTCTACTAATTTTTATCATCACCAACTGCAGCTCACATGAGTGTTGTTAAAAGAATTCTTCAATACTTGAAGTCCATAGTTCACTTGGGCTTGTTAATCAAGCCTACTTCTTTTAAGCTATTAGTTTTTTCAAATACATGGGGGTTAGTTTCCCACATGATAGGAATTCTACAACTGGATCTATAGTTTTCATGGTTACTAATATTATTTATTGGTCAGCCAGAAAACAAGCAACAATCTATAGATCCAATACAGAAGCCAAAATGAGAGATCTAGCATCTACTATAATAGATTTATTGTTGGTAGTTCAGTTAGCAAAAGAATTAAAAATTTATCTTATTTCATCTCGAGCGGTATAGTGTGATAATGTTTCTACAATTTATCTTAGTGCTAACCCACTTTTAAAGCAAGGACATAGTATATTGAAGTTGACTTTCATTTCATTAGGAATCTTGTACAACATAAGCAAATTATAATCAAGCGTACTTCCACTAAAGATTAGGTAGCTGATGGGCTAACAAAACCTCTCCCAAAACAATTGGTCACTCTATTTCGAGAGAAGCTAAATGTGGTAGCACAATTTAGCTTGAAGGGGGAGTTAAGAAGACTGTATATGACCTACCTTCGGGATAAACTGTGTCTGTGCAGGTGTACATTTTACACTTGTATATTTTATTTTCTTTCATTCATTCTGTAATGCATTGATTAAACCACATGTCCAACTTGTATACTCTGTTGTTATAAATATAAACATAGACATAGTGTGGGGCTCAATTGAGCCTTTCTCGTGTCCCAATCTTATTCATGATTGCTCTCCTCAGTCACCCATTCTCTACTCTGCTATTGATATAGTCTTAAGATCAGATTTGGTGCTACTGCTAAATCTTTTCAACTCTGCTTATCCCGGAGGCTAAAAATTCTCCAAAAAAAATATGGAATCCACATCACATGAAGTTTCCAAATATGTATATATTACTTTATATATAAATTTTATATTGGTGGTAAATTAGGGAGAAATAGGCCTGCGTTGTCAAACCTAGCAGAAACCTAGATTTCTGTAAAAATTGTAAATTCTCTTCCTCTGCCACAGTTTGAAGCAGGATATCATAGAGAAACATAAGGTAATCATATTACCCATCTTATAAAGCCTTATCAAAGCTTAAATTTTCTCCATGGATAGAGATTTTATAAAATCCCTAATTCTAGGTGAGTGTTCAAGCATGACAAAAATGTCAAATTTTTGGGCTTCTATCCGATGATAAAGAGCTCCAAAATTTGAACAGTTTGTGGAGTTGAAAAGCCTTGTATCACGATATTCTATAAGTGCCAACCAATCTATTATTTGCATCAAATACAAATTATGGTGGCCTCAAAAAAACATACATTTACTTATATTTGAGAATATATAAATTACATGAAATAACATCTATTTGACATCAGTTTTGACCGAGACTTGAACTAGCTCTGACACTATAAGAAATCATCTTAAAAAATTTGATGCAATGGAAACGACGATTCCTATGGGTTCATGTAGAACTTGTCTCAATCAAAATCGAATGACAAAAGCTGAAAATCGATCTCTACGAGTTTGAATATACCTAATAGAGAGTCATTTAATCCCATGGATAGAAATAAGAAGATCTTATGAAGCTCTTCAAACTGTTCAAATGTTCAGTCTCTAGTAGTATCTACACGAACTTCATCTATAACAGGTTCTCCCTAAGCACCAGCCTCAAGAACTCTTCCCGAACGGAGCTACATTGCCCATGGATGCCTTCCAGAGAGAGGAAGAGGTAGGGAGGACACTGAGAATGTGGTTTTCACACTTTGTTGGATAGGATTTGGCTGAAACTATTAGTATTTATAGAGAATTTGAAAATTTTTATAAAAACTCAAAATCTTCATAAATTATGCCATTGCCCCTATACTTATGGATAAATCCTTGTGTGTGTGACCCACTAGGTCCAATAGCCTATTTGGTTGAGGCCTAAATAAAATGGAACAATTCTATTTAATTTAATTAAATCTGTTATTTGATAACAGATTAATTAGCTTACTGATCATGAAGGGTACAAGTCACATCTCATGATCCCAAATGGCTATGGGGATAATCTTATCTCCATTGAGTATTTCCATCATCAGTTACCGCATGGATATAAACCCTTGTTCATCCGATGTCCCAGTCGGAAAGGTGTAAAGCATCAACTGTCAACTCCTTATTATACCAACTCTATAGGATCATATACTCAAAATTAGAACAATTATAAAACTTTTTTTTTCTAATTATTCTCTCTACCCTAGCCAGGGATTTATAGTACTTTCTCATTGGACATTTATTCTCACTAACTAAAAGTGGATGATTCCTTATTGCCCGCTTAATGGTCTTTATCAGGTTTTCCTTGTACTTGATCCATCACTATACATGACTATCTAAATGGTGATCTATAAGTCAATGGTGAAAGCAAAAGTTTCACCCAACAAGGCATCTTTAGTTACTCAGGTCAAAAGTTCTACCATGCAACTATGATGATAAAAAACTCGATTGACAGTTCAGTAAGATACCATTCAAGATTTCTAAGTCGATCAATTTAGTGAACTCATTTAATTAATGCGCACCTGTATGTGTATCTTAGTGTCTTCACACTAATGACAAATGAGATTGGTCATCCACATCATATGAGAAGACTCACACACACTGGTCTATCTGGATCTTTGATGTCCCATCTCAAGGATCCCATGAATAAGAACATTTAGATCACATATCTCGAGATGATCAATCTCATTATCATGATCTCATTATAATTCAATCATCATGCATGTGATCAAGGACTTCATTATAATATACACATTAATAAGAGTTAGTAATTAAGATTTACCTTATTAATTGAATGAGATATTTCTAGAAATATCAAATCATATTATTTATGATTAGCTTGTAGGGCATATATTTAGATCAAAATATAATAATTAAAATAAAATATGTACAAACTATTGTATGGTCATCCAATTATTCTTAGATTCATTTGTTTGATGTATGATAGAATGATATTTAAATTGTCTATTATGTTTTAGTATAAATTATTTTGTAAATATGTGATATTTACTGTAAATGGGTTTCAATATACTTGTAATTATGCATATATAGATCTTTTATGCAGACCAGTAGGTGAGAGTGTGAATGCCTACTTGGTCACATTTATATGACTCATTTTTTTGTTTTTAATTTTTTTTCAGATAGTGGCAACATTAAGATAAAGATAAAGTCTTGGGTTGATTGGTATTCAATTGAAAGATTCGAGATACATATTTGGAAAACTATAAGGTTAGCGGATGAGCTTTTATTGATATTAAATGTTTATAACCAATTTTGTCTACATTGTTCCTAAATCATTCTTAATTGTGGGGTTATTTACCCAATTAAATTGATGGGTGTTTCTACCTCTAGTATGGGGAATGACATTATGTCTCTCATAGTGTCATGATGACCATAAAAGTGGTAAAGAAGAATAAAAGGAAAAGAGAAGGATTGTACTGAAAGTAGCTAGCGCAATGCTTGCATTGGAAAGAGGAAGTTTGAACAAATGCCTGGTAGCAGAATCTAAGAGGAGTAGAAGGAAGAAGAGAAGAAGAGAAACACAATGTTGGAAATGTTGTGCGCGGTGCAAAAAATTGACACCATGCCTTACATTTATCTTGATCGAGTTGTACAAAAATAGTACCTATAGTTGGAATCATCCTGTGTAGAAGATGCTCTACACAATTATCTAGTGACACTCTACGATGAACCAATATTTTTGAGAGGTGGTGAAGTAGTGACAGAATAGATAGTTATGAGGAGAATAATGCCAAGAAATTTAAGTATAATGTAACAACAAATGATCCAACTTCATTACTCCCCCTCAAGTCGGTTTGAAGATGTTTTGGATCAACTTGTTCTAATGCATTTTATATTGCTCTTTACATAATGCGTTAGTGAAAACATCTAATATATGTGAATTTAAGTTGATGTGTTTGAATCTTATCCCTTATGAAATGATAGTCTATTTCTAAATGCTTGGTTCTTTCATGATAAACATGATTATGTTAAATGTGTATTGCTACCTAATTGTCACGATAAAGTACAACTAGTTTGGACATGATGTTGAGGTCATCTAAGAGCTAAAATAACTATTGAATTTTAGATGTACCTGCTTCAATGGCTCTATACTTTGACTCAACCAATGACCTTTATATTGTATGTTGTTACTTAGCTTTCTAAGAGATTGGGTTATCCTCTAACAAAATTGTGTCACTGGTGATTGATCTTCTAGTAATTGAACATTAGCCCCAAGTGGCATCAGTATAAGCATGTATATGTTGAAGTTTTTGATTTCAACAATATCTCTACATTGGGAATTCCTTTCATATATCTTACTACGTTCATTGATCAGGAAATCCTTTCATAAATATTAGTATGTTCATTGCAACTGGCATATAAATGTTCTTAGAATCAAACATGAATTGTCCTAGAAGGTTAATAAGGAATGTAATGTCTTGTTTAGTCATAGTTAAATAAAGGAATCTTTGTATGAGCCTCCTATGTTTGCTTGGGTTGCCCAAAGTTAGGCTTTCTTTAAAGCATTTGTAATTTTGTTTAAGAACCTAATTTAGCTTGGCATTGAGTAATCCACAATCTGATATAATATATAAGCCAATTTTTTTTGATTTAAAAACATACCTTCTGGTGTGACAATCAACTTTATACCTAAGAAGTATTTTGATCTTCCTAAAATTTTAAAATTAAATTTTTTGTACAAAGTGTCTATCAAAATCTAAGTTGTCTACTCATCATTTCCTGTTATAAGGATGTCATCGAAATATATAAGAATGGTTGTTAGCAAATTTTCTCTTTTTTGTGTGAACAAGGAATGACTGACTAAATATATTGCAGCCTTGAAAACTAGTTTTGAGATGACTATTTAAGGCCATAAAAGGGTTTTAAAGCTTGCAAAAAATCCTCTTTCATTTTCATAGATGTCCGGGTTGAAGTGTCATGAACACATCTTCTTCCCATCTTTCATGAAGAAAGACATTGTTGATATCAATTTTAGTTAGCTTTTAGATATTAATGATAGGAATAGATAACAACACTCTAACTATGACCAGTTTAGCAATATAAGCAAAGGTCTCATTATACTCTATTCCTTCAATTTGAGCATATCCCTTGGCAACAAGACGGGCCTTATACCTAGATTTAGATCTGTATGAATTATACTTGACCTTGAAAACCCATTTACACCCTATAGACTTCCTTCTTGCTGGTAATGTTTCTATAACCCAAGTGTTGCTCTTCTTGTTTGCCTCAAGCTTAGATTGTATGGCTTCGTTCCATTGAGGATTGTTCTTAGCTTTGTCATATGTCTCAAGTTCGCATTTCTTAAAAATGGTAGTGATGAGAAAAGCTAAATGACTGTCAAAAGAATTGCCATAGTTCAAGTAATTTGTAATGGGGTAAAGCTTGTTACCTTGATTGGGCATAGCATTGAAATTTGGATGCAGTATGTCAAATATTTTTGTTTTCTTCTAACTTTGATTTGGTGTCTATAGGAGCAATTTTGACTGAAGGTTGTGGTGTATGATTTTCATCATGAGATGGTTTAGAAGAAGATAAAATGATTGGTGGTGTTTTCTTGATATTGGAATTGATTTCAGGATTAGTGATAGGCGTAGAAATAGGAATTTTAGTTTCTTTGTGATGAGGCTTATAAAAATGTGGTTTCATGAAAAATGACATCTCTACTTGTAACCCATGCTTTGTATTTGAATCAAGCACATTATATGCCTTTTGGTCTAAAGAATATCCCGAGAATACACAAGGTTTGGCTATTTGATTCAATTTGTCTTTGTCCAAGTGAGATGTGGATGCAAAATAGAGGCAACCAAAAGTTTTTATATTATCGTAGTTGGGCATGGTATATAACAGGCCATGAAAGGGTGACTTATTATCTAATACATTTGTAGGAGGTTGGTTTATCAATAAGGTTGCCATAAGGACACAATCACTCTAAAAACATTTTAGTAAATGATATTGAAATCAAAGAGCTGAGCAACCTTTAATAAATGCCTATTTTCCTTGTAACCACACAATTTTGTCAAGAGGTGTAGACAAATGTATGTTGATTAGTTATACATTTCTCTTTTCTAAAATTATGTAATTTATTATTTAAAAACTTTGAACCATGATCTATTCTTAGAATTCTAAGAGGTGAGTAGAAGGTGGTTTCAACATATGGTATGAATTTTTTTAATATATATTGTACTTCAAATTTAAGGTTATGCATGTGCACCCAAGTAAATCTAATGAAATCATCCCCAATTGCTCTATTTCTTGATGAAGCATTGTAAGGTTCCCATACATCACAATGATGCAAAGCAAAAGAGCTATTGATTTTAATGTTACTATGCCCATATGGCAAATGGATTTGCTTGGCTAAGAGATATATTAGACATTTGAAGGGAGAAAAAGGAATTTTAAGAGAAGTGATGATCTTCATTGTGGGAACCTCGAAATTCTATATTTTGGAAAGGGCTCTATTTTTATGTGTTTGAAATATCAACATCCGAGTTTTCTAGTAAATAAGTGATTGACCATAAAATTACTAGATAGTCCAAGTGAAAAAAATGATTCACAAGCAATGGAAAAGAACACATTAAAACATATAAAATTGTAAGAACAAATCATATAACAATTAGAAGTTAAGATTGACCAAGTTCAATCAAAGTTTGAAAACATTTAAAACATACCGAACACACCCTAATTGGTATTAAAACACTAACCGACATAATAAAATAACATAACAATGACTTAACTTATCGCAAGTAATCTTAAACAATTCAAATTGTATCAGCACATCTCAAGATTTCGAATTCAAACAAAAAAAAATAAAACAAACTTCAACCAATTGAAGTAAAACAATCAAACCCAAACAATTCAAGCAACTAAAAAAACAATATTCAAATCTAAACCAAATTGAAATATGAAATTAACATCAACACTTCAAATCAAGACATGAAACAACTTCAAACAAAATTTAATCAAACCTGTTTGCATCTCATCAGGCCTGAAAGGTCAAGGCCCTTTGTGTTCTTTTCATATTGTGAATGTGCATGTTCTCGTCAAATAGATCGTTATGGTAGTTAATCAAGGGTATTTGAGTAGTTGCTCGATGTTAATGAACATTGGATATTCGCACCATCCAATGGAACAGTTCTCGAGGTTGACTCGAACGGAGAACCTACTGTGGATGAAGTTCGTGTGGATATTGTTGGAGACCGGACACTTGAACGATTTAAAGAGCTTGAGAAGCTTATCTTCTTCCTCTCCATAGGATTATATGAATTGCTATCAGGTTTTTTCGAACCCAATTGGCTCAATTTTTAGTTTTCGTCGTTCGGTTCTGATTGAGACAGATTCTAAAAGAATACATAGGAATTATCACTTTTGCTGCACCAAATTTTTACGAATGATTCCTTATAGTGGTATCAGAGCTAGTTTAAGTCTTGGTCGAAACTGACATCGAATCGACGTTATTTCATGTATTTATGTGTTCCTAAATTTGTGCAAACATCTATTTTATCGATGCCACCATAATTGGTATGTGATTCAGATAAGAGATTGGTTGGCTTATGTATAATCTCATGATATGTGTCTTTCTAACACCACAAACCGTTTAAAGTTTGGTTCTTTGTAAAGTTCGGGAGAAGCTCTAAATTTTGGTGTTTCTGTCATGCCCGCACCATCACCTGCATTTGGAGATTTTGTGAAATCTCCGTCCATGGATGAAATCGAGGCTTGGAAATAGTTTTAAAAGATAGTTAATGTTATTACCTATCTTTTACTCATGATATCTAGCTTTGAATGGCGGCGAAGAAAAAGAATTTGAGATTTCTCCGACGAACTATGGTTTTGTTGGGTTTGGCAGTGTTGTCCTGTTTCTCCCTGATTTCCCATCATTATATAATTTTCACATGAAAGGATATATACATATTTGGAAATTTCATTTGATGAGGATTTTATATTGAATTTTTTAAGAATTTTTGACTTCTAGGATATGGAGGTATTCTCATTGTAAGATGGTGATTTCTGCTATGGAATCCAGACGACCGCCACCTATTCTTTCTCATTTTATGGTTAGTTGCGATTTTTCTTGAGATGAGGCTGACTTTTTTGGATTCCTTATTTGATGAGGATTCCAACACATATTTTTTTGGACTTTTTGGAACCATGGAAAAGGAATGTCCGATTCTATGGGATGGACTTTCTCCCCGATTAACAATGCCATTTGGGGAGGGGGCACGGCGCACCGGCGGTGTAAATACCCAAAACTCGGCGGATGGTGGCGATACTTTGGAGAAAAGATGTTAGTGGTCGCCAGGAGTTAAAGACTCCAAAATATAGTAGAATAAAAAATGAAATGGAGAAAAGAGAGTGACCGTTATACCTTAGAAGCGGGAAGATTGCTAGGTTCCGACTTCTCCTCTCTCGGCCGGCCGAAAGTAAAGAGCTTTAGTGAGCTCTTTGTCTTTGACCCGGTTGAAGCTTCACCTCGGCCAGGTTTACCTAAACTTGTCCAAAAGAAAACTCAAAAATGAAAATATTATTAGTTAAGAGTATAACATCATGCTCGAGATGAATCTTAAACATGCAAAAGGGGATGGACTGACCGGAGTGGGACGGAATCCCAACCCCTATTTTGGTAGGTTTTAAAATGTATGAGAGATGCAAAATGTAATGTAATAAATGCTAAATGACATGATGATAGTATTTAAGATGAAAAGAAATGGCGAAAATCTAATCGGGCAGGGGATTGGACTCCGGAAAATACAAAATTGGCTTCTGCCACTGCTAGTGCCCTGTATACGGGATGCCAACTGCAGGTGCCCCATTAATGGGGCATGTTGACCAAAGTCAAAGCACCCTATTTATGGGGCACTAAGGGCTGGCACAGGCAGATCTTCTTCCTCTCTTCGCGATGCCACCCCAGAGTGCTGGATGGCTTCCAAGACGAAATGAGAGCTCCTCCTTGTAGACAATATGTAAATGATGCAAATGGTCGGGTGTTTGGGTGTTGGAAGTAAGGGGAATGGTGGGTAGAGGCTTTCAAAGTTGAAAAAAAACTATATTTCTGGGTGGCTGAAACTGCAGGTTTTTAGGGTTTGTGGGAAAGAGTTTTGAGGTGATTTGAGGGCTTAAGGGGTGAGGGCTTGGATTCATGGTATTGGATGAGCCGGGGGGACAGAGCTGGGATCCCCTTAAAGCTCCAAATTAGTGCCTATTTATAGCTAAAAGAAGGGCACTTTGGTCAAAATCAAAATCTTGTCACATGCGACAATGCACCTTGTATACGGGGCGCTAGCATCATGAGCCACGTCAGTTCAATAAGATGGTCATCAAAGAGTGGTCAGATCGACCAGTCAAATAGATCTGATCGGGTGCTAGGCACCCCATTTATAGGGTGCTAGACACCCCATTTATAGGGCGCCTGGTGCCCCATATATAGAGCGCGTGGTGCCCCATATATAGAACACTTTGACCTTGGTGAAAGCCCCTTTGATCTACTTGAAACGTGTTGAAAGCCCTCCCGATATTCTGACAAACTCGATTCTCTTGAAAGATACTCAAACGTACTTCGTGAAAACAAGAAGTTAAGCTCTCCAACTAGGCCAAAATTGCATGTCTATAGCTTGCCTTGCCCTAACATTGGCTTTGCAAGGAAGTGACATGAATGAAGCATAGACGAACATAGTGAAGCATAGTGAGGTGTAGCGGAATGAAATGGTAATGGACTGAAAAGGTGACGCCAAGATGTAGATTTAGACATGCCCTCATTGGCCTAGTTGAGTGGAGTGAAACTTTACCAAAATCTTGAGATCTCCCTATATCTCTTCAGAACCTTTCTTTTGGTTGATTGGTCAAGAAGAAAAATAGTACTGAAAGTAACTAAAGTCCCACATGGGGGAAAGTTGTTACCGGCTAGGACCTGAACTGCATGGTGTGCCGGACTCGGTAGAAAATGCGATAAATTGCGAAAAGTAAAGAGGCAGCCAATCAACCGCGATCAGGTTCCTTAATTTCATAAGGTTTAATAAGAGATACTAGTTTAGTTCGGAATGAAATAACTTCTTGTTTCGATGAAATCGTCGTTAAAACATGGCTGAAATCGATTCTCTTATAAAACCAAGGCCTCTTCTAGGAGTTATAAAAGGCAAGCTTAAACAGTTTATGGTGGGATTGGAAGGGGGTTAATGCAAGATTAAGAAGTGGAGAATGATTGTGTTGGGATGATGCATGATGATGCATGAAATGATGCATGCTGGGTTTAAGGAAATACAAATAAGTAGAAGAAAATAGTTGAAGATATAGGTTGAATTATAACGGGTCAGGACATCTGTGAAGAAAACATTGTCCCCCTTTATTCAACTTTGGCATATCCACGAGTCTAAGAAATGGCTGAATCTTTATTGATTTTGTTGAAGGGGTTCTCAGACTCAGCCCTTTTAGACTCGAGGTCTTCAACAATATACGCGTGAGACAAAAAACCTTGTTCGTTGCCAGGTGCCTCGTATACAGGGTGCCTGTTGCACCGTATGTAGACACACAATTTTGGTCTAGTTGGAGAGCTTAAATTCTTGTGTTCATGAAGTATATTTAAGTACTCTTTCAAGGAAACTAAGTTTTTTCAAAAAATTGGAACTTCCCTGCGTATTTCGGCTAAACTGGGCCTCGTGACTCCTTAATGGGCGCTTTGACCAAATCAAAGCACCCTATAAACAGGGCATTGGGCGCCCTGTTAATAGGGCACCAAGCACCCCACTGGTGGGGCACCTACACCTGATCTGACTGACTGGATAGATTGATGGGATAGTTCTGCAGATAAAGTTGCCCTCTTCTTGGCTATAAAAGACCCCTATTTAGAGGGTTTAGGACACACCAAGGGCACCCCCTCCCCAAAACCTCTCATATACCACAACATTCCCAATGCCTTACAACCCCTCTCCAGGCTCTCAAACTATCCCAAAATTTTCTCTCAAAACCCCAAAAAACCATAGTTGCTTCTTGAAGGGATAGTATAGCAGAATGAAGTTACCATTTTTTGGGTTGTAGAAAGACCCCCATCTAGAGGTTTAGGAGGTTCCAAGTCTGTCCCTAACTTCTTCTTATCCACCACTATATTCCCAAAGCCTCACAACCTCTCCCCATGCCCTTAAACCATCCCGAAATCCTTCCCCAAAAACCCAAAACCCCATAGTTTCCATCTTCAAAAGTATGGTTTTTCTCTAACTTTGAGGGCCTCTACACTTCATTTCCCTTACATCTAGTGCTAAAACACTCTTCCATTAGCTTCACTTGAGTATTGACTGCTTGAAGAAGTCCTTTTTTGATCTTGGAGGTCATCCTACACTCCCGGGCGATGCCGCGAAGAAGGGAAGAAAATCTGCCAGAACCTAGTCCCTGGTGGCCCATCAAGGGGGCACTTTGACTTTGGTCAACGTGCCCCACTAACAGGGCACTTGCAGCAAGCGCCCCGTATACAGGGCACTAGCAGGGGCAGACCCCGTTTTGCATTTTTTGAGTTTGTTTACCTTTCTGGTCAATCCGTTACTCCTCCCTTTCATTCTAGCTTCCATTATCATGACATCTAGCATGCATTTGGCTATATCTTTGCATCTTCATACATTTTTAAAAATCTATTAAAAATAGGGGTTGAGATTTAGTACCAATCCGGTCAGTTCCTTCCCTTTTGCATGTTTAAGTTCAAATTTGAGCATGGTTCTACGCTTTCACTAGAACTAATATTCTTTTCACTTGTTTCTATGTTTTCTTATGGACATTTTTAGGTAAATTCGGCCGAGGTGGAGCTTCAACCGGATCGAAGACAAATGACTCACTAAGCTCTCTTCTTTTGGCTGGTCGAGAGAGGAGAAGTCGTAACCTAACAATCTCCCCACTTCCAAAGGTACGATGGTCATTTTTAATCTCCATTTCATTTCTTTTCATTCTACTGTAATTTGCAGCCGTTGGCTCCTGACGATCACAAACACTAACATCTCATCCACCAAGTCTCCAAAGAAAGCATAGGGGCTGGAAAAGGAGATCTACGGATCTTGTTTCAGGTGTTTACACCTTTTGGCGATCACGGTGGAACCGACTTTGCTTTAGTGAGTTCTTCATTTCTTTTCTAAGAATGTCCACTTGAAAACATGTTTATTTCACTCAAATTCTCATTTGAGCCATGTCCATTTCTTTGTATTTCTATTTGCTCGCTTACATGCTTGTTTATTTCCTTGGAACATCATCTAATTTCTTCCGATTTACTTGCTTTTCTTTGGTCCTTTTAAAAGCATAACAATCTGATTTCTAGCTTTGTTTATCAACTTATTTTACCATAGCATCTTAGAGATTAACTTCTTTCATCCCTTGTTTAGTATACTTGCCTACTTTTTTCTAAGCCTAGTTCTCCTTTAGCAAATTCTCAAAGCATGCTTAGTTAAATTAGTGCTTTCTTCCATCTTAGTTTGATTCCATATCAATGTCTTGTTCACTTGCTTCCTACAACATCTCATTAATCATTGTATGCTTTTATTTTCTTCTTGCTTGCTCTTTAATTCTTTGACATTTCACTCGTATTTAGTTTGCATTGGGGTTTTAGCTCCTTAGGTCATTCGAGAAGGGAGGCTCTCTCCTCCCAAAGCCCCATACATCCAAACACCCCTTTTGGTGGTTGCCAACTCCTCCTTCGGGGATTCCCTCTCGAAAGGACTGAGTCGCTTCCATCAAGGCCTCCATAAGTCCCCAGACATGAAGGATTCTCTCTTGACTGATCGGACTGGTTGTACCTTTTTACCCCAAAACCTGAAGAACCCATTACCTATCGCAGTGAGAAAAGTGACAACCTTAGATTGCTCGACGTTGTGAGAGCATAGGGTCCTACCCATGTTTTTGAGTGGACATTATTTCTCCTAACAAGCGACTAATTTAAGGTTGAAACAAAAAAATCTAAGGTAATCATTTCAAGTCTTTGTTATTACTTGTTTGCAAACCAAAAATTAAAAATCAAACAAAAATATAAAATTACTTAACAAAAAAACAAAAGCAAAATAATTTTTTTTGCTTGTTTAGTTTGTTTGACAACTTGTTTGTCCAACCAAAATTCAAAACCAAAAAAGGGGGAAAATCAAAAACTAAAAATTTTCTGTGTGCTTTTACTTGTCACATTCTCTTTGTGTTCATGAATTTGAGGTCAGGACGAGTTATCGGAATGGCAGATCAAAGATACGAGCAGTTGCGATTGGAGTATGATCAGTCTTATTTCTACTCTGATGCCGTATGTGACGTCAATGAACCCGAAATTCTCCCCGAACCTAGTCAAATTTCTCCTCAACCCAATTCAAATTCACTTTGGGAGGCATTCTCTCATGCCAACCCCACCCAACTTCAGGCTATTGAAGCCATTCTCAAGGGCAAGTCACCCGTTGAACACATCCCTCCCAAAGGTGGTCTTCACATCTCTACCCGTCGGTCGGTAGCACATCAACCCAATGTGCCCACTCATGGCCATTCTTATACTGGGCTCGTAGCCCCAATTTCTCCTCATCCGGTGGCTAATCTAGATCACCTTGATCCGAATACCGTTGTTCGTTCTAGGCCACTAGTTCATTCTTCTAATCATCTCAACCCTACTCACCCTTTGGTGCATCCCCCAATGTACCCTTCATATCCGGCCACTTTGGCCCATCCAATCTAGATTCCAGAGCACCAAGCACCCACTCCTCCTCCTCCTCTTAGGGAACCTTCTGTCGATCAGCCTATGATTAACAAAATCAATCGTATGGATGAGCAGTATAGAGAGCTTAGACGTCTGATTGACACTAAGGTAGTCCCCGAAATTTCTCTTCCTACCCTCCCTACCTTTCATCTACCTCCCTCTGAGATACCGGTATACCACCGTTACAACAGAACTGGTAATCCATTCATTCATATCAAGGACTTTCTTTATGAGTCGATAATGTGGCAAAATGACCCAAGGTCCCTTGCTTTCCTTTTTAGAAGATCATTAGAGGGTTCAACTTTAGAATGGTTCTACTCGATTGACCCTTTGGAAGCAAGTAACTTTGAAACCGTCAAAGTCAAATTCTTGTAGAGATATCAAGATAGGTCGGACCGACATATTCCATCACCGACATCATGGCTGAGAGAATGAGGAATGATGAAGACTTTATTAAATATGCTGATAGGTGGAGGTCAATGGCAGAAAGGCTTACTGATTCCATTTCATAGCCGGAACAAGTGAAAATGATCATCACCAACGCCACTCGGGCTTTTAAGAACTTGTTGGTTTTGCATCATCCCACCACCATGAGTGAGCTCTATGAGAGGGCATGGTACATTCAAACACAGCTTAGGGACTCACCTATCATGAACTTATTTGATCCCAAACCCCAAGCTGTCAAGAAAACCACTTCTACCACAACTGGCCTAGTGACTGAGGGCGTAGTGACCAACGAAAACCTCAATGTTGTAGGGAACCCACCTAGCAATTATCAACACCAGTTCAGGAACCCTTAACAAAATCAACCATTTAGAAACCCTCGTCAACCTCACCCTTACCCTCAACCTCAGTTCCAGCCCTGTCAGCAACATGCTCCAATCCCTCAGCAACCGCGACAACCGGCCATACAAGCCCCTACTCCCCAACCACCACGGCAACAACTAGCCAACTACAACCAAGCACCTCCTCCCACAGCCTACGAACCCCAAAAGGTAGGACCTAAGAGGAGCCATTAACCTCCTTTTCCGTACTCTCTCATAGATATTTTCAATGCACGCATGACAGCAGGGCAAATTGCATTGCCATGGGAGAAGTTGGAGTGGCCACAAAATGCCAACACAGAGCGATATTGTCTATTTCAGAGATATCCTGGACACACCGTGAAAAATTATTTTCAGTTCAAAGACTACATCCACGACCTTAATGAGCAAGGCAGTATTGACTGGGACCAGATGGGGAAATACATCAGAACAGTGAAAAACCAACGACAACATGCACCAGCTCAGCAACAACAACAATAGAACCCTGGTCTGGGGATCATTGAAAATATTTTACCTCCACATGCACCCACACCTGGAAATCAATACGTTAATCCCATCTTGATCTCTTCTGAGGAGTATCATGATCGGGGCCAGAATTGGCAAGTTGAGGGAGACACCTCTGCCATGCATGTCAACCGAACCATCCACTCTATACCCTGAGCTACATCAACCAAGCCCATTACTTTCAACCGGCCACCCATCATCCGAGCATCATCACGACCCATCCTAAGATCACCAGCCATACAACTCCAATCAAGATGGACCCTAATCCGCTCGTTTGATCCACCACAAACATCACCACCATTAGGACCCATCATCATCCTGCCCCATGCAACTATACCTTCACAACCTACCTACACCACCATGCCTCAAACCACCATCATTACATCCATCCCAAGAACTCTCATCATTTGACCTAGCCCATCACCTGCCACTACCACCCCAACTATAGCTCCTCAACTTGCCACAGTACTCAAGAGTGGGCACATGTTCCGAAGGGTCTTTCTCCAGGTTGGTTAATCAAGGTTGGCACCATAAGTAGAGGAAGTACACATTGAAGAGCCGTTGCCTGGGATATCCTATGACTTGTTGAAACATCTTGATAAAACTCGGCATGAATCTCAATCTTAGAATTGATCAAGAGATCTATAGTGCATCAAGAGGTTCTCCAACAGTACTTACAGCGAATAATGATGAACGAGAGCCTCTCCCTAGAAAAAATCTCATCAGTTTTGGTCAAGAAGTGAGTAACCGGCCCTTACATTCACAAAGGAAGAGTTAGCAGATCCATAAATAAGAAAATGTGCCTTATGCATCACAGTTCACATCAACAGAATAGACATCAAATCATGTTTGGTTGATACCGAAGCATCCATTAATGTTTTGCCACCAGAAACATTACATCTTTGTTGAATCTCTGAGGATGATGTCCAGCCATTTCAGATAACAGTGACCACATATGACAACTCGAAAAAACCTACTGATGGCATGGTTACATTGGATGTCAAGCTCGAGTCCCGAACAATCACAATCAACTTTCACATACTAGAGATGAATCCAACCTACAAAGCTATTCTAGGATGGCCCTATTTGGAAGCACTAGAGGCAGTTGCCTCCACCAATCACCAGTGTCTGAAATTCCCTTATGAGGGACAAGTGATTAAGGTGACTAGCATGCCCCTAAATCATCTATCTTCTCCACCACCACCCCTTAGGTTGACAAATGAACCAATTTTGACAATACTAGATCTTCCAGAAATAAGTAGGCAACCCAGGCAAGTATGGAGAAGGAAAAGAGAGAAAAATTAAACTATTGGGTGGCATATAATGAAGAGTTTGGGATACCAAGAGGGCCGAGGACTAGGCAAAGAACTGCAAGGCATAGCTGAGCCAATCAATCCAATGAGGTTACAACCAAAAAGTGGGGTTGGGTATGACGAAACAACTACCAATGGTCAGAATCTCAAAAGAAAATATTTTTTTGGATGCTTACAAAAGTTTTTCATCAAGAAAGAGACCATTCAACTGGTTGAGAACAAGGAAGAGCAAGAGCTAGAACAAGACAAAAGGAGAAGAACTGACAACCCTGAAGATGACCTGTATCCTAAAATACCTCTTTTGTTTTCCACCAATGAAGAAGGGTCAAGCAAAGAACTGCTCTAGGCTGAACCACTTGTTAACCCACCCAAGGGTCTTATTACCAAACCAACTTAAGAAAAAGTCCAACCAACTCCACGAGGGCCTTCCCTCATTATCTCATCTTTTTGGGGCCGAGGCCCCAACTCACTGTGATGCTCTCCCCGGGCTTCTTGACCTGATCCCTATTTCTAGGCCCCCAGACCCAACTTATGGGTCCGCATACCCACTTGTTTCTCTTGGGTCATCGAGCCCCTCTACTGAATATGGGCCTCTGTGCTCATTTTCTCCAACTCTTAGGCCCTCAAGCCCATCTCCTGAACCCAGACCCTCGAGTCCACATCCTCCTTTTGGGCCCACGAGCCCACTTTCTTCCATGATCATCCGGCCTACTGGCCCATCACCTCTCTCCGTCAACATTGGGCCCGAGAGCCCCCTCTATCAAACATTGCTTCAAGTTTTTCCCTCTTTATCAATATCTCCGCCTACTCTGGCTCCTGTAACCAATCTCACCCCAAATCGGGCACCTGAAACCCATTCTATCTTTATGTTTAGCGCTTCCCAAAAAGAAACATCCTCCTCTAAACTCAAACTTCGATCGTGGAAACATCTCAACTTGCCCCAAAAGGGCATTCGCCCCAAGGAGCCACCAGATCCTTGATTGACCTCCTTTGCCCTATGTTCTCTCCAATAAATTCCACTCCCTCCACCTCCTCTTCCGACCCTTATTTACCTTCTTTTTCTTTAGGTTTAGTTTCCAATAAAAATAGAACAAAAATCAGAGGTATGAGAGTTCCAGAAAGATACCTGATCAGTTAGCTCGAAAAAGCATAGAATGTGCCAGGCAACCAAAATATATAGAAAATGTAATCTAGTTGGATGAAATCCGATATGAGGATAAGGACAACATTA
Source organism: Cryptocoryne crispatula var. balansae (assembly GCA_036172225.1). NCBI lineage: Eukaryota > Viridiplantae > Streptophyta > Magnoliopsida > Alismatales > Araceae > Cryptocoryne > Cryptocoryne crispatula. The sequence goes on from CM069924.1 coordinate 16,176,670, forward strand.
ATCAAACGTTGGGGTCTATGAGGTTATGTCAGAAAAGGATCCTGATACTGAGGATGAAGAAGAGAATTTGGCTGATGCTTATGCATCTGGATTTAAAAGGTTTGAAGAGCCATCAGCCACGGTAGATGAGCCAACCAAAGAACTCAATCTTGAAACACCGGAAGATCATAAGAATATCCTCATCAGTGCCAACCTCACCCCTTTGAAAGAATAAAATCTAATGGGGGTATTACAACAATACAAGGACACATTCGCTTGGACATATGAAGATATGCCGGGGTTAGACAAGTCATTGGTGGAATATCGATTAACTTTAAAACCTGAAGCTACCCCGGTTAAGCAAAAGTTAAATAGATTCCACCCAGATATAGTTCTAAAGATGAAGGAAGATGTCGATAAGCTACACCAAGAAAAATTCATTATAGTCATCTTTTATCCGCAATGGGTGGTGAATATAATCCCGGTCATGAAGAAAGATGGAAAGGTTCGAATTTGCATTGACTTCAAGGACTTAAACCTAGCATGTCCGAAAGATGATTTTCCCCTTCCTCATATCGATGTCCTTGTTGATAACATAGCTGGATATGAAACCCTATCATTCATGGATGGATATTCAGGGTATAATCAAATTCGATTAGCAGAAGAATATTAAGAGAAGACCTCATTCACTACACCTTGGAAAACTTATTGCTATGTTGTCATGCCCTTTGAATTAAAGAATGCTAGATCAACTTATCAATGGGCCATGGTGGCGATATTTCATGATATGATGCACAAATTTGTGGAGGTGTATGTGGATGATTTGATGGTCAAGTCACAGACCTGAGATGAGCATGCTGAGGTGTTAAAAAGGGTTTTACAACGAGCTAGGGAATATATGCTTAAGATGAATCCCAAGAAATGTGTGTTCAAAGTATCATCAGGCAAGCTACTTGGGTTCATCGTCAACAAAAGAGGCATTGAAATTGGTCCCAATAAGGCTAAAGCCATCATCGAAATGGCTCCACCTAGAAACTTAAAAGAATTGAGAGGGTTAATTGGTAGGCTACAGTTTGTTCGCAAGTTTATCTCTCAACACTCCCAAAGGTGCAAACCTTTCTATGAGTTGACCAAGGCGAAGACCGAATTTAGATGGGATTCAAGATGTTAGGAGGCATTCGATAGTTTAAAGAAGTATTTGTCAAGCCCATATGTGCCCAAACCTCCGGTTCCAGGCAAATCTTGTACATCTCGATCCTGGAAGGATCTCTTGGAGCAGTACTGGCACAGTTAGATGATGAAGGGAAAGAGCGAGTAGCATACTATCTGTCTAAAATCTTCGATCCTTGTGAGTAAAAGTACACAACCATGGAGAAAACCTGTGCTGCCCTAGTTTGGGTAGTTTAAAATCTTAAGCATTACTTTCTAGCTCACGAGGTCAATCTCATTGCTCGTATGAATCTCATTAAGTTTCTTCTTGAAAAATCTATCCTGATTGACTGATTAGCACGCTGGAAAAGCTTCCTTTCTCAATTTGACATCACCTACATCTGGCAGAAAGTAATAAAGGGCTATGCAATTGCCTAACATCTGGCACATCGTCTCATCCCAATTTTTGACTATGTCCAATAAAATTTTTCTGATGAGGAATTGATATCCATTTGATCCTCCAACCTTTGGACTTTGTACTTTGATGGGGCCTTAAACTCTCAGGGTAGAGGGATAGGGATTGTTCTTCTGTCATCTGAAGGTCTCACCATTTCATAGGCTTTTTAGCTCCATTTTCCAGCAACAAACAACACAACTGAGTACGAAGCCTTGTTGGCTAGACTGGAGGCCGCTCACTTCTATGGTGCCACTGAACTGAGGGTGATCGGCGATAGTCAGTTGATTCTCCATCAAGTGCTTGCCAAATACCATACATCTCATCCTGGGCTTAGACCATACCGGGAACTCACCGCCTGTTACTTCAAGCTGTTCCCCAAACTCGAATTCTTTCACGCTTCCCTTGCTAAGAACATTCTTGCTGATGCTCTTGCTTCTCTAGCATCTTCACTATTTGTCCCACTAGGCAGACATGTTAGGACAATCTATGTCCGCCGACGTACCATTCCGGTAGTAGAAGATGCACAATTCTTGAAGGTTAAAGAGAAGTTTGAAATGAGGAAGTACGTTGAGCAAAAAGAAGAAGTATCTTTGGTCGATTTGGAGAATTAGAAAAAGGTAAGAAACCATGGTATCATGAGATTGCGAACTACTATCAGGATCAGACATATACGCTAGGCGCAACTGTTGAAGAAAAGAAAGCCATTAGAAGAGTCTCCTAGAGATACACCATCTTAGGAGGAGTGCTTTACAAAAGAAGCCTGGTTGGTGTTTTATTAAGATGTGTAGATGAAGAAAAGGCTGAATTGATACTTAAGGAAGCACATTCCGGAGTGTGTGGAGGCCACGTGAACGCCCAAGCTCTCACCAAGAAAATCATCAGACAATGGTAATATTGGCCTACTCTGAAAGAAGATTGCTTAATCTTTGTAAAGCATTGCCATCAATGTCAACTCCACGCCGACAAGATCAACTCTCCTGCATCTTCCCTTCACCCAATTCATGCCCCGTGGCCTTTTGCTATGTGGGCTTTTGATGTTATTAGACCTCTTGGTGACCCTAACTCCACAAACAAAACCAAATCTTTCTTCTTAACGGCAATGGAGTACTTCACCAAGTGGGCAGAAGCAGAAGCGTACGTGGAAATCAAGGCATCAACAGTCTGCACCTTCATCAGTGCAACATCATTGCCAAGTTTGGGATCCCAGGTGACATCATCACCGACAACGAACCTCAATTCATCTCTCAGGAGCTGTAGGACCTTTGCAACAGGTATTGCATCATTTATCTCCATATTATCTTCAAGGCAATGGTCAAGCAGAAGTCACAAATAAAACTCAGATAAAACTCATCAAGAAAATATGTAAGTCTAGCAAGTTCGCGGACTGGCTAGATAAGTTAGTTGATGCTCTATGGGCCTACTGCACTTCGGTTCGGACACCAACGGGTCAGACCCCTATGCCTTGGCATTTGGGATGGAGGCCGTAGTCCCATACGAAGTACTCATCCCTTCCCTCCGAGTCCCGAGACATCCATATGGATGAACGTCGAGAATCTCTTCTCGGGCAAATTGAACTCTTGGATGAAAAGAGGCTGGCCGCTACTGAACAGGCTAGATCTTACCAAAATATACTCAAAATATTTTATCAAAAGAGAATGGTAGAGAAAAAATTTAAAATCGGAGAGGTGGTGCTTAAAAGAATATTTGTTAAGCCAGGCGGTCCCAGCTCCAAACTTCAACCTAATTGAGAGGATCCGTACGTAATCTCAACCGTTTATCCTAGTAATTCATACAAGCTAGCTAATGCAGAAGGTGAAGAATTAGCTCATCCCTGGAATGGTGTATACCTCAAAAAAAAATTACCTTAAAAGAAAAGCAAAAATCGTAAAAAATCTGTAAACTCTAAAAGGTATGAAGGATAGGCACCAACTTGTCACTTATAGAAATATGTAAACCCTAAAATCTAATGCTTGCTTGTTTGGTGCCCCAACTTGTCAGTTATAGAAATAAGGATAGGCACCATACTGCACACACTACACGCCTAGATTTCGGGATCCGATGAGAAGTCAGAAAGAAAGTTAGGCAACACTTGGCAAAAGAATGTCGACCCTATCCTGTTCTCTTCTTATTTCGGTCTTGAATGGATGAAAGGGATTAGAATGAGCAGTATCAAAAGTGCCCATCGCCTTAGTAGGAGGGTGTCTCTGAAGGTCTGACTTCTTAAAAGAAAATATGCCAAAATATGGGCAATGACCCCTTAGGTCAGCAAAAGAATGGATCTGTTTGAATGTGTACCAACAAAAGCCCAAAAAAGAAAAAGACTCCAAAAGATGGGCAATGAACCCCTCAGGTCAAAATCAAGTAAAAAAAGAAAACCTATTTGAATGTGGGCCATCAAATAAAATGGGTTAGAAGGAAGGACCCGAGGAGGCAAAATTCCAATAGGCAACGTGAGCACTAGTAGAAAAACAAGTTCGGCATCCCTAAACTCTACTAAGGACTTACCACCAATCCTCTTCCTTCTTTAATCTTGTGGGTAGGGTCGACCGACTAGGTCTAAGAAGAGTCATAGCCTATCGAAGGCGGAAAGTCAGAAGATTTCGAACAAGACACTTTCCCACACATGATGGTCATTTCCTTCACAAGCAAGACAAAGGATGAGATGGTCGTTTCCTTCACATCGCACAAAACAAAAAAACCGAATACTTCAAAAACACCAAACAAATTTATAAAATAAAAAACTCTTAAAAATTAAATATCCAAAACACCAAAAAATCATAAAAATGCCAAAATACAAAAAAACATTATAAAATTATGAAAACCCAAACAAATAAAAAATTTTCAAAACACCTAAAAATTTGCTTTCTAATTGACTAGTTGCCTTTGCATTCATGTTTAATTTTAGTCGTACATATTTCTTTTTATGCATACTTATGTTTTCTGTTATCTTTACCTTAATAAGGCCTATGTCCCTTGATAAAAGATCAAGGCAACTTTGCGCTCTCTGTAAGGGACTAAGCCAAAATAAAGTTTTAATATTTTCGCTTGAGTGGATGTAGGAACAGGAGAAGGCATACCAACTTCATATCCCTAGACACTTGGAGAAAGCAAAAATGACAAAAAATCAGAAATTGGAAAAAACCAAAAGTAGACTACCTCGACCCCTATTAGGACTTGCATTTAGTATTGCATCTATCAAAATAAATAATATTTAAGATGTTGAAGACCTCAAGTCTAGAGGGGGCTGAGCCTGAGAACCCCTTCAACAAAATCAGTGAGAGCTCAGTCATTCCCTAGGCTTGTAGATATGCCAAAGTTGAATATGCGGGGGCGACGATTTATTCATGGATGTCCTGACCTGTTATGTTCAACCTATATCTTCAACTATTTTATTATACTTATTTGTATTTCTTTAAACCCAGCATGCATCATCTTACTATTTTTCATGGATGTCCCAGAAGAGTTGGCCGAATATCCTCTTCTGGGATTCCACACAATTGTAGCGTTTCTGGTGGTAAGACGTTGATGGATGCACCGGTATCAACTAGGCAAAACTTGACATCTGTTTCATTAATGCTGACAGTGATACAAAGTGCATATTTTCTTGCTTTTGGTTCGGCCAACTCTTCTTTGGTGAAAGTGAGGGCGGGGTGTTCACTTTTCGGGGTCAAGACTAATGCAATCTTCTCAGGGGGAAGGGTTTCATTGACCATTACTCGTTGTAGATATTGTTGAAGAACTTCCTGATGAACCTTGGACCTTTTGATTAGCTCTAGAATGGAAATCCGTGCAGGGGTTTTGTCAAGGTGCTTCAGCAAATCGTAAGATGTCCCTAGCACTGGTTCTTCTGAGTGTTCTTCTTCTTTTTCTTGTGATCGTACTGGTTGACCGGTCTGGGGGAAAATTCTTTGAAACATGCACCCGCTTCTAAGCACCGTGGTGAGCTGAGGGGCTATGGTTGGTGTAGTGGAGGTGGATGGAGGGTTGGGTCGGATGATGGGAGGCCTAGGTATGGGCGTAGTGATGATAGTTCGGGTTGTAGGGATGTGGGTAGGTTGTGGTGGCATGGTTGTATGAGGTGGTACGATGATGGGTCGTAATGGTGATGGTGTTTGTGGTGGCTCGACCTGGCGGATCAAGGTCCTACCCGGTTGGAGTTGTATGGCTGGTGGCGTTACGGTTGGTCGTGACAAAGTGCGGATGATTGGTGGTTGGCTTCTTCTGGTGGGTATAGCTCGTGGTATGGAGTGAACGGTTCGGTTAACGTGGTTTGGAGGGTTAATGTTCATGAAGGAAGTCGGTCCCTCGATTTGCCAATTTTGGCCTCTATCACGGGGTTCATTGGTAGAGGTTAGAATGGGATTAACCCTTTGATTTTCTGGTGCTATCGCGGGTGCATGCGCGGGTAGCAGGTTCTGAATGATCCCCAGACCGGATTCCTGTTGTTGTTGTTGGACTGGTGCCCGCTGCTGCTACTGAGGCTGGTTCTTTACTGCCTTGATGTATTCACCCATTTGACCCCAGTCAATACTTCCATGCTCGTGGAGGTCATGGATATGATCTTTAAATTGAAAGCAATTCTCCACTTATGCCCCGGGTATCTGTGGTATAAATAATATCTGTCTGTATTGGCATTTTGTGGCCACTCCAGTTTTTCTCTTGGCAATGAAATCTGCCCTGCCGCCATAAGAGCATTGAAAATATCTGTGAGAGAGTACGGTAATGGCGGGTAATGGTTTCTTCTAGGCCCTATTCTTCGTGGCGCATAGGCGGCGGGGGGAGGTGCTTGGTTATAGGTGGTTGGTTGGTGGGGTGGTTGTGGTGCAAAGGTTTGCACGGCCAATTGCCGGGGTTGCTGGGGGACTGGTGTCTGCGTTGGTTGTTGGGGATACTGGTTTGATGTTTGGTGACGGAAAGGTTGGGGTTGAATCTGAGGGCGAGGTTCCAGTTGGGTTTGGCGGGGGTTTCTATACTGGGGATTTATGTACTGTTGGTGGTGGTTGTTGGGCGGGTTTCCTATGATGTTGACGTGTTCGTTGGTTACCAAGCCTTTGGTTATGGGCCCAGTGGTGGCGGTGGTTGTCTTTTTGGTGACTCGGGGCCTAGGGTCGAAGAGGTTCATGATGAGAGAGTCTCGAAGTTGGGTTTGGATGTACCGTGCTCTCTCATAGAGTTCGCTCATAGTGACAGGGTGATGCAATGCCAATACGTTTTTCAGGGCTGGAGTGGCGTTAGTGATGATCATCTTGACTTGTTCTGATTTTGACAGCGCATTCTTCAGCCTTTCTGCCATTGCCCTCCATCTGTCAGCATATCTTATAAAATCCTCATCATTTCTCATCTTCTCGGCCATGAGATCTGTGATTGAATATGTAGGGCCTACTCGGTCTTGGTATCTTTGTAAAATTTTTCTTTGACGGTATCAAAGTTGCTTGCTTCCAAAGGGTCAAGTGAATAGAACCATTCCAATGTGGAGCCCGCTAATGATCTTCTAAATAGGTATGCAAGGGCCTTCGGATCGTTTTGCCACATGACAGACACATAAAGGAAATTTTTGATGTGAATGAAAGGGTTCCCATTTCCGTTATACTGGCGGTAAATGGGCATTTCAGAAGGAGGAAGATGGAACACGGGGAGAGAGGGAAGGGATATCTCAGGGAGATCTCATGTGTCAATCAATCGCTTGAGCTCCCGATATTGTTCGTCCATTCTGTTGATTTTGTTAAGCACAGCTTGATCAACGGAGGATTCTCGAACGAGAGGAGGGGGAGGACAGACGCTTGATTTGTCGGCATCGCCATCGGATAGGCTGAAGCGGCCGGGCAAGGAGGGTATATCGGGTGGTGCACTTGTGGACAGGCTTGATTAAAATGTGCATAAGAGTATACTGGTGGCCTAAGTGGTGTGGTGTTATTTGGGTCTGGGTAGTTCAAGATGGCCATCGGATGGGGTGAGTTTGGAATCAAGGGTCCGTTGTGAGAATGGCCCGGTACTGGTGCACCGGGTTGGTCAGCTGCTAATTAGGGGTAGAAGTGTGGTGGCTACCCTCGGCATGGGTGTGATTGATAGGAGATTTTCCCTTCAAGATGGCCTCAATGGCTTGTAGTTGAGTTGGGTCGGCATGAGAGAATGTCTCCCACAGAGAATCCGGGTGGAGTCAGGGTGAACTGGTTTCAGGGAGAATTTCGGGTTCGTTAATGGCACATACGACATCCGGGTGGAGGTAGGATTGATCATACTCCAGCTGCAGCGGCTTGTATCCTTGGTCCGCCATCCCGACGACTCGCTCTAATCTCAAGTTCATAAACACAAAGGAAAGATGATGAAAAACACAAGAATCCTTTTTTTTTAGTTTTAATCTTTTCCCTCTTTTTTTGTTTTTTTGATTTTTGTTTGAACAAACAAATTATCAAGCAAATTAACCTTAAGCAAAGATTTCTTTTTTTTGTTAAGTGTTTTCAAATTTTTGTTTTGGCTTTCGATTTTGATTTGCAAACAAGTAATGGCACAGACTTAAAATGATTACCACAATTTTTTTTTGTTTCAACCTTAAATTAGTGGCTTGTTAAGAGAAATAATGTCCACTCAAATAAATGGATAGGACCCTATGCTCTCACAACGCCGAGCAATCTAAGGTAGTCACTCTTTTCACAACGATAGGTGATAGGTACTCCGGGTTTTGGGATAAAGGGGTACAACCAGCCCGATCAGTGAAGAGGGAATCATTTACGTCTGGGGACTTACGGAGGTCTTGATGGAAGCTACCTAGTCCTTCCGAGAGGGAATCCCCGGAGGAGGAGTTGGCAACCACCAAGAGGGGTGTTTGGGTGTGTAGGGCTTTGGGAGGAGAGAGCCTCCCTTCTCGGATGACCTAAAGGAGCCAAAAGAACCCCAATGCAAACTAAATGCAAGTGAGATATCAAGGAGTGAGGGGCAAACAAGAGAAAAGTAAAAGCATGCAACGATCAATAGAGTATTGGAAAACAAGTAAACAAGACAATGATGTAAAGTCAAGCAAGGATGAAAGCAAGTACTACTTCAACTAAAGTTGCTTTAGAAAAGAAATTAGACTTTTTTAAAGAAAATAAGCAAAGATGCTTAGCAAGATATCTTTTAAGATGCAAAGTCGAAGTAAGTCAATAAAGCAAGTCTAAAAATTAGATTGTGCTTTTCTTTTAAAAGAGAAGGACCAACGGAAAGCAAGTAAACCAGAAGAAACTAAATGATGCTCAAGGGAAGCAAGTAAACAAGCAAGCAAGTAAATAGGAATGCTAAGAAGATGTAATAACTCAAGCAAGAGCCAAAGTAAGGATGAGCATGTTGGACATTCTTTTAAAGAGAAGAAAAGAACTCACTAAAGCAAGAGTAGTCCCACCGTGGTCGCCAAAAGGTGTAGGCACCCGGATGAGCCGGTGGTTCGAGTAAGAGTGTGGATTGGAAGGTGTTATGAGTGTGTGTGGTCGCCAGGAGCCGAAGACTCCAAAGTGTGATTAAGTATAAAGCAAATAAAATGAAAGAGTAGGTTGGACCGTCATACCTTTGGGAGTGGAAAAAGGAGGGAGATTGTTAGGTTCTAACTTTTCCTCTCTCAGCCGGCCGAAAGAAGAGAGCTTGAGTGAGCTCTTTCACTTCCGATCGGGTTGAAGCTTCACCTCAATCGGTTTACCTAAGAATGTCCAGCGTAGAAATACAAAAAAAACAAGTGAAGATCATTAGCTCTGGTGTGAGCGTAGTATCATGCTTGACATAGACTCTGAATCATGCAAAAGAGGATGGACTAACCGGATTGGGATGGAATCCCAACCCTATTTTTGGTAGGTTTTTAAATATATATGAGGTGCAAAATGATCTAATGCATGCCAAATAAAATGATGAAAAGTTCTAAGATGAAAACGGAACACAAAAACTCGATTAGACGGGCGATCGAACTCCGAAAATTGCAAAACAAGCTTCTGCCCCGCTGGTGCCCTATATATAGGGCGCTAGCTGCATGTGCCCCCCTTATAGGGCACGTTGACCAAGGTCAAAGCGCCCTGTATATGGGGCACTAAGTCTGGCTCGGACAGATTTTCTTCCCCTCTTCGTGATGCTGCCTCGGAGTGTTGGATGGCTTCCGGGACGAAGTAAGGGCTCCTCCTTATAGCCAATATGCAAATGACACTAGTGGTGGGTGGTTTGGATGCTGGATGAAAGAGGAAAGACGCAGAAAGACTCTCAAAGTTGAGAAAAAAACATGTTTCTGGATGACAAAAACAGAAGGTTTTTGGGGTTTTTGGTTGATGATCTTGGATCGGTTTGAAAGGTTATGGGAGGTGCAAGTGGCTTAGAAACGTGGTCTTGGATGGGCTCTAGGGTGGTACAGACTTGGAACCCCTTTTCAGTTCCAAATGGGGGTCTATTTATAGCCCAAAAGAGGGTACTTTGGCCATTTCTGAAAAGCAGTTCCACGCGTTAAAGCGCCCTATATATAGGGCGCCAGCATCATGAGGTCTGTCAAATCGACAAGATGAGTCACTACGAGAGGTCAAATCAGCCGGTCAAGTCGATTTGATTCGGTGCCAGGCGCCCTATATATAGGGCGCCCGGTGCCCTGTTTATAGGGCGCCTGGTGCCCTATAAACAGGGCGCCAGGTGCCCTATATATAGGGCACCAAGTGCCCCATATACAGGGTGTTTGACCCGGTCGATCGTTCTATCGATCCTCTTCAGAATGTGCCGAAAAACCTGATTCTTCCGGAAAACGCAGTTCCCTTCAAATATTCTTCATGAAAATAAGAATTTAGACTCTCCAACTAGGCTAAAATTGCGTATCTACACCCAACAATCTCTCCACTTCCAAAGGTCCGACGGTTATTTTTATTCTCCATTTCATTTCTTTTCATTCTACTGTAATTTGGAGCCTTTGGCTCTTGGCAACCACAAACACTAACGTCTCATCCACCAAGTCTCCAAAGAAAGCATAGAGGTTGGAAAAGGAGATCTACGGATCCAGTTTCGGGTGTTTACACTATATACAGGGCGCCAAGTGCCCTACTTATAGGGCGCCTGGTGCCCTTTAAATGGGGCACCTGCAACCTCCGCATGTATGCTCCATTATTGCTGCTTCTCAATGCACTTTTGGGGTTCTATAAGAGGGGAGTGCCCTCCCCTCTTCCTCCTTGCACTTTCTAGAAATTGAATAGTTCTTCTTTGGCTTCCTCCACCCATTCGACTCGCCCGGTAGAGATGAAGAGTTTTTCTGAAGTTCCCTATCACATTCAGAACCGAGTGGCCATAGGAGTGGTAATGTCTCCTTCAAGCACTCCTCCTTTGTTCTTGAAGTATTTTGTCTAATTACGTGGTTACTCTGTAGGATATTCCTCTCTTTCTGGGTGCTCATCGTTACGGACAAATGTTGTGGATGGCTCAACTGATGGCTGCCATAAACATTCATGTTTGGTCCATTTTGAGCGGCTGGGTCTGTCTGATATTCTGGTCCATGTTAACCATATCCTCAAATATTTCTGGGATTTTTCTCTGGTGAGTGCCCTTCTTGAAATGTGGCATCTTGACACTCATACATTTGTCTTTGACTCTTTCGAGTGCACTATCCTTTTGGAAGAGGTGGAGCTTCTTCTAGGACTACGTGCCTTGCCCAATTGCTACTTGAGAGAAGGATCAGCCCTTTATCTTGAATATCAATAACTCTAGCTGATAAACAGCCCAAAAATGCTACTTTCTGGGTGAGGGATCAACTCTCGACCCGTGATCTCAGCTCGAGCAACTGATCAACGGTTTCCCCCCCAACTAATCAACCTCTACTGACAAAGCTCCAGAAAATCACTAGTTTGCAACCAACTACAAAGGGAAGCAAGGAAGAAATCATTGCCCCAACAGAAGAATGCATGAAGTTAATCCCACTATCTCAGTGAGGGAGGAACCCTCCATTCTTCATGTTAGCAGATCAAGTTGACCAATGCCCCCACGATACTGCAATTTAAGTGGGGGACCAACCCTCAACTCGACATTTAAAATTAGTATTTCCAATCAGCGGCTCAACCCAATTAGGCCTTTTGGAAAACATGTCAACATGCCAAGCCAACCATCAATCCACTTCGAAGCAAAAAGCTTGGACAACGAAGAAAGCCAACACCCACCAAAAAATAAACCGTTTGCAGCCTATTTAGGTTCTGCTCAGGCAAACAAACAATTTCTAGTCCAATATTCTCATTGATATTGACCAATTTGACAAATGGTCAAAGAATGTCTTGCAAGGCTAGGGTTGAGTCTTTAGGCCACATTCAGACAACAAGGGCTAATGATAAATGTTTGCCTAAAACAACACGGGGCAAAGAGAATGGGTTTTATCTTTCCAAGATTGATCCAGTTTCAAATGATCTCTAGAAGCCCCAATATCCAAATCACAAAATACCTCTAGACTGGCCTTTAGTCACATCCAAAAGATCACCCACATATCACTCGAAAAAAAGAAGAAGAAAAAAATGGGAGAGAGGAAGAAGAAGAGAGAGAGACAAGGGCTAGTCTCCTTTTATCTCTTTACTTGGTGAATGAAGTGCCCATGGGACAGCCCTCCACAGCCCCTCAACTTGATCCCAAGATAAGTCATCAACCTACCCCCAAATATGGCTAAAACAACCTTATATATGCCCTCACATATCCCATAAAGAAAAAGTCTTTAAGGCATCCGACATGCCTATGCCTAAAAAAATATCTTCTGGCCTCTGACATGCCCATGCCTAAAAAATATCTATGGCCTTTGATAGGCCTAAATCTCAACTCACTCTATTGGCTTTGATGTGCCCATACCCAAACTATCTCCATGGCCTCTAACATGCCTAACCCAAATCATCTCCATGGCCCTTGATATTTTCATAACCAACTCTACACAGTTCCTGTCGACTCCAAAAATGGGTTCCAAATTGGCCCATCAAGAAAAGGTGATGATAGAATAGGAGAAAGGGAGTGAATCGGAAAACACTCAGAAAGCGGTAAAATTCTTACCTCGGTCTCACACTCACATTAATCCCTGAACTTTCATCTCACGGCATCGCTCGAGCACCGAAGATGGTTCGGGTCGTGTGGGAGGAGAGTGAGGAGTAGAATGACTTAGAACATGAATAAGAGAAGAAGTGGTCACAGGAGCCGCGGGCTCCGCTTTATAAAAAGACAAGATTGAGTTGATCATATGTACCTTAGCGCGGGAGATGATGTGTGAGTTCAATCTTCTTCCTCGTCGGCCGGCCGATGAGGGAGAGTCCAACTGGTGCTAGCTTGATCAATCTGTGCAACTTAGAACAATAAATAAGTGAAGGTTTGATTAGACCTGTGAGAAGTGTAGAAACTGTAAAAGAGGAGATGAGAAAGAAGCAATCAGATTTGAACTCACTAGATTCAGGGTGAGCCTTAACCCTTTTTTATTTTTGGTTATATAAATTGATTCAAACTAACTAAAATATGTTCTAACAAGTAAATGAACTGAGTTACAAGAAACTTATGGGATGAAATGGCTTGAGTTGAAGCTGAGATGAATGAAACTAGCCGATTCGGGTAGCCTTGCACCCTTCTGGCGCGACTTTGGTACAGAGAATTCTACAGACGACATCGATGTTGGAATTGAGTGCCCTTTGCTTCTATATATGGAGAACTCGGAGAGGAAGAGATCTCCTATTGATGACTTCTCAGGAGTCAGTCTGTACAGACCTGTAGAAAACCTAGAAGTGAACGGATATAAAAAAAACCTGGATGTACGCCCTTGGTGCAGCAATCGTCACGGACAGACGGCAAGTCAGAATCAAGTGTTGCTAGTTGCAAATGAAAGAGGACGAGGAGAGGAACAATTCTTCTATTGACACTTTGGCAACAGAAGCCCCAAGTTTTTTGAAGATGCCGATGAAGTTTGGTGATGTAGAGCGCATGGATCGGACCTTCTTCTTCACTTCGGGATCGATTCCTCGACGTCGGCTCAGATTTTAACGTTGGGATGGCCTCGGGCCGGAGCTTGGACGACCTCAGGATGAGCTAGAGTATGGGTGGTAACCCTGGGTCATTGGAAATATCTCTGTATTTATAGAGGATGGAAACCAGTGCAAATTAGGAAAATTGGCCGACCGCGCCCTCGGGTTGAGGGCTCGCTGACCGTGCCCTCAGGGACCTCAGGGGCGCGTTCGGCATTTTATTTCTAATAAAAATTGAGAAGCTTCTGGAAATTGCTAGAAAAATTGGTTGATGAGATGAACGTGCCCCTGACTCGGGGGCGTGTCAAAATAGTTAAGTTTTAACGGAAGAAACTTTCCAAAGACTAGTTTAGAAGTTGCTAATCGGGGCAATTTCCGATTTATGAAACCGACCACTCCCTTAGTCCGGTCTGAGGGTGCACAGGCCATGCCCTTACAATGAGGGCGCGGTGACCGCGCCCTCCCTTTTTTAGGGGGGCAAGGGTGCACTCTCTTTTCTATGCACATGTTCTACAAGCCATAACTTGCAAACGGGATGTTTGATTCGGCTCCTGTTTATTGCGTTGGAAAGAGGGCCTTCAAATGCATCTACTCAAGTTGCTAAACCAGCCGACATGACTCCCAAAATGTTCACATGGAGTTTGACTACCAGTTTACCCTCCCACGGAAAGCCAAAAAACCAAGGCGGTAATATGAAAAGGCACAATTTTGGTCGAGGAATCTCGGGTCAACTCAGGATGACTTAAAATGATAACCGAACAAGTCCGTTATGATCAAAAAACTTAAAATCATCGAAAAATATGAGATTAACCCGGTAAACATGAGACGATTCTCTGAAAAATCGAGAATAACTGTGAAACCCTAAAATCGACCAAAACGGCCGTGCAGCCCCTGTTGATGACAATGTATGGCTAAGATCGACCTGGATGACCCGAAAGGGCCTGGTGATGACCAAAAAGTCCTAACACATGGTCCGGGATGGCCATGTCAACATGGATCGAAAAGCCATAACGAAAAGCCGTTATAGACTGATGCCTATCGAAATGACTTGTCAAAAACCCTGAATGTTGCGAAACTGACGCGGTACATTCGAGACCTTCAATTATGGACCATTCAAGGTCGGTGATTGAACAGGCTTCATGTTTTCACGATTAACGTGTGGCTCGCGCTTGAAGGTTACGGCATTACTTCAAAAATCATCGGTTCATTCCCAACTTATGGGGGTCTTCACCAACGCCCATAGCTCATCTACACAAGGTGATCTGGATCAGATAATGGTCAAATAATAGGTATTTCCCATGGAATAGGAGTCTGGGGTTCCGAATCAGGCCAAATTGGCGTGTCTACAGTTCCCTTGTGTGGTTTCAAAGGAATTTCAGAATTGGCTTAGGGTCCATTTGGTTACCTGTAAAAGTGGTCGTTCACATAAGATTTTCCCATTTATTTTTTATGACAGCTTATTTATTTGTCTGTAAAATAGGTAGTCAACGTAAAATATTTTACCTTGACCATCTTAAAGGTGGATTTCGGCCTCCGAAAATTTGGAGTGGAGACCATTTTTCGTGGACCACCGTTTTATTGCCTGCGAGGGTTTTTGCTTCCCCCTACGTCTGCCACTATCGTCGCGATGCCTTCGACGCTGAGGGGTTTCAAAGTTTTCAACGCCGAGGCTTTTCGACAGGGTTTTGAAGCTGGCAAGGGCAAGTACCCTTCCCACTCGAAGTAACCGCTCCCCCTCCTCTCGATCTGAGCTCTCTTCACTAGCCACCCACATCGATGTCCGTTGCACAAGACCGCCTTCTCTTCACTTTGTACATCCACCGGCTGTAAGATCCATTAAACCTCCTTCGATCCTCACCTTCTTGTGTGACTTGTGATTTTCCGATAGAAAAGTCAATTTATTCATTTTGTCGTTGTCAACTGGTTGATAACCGTAATCATCATCCAAATTTCTTTCTTCCTGGAAAATTACATATATATAGAAAGAGAAGTTATCAATTCGGATTGGAGTATCTTCTGATTCCTCTCTTCTCTTTACAATATTAAAATATAGTCTTTGGTATTTTGTATGTTTTAATATGATTTTTAAAGTTTCCTAGCCGAAATCATCAGTGTAGAAAATAGATACTCTAGTCCTTTGCTCGCATATAAATTATAATGCATACGACTGTAAGCACCCGAAACGGGACATCCGTGGATCTCCCCCTTCCGGCCCCTACACTTGCTTTGGGGACTTTGTGGATGAGATGTTAGTGGGTGTGGTCGCCAGGAGCCAAAGGCTCCAAAATATAGTAGAATGAAAAGAAATGGAATGGAGAAGTGACCGTCGTACCTTTGGAAGCGGGGAGATTGTTGAGTTCCGACTTCTCCTCTCTTGGCCGGCCGAAAGAAGAGAGCTTAGTGAGTCCTTCATCTTCGATCCGGTTGAAGCTCCGCCTCAATTGTATTTACCTAAGAATGTCCATAAGAAAACATAGAAACGAGTGAAAGGTTCATTAGTTCTAATGAAAGCATAGTATCGTGCTCAAATTTGAATTCAAACATGCAAAAGGAAAAATACTAACCGGATTGGAACGGAATTCCAACCCTTATTTTTGGTAGGTTTTTAAACATATATGAGATGCAAAATGTTCTAAGACATGCCAAATAACATGATGATCAATGCTAAGACGAAAAAGGAAGATAAGAACTCGATTAAACGGGCGATCGGACTCCGAAAATGACAAAATGAACTTCTGCCCTTCCTGGTGCCCTATATATAGGGCGCCAGGAGCAGGTGCCCCCTTTATGGGGCGCGTTGACCAAGGTCAAAGCGCCCTGTATACGGGGCACTAAGTCTGGCCCTAACAGATTTTCTTCCCCTCTTCGCAACGCCGCTCCGGAGTGCTGGGCGGCTTCCGGGACGAAGTAGGGGCTCCTCCTTGTAGACAATATTCAAATGAAGCTAATGAAAGGTGGTTTGGATGCTGGATGTAAGAGGAGAGATGGATATAGGCTCTCAAAGTTGGAGAAAAATCATGTTTCTGGGTGACAGAAACAGAAGGTTTTTAGGGTTTTTGGTGGACGATTTTGGATCGATTTGAAGGCTTGTGGGGGATGAGAATGGCTTAGAAACGTGGTGTTGGATGAGCTCTAGGGTGGAACCAAGTTGGAACCTCCTCCAAGCTCCAAATGGAGCTCTATTTATAGCCCAAAAGAGGGTACTTTGGCCATTTTCGAAAAACAGTGCCACGTGGCATAGCGCCCTATATATGGGGCGCCAGCATCATGAGATATGTCAGGTCGACAAGACGAGTCACTGTGGGGGGTCAAATCGACCTGTCAAATCGATTTGATTTGGATCCAGGCTCCCTGTATATAGGGCGCCTGGTGCCCTATATACAGGGCGCCAGGTGCCCTGTTTATAGGGCGCCTGGTGCCCTATAAGTAGGGCGCCAGGTGCCCTTATACACAGGGCTTTGCCCTCTTTGAAATGTACCAAAAACCTTAATTTTTCTGGAAAACTCGGTTCCCTTGAAAGGTTACTCAAATATACTTCATAAAAACAAGAATTTAAGCTCTCCAACTAGGCCAAAATTGTGTGTCTACAACGACCGGCTGCTTCAATGAAGAAAAGTGAGTTCTGTTATATATCACAGACTACTCCATCCAATTTAGTTAGATATTGAGATATTACTGTGATCATTAAATTAGCCTCAGGTAAGTTCTACTCGAGGCTCAAGCAAACATCACCATGAATTGATTCTTCAGGTAAGTTCTACTTAAGGATATGAAATTATTATCACAGTGTGACAAACATTTTTTTCTCCTCGTTAAAAGGCCTTTGTTTTCATTACTTTTCTTATACAAATTCACTATCCTTGTGTTGTCCAATTTTCAGGGTGTATATGTCCCCATTAAAGTGCATTATAGCTTGGGAAGTTCTAAAAATTAATTTGATTATAGGTGATTTCCACTAGAACTAACCAGTTTTGGTCTTTACTTTCCCAAGTGACAAAATAGTGAAGATGTATATATGATGATTTGTTCTTAGCTTTGATGATATTAATTCCAGATCCTCCAAATATTTGAAATATTTGGGGGGCATATTATTATGCATTGATTTGATTATAAAAGTGAGATAAAGGAGCCAAAAAAAAACAATAGACAAAAGGACCAAAAAATATAACAAATACTAATTGAGGTAAAAAAACATGCAAGTATCATTATTCACAACATATCAAGTTGAGAATCAATATAAGTTTGCAAACACAGTATGTATGTATCATAGTCATGGACTCATGGAGCACTGGATGAAAGGTGAATAGATCAACGAGTGCTTTGAGTTTGGTTGATGCTTCGAGAAGAAGCAATAAGCATATACTATATCTTAGAGTTATGTTCTTACTTTCTTCTTTTTTTACATTATTTGGTTATGTCGATATGTAGGCATAAGGGGTAGAGCTCTCTCTGTCTCTTTCAATTGGGGACTTAAGCATGAAGCTATCTATTGCATGATGAATGTAAAAATGTCTTCAATTGTACTTAACAACCTTTAGTTATTGATTGCACCTCAGCTTATGACATTTTCTAGTGTTCAAGTTAATTCCTACTATGCATAAATACCTTGTCACTAGACTCATAATCTGACAACTGAAGGAACTCGTCAATTGTCCATGCAGAACGTACAAATGCTGAGGAAGTCTGTTGCATGGCCGAAGTCTTCTGAAGAATGGGCTGTGGTCTATGGTTTGGTGGCTCGCTGAAGCCTTGACAGAGTTTTTGTTGCTGCATGCGGGATTCAGAGCCAACCAGATTCTCGGTTGCCGAGAAGCATTGATGTTCACCGGATAGAGTACCCTATACATGAATTGATTTTTCACAGTCATAGGCAAAAGAGGGCTCTATCCTCTACATAGAAAATAAAAGCTGGTGGTTTCTCCTATAGGGACAAAATAAAATTTGAATTCCAAGGAATCTTTCAATGAGTAGGGGTAGGTACTAGTTATCTTGGAAAGAGCATGGTGCATGAACAGGCACAAACAAGTCATTACCACAGCTTATTTGATGAATAAATCATAAATAAACCATAGTTAGTTATTGGTTTTATGGGCATACCAAGATTCTTAATCCAGGATATGCACAACAGGGCAAGTTGACATTATTCTTTTTATGTACAATTTATTTTCAGCTTCTGTATCATCTTATAACCACAGCTTGTTAAACTCAACCACATCAAAGATTTAACAAGTCTAACTTGTACATAAGCCAGACTGTTCATATCAGAATTTGAGATCAAACATAAATAGACAAGTGAAGTACAAGTAACATTATTCTTGATTTTTCTAACAAGTGTATACCATCTTGATTGATCTATGTATGCCACATATTGATTTTTCTCCCCGTGCTTAGGCCAGCTTCTATTAGAACACATTTTTTTTGTTCTGTACTATGTGCTTACTGTTGTAATCACCAAGGATTCTTCTGTGTTTCAATCATCTTAAGATTAGGAAGAAGTATACCTCTACCAAGTGGTAATTATTTTTTATAGTTTGATGCAGATAAGAAGCTTGGGTTGCAATGCAGATGAGGAGCTTTGGTTGCCATTAAGGGTCTCTTGTAGGTTACTGTTAAGTTGCATCAAGAGGTTGATGATGGGTCAAACGGAGTTGATGTTTTATGTTTGTCAAGAATGTAATATAATTTTGTATTTACCCAACGATGACATACCATTTAATATCAATTTTTTAAACACATTAGGGTTTAGGGTTTATGTGACGGCATTTATGTGGATGCATATTATTTATAAATGTCGCTTTTTTTTAGGCCATGTTCAGATGGTTTTATCTTGATGTAACTTGACATATTTGTATAGAGGGTTGATATTCGATATCGAAGATATATGCTTGTATATATATAGTCATAGATAGTCTCCAAGATCAGTCATAGAAACATACTTCAAATGTTGATTATATATGAAGAAATTTTTTACTTTAATTATTGAGACATTTTAAATTTTAAAATAATAACTCATAAAAATTTTAATTTTAAGGTAATGATGTATTATAAAAAAATTATAATAATGAATATGATAATTAATAGTTATAAAAATTAATTTTTTATTAATTTTTATTAATTTACAACTTTTTTATATCATTTTTTTAAATTTAAAATAATAACTTATAAAATTTTTTATTTTAAGGTAATGGTGTATCATAAAAAATTTATAATAATGAATATGATAGTTAATAGTTATGAAAATTAATTTTTAATTGTTTTTTTATTATTTTACAGTTCTTTTTATATCAACTTTTAATACATGAAATCATTGAAATAGTTTTACAGACAACCAAACAACAAAAAATGTTTTCGAGAAAATAATTTACGGACAACCAAATGATTGAAAATATTTTCAAGAAAAATAAATTACAAAGAACCAAATGATAAATGATGTTTTTGATTTCTATGAAAAAGTACTCCATGAAAAACATTTTCAATGATTTTACTTTTACTTGGAACCAAACGGATCCTTAATGGAGGACATATTCCCAACTCAAGCAATAAGAGAAATAAATTCTCAAATTGACACCATATAGCTCTCAGAAGAGAAGAAATACCTAACTTGAGTTGGGCACATAATCTTAAGTAACAGTTTGTTGATCGAGAAAATGAAGTATTTGAGGAGGTCAATGCAAGATTAGTTTGCCCTCACTCATACCACTCTAGAGAAGATGGGAGGTACCAAGGACTTAAGGAAGCATGTTATTTGTACTTGTCACACTTCAAGTTACATCAATCAGCAAAGATGCACGAGGAGGTCAAGAACTTGATGTGTCCACCTTGTGCCGCTCTCCATCTACACATCAAGCATCTACATTGATGGTGGAATGATGACTAGGTGGAGCATGGCCAAAGTTCATATGGCTTGAGGGAAGCCTAAATTCTCTTGAAGAAAATATAAGAAGAAAGAAAGAAAGAAAAAAGAAAGTGAAATGCGTCGACGGACTTGGTTAGTCACATCATTGATTGGCCAATGGTAAAATATGTCAAGTAAAATCTGACTGAGGTAATGACCCGATGAGGGCACCCAAGGAAAAAATAGATTATCTTGTTGTATGAAAACTCTGCAAAGAGGTGTACAAGCAAAAGAAAAGAGGAGCTAGCTTGGGTAAAAATCTTTCAAAAGGTGGTTAGGCTAGATAAAAAATAAAAAAGAGAGAAACACTGGAAATTCAAAGTTCAAAAATAGGGACTCACCTTTACTCTAAACATGTCAAATTTCATGCCATCATGACCTCCAAAGTCTACATGGGTTCATCAATTGACGCCATCATGACCCTCAATGGTCTACATGGCTTCACTTATCTGTTGCCATGACTCTCATGTCTACATGACTATCAAATTAACTCCATACCATTATGGCTCTCTTTGTCTATATGGTTTTGCTAACAAGTCTCCATGCTATCATGGCTCTCTTGGCCTATAAAACCTTCACTCTTTCATACCATTATGACCCCCATGGTTTGTATGGTTTCCAAAATCACATGCCATCATGACTCTTATGTCCACATGGCTTCAAATAATTTCATATCATTATGACTAGCCAGGTCTATTTGGTTCTCAAACATGCATACCATCAAGACCCTTCATGACTATATGGCTTTTTAAATTTTCATACCATCATGGCCCTTTAGGTCTACAAGGTCTCCAAATCCATTCATTTTGATGGCCACCAAGGTCTACATGGTCTCCAAATCCATTCATCTTCATGGACAGCAAGGTCTACATGGATGCCAAATTCATAAATCTCATACCATTATAACCTTTGTGGTCTACATGGTTTCAAAATCACACAACATCATGACCATTTGGTCTATGTGTTTTTCAGATCCTATGCCAACAAGTATGGGCATGGAACCATTTCCATGTCCCCAGTCCCCCCAGAAATGCTTGAATCTTGGGTCTAGAGGCAAGCCTTGAGCCTTTGAGCCCAAGTTTTATCCAAAATTCATACTCATGGTGTAAAATTCTGGATTTTAATAACATTATTTAGGTTATTATCGTGGAGTTTTATTTAGTTACGTAATGTGTTTAAATTATTTTTAAGACGTATATATATATATATGTAAGTGTTTTTATTTATTTATATTGTGTCTTATTAATTTTGTAAATCACTTTATTTTAGTTATTATAAGTGTTAATGATTTATTTAATCTCTTCTTAAATTTCTCAATTATCTTTTCTATTAAATATCTCCCTCTTCCCTTCTATTTTTATCTCTCTCCACACCCTAATTATCCTCTTAAACCGTCACCGCCTTCCCTTCTCGCCACCTTGCCATTTTCTTCTTCGTTCTCTCTCTCTCTCCCCTCGTCATCGTCACCAGCCGCCTCTTCCTCTCTTTCCCCGTCGTCCCTTGAAGCCCTGCCGTGGTCATCTTGCCTCGGCGCCGCGCGTCGCACCTAGCTGCCCATGGTCAACGTCCCCCGGGGACGTCGACGCCTGCCGTCTCCATTTGCGGTGCACCGCGGCCACCCGCCCTCATCGTCGTCACCCTCATACGTGCTCCTCTCTCTCCCTTATTTCCCTTGTCTCTCTTATCTACGTATGTATCTCTCATTTATCTCTCTCCCTTGTGATCCGATGACATACTCATTTTGTATATATGTCTTTTCCAGCAACCTTAGTGGAGGGTGGTACCTTGTTTGGATGGTTTGATTTGTGCGTTGCGTTCTCCATGTTCGGTATCATTTTCATGCTCATATGTTCTCTGAATTATTTGGCACAAATCCTCCACCGCATTCTCTTAGCATCAAGCCACCATATTTATACCCAAGAGGCTAAGTGTGACCATTCGATGCTCATATATCCTACATGTCATTTCGATAGTAAGCCACCATATTTATACCCAAGAGGCCAAGTGTGATCTTTTCATGCTCACATGTCCAATGGGTTCATCTTGACATCAAGGCACCAAATTCTATTAAATAGGCCGTGTGTGACTTATTTATGCTCATATGTCTTACGGGTCCTTTTAACATTAAGCCACCCAAAATTTCATACTTTATGGGCCAAGTGTGATCCTTTCATACTTTCAAGCCTATGAGTTCTAATGGCACAAAGCCACCCCAAAATTGATACCATTATACGAATGGATTGAGTGTGACTTTGTCGTGCTCATAGGTCCTACAAGTTATTTTGGCATCAAGCCACCATGTCCTTTCATCATCAAGTTATCATATTTATACCCAACATGATTGAGTGTGGCCTCTTCATATTAACATGTCTTACAGGTTCCTTTTGCATCAAGCCACAGAACGGTCGTGTGTGATCTTTTCTCACTCACAAGCCTACAAATTGCAACAACATCAAGCTATCCCAAACCTACACCCTTTGGGCTGAGTGTGATCACTTCATACTCAAATGTCTCATGGATTCTTGCAGCACAATGCTACCTCAATGCATACCCTATGGACCAAATGCGGCCTCTCTACATTCACAAGTCTATAGGCCAAACGGCATCACGCCACCTCAAAACCATGTCCCATAGCCCCATACAACATTCATGAACCCAAACTCTATACTCTATAACCGAGTGTGTCATCCTCATACTCACAAGCCTACATGTTTCTTAGGTAGAAAGCCACCAAATCCTATAGCCCAGGGGAAGCCTCAATTCCTCGCCATCCAAAATTCTTTGGCCATGTGGAAGTCTTAATTCTTCACCATCCAAAACAATTTCATGGCTCGAGGGTAGCCTTAAGTCCCTACAAAAAAAGAAAGATAATAAAAAAGAATTGGGAAAGCCTTAAATCCCCAATGACTTTCGCCTATGAAAAATCACTTGTGGGGCATTTGTTGACATCAAAAATTTTCAAGAATTGGATTAAGTCTGATCCAATCTCTATTGAACCATTAATGATGTCATTAGGTTGTAAAGAAGCTCAAGTCCAAGCCATATGTACCTAACTTGCCCATTTCTAAGCCAAGTTTGGGTGGGACGTGAGCCCAAAATCTCTTGCGCATGGTCAACTCAGAACTAGGTTACCTCAGCATATAGAAGAAGGAACTGGGAAGGTCTGCTGCTATTACCTGTGGATTCTAGGTCTGTATCAAACAAGGAACATGAGCCCTCTCTGGCAAAAATGCATATTTTGTTGTCTTCAGAGGATATCAAAGATCTTAAGAAATGTCTAAGACTTCTAACATGACCATCTATATGAGCAAAAAATAGAAAAAAAATGGATCTCAAAGCATCCCAAGCCTCTAATCACGGCAAGGAAATCGGCTCCTAGGAGATTCCTACACCATTCAAAAGAGGTTAAAAACAAGAAAAAAAAAGAGTTATTAGGGCAGAAGCAGCCGATCCACGGAGGAAGCCCAACAGGCCCAAGGGCCTTAAAAGCGAAGTCCCAACTATGGTCTCCAGTGGGCCAGCAAGCCCATCGGGTCCCAGATAGGGGTGATCATGCACTATTGGACAAAAAAATCAAAAACACACAATCAATAGAAAATTAAATAAGACATCATTAATTCAATTTAAAAAATCGAGGCAAGCATCTAGCTAGTTAAAAACCCATCACATAGTTTCGGCATAACTTAAAAGAATTTAACAATAAATGGGAAACCAATAGCCCAACTTTAAGCACACCACTTGACCCATAAAAAATAAAATAAAATAAGTAATGAACAAAAATAAAAATAAAATCTACCAAATTAATTTTATAAGCTTAGGCAAGCATCTGATCGACTAAAAACCTACCTCATGGTCTCGATATAACATGAAAGAATCAAAAAATATCGAAAACCAATGGGCAAGCTTTAAGCATGCCCTTTAACCTTCTAAGGAAGACATACAAATGTCTATTAAAAGACCCCAATGTCTTATCATGCCTCGACAGGGAGCCATTTACCCATTATGCAATGGAACAATTGTGCATGTTTTACATGCTGATATGCCGAACTATGAACTAATGAGGTTTGTCAACTATTGGGTGAGTCCCCACATGCTTATCAAAGCTGGGTGTACCTAATATTAAGTCATGAGAGGAATCCCCACATGCCTATCAAAGGCCAAGTGTATTCCATCTTAAACCAATGAGGATGAAGTTCATAATACCTATCAAAAGTCATATGGATTTAATCTTAAATTCATTCATGCTCTGGGAATTATAGCTTTCCTTGCCTTCGCTCATTTATATGTATTTCATGTCATTCAAGAAATCAAATTTTAGATTCTATGCACCGTCAAGTTTAAGGAAAATACAATCAACCCTGTGAATGTGAAGGGATGCAAACAAAAAAAATGGGGGGGTGAGCATGACAAAATTTTATGCCAATCCAAGCTCTAGGAATGAAGTCAAATTTGAAAATCTAATTAAAAATTTAAATCTTCAATTCTCCAATATTATAGCTCAAACAAGAAAACACAAACAATCATTAATGAAATCTAAACCAAAATTTAGACAAATTCTCATGTAAAAAGACACAGAATCCTAACCTAAATAAAGTATAAGGAATTCATCAAATTCAAAGCTAATGTTCAAATTGAATAGGTGATCAAATCTCAAACAAATCCAATCTACAAATTAGTGATTCAACAAATGACAAATCTTAATAACAAATAAACACTCAATCAAATCCAATCCAATCCAGACTTAAGTCTGGTCCTTAAGGTAATGAATTCCAATAAAAAATGAATGACCAACAAACTTAAAATCCACACAATCAAAACAAACCTTAAATCTGTAAGTTTTAAAGGAATCTGAACATTCCAAACTTAAATTAAAGCAAACCAAAAGATACCAAATTTTAATAAAAGAAAATTTAATCAGCTTCACTTAAACCCAAAGGTAATCTCCAACTTGTTATACATCAAGGTAAACTAAACATCCAAAATAGACTTGTTAATTTCAATCAAGCAAATTTAAATTAAATCAAATCACAACCAAAATTCAAATCTAAAATTAAGTCTACAAAAAGAATAAAATTACAAACTTGAATATTCAAACTTAAAAAAATTACCAACACAATAAATTTGAGAGATAGCAAGTCAAATGGATTTAAAAACTTTCAAGTCAAATCCGAATTCAACATCTCAAATCAAACCCAAATCAGATTACCTAAACCAAGTTCAAACCAACTCTAACCAAATAAATTTAATTCAAATTAACTTGAATTTAACAGATAAGTAAAATTCAAATTCAACCTAAATTAACCAAATCATTTATAAACCAACCCATATCACTTAATTCAACTCAAATTCAAACCAAGGCAAAATTTTAAAACACATTAAGTGTTTGCATTCCATCAAGTCCATGGGGCCGTTGTTCCTATGTGTATGTTTATGTTTGGTGAATGCATGTTTTCTATTTCCCTGGATTGCTATGATGGATAATCAAGGGTATTGGAGTATTCTCAATGTAATTAACAATGGATCTTTGCACCATCCAATGCGAAGAGGTCTTACAGAATAGCTGGTGCTCTTACAAAATACCACCTATTTTTCTAAAAAGTTAATGCTAAGGTCAAAATCAAATAACCCAAATTGGATAATGAATTTCCAAAAATTGAAAATTTTTATAAATCTTGAGGTTACTTTAGAAGGTAATGATAAGTTTCTTAAGAGTTTACAAATAGAAACGAAAGCCTAGGTAAATGCTTGATGTTTAATATATAGACAAATTTTATTGCAGTAAAGTTTTTTAAGCAGGTGTTGGAGGAAAAACCATAGTGACATATCACAATGGTTTAGTTATTCTCTTTTCAATTATTTTTGTGTAGTTCAGTGGTTTCGCCATCCCAACATCTAATATACTTGTTTTTAGTAGAATATCACTGTTGGATTTGACTATATTTTGAAAATGTTGGTATCAAAATTATTTAAAACAATAGCTATTATTGATGGGTTGCCCGAAATAGAGAAAACATTTTCTTAAACTTAACAAATGAATAGTCACGATGTACATCTACATGCAATAGGTAGAATTGATATTGGCATGCAGTGGTTGGAGGTAGTGGGTGACATGATAGGAGAACTCACCATTTTTAAAAATTAGTCTTTTTTAGCCAGCAACAATGAAGATGTGATAGTAGGCAGGTTGTGATGCCGCCGAGATGACCTCAATGCACTCTTTTTTATAGAGTTGAAGATGTTGGTCTTGACATATACCTTTTGTTTTGTATTTGAAGTTAGTACTGTGCTATTTGGTTTTGAAAAAGACTTTGAGATTATACAACCTTTGGTTTTGTATTAAAAGCATCAATAGCATACATTTTGAAAATTGAATGAAAGAATACATAAATGTTTTGTTTATCTTGTATGATGTGTTCTAGATTTTCTTTCTAGAAGAGAAGTTGCCTAATGAATCTATTATGTGCATTAAATTGTATGTCGTTTTGTTCTAACATTTATTGATCCAAATTATAATTTTGTAGGACAATCCCAATGGAGGATTTTATATTATTTGTACATGATAGATTGTATTCAAACTCAATATTTAATTTTATTATTATTTAAGGACGATTTGGATGATTCTGATTTGTTATCCAACAAAATTATCATTTATGTGTTAATAAAAATCAACACTTTTTAACACTCATTAAAAGGTTAGAAGTAAAATTAAGAGTTTATAGTTTCAGATTAAGCCTAATCAAGCGTCACCTAAACTAATATGTTATTGTATTATAATATCTACAAAGTAGCGGGGAGGGGGGGCATGGAAAAGAGATGATATCTATCTCTTGTCTCACATCCATTGAGAAATGTACCCCATTTTGACGTGTGGAGAGCCATTACTCAGCTTGAGTATCAACGTGAACCTAGATTACTGGGATGTTTGATTGCATGAAAAACATGACTAGTTTTTTAAACAATTGTAACAAAGTTGGTTAAAACGAGTTTTGGCCATCAGTAAAAAAAATTCATAGAGATTTTTAAATGGACAAAAAAGTGTCAAAATATTTTTTCTCATGGTCCCTAATTATTTTCTAGTTATTCGTGAACTCAAATTTTTTGCTACTTGCCCAAATATGATGATTTTATATATTTAATTATCTAGAAACATTATTTTAATATAATTTTTTGCTAAAAATATATATTAAATTAGTTTTCAACCAAGTAGTCAATAAAAAAAATAGAATACAATATTTTTCACACTTTATGGTACCTGTATTTGGTTGATATTATGAAAGAGATTTTAATTATAAAAATTCATAATTTCACATAATTTCACATAATTTTATCATAATATATAAATTAATAAAATGATAAAATAAATATTTAAAATTATTATATCAAAATTTAGTAATTATATGTAAATTACTAACTTACTTTTAAATAAAAAATAATATTTAATATATATTTTAAAAATATCAGATTCGATTCTGATTTCGATAATAGGTCAGAATCGGATCAAAATTAGAACTTAGTGATTTCAAAATTATTGGAATCAGATTTTAATAATTCTGCTACGGAATCTGACTCGTTTATAACCTTGATGCTAAGTGAGAGATGCCATCGTCAATCATTTAATTAAGTGTAAATCAACTCCCGCCCCTACTTTTTAAGGGTGCTTTATGTTTTAGTCCCACCTTCCTCATTAATTATTTTGTAATCACATTTTTAAACATTTCATAACTCTCACCCCCATCTACCCACGAGTGACCCTAAAAGTTCACAAATGTATTTATAAGTTTCCCATTTCACCCCCTTGAACACGGACTGTGAGTGTGCCTGGGTGCAAATGCGCACATGCAGGTTAGCTTCATGTTTTACTTATGAATAGAACATTTCATGAAAATTAAAAAGATGATATTTCATTCCACTCTTTATTGTTGGCATTATACATTTCAATTAAAACTGTGACATATTCTTTATCAACCTAAAAGAATGAAATATATATTTTAAATAAATATGTGATTAACTTTTTGTCAACTAAGTAGAATAAAACATGCATTTCAAAAAATAGTGGAATATGTTATAGCCTAGTGAAATATCATATACATTATAAATACTGAAATAAGATTTGTATGTACTATTTATCTTCAAAATTTTAGAAAAAAAATTGTGATTAAATGTTGGCAATAATTACATTTAAAAATATTAATTCTAAATATTTGATATTTCATTAAAATTTATGTTTATTTTTAATTATTTTTAGAAAATATATTCAAATGAATATTTATTTTATTAAGTTTTTAAATGTAAAATATAAATTAGTTTTTAATATAATAATATATAATCAACATTCTTGATGCATATACTTAATACTTATAATATATAATAATATATCATATAATAATACGTAATACAATGCATGTACGTTATGCAAAAATACTTTTATTTTAACATAAAATTATCATGTGTTAGAATGAAAGTCAGTTGGGGTAAGCAGCGACTTCAACAAATGAACTTTCAAAATATTTGTGTCATGGTTGGACGGTATCCTTTTCATGGTAGAAGGATGGGTAAAATTGGAATAAGGATAGATGTGTGACAAATATGATTAGAAAAAAGGGAAAGAAGGTTTTGGGATCAAAAGATAAGTGTGGGTCATAATGGGAATAAAAAATAAATTAAGTTCCAAATGGAACAAAAAAAGACATTATATATTAAAATAATATAATCCATTAGACATCTTGATGCTCCTACTTGACTCAACAACAATATAGATATAGGTGGATAAAGTAGATGGTCCTATTTAAGAGGTATCCTCACCCTGGATATCATGTATGAATATTATCTTAATGTTAAACAAAGCTAATGTAAAAAAAAATGTTCGACCATGTTTAAAATTCACTTTGAAATATTTTTATAATGCATAATTAATGTATATAATTATATATTTAATATTTATTAAATCAAGTTTTAATATTCTCAAATGTATTCATAAATATACAATGAATTTTATGTTTAATAATTTAATTTTTTATATTTTATATTATCAAATTTATTAGTTAAAAATTTGAACATGATATTAATTTTCGCCGGTGGATATGATCCGTCGACAAGGGTCAAGTACCCATAACCTCTATACGTACGGGAGAGACAGTAAGAGAAGATGTTGTCCATGTGTTACATATGCTTATTGAGCAATTGGTTGGTACGCCCAAGGCTGACCAACCTGACAACTCCAAAGAAGATCCCTCTATTGTCATTTTCGTAGATGAACGTGAAATTACCCTGCCGTGTGGCACCAGCAACCCTATCTCGGACAAGGAAATCGGACGAGTAAGAACCATATGCCTAGTCAGCACAATAGGTGCACATGCCACATTCACAATCATTGCTGTCACCACTAAAGCTGACGATGGGATGATGATTGCACGTCAGATCAGCACACTGCATGTAGCTTGAATTGGACAACGTGGCTAGGTTGAATATCGGCTACTCCTGCGGGTAGTAATGTATGTAGGGCTCACACTGGATCCAACAGAGGTCAATGTAGGTGTCGAGGATGATGTACAATGCATGGCCAACCATCCTAAATAAATAAGGGATGTCACGTCATTTTGAAACTACCATGAGTGGTGTTTTATAGTGAACATAGAAGTGGAAGCAGTTGGGGCGAAGGTGTAAGAAGAAATGCCTCAAAAATAGGAGAACACTCAGAAGAACTGATAACTAATGTGCAGTCTCCAACGGAGCCCTAAGTCACCAATACAAACTCTTCTCTCCCTCGGTTTTGGACCATCCCAACCTTGGTATCAAAGCAATAGGATTTCAATGACATTGTTGTGCCAGACGACCCTGTTGCCACTAGTATATCCACTGCCGTAATGTCATACACTATCAAGAAGACCCTCCTAGATTGATTTCCCACTGATGTTGTAGGAGATCTTTCTGCATTGCCAACCCGATTCACGGTCGCCTCTGTGTGCAATTTCTTTCCCTTTACATCATCAATAATTGTTTAACCTAGTCAGTAGCAAGTTATGAGTCAGTGAACCATTGTTGAACCACTACTAACACCTTACTAACTCAATACTGAAGTCTTACTAACTCACTACTGATGGGTAGCGAGTTAGTAAGATGTCAGTTTACTAACTCACTACTGATGGGTAGCGAGTTAGTAAGATGTCAGTAACGATTCAACCTTTTTAGGTAGCATTTCAATGAACTTGTTATTTAAACCACCACTTAAGTGGCATGGGGTCATGGCCATTTTTGATTGGGGACTGAAGCTACTCTCTCAACTAGGGGCTAAGGTGATCAAAATTGTTTTCTTTTACTCATTTATGTGGTAAGATAACCCCATCACATTGGTAAAGGTAAAGTAGATAAATTTGATAAAATATAAATATTTGTTTACACAACGTAACATTGTGGTGCTGAGTATTTTTTTTGTCATACTTGTCACATAATAGTCAATTTGACAACATGTGCATCTAAAATTGATTAAACATTGATGCATAAATTATTTATCAAAGTTGGATAAATTTTTGTGCTCTCTTTATAGATAAAAGGCATATTTATACTACATATGCATAGCTAGAAATTTTATTAAATTAATCTTATAATATTAAAAAAATAGTTTAATCTTGTTAATCTGTTTTCTTCTAGTTCAATCATTGATAGTATTTTTTTGATCCTATTATAATTCAAATTGCACAACTACATGTCAAATGTGTTTAGCATGATGATTAGTCTAGTCATTTTTATCATTATGTAAACTTGGATTGCTACAAATTAGTGTTACACTTATTTTAGAAACTCTGTAATCCTAATGGCTAGTAGATTAGTTTCTATAGAATTGACAAAGTTGGACAAATTGAATAGAATAAATTATGAAATGTAGTATAAAAAAATAGAAAATCTTATTGAGGGCATTACTCTCGAACTTAATAAAACTATTGTTTACTCCAAAAATAGGTCTAGCATATCCGGATAAGGATTTTGACTTTGAGGAAGGAATTGGGGACTTGGTTGATGCATATGCATCTCGACTTAAAAGATTCAAGGAACCATCAGCCATAGTGAATGAGCTGACAAAAGAACTAAATATGGGAATGTCAGAAGAGCCCAAGACCATCCTCCTAAGTGCAAACCTCACTCCCACTGAGGAACATAGCTTAATCAAATATTGGAAGAATACAAGGACACGTTCGCATGGACATACAAAAACATGCTGGGTTAGACAACTCATTGGTTGAGCATCAATTAAATTTAAAACCTGGAGCTACCGCAGTCAAATAGAAAATAAGAATATACTATACAAATGTTGCACTCAAAATGAAGGAAGAAGACGATAAGTTACACCAAGCCAAATTTCTTAAGGTCATCATTTATCCACAATAGGTGGCAAACATAGTCCCTAATATGTAGAAGGATGGACAAGTTCGAATCTGTATAGACTTCAGGAACTTAAATTGGGTGTGTCCTAATGATGACTTTTCTCTACCTCATATTGATATGTTGGTTGACAATACTGTTAGATTTAAAATGCTTTATTTCATGGATGGCTATTCTAGATATGATCAAATCTGATTAGTCAAAGAGGATCAAGGGAAGACCTCGTTCACTACAACATGGAGAACCTACTGCTATGTCATCATTCTCTTTGGATTGAAAAATGATGTGCTATGTATCAGAGGGCCATGATGGCTATATTCTGACATGATGCATACACTTGTAAAGGTGTATGTGGAAGACTTGGTCATTAAGTCCAAGAGATGAGAAGATCACCCTAAAGTGCTTAGAAAGGTCTTGCAAAGTTCTAGAGAATACAAATTGAAAATGAACCCTAAGAAATGCACATTGGAGTCTTATCAGGAAAGTTGTTGGGGTTCATAGTGAACAAAAGGGAAATAGAGATTGACCCAAACAAGGCCAAAGCAATCGTTGGTATGCTTCCTTCAAAAAATATGAAGGAACTTTGAGGATTAATCAGGAGGCTACAGTTTGGCTGCTGATTTATCTCACAACACTCCCAAAGGTGCAAACATTTCTATGAGCTAACCAAGGTGGGGGCCAACTTTAAATAGGATTCGAAGTACTAGGAAGCATTCAATGATTTAAAAAGATACGAGGCTAATCCAGATCACCAGTCACTACCCCGATTCTGATCTTTCTAATATTCCACCGTGTTTTCTATATCCCACCGTGTTGGTTAACCCCACCGTGTTCGGTAATCACATTGTGCCTCCAAATCTTTCATTTCTATCCCCACTGTGGCCACTGCAACACCCTTCTTGCTATTCATCCCACCTTGGTAGTCAATATGTCCCGCGAAGGGCCTCCTATTTGATCAAAACTTGCATTGCCATTATCTTCACGGTTTGTACTTAAACATTTACCTTTTGAAATTCGAGATCATTCCATTCCGAATTGAATCTTGTCTCTTGAAAAACCTAAATGAATCTGAGAGCCTGAATGTACTCGATTGGTATTCTTTTACTTTTCAAAACAAATCTCTTTTAAATTTTTGAAATCTTGTCTCTTGAAGAGCCTAAATGAATCTAAGAGCCTGAATGTACTCGATTGGTATTCTTTTACTTTTCAAAACAAATCTCTTTTAAATTTTTGTCCATCACAGTATAGGAACACCACAAAGATCGGGTTACCGACTGGCGATGAACCTAAGAACCCATGTTTCGGGGACTCCCCACCCCATTGGGGGTTGGCTATTCTTCTCTCGTGCTCGTGGCACATCTTTTACCAATTGAATGTAATAAGGCTTGTTGAAATATGGCGGTTATCCAGGACACTTAAAGGAGATTCTCTTTCCTGAATTCGGTCGATGAGCGTGTCTATATCTACACCTTGATGCCACCTTTTCACTTCATTGCCATTTCGCTCCACTACATTTCACTACAATCCATCTCTCTTCGTTACATTTCTCTACATTTCACTTCGCTTCGCTACATACCATTCTCTTGCAAAGCCGACATCAAGGCGAGGCAAGCTGTAGACACACCAATTTGGCCTTATTTGGAGCTTAAACCTTTAT
This sequence comes from Cryptocoryne crispatula var. balansae, assembly GCA_036172225.1. Taxonomy (NCBI): domain Eukaryota; kingdom Viridiplantae; phylum Streptophyta; class Magnoliopsida; order Alismatales; family Araceae; genus Cryptocoryne; species Cryptocoryne crispatula. The sequence continues at coordinate 16,210,137 of CM069924.1, forward strand.
TCCATTGGCAACATCTCTTTTAGACCATTAAAATCATGCTGAATCACCATTTTGGATGAGCTGAGAAGTTTACTAGAAATCTGAGGACAAGTTAGAGCCCATTCTTATTTTCATGTTGCTCTTGGTGGTGTGCTAAATTACCCTTTTCTCGGCATCTCCTCTATTTGAAAATTTTTCATAGGATTTTTTGGTCATATACTAAAGAAGTCTTCAACATGAATAATCCTTTTCTCTTATTCTTCTTTTCAGTGCAATAAACGGCATTCAATTATGATCTCCCATTCGTCTGTAGCGCCCTTCGAAAATCAAATGCCCAATTTTGTCAACACGCCCCCTTGATCAAGCCCAATTGCATGCAAGCCCAGCTCATTGGGCACATCTCTGACCAATTCACAACCTTACCTTCCTTTTTCTCCTCTATATCACTTGGTAAAGTATCTATAAGCTTCATAGTTGAAATTAGCATCATCAAATGATGGCAATCCAACTTATTGTATTGTACATCAAAACTTGCTATTTTTAGACCAGATTTGTTTCCTCTTCAAGTGGAGACATATTTTGAACATGGGGAAGGTGATCCACGGTCTTCATTATAAAAATTATCATCACTAAATGGAGAAAATCCAACCTAAGTTTGGATGTATCAAAACCTACTTTTTTTGACCTGTTTCTCATCCCCTATAAAGGGAGACCCATTTGAACGACCTAAGAGGGCATCCCCATCCTCCAGCACTCTTTTCCACGTCTTCCAGCCACCCAAGGCTCATCCAAACCTCACCAAATTGTCCTCTCTTAATCCCAGGGCCCGGAGATCGTCCCGAAGTGAAAGGAAGCCGGTCTATGCTGTGAAGTGCTGCTTTTCTGATCATCGGCTTCTACAGATATTTCTAATCATTTTACAGCATGAATTCCTTCATAATAAGTGTGATTCATAAAGCTATATTTCATCTCCAACAAATGGGGATTTATTTTGACATCTCCTTAGCTTGTGATGGCTTATACACCGGCACTGCACAGACAGATCCGAAGTCTTCTCTTTTTGGTCATCATTTTTTTAGTCAATTTCACTGAACTTACTTGCAGATTAAGCCTATACATCCTTCATAGAAATTGTTCCCCAGTGAGTCCTCTTTTATTTCCAAGAATAATAGTTCAATTTCAATATCTGTTGTGCCTGTGTTACATCCTACATGGGCATTGCGCCAGTGGTTTCCAGAACTTCACTTCAAACAACAGAAATTTTAGGTAAATTCATACTACTTATGAAAGGATTCAAACAAACTTGTTTAAATATCAAACCACTCTCGGTGTGTCCTTTTTATTTTGAAACAAACGGCACTCAATTCTGACATTCGTGCTGTCCTCTGCGATCTCTGCACCAAAGTCGCGCAAAAAGGGTGCAAGGCTACCCGAACTGCCTAGTTTCATTCATCTTGGCTTCAACTCAAGCCATTTCATCCCATAAGTTTCTATTAACTCAGTCCATTTACTTGTTAGAACATTTTTTACTTAATTTTCATCATTTTACATAACCAAAAATACAAAAAAGGGGTTAAGGCTCACCCCAATCCGGTAAGTCCGAATCCAATTGGTTCTTTCTTTTATCTTCTTCTTTCAGTTTCTACACTTCTCCCAAGTCTAATTAAACCTTTCACTTGTTTCATTGTTCTAAGTGCACAGATTGATCAAGCTAGCACCGGTTGGACTCTCCTTCATCGGCCGACCGACGAGGAAGAAAGTTTAACCTACATATCATCTCCCGCGCTAAGGTACACACGGTCAACTCAATCTTGTCTTTTATTCCATAAAGTGGAGCCTGCAGCTCCTGATGACCACTTCTTCTCTTATTCATGTTCTAAGTCATTCTATTCCTCCCTCTCCTTCCATACGACCCAAACCGTCTCCGGTGCTTGAGCGACGCCGTGAGATGAAAGTTCGGGAATCAATGTGAGTGTGGGACCGAGGTGAGGATTTTATCGCTTTCTGAGTATTTTCCTATTCACTCCCTTTACCCTATTCTATCATCACCTTTTCTTGAGGTGTCTATCCAGAATCCATTTTCGGAGTCGACAGCATCATGTAGTATTAGTTGCATTGCATTCTTCATTATCATTGCATACATCCATTCATGATCTTCTACTTTTGTCAAGATATCTCCGAACGCTACCAAGGTTATTCTCCCATCGTATATCCCAATTCCAATCTTTGTAATATCCCATTGCGTTCTCTAATCCCACAGTGTTTTCTAATCCCACCGTGCCTGTTATTCCCACCGTGTTCCATAATCACCTTGTGCCTCCAAATCTTTCATTTCTATCTCCATTGTGGCCACTTCAACACCGTTCTTGCTATTCATCCCACCATGGTAGTCACTTCATCCCGCCAAGGGCCTCCTATCTGATCATGCTTGCACCATCGTTATCTTCACGGTCTAAGCTTCAACATTTGCCTTTTGGAATTCGAGTTCATTCCATTCCGAATTCAATCTTGACTCTTGGAAAACTTAAATGAATCCGAGAGTCTGAATGTGCTCGATTGGTATTCTTTTACTTTTCAAAACAAATCTCTTTTTAAACTTTAGCCCATCATAGTACATGAACACCGCAAAGATCAGGTTACTGGCTGATGATGAACCTACGAACCCATGTTTCGGGGACTCCCCACCGCATTGGGGGTTGGCTATTATTCTCTCGTGCCCATGGCACATCTCTTACCAATCGAACATAGGTAACTTGATGAAACATGCCAGTTATCTAGGACACTAGAGAAGATTCATATTGCCGAATTTGGTCATTGAGCGTGTCTATATCTACACCTTAATGCCACCTTTTCAGACCATCGCCATTTTGCTTCACTACATTCTACTATAATTCATCTCGGTTCGATGCTCTTTCTCTACATTTCACTTTGCTTCGTTACATACCATTCCCTTGCAAAGCTGACATCAAGGCAAGGCAAGCTGTAGACACGCCAATTTGGCCTCATTCGGAGCTCCAAACTCCTATTCCATGGGTGATATCCTTTATTTGACAATTATCTGATCCAGATACCTTGTGGAGATGAGCTAAGGATGTTGGTGGAGACCCTCGTAAGTTGGGAATGGACCGATGATTTCTAAAGTAATGTCGTAACCTTCAAGCAAGAGCCGCACGTTAATCATGAAAACATGAAGCCTGCTCAATGACTGACTTTGAATGGTCCATACTTGAAGGTCTCGGGAGTCCCGCATGTGTTACGTAGCATTTAGGGTTTTCGACAAGTCATTTTGGTAGGCGTTGGTCTATAACGACTTTTCATTACGGCTTTCAATCCGTGTTGACACGACTATCCCAGACCACGTGTTAGGCCTTTTTGGTCAACACAGGCCTTTTTGAGTCATTCGGGTTGATCCTAGCCATACATTGTCATCAACCGGGGCCACACAACCATTTCGGTCGATTTTAGGATTTCCCGGTTATTCCCAATTTTTCCGAGGATCGTCTCACGTTTACCAGTTAATTTTGGATTTTTCGATGATTTTAAGTTTTCCAATCATACTGGACTTGTTCGGTTATCATTTAAAGTCATCCCAAGTTGACCTGAGATTCCTCGACCAAAATCGTGCCTTTTCATATTACCACCTCGATTTTTAGCTTTCTGCAAGAGGGTAAACCGGTAGTCAAAGCCCTGTGCGAACATCTTGGGAGTCATGCCAGCTATTTTACTGACTTGAGAAGATGCGGTTGAAGGCCCTCTTTCCAATGCAACAAACGGGAGTTGAATCGGACGTCCTGTTTGCAAGTTACGACTTGTGGAACACATGCACAGGAAAGAGAGAGTGTATCGTGCCCTTGCACCCCTTGAAAGGAGAGGGCACGGTCACTGCGCCCTCACAATGAGGGCTCAGCCTGCACACCCTCAGACCGAGGGCACGGTCAGTGCACCCCCGGTTTGAGAGCGCGGTCGTTTTTGGAAACCGGAATCCTTCCCCGTTTGGGACCTTCCGAACCAATTTTTGGGAGGTTTCTCTTCTAAATCTGATTATTTTGACCGCTCCCCCAAGTCAGGGGCACGTTCATCTTATCAACCAAATTTTTTAGTAATTTCTGAAAGATTCTAACATTTTTTAGCAATAAAATGCAGAACGTGCCCCCGAGGCGGGGGCGTGCTGATCACACCCTCAACCCGAGGGCGCAGTCGGCCAATTTCCTTGTTTTGAACCGGTTTCCATTCTCCATAAATACCGGGCTATTCCCAATGACCTGAGGCTATCACCCATGCTCTAGTTCATCCTGAGGTCGTCCAAGCTCCCTCCAGAGGCTGTCCTGACGTTCAAATTCGATCCGACGTCGAGGGATTGATCCCGAAGTGAAGAAGAAGGCCCGATCTGTGCGCTCTACATCACCTAACTTCATAGGCACCTACAGAACATTCGGGGCTTCTTCTGCAAAAGTGGTAAACAGAATAATTGTTCCTCTCCTCGTCCTCTTTCGTTTTCAACCAGTAGAACTAGATTCTGAATTTCCTTCTATCCGTGGAAATTGCGGCACCGAGGGCGTACATCCAGGTTCTATTTTTCCTATCCGTTCACTTTTAGAATTTCTACAGGCCGGTACGAATAGATTCTGAAGAAGTCATCAATAGGAGATCTCTTCCTATATGAGTTCTCCATCCATATAAATAAACTTCACTAGATTTTGACATCAGGGTCTTCCATAGAATTTTCTACACCAAAGTCGTGCCAGAACGGTGCAATGCTACCCGAACCGGCTAGTTTCATTCATCTCGACTTCAACTCAAGCCGTTTTATCCCATGAGTTTCTCTTAACTTAGTTCATTTACTTGTTATAACATATTTTAGTTAGTTTGCATTATTTTATATAACCAAAAATACAAAAAAGGGGTTAAGACTCACCCCGAATCCAGTGAGTTTGATTCCAATTGCTTCTTTCTTTTATCTTTCTCTTTCAGTTTCTACACTTCTCCCAAGTCTAATCAAACCCTTCACTTGTTTCATTGTTCTAAGTTGCACAGATTGATCAAGCTAGCACTGGTTGAACTCTCCCTCATTGGCTGGCCAACGAGGAAGAAGGTTGAACTCACACATCTTCTCATGCGCTAAGGTTCACACGATCAACTCAATCTTGTTCCTATTCCATAAAGCGGAGCTTGCAGCCCCTAGCAACCACTTCTTCTCTTATTCATGTTCTAAGTCACTTATTCCTCCCTCTCCTTCCTCACAACATGAATCATCTCGGGTGCTCGAGCGATGCCGTGAGATGAAAGTTTGGGGATCAATGTGAGCGTGGGACTGAGGTGAGGATTTTACCGCTTTTCGAGTGTTTTCCAATTCACTCTCTTTCCCCTATTCTATCTTCACCTTTTCTTGAGATGCCAATCCGGAACCCGTTTTCGGAGTTGATACACTACCTAACAATCACATACTATTGTAAATAACTAGTGCTTGCTCTGAAGTGGACTTGGCTGATTAAGTCTTATGTAAAAAAATGATGGCACCCAAATTTTACAATATCTCCTCTTAGTTTCTATCTGAGCACTCTACAAATCAAGGATTGCATAATCAAAATCTGAATCAGAGACCGAATAGGCTAGTGCAGGTTCTGATCCAATCTAGATTAGATCAGCTGATTCTAGGGAATAAAATAGATTTGGAATCAGCCTGAATCAGTTCTTCAAAAATTAGAATAAGAAAAAATTAAAACATAAAAAACATGGCACATGGATTTCATATTGGATTCCAATTCATCGTGTTTAGTTTGGGTTTGTTTTTTAACAGAATTAGACATATCTATCGTAGTTAATGTTTGAATTAATATTGATACAAATAATCAAAAGATGTTTTGTTAATAATATATTTTTTGAAATTTGCACTATAAAAAAAATATATTATATGGTACAACTATATCAATTTAATAATGATACTTTATCTTTTAAAAATATCAATATACAAATTGGATTTCACATTGGATTTTTAGATTTCCACATTTTTTGTTTCTAGGTTTTCTCATCTTTGAAAAGTTAGTTTGCCCATTCATTTACCATTCTCTCCTTTCATACCCTTTATGGAAAACCTTATACTTAATAAAATTGTATTACGACTATAGCTCAATGTGTAATCTAAATATCCTCAATCTTAAATACATAACTTACTATTTATGCTTGATCCTACTATATGATGTAGATAGTAAAGAGTAATGGTGTTGGTTTAGTGTCTAAACTTTTTATTTTATCAGGTTCTAAAATTTTAAAACAAAAATATGACATTAAGCTGGAAATTTTATGTCAAAACTTGAAACCTAGACAATCTGGAACATATTAAACTCTGTATCTAAAATCCTCAAACAAAATCAAATGGTTCTCAAATTTGAAGTTTGAAACTTTAAGTTTTAAAGATGTCAAATCTGAAATTTGCTAATCTGAAAAACCCATGTCAAAACTTAAACCTTAAGACAATTTAAAACATATTAAACACCATATCTAAAATCCTCAAACAAAGCAAAGGTTTTCAAATCAAACAACCAGATGTAAATCAAGAATTTAAATCTGGAACCAAAATCTCAAGAATCAATCTAAAATACTTTGAATCAAAAGAGCTAGACCAACCTTTAAATCTGAAACTTCAATCTTTGTCCAAACAAATTCACTTTGACATCTAAGTCACACAAAGGGTCAATGAAGACAAAAGTTGATAACAATGAAATTAGTTGATTGATGCACCAACAATGTTAACTAGTAACTTTTTAAAAAATTTAATCATCATAGGACTACTACTCTCAACAAAGTAAATCCATATAGTACCATTTATTTCTATAGAAATCAACCTACCATCAACATAGTAACTAAAACACAAAGTCTACTTTCCAGTGGCACCAATGTCATCCAATTTGAAAGTCAAGTTTAAAAATTCCTTGAAATTGGGAAGCCTCAGCATCATAAAAAATAAAAATCAAATCAATCAAAGCTCAAAACACTCATTACTAATTTATGAAAATTCAAACATTTTCCAAAAAGAATGAAATCATAAGTTCAAAAGACAAACATTTTAGATTTGATTTTTTAACCTATTTATAACTCTTTTGGTGGGCAACTTGATGATTTCTATAAGACATGGCCACAATAGGACAAAAAAAGTTTATTTATCAACTATAATAGAATAACATAAACATACCAAGACTTGTACATAAAAGATAGCATATTCATAGATGCACATTGCTAAGAAACCATGTGCCAGCCAATGATCAGTACATATTTAAGGACATGCATGCATAGGCATTTAAGTTTTAAAGCTGTCAAATCTGAAATTTGCTAATATAGAAATTTCATGTCAAAACTTAAAAAGTAGACAATTTAAAACCTATTGAACTCCATATCTAAAATCCTCAAACAAATCAAATATTTTTCAAATCAAACTACCAAATGTAAATAAGGAATTTAAATCTGAAACCAAAATCTCAAGAATCAATTTAAAATGCTTTGAATCAAAAGAGCCAGACCAACCTTTAAATCTGAAAATTCAATCTCTATCCAAACAAATTCACTTTAACACATGAGTCACACAAATGGTCAATGAAGACAAAAGTTAATAACAATGAAATCAGTTGATTGATGCACTAACAATGTAATTAGTAACTTTTTTAAAAAAATTAATCATCATAGGACTACTACTCTCAGCAAAGTAAATCCTTATAGTACCATTTATTTCTATAGAAATCAACCTACCATCAACATAGTAATGTGGGAACCTCGGGAATCATTTTGATCTTATAAAAGATTTTTTGTTTTTGTATGTTTTGAAATATCGGCATCCGAATTTTCTAGTAAAGTAGGTGATAGACCATAAAAATACTAGATAGTCCGGGTGATATTAAAAGAGTATAGAACCGAGGTTCGGGTTCTGTGAAAATATTTTTGACCTCTCTCCATCGGATGGTGCAAATATCCAATGTTCATTTACATCGAGCAAATACTCGAACACCCTTGATTAACTGCCATAGCGATCTTGTTTGACGAGAGCGTGCACATCCACAACGTGTAAAGAACACAAAGGGCCCCGGCCTTTCAGGCCCGATGAGATGCAAACAAATTTGATTAGATTTTGTTTGAAGTTGTTTTATGTTTATAAATTGATTTTGATGTGGTTTGAAATGTTGATTTTAGATTTCCATTTGACTTGGATTTGAATGTTAATTGTTTTGAGTTTGTTTGAATTGTTTGGTTTGTTTTACTTCAATTGGTTGAAGTTTATTTTATTTTTTATTTGAACTTGATATTTTAGATGTGTTTATCAATTTTGACTTGTTTAAGTTTAATTGACATGTGTTGAGTCATTTTCATGTGATTTTCTCATGTCGGTTGGTGTTTTCATACCAATTCGGGTGTGTTCGGTATGTTTTAGATGTTTTGAAGTTTGGTTCAAATTGATTAAACTTGAACTTCAGATTGTTAATGATCTGAATGTGACATATTTTAAGATGAATTTCAGATGCATTAATGCTTTCTTTTTGTGTTCTTTTCAATTGGTTGTGAATTATTTGATTTGCACTTGTTTAGGAAATTGAATTCCAAAGGATTAAGTGCATTGAATCAATTTTTCCAGATTGTATTAAATCTGATTTTTGTTGAATGTTAAAGATTTAAAGATCTATTTTAAGCATGTTTTAAGGTTGGTTTGAATGTATTTTCAGATTTAATTAAGTTAACTTCGGATTTGAATAACTCTTGCTCGGTTTGCATCACATCTAGTCTGTCATGCTAGTGTCGATGCCCAGTCACATGTAATCAGCTCGGCACTTGAAATGTTCATGTTCAAAGTATTCCACGTCATTGTACATCAGATGTGGAAGTTCATATGCCATGTTCAATGCTGTCAATGGTGCAAATATGTGAATGTCCTTCCCTTGGTGTAAAATCCACTTGATTGTGAGAATTTTGGCAGCATGCCACCTTATTTTCCAATCGGTGTGAAATTTTACCCGTCCTACAAGGCATAGTCATTTGACTTTCCAAGTAGTGGGAAGGGTCCGTCTGCAGTGCGAAGCGTGTCCCATGCCTACGCCCGGGTCAGTGTTCCGGTGCATGCCAGATGAGCCACCCAATAGAGCGCCCAGTTGTGGACTAACTCCTTATTTAATTTTGGCATTTTGCCTTCAGATTTAATTAAGGTTTATTTTAAGTGTCCAAGGCCCAATGGGCCAGCTTCATCAGCACAATGGGCTAGTCTTCATGCTGTGTCGGCCCGGTTGGCCCAATCTTGAGCTTCATGGGCCCTGGCGGCCTGCTTTGAGCTTCATGACCCAATGGGCCTGCTTTGCACCTCCATGGCCCGGTTGGCCTGATTTGCACTCCATTTTTGCACCTTGAAATCTTGCTATAGCAGCGGGGTAGGTGAACCTCAGAGGGGCTGGAATGGGTTGGCTAAGGTGCTGTTTAGGTGGGCTTTTGGTAGGACTGCACAAGGGGCAGGTTTAGGTGTGAACTAGGATGGTTTAGGAATGCACAAAGGGCATTTTGATATGTAGAAATCAAGGCCACTCGGCTTAACTCTTGGCCCGTCCAGCGGATTCCAAGAGGCCCGGGCTGTCACCCCTCCTTCCACACATCAAAGAGGGTGTTTGGTTTGTTTGGGGGTGTTGTAGGAGCTGTATTGGGTGTGTTGCACATAGGGCAAACTAGGTGACCATCAAAGGGGCCTGACATGGGTGCTCACAAGGGGGGCAGAACTTGGGCCAGCAAGGGGGCCTGTTTTGCATATCATTCGGGGCCTGATTGGGGGAGGCAGGAGGTGCATGTCCAAGTGACCATCAGTGGGGTCAAACCAAGCATGATAGTGGAAGGTTTAGGGGCTGAAATGGAGGGCCAAAAGGGTGCACAAAGGGGCTAGTTCAGAGGCCTGTTTTAAAGGACAGCAAGGGGCTATTTTTGTGATGGCCAAATAGAGGGTACCCTTGGGGCTAAAGGATGGCTTTCTGTAGACCAACTTGGAGGGCACTCAAAGGGGCTGAACGGGCATTACTCAGAGGGTATGCCACCATAGAGAGGGGTAGAGAAGAGAAGAAGAAGAGTAGAATTAAAGGACTACATCGGAGCACGCTTCTCCTACTCACCGGTTTTTTCTTCTCTCATACACTACAGGTGGTGTTGAAGATGATGGGCTGAAGGTGCCACCAAACCTTTATTCTCTTGTTGTTGGATGAGAAAAGGTTTTTCTCCTTGCTGATGTTGATGGATGGAGCAAAGGGATGAAGAGAGCTTGCTGCACTTGCTGAAGTTGGCACACCAATCAGGTGGGCTGGTTGCACCTGCTGCTGGCGCACCTGTTGGAGGAAGCCTCTTTCTTCTTCTTCTTCTTCACTTGGCACACCAAAAATGGGTAGTAGAGCTTCCTGACTTGATGCTGAAGACATCCAAGCAAGGTGAGGAAGGCTTGGAGCAGGGTAGAGGGCACACCAAAGAGAAGAATGGGCTGGAGCAGAGCTGGTGCACAGGTGGGCTAAGCTAGCTTCGACCAAGGCCAGATGGGGGGCCTTTTTATAGAGGATTGGAGACCCATATGAAGCTTAGGATGAGGCTGAGAGGTTGAGAGTCCTAATTACCAAAGATTTCTATTTTTACTAGACTTTGAATTGGGCTAGACATCTAACCAAGGTGTGGTGTATGTAAGATGCAATATGGTGCACCAGCTCCTACCTTTTAGGTGAGTATGCGCACATGGTAGGTGGAAATGGGTTGAAGTTCGACCAAAGCATGCCCATCTGATGGTTAAGATAAGCCTTGGATGATAAGGCTCAGATGAGATGAGGATAAATCAAGGGAGTGGTTGAGGGTGGTAAGGATAAGCCATGGGAGGTTGAGGTGGTTGAGGATGAGAAGCTGGCGCACCTGCCCCTACATTGTAGGGTGTTGGCGCACCTAATCCTATATTTCAGGGTATTGAACATTCAATGAAGGTGTGAAAGAGCTGGGTTTGGCCAGATGCAGCTTGGGTTAGCCCAATTTGAGTTAATTTTAACCTGGGTTTGATCGAAGTGCTCCCTATCCGACGGATACATTAAATCCTGACCGAAATCAATTAAATACACCTTGAATTAATCCCAAAAAATATGGAATGAGATATGATGACCATTGATCATGTTATCTACCAAGATGTGTGACTGAGATCTCCTGAATTGCTCTGGATCTCTGATTTTACCGATTTCTCTGATCGGGGCGATCTCGGCCGTCGATAATGCAAAAAACTATAATTGAGTGCAATTACCTTCTCTCATTAGCCAAATTTAATTTTCATGCATCAATATTCATGAGATCAAAGTTTTGGGTCATGAAAATTGAAATTTTTAGCCCATGGGTCGATCCGGAGCTGATCGGACCATTATGCCCCTGGTGCAACGACATACGGCTTTCCGTCCAGATTTGCTCTTTCTTGCATATCTCTTCATCCGAGGGTCGGATTTTCAATCCGTTTCGAGCATTGCCTAGCTCTATCCAACCTTGATAATGTGGTGAAGTTGGAATTCCATGTTAGAGTCACAATTTGTCCCAAAGTGTTGGGGGCCAAATGGTCATTTTGGCCTTGCGGTGTCCGTTTTCCATGTTTTGGGCACCGTTGCGAAGCTCTCAACCGGGGCTATGCAATGAGCTCATTATATTGGCCATTTGTGGCATGTAAAGCCATGCCAAGGCATTTCCAGAGCCTGTTTGCATCATCTATTCTTGAATTTTTTGAATCTGGGTCAGATTTTCCGCACCGGCTTCAGCATTGCTGAAATTTGTATCAAGCAAGCTAAGCGGAAAAATTTGATGCCAACAAGTAACTGAAACACAAAGTCTACTTTCCAGTAGCACCAATGTCATCTAATTGAAAGTCAAGTTTAAAAATCCCCCAAAATTAGGAAGTCTCAACATTTTAAAAAATAAAAGCTAAATCAATCATAGTTCAAAATAATCAAATTCATGAAAAGTCAAACCTTCTCTAAAAAGAATGGAATCATAAGTTCAAGAGACCAAATTTTTAGGTTTGATTTTTTAACCTATTTATAATCTTTTGAGAGGGCAAATTGACAATTTCTATAAGACATGGCAACAATAGGACAAAAAAGTTTATTTATCAACTACAATGGAATAACATAAACATATAGAGACTTGTACATAAAAGCCATCATATTCATAGATGCACATTGCTAAGAAACCTTGTGCTAGTCAAAGAACAGTACACATTGAAGGACATACATGCATAGGTGTTGCACTATTAAAGTATAGTGTGGAGAAACAAAACAAAGTATTCGCACAAACATATGAATATTGCATAGTGCATAGCTAGCAATACGTGTTTCAAACATTTCTAAGTTGCAAATAGTACGATTGCCCTTCATGATAAGTTTTCAAACTGTCTTTCAGATAATACAGAAATGGATAGCACCAATTGCTATTAAGCGTATGTCTAACCATGAAAGTACTTATGAAGAAAGAAGAATATTGAAGTTTAAAATATAGGATCTAACAGGTAGACTAAAACCAACCTACCAGGAATTATTCTATGAAATCCATATGATAAAGGGGGAAGACATTAATAATAGAAGTAGAAATGGCTGGATAATATTAAACAACATTTTGACAAAAAACATTGTAAATAACACCTCCACACTCAGTGCACTAGTGTAGGTGGCAGTGGCCACAAGACTTTCAAATGGAGGATGATCAGTTTGTCTCCAAAAGACGTCAAAGGAAATCCAAGGAGGTGGAAGGTGGGCAACAATGTTGGAGGTAGAAGACATCCGGCTCCGGAAGAGAGGTGAGGACAAGTTCAGGGTACGTAATGGCAGTGGCATCATGTTAAAAGGGGAAGATATAGATCAATGTCATGCAGCCTTGTTCCTTGGGAAAAAAGAAGTCTACATCATTATGCAAGGAGGAGGTTTCGGGATGGAGAAGGAAATGGAGAAAGGGCAAGGAGGTGTAGGGTGGAGGCCAAGGGTGGAGGCAATTGATGTGCCGACAAATCCATCAGGTGACCTAGTGCATCCATTGGGTGAGGGGGTGGCCAAGAGCGGAAGCTTGGGAGCCTGGAGGTGTTGCGAGGTGAAGGACGTGCCAATTTAGAGGAAAGGTATCCGGAGGCATTGTAGGGTGAAGGACACTACCGTAATGGAAAGATCGGCAATATCTAGATAAAAAAAGACCAGGAACAGAAGACAAAAAAACCCACTCGCCCTTCTGTATCCTAAGTAAGATTTAGAACTTTTATGTATTAGCCTTTATAGTCAGTTATATTTTTAAATATGTTTTTAAAATTAAAAATCTTAGTAAGTCCTTGAAATATATTATTGCAAAAAAATATTTTCACTGTGTAAATATTCTTAAAATAATAGTAGTTAAATTGTTTTAAAATTTTATCACAATTTTTTTTCTTGTAATATTTTTAATCTATTGAAATCGACATTTTCATGTCTTGGATGAAGGTTTATTTTTTTAAAAAAACCACACAACTTTAATGATTTTAAATTTTATAAAAGTATATTAAAATATATAAATAATTATGGGAAATTATATTTAAAATATTTATAAATTAAAAGAAGCCATAAAAAGTTTTATATATTAAACTATCAAAAAGTTTTTTAATATGTAAACAAGAACATAAAATCAACTTTGTCAAACTTAAATATCTAAAAAATATGATTTTTTTTGGTTAATCATATGCTAAAAATAGTTTGAATTTTTTTAAAAAAAAAACTTGAAATCTTGTTTACATGTAATCAAAGAAAACATTTTAAGGTGTACCAAACAATAATTGATGTGTATTCTTTTTTTCTTTGAAAACTTAATTCAATGTAAATTGTTTTCACTATTTTTCTTTTTGCTCTTAACCAAAGGGACCCTTGGGTTATCAACCAAGCATCGAAATAGCACTAAAAAATATACAACACATCAAGATTGTCACACCCTGAATTTTTTAATATACGCAGTGGAATATAATCTAGTAATATAATCGAGGAAGTAACCCCTTAACTGCATCGATTTGGGAAAAATTTAAAAGTATATTAGGTCCCGTTCATAATTCAAATGATTCTACCAAAAATAAATCATATAATGATATAATTTAGACAATTCATATACCAGTTTAAACAAACATATTGATCTTTCTATAAACTCCTCAAAGCCAAAACCACTTCACTTTTGTTGTGTTAATCCTAATTACCTGAAAATATTAAATATTGGGAAGGAGTGAGTCACACTTGACTTAGTAGGACTTATACCTGAACTTTCTTATTATATAATCAAAACCTAAATGATAACAATAGATATATATATATGTCTAAACAAATATATTGATCTTTCTATAAACTCTTTGAAATCCAAACCACTGTGTTTCTGTTGTGCTGGTCCTGATTACTTGAAAATATTAAAGATCGGGAAGGAGTGAGTCACACTTAACTTAATAGAGCTTATACCAGAACTTTTCTATTATACTATAGATAATAAATCTCACAAGTCAAATTATAAGATATATATACTAAAGCTATTTATCAAAATCAATTAATTAAATAGGGTACTTTCCAGTCACTTAACAAATTGACCCAATTATAGATGCACCCAACCTAACTATAACTTATCCAAATTAAATATACCCTACATGTTCTTGTCACCTGTACCTAACATGGAATGAAGTAAATGTGTTTTGCATTGACATGCCCTAATCTCTAATTTATTTGTCTGAGTAGATTATATGCTTCACTTAGACATTACAGCTATGTCATAGAACTCATACCAAATCTAAATATATATAGGAAATACCATATAGTAAGTTAAATTCCATAGTACACCTAGGCACAGGCATACTCAGGATAAATCACGATATCCAGATGCTCTGGATTAATCTAATTCTCTACTACTCACGGGCCACTAACATAGTCTGATGAAATGCAATTATCACATAATACAATACATTGCATAAACCACATTTCACAAAATAAAAACATGCTTTACTTATACATTCATCAACTTACTATTACATATATGCAACTTACTAAATCAGATATGCAAATGTACCAAGTCATGCACACAATTCAAACATACTCAAATTCATGCAATTGACCCAATTAAGATGCTATGCATTACAGACAAATATGCTAAACTTGATTTAACCACAATCTAATAATTATTAACAAGATGATGCATGTGTTCTAAAGTCATGTAATCTACCATAGCATGGCATGCAATGCAATTATTAATATTAATTAATTATATGCCACAATTATTAATATAATATAAATTCCCACATAATTAACCCTAAATGAATTAGGATCATTCCTAATTAAAAATCTGAATATAGATACAATTATTTCATAAATTTTGTTATATGTAGTCTACCTAATAATCACAATGCATCTAATATAATGGTTACTAAGCATGATTAATAAAAATTCTACCTCAACAAAACAAAATTATCATACAAACGAAAAAGAAGTACTAGCAACAAAAAAAAGAATAAAAAAATTTGCCTATTTCCTATTATCAAAGAAATTTTTGTTAAGAACAAATAATACACAAGTAAAAACTTTTATAAAAAGTAACTATGCAACATTACCAGAAAATAAATGAATCCTCATATGGCAATGAATAGCAATGACTCATGAAGAAGTTACTAAGAAGATAGAGAGACTTCTCAAAGAGAAAGATAGAGCACTAGTTGAGAAAATAGAGTTGCAGAGAGAAGTAGAAACATTAGAAAATGTAGTACTGTTAAAAATTGGAGTTAAAAATAGTGTTTAGAGTGACATGGACATGCTAGTCTTAGAAGTTTAAAGGAGAAAATAAGTATTCTTATCCAATGTAAGAATAAGGTTGTTAAAGCTGATAAGAGTTTAGTTCCTACCAAGGAATAAAACAAAGAAGCATTGGCTTCAAAGATTAATGAGGTTAAGCCCTCAACAATACACGAAGTTCAAACTTTGAAAGTGTAAGAAATCAATACATATCAGCGAAAAAGTTTTTGATTCCTTAAAACCATAGTCTTTGCCTTGGTCGATGCCGAATGAGTAAAATCAAGAACCGAATATGAAGTCGAACGAGAGTACCTTAGGGAAATTTCCAAAATCTCTCACCAATGATGAAGAGAGGACGTTCATCCTTGCTAAAAACTATTCAAGTAGACGGTCTCTAGCATTATCCACATGATCTGCCTCAATAGACGAGTTCTCTTTTCCTTTGGATCTCTAGAAACCTTCAAATTCCAAACTTGACCATGGGAGATCACCTTTAGAAAAAGAGAGGAGGAAGAGAGGCTGCTTGGGTCGTGCTTCAGCCCTATGGCTTATTTGGGTTTGGCTTCATAAACCGTTTATTTATGGAAGTTGAAATTTTTCACAAAAACCTTGAACTTCTATAAAATTATCCCCATGCCCTCATTTTATTGTGTGACCCACTAGACCTTATAGTTAATTTAGTTCAAGTTTTAATTAATTTAAAAGAATATTTTTTTAAAATTATTTTTAATTAATATTCGATAATAGTTCTTACGACTTTTCGATCATGAAGGGTACAAGGCACACCCTATGATCTCAAGTAAATTTGGGGAGTTAAATAACATCTATTGAGACTTTCCATCATCAATTACCACATGAATTTAAATCCTCATTCATACAATGTCCCGATTGGTTAAGGGTTCGACACTGACTATCAACCTTTAAATAATCCGACTCTTAAGATCCTATACTCAAGTTCGGATCAATTAGAAAACTCCTTTTCAATTATCCTAAGTACCTTGGCTAAAGACTTAGAGTACTATTTTCATATGACATTCTCTCTCTCCTATCGAGAGTGAACAATCCCTTGTTATCCACTTAATTGTCTCCACCAGATTTTTCTTACACCCAATACATTAACTATATTAGACCATCAACCCATAAGTCAATAATCAAAGTACAAGATATATCTGGTAAGACATATTTGGCAACTCAAGTCAAATATCCAATCGTGCTATTGACATGTAAGAATAACATGATAGACAGTTCAGTAAGATACCAATCAGGTTTTTCTAAATTGGTTAGTTCAGTGAACTCATTCTACTAATGAGCACCTTTATGTGTAGCTTAATGTCTCCACACTAATGACCAATGAGATCGGTCATTCTCATCATATGAGAAGACATCACACATACTAGTCTATCAGAATCATTGATGTCTCATCTCAAAGTTCCTATGACTAGGAATATTTATATTACATATCTTTAGATGATAAATCTCATTATCATGATCTCATCATGATTTAATCATCATTACATGTGATCAAGGACTCCATTACGATATACATATCTAATAAGAGCTAGTAATAAAAATTTACCTAATTAATTGAATGAGATATTCTTAGAAATGTCGAATCATATCATATATGATTGGCTTATATATCATATATTTCTATCAATCTCCCACTTACAGTAAAGCCAATCACTCATCTAGCTGATTTTTATCAAAAGTGAAGTTCAAACACTCTTTAAGTAAATGTTTCAGTAAATAAATGTGTAATGTTATTAACTGAAAATATTTTATCTTAATTATATCTTTATAAGTTATATTCTATCTGATTCTATGATATTACCATAAAAGTTTTAAATTTTTGATAAGACTTTGACTATATCTCATTATTATTTTTTAAATAATGGTACACTTTCATAGAAAGTTTGGACAATCGTACATTTATATGAATATTTTCATCTATAATGCTTCTATAATTTTTACCACCAAGACTAGATGTTGGAGTAATAACTAATAAGTCAAGATATATGATTTCAACAAGCCAAGAGATGGAAATATTATCTTTGGTTAAAGGTTGTTCTAGTTTGCTTACCATAATCACAAGCCTCACATACTTAGATTCACAGTGAAGGGCTATATAGGTAGTCAAATCACCAATCACACCTAGATAACTTATGCATAACACTAAAGCTTGCATGGAACCCACCACTAGACTAATATCACTGATAGAAATGTATGCCGTACAAGCCAATCATATATGATATGATTCGACATTTCTTGAAATATCTCATTCAATTAATCAGGCAAATCTTCTTTATAAGCTCTTATTAGATGCTAATATCATAATGAAGTCCTTGATCAAATACAATGATAATTAAATCATGATGAGATCATGATAATGAGATTGATCATCTAGAGGTATTTGATCCAAATGTTCCTAGTCATAGGATACTTGAGACGGGACATCAAGAATCCGGATAGACTAGTGTATGTGATGTCTTCTCATGTGATGAGGACGACCGATCTCATTGGTCATTAGTGTGGAGACACTAAGATAATCATACAGGTGCTCATTAGTTGAATGAGTTCACTGAACTGACCGAATTAGAAACCCTGAATGGTATCTTACCGAACTGTCTATCAGGGTTTTCTATCATCACGGTTGCATGGTTGGACATTTGACCTGAGTCGCCAAAGATACCTTGTTGGGTGGAACTTGTGCTTTGACCATTGACTTATGGATCACAATTTAGATGGTTCAGTATAGCAATGGATCGAGTACAAGGAAAATCCGATGGAGGCAATTGAGCGGACAACAAGGGATCGTCCACTCTCGGTAAGTGAGAGTGAATGTCCTATGGGATAGTACTCTAAATCCCTAGCCAGGGTAGATAGGATAATTGGAAAATGAGTTTTCCAATTGATCCAATTCCAAGTACATGATCCTATAGAGTCGGTACACTAAGGAGTTGACAGTCGATGCCGTACTCTTTTCCGACCGGGACATTGGATGGATGAGGGTTTATATCCATGTGGTAACTGATGATGGAAAGGCTCAATGGAGATGAAATTATCCCCATAGCTATTTGGGATCATAGGATGTGGCTTGTACCCTTCATGATCGGTAGGCCGATTAATATGTTATCGGATAACAGATTTAATTAGATTAAATAGAATTGTTCTATTTTATTTAGGCCTCAACCAAATAGGCTATTGGGCCTAGTGGGTCACACACAAAAGGACTTATCCACAAGTACAGGGGCAAGGGCGTTATTTATGGAGATTTTGGGTTTTTATGAAAAATTCCATAATTCTCTATAAATACTAATGGTTTCAGCCAAACCCCATCAAGCCAAGGGTAAAATCCACGTCCCAAGCCTCCTCCCTACCTCCTCCTCTCTCAAGAAGGTGTCTATGGTCGATGAAGCTCCGTTCAGGAAAAGTTCTCGAGGCCGGCGCGAAGGGAGAACCTGTTGTGGATGAAGTTCGTGTGGATACTGCTGGAGACCGGATGCTTGAACGGTTTGTAGAGCTTAAGAAGCTCATCTCCTTCCTCTCCATGGGATTATATGAATCCCTATCAGGTATATTCGAACCCGATTTGATCGGTTTTCGGTTTTCTTCGCTCGGTTCTGATTGAGACGGATTCTAAAGGGACCCATAGGAATCGTCGCTTCCGCTGCACCAAACTTTTATGGACGATTCCTTACAATCACTACATGATATTTTGTCCAAGTTTGATTGGGAAAATGTTATTTTCTCGATGGCCAATAACCTAAGTTCATTAATTCTTTTAT
Source organism: Cryptocoryne crispatula var. balansae (assembly GCA_036172225.1). NCBI lineage: Eukaryota > Viridiplantae > Streptophyta > Magnoliopsida > Alismatales > Araceae > Cryptocoryne > Cryptocoryne crispatula. Next base: position 16,229,680 of record CM069924.1, read on the forward strand.
TAAAGATTTCACAATGTGAATTCTCGAATATCATTATATATCTCATATGGCATAATTGGCTGACGCATAGTAATTTGTGCTTTAAACATTTGACAAGAAGTGCATGCTCAATAGAGTTTGAGTGAATTTTATCTATTTTACCTATCTTGTTGATTTGTCATTTTCTTCAAAAGAAACCATATAGCCATCTTTTTTTAAGGATTGAGAAATGTTCTTTCCGACCCGCAGTGTCTCAAGCATCAACTATCGAAGTGCCATTTGTTTTGCTTTTATTCCCTACCATCCTACATATAAAAACATTCTCAGTTCGAGGGTGGTTCGATACCCCCACACTATCTTGGATCTGATTTCAAAGAACAACTTTTCTTATCGAGATAGACTTGATATTTTAGAAGTTTCCTTTTCCATTTACAACTAGTACTATGGTGTCCCTTCTGGCCACAAATAGGGTTGTTAATGGTTACTAATTATCCAATTATCCGACCTGTTCGTTAGTTAATGAATAGTTAATGGATAGTTTAAATTTTTTGAATAAGCTATCCGTGTTCGTTTATCGATTAACCGTTATCTTAGTGGATGCGGTCATGGATACATCATAAACCGAACCCAAAAACTGTTATCCGTATTCGTTAATTAATACATAATACAATAACTCACCATCTATGACATCTAAGCATATATATGTCCCATCTAGAAAATCTTATTGTTCTTAATTCTCTGGTTCACCCTCCTCTCCGAGACCTCAACATTGGACAAGCCTTGCCCTGACGTTCGACAGCGATATCTTCTTCCTCTTCCGCTTCCTAACGATGCAGTCTACATACACAACAATGGATTCTTCCCCTCCCGCCGAATTTGACATCTTGAGAGAATTGCCATACTGGAGAAACTCATTGACTGTGTGATCAGCCGAATGGTCGATGATGACACAAAATAGAAATAAATACTACAGTTCCACTAAAAGATATTTCACTTTTGCTGCGATCAACTATCTCATATTTTATGTTGGACATGTACTATTTTGAATATGTAACTAAGATTTTTTTTCTATCTCATGTTTTATGTTGTGCATCTAATTATTTACTACAGACTCAAAAATCATTTTTACTATAAACTTGTAAATCATTTTTTTGTATATCATGTTTTGTGTTAAATATATAATTAAGAATTTTCTTCTAGTACATTGCTATAAATAGATGTTTTTGATTGTAATATATATTTTTTATGTGTTTCCATTAGTAAAATTATCTTTCTTTTTTATTTTGCTGGATTGTATCATACATATGTTATCTCTTTATATATTCGATAACCATCCGTTATCCGACCATAAACCGTTTTTAAGTGGATAGAATAATACGGTTCGCAGATACACCGATACCGATAGTCAACGAACAACAAGTGGATACACTTTTTTCTTATAAGATACGAATACGAATACGGATAATACTATTATTGGACCTGTATCTGACCCGTTGGCATCCCTAGTCACAAAAAATACATGTTGTAAATGGAGCAATGAATTTTTCAAATGCTAGCTATAAACGGTAGTTGTACAACTATATATGATATCTTCGTAACATCTATAAATTAAAATAAAAATATTTTCACTGCCTCCTCCACCCCCTCCTTCCCTCCCCCAACCGCCTTTCTCTCTCCCTCACGCTCCCGCGCGTCAACCGCTTGCGCGCTGCATGCGTGTGCATCGCCATCGTTGCCGTCCGCGAGCCCCGCACACAGTCTTGTGCACCACCCACGCACCCGCATGCATCTCCGCCTCCCGCCTTGTCGCCCCCATGCCGTCCACATGCTCACCGCCTCTCTCTCTCTCTCTCTCTCTCTCTCTCTCCACCTTGTTGCCGTCACCTGCGCTCGTCCGACTGCCCCCAAGTTCTCCAGCAAGACAGTTCATGCAAAATCGATAAATTAAATCGAATCGGTTCGATTTAATGAGTTATTCATTCAATTTTTTGAATTGAATCGAATCGATAATTTTTTATCGATTTGATTCGATTCGACACCTCTTCAAACCAAATCGAACCAATAAACTGGTTAACTTAATTTGACCAACTTTATTTACATATTATATTATATTTAAATATATATTATATCAATTTTAAATATATATTATTTTAAATTTAAGTTAATTTGTATAAAGATATAATTATATATTATAAATAAAGTACTTGTTTTAATTTAATTTTAAATAATTATTATAATATAGATTTTATTTTATTTTTATTATTTATTTATTTAAATATACATTAAATTGATGAATCGAATCAAATTGAACCAAATCGAATGGAATCGAATCACAATTAATTCAAAAACTCTGAACCGATTATGATTAGATTTAATTTCTCTTATAAATTCGATTTAAATTTAAGTTAATTTGTATAAAGATATAATTATATATTATAAATAAAGTACTTGTCTTTATATTAATTTTAAATAATTATTATAATATAGATTTTATTTTATTTTTATTATTTATTTATTTAAATATACATTAAATTGATGAATCGAATCAAATTGAACCAAATCGAATGGAATCGAATCACAATTAATTCAAAAACTCTGAACCGATTATAATTAGATTTAATTTCTCTTATAAATTCGATTTCAATTAAAAAAACTATTAAATTGAATTGAGCCAATCCGTTTACACCCAACACCCTACTTCCTTGCTCCGGCGCCTGCTTGGTAGGGGTGAGCATGGTTCGGTTTGGTCCAATTTAGGCCATTTTTTTCCCAAACCGAACCAAACTGATTCAACTCCTCAAACCGAACTAAACCAAACTATTTCAATTCGGTTTGGTTCGGTTTGGTTCGGTTTAAATTGAAAAGAAATAAAAATATTTTAATTAATTATTTTTTACATATATATAATAGTTTTTAAGTTAAAACCAATCAAAATAAATATTATTTTATTATAAAAATTATAAAAATCTTATTTTTAATAATATTATAATAATTTTTATATAATTTTTTAATTAAATCTATTTAAACGGTTTGGTTTGGTTTAAATCAGTTTGGAGGACTTTCAAACTGAACTAAACCAAACATGATTCAAACCGAACCAAGCCAAACAGGCTAGTTCTATTTGGTTTTTCGATTTAAACCGTTTAATGCTCACCCCTACTGCTTGGACACCCGCCGCGCACGCCCGTGCGTCCACAGCCGCGGCCGCGCCTCCTTCCTCGCGCACAGCTCAGCCATGCCGCAGTCGCCTTCCGTCGTCTCCGTCTCGACCAGCTGCCTTCTACCACTGCACCTGCGCCGCCATCGTCGTCGTCGTCGTCGCCATCTGCCATGTTGGCAGCGGACAGCCCCCACCTCGTCCCATTCGGCCATGCTTCCAGCCACCTGCCGGCATGGCGACGAGGACCGCCGCTTGTCCGTTGGTAGGGGTGCAAACGAGCCGAGCCGAGCCGAGCCGGGTAGTATGGTGTTCAAGCTCGGCTCATTTATTTTACACGAGTTCGAGTTCGAGCTCGAGTTTTAGCGGGTATGTGAAACTCTTGTTCAAGCTTGGTTCGTTTATTAATCGAGCCGAGTCGAGCTCGAACTCGAGTAGTAATTAGACTAAATTTCAATTCATATTCAAACTTAAGTTATATACAAACTCCTTTATAAACCCAAAATCAATGAAAAGTCATTTGTAAAATTTTAGATTTAACTCATTTATGAAACTCAATCTAAGTTTAAACTTAAATTTTGAATTATTTAATATATTTAAATGACAATATATAAATATTAATACTTAAAAATTAATTTTTAAAAATAAATATATAACATAATATTTAATCGAGTTGCTCGCAAGCTTATCGAGCCGAGCAGGAGTCTGTTCAAGCTCGACTCGTTTAATGAGTCGAGCTTTATTTTTTGTTCAAACTTGTTCATTTAACATAATAAATAAATCGAGTCAAGTTTTTATCGAGATGAGTTTCGAACTACTTCTCCAGTGTATTAGTTCGTTTGCACCCTATCCGTTGGCCACGCGCCTTCGCACGTGTTGACTGGGCTGCGTGTGCCAGCCGTCTGCGTCAGCCCTGCAGGCTGCAGCGCACCCAGTCGCATCTGCAGCCGCGCCCAGCCAGTTGAATCGGCTGATGCAGCTTTTCAATTGACTCGTGAACATTTTCTCTCTCCGATCATCTATTCTATCCCTTTTTCAAATTTTCTTGAATAACACATTTTATTTATAAAATTAACACACTAATTTTCCAAAACTAGCACCCTTATGTCAGAGTCGATATTTAGAAACTTGATTTTCAGATAAAAATAATTTTCACTTTAATTGTCAAACAGATTTTAAAAAAAAGAAAAAATAAAATTGAACTGTAAGAGTCGACTTTGTTTTTTATTTTTTTACCCATAGTCAATTTTTATCATAATGTTTGAATTTGAAGGATTCGTTCCGTGCAATGAAATTGAAAAATATAAAATTTTAAGATTAGACTTCTGAATATCTTGATTTCAACTCTAAAAAATTAAAAATCGGAACAACGTTGGTTGTCCAATCTGAAAAGTAATTATAGAACCCGGCCAATTTTTCAGAGTAGTTTTCCGATTGGACAGTGAATGTTGCTCTGATTTATTAATTTTTTGAAGTCAAAATCAAGATATCCAAAAATCTAATCCTAAGATTTTAGATGTTCCAATTTCATTGCATAGAACATATCGTTCAAATTCAAACATTAGAATAGAAATTGACCAACTCTCCTGGTTCGACTTTATTTTTTACTTTTTTAATCTGTTTTAACCCACGTTTAAAGTGAAATTCGAATTTCTATTGTTCGACTTTCACTTTTTGTCCAAAAGTCAAGTTTCTAAACGTTGACTTTGACTAAACTGTGCTGATTTTGTAAAAAAAAATTTAACGTGTTAGTTTTATAAATATATAAATAAAATGTGTTATTTAAAAAAACTCCTTCTTTTTTCTTATTCTATCTTGAGATTTTTTATTTTTGACAACTTATTATAAGATTGATATTGTTTTAGTTTGTGGTTGCCGTTTCGTGTTCGTCATTCCGACGGCATTTGGACTTCTTCTAACCATCAACATCGTTGAGATAAGTTTTCTGGCTATCTTTATCACTCTGATAATTTAATTAATGTGTTTAAGTATGCTTATAGAATCATTAGCTAAAAAATTATGATTCTATATTAGTTGAATTTTAATTATGTACATGGGATTGGTTAGTGGATAATCATACATAGTTTAGTTAGATATTAATTATGTCATAAATGCTTAATTCTATTTATTCATAAGATATCAACAAATTTTTTATTTATTTTCATCAGTTCTTTTTTTAGGACTTCTCTCTAATAATTTTCAAAGACATCTATTTTTAGTATTAAATTTTTTTTTCTATTGGCATTTTTCTAATTTTGGTAGTTTCTTACATTCTTCTTTTATTATTTGAACTTGCTTACTTAAATATTTTGTTCATATGAATGGAGTATTATTCTTTAAGGAGTTTTTGTAATAAACTTTTTAATTTTAAATAATTTTCTATAAATACTTTTACATAATTTAAATATTTTAAAAAAAATAACTAATTTTTTCAATTAATTCATTCAAGAATTGATTTATCTTTTCAAACATATGAGATTGCATCTCAATATTTGTTAAATCCACTCTAAGTCTTAGAAATTCTATTTTTTTGCCTACCTTAGTTTTCTTTTAAGATAAGATTATTCATGTTTCTATACATTTTGTTGCAAATATTTTAAGATCTTTTTCATCTTATTTCCATGTATTAGAACATACTAGAATATCATCAAGACAGAATAAGAAATATGTCATGACCCGGATTTTTAACATGCACAGCGGAAGAAAATTCGGCGACGTAACGGGGAAGGATATCGGTTTGGAACCAAATAAGACTAAAATCACAATCAAGATTCATAATAACATCCATCTATGAGTACAACAAACTTATATCTAAACAAATTAAATACCAACATTGAACAAGTACTCCACTTGCTCCTCGGATTCCCAAAACACCACTACGCTTCTGATGCGCTAAACCTGCAATCCTGAAAATATTAACAACGAAAGGGGTGAGTCACCACAGACTCAGTAGAACTTACACCCGAACTACCCCACTATATTAGTGATTCTCTATTGATATTCAATATATTAAGCCTAAAAATCAGATTATAATACATATGATTTAAACTAATTATATATCTTCAATTAAGTTATTACATTGTCATTCTACTACCCCATATGATGACATGACTCTATATGCACTAAAACCAACACATCCTGCACATTAGGCTACTCTAGGTATGCTCATAACACACATACACCTGACATAAAACCAAAGACACAACTAGAACACTAATATCTATGCCAAAATGCACAACTAAACACCTGTCTGAGTAAATATCATGCTCCATTTGAATAATGTAGCCACATCACAAAACTAGCACCATATTTACCATATAGTAGGAAGTAACATATGGTAACTAAATCCCATAGTACCCCTATGCAGGGGAGTACTTAGGATAAACTGCGGTATCCGGGATCGAAGGATGCTCCGGATTCAACTAATCTTCGCTGCCCACGGGCCACTAACATAGTCTGGTGAAGTACATTTCCATCACAATGCAGCTCACTGCATTAGCCACATTTCACACAATGCAAGCATATAAATAACTCAGACAGTAACCATGAACTTGAAATTGGCAATCCAAACATGAAATACATAGATGAACACCCATGGTTCTATGCACCACATATTTGCATACCACACCACAATCTAGCATAAACCAGAACCATTCAATCTAAATGATGCATCTAAGTAGGATCATGCAAACTACAAATTAAACATATCAATCATATGCTTAGACAGAACTATCTATTACATAAAAGAAAATAAACTAAACTCTAACACCACTATGCCTAAACCTTACATCGGCTTTTTATCAAATCGGGATATACATGTTTAAGATTTACCGCGATGCAAACAATGCTAAACTAACTAGTTTCAACCAAAAAGACATATCTAACATGCTAACATGCATAATTGAATAATTATCCAACATGATGAATAATCATGGATATTGAACAATCTAAACATGTATGATTAAACAAATTAATCTAAACTTATCTAATCATGCTAATAAATCAAAAATAACCCACTAATTATATTCTATTGATCATGGTGGTCTAAGTATATTTTATGGTTTAATCAAATATCTAAGAGTGCTAAGAATAGTCGAGACGCCTACCTTAACGGCGATGACAAACGGCGCAAGGAATCGATCCAGGTGAAGAATATGCTGTCGTGGTCATGACGGTGATGCAAAACCGAATCGAACAATATCCAAGCAATCTGTTAGACTAAAGAGAATAACATAAAATAGAGGAAAAGAGAGAGGAGTTATCGGATTGGAGAGAGAATGAGAGGAGAGAGAGAGAGAGAGAGAGAGAGAGAGAGAGAGAGATGCCCGTGGAGGGGGGGAGGTTGAAGGGCGAGGGCGCACCGAGGCGCACGGGGCAGCACCGGCGCACGAGCACAGGACGACCGGGGGGGGCTGCTGGTGGCAATCGGCCGCGCGGGAAGGCGGCGGGGACACCGCGGGTGACATCGCCGAGAGGGCACGGTGGGCCGCGGGGTCGCGCTGACGCATGGGGTCAACGCGGCGGGGAGAGACGACGGCGCGAGACGGAGGCTGCGGGCTCGGCGCTGCTGCGGCCGTAGGCGACGGTGACCGAGGGGCCCAGACGACGGTTCAACGGAGCGTACGAGGGCAACCGATTGGCAGGCGGGAACGCACAGGCATGCGCGGGGCCAAGGCGGCGGGCGGCATGCAGACGGGGCCAACGGGCGCCGGCGACGCCGCAGGCGCATGTAGGGCGGCGGCGGTGGCTGCCACGGGCTGGCGGGAGGCGCGGCCGCGGGAGGTGGCAAGAGCGGCTGACGGGTGGCGACGACCGGGGGGTGCGACGGGGCTCGTCGGGCTGGTGGCAGACGGCGGGGTCAGCGGGTGAGGCCACGGGAGGCGGCGGCGACCAATGGAGGGGGGCGAGAGATGAGCGCAGCGGCACTGTCAACACGCACGGCGGCTGATGCAGCGGCGGAGGTGCGGCTGGACACTCGCGGGCGGTGGGACGGCGCGGCGGCAGCCGCGGCAAGGTGGTGGACCAGGGCGGTGGCAGCGGCTGGTTGGCCGGCGGACGTTCGGGCGGCGGCATGGGACGGAAACCGCATGCGCAGGAACCAGATGACGCGAAGGGGGGGCAAGGCTGTGGTGCGGCGATCAGCGGCGGCGGAAGACAGCCGATGTCTGGGTGGTGCGCGCGTACAGGAGAGAAGAGGAAGAAGAAAGAAGGAAGGCGGGCCGCGGGAGGGATTATACGTATATAAGGAGGGAGAGTTCGACCGGAGGGGGGGGAATAGTGGAAAGAGTGGGAGAGATAAGGAAAGGGAGGCAGTAGTTTCGGTAGGGGATCTGGAGAGATAGAAAAACAGGAAAGATTAAAGAGGAGAGCAGTATAATTAATATTATTAAGTTTTATAATAAATATAATAACTATTTTTTTTAATTAAATAAAATACCCTGGTCATTACAATCTACCCTCCTAACAAAAATTAAATTTTCGTCCTCGAAAATTCAACTGGACTCACCGAACAATTGCATCCTTCAATCAATCTGACTATTCTCTCTTCTTTTTATTCTACTAAGTATCTATCACTCTCCCTAAACACATCTATCTATCAAACTATCTATCTAACTATCCATCTAGATATCTATCTATCATCTATCTATCTAGTTATCTAACCAACCAACACATTAACTAACAATTCCTTCATCAATCTACCTATCAGTTATCTATCTATCTATCTACATATGTATCTATCATCAATCTATCCAAACATATCTACCTAATATCTATCCATCTAGCTCATTCTAATCTATCTAAAATACCCATCTAATATCAAACTTCAATGCCATCTAAAGATTCTCAATCTAATAGACAATCTAAATTACTTCCTAACTAAGATCTTAATCTTCCAATTGTCGATTCCATCCAATCCAAACCGATATCCAGAACTGCGGCATGTCAATATAGACATTCAGGCCGAGTTAATGCTCTGATACCAAGCTGTCACGACTCAGATTTTTAACAAGCACAGCGGAAAATAATACTGCAACGTAACGGGGAAGGATATCGGTTTGGAACCAAATAAGACTAAAATCACAATCAATATTCATAATAACATCCATCTATGAGTACAACAAACTTCTATCTAAACAAATTAAATACCAACATTGAACAATTACTCCACTAGCTCCTTGGATTCCCAAAACACTACTACGCTTCTACTGCGCTAAATCTGCAATCCTGAAAATATTAACAACGAAAGGGGTGAGTCACCACAAACTCAATAGGACTTACACCCGAACTACCCCACTATATTAGTGATTCTCCATTGATATTAAATATATTAAGCCTAAAAATCAGATTATAATACATATGATTTAAACTAATTATATATCTTCAATTAAGTTATTACAATGTCATTCTACTACCCCATATGATGACATGACTCTATATGCATTAAAACCAACACATCATGCACATTAAGCTACTCTAGGTATGCTCATAACACACATACACCTGACATAAAACCAAAGACACAACTAGAACACTAATATCTATGCCAAAATGCACAACTAAACACATGTCTGAGTAAATATCATTCTCCATTTGAATAATGTAGCCACATCACAAAACTAGCACCAGATTTACCATATAGTAGAAAGTAACATATAGTAACTAAATCCCATAGTACCCTAGGCAGTGGAGTACTTAGGATAAACTGCGGTATCCAGGATCGAAGGATGCTCCGGATTCAACTAATCTCCACTGCCCACGGGCCACTAACATAGTCTGCTGAAGTACATTTCCATCACAATGCAGCTCACTGCATTAACCACATTTCACACAATGCAAGCATATAAATAACTCAGACAGTAACCATGAACTTGAAATTGGCAATCCAAACATGAAATACATAGATGAACACCCATGGTTCTATGCACCACATATTTGCATACCACACCACAATCTAGCATAAACCAGAACCATTCAATCTAAATGATGCATCTAAGTAGGATCATGCAAACTACAAATTAAACATATCAATCATATGCTTAGATAGAACTATCTATTACATAAAAGAAAATAAACTAAACTCTAACACCACTATGCCTAAACCTTACATCGGCTTTTTATCAAATCGGGATATACATGTTTAAGATTTACCGCGATGCAACAATGCTAAACTAACTAGTTTCAACCAAAAAGACATCTAACATGCTAACATGCATAATTGAATAATTATCCAACATGATGAATAATCATGGATATTGAACAATCTAAACATGTATGATTAAACAAATTAATCTAAACTTATCTAATCATGCTAATAAATCAAAAATAACCCACTAATTATATTCTATTGATCATGGTGGTCTAAGTATATTTTACGGTTTAATCAAATATCTTAGAGTGCTAAGAATAGTCGAGACGCCTACCTTAACGGCGATGACAAACGGTGCAAGGAATCGATCCGGGTGAAGAATATGCTGCCGTGGTCATGACGGTGATGCAAAACCGAATCGAACGATATCCAAGCAATCTGTTAGACTAAAGAGAATAACATAAAATAGAGGAAAAGAGAGAGGAGTGATCGGATTGGAGAGAGAATGATAGAGAGAGAGAGAGAGATGTCCGTAGGGGGGGAGGTTGAAGGGCGAGGGCGCACCGAGGCACATGGGGCAACACCGGCGCGCGAGCACAGGATGACAGCGGGAGGGGGGCTGCTGGCGGCAATCGGCCACGCGGGAAGGCGGCGGGGACGCCGCGGGCGACATCGCCGAGAGGGCGCGGCGGGCTGCGGGCTTGCGCTGACGCGTGGGGTCAACGCGGCGGGGAGAGACGGCGGCGCGAGACGGAGGCTGCGGGCTCGGCGCTGCCACGGCGACCGAGGGGCCGAGACGGCGGTTCAACGGGGTGACGAGGGCGGCCGATCAGCGGGTGGGAACGCGCAGGCATGCGCGAGGCCAAGGCGACAGGCGGCATGCAGACGGGGCCAACGGGCGGCGGCAACGCCGCGGGTGCATGTAGGACGGCGGTGGTGGCTGCCACGGGCTGGCGAGAGGCGCGGCCGCGGGAGGTGGCAAGAGCGGCTGACAGGTGGCGACGGCCGGGGGGGTGGTGACGGGGCTCGACGGGCTGGCGGCGGACGGCGGCTGATGGCGGGGTCAGCAGAGTGAGGCCGCAGGAGGCGGCGGCGACCAACCGAGGGGGAGAGAGATGAGCGCGGCGGCGCGGCGGCTGACGGTGGGGTCAACGAGGTGAGGCCGCGAGAGGCGGCGGCGACCAACGGAGGGGGGAGGAGAGATGAGCGCGGCGGTGCTGTCAACGCACGCAACGGCTGATGCAGTGGCGGAGGCGCGGCTAGACACTCGCGGGCGGAGGGACGGCGTGGCGGCGGCCGCGGCAAGGTGGTGGACCAGGGCGGCGGCAGTGGCCGGTTGCCCGGCGGACGTTCTGGCGGCGGTGCGGGATGGAAACCGTGAGCGCGGCGCATGCGCAGGGACCAGATGACGCGAAGGGGGGGGAGGCTGTGGTGCGGCGATCAGCGGCGGCGGAAGACAGCCGACGTCCGGGTGGTGCGCGCGTACGGGAGAGAAGAGGAAGAAGAAAGAAGGAAGGCGGGGCGCGGGAGGGAATATATCGACCGGAGCGGGGGGGATAGTGGAAAGAGTGGGGGAGATAAGGAAAGGGATGCGGTAGTTTTGGTAGGGGATCTGGAGAGAGAGAAAAACGGGAAAGATTAAAGAGGAGAGCAGTATAATTAATATTATTAAGTTTTATAATAAATATAATAACTATTTTTTTGATTAAATAAAATACCCTGGTCATTACAAAATATCTTAATCCTATAACAAAGTAAGAAATTAGGTGTGAAATTATAAGTGTTCAAAATTTCAAATTAAATTAAAACAAACGTCACCTAACTTAACATTGATCAAGACTAAATGTTTTACTGGAAAATTATAGAGTATGTGTTTTTTTTTTATGTTGTGACTCATCTAGACGAAATATCTGTATAACAAGTAAGTGAGTCAATACGTGGTATCACTCTTACAAAATTATAAATCGATGAAACATTTAATGTAAAAATTTCATTAATAATTATCTTTTTTATTTTTAAATTAAGAATATTACTAAATTAAATTCATACCAGACGAGCCATAAATTATAATTTTCTAACAAGGATATCATGTCCTTATGGGGTGTTTGGTTGCATGCTAATTTTTTGTACACTTTCATGATAAAAAATTGTATTAAAATAAAAAGTGAACCAACTCATGACATAAAATTATCATGTTTGGAGGGATGTGATTACAAAAAAGAGTAACTACCACACATGACCAAACAAAGTGGGGGACCACAAGAAAAAAAAGAGGTGAGACTCTCTTTTTTTGTTTAAGAAGAAAATCATTTTTAAAACATAAAATTGTCATGGTTACCAAACACCTCTTTTAACAAATTTTCTTACAATATTTAAAAATTAAAACAAAAACCTTCAATCATGCAACCAAACATCCCATTAGGGTCCGCTTGTTTGCTTGTAAAACAGGCTCTCGGACCATCTTTTCGGAAAAACCCACGTAGGTGATATGTTTGGATGTTAGAAAAATTGACAATCAATGAAAAGTTAAATGGTTGACTGAGACTCCGTATATCACCGATTTTGCCATCCTCATTTTCGATCCGGACATCATTTTCTGGACAGAACCGTGCAAGTTATTTCGTAACATCTAAAAATTTCTTTATTAATATATTTCAATTTAAAATAATAAATTCAAAAAAAGTTATGTTTTAAAAAATATGACATTATATAATATTTTAAAATAAAAAACATGATAAATTTATAAAAAATATTTTATTTAAAAACATATTATTTTACAGTTTTTTTATTTCAAATTTCAAAACATAAAATTGTTAAGAATGATTTAAATATAAATAATGACAGAAAATATTTCAGGGTATAAATATACCTAGCAACTGATGTGACACTCGACCCAAAAAATAAATAAATTTTTTATTAAAATATAATTTTATCATACTATTTATTAATTTAATATATTTATTAATTTATTTTTAATTAAAATTTGAGTTTTAAGTGTTTGAACTATGTTGTTGATTAAATTATTTTTATATAAAAATTACAAATACATTTTATGTTGTGTTATTATTTTAGGTTTTCAAATTTTAAATTTTGAGTAAGTCAAATTTTTAGTTTTGAAAAGTATTTTATCATATAATTAATTTTTAAAAAATAAATTAAGTATTTTATAATTATTTTTAAAAATTTTAATAAATAAGTAATGATACTTTGGTAAAAAATTATAAAACTTAAAAAATAATTTAAAAATATCCAAAATAAATAGAAATAATTTAAAATTAACAAAATATTATATATATTTTTAACAAATATTTTATTATTATATAAAAATAATATGTTATGTTTTCAATATCATCAAAAAATAATTTATTTAATTTTTTCTTATCAATATTTTGCCGTAAAAATGATTTTATTACATAAATATTAATAAAATTATGCTGTAGCATTGTCATTGAAGAACATGATAAAATCTTTATGAAAAGCAATTACATGCAGCCAAATGACGATGGGTGTTTTCAATGTCCTTGAAATGAGTATTCCATGAAATACTTTTTTCTTTGTTTTGATTTTACATGAAACCAAATATACTCATAGTTATTTTTTCATATAGCAACATATATTAAATATCACTCGTGATTAATTTTAGGATACCAAAACCTGGTCTTCATAAATATTTAAAATTAAAATTATATATTTTAATTTTTTAAAATAGTTATTTACATTGCTGATGTCAGCCCCAACATGACATAATATGAGAACTAGGTAAAAACCTATTAATGATATAAGCCAGTGTACATGGTATGGGTAAAAATAAATAGATACGCATAAATAATATATTACACGTGCTTAATTATCCATAGTAATAATATTTTGAACTAAAAGTTTAATATACTGATTTTTTTTAGTGTTAATTAGGTCATTATCGTAGTGTTTTAATTATTTTCATAGTGTACTTAAATTATTTTTAACACGTTTATATAGATAAGTAAATTTTTTTAATTATTTATATCGTATCTTACTTATTTATTAAATAGTTGTATTTTATTTAAATTAAGTGTTAATTAATTATTAAGTCACCTTACTTTTTTTATTATATCTCCTTTTAATTTTTATCATCTCCTATTTATAATCATTTTTTCTATATTTATTTCTTCTTCCTATAATCCTAACACATCGTTTGTTGAGACTCTCTCTCTCCATTGTATACCGTAGTCACCTCCTCCGCCCCCTCATCTTTTTTTTTGGAAAAATTACTATTAGGTCCATTTAAAAAAATGACTTTAGTAAAAACTCCGTTGACCACGTTTCGTTACTGTTAAGTCCGTTGACAGTGAATTTCATTATCACCCAATCTGATTCTTCTTCCCGTCATTTTTAAATCCCACTTTTACCCCAAAGTTCAATTGCTCCATCCTTATTCTCGCATTTCTAACCTTCCACCGCGGCGCATACCCAAGGGTTCCTCGGTGCCATCGCGATCCGGATTCACAGGCGTCCAGGCGTTGCCGCCGCGAAGGCGTCCAGGTGTCCAGGTGCTGCCATCGCCGCGAAGGCGTCCAGGCGTCCAGGCTGTCACTGCGAAGCTGTCCAGGCGCGGCCGTCACCACGAAGGTGTCCAGGCGTCCAGGCCGTGGCCACGAAGCTGTCCAGGCACTGCCGTTGCCACAAAGGTGTCCAGGCGTCCAGGCCATCACCGCGAAGCTGTCCAGGCACTGCTGTCGCCGTGAAGGCGTCCAGGCCGTCGCCGCGAAGCTATCCCGCCGCGAAGCTGTCCAGGCGTCCAGGCGCTGCCGCCGCGAAGGCGTCCAGGCGTTGCCGCCGCGAAGCTGTCCAGGCGTCCAGTCGTCCAGGCGCTGTCGCCGCGAAGCCATCCTGTCCAGGCTTCCAGGCACTCCCGCCGCGAAGCTATCCCATCCAGCTGCCAAGCCATCCCGGTGTCGTGACCACCATCGCGGACGGGGAAGAAGAGGGCCAGCAACCACAACATCACTCCACCTCCGCCCAGGTCATCCCACTGCCACCTTCTTCTTCCCCTTCAAACATCGGATGTGCGGGCGCAAGGGAACAATTCTCGTATAGATCAGATTGCGTCGGACGATCGACCTCCTTGGACCGTTTAGAACCGATTTTGCCCTTTTCGAACCGATTTTGCCCAAACAGGGGCTGCTCTGATCAAGCCTTCTAGAACCGATTTTAGCTAAACAGGGGCTATCCTTTTAGAACCGATTACTTGGACTGCCCCTTTTAGAACCGTTTACTTGGACTGTTTAGAACCGAACCTGGCCTTTTAGAACCGATTTTGCCCAAACAGGGCTGCTCCCTTTAGAACCGATTTTGCTTAATAAATGCAGTGGGCACGAAGTTATGTACATGTACTATTTTTGTGCTCATTATTCTGCTAATTTGCAATTTCTAAACATGTATTTAGGCATCCATATGTCTGTCATTCAGTCCGTATTGATTTCATCATCCTCGGTCTAATCTTGCAGAGAATAGGTCCATTGAATTGAGTTTTGTAACACTTATTCTTCTGCTTATTTTGATATGGATAGTATTTCAAGTATAGTGAAGTACAATGGTGAAGGGTATATTATACAGTACAAAGAAAATATGACATTGGAAGAAGTCATTCAATTGATATCAAGTAGTGGTCTTTTGATCCTTCATATGTGGATCTTATGTATACAATACCTGAAGAAGAGTCGACAATTTTTCATATACTTAATGATGAAGATCTAGTCAATGCGATAAACATACATAAGGGGTTTGCCAAGAGGATAATGAATATACAAGTTACATCTTCAACTTCAAGGAAAAGTTTGTCTGAGCGGTAAGTCATCTAATTACCTATCTTTCTACTCATTTTATGGTGTAAAAATGTGTCTCATGTTGGTCTTATTCGGTCTTACAGATATGCAACTCAACCATTTGGGAATACTCAAGAGAGTAGTAATTTGACACTATGTCCTTCGTCTAACATTCCTTCTAGTAGCAATGGAGAGAAAAAGACTTCACTTTGGAATGATTTAATTCATTCCAAAGGTCAAGTGTTTGACAATGTCGAGAACTTGAGGCAAAATCTAATTAAGTATGCTATTGCAAGAGGTTTTGACTACAACTTTTTAAGAAATGAGTTGACACGTTTCACAGTTACGTGTAGATTCGGTAATTGTCCATTGTTCTTACATGCTCTGAGAGTTGGTGGTGGTCCAGCATTTGTTATAAAAAAATTACATAATGAGCACACATGTTCAGGAGGTGTTAGCACACAAAAACACCCAAGGGCATCACGAAAATTTATAGGATCTCTTATAGTCGATAAGGTTGTCGATTCTCCATTGTATCGACCCTCCGACATTAAGAAAGATATCTTCAGAGATTTTGGACTTGATGTCTCCTACCATCAAGCATGGTTTGGTAAGGAGGTAGCAACTAAAGATGTGCTTGGTGATGAACGCTTTTCTTTTGACTCTTTGCATTGGTACATTTCAGTCATTGAATCTACAAACCCGGGTAGTATTGTTGACTTAGAAATTACGGGGGAAGGAAGGTTCAAGCGTTTCATTGTATGTTATTATGCATGCCAAGTCGGTTTTGCAACTACTTGTAGACCGATGTTATTTCTTGACGGAACATCTTTAAAAGATAAGTATAAGGGGATACTTTTAGGTGCAAATGCTTTAAATGGGGAAAATGAGTTGTTCCCTCTTGCATACGCAGTTTGTGACATTGAGAACGAAGAGAATTGGACATGGTTCATGAGGTGTTTGAGAAATGCTATATCACCTACTCAGAAGGTAACATTTATATCTGATAGGTGTAAAGGATTGATTGAGGCCATCACAAAAAATTTTCCTGAGGCTGACCATGCTTATGGTTTGTGACATTTGAAATTAGCTAACTTTGCTAAACACATCGCTGGAAAGTGTAGAGGATCAATGAAAAATGAGCTGCTATCTTTGCTTGATAAAGCGGCATATGCATACACTGTAGAGGAGCATGAGGCTGTTTTGCATAGTATGGGTGTTATTTCGTAGGAAGCAGAGATGTGGACAAGAAATTCTAATCCTAATCACTGGGCAAATGCATACTTTGCAGGTGATAGGTTTGGGGAAATGTATTCCAATCCTGCCGAGTCGTTTAATGCATGGGTGTTAGAGGAACGACATCTTCCTATCTTTCACATGCTTGAGAGGATACGAATGAAAATAATGAATCTAAGTGTGAAACGAAGAGAGATGTGGGAGACTTATTTATGTCCAACCATTCATAAAAAGATTAAAAAGTTGATGAACAATTCTCAGGGTTACGCAGTTAACATTTCCGATGGTATTGTGTATGAAGTATGCAGCAGGCCATCAGCAGTGGTTAATTTGAGTGACGGTACATGTACATGTAGGGAATGGCAAGTTATTTAGTTGCCATGTAAGCATACATGTGCCGTAATTCATAAAATAGGTGGAAACATAGAACACTTTGTTTTATCATATTACACTACACAATCCTACAAACAATGTTATGAGAGGATAATTGCACCAATCTCCGATGTGAATAAACCTGTACCAGATCTTGAAGACATTCAAGTAAAGCCCCCTTTGACCAAGAAGAGGGCAGGGAGAAACAAGAAGAAGAGGATTTCGTCACAAAAGGAATTGGAAGTAGATCGAGTAGTTTACACTTGTTCTAGGTATAAGCAACCAGGACATAATCGTCAATCTTATAAGAATGCTATAGCAGAATAGGTATGAAAGTTATTACAAATCTTTTTATACATGCTCCTTTATTTTGCTTAAATTTATGAAACTTATTACAAATCTTTCACATGTTGTAATTTATTGTTCTTCTTATTTTTTAGAAATGGCTACTGGTTCTCCAATCCCATCGATGTGATGTGCTCAGGGGCATGGTTACTGTGTTGTTAGGGTGAGTCAAACTGAAAAAATCCAGGAAAAAAGTTCTATAAATGCAAGGTACGATATTTATATCTGATTTTTGCTTTTGTTAAGAATTTATAAAAAACTGTTCTACTATGAATGATTGGTTTAAGATGTGTTTCTGCTACCTCTTGGTTGGTTTAACTGCAGGTTCTTGATTGGTTTAAGATGTGTTCTACTATGATGTTTTGATATGAATGGTTTCACTGCAGGTTGATTGGTTTAAGATTGGTTTATGCAGGTTTCTAATTGGTTTAAGATTGGTGATCCAATTTTTTTTCGGATCTGGCAGTCTTATTGGGGGGGATCTAGATCTTCCTATTAACTTACATGGGTATATTTCACTATGTGATTATTGCTTGCAGGTTGAGAGTGTGAACTTGGAAGATACAATGTGGGGTTGTAAGTAATGCTTTATTTTCAGCTAGTATTGGTAGTATATTTGAGAGACAAGATTTTCTCATCATTACAAGCTCCATTTTCTCTCCGAGTATGACCTTTGTTTGCATAATTAATGGTGCACTTGTATTAAAGCTTGTTTCATTTGTGCTGCCTCTATCTATGATCATATATATTCAAATTGTATGGGTTTCCCTTTAATCCAACATATTGGTGCTGGAGAACATACCTGCACCAATTAGCTGCAGGTTTCTAATTGGTTTAAGATTGTTTTTACTGATGTTCTCCAGCAGTATACTCCAGTATGTTGCTGGAGTATACTCCAGCTGTATACTCCAGCAACAATCCCAAAAAGGGAAATGTAAATAGAAGAAAAGAGAAACTACTAAGATGGTAATAGTTGGAAAATAACTACAGGCACAAAGACTTCTAGGCTTAGAATCTAACAGTGAAAGAAAATGAATCTGGCGGCCGGCCAAATTACACGAAAGATCAATTCTATGCTTTAGTTGGACATGATTTTTTTTCATTATTTTCTTGTTTTCGTACTGTTGGAATGATCAAATTACGCTTAGTTAGACTGATTTTAGGGATGTCTATCTTCGGATATTTGGTCATTCTATCTTTTTTTTATGAATGTTCTACATTTGTATGTGCCATGTATGTCATTATATCTTGATTTTGGTTTTGTAGGTTGAAGGTTGCAATTTCTTTTTGTGGTGTGACGAGCTACTTAACTTGATGGAATCATCTACTACTTGTTGTTGTCAAAGGGCAGAACGAAATGGACATTTAGAGAGACGTATAACATTTTTAGAGAGTGCATTGGCAAGAGAGAAAAAACGTAGACATAAAATGAAGATGCTTGCAAGAGCCATAATGAAAACAGCCGATTCATCAGACGACGATGGAGAGCAAAGTGATGGTGCCTCAAATGAAGTAATGAGCGTCTCTTTGGGATGATTCGGAGGTCTTTACAATCCTTGGACTACGAACATAAAGGCTTATTATATGAACTTTAAATGTAGATGTTTTGTATTCTACGTTTTATCACCTTGCTTTGTTGTATGTGACAGTTTATTTTCAATGTTAGGATTCTCTGTGGTTGACCACCTTGATGGTTGAGAATGTCTGTTATTGAATTTCTGTATTCTTCTTTTGTTACTCTATTTGCAAGAAACGTATACGTGACGTAGGGAATCGGATTAGCGTTGTCAGTGAAAACATGTCTGCATGACAAAAAAAAAATTAAATCAGATATCTATATGAATGTGTTATTGATTTTTATTTTACGTAAGTTATATATTAAGAGTTTGTTTTAACGTCATATAACATCATATACAGACTTATCTTTCAGCATACACAAACAATACGTTTCAACGTTTTTTTATTTATTCATCTGTTAAAATAGCCGTAGGTTCAACGTTAATTTATTTTTTAATTTATTTTAGTTTGCAAGTGTAAGCACCCGAAACAGGAATATCCGTAGATCTCCCTTTTCTGGCCCCTACGCTTGCTTTGGGGACTTGGTGGATGGGATGTTAGTGGGTGTGGTCGCCAGGAGCCACAGGCTCCAAAATATAGTAGAATGAAATGAAATGGAGAAATGACCGTCGTACCTTTGGGAATGGGAGATTGTTGGGTTCCGACTTCTCCTCTCTCGGCCGGCCGAAAGAAGAGAGCTTAGTGAGTCATTCGTCTTTGATCCGGTTGAATCTCCGCCTTGGCCGGATTTACTTAAAAATGTCCATAAGAAAACATAGAAACAAGTGACAAGATCATTAGTTCTAGTGAAAGTGTAGAATCATGCTTAAATTCGAATGTAAACATGAAAGAGGGAAGGAACTGACCAGATTGGGACTAAATCACAACCCCTATTTAGAAGGTTTAAATATGCATGAAAATGCAAATGAGTGGCTTAATATATGCTAAATAACATGTTAATAAAAGTTAAAATGAAAGGGGGAGAGTAAAGGATCGACCGGAAAGGTAAATAAACTCAAAAAAATGCAAAATGGGGTCTGCCCCTGCTAGTGCCCCATTGCAGGTGTCCCCTTAATAAGGCGCATTGACCAAAGTCAAAGCGCCCTATTTATAGGGCACCAGGGATTGGTTTCAGTAGATTTTCTTCCCTTCTTCGCGGTGTCGCCCCGGAGAGTAGGAAGACCTCCAAGATGGAAGAAAGAGTTCTTCAAGCAGCCAATACTCAAGTGAAGCTAATGGAAGAGTGTTTTGGCACTAGATGTAAGGGAAATAGAGTGTAGAGGCCCTCAAAGTCAGAGAAAAATCATATTTCTGAAGAAGAAAACTGAATGTTTTTGGGGTTTTTGGGAGAGGGTTTTAGAATGGTTTGATAGCTTGGAGAGGGGTTGTAAGGCCTTGGGAGTGTTGTGGTGGATGAGAGGGTTTGGGGGACACCCTTGGTGTTTCCTCAAGCCTCCAAATGGAGGCCCTTTTATAGCCAAGAAGTGGGCAACTTTATCTGCAGAACTGTCCCATCAATCTGTCTAGTCAGTCAGACCAGGTGCAGGTGCCCTATAAGTAGGGCGCCTGGTGCCCTATTTATAGGGCGCCTGGTGCCCTATAAGTAGGGCACCAGGTGCCTTATATACTGGGCGCTGCCCTGTATATAGGGCGCTTTGACCCTGGTCAACATCTATCGATCTTCTTCGAAATGCGCCGAAAAACTTGATTTTTCCGGAAAACTCGGTTCCCTTGAAAGGATACTCAAATATTATTCATGAAAACAAGAATTTAAGCTCTTCAATTGGATCAAAATTGCGTGTCTACAGCAGGAAAGTAATTAACGTTAACTTAATTAACTCTTTATATTTTTAATATAACAAGAAAGTAATTAACACTTTTTTATTTAATTATGTTTGCAAGAAAGTAATTAACGTTAACTTAATTATAACATTTTAATTTATTTTTTAAACATTAAAAGAATGTTATTTCAAGTGTTTATATTTTTAATATTAAGAGAGAATGTACATTAGGTATCTTCTTCAATGTTCAGGGGTAAAAAAGACATTTCAAATCCAACGTGGAGTGGGTGTGATGATATTTTGAAAAAACGGACCTAATGGAAAAGTGTTTTTGAAAACGGACCTAATGGTAAAGTGATTTCCTTAAAATAGATCTAGTGTGCATTTACACTTTTTTTTTTACTTTTCTTTTCCTCGTGTCGTTTCTTTCTTTTTCTTCTTCCTTCGCATGCTCCTTTCCTCTTCTCGGATGCGTTCTCTCTCTCTCCTCTCCATTGCTGTCCGCCTCGTGGTCCCTCTCTCTCCTCGTGCCGCATCCCCCCTCCTCAACGTTGTCGTCATCCGCCACCTGCCACTCCTCACCGCCTTCCCCATTGACGAGGCGCACGGTCGTCCCTGGATCTGCATGTTGTCCACCTTGCCCACCGCGGCCTCCGCAGCCCGATCCCGCCCAGTGGTCGTCATCGCCTCCGTTGTGCCTCTGGCTGCCGCGGTCTCCCATCGCACCGCACGCGTTGACCCGCAGCTGTTGCGGCCATCGCCGTCGACGTTAGCCGACGTAGCACCCTCGCGCGCGGCTGCCGCCCCGCCTGCTGCTGTCCCACCCACCGGCCGCCGCCTGCTGGTCGTCTGGGTGCACGCCATGCAGCCGTAAACCTGGCCACCGTGCCCCTCGTCGCCGTCTGCATGCACGACACTCGGCCGGTCAACGCCCACCGCGCGCCTCCTCCCGTGTTGCCGCCCTAGCCAGCCGCCACGTGCGGCCAGTCCCACGCCGACGACGCCCGCCGCGGCCACGCGCAGCCGCCAACTGCCGTGTGCCACCGCTAATTGCCTTGCGTTGCGGCCAGCCGCCGTGCACCCACCCCATCCGTCGTGAGCCTCTCTTCTTTCTCCTATATATTCTATTGTTTTTCTCTTCTTTCAACATGATATAATTCCTCTTATTTTTTACCTCTGTCATATTTCCTATACTTAACCCCTTTTTTCCAACATATTGATGGAGGGAGATAGCTTATTTGGTTGGTTCAGTTTGTGCACCACATTATCAACATTCGATATCGTATTCGGCCATCAATCCTTAACTTTTATAGCGCTATTCCGGTAAGTATACTCTTGACGTGTCTATTATCATTAAAATTATTATTTTAATCCTCCATGACTTGTAATGATTATTATTGATTTAATTAGTTAGGTTAATATTGTATGTTATCGTTAACTAGTGTGGTTAGTGATGTTGTTCTCTTTTGTACGTAACATGGGTCTTGTTAAGGTGATTAGTAGATTGTCTTCAGCATTTTAATTGGTAGGCTTGGTTGATTATACTGTTTCTAACTTAACGTGCACCTAGTAATCTGTTGTTATTTGTTTGAGTTAATATTGTTATATAGGTACGGAGATAGGTTAATAAGACTAGATAATGATTAGTTATCTTGATTAACTTGATTGTCAACCATGATTATGTTATTTAATCAGGTGATTGGGTCCGATTGGGTATGGTCATATCATGCTTAGTCGAGTGGTATCATGTTAGCCTTTATCTATTCTTATCATTTTATGGTTTTAGCATCATGAACATGTTGTTTATGTGTGGTTGGTCATGGTATTTACATTGGTGGTATGTTTGTCATAGCATGATATGTTGTATACCATCTATTTCATAAGTGTGGTTATGACATGTCATGATTGATATGGATGTATAATGCGTTGAAACTGTAATGGAAGACTAAGCTACACCGGACTAGTTAGTCATGACCCGAGAGCAGCGGGGGTTAGAACTGTCTGGTGCATCCTTCGATCCCAGATCCCACAAACATCCTAAGTGCCACCACTGCCAAGCTGCCTATGGGATTTCAGTTAATTATATGGTACTATTATATATGATAGATCTAGTGGTATCTGGTTGAGGTGGTAAGACGACGTATTCTTTGCCAATAAGAAAATTATTAGAGGATAGGTGCATCTGTGTTAATATGATTCTTATTAGAGGATAGGTGCATTATTGCATGGTATGATATAGGTGGTCTAACGGTGTATTTATTTTGTCTTTTCCATGTGGAGTTTCATAGTGTATGCATGAAATGTCCCATTTGTCACGACCCGGAAAAAGCAGCGGATTTTTTTTCCGGATTATGACAGCGGGATAAACCCAGAAATAAGGAGATTTGACAACAATACACAATCACTAAACACATCCAAAATTAACATAAATTGTTCCAACATCACGCCATCGTCCAATAAGTAAAACTTATTCAACAACAAATCGCACACCAGACCGTTCACAACACCGCGATCAAATAAGATAACATAACATAACTAAAAGTCTCCAACTAAACAGTCTAAACAAAACTCCAATTGAGACACCATAAAGTGCTGGAAAATAAATGTCACAACTACTAAACAACCACCTTGAACACCGAAAACACAAATATCAAACGTCTCCAAGGTCAATGTAATCCTGCTCCTCCACTGGCATCTCTTTCAAGACTGCCTCGGTATTCTCCTCCTCCTCTTCAAAACCTGTTGAACTAATTAAACCACGGGGTGAGTCATAATGACTCAGTAGGCACTCCATCATCCGCCAGATCGGATAGTCAGAAAGGCCCTAGATGATATTTAAATAAATACCAAGACTTGCACCCTTTATAGGCATATAAGTAAAACTAATCAATACATTTACAATTGACTTAAACTGCATCTTTTACACCACCAACCAGCCCTATGCCCATAATGACCAGCACGTATATGCACTGTGATATATTCTAAAAAGACTGAATAAGCATAGACACATATGTGCATAGACACCCAATATATGTTCCACAAGACAATATACTATAAATGAGACATTTCAAATATACCCTATGCAACACAATGTGATAAATGACAAAATAAGCTACCTCACCATACCAACTATGCCATACTATGCAAACATGTACCTATCCTCTAAAAAGAAATTACATCTTTTCATATTGGCAAGGAAAGCGTCGGGACTTAGGATGCCCACGGGATCTGGGATCGAAGGGTGCACCAAACAGTTCTAACCCCCCGCTGCTCTCGGGTCACGACTAACTAGCACAGTGTAGCTAGTTCTCCAATTCAATTTTCAATGCATCATGCATCCATGTCAATCATGCCATGCCATGACAACGTACCAACAATGTAAAAATAACATGAGCAACCACAACTACATAACCTATTCATGATGCTAAGACCATAAAATGATGAGATTAAATGAGAGCTAACATGTAACTACATCACACCTTCAACCCAACATGATATGACCCTACAAATCAGACCTTAACACCTGATTTAATGACGTAACCATGGCTGGAAAACGAGTTAAGTAAGCTAGCTAAACAATGTCTAGTTGAATTATCCTATCACCATATATATATAACAATAGTACTCAAAGGAAATATCAATAGACTAACTAGAATAAGTTATCTAAAGGGGCTAAATTCATTCAAAAATATGAAGTTTAACATGTTGGAGATAACACACTTTCAACTTAACAGAATCTCCATTACATGCAAAAGAAAAATACCACCGCTATCCTTACTAATTACTCACAACATATAAAACTAAACTGACTAATTAAACTAATGACATTTACTACAGGTCATGGAGAGTTTAATATAGAATTTTTAATGATAGTAGACACGTCAAGAGTGCCTACCTGAACGACATTAAGGAACTCGAGAATCGGCGACCGAAAACGATACTAAAAAACGGCAACGCGATGCACAAATTAAACCAACCAAACGGGTTGATTCACACCACCAAAAGTGCTGGAATGAGAGACCTGAAATTGGGGAGGATGCCAACGGATCAAGAGAAAATAAGAGATATTTTAAGAGAAAATATACCATCGATGAATAAGAGAGAGAAAGGGAGGATAGGAGAGCGAGAAGCTCACGGTGGCGAAATAGGGGGCAGCGCATGGCGTTGCGCGGAGGGTGAACGACGACCGGCCGTGTGGGCGGCTCGCGCGAAGAGGCGCGGCGGTGGACGCTTGGGCGGAGGCGGCTTTTGCTGCGGTGGCCTATCGCGCGTGGAGGCGCGTTGATCGGGGCCAACACCATGCGAAAAACGCGCATGCCCGCACGAGGGCGGCGATGCGGACGGCGAGGTGGCGTTGACTACCGTTGGTTGCACGCGCTCGCACGGAGATGAGCGTCAGGCGATGGCCGACAGACGCGGCGGACGCACGACACTGGGTAGATGACGAAGCGGGTGGCGGAGAAAAATAGAGATGGTTTCGGGAGGAGGTAACCGGCGATAGGGAACAAAATAGGGTATAGAAGGATATTCGAAACGGTAAAAAAATGGAGAAAAAATAGGAAAGAGATTTAAATAAAATAATAACACCTTAAATTCATAAAAACACCATTAACTTACATAAAAATAAAACAAAATGTTACACCATTTATAATATATCATCTTATGAAGCATACAATAGGTGCCTATGTATATGTTTATACCATCTTTTTAACTCATGTTATGGTGCATATAGGTGCTGGTCGGTGTGATTATAGGTGTTGGTTTGTAGTGTAAAATATGTGAATTAAGTCAAATATTTATTATATTGACTAAATCTATACTTATATATAAATAATTGTAAGTCAGAGTACCTATCTAATTATCATCTAGGGTCATTTGATTATTCGATTTAGCAGATAATAGGATGTCTATTGAGTCGTTATACTCATTCTAATCTTCTTATCAATTTTCATGTAATCAAGTTTAGTACAGTAGAAACGTGATGATTCGATTTTTGAAAAGCAATTGAATGATTCTTATATCTTAGATGGTATATGATTTTGTTTAAATCGTAACATTAGCGATACATTTATTTAGAATTTGGAAATTTTTGAATTGAGACTGAGTTTATTTTTTTTTCAAATCGATATTTTTACCGAATTCATTTTCCTGGGTCACATTGCCGAATTATTTCACTAATCTGGAGCGTTACACAAAATGCAAAGCACGATCTTTTCGCTAATCTAAGAGCTCACGGACTTTCATCACAGCCAGATGCGGCTTCGACCGCCTTCGTGACGTGTTAGAGAATGCCGGAGTGCGGCCACCCGGTGTTATCTTTTCTAATCGAACAAGGTGTTTGAAATTTTGGATATAACTTCTTTTTAAGTTAGTTATAATTTAAAAATAGGGGTTTTTAATTTTTGATCCTCCGTAAATTAGAAAATTATTTTTTAGTCCCACCGTTTAACCAACTTATTTCTTAGTCCCATTTTTGTGTATTTTAAAATTTTTAGTCCCCTCCGTTAATTGAAAGAGTTCATCCCTGTAATACCCCTCCATCCCCTGCAGAGTCGTGCTACCGTGAAACCCATTCGATTCATCCCGATGGTTCAACGGCGGCTAAATCCCAAACTCTAGCTCGCTCCTTGGGGAGTCCAGCTACCCTGTGACAACCGCCGAGGTGGGGCTTCGTCACTGTGACTGCCTTGCGACAGCCGCCAAGGAGGGACGTCCAGCTGCCTTGCATTGCGACAACCGTTGAGGGGGGGCTTCGTCACTTGGTAAGTGCACAGGTCCTCCCTGCTTGCCGGAACTCTCCCTTCAATGTCTCTCTCGCCATGCCAACCCCGCCTGGGCATGAGCACCGGTGCCTCTCGCCGGCCTCTCCTTCCCACACTCCGCCTCTCTCTCCCCCTCCCTCACCAATGGCCGGATAGGTGCGCGGTCCACCCTACCCTCGTCGCACGCGAAGTTGAGGCGGCTGATCGCAGCCGCCGGCTCGTCCACCCTGCTCGCCCGCCTTCGCGTCTGCCACCCACCCGATCTGGCCACATACATTTTTTTAAATATTAGACCTTATTCATGTAATTCAGGAGCTCATTCTTGTTGCCAATAGTGACCAAACAGATGCTCAGGGAGCTCATTTACGTAAGAGGGATCAGGAGTAAAATTGGTAAAAGAAGAGTGCTCAGTTAACTTTGACGGTGCGAGGGACAGGGGCGGGAGTTATAACTATTTTAGATTTGGGATTGAAAAATAAAAATAGAAATGGATGGGACTAAAAAATAAAGAGAAGTCAAAAAGTGGGGGCAGAAGTTGATTTCTCCTTAAAAATATAATAGCACATGTACTAAAATCTCGACAATACTTAACAGCTCTTTGGTATAAGATTAATTTGAAAATAAATATAGTTTATCTTTAAATTTTAGGAGATTTATCTCTAAAAACTTTTAGTGCCAAATAGACCTTTAATTAACAAGGGCCTTGTCTGCCCCTGGTCTTGTGTTCGAGCGGGGCTCGGACACTTCCACCCTCTAAAAAAATAAACAAAAAGAAATAAAGTAAGAAAGAAAAAAAAGAAAAAGAGAAAAATGATTAGATGATAAAGTAAAATTTTAATATAATTTTATATTTTATAATAAAACTTATAAAAAAGTGTCTAACCATTATTATAATTTTATGTTTTAAAAAAATTGAGAAAAAAAGTTTAATCTCTACTCATATTTTATTTAAAAATATTTTTCGATGTGAAAATGTATAAAAATTTATTGTACGATCAAATACGCTGTAAATAACAAGTTTAGTAAACATTACATAGTTATTAAATATTAATTAATGATGTTTAACAAACTGCCCTCCGCAATGTAAGTAAAGATATCTGCCCACCGAGTTTAACTCGGTTGGCGCGAGCCCCCTGCTCCCCCAAGAGCAGGGGTGGGTTCGAATCCCGGCTCTGTCCGGGCCACCCCGAGGGGAGGTGGATTTAGTGGGGATCGAGCGCAGTGCTCGGTTCCTCGCCACGCGTTGTGCAGCATGGTCCGGCGCCGTCGCGCAATCCGTAAAAAAAGAAGAAAAGAGTAAGTAAAGATATCCGGCGCCTACGCCGCAGACACGTCGTTCTCCGGTTTGCGTTTGCGTTTGCGTTTGCTGGTAAACCCGGCACAGGAATGGAATTTTCCTGAATAACTGGACCACACATTTACTTGGTTTCATGTAAAATTCAAGTCTACTGAAAATATTCTCAAATAAAACCTGGATTTTGCAATCTGCCAAGAATCCAAGATTGAGCGGATGCCATTTTTTAAACTTATCGCACAATTTTTGATATTTTAATTGAACTAAAATATATTTTAGTATGTAAACATCATCCAAAAACAAAATATAAGAATTTTAAATATTATTTTATTTATTTTAAATATAAAAAATGACATAAAAATATATAATTAGTTTAATTGATTTTTTGTACAAACTATTAACATAATATACAATAAGATAAATCCTGGAAGAAGTATCAAATAAGCAAAAAAATATTTTAAGAAAAATAATTTCAACAGATGACAATAACATGTTTCTTAATTAGATTTTTTATAAACCAGTATTATATTTTACTTATATTTTTAAATAAATTTTTACAAAAATTAATAATCTTAAAAAACTAGTGTTCTATGATTTTTACAAACAAATTGTTTCTATCTAAAATACTCAAAAATGTCATTAATCAAGTTTTTAATAGTACCTTGCGAAAAATACCCTCTATTTTTAAGAGAGATGAAATGAGATGAGAGAGACAACGGACAAGGGAGAGATAATATTATAGAGGGATAAATTTCATGAATTAACATGCATTATATTAAGCGTTTAAGTAGGAGGGACTTATTTTTTCAGCACTAAAAATTTCAGTGACTTGAGAATTTTTAGTTTTATATGAAAACATGTAAAAAATATGAATAATTATAAGAAGGGATATCCAAACCTTTTCATCAATGTAAAAGACATCGAACGTTCGTAAAAATGTTATTTTTTTGTTAAACTAGATTGAAAATAGACATATATGTTCTATTACATATTTATTAATTTTTTAGAAAATATAAATTTTAGATGATATTTTATAGTTAGTTTAACAAATATGTTTTTTTTTGAATCAGTCCTTTCGAGGAAATTTTTTTAAGTGTAATCAAATAAGATAAATACTTTTTGATTTTCTAAAAACAATGACTAGCGGTTCTTTGAAATTTATTTTTTCAAAATACCAAAAGACCTGTTAAGTACTGCGGTTCGAACTCCCATGATGCCACAGCAACGGCGGCATCCCAAAGGTGCAAATGTACCAATACACTCTATGGATACTTAGAAAATAAGGTTCATAAAAGTTCAAATTAACTGGTTTATTATATTAAACTACCTAATTTTCAAAAAATATTGAATTTTTATTTTATCAAATGAATCGAAGTGATTCGTGCTTGACTGAGCAAACTTGCAAGTAACTCGGTTAAATAAATTAAGTAAGATAAAGTATCTCAGACACCGCAGTTGATTCTGTGCGGGAAGATTATCTGAAAAATAAAATAGATAGTAATTTTTATTTAAAAAAATTAATTAAAAAATATATACAGATAAATTTCTGTATTTTTATTTTAAAAACAGAGATATATATATATATTCAGATTTCAGACACCTTTCAATTGTAACCTCACTCCAAGCTCCTGCGGCTCCACAGTTGGCGTTTGTGGCGCCAGGATGCTTCTCCGCGTCTGATTTTTCTCCCCGTCGATGCTGAGGTACTCGCTTCGTTTACCTTGCTTCTCCCTGGCCTCTTTTCTATCTGCCCTAGAAAATTCACAGAGAACAAATTGGGAGTGGACTCGACGTCACCGGCTCGTGCAACGGGAAGATTGAGGAAGGCGTTGGGTGCTTAGCAACTTCTCTCATGCCGTCTCTAGGTATCGTCTTCCTTTTACCTGTATTTTGCATGCCCCGCGACAAAGTTCGCGGTGGAGTTGTGGAAGCTCTGCTTGGGACCGGGGTGTCTGTGTTTTCTTTCTTCCTTCTTGTTCTTCCTGCGTGCGGCAGTTGTTGTTCGAGCGGGTTGGCTTTGTCAGTTTCGGTGGAGGGATAGTTCTTTTTTTTCTTCTTTGGTGGAGCTGTTTGCGGTTGCTATTGCTACATTTTTCTGTTCTCTGCGTCGTGAGCAGATTTGTCTCCGTTGCTGCTTCATGGGTTGGATTTTAGCAATTGGCTGCTGCCTTATCCAGCGGATCTTAGTTTAGTTTTAGCCGCCGTTATGTTTATATTTCTGAATAATGGGTCTCGTTGGCTCTATAATAGGAACAGTAGCAGTTGCCACTGTGGACGTGATTATTTAAATATCTACTAAATAGCATCTGGTGTCACCATTTCGTGTTGACTACTTTCAATCTCGTCAGTTGAATTTTGGACTCCGTGGTTTATCCCATCATGGTCATTACTATCATCTTTGTCACCCCATCTATTCTATTCAACGACCCTCTTATGGGCCTTGCTCGTAGAAGCCTGTTCTTTTTAATTTTACCCTTATCCATGGTTTCGTTCACCCCCAGAAGTCAGGACCGAGGGTGGTCATGTACTGGTGGGCTTACATCCGGCAGTTTGCAAATCATGGTCAGGGGAGTCCAGCCAATCTTTTTTCCACTACTACCCCTCCTTAACCCTTTTGTCCATGATGTCCAAATCGGTTAAAGACTTGTGTCCAGCCAGTTTGTCCTCTTCATCCTGCTCCCGCATCTTCTTTTTAAGCCACTTTTCATCTATGGTGGCATTTGACTTGACTTAATGCAATGTCTGAAGTCTTAATTTCATCTCTAATATTTTTTGTGTAACATAAAATCTTAGTTATTCAACTAAAAAAAAAACTATAGTAAACCACTTAAACTTAAGTGGTTTATCAAGAAGTTACTATTGTATTCAGACGTTATACTAATGATCTCAATGTCAAACATTTGACCTATTAAGAGGTTAGACATCAACTAAGCCAAAACAAATGGGGCCTAAGTTTTGAACTGTTCATCTCTTTCCTTGGGTTTAACTTTTTTACTTTTTCATTTTTGTCTTCTTATTGTGAACTACTTCTGTACTCTGTAGGGACTGTAAGCCCATAATCATGATCTACTTGATTGTCGCTGTCTTTGATAAGTGACCTGCTTGCCAGAAATAAGCTGATAGTATCAGGTTTCAGTTAATGGAGATACTTCCAGAACTAGATACCTTTTGGAGTATGAATAGTAAAACTTAATGACTTTTCCCATTTGTATTAATGCACACGCTAGCAGTTTTATTAAATTTGTCCACTATTTGTCTTGTCAATCATTACAAGTGAAAGATGGCGCACATTAGGTATATAAAAGTGATAGAAGATGTGTATGGTGAAACAACCACTATCTTATGCACAACTAGAGGAATACCACCTCTGGGAGAGCCTGGTTCCCTTCCTTTCCCAACACCAGCTTGCCTTTGATCACCCCCAGTGTAGGTCGGTTCCTATCTTCTCCTATCCTCTTTTAGTCCGGCTCTGTATATTTGCCTTCACCTTCCCTCCCCTCAGTTATGCATCAATGCATCCGACACCTCCTGTATTTCCCACCCGCTCACCCACGATGTGCTGCCTCCTCTCAGACTCCCACCATGAGCTCCTTTCCCCCTTCATGTGCAGGCTCATGATGCTTTTGAAGACTCCTACACAGTCCCGTTGGTGCCTCTTCCGTCTCTCTTGCTGCCGGTTGGACCAGGTGATGCCTCTTGCTCTGCGGAGAGGGACTTGTGGCATCTTCAATGCCATCCCATGCTCCATGACCAATGGTTGGCTGTTCGTTGTCATCCTCTACTTTTTCTTCTACTCTTTCTAGCATCGCCTTCTGCCTCCGTCGTCACCTCCATCCAACGTCGTCATTTCATTCCCATTTATCATCATCCGTCACCTCCACCTCTGCTATTCCTTGCTCAAATATAGGCCCTTTCCATTGTCGTCTATTTCCTTCACAGTTGTCGTCCACTGCCTCTGCCTTTGTCTAGATCATTGACACCATCAGCATCGTCAAGGCCACCCCCGCTAGCTCCCCTACATCGTTTCCCCCTTCACCTCCTGGAGCCTCCCTGCATCACCCCTTCCTCCATAAAAGCCCCCCCACACTCCTCCATCATCGGACACCTCTTTCTTCTCATCTTGCTGTTCTCACGGCCTTGTCTTTCTCATCCCCAACCACCTTTGATCGGTCCGCCATCCCCTACTCCCGTACGATGAAGACGAAGGAGACGAAAGAAGGGGAAGTCGACGATGTAGGAAGTGAAGAAAGCTATTGGAGGAGATGAATCCGGATCCCCTTGGTCGACCGTGTGTGAGGGTGCCACCCTCGCACCTCCAACATTGCCTACACCCCTCTGTGACCATCTGTTTGTTCGGACGAGCACGAAAACGAAGCTGTGGACGAATAGGCTTCCAAATTAAGTGTTGGTGAAATGAGAATACTAAGGTGGATTGTGGTCATTTTAGCTTGATAGAATACATAATGAATATATTAGAGAAATTGTCAAAGTAGCGGCATGTAAACAAGTTGAAAAAGAGGCATGTTGACAAATTGAAAGAAGAAGATTTTAAAAGTAAAAAAAAAGATAATAGAAAGAAAAAGGACACGGTAGATCTAAGTTAACTTAGAGGAGGGTAATTTAATATGATTAGTTTAAATATCTTTGAAGAAATAACTCAAAATGGATATGGGTTGAGAAGAAGAGTCCATGTGGCTGACTCCAAATAATTTGGGATTAAGACAATTTGAGTTGAGTTCAGTATGTCTTGTCGATATAATCTATTTACCTTTTTTTTGTTGTTGACCTGTCTTCTTGCTTGGTGATGTTCCTTTTTTGCAGATATTATCACCTCAAGGCCATCGTTCAGAAATCACTTGAGTTCTTCGAGAACCCAAGTGCAGTTTCATGGCAGAATCTTCTTGAGACTTCATTCCATGGAGGAAAGAAGATTCAGATCAATATGGAAAAGCCATGTTAAACTCCGAAGTAGGCTACCTTTGAAAGAAGCAAATCTTAAGAAGCAAAATATGTGTGTAACTAAATGTGTAGCAACTTTTGAGGCCAAGCATTTGGATGGTGCTGAAGATAACTTTGGGTGTATCCACAATTTGCAGCATGGTTCAGATTTCCAAGTTTCACATCCCTCAGCAGAAGAGAACCCTGAAATGGATGAGAGAGAAAAGTTGAGACGTATAAAGATCTCAAAAGCAAATAAGGGAAATGTGCCATGGAACAAGGGCAGGAAGCACAGCCCTGGTACATAGACTAAAGTATAGAAATCTTTTTGTCTTGCCTCTTCTCTGATTCTTGTGGATCACTCATATTATTTTTTCATGTCTTTTTTATGCAGAAACACTTCAAAAAATCCGAGAACAGACAAGAATAGCGATGCAGGATCCAAAGGTGATGTCATGTAAGAATAACTTATCATTTTCTTGAATGATGAGCTGGTTAGAATGTTAACACTTCTTTCAAATGTATTCCATGTGTTCTGTTGGCGGTGGACTAGAATGTTGACCCTTAATCTCCTGTGTTCTTTGGCACATATGTTGATCACTAACAGGTCTGAAGCCATAGGCATTACTTCTACTTTATTCTATGTTTACCAAAGATGGATGAGACAAGGCAAAGCAGTTCTTCCCTACCTTATCTCTTTGATGTTACCACCTTAAACTGTCAAGGGGGTCCTTGGTTTTTAATAATTCTGAAACATTCTTAACATTAAGATGGATTTAGATTGATATAATGACAAAATTAGTAAACATCATGTGTTTTATTTTTTTTTAGAATATGCTACTATGTGTGTGTATCAATGTTTTGGTCTTGAGGCATTTTGCTAAAGCTAACATGATGCTTAAGGCTCAAAACTTATTTGAGGCATAAGTCTCAACTTAAGAAAAAAACATATAATCTTTGAACATTGAAATAAATAATTATGCAATCCATGAACTATCTAGAAGACTACCATTAAAACAAAAATTCTACATTGTATGAATAAACAAAATTTTAATAATATTTATAGCATAACGATAGTAGAATTTTGCTTCGATAACATAAGTCAAAATAATGTATTCAATACTTGTAATTTTTATATACTTGACATTTTTATTTATATAAATGTATTGTATTAAAACAATATAGATTCAACAAAAAATGTTATTGTTGAAACCTCATTTTTTTTTTAATTCTTATGGAAAAAGTTTTGATCTTAGTATCAACCACTATGGAAATATATGGTATTCATAGAAGTATTAGCTAATTTGGCATGGTATTTAAATATAAGAATATAGATGGTTCTGTAGATTTTTCAAGTGTTGACGTGGGGATTGTCCATCACTTAGATTATCTGAACCACATTTTTTATATGTTAAGGTTATCTGAATTCTTTGAAAATAAATTTTGACTTATTCTCACCAAACTTGCGATATTCCAGTCTTAATTACATGGAGCAAGTACTTGAACACCATTGATTAACTTATCCTTCAATGCATTGAGTGGAAAGTCATTCATTCATATGAAATACAAGATTAGAAGACATATCCCTATGGCCTTATGAGATTAGGTTTAATTTAATTTAATTTATTTTAAGTTCATGAATTTAATTTTTTGACTTGATTTGTTTTGGGTTTAGAGATCATATTAATTGAAAAGATGTCAAGAGATTCTTTGATTGGTGAAGTTTTGTTTTATTTGTTCATTTGATTTGATTTTTTGTCTTTTGTCATTGATTATACTTTGACAATTTGGATTGAGATTTTTGTGAATATTTGATGGTTTGTTAACATCTTTTTTTATCTATTAACTTTTTGAGTTATCAAATTTTTTATGCTTTGTGCATTTTTATACTAATTATCTTCTATTTTCATGTGTTTTGTTGTTATTTTATTATAATTTAAGTAAATTTTGTTATTCAGATTTGTTTTTATTAATATTGTCTACTTAATTTTATGGTTAAGTTTGATGTAACTTAATATGTTTGGTAACCTTTGGTAGCTATTTTTTATGTATTATTTAATGACATGATTTTAGTTTGATTATGTTAATATTTTGCTAATGTTTAAGTTATTATTTGATTTAGGTTTTATTTTGTTTACTTATTTAATTAATAGCATTACCTACTTAATTTCATCTTTAAGTTAGGTTTAACTTAACATATTTTGTAAATTTGTGGTCATTTTTATGTAATATTTTACATAGTGAAATTGATTTGATTAACTTAATATTTTATTAATGGTTAAGTTATTATTTTGCTTGAGTTTAATTAGGTTAGTTTGTTTTGTTAAGTTTTAAGTCATTTACGTGACCTATTTATTTTCATCCATATCTTTTAAGTCTATAGGGATTTGATGCACTTCTCTAACAACATATTATTTAAAATGAACTCAAATTCGTTTCATTTCAATTTGATACACAGTACATGAAAGTACAATAAAATGAGGGGGCATAAAAATCTTTTTCCTTAATGAGTGAGATTTATTTCCATCATAAAAGGTCAGAGTTTTTATGCATTTTTGTTATTCATGACTATCTTTTTTTCTTAGAAATTTCTACCGCATTTCAACTAGATCGAGTTTGGTTGGCTGTTTCTATCCAAAATAGCAAGTTATTTTACCTCCCTTTTTATGAATAGGCAGAGTAAAACCATAAAATTTTGATAGCATTTGGTTGGGCCGAACTTTAATTGGTTGTTTCTATTTAAAATAGCATAACTATTTTGGTCATCTTTTTATGAAAAGAGAGAGCTAACCCATCCAAAATAGCAAGCTACTTTGATCCCTTTTGATGGAAATGTAGAGCAAAACTATCCCCTTTTTATGAAAATATAGAGCAAAACCAAGGCCAATTTCACCATCATGTCATTCTTACCTTCTTTCGAGTTGTCTGGAGAGTTTTTTGAGAACTTAAACTTCTAAGGTTTTCTCTTCTCCTACTACTTTTTTTCTTGCCAAATGAGCCAACCCACCATGTAAGACCCATTTAGGTCTATTTATAGAAGAATTTGAAGGGCATTTTTGTTCTAAAATTGGCCTCCACTATTTCATTTTCATGAACATTGGAAGTGGTGTGGTCGGAGGTGATGTTACCTCATTTTTTCTCATATTTTGATTTGTTGTGTTATGTTTGACCACGGTCAAACTAGGGTGTAACCTCACCACAAACTGGTCATCTCCTTGACCGGGTCTACTAGGCTCACTCGTGGGCATGTAGGCAGATGTGCCCATGGCGGAGGTGGAGGTGGAGGCGGTAGTGGTGTTTGTGGTCGAGGTAGATGTACCCTTATGCATTATAGAATGCGAAGCCACGGGTTTCTATCTAATCATACTCCTAACTGCTGCATATTGTGTTGCCTATTACTTCTCATAGTTAGCCACATTGATAGCATATGCATTTAAGTCCTAGGTATCTTACATGAATCATTTTATCTTTGAGAAACTGAGCAAAAGGATCTCCAAAAAATCTTGGGAGATTGGATCTAGAAAATGCCACTGTAAAATGTTATGAAATATCTTCCAAGAAAGACAAAAGAACTGAGATTCAAAACCAACATAAGTTGACTAGGAGAACCACAATAGATACAAGGAGGGTCAACATGGTTAAGTGTTAACAAGAGATAAATGAGAGATCTTATGTTAGATTATAAGCTTCATCCTGAAAGGTATGGTGATGGGACCTCTTTGAAACCTCTAGAGATACGTGTGGTCAGTGGTGTCTTGGGTCAATTGTACATGTAGACATAAAAATATTAATTTATAAAATTTTATCAGACAATAATACCTAGATAATTCTTCGGATGGATCATGGATGCAATAAAGCAAACTTAACAAACTCATCTTACCTAAATAATTATAGAAAATAGAATGAGATAGCATATGCATGATATATGTAGTTTGTTTAATAAGGAGTTAAGAAGTTAGAGGTACTAATAGGTTGAAAAATTTTAAGGGACTGAGGTACTATATACATATTATTGTTTTGGTGATCTTGTTTCTCAGATGTGTGGAGAGAGTGATTCTCAAGAGACTGCATTCCATCCTTGTATGTTGTATTTTTTTCTTGGACAGTAGACAATATTAATGTGTTGATCCATTTTATTTCATCTCCATTTGAAGTGCCGTCCTCTCATCATTTTTTGTCTATGCAGGTCAAGATGAAGCTGGTGAATCTGGGGCATGCTCAAAGGTAATCAGGCCTTTTTATCTTATTTTAGTGATGTCAAATTAACATTGTTCTGTTCTTTCCTACATCAAAAAGGATGTACAGTTTTCAAGAATCCTCGAGATTTACAAAAGTTACTTTATGAGGATGTATTGATTGGTTGAAAGATTTGAAAAAAAATGTTGTTCTGGAAAGAATAATGATAGAAATTCTGATTCATTCATATCAAGCTTCCTTCCTATCAATCTGAAAGTTTTTCTCATAAACAAGGAAATGATTTAGTTCTAGAGCCAAAGATTGTAATTCTCAAACAATCCATGATAGGATTGAACAAAACCAAAATAGTTTTTTTAGTGATTAAATATAGATATTGAAATGATCTTTTATCTTATTGATTACCAGCCAAATTATGTTGTGGTTTATAATTACAATAATAAGGTTTTTATTTCGTTCATTTAAGTAGATCTATATGACAAATTTTTAATGTAGCAAAAGAATATGGAAAAAAGAAATATCATATGCTGGGACTCTGGGCCTGAGAGGCTGGAAGGAACTAGTTGGAGTAGAAAATTTTCTTTATATTAAAGATCTCTCCTCTCCAAACAGTGGTGAGAATTCCGACAATTTGTTTAATTGATACAAGTGGTGATCCATATCTTCCAGATATTTCGATTATAGCCAATGATGGTGCTATCGCAAATGTTAAAACTTTGCATGCCTGCGTGAAGCCTTTTTGCTCTACCTTGTAAATGTAAATGGAGGATGTACTGATGTGACCCTTTCTATACTTTACATATGGTTGGTTATATTAGTTGGCCACTCTTTTTCATGTTTGGTGCTTTTCTTTTTGGATATCTAAATACAGATATGTCACTTTTGTTATAAATTTTAAAGAAGATGCAAATTGCTAATGCTGTACATTTAGTTATCTTGTCCACCACTCAATAGGAGTAAAAATCTCGATGTTTAAATGAAGATCCTAGTAGTTCATCTTTGTTTGTTATAAAATTTTTAAAGACTATAAGTTCGTTTAAAATGTCATGAAACTCTTAAAGGCTGTTGGCATAGTAAGGATTATTTGTAATGTTACAATCTAGTAGCTTATAAGATACTTAATTTATGCAACAAAGTTCCAGCTGAATTAGTTGCCCTGAAATATTTGGTTTTTTTAAAATCTTAAGTTCATAATTTTCTATGTAGCTTGTGAGAAGCTATCAGAAAGCAACAAGTGCTTGTTCATAACAGGTCCCTAATGTTAGTAAACAAGTGCTTGCTCATAACAGGTCCCTAATGCTTGCTCATTGCATAGTCTCGATCGAGAGCTTCGCAACGGTGCCCAAAACATGGAAAACAGACACTGGAAGGCCAAAATGACCATTTTGCCCCCGACACTTTGGGATAAGTTGGGACTTTAACATGGAATTCCAACTTTAACACATTGTCAATATTGGATAGATCTAGACAATGCTCAAAACGGATCGAAAATCCGACCGGATGAAAAGATATGCAAGGAATATCAAATCTGGCCAAAGTCTGTGTTAAATGACGGCATGGGCATAATGGTCCGATCAGCTCCCGAATCGACCCATGGGCTGGAAATTTTAATTTATTGGCCTAAAACATAGATCTCATGAATATTGATGCATGAAAAATAAAATTTGTCCAACTGGATAACTTAATTGCACTTAATTGCAATTTGTAAATTATCAACGGCCGAGATCGCATAGATCGGAGAAACCGGCTAAATCAGGAGATCCAATACAATTCAAATGATCTCAACCACACATCATGAGGGAGCATAAGATCAATGACTATCAGGACATGTTCTGGAAATTTTTGGAGTCAATTTGGGATTTATTTAATTAGTTTTGGCTAGAATTAATGCTAGCCATTAGATCGAGAGCACTCTAATCAAATCAGGGTTAAACCTAACCCAAGATGGGCTAACCCAACCTGTTTTGGCTGAACCTACCATCCTTCCTCATTTTATGGGTGCGCAAACAACCCTAGAAAGTAGGGGAGGGTGCGCAAGGTGATGGGGACATTTTTTGAGCATTTTTTAAATTGAGTCCTTAAAATGGACTGATCTGTAAATAGATTTTAGGGAGTCCTTTTCTTTAATTGTTCTCCTCTTTCCCCTATAAGAGGAAGACCCAATGTACATATCGAAGGAGAATACAAGTGATTTTTGGAGCCTTCGGGTGGTGTTCTCCCGCACAGGGGGCTGCGGCCCCCATCCTCTTCCTCCACCCCGGCCAGTGAGGGCCGCTCCTCTCCCACCACCGGCAGTAAGGTCGGTCTCCTTTCCACCCTCCGGATCCGGCGAGGTGCGCCGATCTTCTCCCCCTCCTCATCCTCCGGCCTCCGCGCCGTTCCCCTCCTTTCCCCTTCCCGGTTCGACAAGGCTGCGCCGGCATCGACCATCCTCTTCCTCCTCCTCCGGCTTCCTTCCCCCTCCACGACGGACGCTCCGTCAGTCCTTGCCGATGGCGGCGACTCTCCCTCCCTTCGTGGTCGCAGAAGTAGAAGGAGAAGAATAAGGAAGACGAGGCGGGGCTCGGGGGGCAGATCCGGCGATCCCCGGACCCCCCCCTTGTGCGGTGACCTCCCGAGGCGGACGGCTCTTCTTCTCCATCGCCATTGCTCGGAGACGACCGGACGACGCCGAGGCTGCGGTGCCCTTTGTCGGGTCCTCACGTGCGCGGGAGTCCCACCTCGCGACCATCCGGCGTCGACGCGCGTACGCCGCGACGCTCCCTCTTTCTTCCCGTCGACATCGCCCTGCCCCCTCCTCGCTCCATCCCCGCGTTACCTCCGCCGGACGACGATGGCGACGCCGACGCCGCCGACGCCCCCGCCCCTCCCCCCCCCCCTGTCCCGCCTACGCCGATGCCAAGGAGACGACGACGCGAGGGTGTTTTGTCGCGGTCCGCTGCCTCGCGGGACCGCCGCGATGCCGCCACGTCGGCGGGCGGTCGACAGCACCGATCGGGCCACGCGACCACGCGAGAGCCCGGAGAAGGCTCCAAGACACCCCCGCTCACGCCTGCAAGCGCGACCGTCTCGCGCGGCCCGCGGCCGGCCGGTCCGCGGCCAGACCGGTCGCCAGACCCGGTCCAACCGGGTTCAAGGCCGGTTCAGGCCGGTTCAGCGCCTGAACCGCCCGGTTCAGTCCGGCTCGCCAGCCGGTTCGCCCGAACCGCCCGGCCCGGCCCGGTTCAGGCCGGTTCACCTCCGCTGGGGCCGGTTTGACTCGGTCTGCACCATCGTGGAATCGGTTCGGGCCTCCGTTTGGACCGGTTCGGGCCGATTTCGGGGCCTATTTTGGGTTCGTTAGGTACTGCTTAGCGGCGATTACGCCGGTTTAAGTCGTTCGTTCGGCTTAGCCGGATTAGCCGGTTCGTCCCGCATCGCCGAGATCGAGCCCGGAATCGACTCGTTCCCACGAGTCGAGTCTTGGGTACGTCCGAACCGGTTTTAAAACTCGAGGTCGAGTTTTCTCCCGGTCGGAGAAAATGATGGGGACATTTTTTGAGCATTTTTTAAATTGAGTCCTTAAAATGGACTGATCTGTAAATAGATTTTAGGGAGTCCTTTTCTTTAATTGTTCTCCTCTTTCCCCTATAAGAGGAAGACCCAATGTACATATCGAAGGAGAATACAAGTGATTTTTGGAGCTTTCGGGTGGTGTTCTCCCGCACAGGCTGCGGCCCCCATCCTCTTCCTCCACCCCGGCCGGGGCCGAGGGCCGCTCCTCTCCCACCACCGGCAGAAGGTCGGTCTCCTTTCCACCCTCCGGATCCGGCGAGGTGCGCCGATCTTCTCCCCTCCTCATCCTCCGGCCTCCGCGCCGTTCCCCTCCTTTCCCCTTCCCGGCTCGACAAGGCTGCGCTCGCATCGACCATCCTCTTCCTCCTCCTCCGGCTTCCTTCCTCCACGACGGACAGCCTCCGTCGTCCTTGCCGATGGCGGCGACTCTCCCTCCCTTCGTGGTCGCAGAAGTAGAAGGAGAAGAATAAGGAAGACGAGGCGGGGCTCGGGGGGCAGATCCGGCGATCCCCGGATCCCCCCCCCCCTTGTGCGGCGACCTCCCGAGGCGGACGGCTCTTCTTCTCCATCGCCATTGCTCGGAGACGACCGGACGACGCCGAGGCTGCGGTGCCCTTTGTCGGGTCCTCACGCGTGCGGGAGTCCCACCTCGCGACCATCCGGCGTCGACGCCGCGTACGCCGCGACGCTCCCTCTTCTTCCCGTCGACATCGCCTCGCCCTCCTCGCTCCATCCCCGCGTTACCTCCGCCGGACGACGATGGCGACGCCGACGCCGCCCGACGCCCCTGCTCCTCCCCCCGTCCCGCCTACGCCGATGCCAAGGAGACGACGACGCGAGGGTGTTTTGTCGCGGTCCGCTGCCTCGCGGGACCGCCGCGATGCCGCCACGCCGGCGGGCGGTCGACAAGACCGATCGGGCCACGCGACCACGCGAGAGCCCGAGAAGGCGCCAAGACACCCCCGCTCACGCCGCGAGCGCGACCGTCTCGCGCGGCCCGCGGCCGGCCGGTCCGCGGCCAGACCGGTCGCCAGACCCGGTCCAACCGGGTTCAAGGCCGGTTCAGGCCGGTTCAGCGCCTGAACCGCCCGGTTCAGTCCGGTTCAGGCCGGTTCAGCGCCTGAACCGCCCGGTTCAGTCCGGTTCAGGCCGGTTCACCTCGTTTTGGGCCGGTTTGGACCGGTTCAGACCATTGTGGAATCGGTTCGGGCCTGTTTGGACCGGTTCGGGCCGATTTGGGCCTATTTTGGGTTCGTTAGGTCTGTTTAGCGGCGATTAGCGCCGGTTTAAGTCGTTTTCGTTCGGTTTAGCCGGATTAGCTGGTTCGTCCCGCATCACAAGGCTTTCTCAACTCTCTCCATCTCTCTTTGGTTTATTATTATCTCATCCTCAACCACTTCAACCTCAACTTCCCATGGCTTATCCTTATCACCCTCAACCACTCCCTCGATTTATCCTCATCCCAACTAATCCTATAATAACCCAAGAAGGCCTATCCTCATCTGATGGCTGGTTGAACCACGGTCACCTCTCCCCATTCTCTTTGTCGCCCAATCTCCTACAATGTAGGGAGCTGGCCGAACATGCTTGCATT
Source organism: Cryptocoryne crispatula var. balansae (assembly GCA_036172225.1). Classification (NCBI taxonomy): domain Eukaryota; kingdom Viridiplantae; phylum Streptophyta; class Magnoliopsida; order Alismatales; family Araceae; genus Cryptocoryne; species Cryptocoryne crispatula. Next base: position 16,272,335 of record CM069924.1, read on the forward strand.
CCCTCTGTCCCTTGATGGGTGCGCACTCTCCAACTCACACAACCACCTTTGGTTTATCCTTATCACTCTCAACCTCCCCCTTGGCTTATCCCTATCCACCCTCGACAGCCCATGAGTTATCTCCTCCTGGAGATGGCGCCCCCCACTCTTATATAAACCCCCCTGCTGCCATGTGCGCCAGAAGGACAAGCTGATCACTCTGCGGAAGCCCTACCTCTCTTCCCCCTACCTTGCTTCAAGCTATCTTCTCCTTGCTGGACGTCTGCAGCAGCAAGTCAGCAGCCTCTCCATCCCATTTGTGGTGCTCCAAGTGAAGAAGAAGAAGGAGAAATCTTCTCCCTCTTGCAGGTGCGCCAGCAGCAGCCCATTCTGGGATACATCAACTTCAACAGCAAATGTTCCATCTTGGTGCGCCAATTCCAGCCCCATACATAGCAAGAAAAGAAGAAAGAGAAGAAGAAAAGAGGGACAACCATTTTCTCCTTCAATCTCCAACAAGAATTGTGCCAAAAAGGTGAGGGAAGATGTAGTACTTTCTAGTTCTTTTCCTCTCCTCTTCTTTCTCTTCCCCTCGGCCTCCTCCTTGGCCATTCAATGTTCAAAAAAAAACAGCCATGTTGGTACCATTAAAGCCATGTTCGACCCCCTAATGTTGGCTTCATAAGCATTCTTTGATCAGCCCCTTGAGCCCCTCATTTAGACCCCTTTGCTGTCCATGTGTGCACAGCCCATAGGTGGTCTATAAATAGCCCATTTGGCATCCCCAAGCAACCCCATGCTGTCACCTAACACCTATGTAGTCAGAGGCGAGAGGCGACTGAGGCGAGGGAGGGCTCGCCTCGCCTCAGGCGCCCGAGGCGACATTTTTTTTATTGAAGAACTTCTCAAAATATATATATATATAACATTAAAACTTTTGAAGAAAAACATAAAAAATACAAAAAACTCACTTCTAGGACCTATAATGTATCAAGATATCAGAATCTCAAGGTGGAAGACTAGGCATTGGGGGTTTCGGGGTGGGGAAGGAGGATTTAAGTTGCCAAATTTGACTTTCATAGGGTCCTCACCCGGGCGAGGTGAGATCTGCCGAGGCGAGACGTTTTTGCCTCGCCTCGCCTCGCCTCAGCGCCTAGGCGCCTGAGGCGAGCGCCTTTTGATAACATAGCCTAACACCGTGCCCCTTGTTGTCATCCCTCTAACAGCTAATTAGGCTCCTGAACATGCTCCTAATTAGGTCATGTTTGACCATCCTTGCTGCCCAAGTGAACAGACTTCAAAACATACCCAAATCAAGCCCCACTGTTGGCCCTGAAATCAGGCCCCTCTGATGGCTTTGAAACCAACACCTGTTTAACCCCTCTGATGGTCATCTAAACAGCACTCTAAACAAACCAAACATCCTCTTTAATGTGTGGAAGGAGGGGTGACAACATGGGCCTCATGGAATTCGCGAAAGAGTTAAGCCGGGTGGCCCTAATTTCCACCCATCAAATGTCTTTGCACAGCCCCTTGGCTTCCCTATTTGGCCATCCAAATAGTCCAAGTTCTGCCCACCTGAGCAGCATCCCAACAGAAGCCCCCTTTCAGCCCATGTTTGGCCTATCAAACACACCTTAATCAGGTCCTTGTGTGCCCCCTTGATGGCCCTTCAACACAGCACCTGAATGGTAAAAGAAGTCAGCCTATTGGCAGCTCTCAAAATAACACCAAAATAGGTCTTTCTTTAGCTCTCTACATGGAGGTTTGCACCACCTGCTGCTGCTGCAAGAAAAAACAAAAAAAAATGGCAAAGGCATGTAGGTTATGAAACCGGCCATTTTGGCCTTGAAGTGCTACAAACAGGCCATGCTGGCCCTTGAAGAGCAAATCAAGCCGCCAGGGCCCAAGATGTTCAAAACAGGCCAACCAGGTTGACATTACTTGAAGACCGGCCTCACCATATTGACATGACTTGAAGACTAGCTCATTGTGTTGTTTACATAAAGCTGGCCCATTGGGCCTTGGACATTTAAAAAGCACACAACTAAATCTGAAGGCGAAATGTCAAAATTAAATAAGGAGTTAGCACCACCACGTGGGCGTTCCATCTTGGGCAGCTCATCCGGCTTGCACCGGAACGCTGACCTGGACGTAGGCACGGGCCGGCTCCCGTTGCAGACGATCCTTCCCACTACTTGGAAAGTCAAAAGGCTATGTCTTGTAGGACGAGTAAAAACTTCACACCAATCGGAAAATAAGGCGGCATGCTGCCAAAATTTTCCCAGTCAAGTGGGATTTTTTGTACCAAGGGAAGGACTTTGTCACATTTACTCTTTGATAGCATCAAACATGGCATATGAATTGCCACATCTGATGTACATTGACATGGAATACTTAGAATATGAATATTTCAAGTGCCGAGTCATTTGTGTGTGACCGGGCATCGACACTAGCCTGACGGACCGGATGTGATGCGAACCAAACAAAAGTTAACCAAATTTAAACATAATATAATCATATATGAAAATACATTCAAACCAAACCTAAAATACACTTATAACAGGTCATTAAAACCTTAACATTCAACAAGTATCATACAATCTAAAAAAGATGATTTAATGCACTTAATTCATTGGAATTCATTTTTTTAAAACAAGTGAAAACAAAATGATTCCTAACCAACTGAAATGAACATATCAAAAACACATTAAAGCATCTAATATACATCTTAAAGCATGTAAATCAGATTCATTAACAATTTGAAGTTTAAGTTTAATCAATTTGAATCAAACTTCAAAATATCTAAAACATACCAAACACACCCGAATTGATATGAAAACACCAACCATTATGAGAAAACCACATAAGAACGACTCAACACATGTCAAATAAACTTAAACAAGTCAAATTGATCAACATATCTAAAATTCAAAACTCAAAACAAAAATAAAATAAATTTCAACAAATTGAAATAAAACAAACCAAACAATTCAAACAAACTCAAAACAAATAACATTCAAATCTCAGTCAAATGAAAATCTGGAATCAACATTTCAAACTATATCAAAATCAATTCATAAATCAACATAAGTCAACTCCAAATCAAATCAAACTTGTTTGCATCTCATCGGGCCCGAAAGGCCGAGGCCCTTTGTGTTCTTTACACATTGTGGATGTGCACGCTCTCATCAAACAAGATCACTATGATAGTTAATGAAGGGTGTTCGAGTGTTTGCTCTATGTAAATGAACATCGAATATTCGCACCATCCGATGGAGAGAGGTCAAACAATATTTTCACAGAACTCGAACCTTGGTTCTATACTCTTCTAATAACACCTGAACTATCTAGTATTTTTATGGTTTATCACTTATTTTATTAGAAAATTTGGGTACGATATTTCAAACATTCAAAAATAAATATTTTAAAAATGTTTCAAAACAAAAGAAAAGATTCTCGAGGTTCTCACAGTCTTAAAGTGCTTATAATAGTTGATGGGGGCAAAAAAGTAAACATGGACTACCTTGAGTGAGCAAAAGTGGAAATGTCAAAGAATGTGTCCAACTTCACAAAATGGTGGGATATCGCAAGGAAGGCGGAGTCGGGGATCGGGACCGGGTTGGTCGGACTTAAAACCGACCCAAGTCGGTTGGGGTCGCGACCCGGGTCGGGCCGGGGTCGGGTCGGGGTCGGGAAAAATAATAATAAAAAAATTATTTAAATATATTAAATGGGTCGGGGTTGCGGGGCCGGGTCGGGGTCGGTCGGCCCAAAAACCGACTGGGTCGGCCGACCCGGTCGACCGGGTCGCCAACCCCATATACCATGGGATATCGACTTTCAGTGGAAGTAAATATTATATCACCTTATACATAGAGTAGGTGATGTTTATTGTAATTAGGTTTTTAACTGTCAACATAGAACATACATATTTAATTGTTTAATGACATGCAAATTACATTGTGTAAGATATTTTTTCAATCCAATATATTCTTATAGCTACGTTCAACACATTTTATGAGCTTCTAGATGGTGTCAAGTAGGTAATTTGTAGAATGTTTGGAGACGATGATCATCTAATTATAGCATACAATAAGTTGCATAATTACATGTGAAAGTTAATGCATAGAACATATAGAGCGTAAAAGGGCAATTATGTTTCTAGGTCTTGAGTAAGGACACTAGGAATTCACATCAATTTCATTATGTTTACTATTGCTGACGGAAACATTTAGGACCTATTTGGTTGAGTACCATGGTCCTTATACTTTTGGCTGAGCAGATGGATTATTTCAATGTTTCTAGCATTTTTCTAAATGTTTAGGGGTGTCTTTTTTCAATTTCTAGGCATTTTAGAGCAGTTTTACAGTTTCTAGTCATTTTCTTAGCATTTTGAGCATTTTCGGTTCTTTCCGGTCCTATAAATAGGACCCATACTTGTACATTTGGGACATGGTATATTTGAGAAATGAAAAGTTACTGTTGAACTTTTGATTTCCCCTTCTACTCCTAGAGCTCCTTAAACCCCTTGAGTTTCTCTCTCTGGCCTTATTTGATTTAGTTGGTAGCCACTCTTCCACTCTTCCTCTGATGGCTTAACCCTAGCGGAGCTCCTCTCTCCTCCCGATTTAAATTTCTTCCTTTCGGTGCCTTCCTCCCTTCTTTCTTCAATCTAACTGTCATCGGACCTTTCTTCATGGCGCTGGTGACTCTGATAGCTTTTGTGTGAAGCGTCTTCTCTGGTTGGATCATTTTCGTCATTCTTCTACCTGTTTCCTTTTCTCTTTTGGTGCTACTTCCGTTGTTCTCTATCCTGTTGGATCGACAACTGGTTTGGTTCTCTGTTGGTGACACTGCTCGACAATTGGTTTGATCTACCGTGCTTGTTTACTCTCTCTGGTGGAGAACTCCACTATGATGCTGGTGACTTTAGTTTAGTTAGATGTCTCTGCTCCTACAATGTTGTCCTTAAACTCTAAGGTTGGGATTAGGTGATGAAGGGAGTGGTGACAGTTTCTCCGTAAGCTTGTTCTCATCTCCTTGAGTCTCATTTGGTAGATATTTTCTCCTCTGGTTCTGTTTGCTATTTGAAGTGAATGGTTTTGAGATCTTGATGCTGCCGGTCAATGTGTTAATAGAATGAGTGTTGCCTCGGATATTTCATTCCAACGGTAGCCTTGATTCTGCACCGGTTGATTTTCATAGGGCTGGGATTGGTCTCTTGTTGGTTATTCTTTTTCGACGAGCTGACTTCGACTCCCTATTTGAGATCTTGGACTGGTCCATCTCCAGTTCCGTGAGTTCAGATCAGTTCCTTTTTCTATAGTTCCGTTGAGTAGTTGAGTTTCCAACTGTTGAGTGGTTTCTCCTATCTGACTGTTTTGGTTGTTCCAACTTCAATAGTTAATACCGTCAACAGATCTGTTGCTTGAGTTGGACACTCGATGAGGACTGGTCCTTCCAATTCATTGATGCCAATTTTATTTGTTTTCCATTGATTGATATAGCGGATACTATCATTGTGATGAACTTGAATCTTGCGGATCTAAAACTCTCCTCTCTTATTTAGTTCGGTTGGACTTTGAACTGTGGATTGCTATGATCTATTGGAGCAATCCACCCAAAAATTTCTACGGTAGCCCTTCTGAGTGTTACTAACCGCTACTTGGAGGATATAGGCTGGTTATGGTGGTTATTGAAATTCAAGTACTAGAAAAGGATGATTGAAGCCTTGACGTGGTGCCCTGGTAATTTTCGGTAAGCTGCCGGAACTAGTGTGGAAACATTTATATCGCTTGAACTATTCTGTTGATTTTGTTGACGACTTCATCTGATTCCACGGTTGTATATTGAGCTGAAGACTATGATGAAAGTAGATGGCCTATGATCTTTCTCTATCCCTCCTTGATATTCTGCCTATGGTTGTGGAACTGTATTAAATCATTTGTGGAGATTTCCATCAAAGTGGGAGTTGATTGCACCTGGAGATCTATTGGAGGTTCTGGTCAACTTGAGGATAGGCACTCCATTTTCCTTGGACCTGTTATCATCCTATGGGGTGTAGGTCACGCTTGGGTTCTGTACTTAATTTGCTCATAATTTGTATAAGAGGAGCACCTATCCATCAATCGAAAATTGTCTTCTCCCCACACAATTGTGGAGGTATCTTAACCTTTCCCTTGTATGGTGAATTCTATTTCTCATTATTCCAATTGTTGATGCCATGCTAATGTGTGCTCAGGTCCTAGCTAGTTTACATAGTTGCTGTTGGTCTAAGCGAGCACGATAGAGTGAACTTAATCCAGATTAATCAAATCAGCTACGTTATTAACTAGAACCGAATTTTGAAATCTAACAAGGTTTTCAACACTGGCACATTCTACTGTTCTAGCCTTCTAGGTTAAACTAAAAGAGAAAGCAACCTTTACCTATAATTTCTAAATCAGATAACTAAACAACTGAAAAGGCCTCAACTCTGTCTAGGGAAAACAACAATTGGTTGTGTTTAACTAGCCTCAACTACACTTAATTGGTTAGCTTGATTATGTTTCCCATCAATCTTGGTATGTATCCTTCATTTTTTTATTATTCAAAGTTGACTGGTGAATGGATCATTACAAAGCAATTATGGTATAAAGGGCTAGCGTTACTTGCAATAAGAGTCATGAGCCAAACAACATCGGTTTTAAGATATAAAAAAATTGGTCTTTGTAAAAAATAGAGGAATAGACTGACCACAAAGTGGTTGTAGCAGTTTGGTCTACTAGCACTATAACATGAGGTTAAAGTTGAAAATTTTGCAGAGGTTGAAGGATAATCAGAATGAGCTGAGATGGAGAGACAAAACTATGGGTTGGCAAAGCTAATCAATCACTATAACCAATGAAGACATAGATTTGGATGACATATTTGACAAGTAAAATGTATTGCAAGCATGAGTCAATGATCAAGAAGGACAAGAACAAACCAATTATTAATGTAGAAGACAGAGCGTGGGCTAGAGGAGAGTCGGACAATGTTCCACTATGTAAGGAATTTCATATTCTTTCTTCACTAAGAAATAGACAAAGGACCAAAATATCCTCATGCCGAGGTAAGAAATCATTTGGTAAAAAAAGTGTTATAATTGATACTTTGGACATTGCAGATCAAGACACAATTGATGAGACACGAGAAGATGCATCGGAATCAAACATACAAATTTAGTACTAGACATCTGCCGATTTGACTTCAAAGAGTAACATTGATGGGCTGTTTGATGATGAATGAATAACTTTTGTTCTAGAAAGGTCTACAAATTTAGAAATTCCCCTGTCATTAATGCACTTCACAGTCGAAAAATAATACACGCATGCTAAGCAAAACCAAAATCATGGTGTGCGAACACAAAGTGGAACACAACAAGATGAAGGCTCAAGAGGTCACTATTACCATTGTTATTGATTTGAGTCATCTCAAAACTTGGGCTCCTACATTTTACCAATAGCGTTATAAGATGTCTCAAGAGAGTTATGGATCTCATAATTCCATATACTCCACTTATGGTAGTTATAGAGATGAACCTTGCTGAGGTTATCATAAGATAATTGAATTAGGGAATGTAGAATACAATCAACGTGTATATACTTTCAATGTTATGTAGTTTTCCCAAATGTCTTGGGGAGATTATATAAGTTATATAAGAGAATACCAAAATGTAAGATTTGAATATAAATTACTAGAATCTTTTTAGAGAAACTTTGTCTATATTTTGGAATTTTTACATTTTTTTTTTCAATTTCGGACCTTTTCTTGCTTTTTGGATCTTAATCAGGTCCCGTCATATTCAGGTTGGATTTGGATCGACCTGGATTTGACTGGGTCCCGACCCAAGACCCTTCCTCGAGCTCCTCGGCAACTCCCTTGTCGGGTGGCTGCAGCAGCACCAGCCTTGGTGGTTGGTAAGAACAAGAGGATCTCCATGGGAAAGAAAGGAGGCAAGAAGGTGGCAGATCCCTTCTCGAAGAAGGATTGGATTGATATCACGGCCCTGTCAGTGTTTAATGTGAGGAACATTGGAAAGACCCTCATCTCAAGGACCCAGGCAACTAGGGCTACCTCTGGTGGTCTTCAGCCCAGAGTCTTCAAGGTTTGCTTAGCCGATCTTCAGAATGATGAAGATCGGCATTACAGGAAGATCTGTCTTTGTGCTGAAGATATCCAAGGAAGAAATGTCCTCACAATGTTTTGGGGAATGAATTTGACCATAGACAAGCTTAGATCCTTGGTTAGGTAGAGGCAGCCATTGGTTGAGGCACATGTTTACGTGAAGACAACTGACTACTTCTCTTTAAGAATGTTCTGTATTGGTTTTATGAAGAGATGCCGAATCAGGTTAAACGCACCTGCTATGCACACCCTAGCCAGATCTCAGACAGATCCATAGCTAAATGACAGAGATTATGATAAATCAAGCTCTACCTGTGACCTCTAGGGGCTGGTTTAGAAGTTCATCTCTGAGGTCATTGGGAAAGAAATTGAGAAAACAACATGAAGCATATACCCTCTTCAGAATGTTTTCATCTGGAAAGTGAAGATATTGAAGGCACCCAAATTTAACCTCAGAAAGCTCACGGAGGTTCATGGTGATTACTCCGAGGATGTTGGAGTTAAGCTAGAGAGACCAGTGGAGGATGTTCCGGCAGAAGAATCAGAAGTTGTTGGTGCCTAGAGTTGTGATTTCACTGTTCTATTCTAGAAATTCAAGTCTTTTCTTTGTTACATTCGCAATTTTGGTCACTAGGCATGCTTCAACCATGCCAATTTAGTAGGCCGTTGATGCTTGTTTGCGAATTGTCATTGACATAAAATTATGCCGTGAATTCCTTTTGGTTATCATTTGATTTTTAAGTGAACAAGTTGTTTTTTTGTCTTCTTTGTAATTAAAAAAACCCTTCATTCCTTGATATTAAAATTATAAGTATCTCCAATCATTAAAACTTCAACCATTGTCGATACTTCTACATCCTATTATATATGAATACAAATTGTCTCTTTTAATCATATTCACTCTGATTCTATTTTAAATTGTTATTTGAGTTAGATGACCTTATTAAGTTTGTTTTATGAATTAACAACTTATTATTGCATCCATTCGATAGTCTTATGTAGATAGTGTTCTTTCATTTTTAATTATTTTTATAAATTAATATTTTAAATAGCTTTATATGATCCAAGACATCAAGTCAATCTCTCAAGATTTCAAAATGATCTCTCTATAATATCTTTTCTTAAAATTGACTATGATAAAGTCCAGATCCGACTTGGGATCCCAAATTCATTGTTGTCTCGCTTGTGGAATGATTGCTTTTGTTAATCCTAGTCTTTGTCTTCAATCTCATCCCCATGTAAAGAGATTACTATCACATTTTACACTGATACATGTATTTAGACTAACATCTTCGAAGTCCTGTCACCCAAGATTTTCTTGAGATCTCCTCTCCATTTCTTCCATGATGAAGTCCAGATACGAAATAACAATCCTTGCATTCATCCAAAATTGACATTTCTTCAACCTTTACATTCAGTCCTAGTTTTCAACCTCCTTGTGCATTATTTCATTTAGTGGTGTGGCAATCATAGTCTCCTGGTGTGGAAATCATTTCATCCATGTGCCACCACATGGCACATCTGTCCACAATATTCATAGCATGGTTCGCTGGGTCATGACCTAGTCGCATGACCCGATCCTTGGAGCCCAACCTAGGAGGGTCTTGACCTAGGGTTGCGCTAGGTCTTGTCAGGTCGTGCGAATAGTGACCAAGTCACGAGCCAGTGCAACCTAGTCAGCTAGGTCCCCAATGGGTAGTGCTTGCAATGCCCCCGGGGCCCTAGCCTTCCCACTTCCTCCACCTCTTTTTGCCAATTATCTCATTCTCTCACTCTAAAATCTCTCTCATCATTCATCTAAGGAGAAATTTGTGCTACTTAATCTAGAAAAATACTCTATTTTGTTCTCTCAATTTCTTTTTTATTCTAGCTTATAATTCGAGCCCCATTTATAATCTAGACTTTGAAGTTTTATATATAAGTGAGGTTTTGAGTATAGTTTAAATTGAAGAGACGATGAAAGTGATCTCTGAAGTTGCAATGTTCCTCAGTGTAAAATTTGAATAGAAATAATTGTTTATTGTAATTTTTTATATATTCAATTTATTCAAAGTTTGAATCTAAATTATTCTAGTTGGACCCAGTTTGAATCTAGTTCAACCTGCTTGACCTAGGTCGACTTGGGTCTCGACAAGATCACTAGATCAGAATCAGAGTCGAGATTGGTGGGTACTAATCAGATTCGGATCGGATTGAATTGGTCCATCCCAACCGATTCGTTGGAACAAAGACCGATAGAGAATTTGTCCGAATCGATCCTTTTTTATATGTTTTTACAAAATTTAAAAAATCAGGAAAAATCTTAAAAAATATAATAGATGAGGAAAAAATTCTAAAAATTGTTAAAAAAGATCTAGATCTCTATAAACTCCAATTCTATGTTTGTATGAAGTCATTTGAAATACAATTAAAGATACAATTAAGTTTATTGCTTATGTTCAAGTTCAATGCTTACTAAATAAGTAAGAATTACTCACTTTAATCTCAACTTCTATTTTGGCTTGTAGAGTCCTACACAAACACTTTATCACTGATAATGTGCTAAAAGTGCCTTACATCGTTGTATATTTGCCCACCATATTGCATCTTTGTGTTCAAGAAATATCCGGTCAAAATGTAACATGTTCCAATGTTTAAGGCATTAACACATTACTATGAGAATAAAAAAATACATTTAAAATTATATCTGCAACATGAATATCGTGGTGAAGTGTTTTGTCTCATCTAGTATTTATCACCTTCCACTTCTTATAACCCCTAAGATGCTTCTATTTAATTTTCATCCTTGCTTTTTACATAGTATCGTATAGGTACCCCCATTTGATTTTTATCATTTGAGTTCACTAATCTAAGCACCTATACCAAGGGTTCTATCACAAACAAATAGTACTACACATTTTTTCACCACCTGTTATCCTCAATCAACTGTTTTATCTTCAATAGAATATCATATTTCTCTATAGAACTTTTGTAGGCATCTATGTACTATTGATGTAGTGGTTAATATGAATCTTTTCAAATCATGTTTATATCTATAGAGGCTCTTCAATGTAATGAAATGCGTAGTAAATTTGGTGGGACCTGTTCTTATTAGATCGCGACTATCGGTGTGCTTCCTCATAATATGCAATAGTTTAGGGTACCATAAATGAAAGATGTGATAAGTTATTCTTGATTCACCAAGGATCTCACACTTGGATTCCTCTTAATGTCCTCCAATATCAAATCAATAGAATTTGCAGCACATGACACTTAAAACAAGTGTGATCTTGCCTCTATTGAATTCCTTTTTGCAACTTGTTGACGCCTAAAACAAAAAAAAAGATGAGCAAGTTTGAACAGAGCAGCCAAGATGCTTGGCAACCTCTAAAAAAGAAAAGATAGGCGTGATGAGACAACATGTATTCATCAACTTTGGCCTCCGGAAGTGCGACACCTATGTCAACCTTTCGAATCCATCGTGATAGCATTTCATCGACAAGGAGAAAATGGTGGAATTGTTTGTGTGACGGGTCTTGCAACTCTTGTACGATAGTCCAACACTTCGACAAAAGACGACCGAGGCCATCACAACGTTTTCTCGACGGCCTAAACACCTGTCGGAACCTCTTTCAGGATCAATGCTCTTGATGGCATTGATGGGCTCATCAATAGCCAGTTGTAACGGCCATCGCACCATAACAATGTTACCGGCGTCAACACTCCAATACCCTACCCCGCACGACACCTTTGGGGAGGTGGAAGTTGCACAGTGCTGCCTTCCGACTAATGGTGGTGCCGGATGTGCTTCCCCGGACGACAAACGACTGCAACAGGCCATAAAGGACCCTCCGGGCAATAATGCGAAGGGAGGATAAAAAGGAGAGCTGGAGGATAGGAAGGGGCCTGCATTTTGTCCCATCATTCCATTCGCATGAGCTGGTGGACGTGTGGTCTGCCAACAGTGCTACATACATAAACACCAAAGTGAAAGGCCCTTTGGCATAATCAAATTTGTTAAGGACCCAGTGGATCACAAACAAAACTTGTTTGACTGCCAAGTGAGTGGGGGTGGGGGCACACGCCTGGCTGTCACATAATCATGCAAATGTGCAGTCACAAAGTTGAATGCCTGCAGCCCATTTTTTTTCCTGACTATTGACTTTATTTAAAAATCTTCAAACTTTTCTTAACATTTATTTTGTGAATGTATCATTAGAAAGTATCAGTACAATTGAAAGCTATACAGCCAAGATCCTTAAAAATCAGTTTAATCAATAACAATAAGGTATAAAAATGTTTGAAACCAGATACAATTGTCATTCAACGACTCACATACCAAGATAAAACTGTATCCAACTCCAAGGCTTGCGTTTGCCATGTTTTGAGCTCTTTATCAGAGCATTTGTAGGAAACAGTGATTAGACCAGTATGGTTCGCTTAAACAGGTTAAACTTGTGTTGCATGGTTGACCAATACCTCACGTAGGCCCCTTTTCTGCTCACATCAAAATATTGTTTCTCCTCAAAAGGAATGATCTGTAGATCTAGGAAGAAAGAATGTTCTCAAGTTCTCACAATATCTCTAATATTAAAACTGTAACCGGAGATGGCATGCATAGCACAGTGGTTCTTGGGATCAGTTCATGAATGGTCTGTAATTTCCATTACTGTATCATGATCTTACAAGAAATTGTATATGGTTTAGTGATGAACCTTTATCCAGCCTATGCATGATCCCAACATTTTTCAGTGCCTGTGGATCATGAACCTCTAGAAAATGCACACAGCATCAGGGAGAATGGTCATGCAAATTGCAGTGAGAAGTTTTCAAATCAATTTATTTGGGCTATACTATATGATGCTCATTGTCATGTGTTCTCTTTCTTTTTTCAATCATACTTGGGCATTTAATCCATAAATTAGTTGCCATCCGAAGTTTGATTTGTGGCTTGTGCAAAACATAGTGTCCTGTTGCCACGTATGTTTAGAAATTTATATCTGCTGATGTCCTCAGTTGGTTACTGTTTTGAAAAAACTGGGTTACATATTCTATTCCTTCGTCTGCAACATTCCTAAATGAGCTGTATTTACATCTTCTGTTCTTTCGTTATCAACAATCTCCTCTGTTATGGTTGCAACCACAGTGAGGAAACAAGAGTGAAAATTGGAATTGGAGTTCGGCAAGGTTGGCAAAGGCGCCGTAAAAGGTTGTTGATTCAGGAGACATGCTGTAGTCAGTGGCAGAATATAATTGCAGAAGCTTCAAGGAAAGGATATGGTGGAGATGATGAATTATGGTGGAATTCATATGGAATCTTGGATGAACAGTTAAAGAAGGAATGGATGGAAAGTGTTGAGCAGAGAAAATTGATGGTTCGGCCTAAAAGTGGAAAGAGAGCACCAAAGTCACTTGAGCAGCGCAAAAAGATCTCGGAGGCAATTTCTGCTAAATGGAATGATCCAGTAAGAGACTACTCAGAAACATGGATCTGAATGCATTTCTGGTATTCAATTAGGATAGAATGTGACTACTAAATTTCATTTACTTTTGTGTTTCTAGGAATATCGCAACCGTGTTTGCAGTGCATTAGCCAAATACCATGGAGTTGCTGTTAGTTCTGTGAGAAACCCGAGGAACAAGGTAAATGGTGGACCTCAAACTGCCAAACAAAGAGTATTAAAGAAAATATCTGAAGTGGAGCCCGGTGCTGCATTGGTAACAATAAAAAAAGATGTGCGAAGGAAAAGAAAGGTTTCTGATCCTGTCTTCAAAGATCCTATGGCAAGTTCTAAGCTGGACATGATAAAGAAAATTAGGGAGCAGAGAGCAACAATGGAAGCCAAAAAACAAGAAGCAACTGAAAGGGCAAGGTATTCTTGTTCCTCTGTCAGCCAATATAGCTGACTCTCTTTCATTTCAGAGGATGGGTGAAGAGAAAGAATGAATTCAATCTCTATCTTAAATTTTACCTATTCTGATTGATGACCTTGCGTTATTGTATCAGGTTGTTGATTGCTGAAGCAGAGAAGGCTGCAAATGCTCTCGAAGCAGCTGCATTGAAAAGCCCTCTTGCTCGGGCTTCACTTTTGGAAGCAAGAAAGCTCATTGCCGAGGCAACACGGTCTATTGAAACCATAAAAAGTGGATGTTTGCCCATTCAAGAAAGTGAAAACACCATTCCTTCTGAATTAAATGCGACTGCTGACCATTCCCATGATGTTCTAGAGGCTCCCAATGGTAAGGTATGTGCCGATGGGCCACAAATTAATGGTAAAACCGTCCTCTCCCCAGATCATGAGAATATCAATCGGCTTAGGTTGAGCGACTTCACAGGGTCGTATTCACTTGACGTAGCAGATTCTTCATCTATGGTTAGAAGCACACCTGACATGGAGAAACTTCAGTGCTTCTCGTCTCCAGCCACGGGTCTGATAGGCTGCCCTAAAATGGTGTCGGGATCAGACACTTGGGCCCTGAATGGGTTCGTACACAGTAGCGAATCTGAAGATGAGAGTCATGTGGAACCAACAAGGAATGATGGTGCCAAGACTGCTCTTCCCAAGGGTAAGAAAACATGGGTCCAAGGCAGGCTGGTCCAAATGGATGAAGACTAGAGTTTCGACCATTCTTCTTGAAGGTTGATGACAGCCCCGTATGCATCATCATTGCTCTACGTATGGAGATGTATGGTGGAGGTAGGCTCGTGGGTGGTTTTGTCTCTTACTTTTGCCCCGAAAACTGTGCACCTCATTATTAACAGATCAGAATCAAAGAATGAGAAAGGGCTCCTTTGGCCCCTCCGAGGATAATGGCAATCCGTTGTCATCCCCGTTGAAGTGTTTGTATAATCGTTGGATCATACTTGTATTGCTTGCAAGTGCATCATTAACAGAAATGAGGCACGCAAGCGTAAGAAACGATAGATCTTGGTTCGTCATTCTCTGCCTCCTGCAAAGCTGTGTTCATGTCCTAAACAATCTGTGCAGTCGTTCGTCGTCACATGGATTGGTTTTAAGAAACCGAGTCTCTTGGGATGGATCAAGTAGACTGAGGGCTGAACCCGTTTCGGTTCAGTCCAGGTTAGAATTGATTTTTCTGAAACAAAATAGAACTGAATATTAACCTGAACCGACCATCTCCCTCAGAGTTCAAAACGATATGAAATCTTAGTTCGGTTTATCTCAGAGAGAGAGAGAGAGAGAGAGAGAGAGAGAGGTGTTAGAAGAAAAAGGGTTGAAAGCAGTGAAAAATAAGAATTGTTCTAAGTTAAGTGAACATAACACATTTAACTTAAATATAAATTTATGTATAGAAGTTCAACTCAACTAGTGTGTGGTCGTATGCATAAGTTTTGTAATTTTAAGATATTTTTCAAATAGTAAAATGTTAATGGGTTTATATGCGCTTTTGTGGTGAGTGATGCTGAGCACCGGAGTTCGCTCGAGTTGTTCAAGATATTGCTATTTGGTAGCTCACTTAACAGATAGTTGCAGAGACAGAAGGTTGAGTTCAAATGTTGAACGGGCTTTAATTCAAGAGATAGGGCTCTTTCAAAAGAAACGAGAAATCCGACTTGACATTAAGTTGCCGCTAGAAAAGTTGTGTACGGGTGTCACTGCTGCAGTTGTAAGAAGAATAAAAAAATTTGATTTGGAATTAGCCATTGAATCGGTGGGGATCGATTCTCAACCAGAGAAATTAATTTAGATTTGAGTTTTTTAAAAAAAAATTAAAAATTCTGATTGTGAATGATTTAGTTTAAATATTTTTTAAATATTTTAAAAATCAGAACTTTAATTTTATTTTTGATTTTAATCTGATTCAACCAATTTAGGATTGATTCAAATTGATTTTAATAAAATTCAGGTCAAAATTAGTCGTTCAAGTAGGAATTAGATTAAAATTTATCAATCTAATTTTAGAATCAACCGATTTTGATCTTATTCGATCATTTTTGCAATCCATGAAGATGAATAAATGGTTATAAAAGGGGGAGCACAAGGCAACCTCGTTCAGTGCTGTCATGAAGGGGACCAAGTAATAGCTCTGAAGTGGGTAAACAACATGGTGGATGTTGGACCACCTATTGCACAGCCAAGGAAATACGCTGTTTGGACTTTTTCTATTCTAGTTCGTCTAGTTTTGCGCAGATGATTTTACATTATGCGTAGAAAATTTTAGATTTTGAATCGTTGATTATGTATGTCTTGATAAAAAGTAATTTTATTCTTACTAAAGTTGGTACACATTGGTATCATGTGTACATGATTTTGGTATATGAATTTTTATGCAAGTTTCTTATCATATTCAGTCATCGCTACCTATATGAAAATTGTTTTGTCATTATTATTTATCTTCTCACAAAAATTTGAGGGAGTTTAAACAAGCACCATTATTTATGTTGGTGTAGTTCTAGTATTCTGTCTATCGATACAAATTACATAAACCGTATACACCATGATTGACTTGACACGTTCAACACTCTTGAGACTCCTAATGAAAGTTGTATGTTACACTTGGATATACATATAATCAAGTTTTGTACTATTTGGATCATGTTTGGGTAGATTAATGCTTTAGAACTTAGAAGCATTATTAAGTTGATTGACCACAAAATGTTTTGTACACATGCCACCTGTTAAAAATGCATGAATATGAGACCTACATCCAGTATTTATTATTCTTTTGCTCACTGTCAACTTGGTATTTGTCCAAAAGAGTCACAAACAAGTTAACGTATAGTTGAGCCGAACGATAAAGATCACATGTGTGAGATGTCTGATACTTCTTAATCAACTTATTAATGGGCAATATTGGTTTGACCTACTGCTGAAATTGGATTTTAACTGATGGGTCAGCTCTTTTGGTTATGGGATTTTAAGCAAGACCATCACAACTGAGGGATATTCCCTATGTACAAGAGAAATGAGGATCGATATAATTTCAAGTATTCACCGGTTTCTATGCCTCCCTCTCTCCCAGTTGTGGCTCCCTGAATAACGTTGCCAAGATGGGTAAATCTCAAGGAAGAAGAGAGAAAGTTCTTGTTTTGCTCATCGTACGTGTAGGGTGCTCATAGACATCATTAAGACTTCTCGGTATCAAGCTATGAAATTCCACGGCCTCAATGAGTTCTCTGACATCCATAAACTGCACCCATCTATGACCTAACATAATTTACGAAGTGATCCAGGTTATTTATTTATAATTTTTTTTACAACTTGGTTAGGCATAGAATGGATTCCCAACATAAGTTAGGAAGGGAAGGAGGAAGGTTGCAGCCTAAAGATATGTTGTGTCAACACTCGGTGAAGAGAATCTCTCCCAAATCTATCAAACACCGAAGATAATGCCATATTCGTCCTCCACTTTGCTGCCAGCTTGGGTGAGGGTCTGTCCAACCTACGGGTAATCTTCTATATATGCATCTCTAGGGAAGACTACCAGATGCACACCATACCCATTAGCTCAAAAGATAACAATCACTATAAAATTTATGCAACCTAGCATTTATACTCATGTTTATCTTTATTTAGTGCTTTGCTCACATGTCATACGTGATTCATGCTATTAATATAATTGTCAGCTCTTCTATCTTTACCTCTTTTCTCATGTTTCTATATCCTTATTCTCATGTCTCATGTTATGCCTTACTGAAATATTTATCGTTATCTTTTTATATGATGAATGCTATATCAATCTTGTTGATCCATACACCATAATTGTCTTAATCGGTTATATGTTTATGCAAAATTTTATGATATTTGTTATATTTTAACTAGAAAATAATTCTATACTCTCTTGTCATGTTATTACTTTTATTTACATTGGTTATATTATTCTTTATAATTTCCATGTATATGTCCTATATGCTATCTCACTTTAATATGCTCCGGTATCCCTCTCTCAATAGACACATGCAACTTCTTTGTGTTATTACCATTGGCATTCATTTCTTATTCTTATTCAATTGTCACTATTACTTTTGTTTAGATCTCTTACGTTGGCTGTCGTTGCATACTCCCCATATCCGATAAGGTTTCGATGCCATTGCTAATGGTTTTGCGGTTATAAGCTAATTCATGGAAGTTCTAGGAGCGCACATAACATTCACATACATCCATCCTCTACCATGCATAATCAAGAGATTTCAAAGTTAGGCAGGATTTCGAATGATATAAGACTTTAATTGATAAAATCGTCATGATTTTAGCTAATTAGTTGTGATGGATCATTATTTTCTAGTTGTCATGACGAATGATGAGTCGTAGATTATTCCACTTTCAATGGAAGGAAGCTAGTGGTAACTTAGCCCTGTTTTGATAATTGTATTATCAATTTCGAAATTGATATTGATATAAATCATAAATTAGTGTTTGGTTACTATATCAATATTAACAGTCTTATGGTAAACAAAACATACAACCAAACCTGACAACTTTGACTATATACATGTTAGTACTTACGATATTCATCCATGCCTTTATATATGTTAATACCATGGCTTCATTGGTTAAAGTATCAAAAAGGTACTGTATCAATGTTGATATTGATATTTGTAGAAAATAAAATATTAATATTAAAATTGATAAAACGAGATATTTCTATTACATATCATGTTTTGTTTGACGTCATAGTTTTAATATTAATATTGATGGTCAAACATCTGTTATTTCTATCACTATCAACTTCACAACTTCAAAATTGAACATGACGGTGACGTTCATTATAGTTACCATTCAGATCCCATGATAATATTTTTATTCATAGGACAATCACCTAATTATTTTTATCATTATCAACTTCAAAATTGATACAGACGATTATTATAATTACCAATTAGATCCATGGGACAATATTTCAAAATTTCAAAATTGATACAGACGTTCATTATAGTTACCAATCAGACGTTCATTATCAATTTCAAAATTGATACATGTGACAATATTTTCAAGAACTGTTTCACCGGTATTGGTTTAATAAGTTCTTTGATTATACACCATATGACAGCGCAAGAGGTGTCTATGGACAACACCCTCACAAACACCCAATGAATAAGTAGAGGTTGCATTTGTAATAGCTTTTGCATAATGTTGAAAGCATGTTTATGTAGTAAAAGTACTTGTAGCTATTCATGATCCTCTACACAAGACTTGGCCATCAAACAGTGTTAAATATCTTAGCTGTCATCTCAAATGGCTTATGAATGTCATGGCTCATGTCCAAGTATAAGTTAGGATTGGTTCCAACATGTCCCGTGGATGCGTTGTCCTCCTGCCGGAGGGGCTGCCCTGGGTTAGTACCCAGGATGCATCACCCAAGTGGTGTTAAAATGTATGTGACAATGGCCAAAAGAAAAAAAAAATGTTTCATGTATGGCTCAAGTATGCGAACAAGTTAGAAATCCCTAATTATAGTTTAATGATGCTAGCCATGTTATGAAAGAGTATTACTTACATTCATGCAAATGTTTTCTTCATACCAGATTTATGTTTATTTTGATGATTAAGTTATTTTCACAATCAAAATGTAAGTTCTTGTTGATGATTATATTCTTTCCCTAAACATGTTTTGTGTTTAAGAACATTGTTCGTTTTTCACACGTGTATATAGGTAGATATGGAGAGGAATAGGAAAACTACGAATACCTATTGAGTTCGTTAGAAAACATACCTATTGAGTTCATTAGAACCATGCATGTGTAGATACGTAGGAATGACAAGCATTTAAAGCTTGACTAAAAGAATTGCCATAGCAACCGGGCTAATTAGTTGTTAAACATGACTTCAATAAATCTCTCATCTTTTGAAGGAGTTATCGGGTGGAGCAATGGTAACATAGCATTAAGATTTATAATAATTTAAAACATATAATATTGATGAACAACTTGCAACTACTTTAAGCCATCCTTGTGAAATGAAATAAGTTAGTTTATAGTCATAATAAGAAAAGAATCACCTCCACTAATGGGACTACAGAAGAGATCATGTGTTAGGTTGGAATTATTAGTGAACTCATATTCTTTGACTACTAACTCAACAACTAGACAAAAGTGTTTTCATGGAATACATGAACCAAATTCACAAATTATTTTCTAAATGTATCGATGATAAGATCACTAACTATGTTGTATTGAATTTCGGAGGTATATCTAGGAAAAGTTCAAGTTTTCCTTTGTAAGTTGTTTCCACTACAAGAAAAATAGTTATTAAGGACAACATATTAGTGACGACTTCTCATAGTTGTTCCCAATAAACTTAGTACAATGGCCATAAAGAAGTTATCGCCATATATTATAACTGTGATGGAAGAGGCCATCACGAAAGCATGATAAAAAAACCAAGAATACGATTTTGGAGAAAAGTTTAGTTTAATCATGATGGCTTTCATAAGCAGCCACAAAATCTATTTTACCAAACCATTGATAGTGATTAGAAGCCAGATGTTAGTGATGACAGCTGGCTTTAAAAGGCATCACCAATATGTTTTCAGATTTTTAACTCACATGCCTCTTGTCTTCGCCACTCGTCGTCACCACCTCCTACTTGAGAAGGAAGACTTCGGCACCAAACTACCTCCGAATCTCCTCATTTAAGTATCAAACAAAACCTAGTTTAACTTTCTTTAAAATGTTAATACTAGTTTAATTTCATTTAGAGTATGTTAAGTTTGGAGTATGTTAAAACAAGGGTTTATATTTTAGATGCTTGGTGATCTTGTTTGGAATATGTTGATCCTTTTTAAATGTTGGTCCCAAACCACACTGTCCATTGTTGATCTTTTTTAATGTTAAGTTTGGAGTATGATGAATTAAGATTTTGTATTTTAGATGCTTGTTTAGTATTAGGTTATTGGAGAGAAGAGATCACAAAAAAATGTCGAAGGATTGATTTCTTGTGTTTTATGGATACAAAGTTTATAATATAAGAATTTTAAAATTTAGTTTGCATTAATAGGGGTGTGTGCAATCCGGTTTGCATCATGTTTAATTCATTCTTAGATGGATTTATTTTAAAATAAAATAGTGTAAAAACCTTGGTTCAATTCTGTTTTGGAGGGTTTTCTTCAAACCTAAACATGGTTCAAAACCATAAAAAGATATAGATCAAACTAATTCAGTTTGGTTCAAAACTATAAATAGACTATAAGCTAAACTAAGTTCAGCTCAAAATCATAAATGAAACATAATCCAAACTAATTTAGTTTGGTTTAAAACCGAAAATAAATGGTAAAATGAACTAATTTAGTTGGGCTTAAAACCATAAATCGTAAATCAAACTAATTTAGTTTGGTTTGGCTTCTTACTATGTAGTATTATTTATATATAATTTTATTTAATATATTATAAATTATATTTTATAAAAATATGGTATATATAAATATATAGTGATAATTAATATAATGAGTTCTTCTTCTTAATTCTCTTCTCATTTTTCTTTCTTCAATTTCTTCTTTTTCTTTTCATTTTTTCATTTTCTACTTCTTCTCTGTCATTCTTCTCATTCATTCATCATCATCATCATCGTCATCATCATCATCATCATCATCATCATCATCATCATCATCATCTTCTTCTTCTTCTCGGGATTCTGAGATTTGCAAGCAATTATAAGGTCGATCTTGCATCTTTGGTGGAGAATCAAGCAATTTGGCATCAATTCCAACAATCTAGGATCGATTCGGTCAATTCCAGGGTGATTCTGATTATTCCCTGCAAGAGTTTTAGCGATTCCTCATCTGATTCTTGTTTCTTTCTATTGTTGGTGAGTCTCCCTCTTTCAAAAATTAATTTGAATGAATTATAAGCCCCAATTGACTCCTATGTAGCCAATTTTCGCCATTTTGCATGCTTTCTACTTACGGAGGGACAAGAACCACACTATAAAGTGTCGTTCTAGTACCTTGACTTGATAGTCACCCAATGAGTGACTGTCATGGCCGAATAGCCCCTTTGGAAGCTATCCACACCATTCTAAGAGGGATTGTTTGGTCTTCCCCCCATCTTAGTTACCTTATTTTGGTTTATTTAATACTCTATTTAATATTTTTAAGTTATTAATGATAGAAATGTATGCCCTACAAGCCAATCATATATGATATGATTCGACATTTCTAGAAATATCTCATTCAATTAATTAGGCAAATCTTCATTATAAGCTCTTATTAGAAGCGAATATCATAATGAAGTCCTTGATCAAATACAATGATGATTAAATCATGATGAGATCATGATAATGAGATTGATCATCTAGAGGTATTTGACCTAAATGTTCCTAGTCATAGGATACTTGAGACGGGACATCAAGGATCCGGATAGACTAGTGTATGTGATGTCTTCTCATGCGATGAGGACAACCGATCTCATTGGTCATTAGTGTGGAGACACTGAGATACACATACAGGTGCTCATTAGTTGAATGAGTTCACTGAACTGACCGAATTAGAAACCCTGAATGATATCTTACCGAACTGTCTATCAGGGTCTTCTATCATCATGGTTGCATGGTTGGACCTTTGACCTGAGTCGCCAAAGATGCCTTGTTGGGTGGAACTTGTGCTTTGACCATTGACTTATGGATCACAATTTAGATGGTCCTATATAGCGATGGATCGGGTACAAGGAAAATCCGATGGAGGCAATTGAGCGGACAACAAGGGATCGTCCACTCTCGGTAAGTGAGAGTGAATGTCCTATGGGATAATACTCTAAATCCCTGGCCAGGGTAGATAGGATAATTGGAAAAGGAGTTTTCCAATTGATCCAATTCCGAGTACAGGATCCTATAGAGTCGGTACACTAAGGAGTTGACAGTCGATGCCGTACTCCTTTCCGACCAGGACATTGGATGGATGAGGGTTTATATCCATGTGGTAACTGATGATGGAAAGGCTCAATGGAGATGAGATTATCCCCATAGTCATTTGGGATCATGGGATGTGGCTTGTACCCTTCATGATCGGTAGGCCGATTAATCTGTTATCGAATAACGGATTTAATTAAATTAAATAGAATTGTTCTATTTTATTTAGGCCTCAACCAAATAGGCTATTGGGCCTAGTGGTTCACACACAAAAGGACTTATCCACAAGTTCAAGGGCAAGGGCGTAATTTATAGAGATTTTGGATTTTTATGAAAAATTCCATAATTCTCTATAAATACTAATGGTTTCAGCCAAACCCCATCAAGCCAAGGGTGAAAACCACGTCCCAAGCCTCCTCCCTACCTCCTCCTCTCTTTAGAAGGTGTCCATGGTCGATGGAGCTCCGTTCGGGAAGAGTTCTCGAGGCCGGCGCGAAGGGAGAACCTGCTGTGGGTGAAGTTCGTGTGGATACTGCTGGAGACCGGACACTTGAACGGTTTGTAGAGCTTGAGAAGCTCATATTCTTCCTCTCCATGGGATTATATGAATCCCTATCAGGTATATTCGAACCTGATTTGATCGGTTCTCGGTTTTCGTCATTCGGTTCTGATTGAGACGGATTCTAAAGGAACCCATAGGAATCGTCACTTCCGCTGCACCAATTTTTAATGGACGATTCCTTACAATTAATGTTGCAGAACATGAAACTTAAATGGTGGAGCAAGGAACCTTCAATGCACTGGCTTCCTTGACATTGGGTGGGAGCACAGTGACATAATGAATATGGGGAAAAAGAGGGTGCCATGCAAGTGGTGTGGAAAGTAGATGGATGGAGAAGTGTTTCGATTGAAACAACACATAGGTGGGGTGGGTGATAATGTGAAAAATGTGACAAGGTGCATAGGGAGAGCAGTGAGGCTATGAGAGAGCAGTGAGGCTATAAGGGCTTACCTAATAGGAAGAGACTCGCAGAGGGAGATCCAAATTGAACAGAGGGATAAGTTGCATGATGAGCTCATAAGGAGAAGAGAGGATAATTTGTAGGCATAGAAAAGAAAGGAGAAGGGAAGAAGGGAAGGGCTACAATTGAGCCTAAGGATGAGGTTGATTTGTCCATAGACTTTAAGAAGAGGAGAGAGAGGCATGTTTTTTTGTTGAATGGGGGAGAGAGGCATGCTAGCAAGCATGTATATAGGAAGGAGGAAGAAAGTAGGAGGGAGTTGGTGGCTCGAGCATTGGAAATGTTCCATTCTGGCATTCACACTCTAGCCGACCCCTTAGTCGTGAGGGTGGGGGATCAGGAAGAGGGTTTGGGGCATATCATTGATCCACTTCCTTATACCCGACCACCACAACCACAAATCCCACACTAGTAGTGTATGAGCTTTACTACTTTATGAAGTGGAGGGCTTCCCAAAATATAATGAAACAAGCATTTAATGGCATCAAGGCAATAGACATGGCTGCTAAGAGAGCAGTCAAATACATTGTGAAGTTTATTTTACATTCAGGTAAGAATGTTAAGTTTTTTGTTCAAGTACTTGTATATTAGAGGATTAACATTTTTTTTCATCTATCTTTAGTGCAAGTATCCCTGCACATGTATCCACCAATCCATATTTTCACACCATGGTGGTGCCATAGTCGAGGTTGGACCTAGAGTATAAGTCCTAAACAATTGATATATATATATATATATATATATATATATATATATATATATGGATCTAGCCTTGAAGAGGTATAGGAGTTGAAGTCCTAGATAGAGGGCTTCAAGTTGGTGTGGATGGATAGAGGGTGCACAATTATGTGTGATGGATGGAATGGGATTACAAAGCAATTAATGATCAATTTTATAATTTATTGTTTAGAGGGCTCCACTTTCTTAAAAGTTAGTAGATACATCTAGTCAAATAAAAATGTTGACTATATTTTTTTCTTTGATGGACGCTATGGTGGAGGATAAAAATTGATTGAGAAGAGACACCACCTTTTTGGGTTCCTAGTGCTATGTATTTTATAGATCTTATGTTTGAGGATATTGATAAGGAGACCTCGGTGTCTACAATTTTTAGCCAAACTCAGCTTATCACATCTTTTATTTATTCATATCCCTATTTGCTCCATATTATGAGATAAAATACAAAGGGGCATGATCTTATTAGGCCTTGGCCCACAAGATTTGCAAATTTCATTGTCTTAGAAAGTTTACGTATGCACAGACATGCACTGGTGCAATTCAATGTATCCTAGGAATATATAATGTACATGATTGATTTGCATAATATGATGAACCAATTATAGATATTGTTATAGATGAAAAGGTTGATCATGGACAAGCATTTCTAGGAGAGGATCAATACTATTTGTCCATAATTGAGCCATTGGTAAATGTGTTGAGGTTAGTGGACTCAGATAATAGGAACTAGATGGGTAACCTCTATAATGCCATGGATAGGGAAAAGATGAAGATTAAAGAGAAGAATCCCAGAGGTTACAAAAGGTGGTGAAAAATTGTGGATACTTCTGAAACCCAAGATCCAATATGGAAGAAGTGTGAGCAATGACAATGAGGTCCTGAGGGATACATTATCTATCATTAAAAGGCTTTCAAAGACTCAGCATGATAGAATAGAGACTGTGAGAAATAAGTGACAAATGAACATTGAACTTGTTTTTTTTTTTAAATACTAACTTTGTAGCATTTAGCAATGTTCAGATGCAATCATGTAGGATGAGAGTTAGAGTGTACTCAAATCGAAATAATTTATTGTTAAAAATATTCTTATTTGACAACACTAATAGTCTTTTAATGTTTTTTGTTTCTTTTTTCATGTTGAATGGTGAGAAATTCATTAACTTTCATTATTGTGCGTCTATTGAGCCAGAGCACCAGTTCCTCCCATTATAAAAGGAATTGGAGCACATTCAACCTTATTCACACCAAGAGAAGGAATAAGCTGAGGTCGAATTGGCTAGAGAAGTTGGTATACTATCACTACAACATGCTTTTGTAGATTAAGAGCTTGAAGGCCTACCAGAAGTTCACAGAAGAGAGATGCGCTCGATTTACAAGGGGGCCTTATAAGAAGAGAGTTGTTGTGGAGTCCCAAATATTTGAGAAGGTGGACGTAGATTACTTATTTCAGGAGCACCCACTTGGTGCTTGGGTGAAGAAGAGGGAAGGGAGGGCATCACCAGAGCTTGACCTAGATGACTATGCATGGGCTGAATGGGAGTTTGATGGTGTTGAGGTTGAACCCATGAAGGAGGTTGTTCTTACTTCTCATCATATACTACCACTAGCTTTAGCTCCAATGGTATACCAAGCCCCATCCTCACCCCCAGCCCTTGCCCCAGCCCCAACTACACAATCTAGTCATATAAAAAACAAAGAAATGGCACATAAGCTACACGAGCTCTTACTACATTGAAAAAGGTATATCACCGTGGCTTGGGGCTTGGTACTTCATCCCACTTAGAAGAACTAAAAAAGAAGAAGTCGGATATGAGGCATGGCCCTTTAAATTTAGGAGATAGTACATAGGCCTCCTCACCTGAGGATGATAGTGAGTTTGCCACCCACCCAGCTAGTATTCACACATACTAGTGGTAGATGAGGAGAAGGAGATGGTGGTGGTTCTTCTTCTAATGCATATACAAGTGGTGCACTTGTATCTAATTTAGGGTTCATACATCATTATAATGGAAGAAGTCAATGTTGGAACTAAGGATTCTATGATCACTACGCGACATCATATTATTTAGTACTCGCTTCTCTTGAGGACTTCAAGCCATACTATCCACCCACTGATCTAAAGCCAGAGCATGGCACCACTTATGAGTTCACAGAGATGTTGAGTTCTTGTTTCCATATGTATATGGGTCAATAATGAGGGACAACAATCCATGGAGTACCCTAGAGCAAGAAGAATATGAGGATGACATTCCATTTCATAAATTTTAGTGAAAGGTATATCATTTGTATTATCTTATGTTTGATTAAAAAACACATGTTATAATGTTAGTGTGCTATCATTCTTATGACATTAAAATATGCTATATAATAAATTTATATTTTAATAATTTTATAAGTGTTTTATAAATTTTTTTTTATAATTTTTATGAATTTTTTTGAATAAAAAAATTAATTCAGACTAATTCCAAATTGATATCTCTTTTTAAGAATCAGTCTGAATAGGGTTGATGCAATTAAAAAATTCTTGCTTTTCATTAATACCCATGCATTATGTTGATGGGTTGCCTATTTTGTCATCTCAAGTTTTAAATTTTAAAATTTTGGTCTAAATCAAATTTACCCGAACCAATGGAACTTAAATTGGTTTGGTTTTGTTTAGGTTAGAACCATTGATGAATAAATTGGAATCAAAATCAAAATTGGTCGATTCCTTAGAACGAAAACTGATTCAGAGTCGGTGGTCATTTTTTTATTTTTTTCATTGTAAACAATTCAAGAAAATTATTAAAAAATAAGAGTGGCTCTAAAAACACTTTTAAAAATAAAAAACATTAATATAATATAGTTTTCTATGATTACAATAGACTTTAAGACAAATATATATACCTTAATAGCAATGATCATTTCACTAAACAAATGTAACTTGATATAAATAAAAAATTATATAATTTTGGGTTTGACTTGGATCCGATCACCATCCCCATGAGGGTTCCTTTATACTTCTTTCATTCCTTCACAATATTTCTTCTTTTCTAAGTTTCTTCCTTTCATCTTCTTTATTTTTCCCCACTTCTCCTCCTTCTTGTGGTTGTCATACCCTTTCTTTTTCATATTCTTCTTGTCATTATCCTCCTCCTTCTCATCTAAACCTTATTTAAATATTCATTTTGCTTAAGTGGATTTGATTAAGGTGTCTATTTGAATATCCTAAACAAATTTAGATTGAGTTCAAACTCAAGTTCAAAATGACTCTTTTGGTTACATTTTTTTCTATCAAAATGACTCTTACTATTGTCAACTTATCAATCTTTTATAAACTTGAATTTAATGGTGCAACATAATAATTTGTTCATAACAATGTTTTTATAGGAAGTTTCGAACAAGATACTGTTTGGAGATTTACTTCATTCGGAGAAGATTCAATTAGAATTAATAATATTGTGTATTTCATATTGCATTTTTGCATAAAATTATTCTTTACCTTAGATTAAATACATCTTTTTTGAAAATATATTTCTATCTACAATTAAAAAAACATTAGGCAAGATGAATACCATAGACAATTTTTGGATAGGCATCCTCAATAGATTAGAACCCAAGTATCTTCTAGAAATAGAAAAATTCTTGGATCATGCTTTTCATAAATGTAGGACCTGATTTAGATATGATCAAGATAATCATTTAATTCAACACCCTTGTAAAAGATGTTGCAACACTTTTATTTTAGAAAGAGATATTGAAAAGAACATTTAATATGTGATGACATATGATCAAATTACCAAATACGGACAAGTCACAGTGAAATCAAAGTTAATGTAATAGAAGAAAATCGGGTACAACTAAATGAATCACAAGATGAAAGTGTTAATAATGACGTGATAGAAATAGTTGAAGATATTCAAAACAACCAATCTACCATTATCCTAAGCAATCTATGATGAACCAAATGAATAGACATAAAAATATTGTCGCTTACTAAAAGATGCAAAAATATTTTTATATAAAAATTGCAAATATATATCTAAGTTAAAATTTATTTTAAAGTTTATTTAACTAACATCAATAAATGGTCTCACTAGAAAATATATAGATGAGATCCTATTTTTATTTAAACAAGTGTTACTTAAACATGCAATTGTTCTAGATAATTGCTATGAACATAAGAAAAATAATTAAAGACATAAGACTAAGTTATCAAAAAATTGATGCAAGTAGAAATGATTGTATTTTATTTTGAAAAGAAAATGAAGATAAAATTATTTGTCCACAATGTGACACTCTTAGATAATAGTTCTACAAATAAGGATAAAAAGGTGGCACAAAAAATTTATATTATTTTTTATTAAAATATAGGTTATGACATTTATTTAAATTAAGTATTATAGTTAAGTGGATGACATGGCATAATGAGCCACAATCTTATGAAAGAAGTGGAGAAATCTGTCATCCTACTGATTCTTTCTCTTAGAAAAGAGTTGATGAACGTCATTTGGATTTTATTTTAGAGAAACACAACATTAGATTTGTGTTGTTGTGAATGCGTTGTTGTAAATGGCATTAACCCATTGGGAAACATGTCTTCAAAGTATAGTATTTGATGTGCCATTAAAATGGTATATAATTTACCACCAAGAATATCTATGAAGGTGACATATACAATGATATTGATACTAATACCTTGAACAAGAGTTTCTGAAAATGATATTGATGTATTCTTACGGTTGTTAGTGGAAGAGTTATAGATTTATTATAAATTGAATTGAAGACATATGACACTTAAATGAAAATTAATAGAGTACTAAAGGAAAATTAGCATGTTTGATTTCATAAAAATGTATACCTATGAGCCATTCATATTTGATATGCTTTGGCATTTCTTGAAATATGTCATTCAATTAAATTGTCATATCTTCGTTACTTGCTCTTATCAGATGCATTTATCGTAATGAAATCTTTGATCACATGCAATAATGGTTGGGTTACGATAAGATCATAATAATGTGATCATTCATCTAGAGGTATGTGATCTAAATATTCTTAGTCAAATGATCCTTAACACAAGATATGATGAGGATGACCCATTTTATTGGTTACTAGTGCGAAAACACTGGGATATGCATACAGATGCTCATTAGAGGAATGAGTTTACTGAACTGACTGAATCAAAAATTTTGAATGATATCATACCTAACTGTGGATCAAGGATTTCTATAATCACGATTACATAGGACATTTGACCTGAGTTGCCAAAGATATCTTGCTGGGTATACCTTGTACTTTGACTATTGACTCATGAATTACCTTGTTCAATGGTCCAATATTTAATAGATCGAGTACAAGAAAATTTTAGTAGAGGCAATTGAGAGACAATAAGGGATCGTTTACTCTCGGTATATGAGAGAGAATGTCTATGGGATATTACTTTAAATCCCTAGTTAGAATAGAGAGAATGATTGAAAAAGTCGTTACATCTATTAATAAATAAAGTATTTAATTTAAAATAAGTTTTTATTTTAATCAAACTTCAATCAATTAAACTATTAAGCCTAGTGAGTTACACATATAATGACTCATATATAAGTACAGAAGCATGGACGTAACTTATATAAATTAAAGAATTTTTTATAAAAAAGTCTAATATATTTATAAATATAAGTGAATTTGGCAAAAGTTGATCAAGCCAAAGTAGTCAATTTTATGGCTACTCTCTCTCTCTCTCTCTCTCTCTCTCTCTCTCTCTCTCTCTCTCTCCCCCCTGGAGCACATTTTCCATGGTGGAGCTCCATCCATGATGAGTCAAAAAGTTTAATATGTAGGAGAACCCATCTACAGAGGAAATTAGTGGGAATACCACTAGAGGCCGTACACTTGAATAGTTTGAAGATCAAGAAAACGTTCATTCTTCATCATACATGAGGGATTTCTCAAATCCCAAGGACTTTTTTATTTTATTCTAATCTAGTTCTCAATTTTTTCGTTCAATTTCAATTGAGACTATGACCATGAAATCTAAAGGAATCACCATTTTTGGTGTTGTAAAATTGTGATGACCTTATGCGATTTGTATTTAAAAAGCACATTTTATTTGACTTGTTCAAAATGGAAAATAATTTATCTGGTACATCATCAGTTTCTACAAATAGCATATCATAGGAGAAAAAACCAATATAAGTATCTAATTGATGGTCGATGGTGTGAGAAGGGAACACCAAAAATGTTAACATGATATGAGATATGGAGACAACAACAAGAGATAGACGCCATTAGATTTGGAAAACTGTTTATGAAGGATATAAATAATTTAAAAAGGAATTTAGTAAAGAACATAAGTTGGAAGAAAAAATATATTTTATAAAAAACTATCATATTAGACATCTTTAATTATTTGTCATCATTTAGATGTGATTCATATTAAAAAGAATGTGTGATAATATTCTAGATATAGATTTAAATATTCATCCAAAATTACATTCATTTGAGGTTTAATTGGGGATTCCAAATGCTGTTTATAAGTTTTAACAATGAAAAAAATCTAAGATAATTGATTTCATTAAGAATATTTGTGTGCTAGATGATTATTATAGAATTTGAGTAGTGTGTAAATGTAACTAGTAGAATAATTAGTAGATTAAAATTCATTATTTTCATGATGCAAGTCATTATTGTATGGGCACCTCAAGACATCATATCAAATGATGTAATCAATCTTGTAGTAGAGTTGTGCCAATAGTTTAAGATCATTTGTGCTAAAGTGTTGAATAATATGATTTTGTGAGAATGAGATTTTAATATTGCAATAACATTATGTAAATTGGAACAATTTTTCACCATCATTTTTTGATGTTATAAATCACTTAGCAATCTATTTGGCATATGAGGTGAGAATATCTAGATCAGTTCAATACCGGCGGATATATCCAATTAAAAGATATTTAAGCAGGCTCAAAGATTATATGGATAACAAGACAATGATCGAATGTTCAATTGTCCAGGGTTACTTAGTTGAGAACTGTACTCAGTTTATTTCTACATCGATGTGTGAGGTGAGAGAACATAGTAGGAATCAAAATTATGATGGAGGTCCATATGAATATAATCACGAAGATTGTTCAATGTTTAAACTAATGGGCCATCTATTAGGATGCAAACATGTGCCCAAAATTTTGATGGAAAGAGAACAAGATTCAATTCATGCATACATCTTGAATTAAATTGATGTTATAGAATATTTTTGTCAAGATCATAGTGATGCTCTTAATCTTGAAGTAAGTACAGAATAAAACATTTAAATATGCTTCAGATCACACTCTTAAAAGTTGAGAAACATAGACTCTATTATGTGCACCAAGAAGTTTGAGATATTATCACTCAATCCCTTAATATTTTCATCACCGTTATCTGAGTATATTTGCAATGGATTCAAATTTTGCACGATGAATTCATATTTCACCAAATCAACTAAACTATGTGGTGTTATTGTGAATGTCAAACTTCAATATGATTGTGATAGTTATTATGGACAAATAATAGATATACTTGAAAAGTCATTTGATAAAAATAAATATTTGCTATTATTTGAATGTGAATGGTGGGATATGTATACTAAATATTGAGCTTTTAAAATCAATGACCACAAATTTATATCATTAAATACACAAATAAAATTAATAATTGATGAACCATTTGCACTTGCATACCAAGTGGACCATGTTGTTTATATAGACGACAATTGAAATAAGGGATGAGTAATACCAATAAAATCTCTACCTTGTAACTATTATAGCATATCTCAAAATGAAAGTGATGATGAGTAGAATCATGTTAAGAATAACTTGTTAATGTACTTATAATTTTTGATTTAAATGATAAAAACATACAATTTTGAAAATCTTAACCAATACAAATAGAAAGGTAAAGGTAGATAAATAATAAAATCTTAAATTAGGGAGAATTGCACAGAAAATCAGTTAAAGAATGTTACAATAGATTGTATGAGGTTTGTGGGTGACCTCTAGTGCACTGGCATGATTCCTTGGAGTAGTCTTGACACCAAAGAATACATGGGAAGAAAAAATTGGCCTTATAAAAATGGAAATTGGATTAGGGAACCTCCAAAAGTTGGGAGAAAACTATGGTGAGAAGATGAAAAGGGTGTTTTCTCTTGGTCTTTTAGAGAGGTTCTCTAGGGGATGTGGGGGCTTAAGGGTTTCTTAGGATGTATGGATGTATTGTGGTGGCAAGGATGAATGGGGAATCTAGAAGAGAACATTTAAAACATTGGATGATAGTGTTTTTTATAAACACAAAGATGGGCAAGTTAGGATAGGGAAAAAACTATCATTTGTACTAAAGCACCCCTTACGTGCCACTTTTACCTAAATGGGGTAATTAATGTCTAGCCATGCCTCTAAACCGCACAGTTCTAGGGGTCAAATCCATAGAAAAATGGTAAAAAAAGTAAGCACCCCACCAACAGCACCTAGCTAGGTGCCCTATATATAGGGTGCCAGGAGCCTATTCCAAGCACCCCCTAATAGGGTACTAAGTCTTGGGCATGTTGAAATGTGCAGAGAGCCTGATTTTTTAAGAAAAACTTAGTTTTCTCGATGGGATACTTAAATATATTTCATATAATAAAAGTTTTTGAGCTCTTCAACTAGGCCAAATTTGCATGTTTACAGCTTGCCTCACCTTGGCATTAACTTTACAAGAGAGTGACATAAGTGAAGTGTAGACGAATGTAGTGAAGGATAGTAAGGTGCAGTAAAATGCAATGGTGAATTGAAAAGGTGATGCCAAGGTGTATATTTTGGCATGCCCTCATGGGCCTAGTTGAGCAAATCAAACCTTGCCAGATCTTGGGATTACCTTCTGTCTTATCAAAACCTTCTCCCTGGTCAATCAATTAAAAAGAAAATGTGTCATGGACACAAATAGTACTGAAAGTAAATAAATGGTATCTCGCATGATGAGAAAATTGTCTTCGGTCGCACTCGACCTACATGGTGTGCCAAATTGAGAAAATGCAACAAAAATAAATTATGAAAATTAAAGTGAAATGTCCAATCAACCAAGGTCAAGTTCATTAAATTCATAAGGTTCTCTTGGGAACATTGGTTTAGTTCAGAGTAGAATACACTTCCATTTTGATGAAATCATCATTGAAAGCACAATAAGAAACCAATCATCCAAAAAATCCAAGACTACATCCAAGGGTTATATAAAGACAGTTCTCGTGGAGTAAGGGTTCACGATGCCATGTGGTGGGATTTAGGAAGCGGTATAAGATTATGGCGTGGTGATGCAATGTATGCTTGAAATGATGCATATGGGATCTAAAGAAATACAGATCACCATAAGAAAATAGTTAAAGATATAGGTTACTAGCGATGGGTCAGGATACATTTATAGGCACCATCATCTCCATACATTTATCTTTGGCGTATCCGTAAGTCTAGTGAGTAACCAAGTCATCAATGATTTTGTTGAAGATTTATTAGGCTCATCCCCCTCGAGACTCGAGCTCTTCAACATCTCAAATACTTAGATTTTGATATATACAAGACTAAAATGCAAGTCTTAATAGGGGTCGGGGTAGTCCACTTTTTTGGCTTTTTTCTTTTTAATTTTGTTGTTGTTTGGGTTTCTTCAAAAGACTAGGGAGTGAAGTTAACATGCTTTCTTCTTTGTGTGAAGTCCCCTTTGTTTCTTGCATTCACTTGATAAAAATGATTAAAACTTTATTTAGGCTTAATCTCTTGCAAAAAAAAGAGAGTTGAGTTGTCTTAATCTTTTGTCAAGGGACATAGGCCTTATCAATAAAGTAAAAGATAACAATAAAGCTCATAAGTATGAAATGCATAAAAGGAAACATGCAAGATTGAAATTAAACATGGATGCAATGGCATCTAATCAACTAGGAAACACATTTTTAGGTGTTTTGATAGTTTTTAGTTTGTTTAGTTTTTGAAGAATTTATATCTTGTTTGGGTTTTTAGATTTTATAATTTTTTTTGAGTTTTAGTTAATTAATTTTTAAAAAATTTTGTTTTTCAAATTTGTTTGTATTTTGAAATATTCATTTTTATGTGTGTGGAGAAAAAAAACTATTTTCATCTTATGTCTTACTTGTAATGGGTACCTTTTTTCATATGAGGATTAAGAGTAAACACCACATGCGGACAAAATGCCTTTATTCAAAATCGTTTGACTTTTTACCTTTAATAGGCTATGGTTCCGCTTTGACCTAGCTGGTCAACCTGCCTATGTGGCTTAAAATGAGAAAAAATATTGGGGGTAAGTCTTTGGTAGACTTTCAGAATGTCAAATTTTTTTCTCTACTAATACCCAATTGCCAGTTGGAATTTGGCCTCTTCAGGTAATTCTTTCTTAATTTGCCCATATTCTTTAGTGGCCCACATTTAGATAGATCATTTATTTTTCTTGATTTGCCATGAGGAGTTCATTGCCCATATCTTTTCTCAGGCTATTTTGGTGGTATTTATTCAGATAAATCTATTCTTTTGTTGACTTGAGCAGTCATTACCCATCTTTTGACACCTTTTCTCTTAACAAGTTAGACCTTTTGAGACAGCCTCCTACTAGGGTGGTGGGTACTCTTGATAACTCTTGTTCTAATTCCCTACATCCACTATAGACCAAAATAAGAATAGAATAAGATACAATTGACCTTTCTAGTTTTTTCTAACTTCATCAGATCTTGAAATCTAGCAGTGCAGTGTGTGGTGTGGTGCCTACCCTTAATTCTTACAGGATGAATCAGTGCACCGAGCAATAAAAATGTATTAGATACTAATGGTCATCCTTCACAATTTTGGCTTTATATGTTTTTTGTTTTTGCATTTTATTTCAAAAAAATACTTTTTGAGGTATAGGCCTTTCTAGGGATAATTCAATTCTTCACCTTCTACATTAAGTAGCTTGTAGGAATTATCAGGATAAATTGCTAAGATTATGTAGGGGCACTTCCAGGATCGGGGACCACCCATCTTAACAAATAATTTTTTAAGCACAACCTCACCAATTTCAAAATTTCTCTCAACCACAAAATTTTGATAAAATATTTTAAGCCTATTTTGGTAAGCTTTAACATGTTCAACAGTGACCAATCTCTTTTCATCCAAGAGTTTGAGTTATACGAGAAGGGATTCTTGATGCTCATCATGGGCATGTCTCAATCAATCTGGACTCAGAGGAAAGGAATGAGTACTTCATATGTGCCTACTGCCTCCATCTCGTATGCTAAGGCACAAGCTATTTGAATAGTGGGGTTCAAACTGAAGTGCAATAGGCCCATAAAGCATCGACTAGCTTAGTTGATCAATCAAAAAACTTGCTAAACTCACATGTTTTCTTCGTATTTTTATTAGAGTTTAGTTTGTGGTTTCTACTTGATCATTTCCTTGAGGGTAATATGGAGATGAGTGATGCAATTTGATGCAATACCTGTTGCAAAGGTCCTGTAGTTCTTGAGAGACAAATTGTGGTCCATTATCAGTGATGATGTCACTAAGGATCCCAAATCTAGCAATAACGTTGCATTTGATGAAGGTGCAGATTGTTGATGCCTTGATCCTCACATATGCTTCCGCTTCTGCCCACTTGGTGAAGTACTTCGTGACCGTCAAAATGAAAGATTTGGTTTTGTTTATAGAGTTTGGGTCATCAAGGGGTCCAATGACATCAAATGCACACATGGTGAAAGGCTATGAGGCATGAATTGGAAGAAGGGAAGATGCTAGAGAATGAATTTTGTCAGCATGAAGTTGACATTGATAACAATGCTAGATCAAGATTGAGCAATCTTCTTTGAAATTAGGTCAATAGTACTCCTGCCTGATGATCTTTTAATAAGAGCTTGGGCATTTACGTGGCCTCCACATACTCTTAAATGTGCTTCTTTATGCACCAACTCAGCCTCATCTTCATCTATGCTTCTCAACAAAATTCTAGCCAAACTTCTCTTGTAAAGCACTCCTCCTAAGATAGTGTATCTTTAGGAGACCCTTCTGATAGCTTTCTTTTCTTCAGTGGTTGATCATGGTGGATATGCTTGACTTCGACAATAATTCACAATCACATGATACCATGGTCTCTCACCTTCTTCTATTCTTCCAACTCTAGCAATGATACTTTCTCTTTTTTTCTCAATATACTCCTTCCTTTCTAATCTCTCAATGAGTTTCAAGAAATGGGCATCTTCCATAGCCGAAATGGTATGTTGGACATAGGTCATCCTAACCCGCTTGCCTAGTGGGATAGATTGTGAAGATGCCAAAGAGGAGAGAGCATCGGCAAGGATATTTTAAGCATGAGAAACATGAATGAATTTAAGCTTGAAGAATAGCCTAATGTAGCTGGAGGTGAGTTCTTGATATGGTTTAAGCCCAAGATGAGAAGTATGATACTTGGCAATTATTTGGCGGATAATTAATTAACTATCACCAATCACCCTCAGTTCAATGGCATCATGAAAATGAGCAGCCACCACTGACTAGTAAGGCTTCATACTCAGATGTATTGTTTGTCACTGGAAAGTGGAGTTGAAAAGCTTGAGGAATGGTGACGCTTTTAGGTAATAAAAAGATGGTTTCTATCCCTTTACCTTGATATATTAGAGATCCATCAAAATATAATGTCCGTAGATTGAAAGATCTAACGAACATCAACTCCTCATCCGAAAACTCCAACTAGATGGAGTCAAAGATAGGAAGAGGATGGTGGGTGAGATGCTCAAAAATTGCATAGTCTTTGATCAACTTATGTTGGATGTAGGAGATATCAAACAGAGAAATGGAATTTTACTGATGGGCCAATTGGTCAAGCGGGATGGATTTTTCAAGAAGGAATTTGATAGGATTCATGCGAGCAATGAGACTAATCTTATGTGTTAGAAAGTAATGCTTAAGCTTTTAAACCACCCAAACTATGACAGCATAAGTCTTTTCCCTAGTTGTATACTTCTGCTCACAAGGTTCAAAGATTTTAGACAGATAGTACATCGCCCGCTCTTTCCCTTCTTTATCTAATTGTGCTAGTATTTCTCCAAGAGATCCTTCTAGGACTGAGGTGTATAGAATCAAAAATTATCTTGGAACTAGAAGTTTGAGCATAGGTGGGCTTGATAAGTATTTCTTTAATCCATCAATTGCCTCGTAATATTTCAAATCATATCTAAATTCGGCGTTCACCATGGTCAACTCATAAAAATGTTTACACCTTTGGGGATGTTGTGAGATGAATCGACAAACAAATCGTAGCCTCCCAATTAATCATTTAAGCTTCTTTATATTCCTTGGTGGGGGCATAACAATGATTGCCTTGGCCTTGTTAGGATCGATCTCAATTCCTCTCTTGCTGATTATGAACCCAAGAAGTTGTAAGGAATCGTCCAGAAAAATATGGTGCAACGGAAGCAACAATTCCTATGGGTTCCTTTAGAAATCTGTCTTTATCAGAATCGAACGACGAAAATAAAAAATTGATCAAATTGAATTCGAATATACCTGATAAGGATTCATATAATCCCATGGAGAGGAAAAAGATGAGCTTCTCAAGCTCTTCAAACCGTTCAAATGTTTGGTCTCCAACAATATCCACACGAACTTCATGCACAACAGGTTCTCCCTTCGTGTCGGCCTTGAGAACTCTTCCCGAACGAAGCTCCATCAACCATGGACACCTTCTAGAGAGAGGAGGAGGTAGGGAGAAGTCTAGGGACGTGGTTTTCATCTTTGGCTTGATTGGGTTTGGCTGAAACCATTAGTATTTATAGAGAATTATGAAATTTTTCATAAAAAACCAAAATCTCTATAAATTACATTTTTTCCTCTATACTTGTGGATAAGTCCTTTTGTGTGTGACCCACTAGGCCCAATAGACTATTTGGTTGAATCCTAAATAAAATAGAATAATTCTATTTAATTTAATTAAATTTGTTATTCAATAATAGATTAATCGGCTTGCCGATCATGAAGGGTACATGCAGCATCCCATGATCCCAAATGACTATGGGGATAATCTCATCTCCATTGAGACTTTCCATCATCAGTTACCACATGGGTATAAACCCTCATCCATCCAATGTCCCGGTCGGAAAGGAGTACGGCATCGACTGTCAACTCCTTAATGTACCGACTATAGGATCCTGTATTCGAAATTATATCAATTAAAAAACTCTTTTTCCAATTATCCTATCTAACCTGGCCAGGGATTTAGAGTACTATCCCATAGGACATTCACTCTCACTTACCAAGAGTGGACGATCCCTTGTTGTCCGCTCAATTGCCTCCATCTGGTTTTCCTTGTACCCGATCCATCGCTATACTGGACCATCTAAATGGTGATCCATAAGTCAATGGTCAAAGCACAAGTTCCACCCAACAAGGTATCTTTGGCGACTCAGGTCAAAGGTCGAACCATGCAACCGTGATGATAGAAAATCCTAATTGACAGTTCGGTAAGATACCATTCATGGTTTCTAATTCGGTCAGTTTAGTGAACTCATTCAACTAATGAGCACCTGTATGTGTATCTCAGTGTCTCCACACTAATGACCAATGAGATTGGTTATTCTCATCAAATGAGAAAATATCACATACACTAGTCTATCCGGATCCTTGATGTCCCGTCTCAAGTATCCTATGACTAGGAACATTTAGATCAATTACTTCTAGATGATCAATCTCATTATCATGATCTCATCATGATTTAATCATCATTGCATTTGATCAAGGACTTCATTATGATATTCGCATCTACTAAGAGCTTATAATGAAGATTAGCCTAATTAATTGAATAAGATATTTCTAGAAATGTCGAATCATATCATATATGATTGGCTTGTAGGGCATATATTTTTATCAATCTCACACTTGCACTAAAGCCAATCACCCATCTGACTGATTTGTATCAGCTCAAGGTGAAGCTCAAACACTCTTTGAGTAATTGCTTCAGTCAGTGGATCTGCGATGTTATCAGCGGTAGATACTTTATTTTTAATTATATATTTATAAGTTGCAATCTCTCTGATTGTATAGTATCGCCATAGAAGTTCTAAACTTCTGATGAGACATCGACTCTACTCCATTGTTTTCTCAAAACAATGATACACTTTCAGATAAAATTGGGACAATCTCATATCAAATATGTAGAGGAAAATCTTCATCTAGACTACTTCTCAAGTAGTGTGCAACCACTATGTAAACTTGTTTACATATGTTGTAAAATTTACAGTGTTCTATCACATATAACTCTTTCAACTCACTGCACAACCATTATTCTAACTTAATATCAAACTTATTTGATTAGAATCTTGTTTTTGTAAAATTAGAAGACTTCAAGTCTTATCCTCTAGTGTATAGAGATACATTCTTAGTGCTTCTCAAATACCAAATGATATATCTCTAAACTATCCAGTGACTCTCACCTGGATCTTCTTAATTAATGCTCAAAACACTTAGAGCATTTATCACATCATGTACGTAGCATCACATTAATGATAGACCCTATGATAAAGGCATAAGGGCTCTATTAATGTGATCTCATTATCTCTTAAGAAGTCTTCAAAGACAACACTTTAGAGAGATCAAGTCCACACCACCATAGGTAAGAAACCTATCTTGGAGTTTATCATGTCAAACCCTTTGACTATGGTGACTACGTACATTAACTGGGCATTGATTTTAGATCTATCTCCATAGATCTCAAAACCCAAATTATGTTTAGAGGATCAATTTGATAGCTAGGTTCACTTATGATAACATATTTACTTCATTCTCAATGAGTAGTTTGTCATCAACATAAAATGTCAAGAAAGTAATAGCATTCCCACTTATCTTCTTGAATATACAAGGCTCCTCTTTGTTCTTAATGAAGTTATAAGATTTAATCTCATTAAACCTTATATACGATCTATGGGAAGTTCAGTCCATAAATGAACTTAAAACACACTCTTATTGGATGTTATTGGGACTTGATTCCCTTTAGTTGTATCATATATACTTGTTCCTCAAAATACCTTAAAGAAACACTATCTTAACATCCAATTAGCTTATCTTATAAGCAAAGTGTGTAACAATTTAAATCCAAATAGATTGACCCATGGAATAGGTAAAAGTTCTCATCATAGTCAACCATTTGACTTCAATGATATCCTTTTTAACTATTCTCACCTTTGAAGGTCTCTACCTTCTAATCTACTCCAATCTATTCTTTAGTGATCCATTTATTCCTTATGAATACTATACCCTTAGGTGGATCTATCAAGTTCTAAACTTGATTAGAATAGATAAAGTTTATATCAGATTTTATTGTCTCTTCCCATTAATGAATCAATATCTCATATTGGTTTTATATAGATCTTAGGATCAATATCCTTATTATCTTATGCCTCATTTCATCTATCAGAGATATGTCTCACATATCTCTTAGGTTGAATGGACACAAGTTAAAACCTATGAATTGTCCTTGTGTAATTATTAACTAGCACCTTAATAGAAGTGTTATTGGGTTGTGGGACTGGAACATTTTTCATATATACCTTGCTCCCACTATCTTTCTTAAGAAGAAACTTTTTTTTTAGAAATATAGTGAGCTGAGCAACACATACCCTTTTTCATAAGGGTGGTATATTAATATCCAAATGTTTCCTTAGGATATCCCACAAGCCAGCACTTCATAGTCTTATATTCTAACTTGTTAGAGTTATACTTCTTCACCAGGCCGAACATTTCGAAACCTTAACTTGCTTAAGGTCAAGTTTTAACTCCTTTTCCATATCCTATATGGAAAAATCAGAACAGACTTAGAAGATACCTCTTAAGATCAAGTGGTTATTATAAGTACTTAGCCAAAATTATACAAAGAGGAATTTTACAAAGCTTGTCATTGTTCATATTATGTCTTACATAATATGGTTTCTCATTTTAGCTACTCAATTAAGCTAAAATGTGTAAAGAGATGTCTATTATTAGATTCTAGTATCTTTTAATTATATGTGAATTATGTACTTAAGTATTCTTCTCCTTGATCTCATCAAAGAGTTCTAATGCTCTTTCCATTAGTATCGCTATTTCATTCTTAATCTCAGATAATTTCTCAAAGGTCTTAGATTTGTACTTCATAAAGTATCTGTATCCATACCTAGAGACATCATCTTTGAAATAATGAAGTAGAAATATTCTTCTTTAGTCATACTAGATATGGGCTAACATACATCTAGATGTACGAGTTCTAACAACTCATTAACCCATTATCCATGTCTACATAAAGCTAAAGTGTAGATTGTTCTAAATCAACCCATTTCCTCTTAAAAGGAGTATTCACACATAACATGAGAGCTAACATATCAAATATGATTAAACAATTCATTAAGCTCCCACTGGCAAACACTTTGGCATTCAATCTATTAGAACATCTATCAATTTCATAGCTTAGAATAAATCAACATTTATTCAAACAGGAAATCATAAAATGTTCTTTTAGAAGGATATAATAGCAATCTTAATTATTAAGACATCTCCATAAGGCTATTAAAGAATTGCACCTCCCACTAATAATGATGCAACTTTTGCACCATTTCATATGTAGGTTAACATCTTTTTTATTAAGCCTTCATTTACTTGTCATCATTTACAACTCCTTGTAGATATAAGATGCATATCCAGTATCTCATATCATTAGATGCATCCATAGTATCTAATATTATGATACACACATAGTATCTAATACTATTAAGTGTATATTTAAAACAAGTAAATGTCAATGACTTGGATGCATAAAGCTTCTTAAGCTCCACCTTTGCATTAAATACAATACACTTTATACTTCCTCTTTCACTTACCATCATCATGATAATGAAAGAATTCTATCTTATTTTGGCTTTATTATCTTGACCACCATCTTTAACTATTAACTATCTCCTATTTCTGTCTAACGATCTTACTTCTTTCTATTGGCCTCACCAACAAGAAGTAATTAAGATGTATTGTTGTTCTAACTTGCCATTTAGTTAGCTCATCAATATGAGCCATGATGGATCTTATATCTATCTATCCATGTTGTCTCTATAATTTATGTCTCATAGAGACTAACATCTAGTTTAAGGCAAACAATGCATCTTGTCTATGAGATAAGATCTTAGCTTTCTTTCACTTCATTAGATAATTTAGGAGACACCTACTTCTCAAGTAGGATAGTTAATTGGTCAACTATGAGAACAATTCTCTTAGTTCTAAACTGGTCTAAGAAGTGTGAGCCACTAAGCTATTTGACATCTAGTATGCCATACTAATGGTGATTTATTATCGTATTCTACAACCGAGATATAATTTTATCATTATAACATTGTAGACATTCATTAAAATTAAGATATGGTCTTTCATCCTAATTTATGCTCCCACTAATTTTCGATGAATTTGCATAACCCTCATTATGCAAAGACGTGATATCACGATGAAATCCTAGTGGGGACTAAGACCCAATTAACTTTATGCTGATGACCTTGTGGTAGCATAACAAATCACCCTATACTTAATAGGTAGGCAACTATTGCCAGTTGCAACTCTTGCAACTCTTAGTCATTTAGCCTCTAGAGTTATGACCTTATGGTAGCACAACAAGTCATATACTCTAGTTAGGTCAAACTCGCTTGTTACGTTATGAGAATGGATTCTTCACACAGCCCTTGTGGTAGCACAACAAAGCCATGCAAATGGTTCACCCCAAGGTTTGGCAAATGCCTTAGCCAGGGTCACCAATCCCTTGCTGAATGGGTCTTGTGGTAGTACAACAAACCCATCCAATCTAAGAGTGGCTCATCAAGACCATAACAATAGAAGGCTACGTGAGTCATTCTTAATGTCACACGTTTATTGACCTAATTAAAACAAGGAGGGATTTTATTTTAGTTTTATCAATAATATGTGCTAGGTATATATAATACCTTTGTAATATCATATATCTAAGATATAACATGTAGCACACATCCACATATCAAATATGCATAAAAATATAGGTGATCATGGACTTAACCCTAAGCATGCACCTAAGGCACCCCTATAGGTGCAAATCCTTGCTTCAGATGCTTGAGTTGGCATGCTCCCACTTCAAAATGGTACTTCTCTAAGTGGTCCCACTCTCCAATCTTCCACGAACAGGCTTCTAACTCTTACAAGCGGCTTAAGGGTACGCAGACCCACAAATATATATAACTTTATAAGAAACCATGGTTTTCACCAAGGGGAGTTATGCAGGTCCCATTAAATAACATAACCAACATAATTAAAAGCAATCACAAGCCAAGC
Organism: Cryptocoryne crispatula var. balansae; assembly: GCA_036172225.1. NCBI lineage: Eukaryota > Viridiplantae > Streptophyta > Magnoliopsida > Alismatales > Araceae > Cryptocoryne > Cryptocoryne crispatula. Next base: position 16,316,333 of record CM069924.1, read on the forward strand.
ACAATTAAGTCCATGATCACCTCCATACCACTAACATTCATCACGTGAACAAAGAGCGCATACGTGATAATTATATGAGATATATCATATATATTAGCATAAAATTATATATTTTATTTTGAAATTCTCAATTTCATGCAAGTCGAATTTTCATGAAATAAATAACATGAAAATAACATGACAACAACATTTAAACAATTTATATGAAATAAACATACACATCTAAACTATTTAGAGCATTCATACATTCCCAATACTGTGCAAAGATAGAAATTAATATCCCAATTTATATTCTGTAAAATCTTATTTTAAAAAATTAATTAAGACACTAATAATATAAGTTAAACCTTTAAAACAATTTTAAAGTTTAATCATGAGTGAATCTATGTAAATAGGACTTAAAATCATCTAACATGTCATTAAATACTTTAAAAATGTTAAATAATATTATAGAAATTTTCAAAATTTTTCTCAAATTTTTTTGATTTTTATATGATTTTAGAAATTTAAAATCATTAGAAAAAGAGTTGGCGCATTGCGCCGCGCATGGCGGCGCACTGCACCTAACTGGCATGCTCCCGTGTTCGTCGTCGTGTGCTGGCGCATTGCGCCGCGGCCACAGCGTCTGCACCACTGGTGCACCAGCCCGACGCGCTCGTGGTCGTGAGCTCGGGCTCCCGGTCAAACTGGGTGTTGACCCAGATCTGGATCCGGGTCTGCATCGGATCCTCCTTCTCCGCTCGATAAGGCCGCGGTCGGTGCAATGTTCATCCGGGAGAAGAGTTTCCATAAAATCAGGTCCTTATCTCCCTATCCCAGACTCCAAAAAATCTGGAAAAATATGCGTTAGAATCCTAATCGAATAAGGATTCCAAAAAAAGCCAGCTTAATATCCTTAAAAAATCGAAATAGACCATAAAATGAAGAAGAAGAGCCGGCGGTCACTGAGATTCCATAGCAGAAATCTATATTTTGCAACGAGGATAACTCCTTATCCCGGAATCCAAATATTCTCAAAAAATACAATTCAGAATTTCCATCAAACGAAGTTTCCAAATATGTATATATCCCTTCATAGAAAATTTCTATAGCAATGTGAAATTAGGAAGAAACAGGTCGGCGCCGCTAGACTCCGCAGAACCCTAGTTCATCCGAAAAATCAAAAATTCTTTTCCTCCGCCGCCGTTCTAAGCTAGAGATCAAGATAAAAGGTTAGGTAATCACATTACCCCATCTCCTAATGGGGTGTTTGGTTACATGATAATAGAGACTTTTATTTTAATTTTTAAAAATTATAAGAAAACTTGTTAAAAGAGGTGTTTGGCAACTATGACAATTTTATGTTTTGAAAGTGATTTTCTTCTTAAACAAAAAAAAGAGGGTCTCACCTCTTTCTTTTTTCTTGTGGTCCCCCACTTTGTTTGGTCATGTATGATGGTTACTTTTTTTATCACATCCCTCCAAACATGATAATTTTATGTTAAGAGTTGGTTCACCTTTTATTTTAATACAATTTTTTATCATGAAAATGTACAAAAAATTATCATGCAACCAAACACCCCATAAATCTTTTCCAAGCCTCAATTTCTTCTGTGGATGGAGATTTCACGAAATCCCCAAATCCGGGTGACGGTTTGGGCATGACAAAAACACCAAATTTTGGAGCTTCTCTCGAACTCTACAGAGATCTAAACTTCAAAAGGTTTGCGGCTTTGGAAAGCCCTATATCACGAGATTCTATTGAAGCCAACCAATCTATTATTTGAGTCATACACAGAGTATGGTGTTTTCAACAAAACAAACGTTTGCACAGATTTGGGAACACCCAAATAACATGGAATAATGTCGATTCGACGTTGGTTTCGACCGAGACTTGAACCGGGCTCTGATGCCAATATAAGGAATCATCCATAAAAATATGGTGCAACGAAAGTGACGATTCCTATGGGTACCTTTAGAAATCTGTCTCAATCGGAACCGAATGACAAAAACAAAAAATCGATCAAGTCGGGTTCGAATATACCTGATAAGGATTCATATAACCCATGAAGAGTAAGAAGATGAGCTTCTCAATCTCTTCAAACCGTTCAAATGTTTGGTCTCCAGTAGTATCCACACGAACTTTATGCACAACAGGTTCTCCCTTCGCGTCGGCCTTGAGAACTCTTCCCAAACGGAGCTCCATCAACCATGGACACCTTCTAGAGAGAGGAGGAGGTAGGGAGAATTTTAGGGACGTGGTTTTCATCCTTGGATTGATTGGGTTTGGCTGAAACCATTAGTATTTATAGAGAATTATTAAATTTTTCATAAAAAACCAAAATCTCTATAAATTACGTCCTTGCCCCTATACTTGTGGATAAGTCCTTTTGTGTGTGACCCACTAGGCCCAATAGCCTATTTGGTTGAGGTCTAAATAAAATAGAATAATTCTATTTAATTTAATTAAATCTGTTATCCTATAACAGATTAATCGACTTGTCGATCATGAAGGGTACAAGCCACATCCCATGATCCCAAATGATTATGAGAAGAATCTCATCTCCATTGAGCCTTTCCATCATCAGTTACCACATGGATATAAACTCTCATCCATCTAATGTCCCGGTCGGAAATGAGTACATCATCGACTGTCAACTCTTTAGTGTACCGACTACAGGATCCTGTATTCAAAATTAGATCAATTGAAAAACTCCTTTTCCAATTATCCTATCTACCCTGGCCAGGGATTTAGAGTACTATCCCATAGGACATTCACTCTCACTTATCGAGAGTGGATGATCCCTTGTTGTCCGCTCAACTGCCTCCATCGGGTTTTCCTTGTACCTGATCTATCGTTATATTGGACCATCTAAATGGTGATCCATAAGTCAATGGTTAAAGCATAAGTTCCACACAACAAAGTATCTTTGGCGACTCAGGTCAAAGGTCCAGCCATGCAATCGTGATGATAGAAATCCCTGATTGACAGTTCGGTAAGATACCATTCAGGGTTTCTAATTCAATCAGTTCAGTGAACTCATTCAACTAATGAGCACATGTATGTGTATCTCAGTGTCTCCACACTAATGACCAATGAGATTGGTCATTCTCTCATCAAATGAGAAAATATCACATACACTAGTCTATCCGGATCCTTGATGTCCCGTCTCAAGTATCCTATGACTAGGAACATTTAGATCAATTACCTCTAGATGATCAATCTCATTATCATGATATCATCATGATTTAATCATCATTGCATTTGATCAAGGACTTCATTATGATATTCGCATCTACTAAGAGCTTATAATGAAGATTTGCCTAATTAATTAAATAAGATATTTCTAGAAATGTCGAATCATATCATATATGAATGATTTGTAAGGCATACATTTCTATCATAAGTTTACTTGATGATATGCCAAATAGACAGTTATTGAGATTCATTATAAGCTTGTATTCCCTGGCTCTTTACAAAACCTTTATTAATACCTTAGCATGTTCATCTCAGGTCTGAGATTCAACCACTAGATCATTCACATACACCTCTACAAATTTATGTATCATGTCATGAAAAATTGCCATTATAGCTCTTTGATACGTTGCACATGCATTATTTAATTCGAAGGGAATAGCAATGTAAAAATAAGTTTCCCAATGTATGAATGAGATTTTCTCTTGGTTTTCTTTTGCTAACCAAATTTGGTTGTATCCTAAAAAACCATCCGTGAATAATAGGGTTTCATATCCAACTATGTTATCAAATAAAACAACAATATGAGGAAGAGGGAAGTCATCTTTTGAACATGCTTAGTTTAAGTCCTTGAAGTCAATACAAATTTGGACTGTTCCATTTTTTATGACAAGGACTATATTTGCCATTCATTGTGGATAGAGGACGACTTTGATGAATTTTTCCTGGTGTAATTTATCAACTTCTTCTTCTATTTTCAATGCTACATCTGGGTGGAATATCAATTTTTTCTTGACCAGGGTAGTTTCATATTTTAGATTTAGTCTATGCTCGACTTATGTGAGTCAATCTAAACCCAACATGTCTTTATATATCCAAGAGAACATATCTCAGTATTTTTGTAATACTCCCACTATATTTCATTCTTCTATAGGGGTGATTTTGGCACTTATGAGGATATTTTTGGGATCTTTTGATATTCTAAAATTGAGTTCCTTAGTTGGCCCATCCACCGTGGTTGATGGCTCTTTAAATATTTTCATTTCCAAAGCATAAGCCTCAACTAAATCCTCTTCTTCATTCTCAAAGCTAGGATCCTTTTTTGATACAACTTATAGACCCTCAAGGTTTGATTAATGTTGTTCTCATCCTTGATCAAATTTTATCCAATTGGATTGCATTTTACAAGTACACCAGTTGCTTAGCACATTCTATGTTTTTTTGAACTAATTGATGCAAATACCACCCTTGAAATCTCCTACCTTTGAATTTTTTATTTTTTTATTTGAAACTAAGCCTAAAGGAGAAGCAGGTAAAATGGGGGGAGGAAGAGGAGGTGGAAGGGTTGGAATTTATCATAGGAGACAGAACAAAGTAAACGATTTAGAATCTAGTGTTTCCTTGGGTCGAAGTGCATTCTAGGGCAAGTTGGGATGTTTCCTCAATCGAGATCTGAGTTGTGAGAAAGATGTTTTTTGGAAGAAAAAAACATTTAGATAGAATGGGCATTAGATGCCAAATTAGGGACAAGATTGGCCATGGGGGCTGAAATAGGAGAAGATTTTGAGAAAGAGGGGAAGACCTCCAATAACGTTAGATAGAGGGGCAAGTTGGCCCAATTCTAAGTGAGACAAGTGACAAGCCTATGGGCTTGATGATCATAGAGGGAGGTGGGCTTGAGGGCCCGATAGAAGGAAGAGATGGGCTTGTAGACCCGAAACTAGCATTTGGGCTGAAGGACTTGAAAATGGTGGATGTTTGCATAGTCTCAGAAGCAATAGGTGGGCTCACAAGCTTGAGAATAGTAAGAGGGCTTGTGGGCTCTAAAGTGCAAAAAAGGATAGGCCCACAGGCCTGAAAGCATTGAGTGGACTTATAAGCCCAAAAGTAGATGTGCTTGCATGCCTGATAGCTAAGAACAAGTTAGTAGGCCCAAGGAAAATATTAAAGCAAATTAGGGAGAAGATCAAGAAGATGAAACAATGAGGGAAGGCCCTTGTGGAGTTGGTCTGATTGACTCTCGATCCAATTGGCAAGATGACATTTAGGTAGGTCAATGGATGGTTCAGGCATGAGTGGTTCTTTGTTTGGCCCCTCTTCATTGTTGCAAAATAACTAAGATATTTTAGGATATAGCTCATCCTTTGGCTCATCAGTTCTTCTTTTCTCTTACTCTTGCTCTTCCTATCTTCAGCAATTTGAGTTGTTTCCTTTTTGATGAAAAACTTACACAGACAACTAGTAAAGTATTTGCATTTTATATTTTGACCATTGGTGATTGTCCCATCATACCCAACTTCGCTTCTTGGTTGTAGCTACATGGAGTAAATTGGTTTATCAATGCCTTGCATGTCTTTCCCAAATCCTCAATGATGTTGGTACACTAGACTCTTCATGATAAGCCACCTGATGGCTGTAGACACACCAATTCGGCCTAATTTGGAGCTTAAAGCTCTTATTCTATTGGCAACATCTCTTTTTAATCATCAAAAATCAAGTTAAACCACCCTTTTAGACGAGTCAAGGAACTTACTAGAAATCTAAGAACGTGTTACTGATCCCACATCGAATCCATGTTTGTCGTGTGAGGACCATTATGTCGTGTCCTTTCGTCAAGTTATTGTATGTTTTTTGCTTACCATTAGAGTTTCCCAGTTGCCGTTAGGTCATTTCGATCAATACAAGGGTGGCATATAGCATACCGGATTTGTCCCATTGTTTCCGGTCATCAACTCGACTCGTGCATGTTGCCACTGACCTTTTAAGTTATTCTGAGTTCTTTGAGTCATCCCTGGATCTTTCGAGCATCTCTCTAAGTTTCCCGAGTTCCTCCTATCATTTTCGGTCGTCAGCCCGAGTTGTACGGGTTACCACTGGCTTTTCTGATCATTTTGAGTTCTTTGGGCCATTCATGGCTCTTACAACCGCCTTTCTGAGTTTTTCAGGTTCCTCCCATCATTTATGATAATCAACCCAAGTTGAACGCGTTGTCACAAATTTATGGATTAATTCGAAGTTTTTCGCGTTATTGTCGACTTTTCTAAGTTTCAGATCACCATTCAGGCCTTCAACGCTACTAAGAGGATAAACCGGAAGTTATAGTCCCATAAAGAAGTCTTGGGATGTATACCAACTGATTTACCAATTTGGGGAGCTACATTTTCTCTCTTAAATGCAACAAGCATGAGTCAAAACGGATGTCTTATTTGCAAGTTACGGCTCATGAAGTGAGTGCACATAGGAGAGAGAACAAAACGTGCCCCCGAACCGGGGCGCGGTCTGTGCCCCCTCAAGGTGAGGGCACGGCCTGTGCACCCTCAAACCCAAGGTGCTGCATGTGCACCCCCAAACCAATGGCGTGTCCAGTTTCAAAAATCTGATTCGTTGGCTTGTTTTATGACTTTCCAAATCCATTTCGGAAGCTTTCTTTCTTAAAATATGTTCATTTTGATCGTGCCCTCGACCCGGGGAAGCATCCATTTTGGGAATCCAGATTTTGGAAAGCTTCCAAGTAGAAAATGGCAACCAGGTGTTGGACACATCCTCTCTGTGTGGGTGCACCCACCGCTCTCTTAGACTAAGGGCGTAGCCTGCGTGCCATCAGACTGAGGGCGCAGCCACCATGCCCCCAACCCAGGGGTGCATGCAGTTTGTTTCCTGATTTTGCACCAATTTGCTTCCTCTATAAATTTGGGCCATTGGAATATAATTTGGATGACTCTCCTCATCCTCCAACCACCCTAGGCTCATCCCAACCTTCCCAAGTCATCCTCTCTTCGTCCCGGTGCCCAAAAATCATCCTGAAATGAAAGAGAAGCCAATCTAAGCTTTGACATGCTATTTCACTAATCATCTGCTTCTATAAAGCTTTTTAAGAATTTTCTAGCCAGGCTTTCTTCAAAAGAGGTGTCCCTCGTCGAGTTATCTTTCATATCCAATAAACAGAGATCAATTTTGACATTTCCTTACCTTGTGGCAGCTTCTACACCGGCGCTACGTAGAATGATCTAGAGTCTACTCTTTTTCCATCATCATCTTCTCAGTCAACTTTTATACAATTTCAGGTGGATTCAGCCTATACTAGCTTCACACAAATTGTACCTAGGTGAGTTATCCTCTATTTCTAACAATAATTATTCAATTTTGACATTTGTGGTGCCCAAGTACATCCTGCTCCTGCATCGACATCGCGCCAGCGGTTCATGGATCTTCAACTTCCAATAGCAAAACTATTAGGTGAATTCATACCTTTTCTGAAAGGATTCAAGTAAACTTGTCTTCTTATTAAACCACCCTTGGTAAGTCTTATTTACTTTTAAACAAACAAGAGTTCATTCTAACTTCTGGACTGTCTATGGTGGTTATTTCCACAAAGTCACACAATCTGGTTCTGTTTCCAGTTTTTATTCACTTCTAATATTTCTAAAGGTTTGTATGATTATATTCTGGAGAGGTGGTCGGTAGAGAAACTCTTCCTCTCCAAGTTCTCTGTCCACAGAAGCAAACGCCTTTGTGGTCTCTGCATCAGAGGCACACCAGCATACAAAAAATATGTCCAACCCGGTTGCCACTTTGCCTAGGTTGTGTTATCTTTAATTATTCATATTATCTTTGTTAACTCGCCATTCACATCATTTAAGTCATATTTTAGCATCATTTTTATTTAATTTTTTATTATCTCATATATCATGAAAAACCAAAAAAAGGGTTAGGGCTAACCTCGAAACCAGTGGGTTCTACTCAAATTGCACCTCTTACATTCTCTTCTTTACCTTTACTACACTTCACTCGGTTCTAATATTTGTTTCACTTGTTCTCTTGTCTTCTTTTCTTCTAGTTGCACAGGTACATCAAACAAGCAGTAATTAAGGATTCTTCATCAGTCGGCCGAAGAAGGAGAAAGTTGAACCCACACACCCATTTTTCGCGCTAAGGTACACACGGTAATACTTTATTTAATATGCACATCATTCAATTCAAAACATAGCCTTAAACTCCTGGTGACCACATCACTTTATTTTTTACATGTTTTAAGTTCTTTAATTTATTTCTCACACTCCTCCCACATGACCCAAACCATCTCTTTAGAGCTCGAACAATGCTGAGGGATGAAAGTTCGGGGATCACTATGAGTGTGGGACTGAGGTGAGAGCATTCCCCTTTCCCTCACCCTACTGCCCTTTTCAAGGTGCCAACCGGAGACCCAATTTCAAAGTTGACAATGGCTTCAATTGTATCTCTTTTCCTCCTCCAAACCTTTCTAGGTTGCTTGCTTGTTTCTAGTAGAAGCAATATCGTTAGAATGGGTTGATTTGGTAGCATGACGGGTGCTGGAGAGGATAAGCAATTTGGGGGTATATTAGTCACCTTAACCACTTGACCCCAGTAGGGAAATTTGATGCACTAATGGTTGATGGACGCAACTGCTTCTAGTGCTCATAGATAAGGCTATTTTATAATGGCCTTGTAGGTTGGGTGTATGGAAATCTATAGTGACCATTCGTAAACTGAGCTTGACATCGAGTGTGATCATACAGTGAGCGGGCTTCTTTCAGTTGTCCTACACAGTTATTGTTATTTGAGATGGTCGGACATCCTCTTTAGAAATTTCTCACAAATGTAATGTTTCTAGCGGTATAATATTGATGGATGCTCTAATATCAACCAAGCATGATTTATTGCCTATTCTATTGATGCTGACAATGATGCATAAGGCACACTTTCTTATCTCTAGATCAGCTAATTCTTCTTTAGTGATGGTGAAGCTTGGATATTTTCTTTTAGGGGTTAGGACTGATGTGATCTTTTCTTGAGGAAGACTCATTAACCATTACTTGCTATAGGTACTGTTAGAGAACCTCTTGATAAACAAAGATCTTTTGAGCAATTCTAAGATAGCAATTAGTGTCAAAGTTTTGTCAATATCTTTCAACAAATCATAAGATGTTCCGCGCAACAATTCTTTAATATGTACTTCCAAGTGCTATGCAGCTCTTGATGTGTTGACCTAGGGGAAGACCCATTGAAACATGCACCCGCTCATAAGTATTGTGGGAGTTGAGGGGCAACGGTTGAGATGGTGGCTGTGGGTGGTGGACTCGGTTGAATAATGGTGGGAGCTATTGGGATGGGGGGAATGGTGGTAGTTTATGATATGGTAGGATAAGTGAGTTGTGGAGATGTGGCTATGGGTGGTGGAATGATAATGGGCCCTGATGGTGGAGGTGTTGGTGGTGGCTCTATGTTGGCGTCAAAATTTTTCGTTCAGCTCGCTTAACACATATTTGAGCAGTACCGAAGTCAGTCTGGAAATCCAACCAAGATTCAATAAAACAAGGACCGGATGTCATAAACAAGCTCTGGAAATGGCTTGGCAAGACTCAATAGGCTCCAAATGGCCAATATAATGTGCTCATTGTATAGCTTCAGTCGAGAGCTTTGCAATGGTGACCAAAACATGGAAAACGGACATCGAAAGACCAAAATGACCATTTTGCCCCTGACACTTCGAGATAAGTTGGGACTCTACCAATAAAATTCAAATTCATCATATTTTTAGTATCAGATAGAGCTAGATAATGCTTGAAATGGATTGAAAATCTAACCACTGGTTCAAAAGTTATTCAAGGAATATCAAATCCGACCAAAATTCCTATTAAATCACACTAAGGCCATGACGGTCCAAACAATTTTTAGAGCAACCTATAGACTGAAATTTTTAGACCAACCTATTGCTGGCGGCCTTTTGGCCGTCGCCCCCCCCCCCCACTAAGTGCTTAGTGGGGGGGCTTTTCCTTCCACTTAAGGGGGTTAGTGGGGGGACTTTCCCCCCACTTAACACTAAGTGGGGTGGGTAAGTCACCCCACTCACCCACCCCATTTATTTACAAGAATGCCCCCCTCCTTGGGGGCAATAAATAGCCCCCAAGGGGGAGGGTTCTACTCCACACCAAGCTCCTTACACATCTCCTTCTCCCCTCCATTGATCACTCTTTCGGTCTCCCCCCTACTGATCACTCTTTCGGTCCTCACCGGTCAATGGCTCATCTCTCCACCTAGTTCTCACCCCTCAACAGCTCACCCTCTACAAACTTCGAATTTTTTTCTCTAGCGTTGTGTTTGAGACTTTCAAAGCCGTGATACCTCCCACTGCACTCGAATAGTTTCCGCTCCACCTAGTGTCGTTCACACTCTCAAAACATTATTTTTGACACTCTCAAAGCGGTGTCTTTGCCACTCTCAATTTTATTTCATGTTATTTATATTGTGGATTACTTTTCTAACATGTCTTCTCCAAGACGTGAGACTTCCCGCTCCACCCGGAATGACCTTGCTTGGCTCCATTGCACGGTCGTGTCAATGGAGCAAAGAAAAGTAAAATGCAAGTATTGCGGCAAAGTTCTATACGGTGGAACTTACCGGTTAAAGCATCATCTTGCCGGTATCAAGGGAGATGTTGCACCATGCACACGGACTCCGCCTGAGGTAAGAGCCCAGTTTAGACAGCATCTTCAAGCCTTAGAAAGATCCAAAGGAGCTTCAAAGAGGCATCAGGACACTGTGCGTGAAGAAATTGCGGAACCCACAAGACATTCGCTACACATATACGGCACTGGACAAGAGCAACCGGAAAGAAGTCAATACCAAGAATTTGATGAAGGTATGTGTCGACTCCAGAAACGGGTTCCGGATCGGCACCTCAAGATAAGGTGAAATATGGAAAATGGGAAAAATAAAAAGGGGGAGTGAATTGAAAACACTCGGAAAGCGGTAAAATGTCCTCACCTCGGTCCCACACTCACATTGATCCCCGAACTTTCATCTCACGGCGTCGCTCGAGCACCGGAGATGGTTCGGGTCATGTGGGAGGAGAGTGAGGAGGAGATGAAATTAAAGCATGAAAAATGTGGTCGCCAGGAGCCGCGGGCTCCGCTTTATGAAATAAAAGCAAGATTGAGTTGATTTGACCGTGTACCTTAGTGTGGGAGATCGGGATATGGGTTCAACCTTCTTCTTCTTCGGCCGGCCGATGAAGAAGAGTCTCTAACTGATGCTAGCTTGATAGACCTGTGCATCTAGAACAATAAACCAAGTGAAGAGATTGATTAGAACTATGGGAAGTGTAGTAACTGTAGAGAGAAGATGAGAAAGAAGCAATCGGAATCGAACTCACCGGATTGGGGTGAGCCTTAACCCTTTTTTTTTGTATTTTTTTGATTATGTAAAAATGATGCAAATAAACTGAAATATGCTTTAAAACAGTAAATAAACTGAGTTAAATGAGTTGAGAAGGCTTATGGAATGGATCGGCTTGAGTTGAAGCCGAGTTGGTTGAGAAGAGGCCGGTTCGGGTAGGTTTGCACCCTTCTGGCACGACTTCGGTGCAGAGGATGCTACGAACGACCCCGATGTCAGAATAGTGTTCTGTTTGTTGGAGTAGACGGAGGACTCGGAGAGGAAGAGTTCCTATGCTGATGACTTCTCCGAAATACTCCTGTATAAGTCAGTAAAAATTATGAAAGTGGGCGGATATAGAAAACAGAACCTGGATGCGCGCCCTCAGTGTGGCAATCGCCACGAACAAACGGCAAGTCGGAATTGAGTGCCGTCAGTTGGAGATGAAAGAGGACGAAGAGAGGAACAATTTGTATGTGGAAGACTTTCTCAGAAGAAGCCTCGGATTTTCTGCAGAAGTCGATGAATATGGTTGATGAAGAAAACCCGGATCGAGCCTTCTCCTTCACCTCGGGATCGATTTCTTGACTTCGGATCGCCTTTGGACGTCGGGACAGCTTTGGAGAAGAGCTTGGACGACCTCTGGATGAGCTAGGCACTGGGGATTAACCTTGGGTCATTGAGAATGGCCCTCAATTTATAGGGGAAGGAAGCCGGTGCAAAATTTAGAAACTGGACTTACCGCGCCCCCGTGTTTCAAAGAGGACGAGGGCGCGCAGGGCGCGCCCTCAAAACAAGGGCGCGCAGGGCGCGCCCCCAGTTCGGGGGCGCGGTCTGCGCGCCCCCCTGTTTCAAAGGAAGCGGGGGCGCGTTATGCGTCTCACTGCCAAAAATCGATGGAATCTTTCGGAAATTACTAAAAATCGACTTGACATACGTAACGCACCCCCGAACCGGGGGCACAGTACAAATGATCGAAAATCCTCCATGGAAACTTACCAAAAAAACAGTTTAGAAGGTGCTAATCGGGGTAATTTGCGATTTAAAGAAACTGACCGCGCCCCCGCCTTTCAAAGGAACCGGGGGCGCGCAGGGCGCTCCCCGGGTTGAGGGCGCGCAGGGCGCGCCTTCCTCTTTCAAAGGGAGAGGGGGCGCAATACACTCTCTCTCTTGCGCGCGTGTTCCGCGAGCCGTATCTTGCAAACGGGATGTCCGATTTGGCTCCCGTTTGTCACGTTGGAAAGAGGGCCTTCAACCGCACCTCCTCAAGTTGGTAAACCAGACGGCATGACTCCCGATATGTTCGCACGGGGCTTTCTACCGGTTTACCCTCTCGCGGAAAGCCGAAACCCGGGGCGAAGATCCGAAAGAGCACGGTTCCGGTCGATAAATCTCGGGTCAACTCGGGATGACTTAAAATGATGACCGAACAAGTCCGGTATGACTGGAAAACCCGAAGTCATCGAAAAATCTGAGACTAACCCGGTAAACGTGAACCGAAACTCAGAAAAGCCGCAAAACCTTAAAATTGACCGAAATGGCCGCATAGCCCCGGTTGATGAAAATATTCGGCTAGAATCGACCCGAATGACTTGAAAAGACCCGGTGATGACCGGAAAGGCCTAACATGTGGTCCGGGATAGCCGTGTCAGCACAGATCGAAAAAGCCGTAACGAAAGCCGTCATTGACCGACGCCTACCAAAATGACTTCTCGGAAACCCTGAATGTTACGGAACACATGCGGGATTCCCGAGACCTTCAATTATGCACCATTCAAGGTCGGTCATCGAGCAGGCTTCGTGTTTTTACAGTTCACGTGCGGCTCTCGCTTGAAGGTTACGGCAATATTCTGGAAATCATCGGTCCATTCTCAACTTGCGAGGGGCTCCACCCATGTCCTTAGCTCATCTCCACGAGGTAATCCAGATCAGATAACGGTCAAATAAAGGATATCGCCTATGGAATAAGAATCTGGGGCTCCGAATCAAGCCAATTTGGCGTGTCTACAGTATGTAATAATTAATGTTGGATATTTTACAATAATTTACGTATTTAACAAAGCAAACAGATGACTTAACAAGAGCCATGGAGGCAAGCCGAAGGTCATTCGTCGACGAAAACATGTATCGATGTACCGGGCTGTTTATGGGTCAAGGTTCTAGCAGTGGGAGTGGATGTGGAAGCGAAAGCAGGAGAGGATCAAATCCTGACCCTGAACAATATATCCACGATCTCACCCGGGATGATGACCCGGCAGTTGGCTCTATAGATCCGGTCATCACACGATCGCGCCAAAAGCAAACCACCATCAACACAACATTAAAGAACTTGAAGTTGTGCAAGGAGAAGATCGGGCAGGCAACTTCCAGATGGTTCTTTCATAGTAGTATACCAGCTAATGCTGCAAAGGGGCCTTACTATGAGTCCATGATTGACACAATAGCAGACGTCGGCCGGGGGGTGTCGGGACCAACTCCAAAGGAGATCTACAACACATATCTTCCATTGGAGGTAGCTGACATTAAAGAATATGTCAAGACGTTCGAACGTATCTAGGACGAACGTGGATGCACACTAATGACCGACGGTTGGACAGGTTAGTCCTTTTCAACATAACATTGTGATATAAATCTTTATGAATTTTAAGTTTAAATATAACATTTTATCCTTTTAATAGGTATTACCAAGAAGACAATGATCAACTTTCTCGTTTACTGTCAAGCTGGGACTGTCTTTTGGAAGTCGGTGGATGCATCTGGACAGGTAAAAAATGCAACTTACCTATTTGATTTAATTGATGGTATTATCGAGGAGATTGGTGAGGATCGAGTTGTCCAAGTAGTGACAGACAATGCAGCTGCCTACAAAGCTGCCGGCCAAATGTTGATGGCCAAAAGATGGAAGTTATATTGGGCACCATGCTCTGCCCATTCCATAGATTTAATGCTAGAGGATATTTGCAAAAATCCTCAAATTGATCGGGTTGTCAAGGCCAGCTAATATATTGCATCATTCATCTATAACTATAATTTTATCCTGACCCTGATGAGAGAGCACACAAAGGGTCGAGAGCTCCTATGACCTGGGGCTACACGGTTTGCATTACACTACATATCTTTGGAGAGCCTATTTGAACATAGACATTGCCTAAACCAAATGATACTTTCTCCGGGGTGGGCTAACTGGATTGCTAGAGCTAATCCATCAGACAAACGAAAAGGAAAGAAGGTGGAACAAATATTGGAGAGTGGAGACTTTTGGCGGCTCGTAAAGAAGACAATGGATATTGTCGGTCCATTAGTCAAAGTCCTCCAAATAGTTGATGGAGATAAGAAGGTGGACATGGGGTATCTTTATGATGCACTTGAGCGGGCAAAAAGAAGATATTTCGAAAAAGGTATCAGATTTTACCAAGTGGTGGGGCATAATTGACTGTCGATGGGAGAGAACGTTGTACCATCCTATACATGCAGCTGGTATGTTCTTTACAATTTAGTCAAATAAAATTTCTTAATCAAATTGTTAGCTTTCTGGTCGATGCTGATAATAAACTTTTCCATGGTCAATTACCAAGTCATTTTTTCAACCCAAGATATTGCTACAGTCCAATCTTCGAGCCTATCAATGAACTATTGGACAGCATAAAGGAAGTCATTCGGAGAATTTTTGGGGACGATGACCATTTAATTATTGCAACAAATAAGATGCATGATTATAGGATGAGGTTATTTCATTTTAGGACAGCAAGGGTGCAATGAGCAGTTATGCTTCTTAGTCCAGGTATGTATAGTTAAATAAAGTCAACTTTATAATTACATAATTAACTTATTAATATCATTATGTACTAAGACATAATGATCATGTGCAGCTGACTGGTGGATGGATCATGGAAGGGCACTGAGATATGAAGACTTGGCTAGTGTTGCAATTCTAGTACTAAGCCAAACTACGTCCTCTTCCGGCTGCGAAAGAAATTGGTCAATGTTTAGCCTTATTCATACGAAGCAAAGGAATAGGCTAACATCACAGAGAGTTGAGCAGCTAGTCTACTGTCACTATAACATGAGGTTGAAGTTAAAAAAATTTGGAGAAGATAAGAGAGAACCAGAGGGAGGAGCAAAGGTGGGTACAACAAGCAAGTGGAAGATGAATTGAGGTGCCCACCGTACAAGAACTGGAGATTGACTTAGAGAAGATATTTCAACAAAAAAATCCTCTAGAAGCCTAGGTCAACGAATGTGAGGGGTTGGGCGAACCAGAGTTCAACCTCGATGATCGGGAATGGGCTTAAGGGGAACATGACAATGTTCCTCTTTCCGAGGAATTTCGGATCCCTCCTTCTGTGACGAAAAGGCAAAAAACCGGACAATCTTCTCGTCAAAGTAGGCAATCAAAGGGCAAAGGTAAACAGGTTGCAACTGACCCTCTTGATATTGTTGATCTCGACATAATTGACGAAACAAGGGAAGATACACCGGAGCCTAACATCCGATTGCAATATGAAACGTCTGATGATTCAACTTCAAAGAGTAGTAGTGACGGAGATGACAACACGTACGACAGAGGTAGAGGAAACACCACCGGCACCACTTCTGGTCAAGAGAGAACCAATCCAGAGACACCCCCTCCATAGCAACAGCCGCACTTTACGGAAGAGGAGCACTATACCCACGCAACACAGGATACTGACCACGGGGCATGACAACATGTGTATGGTGCAAAGTTAGAACCATCACAGGGTTCTTAGTGTCCATCATATCAAGGGCAGGGTTATGGAATGATGCAGCATTC
This sequence comes from Cryptocoryne crispatula var. balansae, assembly GCA_036172225.1. Classification (NCBI taxonomy): domain Eukaryota; kingdom Viridiplantae; phylum Streptophyta; class Magnoliopsida; order Alismatales; family Araceae; genus Cryptocoryne; species Cryptocoryne crispatula. The sequence goes on from CM069924.1 coordinate 16,332,475, forward strand.
ATTTGATAGTTCTAGTACGTATTCATATGATAGTTACGGTGGTTCATTTTCGTCTTATCGTAGGATAATTGTACGAGGCACTGATGAGTATAATCAGTTTGTCCATATGTTTAATATGTCGTACTCTTTCTCAATGTCATGGGCAAAGTGCATACATTATGTAGAAGAACAATTTAATGTCATATTTGAATAAATGTTGAATGAATCATGTTGAATCATATCTCTTATTTTTCTTTAATTTTTAGATATTTTTTTAATTTTTTATGATTTTTTCCATTTTTTGATTTTTTTTCAAAAAAATTAAAAAAATGACATGGTCGGACCGGGTCACGACCGGGCCGGGGTGGGGGCTGGCCGACCCGGGGCCGACGCCCAACTATTCTTTCATTGGGTAAAATTAAAAGATTTGATGCAATTCAAGACATCATGTCCACACATCTTTATGGTACACAAGAACAATGACTATAAGAGCTTATTCTATATTTTTTGGGTAAATTCAAGGGTTATTTAATTGTCTCCAATCGGAAATAATAACATTCATTGGATCGGAAGCACTTTGATCAAACCTGAGCTTAGATTAACCAAATATGGGCTACCCAGGATGCATCTAGACGAACTCTATCAAATCTATTCAGCCTTGTGTGCTCAATCCCTTAGAATGTAGGATGGGGTGTGCCAACACTTTAGCCCATCCTCATCTTACCTTAAAAATTATCTCATTTTACCAATATTTTTCTTAAAATAAATCTTACTCCCAACTACCTTATCTCCTACTTGGCTTATCCTTATCTCCCTCTGCCATATCTTACCCGTTAGATAGCCATCATCTAGCTAAACCTCAATCCATTCCCAACTGCAATGTGCGCAAGATGGCCTACATTTTAGGGGTTGGTGCACTAGCTGCTCATCTCACACACCTAGTTGATGAGAAGTCTTCTTGCACTAGGACTCTCACCATCTGACCCTTATCCTTATCCCATCTAAGCCTTATCATTTGAGCTCTATCCTAACCATCATATAGTGCAAAATTGAGCTGATTTCTTAGTCTTTGGCTGAACCCCAGCCCATTCCAGCTCCATGTGCGCAACCTTGCTTGGTCTGGCCGCACCTCACATTGGTTAGATGTCTATTCCAATTAGGTGTCTTGTTAAAATAAAACTCTTTAGGCATTAGGACTTCAACCCCTCAGCCTTATCCCCATCTACATATGGCACCATTTTTCTTTATAAAAAGAGTCCCACATGGCCCTGGTTGAGGCTATCCAGCTGCACCTGTGTGCTAGCTTTGCTCCAACCCACTCCTCTCATTGGTGTGCCATAAACGTTGCTCCAACTCTTCTTCTTCTTGCTTGGCTGTCTATAGCAGCAAGTTAGCAAGATCTCATGCCCATTTTTGGTGAGCAAGGTAAATAAGAAAAAGAAGAAAATATCTTTTTTCAGCTGATGTGCAGTAGCAATGCAGTCAACCTATCTAACTTGTGCGCCAACTCCAGCAACAACAACAGACTTCTTCATCTTTGTGAGGCCTTCAACATCAACAGCAGCTCCATCTTCTTCCTCTAGCACCATTTGCACAAGGAGAAGAAGAAGAAGAAGAAGAAGAAGAAGAAGAAGAAGAAGAAGGGTTCACAGTCCTTTCATCTTCAGTATCACCTGCAACACAAGAAAATAAAAAGAAACAAGGTTAGTAGAGAAATAAAATATGTAGCACTTCATTTCTCTTCCTCCCCTCTTTTTTCACTACTCTTCGGTCTCCCCTTTGGCCATTCAAAATGCTCCAAAAACCCAGCCTTGCCAATCTTGTTAAAAGCTTATGTGCACCCCCTTAATTAGCCCCTTGTTGGTCACCTAAATGTGCTCTAGAAAACTAGCCTTGCTATTTTTTCAATCAGCCCCTATGTGTCCCCCTAAAACTCTTTACAATCAAGCCCCTTGAGAGCCCCTAAACACATTCACAATAAGGCCCCTTGAGTGCCCCTAAAACTCTTAACAATCAGGCCCCTTGAGTGCCCCCCTAAACCTATTCATAATCAGGCCCCTTGTATGCCCCAATGTTTAGACCATCTGAGCATTTCAACCAAGCCCCTTGAGTGCCCTTATAACTCATCCATAATTAGGCCTCTTGAGTGCCCTTAAACTCATCCACAATCAGGCCCCCTGCGCCTTAAACCCATCCACAATCAGGCCCCCTGCTTGCCCGTAAACTTGTCACTAATCAAGTCCTCTAAACAGCCCCTCTACTGGCCACCTAAATAGGTCCCTCTATATCTTGCCTTCAGACTCCATGTTGGCCATTCAAATAGCAGCCATTTGGCCCTATTTTTATTTATTACCAGCCCCTTTGTCCATTGAAGAAGAGGGAGTGATGTACCGGGTATTCTTGGATCCACAAGATGAGCCAAGTCTCTCCCTGGTGGATTCTGAACTTCAACCAAGACAGTTCCCTTTGTGTGGCCTTCTCCATTTCAATATCAAACAACCTCTTTGAAGCATTTAAATCCCCATCTACATGTCTTTTGTGTAGCACCTAATCAACCCTTCCAAACTTGCCTTAAATCTGCCCCCTTGTGCAATCCCCTTTTCAACTCTTCCAAACAGCACCTCCACAGGTCCATTCCAGCCCCTCTGAGGCTCCATTTTCCCACTTCTACAGAAAGAAATAAAATTCCAAAGTATAGGTCATACTGGTTGCAAAGACAGGACCTTCTCACCTTTGAAGTCCAAACAGGCCATGTTGACCAATGATGCTTAAAACAGATGCTGCAAGACAAGTCCTTGTGAGGACTGGGTTGAGGGTGATGACCTGATTCCCCCTTGGCTTACATGATGGGTCAAGAGCTTGAGAAGGTGGCTCTCAATTCTAGTCCAAACATGGTGCAAAATAGGCCAATTGGGTCATGAAGACAAGAAGTTTGAATTGGGCCGGGCCATGAAGACATGAAGCTTGAATTGGGCCAATCGGGCCAACATGACTTGAAGACCAGCCCACTGTGTTGATGAAACATGAAGCTAGACCATTGGGCCTTGGATGAAAAATGCCAAATTAATTAAATTTAGAACACAAAATGCCAAATTAATTAAACAGTTAGTCTACAACTAGACGCTCTATTGGGTGACTAGCCTGGACATGTTTGCAGTATGCTGACCCAAGCATAGGCATAGGACACACTTCCCACTATAGATGGACCCTTCTCACTATGTGTAAAGTCAAGAGACTAAGCCATGTAGGATGGTTAAATTTCACACCGATTGGAAAATAATGTGGCATGTTGCCAAAAGTTTTCCCGTTCTAATGGAACTTTGCACCATGGGAAGGACATAGACATTCATGCACATGGGGCAGTGGAAAATACAGCATATAAACTGCCACATCAAATGTACACCAATATGCATATCAATGGACATTTTAAGTGTCAACTTGACTTGGTGTGACCGGGCATCAACACTAGCCCAACGAATTAGATGTGATGCGAATCGAACAAGAACAAATAAAATATGAACATAACTCAACTAGATCTAAAAGTAAATCCAAATCAACCTTAAAAAACATTTAAAATAGGTCATTAACACCTCAACATTCAATAAAAAATAGACTTAACACAATCTGGAAAATTTAATTCAACACACTTAAGTCAATGGAATTCAATGGCTTATGCAAGTGAAAACTAAATAATTCAAAACCAATTTAATAAGAACACATTAAAATATCTGAAATCCATCTTAAAACATGTAAATTCTAATCATATAACAATATGGAGTTAAGCTTAATCAAGTTCAATCAAAGTTTGAAAACATTTAAAATCTACCGAACATACCTAAATTAGTATTAAAACATTAACTAACATAAGAGAACAACATAAAAATGACTTAATTCATGTCAACTAAACTTAAATAATCTAAATTGTATCAACACATCTGAAGAATTGAAATTCAAACAAAACAAGCTTCAACCAATTGAAGTAAAACAATTAAAACCAAACAATTCAAACATCTCAAAACAAACAACATTCAAACACAAATCAAATTTAAATTTGAAATTAACATTTCAAAACACATCAAAATCAACACTTCAAATCAAAACATAAAATAACTTCAAATAAAATGTAATCAAACTTGTTTGCATCTCATCGGGACCGAAAGGCCAGGGCCCTTTGTGTTTTTTACACGTTGTGGATGTGCATGCTTATTGTCAAACATGTTGCTGTGGCAATTAATCAAGGGTATGCGAGCAGTCACTTGATGTAAATAAACATTGGATATTTCCACCATCCAATAGAGAGAGGTCAAAAACATTTTCATGAAATCTGAACCTTGGTTCTATACTCTTATAATATCACCTGACTATCTAATATCTTTTAAAGGTATCACCTATTTTACTAGAAAATGTAGATGTCAATATTTCAAACATACATAAAACAAAAATAAATAAATAGAAGAAAAGAATTATCGAGGTTCCCACACTCTACTAGGAGGATTATGTTCTATCTCAGTTGGAGTTGTATGGTTGGAGGTGTTATGGTAGGTCATGATGGTGTGCGGATGATGGGTGGTTAGTTTGGGATAATGGGGTTGGGCAGTGTGGTTCAAGGTATGGAGTAGATGGCTCAGTTAGGGGGAGGAGGTTGGTTGACATACATGGCAGAAGTGGATCCTCAATTTGTCAATTCTAACCCCGATCATGATACTTCTTCGAAGAGATGAAGATAGGGTTGACATGTTGGTTCCTGGGTGTGGGTGCATGTGTAGGTAACAAGTTTTGAACAATCCCCATGCTGGAGTTATGTTGTTTCTGTTGAGGCAGTGCGCACTGTTGCTGAGGTTGGTTCTTTATGAACTTGATTTACTCACCCATTTTATCCCAATCAATACTATCCTATTCGTGGAGGTCATGGATGTAATCCTTAAACTAGAAATAGTTCTTTACAATGTGCCCTAGATATCTATGGTATAGGTAGTGCCGATCTGTGTTGGCATTGTACGGCGACTCAAGTGTTTTCCTAGGCAATGCAATCTTCTCCACCTCCATGAGAGCATTAAAGATGTATGAGAGAGAGTACGGTAGTAGTGGTTAATGGTTCTTTTTAGGCTCTATTTGTTAAGGTTCATAGGCTATAGGAGGGGGTGCTCAGTTGTGGGCGGCTGGTTGCCATAGTGGTTGAAGTATTAAGGCTTGCACAGCTGGTTGTCGAGGTTGCTAGTTTTTCACTTGATATTGGCGACGTTGGAATTGGAGCTGAGGTTGAGGGTGAGGTTGATGAGGGTTTCTAAATTTTTAATTATGTTGAGGGTTCCTAAACTAATGTTGATGATTATTGGGTGGGTTTCCTACAACATTGATATTTTCATTGGTCACTACGCCCTCTATCACTAGATCGGTTGTGGTGAAGGTGGTTTTCCTGACAACTCAGGACCTAGGATCAAACAGGTTCATGATGGGAGAGTCCCTAAGCTATGGTTGAATATACCATGCCCTCTCATAGTGCTCATTCATGGTGGTGGGGTGATGCAAAGCCAACACACTTTACAAAGCCAGGGTGGCATTGGTGATGATCATCTTCACTTGTTCTAGCTTTAAATTAACATTCGTAAGTTTTTCTTCTGGCCTTCTATCTATCAGTATATCTTATAAAATCTTAGTTTTTTTTGCTATGACATTAGTGATAGAATAAGTTGGGTCAACCGGGTCTTAGTACCTCTACAAGAATTTAGTTTTAACAATTTCAAAACTACTCGCCTCTAAAGGATAAAATGAGTAGAGCCACTCCAATGTTGAACCATCCAATGATATTATAAATAAAAAAGTGAGGACCCTTTGGTCATTTTTCACATGACAGACTCAGATAAAATCTTTGATATGAATAAAAGGATTACTAGTTCTATTATAATGACTATAGTTGGCATTTCGGAAGGAGGTAAGTGAAAAGTGGGGAGAGAGAGAAGAGAGATTTTGGGGACCACCCATGTGTCAATCAAGAGCTTGAGTTCCTTATATTCTTCATCTATTCAGTTGATTTTGTTTATCATTGCTTGATCAATGGAGGATTCCTAGACAAGAGGTAGAGAAATTGATGCCTGGTGCACTAGTGCGAGGGTTGGATAGGCCGAGGTGGTTGAATAAGAGGGGTACATTGGGGGGTGTTCCAATGGGTGAGTGGTATTGAGGTGATTAGAAGAGTAGACTACCGACCTAGAAGGTGCGGCAATGTTTGGATTTGGATGATTTAGAATGGCCACCGAGTGAGGAGAATTTGAGGCTAGGTTGAGTGAGAGAATGAACATGTGTTGGCACATCAAGTTGACGGGCCACCAACTGAGGGGTAGAAATATGAAGATCACCTTTAGAAGGAATGTGGTCGGTGGGCAATTTGCTCTTTAGGATAGCCCCGATGGTTTGAAGTTGAGTAGGGTCTGCATGAGAGAATGGGTCACAAAGTGAATTCGGGCAAGGTGAATGGGAGATTCAACTAGGTTTGGGTGGAGCTTTTGATTCATATATGACATCAGGGTGGAGTGATCTTACGTCATATGGCCCATAGTAAGCTTGGACATGCTCCACCTGCTCATATTGTTGGTCCACTATACCGATGGCACATCCCTACCTTAAAGTCATAAGCATAAAAGAAAGGGGAGGTGACAAGTAAGAACTCAAAGTTCCTTTTTCTTTTTAACTTTTGACTTTTTTGATCTTTTGTTTGATTTTGGATTTTTTTGACAAGAAAGTTATGAAGCAAATTAACCATAAGCAATTTTGTATTATGATTTTTAGGTGATTTTGAGATTTTTGTTTAGTTTTGAAAGTGTGTTGGCAAACAAGTAAATTAATATCTCAAACAAAGTTTTCTTTTGGTAAATTTGGGTGTTTTGAGAATTTTTGGAGTTTTGTGCTTTTGTTCACAAACAAGTAATAGCAAAGACTCGAAATGATAAATGCAATTTTATTGTTTCAACCTTAAATTAGTGGCTTTTAAGAGAAATATTACCCACTCAATAGATGGGTAGGACCCTATGCTCTTAGAACATCGAGTAATATATGGTTGACACTTTTCACAATGATAAGTAATAAGATACTTCGGGTTTTGGGATAAAAGATACATTCTACCCGATCAGCGAAGAGAAAATCTATCACATCTAGGAACTTAGGGAGGTCTTGGGAGAAACTTAGGGAGGTCCTGGTGAAAACTACTCAGTCATTCCAAAAGGGAATCCCTAGAGGAAGAGTTTGTAACCACAAAGAATGGTGTTTGGATGTGAGTGTCTTTGGGAGGAGAGTGAGCCTCCCTTATAGGATTTCCTATGGAGTTGGATGAACCTAATACTCCAATGCAAGCTAATGCAAGAGATATATGACAAGGAAGGATAAGAAAACAATGAAAAAAAATGCCATACAAGTGCCATGATTAACAAGATAGGATGCAAAGTAAGCAAGTTAACTTAACAAGATATGGAATGAGAGGAAATCAAAGATATGAAAGCAAACAAAGATGTAAGAAGGCACTAAAATTAACTAAATATGCTTTAAAAAAGGATGATGAAAATAAAATAAACTTAAAAAATGATAATGCTAGCAAAGTAAATGAAGTGCAATGAAGTAAATGACAGGGCAAGAAAATAAAGAAGTGGAGCCAAGATGAAAGAAAGAAAGTTTTCAATCGGACATAATAGAAAACAAAAGGAACTACTCAAGCATTAGTGGTCCCATCGTGGTTGCCAAAATATGTGAGCACGAAAGTCTTCCGGTCTCCTCATGCACATTTTGCATGTTATGTTTGTGAATAATTTGTGTGGTTTCTAGGAGCTGTGAGCTCCTAATAAAAAGAGAAATAAAAATATTTACCAACATATGTTTGGAGGAGAGATGTGCTTGTGGGTTTCAACTTCCTTCTTCCCAGTTAGCTGGAAAAAGCTTGAGGTGTTACTTTTGGCTTGATCCGGTTGACAAGGTGTGTAGCTTTATTTCGACTGGCTCATCTTGAAATGTCTAAAAGAAAACAAAAAGAATAAGTGAAAATAACATTATAAATGAAAGGTGTTTAGTAATGTGCTTAAATTAAATATAAAATGACAAAATATTAAGAACATACCGAATTGAGACTAAATCACAATCCCTATTTTATATGATTTAAAGATGTATGAAGATGCAAATGGATGCTCTAACATATGTTTGACAATATTAAAATGCAAGTTTGAAGTAAAGTTGGGGATCATAAGATTAGGTGAAAATGCTCTAAAAACACAAAGAAACAGAATCTGCCTACAGGTGCCTCGTTGGTGGGGTAATAAAGGGTAGTGCCCCCTTGGTGGGATTCTAGGGGTAGTTCCCCCTTTATGGGGTGCCGGGGGTAGTTTCTGGTAGACTGTTGATGCTTTTTTCTTACTTCACCCTAGGCTTGTGGGTGACCTTTGATGCACCGGCACAATTCTTTGGGATAGTCTTGACACCAAAGAATACATGGGAGGAGAAATTTGGCTTTGGAAGAATCGAGATTGGATTAGGGAACCTCTAAAAGTCAGAAGAAAACTATGGTGAGAAGATGAAAAGGTGTTTTCTCTAGGTCATTTGGAGGGGTTCTCTAGGGAATGTGAGGGCTTAAGGGTTTCTTAGGATGTATGGACATATTGTCGTGGCAAGGACGAAGGGGGAATGTAAGGGATAACATTTAAAACATTAGATGATAATGTCTTTTTATAACCACAAAGATGGGCAAATTAAGAAAGGGAAAAAACTGTCATTCATATCGAAACACCCCCCTTATGAGGTGCTTTGATCTGAATGGGGTAATTTGTGCCTGGCCATGCCTCTAACCTATTCCATTCTGAGGTTCAAATCCACTAAAAATTATCAACAAAGTAAGTGCCCCACCAACAGGGCACCAGGTGCCTTATATATAGGGCGCCATAAGTAGCTTCAGTGCCCCATTAAGGGGTGCCAAGAGCTTGTTCCAAGTGCCCCCCTAATGCGGCACTAAGTCCTGGGCATGCTGAAAATGTGCAAAGAGCCCAATTTTCTAGAAAAACTCGGTTCTTAGCAGTTCAACTAGGCCAAGTTTGCATGTCTACAAACTAACTTCCAAAACACTCTTCTTGGTGATTTTAGGCCTCTCTTTCGAGGATTCCTTCTTAGCTGACTAAGTTTGATTTTGCCAAGGCTTTCATAAGCCCCCAAATGTGAAGGTCATTGATCAAGCCAATTGTATCATTATACCAAAAATTGGAGTTGCTCTCTTTATCCACAACAACTCGAAACTAAAAAATAAAATTATAAAATAATTTAAAATTTTTAAAACAAAACTTTGTTTTAGATAATAAAATTTACTCTCTTTATAAAAACTAAAAAAACAAAAGTTTAAAAAGTCATAAACTTTAAAGAAAAATAAAAGGTTGTTTCTTTTGCATGTCAATAGTCTTGAGATTATGTCAAACCACTGGGATGGTGGATCAAGATTATGATCAAGAGGAGTCTTAGCAAGCTTACCCTCGGCAACATGTCAACTCGGTGGTCTATACCATTGTTGTGGTCAAATCAAAAGTTCAATTGGATGCAACACTAGTTTCCCCTCCACCCAATCCTCTTATTCACTCTTTGAAGCCCTCACCCATGTTGATTCTTCACAGCTCCAGGCTATCCAAGCCTTTCTAAAAGAAAAGTCCCCTCTTGACTCCTCACCTCTGAAAGTCGATTAACTTATCTCTACACCTCGATCTGTGGCCTGTCAAGCCGACACTGTGCCACTTGGGTATTCTTATTCCAAGCCCGTTACACATGCTTCCCCTCACCCCATGGCAATCCTTTTCAACCAAATCTTACCTTTGCTAGTCCTTCTCACCCACCAATCCGGTTCTCCACACTTATCCCCTTTTCTCGACCGAAAGTTCAACTTCAAACTCATCACTCTCGAGCTTACCCAATGCAACCCATGGCACCTCAGGCTTTAATGCATCATTCCCCTTTGTAAGTTCAAGAACCCTCATTTTATCATGTGGCTCTCAATGAACTCTGCAAGCAATGCCAAGAGCTTCATTTCCTAATGCTCGAGCCACCCAAAAGTTTCACTTCGTCCTCATCTGATTTTACACCTTCTGTCTAATGAGCATCCTATTTATCACTTCTACAATTGCATGGGCAACCTGTTCCTCCACTTCAAGAAATTTTTCTATGAATCCTCTTATTGGAAGAATGTTTCCCAAATCCTTGCTTACTTTTTAGGTGATTATTAAAAGGACTTGCTTTAAAATGGCTATAGTTGCTCAGCTCCTTTGAGGCAAGTAATTTTGGCTTTGTAAAAATCAAGTTTTTATAGAGATACATGGATTGAGTTGGGCCAAATTATTCCACTACTGATTTTTTGGCCAAGAAGAGGAGGAATGTGGAAAGTGATGGTGGAAAGGTTAATTGATCCAGCATTTGAGTTAGAACAAGTAAAAATGTTGATTGCCAATGCTACACCAATTTTGAGGAACATCCTTATCCTACATCATCCAAGCATGATGAATGAGCTATATGAAAGGGCGAGGTATCTATAGACACAACTCAAGGATACATTTTGAGGAAATTGTATGTACAAGACATCGCATTGCCAAGAAAGCAGATTATGCCACTATTGAACCTGTTATTGAAGGTATGGTCACAAATGATAATGTAAGCATAGTCGATAACTCAACCTGTAACCATCTCCACCTCAACGACCCCCCTCAACAACCACATAAATGACTGCAACAGTCCTAGTTTCAACCAAACTGATAGTTCCAAGCTAGATATCAACAACCACTGCTGTAGCCATTAGCCATACAAGCCTTAGTTCCCCAACCACCTAAGTCACCAACTACTTGCAATCAAGTACCATCTCCCATAGCTACTTAGCTTTGATCACCATGGCCTAAAATAAACCATTAGCCCTCATTGCCTCATTCAACGATTGATGTCTTCAACACCCTCATGGTAGCTTGAAAAATTATGCTACCCAAAGAAAAGTCAGTTTGAAATAGCGACATGAACTCATTAGAGTATCATATGTATCATTGGAATCCCTAGCACACATTAGAAGATTGCTTTCAGTTCAAGGATTACATTTATGATCTTCATAAGTAGGGTAGCATTGATTGGGCCACAATGAGTGAATACATTCTAACACCAAAGGGACAACACCAATAGCAATGACCAAAAGCATCTGCTCAACATCAACAACAACAGTAGAGCCATGGTCTAGGAATAATGCAGAACCCGTCCACACACCAACACAAGCACCCAATAATCACCACGTACATCCCATCCTAACCTCCAATGAAAACTACACACATCAAACCCAAACCTGGCAGGCCAAGGAATCCACTATTGCTTTTCATATTGACCATCCCCAGTTATCAGATAGACCCTTATCACTGTGCTAAAAAACTTGTTGTACCCCATCTTCTCCACCTTATTATCCCACATAGCACACCTAACCCTCACATCTTATCAACACAAGTCTTGGCCACACTAACACTTGTCCTCAACTGGACACAAATCTACCTAGCATCATCACCACTCCTAATGGCTACTATCCCGCAACTCATTCGTACTAAGGCTTCTAACCAAACGAACCCTTAAACTACAAGCCTAGCACCATCAAAACCCACCCCTATTCCACCACCATCTTGTAAGGAATCATTCTAAGCATTTAAAATATTTTTGATTCCTTGAATCCATGGTCTTAGCCTTTATTGAAACCAAAATGACAAAATCGGGAACCAATTAAGAAGGAGATCGAATATACCTTCTTGGGATTTGAAAAATCTCTCACCAGAGATAAAGAGTGGATGTTCCTTGGTGCTTCAAACCGTTCAAGTGGACGGCCTCTAGCGGTATCCACACGAACTTCTTCTAAGGACCGGTTCTCCTTCGCTCCAAGCTCGAAAACTCTACCAGAACGGAGTTGGACCATGCGGGGACTCCATCTAGAGAAAAGAGGAGAGAGGGAGGCTGACAAGGACGTTCTCCAACCCTTTGGCTTGATAGGGTTTAGCTTCTTAAGCATATTATATATAGAAGATGCAATTTTTCACAAAAAACCCAAATCTTCTACATATTTACATCCTTGCCCCTATCCTTAGAATTAGTTCTAATGTGTGTGACCCACTAGGCCCAATAGTCAATTTGGTTGAAGCCAAATTTAAAAAGAACAATTCTTTTGAATTAAATCAAATCTATTATCTAATAACAGAATTGACGGCTTTCCGATCATAAAGGGTACAAGCCACATCCTATGATCCCAAATGACTTTGGAGAGTTAAATAACATCCATTGAGCCTTTCCATCATCAGTTACCACACGGATATAAATCCTCGTCCAAGCAATGTCCCGGTCGGTCAGGGGTTCGGCACTGACTGTCAACCCCTTTAATAATCCGACTCTATGAAATCTTGTACTCAGGAATGGATCAACTTGAAAACTCATTTTCAAATTATCCTATCTACCTTGGCCAAGAATTTTAGAGTACTATCCATAGGACATTCTCTCTCTCCTACCGAGAGTGAACGATCCCTTATTGTCCGCTCAATTGCCTCCACCAGGTTTCCCATATACCCAATCCATTAACTATATAGGATCACAATACTAAGTGATCCATAAGTCAATAGTCAAAGTACATAGTACGCCTGGCAAGACATCTTTGGCGACTCAGGTCAAAGATCTAACCGTGCAACCGTGATGATAGAATACCCTGATCGACAGTTTGGTAAGATACCATTCAGGGATTCTATATTGGTCAGTTCAGTGAACTCATTCCTCTAATGAGCACCTGTACATGTATCTCAGTGTCCCCACACTGATGACCAATGAGATCGGTCATCCTCATCAAATGAGAAGATATCATATACACTAGTCTTATCGGATCCTTGATGTCCCATCTCAAGGATCCTACGACTAGGAACAATTTAGATCACATGCTTCTAGATGATTGATCTCATTATCATGATCTCATCATGATTCAATCATCATTGCATGCAATTTAAGACTTCATTACAATAAATGCATCTACATAGAGCAAGTAATGAAGACAATGCCATTAATACTGAATAAGATATTACAAGAAATGTAAAACCATATCACATATGATTGGCTTGTAGGGCATACATTTCCATCACATCCAACACACCCAAATTAGCCATAATTATGCATAGTAAGCATATGTTTCAAAGGGTTTTTCTCTATGCCAAACAATCTTGAATGGCACCTACTCAGGACCCCAAAGAGTAAAACATGGAAAAGCAAGATGCCATCCTGAATCACTATCTTGGAACTAATCAAAATATTCAAGGTTCACCAAGAAGTTCTTTAGCTATATCTATAGTGGGTACTAGTTAATGAAAGTCTACCACCTAAAAGGATAGTAGCAGTGCTAACACCCAAAAGTGAGCATCCGGTGATCACTTTCACTAAAGAGGAGCTAGCAGCACTAGAGATGAAAAGCATGCCTTGTGCATTATCGTCAGCATTTGGAAAATAGAAGTAAGATCTTGTTTGGTGGACACTGGTGCTTCTATCAATGTTCTACAACTAGAAATTTTGGACCAAAGTGGAATCACAGAAGAAGAAATCCAACCCTCACACATTATAGTAATTGCCTATGACAATTCCAAGAGACCCTCTCATGGAATAATTACATTAGAAGTTGGGCTTGGCCCCTGCATAGTTACTACAATTTTTTACATATTAGAGGTTAACCTTACCTACAAGAACATCTTAGAAAGACTTTATTTAGAAGACCTCAAGGCTGTAGCACCCACAAACCATCAATGTCTTAAGTTCCTCTACAATGGATAGATAATCAAGGTAACTAGTGAGCCATACACTGATTGCTTATAGATTGAATTGCCAAACCAACTGTTGTTTACACTAACATAACTACCAAGGGTCAAAAGGGTGGCTTACTAGAACAAAAAAAGAAAGGAATCATAGATAATGTTGGGTTGAGAATGATGATGAACATGGGTTACCAACTGGGAAGAGGATCAGGAAAGAACCTTTAAGGGGTCATTGAACTAGTATTGGAAAGGAAAATGAAAGGCAGAATCAGGTTAGGTTATGATGATGCCGCCATTCCCAAATCCAAGACAAAGGAAAGTCTTCATCAAAAGGGAAGTGATTCAAATGGTTGAAGAAGAGGAACAAGGATACAAGGGCGACATTAACACTAGACCCAGGAAGAGACATAAGATCAACACCATTAAAGAAGATATGTCTTTCAATTTATCTTAATTATTTTTAGTTGTTGAAAAGGAGTTGACTAAAGAATAATTCCAAGCAAGGGTTGATGTCAAACCACACCCAAGCAATGCCATCAATCATGAAACTCAACCAACCTTACAACAACCTTTTCTTGAAACACCAGGGAATCTAACCCACCCCTTTGCAAAGGCTAAATGACTCTCATTTTTCTTTATCCAACCTAGGGATGTACATTCATCATTCAACCGCATCATCATTGGACCAGATGTCGACTCCAGAAACGGGTTCCAGATCGGCACCTCAAGAGAAGGTGAAATATGGATAGGGGGAAAAAGGGGAGTGAATTGAAAAAAAAACACTCGGAAAGCGGTAAAATGTCCTCACCTCGGTCCCACACTCACATTGATCCCCAAACTTTCATCTCACGGCATCGCTCGAGCACCGGAGATGGTTCGGGTCATGTGGGAGGAGAGTGAGGAGGAGATGAAATTAAAACATGGAAGATGAAAGGTGGTCGCCAGGAGCCGCGGGCTCCGCTTTATAGAATAAAAACAAGAGATGAGTTGATTTGACCGTGTACCTTAGCGCGGGAGATCGGGATATGGGTTCAACCTTCTTCTTCCTCGGCCGGCCGATGAAGAAGAGTCTCCAACCGATGCTATCTTGATAGACCTATGCAAATAGAACAATAAACCAAGTGAAATAAAACGATTAGAACTATTAGAAGTGTAGTAACTGTAGTAAGAAGATGAGAAAGAAGCAATTGGAATTGGACTCACCGGCTTAGGGGTGAGCCTTAACCCCTTTTTTGTATTTTTGATTATATAAAAATGATGCAAATGAACTAAAATATGATTTAAAACAGTAAATGAACTGAGTTAAATGAGTTGAGGAAGCTTATGGAATGGATCGGCTTGAGTTGAAGCCGAGTTGGTTGAAGAAGGCCGGTTCGGGTAGATTTGCACCCTTCTGGCGCGACTTTGGTACAGAGGATGCTACGGACGACCCCGATGTCAGAATCGAGTTACCTTTGTTGGAGTAGACATAAAACTCGGAGAGAAAGAGTTACTATGTTGATGATTTCTCCGAAATCCTCCTGTAAAAGTCTGTAAAAATTATGAAAGTGGGCGGATATAGAAAACAGAACCTGGATGCGCGCCCTCAGTGCAGAAATCTCCACGAACGAACGGCAAGTCAGGATTGAGTGCCGTCAGTTGGAGGTGAAAGAGGACAAAGAGAGGAACGACTTTTATGTTGAAGAATTTTGTATAAGAAGTCCCGTATTTTCTTCAGAAGTAGATGAAGATGTCTGATGCAGAACCCCCGGATGGAGCCTTTTCCTTCACTTCGGGATCGATCTCTCGATGTCGGATCGCCTTTGGACGTCGGGACGGCTTTGGAGAAGAGCTTGGACGACCTCTGGACGAGCTAGGCATGGAGGGTTAACCTTGGGTCATTGAGAATGGCCCTCAATTTATAGGGAAAGGAAGCCGATGCAAAAAATGGAAACTGGACTGACCGCGCCCCCGCTTTTCAAAGGGGACGAGGGTGCGCAGGGTGCGCCCTCACTTCGGGGGCGCGGTCTGCGCGGCCCCCAGTTTCAAAGAAACCGGGGTTGCGGTACGCGTCTCATTGCTAAAATTCGACGAAATCTTCCGGAAATTATTAAAAATTGACTTGACATACGTAACGCGCCCCCGAACCTGGGGTGCGGTACAAATAATCGAAAATCAACGCCCGAAACGTTCCAAAAATCCGGTTTAGAAGGTGCTAATCGGGTAATTTGCGATTTAAAGAAACTGACCGCGCCCCCGCTTTTCAAAGGAAACGGGGGCGCGCAGGACGTGCCCCCGGTTTGAGGGCACGCAGGGCGCGCCCTCGGGTTGAGGGCGCGCCCTCCCCTTTCAAGTGGAGTGGGGGCGCGGTACACTTTCTCTCCTGCGCGCATGTTCCGCGTGCCGTATCTTGCAAATGGGACGTCTGATTCGGCTCCCGTTGTTGCGTTGGAAAGAGGACCTTCAACCGCACCTCCTCAAGTCGGTAAACTAGCCAGCATGACTCCCGAGACGTTCGCACGGGGCTTTCTACCGGTTTACCCTCTCGCGGAAAGCCAAAACCCGGGGCGAAGATCCGAAAGAGCACGGTTCCGATCGAGAAATCTCGGGTCAACTCGGAATGACTTAAAATGATGAACGAACAAGTCCGGTATGATCGGAAAACCCGAAATTATCGAAAAATCTGAGATTAACCCGGTAAACGTGAACCGAACATCGGAAAAGCCGGGAAACCCTAAAATTGACCGAACCGGACGTATGGCCATGATTGATGTAAATATTCAGCTAGAATCAACCTGGATGTCCCGAAAAGACCCAGTGATGACCGGAAAGGCTTAACCCGTGGTCCGGGATAGCCGTGTCAATACAGATCGAAAAAGCCACAACGAAAGACGTCATTGACCGACGCCTACCGGAATGACTTCTCGGAAACCCTGAATGTTACGGAACACATGCGGGACTCCCGAGACCTTCAATTATGGACCATTCAAGGTCGGTCATCGAGCAGGCTTCATGTTTTTACAGTTCACGCGTGGCTCTCGCTTGAAGTTTTCGGCAATATTCCGGAAATCATTGGTCCATTCTCAACTCACAAGGGGATCCACCAATGTCCTTAGCTCATCTCCACGAGGTAATCCGGATCAGATAACGGTCAAATAAAAGATATCGCCTATGGAATAAGAGTCCGGGGCTCCGAATCAAGCCAATTTGGTGTGTCTACAGCTTGCCTCGCCTTGATGTCGGCTTTGCAAGGGAATGACATGTAGCGAAGCGGAGTGAAACGTAGAAAAAGTGTAGTGAAGCGAGATGGATCGTAGTTGAATGTAGTGGTGCGTAATGGTGATGTACTGAAAAGGTGGCATCAAGGTGTAGTTATAGACACGCTTAACGACCAGATTCGGCAAGACGAATCTTCTCATGTCTCCTGGTTAACCGCCATGTTTCATCAAGTCTTCCTATGTTCGATTGGTAAAAGATGTGCCATTGGCACGAGAGAAGAATAGCCAACCCCCAACGCGGTGGGGAGTCCTCGAAACATGGGTTCGTAGGTTCATCATCAGCCGGTAACCCGATCTTTGCGGTGTTCCTATACTGTGATGGGCTAAAATTTTAAAAAGAGATTTGTTTTGAAAAAAGTAAAAGAATACCAATCAAGCACATTCAGGCTCTCTGATTCATTTAAGTCTTCCAAGAGACAAGATTTGATTTGGAGTGGAATGATCTCAGATTCCAAAAGGCAAATGTTTAAGCATAGACCGTGAAGATAGTAACGGTGCAAGTTTTGATCAAATAGAAGGCCCTTGGCGGGATGAATTGGCTGCCATGGTGGGATGAATAGCAAAGAAGTTGCAATGGCCACAGTGGTGAAAAGAAATGAAAGATTTGAGGGCACAAAGTGATTACCGAACACGGTGGGATTAATAGACACGGTGGGATATTAGAGAGGTTGGTGGGACTAGAGATCATGGTGGGATTAGAGAACATGGTGAGATTAGAAAACATGATGGGATTCAGAATGATCGGAATTATGATACAAGAGGGTGAGAAGGTAAAACTTTTAAAAGGATGTATGCAATGATAATGAAAAATGCAATGCAACTAATACTATATGATGCATGCTGGGCTCAAGAAAACAAAACAAAACTTATATAACAAATAGTTGAAGATATAGATTGTCTATGAGGTCAAGATACCCATTCGGGAACCATCGTCCCTCACAACACAACTTTGGCTTATCCGTGAGCATTAGAGATGACCCGACCATCGTAGATTTTGATGAAGGGGATCTCGGGTCTGTAAGCACCCGGAACGGGACATCCGCGGATCTCCCCCCTCCGGAACCCCTACGCCCGCCTCGGTGTGTGTCGGTGGGTGGGTGGTGTGTTTTGTGTGTGTGGTCGCTAGGAACCAAAGGCTCCAAAGTATGGTGGGATGAAAGAAGATGGAATAGAAATATGACCGTCGTACCTCCGGAAGCGGGGAGATTGTTGAGTTCCGACTTCTCCTCTCTCGGCCGGCCGAAAGAAGAGAGCTTAGTGAATCCTTTGCCTTCAATCCGGTTGAAGCTCCGCCTTGATCGGATCTCCGGAAGCGGGGAGATTGTTGAGTTCCGACTTCTCCTCTCTCGGCCGGCCGAAAGAAGAGAGCTTAGTGAATCCTTTGCCTTCAATCCGGTTGAAGCTCCGCCTCGATCGGATCTACCGGATTGGGACGAGATCCCAACCCCTATTTTTGGTAGGTTTTAAACATATATGAAATGCAAAAATGCTCTAAGACATGCTAAATAACATGGTGATCGATGCAAAAGTGAAAAAGGGAGAAAAGAACTCGATTAAATGGGCGATCGGACTTCGAAAACAATGAAACAAGCTTCGCCCTTCCCGGTGCCCTATATATAGGGCGCCGGAGCGGTGCCCCTTTATGGGGCGCGTTGACCAAAGTCAAAGCGCCCCGTATACGGGGCACTAAGTCCGGCCCGAACGATTTTCTTCTTCTCTTCGCGGCGCCGCTCCGGGGTGCTGGATGGCTTCCGGGACGAAGTAAGAGCTCCTCCTTGTAGACAATATGCAAATAAAGCTAGTGGAAGGTGGTTTGGGTGCTGGATGTATGAGGAGAGTCGGATAGAGGCTCTCAAAGTTGGAGAAAAATCATATTTCGGGTGACAGAAACAGAGGGTTTTAGGGTTTTTGGTGGAGGATTTTGGATCGATTTGGAGGCTTTTGGAGGGTGAATGTGGCTTGGAATCGTAGTGTTGGATGATCTCTAGGGTGGCACGGAGTTGGAACCTCCTAAGTTCCAAATGGGGTTCTATTTATAGCCCAAAAGAGGGCACTTTGGCCATTTTCGAAAAACAGTGCCATGTGGCATAGCGCCCTGTATATGGGGCGCTAGCATCATGAGGTTTGTCAGGTCGACAAGACAAGTCACTGCGGGGGGTCAAATCAGCCTGTCAAATCGATCGTATTTGGTTCCAGGTGCCCTGTTTATAGGGCGCCTGGTGCCCTGTATACAGGGTGCCAGGTGCCCTGTATACAGGGCGCCTGGTGCCCTGTTTATAGGGCGCCTGGTGCCCTATAAACAGGGCGCCTGGTGCCCTATTTATAGGGCGCCTGGTGCCCTATAAGTAGGGCGCCAGGTGCCCTTATACACAGGGTGTTGTCCTCTTTGAAATGTGCCAAAGACCTTAATTTTTCCGGAAAACTCGGTTCCCTTGAAAGGTTACTCAAATATTCTTCATAAAAACAAGAATTTAAGCTCTCCAACTAGGCCAAAATTGCGTGTCTACAGGGTCAAGTCTTCTCCATGCTCATGGTCTTCAACAAATAATGCATAAGATAATAACACACGACTAGCGACATATATGCTAGTCGGCAAGTTATGGGGGTTTCCCATGTCCGTTCTTCTGTTTCCGCGAGCAATTCCTGTCTTTCATCAAAATGTTAGTTCCGAATGAATAATGATGTTCACTTGACCTTAATAAAGATCAAACATAAATATATTTGATTTAACAAATTTTTATAAATTTTTATGAATTTTTCTGAATTTTTGAGAAATTTTCAAAGAATTTGACCGAACATGCCCCCGAACCGGGGGCGCGGCCAGTGCGCCCTATGTTTGGGGGCGCGGCCTGCGCGCCCCCACTTTGGGGGCGCGTTCGATCCCAGTTTCCTGTTTTGACCGGATCCGAATCCGATTCAAATCGGGACCGATTTCCCCTATATAAACACCTCTTAAGATGACCAGATCGTCCTACCAACACCCAAGATGGCTCCTCCTTCGAAAAAGAAGCATGTTGGCTTGGTTCGAGGTATTTCAAGTGTCCCGGGTCATTTGAAGGCCAGAATCGGCGCCGACTTGGTAAGTTCTCTGCCAATTTTAGCTTTCAACCACTTTCTTCTTCTTTTTTCTTAAAGAATTATCTTTACCTCCTGTTTGGGTGTAGGATTACCCAAACTTCCTTGGGCCTCACCGGTATTGCTCTCCTCCCTAGCTTTCCGGCTTGCTTGACATCCTCGGCTTGTCGGTCAGAGCGATTCTTCGAGATTGGGGCTTAACCGGGCTCTTGATCCATGCTAAGCAATATTCAGGCTACTCTCTTGACTTCGGCTTGATGAGAGCTCTTATTGAGTTGTGGCATCCCGACGCTCACACGTTCGTGTTTAGCAGCTTTGAGTGTACGGTTCTTCTTGAAGAGGCGGAGCTCCTTCTCGGCCTCCCTCGGACTAAGAAGGAAGAAACTGAAGGTATGTTCATCCCTTAAGGACCCCTCTCTTGCTTGGAATTCTTGCAGGATTTCGTTGAGACTCGGCAGATCAGCACCTTGTTAGCCGGCAAGCGAATTAGTGTTCCCAAGTTGGCGGCTTGGACAAACTCTCTTCTGACGGCTCCTGGTCTGGACGAGGACCGGATTCTACGCAGTGCAAAGGGTTTCATAGCTTGCCTTTCCGCGGTGTTCTTGTTTCCTGCGGAGGATGGTTTCCTGGAGGTCAGCTTTCATGCATCCGCATCATCTGGAGCGGTGCACGGTTGGGGCCTTCAGTCCTGGGCTTCTTGTACTGCGGACTGTCCGCAGCTTGTGTGGGTCGTCCTCCCTTCGACAGTGCGCTTCTACTGGCTTGTTGGGCCGATCTCCACTTCAAGTTTGATCCAACAGGCGAGGTGGCCACCATGTCGCAGCTCTTCCGCCGTAGCCCCTTGTTCCCATATGCTGATGCACTTGGCTTCGGCGAGAGAGTTGCCAACAGGTGTGCATCGGTGAAGAAGAGGCCAGAGTGGCGTGCTTACTTTGCCTCCATGAACCGTTCTAGCTTCTTGCACTCTTCTGCTGCCCTGATGCAGAAGAACTTCCAGGTGTGCTTTGTGCCCGGCGTTGATCTCCGCCTGGTTACAGGTTCGGCCTTCGTGTTGTACAACGCTCACCGTTGCCACTCTCAGATCGGCTTGCCTCGGTACTGTAAGCACCCGAAACGGGACATCCGCGGATCTCCCCCTCCCGGAACCCTTACGCCCGCTTTGGTGTCTTGGTGGGTGGGATGTTAGTGGGTGTGGTCGCCAGGAGCCAAAGGCTCCAAAATATGGTGGAATGAAAGAAAATGAAATAGAGAGATGACCGTCGTACCTTCGGAAGCGGGGAGATTGTTGAGTTCCGACTTCTCCTCTCTCGGCCGGCCGAAAGAAGAGAGCTTAGTGAATCCTTTGCCTTCAATCCGGTTGAAGCTCCGCCTCGATCGGATTTACCTAAGAATGTCCATAAGAAAACATGGAGACAAGTGAAGGTTTCATTAGTTCTAACGAAAGCATAGAATCGTGCTCGAATTTAGATTCAAACGTGCAAATGGAAAGAGACTAACCGGATTGGGACAAAATCCCAACCCCTATTTTTGGTAGGTTTTAAACATATATGAAATGCAAAAATGTTCTAAGACATGCTAAATAACATGATGATCAATGCTAAAGTGAAAAAGGAAGAAAAGAACTCGATTAAACGGGCGATCGGACTTCGAAAACGACGAAACAAACTTCTGCCCTTCCTGGTGCCCTATATATAGGGTGCCAGGAGCAGGTGTCCCCTTTATGGGGCGCGTTGACCAAGGTCAAAGCGCCCTGTATACGGGGCACTAAGTCTGGCCCGAACAGATTTTCTTCTTCTCTTCGCGACGCCACTCCGGAGTGCTGGGTGGCTTCCGGGACGAAGTAAGAGCTCCTCCTTGTAGACAATATGCAAATAAAGCTAGTGGAAGGTGGTTTGGGTGCTGGATGTATGAGGAGAGTCGGATAGGGGCTCTCAAAGTTGGATAAAAATCATATTTCTGGGTGACAGAAACAAAAGGTTTTAGGGTTTTTGGTAGAGGATTTTGGATCGATTTGGAAGCTTTTGGAGGGTGAATGTGGCTTAGAATCGTAGTGTTGGATGAGCTCTAGGGTTGCACGGAGTTGGAACCTCCTCCAAGCTCCAAATGGGGGTCTATTTATAGCCCAAAAGAGGGCACTTTGGCCATTTTTGAAAAACAGTGCCATGTGGCATAGCGCCCTGTATATGGGGCGCTAGCATCATGAGGTTTGTCAGGTCGACAAGACAAGTCACCGCGGGGGACAAATCAGCTGTCAAATCGATCGGATTTGGTTCCGGGCGCCCTATTTATAGGGCGCCCGGTGCCCCGTATACAGGGCGCCTGGTGCCCTGTATACAGGGCGCCAGGTGCCCTGTATACAGGGCGCCAGGTGCCCTGTTTATAGGGCGCCTGGTGCCCTATAAACAGGGCGCCAGGTGCCCTATTCATGGGGTATTTGGCTCATCTGATTGCTTTATGGACCCACCTTCGGAATGTGCCAGAAACTTGATCTGTCCGGAAATCACGATGTGCTTTAAATATCCTTTATGAAAACAAGAATTTGAACTCTCCAACTGGGCCGAAATTGCGTGTCTACAGGTACGAGTTGCCCAAGCTGTCCCACCTGCCACCTATCAAGGGCAGGCAGCTTGGCTCTGCAGATGACGAGGAGGAGGTGATCTCAGTCATTGCCTTGTGGGAGACGAGTTGGGTGTGCCGTCCAGGCCTCCTGATTGAGGAGGACCCTGACCGGAAGCGCCGCTACATCTCCACGTTGAAGCTTTTGCTTGCTTGAGGGTCTTCTTTTCCTACTTTAGCTTGTCAGACATGTTGTTTTTATTTTGAATAAACAATGAATTTTTTTGTAGCAAGTTTGAGTGAAAATTCAATAGAATTTTACCTTGTTTTAGATAATTGCCTTGTCAAGGGGCGGAGCCTCTTGAAGATAGTAATTGTTAATAAAGAAGACAGTAAGGTTAAGAAACTTACCTGTTGGTGAGATTTCCCCTTCCTTAACTCGTGTTTCTTTCCTGAAATACTTAATAAAGGGGTCAGATATGCTCTATGGCTTACCCCGTTGCCTATTGTCATCTTGCCTTGCTTACATGTCAAGGGGGGTAGCCTTATTAATCAGGTAGAATAAATGAATGATAAGGTAAAAGTTAAGAGAGGTTACCTGTTATGGCAAGAGTCACTCCCTTCTTGATTCTCAGAATCATAAAACACTTCATCAAAGGGGATTAAATCTTCACCATGACTCATCTCTTTGCCTATTGTTGTCTGCCTTGACTTAGGTCAAAGAGAGGAGCCTTCTTAACAAGTTGTAATAACCTAAATGACCGAAATGAAATGGTTAAGAGAACTTACCTGTGGTTGAGAGAACCTCCCCCTCTTACTTTAAAGTCCCTGAAAATACTTGATAAAAGAGGATCAGATCTTCACAACGACTCATCCCTTTGCCTATTATGGCCAACTTTGACTTAGGTCAAAGGGAGGAGCCCTCTTAATGGGGTGATAATGAAGGTAAATATGCAATGCGGAAATGAAACATGCAAGACATAAAGATAAACATGAATGCTAGCAAAGGCAAAAAATCAAGGTTATGCCAAGTTAGATGATGCATTTCTTTAGATTTTTGGAAAGTATTCAATTTTTTATTTTTGAAGATATTCAGCTTTTTTTGGATTTTTGAAAATATTCAATTTTTTTAAATTTTTGAAAATATTTGATTTTTTGGATTTTTGAAAATATTCATTTTTTTTATTTTTGTGGGGAATGTGCCGGTATTGAGACAATTCATCGATCTTTGAGTGTTAATCAAGATTTAAGCGATAAACACCACGTGAAAATAAGGTTCCCTACACAGAATCTTTCTTGCCCTCTTCTCTTGATTGGTTTGAATTTCCCCTGAGTTTGGATAGTTTACCCTACCCTAGGGTTTTAAGATGGAAGAATAATAAAGAAAGTCTTTAATAGGATTTGGGGGTGTTGAGGAGGGTTTCTCTACTCATACCCAAATTGCCCGTTGGGGTTCGGACTCTTCGGGTTTTTTTTTCTACATGTGGCACTTACTTAGACAAGTCTTTGACCTGTGGGGTCATTGCCCATATTCTGGTGCCTTCTTTTCATGTTCTATTCTTCCGGGTACTCATTCAGACAGGCTTATATTTGTTTAAACTTGTGGGGTTCATTGCCCATCTTTTGGCACCCTTTTGCACCCTATGAGACGGCCTCCTACTAAGGCGGCGGGCATTTTCGATACTATCCTCTTCTAGTCCCCTTCACCTATCTTGGACTGAATAGAAGAGAATAGGGTAAGGGTTTCCTTTCCGCCTTCAGGGTTCTGCCTTGCCTCTCTCGAGTGTTGGACTATCCAGATTCTGGGATCGGGAGGTGTTGTGTGTGCAGGGTGATGTCTACCCTTGACTTCTAGCTAACACCCTTTGGATCGATGACTTAATATCATACCAGAAATTCTCCATTTTCTTTTCTAAGGAAAATATTTTTTGAGGTAAACGTCGTTCCATGGATGGTTCAATTTTTTCTCCATCGGCATTGGTTAGCTCATATGCATTGCCTGGATATTTTTCAGTTATAACAAAAGGCCCTTCCCAGTTAGGTTGCAACTTAGAGCGGGGACCACCCGGCTTAACGAATATGCATTTTACTACCATCTCACCGATTTTGAACTTTCTCTCTACCACCCTCTTTTGATAAAACCTTTTCAATCGGTTCTGATAAGTCCGGGCATGCTCAGAGGCAGCCAACCTTTTTTCATCTAGGAGTTCAAGTTGTGCAAGGAGAGATTCTCGCCTCTCATCGACAGGGATGTCCCTATCGAGTTGAACTCAGAGTGATAGAAGGAGTACTTCGTACGGAACCACCGCTTCCATCCCATATGCGAGAGCATACGGGGTTTGACCAGTGGGGGTCCGTACATAAGTACGATAAGCCCATAGGGCATCTACAAGCTTATCTGGCCAGTCCGCGAACTTTCTAGACTTACAAGTTTTCTTAATGATTTTAATCAAAGTTTTGTTGGTGGCTTCTGCTTGACCATTGCCTTGCGGGTAATAAGGAGATGAATGATGCAATGCAATGCGGTACCTGTTGCAAAGATCACGCAGATCTTGAGAGAGAAATTGCGGTCCGTTATCGGTGATAATGTTGCTGGGTATCTTGAACCTGGAGATGATGTTGCGTTTGATGAAGGAGCACAATGTTGATGCCTTGACTCCACGAACGCTTCCACTTCTGCCCACTTGGTGAAGTACTATGTTGCCATCAGGATGAATGATTTGGAATGGATTTCAGAGTTAAGATCACTTAGAGGGCCAATGACATCGAAAGCCCACATGGCGAAGGGCCATGGGGCATGAATCGCATGAAGGGAAGATGCGGGAGAATGGATCTTGTCGGCATGGAGTTGGCAAGAATGACAATGCCTGACAAAGATGGAGCAATCCTCTTCTAGGGTTGGCCAATAATACCCTTGCCTGATGATTTTCTTGGCAAGAGTTTGAGCATTGACATGGCGCCCACAGACCCCGGAATGTGCTTCCTTAAGCACCAATTATGCCTCTTCTTCATCAACGCATCTAAGCAAGATTCCACTCAAGCTCCTGTTGTAGAGCACCCCTCCTAGGATGGTATACCTCTGGGATACTCTCCTGATGGCCTTCTTTTCTTTTACATTGGATCCTGGTGGATACGACTGATCTTGACAATACCTTGCAATCTCATTAAACCAAGGCCTCTCACCCTCATGTAACTCTTCCAACTCGATTAGAGAAATCTCCTCTTTCTGCTCTAAATATTCCATCCTGCTAAATCTCTCCTTGATCTTCAGAAATCGACCATCCTTAATCGCCGGCATTGACCTTCTACGGACATGGATAGTCCGCACCTGTCTACCTAGCGGGACTGACAGAGGAGGCTAGGGCATCAGCAAGGATGTTCTGAGCTCGAGGAGCATGGACAAAAGTGAGCATGGACAAAAGTGAGTCCGCACCTGTCTACCTAGCGGGACTGACAGAGGAGGCTAGGGCATCAGCAAGGATGTTCTGAGCTCGAGGAGCATGGACAAAAGTGAGTTTGGAAAAGAGTTTGATGTAGCAAGAGGTGAGTTCTTGGTAAGGTTTGAGGTTTGGATGAGAAGTTTGGTATTTGGTTAGGACTTGGCGAAGGATTAGTTGGCTATCACCTATCACCCTCAATTACTTGGCACCATAGAAATGAGCGGCCTCCAACCTGGCCAGCAAGGCTTCGTATTCAGCTATATTATTGGTTGCTGAGAAGTCAAGCTGAAATGCCTGTGGAATGGTGACACCCTCGGGTGATAGAAGGACGATTCCTATTCCCTTACCGTGTGAATTCAGAGCCCCATCAAAATATAATGTCTAAAGGTGGGAAGATCGGATCAACATTTGTTAGTCATCCGGGAGCTCCGACTGGACCGGGTCAAAGAGGGGTATAGGGTGATGGGCTAGATGTTTGGCAATGGCATAGCCCTTAATCGCCTTCTGGGGGACATAGGCGATATCAAACTGGGAAAGGAAGCTCTGACAACAACCTAACCGATCAGTTAGAACAGTTTTCTCCATAAGGAATTTGATGGGATTGATGCGGGCAATAAGATTGACCTCATGAGCAAAGAAATAGTGTTTAAGTTTCTGAACTACCCAGACTAGTGCAGCACAGGTCTTCTCCACTACAGTATACTTCTGCTCATATGGATCAAAAATCTTTGACAAGTAGTAGGTTGCCCTCTCTTTCCCTTCTTCATCCACTTGTGCAAGGACTGCTCCAAGAGAATTCTCCAAAACCGAGATATACAGAACTAAGGGCTTGCCAGAAATTGGTGGTCTAAGTACAGGGGGACTAGCCAGGTATCTTTTCAATCCATCAAATGCATCCTGGCACTTCGAATCCCATTTGAACTTGGCCCCCGCCTTGGTCAACTCATGGAAAGGTTTACACCTTTGGGAGTGTTGTGAGATGAACCGGCGGACAAACTGTAGCCTCCTGATTAATCCTCGAAGTTCTTTCATATTTCTCGGAGGAGGCATACCAATGATTGCCTTGGCCTTGTTTGGGTCGATCTCTATGCCCCTTTTTCTCACTATGAACCCCAATAACTTTCTTGAGGATACTCTAAACGTACATTTCTTTGGGTTCATTTTCAATTTATATTCCCTACCCTTTGCAAGACCTTTCTTAACACTTCCGGGTGATCTTCTCGGCTTTTGGACTTAACGACCAGGTCGTCCACGTACACCTCTACAAGGGTATGCATAATGTCATAGAAGATAGCCATCATGGCCCTCTGATAGGTAGCACCACATTCTTCAGTCCAAAGGGCATGACAACATAGCAGTAGGTTCCCCAAGGTGTAGTGAACGAGGTCTTCTCCTGGTCCTCTTCGGCCAATCGGATTTGGTTATATCCAGAATAGCCATCCATGAATGATAGCATCTCGAATCTAGCAGTGTTATCAACCAGTACATCAATATGAGGCAGAGGAAAGTCATCTTTAGGACACGCTCGATTCAAGTCCCTGAAGTCTATACAGATCCGAACTCTACCACCCTTCTTCATGACAAGGACTATGTTTGCCACCCATTGCGGATAAAGGACAACCTTAATGAATTTTGCTTGATGTAACTTGTCGACCTCTTCTTTCATCTTAAGTGCAACATCAGGGTGGAATCTCCTTAATTTTTGTTTGACCGGGGTAGCTCCAGGTTTCAAAGTTAAACGATGTTCAACTAACGAGTTGTCTAACCCCGGCATGTCTTCGTATGTCCATGCGAACGTGTCCTTGTATTCTTCCAAAATTTTAATTAAGCTCTGTTCCTCAGTAGGAGTGAGATTTGCACTTAGGAGGACTGTCATGGGATCTTCCGGTGTTCCGAGATTCAATTCTTTTATTGGTTCATCCACCGTGGCTGATGGTTCTTCAAATCTTTTAAGTCCAGATGCATACGCATCAGCCAAGTCCTCAATTCCATCCTCGAAATCAGGATCTTTTTCTGATAAAACCTCATAAACTCCCAGTGTATGATCTACATTGAATTCATCCTCATATTGGATTTCATCAAGCTGGATAGCATTTTCCAAAAACCTTGGCAGCCTCGCACATTCCTTGCATTTTGAGCTATTTGCTAGAGATATCTCTCTGGAACACGTTTACCTCGAATTTTATTCTTTCCTATCCTAACTACTCCTAAAGAAGACGGAATTGAAAAGGTGGTATCTACAGTGGGTGAAGGATCGAGTTGATCGATCAGTGAGTCAGAGAAGAGGGGTCCCTGGTTGGGAGCACCCTCCGAGACAAGTAGAGACGTCTCCTCAATGGAAAATTGAGTTTGCTAGAAGATTTTTTTTTTGGGTATTTTGGGTATTTTCAATAATAGAAATAAAATGAGCTGGTGGGGCTCGAGTAGAAGTAGAAAGCTTAAGTAAACATAAGAAAAATGGGCTCGTGGGCCCAACAACGACAAGAAAGAAGCAGATAGGCCCAAAGCTAGCGAGAAGATCTTTGGGGCACATGGGCCCAAGTGGTGGGCACGTGGGCCCAAAGCTAGAAAAGAAATTTAAAGGGCACTCGGGCTCGATTGGTGGGCACGCGGGCCCAAGGTTGTGGATTGGAATGGGCATAGAAGCCCAGTGGAGTAAGAAGATTTGAAAGGGCTCTCAGGTCCAGTGATCAGTTCAGGTGGCCATTTTGGCCCAGAAGTAGGAATTGGGCTAGATAGCCCATCAAATGAATCCAAGAGGGATAGAGTGAGGATTTTGAAATATGTGACCGTAGGATACGGCTCACGCGGAATGTTATCTGGAGGTGAGTTCAAGTGGACAAGTTGTTTAGAGGTGGACTTGCCCTCGACTGGTTCTTCCTCTTCTATGAACAACCGAGCCAAAGATGAACTCAGGTTGTCCACTTCCTCCTCTTGCTCTGGTGCCTTCTTCCTCTTGACTGGTTCTTCTTCTTCGTCCCCGACCATCATCATGGTCTCCCCTTTGACAAAGAATTTTTGGAGTCTCATGGCATTTTTTGGCCGATAAACCATCCTCGAAGTGAAACTGGGCTCGTAGCCAAGCCCGTGTCTCTTTGGTCTTTGTACGGCTTTAATGGGGTGCACAACCCCCTGCAGCTCCTTTCCCAAACCCTTTCCTGGCTAATAGCCCATCCCTTTCATCATCCGCCATGCAACTGTATCTGGAGGCGTCGTTAACATCATGACCTCGGGCAGCTTTGTAGTGGAAACCAATGGATGGACAGATTTTGATATTGGTAGTGCAGAGGATGGGTCATCCACGTCATTCAGAATGGGGATGTTGGTTACTTTAATCACCTAACCCTTGTATGGGAACTTTAGACATTGCTGATTAGTGGAGGCGACAGCTCCTATTGCCTCCAGATATGGGCGTCCCAAGATAGCTTTAAATGTAGGGTCCAGTTCTAGAACATGAAACTCGGCGGTGATAGCACACGGTCCGAGCCCTACTTTTAATGTAACCACCCCTCGTGCCGGCTTCTGGGAGTTGTCATAAGCTGTCACCGTGATGGCAGAAGGCTCGATTTCTTCATCGGAGATGCTGCAAAGTTGCAATGTTTCTGGCAACATGACATTTATCGACGCTCCGGTGTCAATCAAGCAAGATTTAATCTCCACGCCTCGGATGACTACTGCGACATGCAAGTCATACTTTCTGATCTCTGGCCATGCCAACTCCTCCAGTGTAAATGTGAGTGCCAGATGTTCACTCCTCGGGGTCAGGACAGTAATGATCTTCTCGGGCGGGAGGTCCTCATTGACCATGACCCGTTGCAGATATTGTTGTAGGATGTCCTGATGGTTCTTTGACCTCTTAATCAGATCTAGGATTGAAATCCGTGCCAACATTTTGTCTAGATGTTTCAATAGGTCATATGCCATGCCGAGCAACAGTTCTTCCACTACCTCCTCTTCTGCCTGTTCCTGTGGTTGCATCCCGACCTGGGGGAAGACCCTTTGGAACATCCTCCCGCTACGAAGTACCGGTGCCAGCATGGTAGGGGGAAATGGTGATGATGGTGATGGTAGGGTTGGTTGGTAGGTTGAGGAGCCGTGGTAGGTAGGGGTGGTGAGGATCGGATGATGATAGGTCGTGGATTGGTGGAGGCCGGTATGTTGAGTGATGTTGGGGTGTTGGTGGTGACGGTCTAATGATGAGGGGTCGTGGAGTGGTGGAGGCCGGTATGTTGGGTGATGGTTGGGGTGTTGGTGGTGATGGTCTAATGATGAGGGGTCGTGGGGTGGCGGATCGGTAGGTTAAGTGATGTTCTGGTGTTGGCGGCGGTCTAATGATTAGATGCCGCGGAGGATTAATGGTGGTTGGTGGGTTAGGTTGGAGTGATGGTTGGGGTGCTGGTTGGGAGGCTGGTGGCAGTCTAATGATTAGGCGCCGTGGGGGATTAATGGTTGGTGAGGGTAGTGGTGTTTGGGTAGTTTGTGGGCTGGGGGCAGCTCTTAGAATAGAGAGTATGGTGCGATTTGTAGGTGGGGTTGGTATGGCGGGCATGGAGGTGATTTGATCCTCGACCTGCCAACCTTGGGAATCGTGGGTTGACTCCTCGATGGCGGAGTGGACGAGGCCGAGTCGTTGGTTTGATGGTGCTGGTGCCGGTGCTTGTACGGGTGCATGTACCGGGAGCGGATCTTGGACTATGCCCAGGCCGGGCTGCTGTTGTGCTTGCTGTCGCCGTGGTAGATTCTGACGTGCCTTCATCGCTTGAATGGATTCTCCCATCTGTGCCCAGTCAATGTTCCCTTGATCATTGAGGTCATGAATGTAGTCTTTAAACTGGAAACATACATCCACCGTATGCCCAGGATACCGATGTAAGCGCAGTACTTTGTTGTGTCGACATTCACCGGCCATCCTTCCCTCTCCTTTGGAAGCTCCAACTGTTGTTCCGCCATCAATGCATTAAATATATCGGTGAGGGGGAATGGCAGTTGAGGATAGTATTCTCTCTTGGGTCCCCCCTCCTAGGTTGGTTGGCTGGTGGTGGCACTTGGTTGTAAGCTTGTTGTTGTGGTTGTGGTCAGTTGTATGTAGGTTGTTGTTCAGGCGCTCGGTTGTAGGCATTTGGTTGCTGGGGCGCTCGGTTGTAGGTGGGTTGCTGTGGTGGTGCTCGGTTGTATGCAAGTTGCTGCTGGGGCTGAGGAGCTGGTTGAGGAGCTGTGCGGTATTGTTGATTGGGTGGTGGGTTACGGTATTGGTTTTGGCGATACCCACCCTGGTTACCCATGGCATTGATGCTCTCATTGTTTACTACCCCTTCGGTGGTAAGTCCTACAGGTGTAGGCTTTCTAGTGTTACGGGGCTTGGTGTCGAATGGGTTGATCATAGATGCATCCTTAAAGTGGGCTTGGAGGTAGCGGGCGCTATCACACAACTCACTCATGGTTGTTGGGTGGTGCATGATCAGGAGGTTGCGAAGGTTGGGCGTGGTGTTCCCGATGATCATCCTCACCTGCTCCCCCTCTGAGATGGTATCCACTAGCCTCTCAGCCATTCCCCTCCACCGATCAGCAAATCTAGCAAAGTCCTCATCCGGCCTCATCTTTTCGGCAATCAAATCAGTTATCGAGCAGGCTGGCCCCACCCGATCCTTGTACCTCTGTAGAAACTTTGCCTTGACAATGTCAAAATCCACCGCCTCAATGGAATCAAGAGAATAGAACCAGTCCAGGGCGGATCCCTCCAATGACCGACGGAATAGGAAAGCAAGGGCTTTGTGGTCATTTTTCAAGAACGCGAAGTCATAGAGAAAGCTCTTAAAATGGTTGAAAAGATTACCAGTCCCATTGTAACGTTGGAAGACTGGTATCTCTGAAGGAGGAAGGTGTAGAATTGGGAAGGACGGGACAGAGATTTCAGAGATGGCTTTAGAATCGAGGCGGTGCCTCATCTCTTCAAAGCGCTCATCCATCTGGGCAGGGTTGCCCAAGAGAAGAGATGATTTGGGGCCTGACTGCCGGTTGGGGTGGTGAGGGGGCTTGATTTCCCTCGATCGGATCTTGGTTGGCGGGCATCTTGCCCTTAGTGGCATATTGGATAATTGCAAAGGTCTCGGGATCAAGGTGAAGAGATAGATCCTTGAGAGCTTGTTCTATACTATGTGAGGCGGATTGGTGAGCGGGATCTTGGACCTCAGGTTCCATCACGGCATTAACATGGCCGTCTGGTTGGACCATGGGTTGCTGAAGCTCGTAGTGACCCGTCTCGTACTCCTTTTCTTGGTCGTGGTAGTCCGACATCCCGATGTGTCTTCCGGACCTTAGTGTTATGGGCATCCTGTCAAATTTTCTTACAAAATGGTTGAAAGAAAGCTAATAAAATGTGTAATTGCAAAGAGAATTTTGTTTGGTTATGATTGTTTGTTTGATTTGATTTGGTTTCAATTTGGTTGTTTGTCATGCAAGTTGAACACAAAAATTAAAGGGATTTTTTTGTTTTTTTGTTTTAGATGTTTTGAAAGGAGAGAATTTTTTGGTTGTTTTCAATTGTTGTGAACAAACAAGTTATGCAAACAAGGTTTTAAAATTGACTACTCGACAATTTTTGGGTTGAAACCTTAGATTAGATAGATTGTTAGCAATTGTTCACTCAGATGGGTATGATTCCTATTGCTTCAATCTTCAAGAGCTAAAGTTATCACTCAATCACCACGAGTAGGTACTTGGGTTCTTCGGGTTTTGGGAAGTGGTACAACCGGCCCAATCGTGCGGAGAGGAATACTCCACGGATGGGGACTTACGGAGGTCTTGATGGAAACAACCAAATCAACTAGGAAGGAATATCCCAGAAAAGAGGTTAGAATCCACCAAGAAGGTGTTTGGAGGGTGAGGGTGTGTTGGGAGAGAGAGCCCCCGCCTCGAATGCCCTACGGATTGGAACAAGTCCGGTACCCGATGCAAAAGCTAATGCAAAAATGAAAAATAGAGGGTGTATGGAGAAGAATCAATCAATATGCAAACATGAATGAAAGCTATTAAATAAATCAAGCAAGTGAATGCAATCAAGACAAGCAATGACAAGGTAAAACAAGCAACTAGCAACTAGCAACTAAAAGGTGGTTCGCGCGGGAACTGGCTTGTGATGGAGTGTCCAAGTGAGGACAAATCTGAAGTAAAGGTAAAAGGATAGTCTACGCGGGGACCGATTTGAAAATAAAGTGGCTCACGCGGGAGCCGGGTTTTTGGAAAGGTAGGTGGTTCACGTGGGAACCGGGTTTTGAAGGAAAAAGGGGTGGTTCACGCGGGAACCGGTTTGTTTGGTTGGAAAAATAAAATGAGGGCCACGTGGGGCCAATCTAAAATGGTGCAAAGGGGTGGTCCACGCGGGGACCGATCTGAAAGTGGGTTGGTTCACGCGGGAACCGGTTTAGAAAAGGGGTTGTCTCACACGGGAACCGGTTTTTGTGAAGAAAGAGGTGGTTCACGCGGGAACCGGTGTAAAAGGTGACAAAATGAAAAGAGGGCCACGTGGGGCCAATCTAAAGGTGCTGTAAAGAGGTGGTCCACGTGGGGATCAATCTGAAAATAAGTTGGTTCACGCGGGAACCGAGTTGGAAAAGAAAGGTGGTTCATGCGGGAACCGGTTTATAAGAAGAAAAGTGGTTCACGCGGGAACCGGGTTGAAATTAAAGACAAGTAACTCAAGTCCACATGGGGGACAATCTTTAGAGGAAGAGTAAACAGCAAGTTTAAAGGTAAATTATCATAGAAAAGGTAAAGGACAAGCCGGTTCGCGCGGGAACCAAATCGGAAAACAACTAGTTGTACGGATCAATCAAGCTAGCACGGTTGAAGACATTGGTTGTCCCACCGTGGTCGCCAAAAAGCTGTCGACTCCAGAAACGGGTTCCGTATCGGCACCTCAAGAGAAGGTGAAATATGGATAGGGGGAAAAAAGGGAGTGAATTGAGAAAAAACACTCGGAAAGCGGTAAAATGTCCTCACCTCGGTCCCACACTCACATTGATCCCCGAACTTTCATCTCACGACATTGCTCGAGCACCGGAGATGGTTCGGGTCATGTGGGAGGAGAGTGAGGAGGAGATGAAATTAAAACATGGAAGATGAAAGGTGTTCGCCAGGAGCCGCGGGCTCCACTTTATAGAATAAAAACAAGAGATGAGTTGATTTGACCGTGTACCTTAGCGCGGGAGATCAGGATATGGGTTCAACCTTCTTCTTCCTCGGCCGGCCGATGAAGAAGAGTCTCCAACTTATGCTAGCTTGATAGACCTGTGAAACTAGAACAATAAACCAAGTGAAAGAAAACGATTAGAACTATGGGAAGTGTAGTAACTGTAGTAAGAATATGAGAAAGAAGGAATTGGAATTGGACTCACCGGCTTAGGGTTGAGCCATAACCCCTTTTTTTTGTATTTTTGATTATGTAAAAATGATGCAAATGAAATAAAATATTTTTTAAAACAGTAAATTAACTGAGTTAAATGAGGTTAGGAAGCTTATGGAATGGATCGGCTTGAGTTGAAGCCGAGTTGGTTGAAGAAGGCCGGTTCGGGTAGATTTGCACCCTTCTGGCGCGACTTTGGTGCAGAGGATGCAACGGACGACCCCGATGTCATAATCGAGTACCGTTTGTTGGAGTAGACATAAAACTCGGAGAGGAAGAGTTACTATGTTTATAATTTTTCCGAAATCTTCCTGTAGAAGTCTGTAAAAATTTTGAAAGTGGATGGATATAGAAAACATAACCTGGATGCGCGCCCTCAGTGCAGAAATCGCCACGAACGAACGGCAAGTCAGGATTGAGTGCCGTAAGTTGGAGGTGAAAGAGGACGAAGAGAGGAACGACTTATATGTTGAAGACTTTTGCATAAAAAGTCCCTGATTTTCTTCATAAGTCGATGAAGATGGCTGATGCAGAACGCCCGGATGGAGCCTTCTCCTTCACTTCGGGATCGATCTCTCGATGTCAGATCACCTTTGGACGTCGGGACGGCTTTGGAGAAGAGCTTGGACGACCTCTAGACGAGCTAGGCACGGGGGTTTAACCTTGGGTCATTGAGAATGACCCTCAATTTATAGGGGAAAAAAGCCGGTGCAAAAAATGGAAACTGGACTGACCGCGCCCCCGCTTTTCAAAGGGGACGAGGGCGCGCAGGGCGCGCCCTCACTTCAGGGGTGCGGTCTGCGTGCCCCCCAGTTTCAAAGAAACCAGGGGCGCGGTACGCGTCTCATTGCTAAAATTCGACGGAATCTTCCATAAATTGCTAAAAATTGACTTGACATACGTAACGCACCCCCGAACCGGGGGTGCAGTACAAATAATCGAAAATCAACGCCGGAAACCTTCCAAAAATCCGGTTTAGAAGGTGCTAATCAGGGTAATTTGCGATTTAAAGAAACTGACCGCGCCCCCGCTTTTCAAAGGAACTGGGGGTGCGCAGGATGTGCCCCCGATTTGAGGGCGCGCAGGGCGCACCCCCGGGTTGAGGGCGCGCAGGGCGCGCCCTCCCCTTTCAAGCGGAGTGGGGGCGCTGTACACTCTCTCTCCTACGCGCGTGTTCTGCAAGCCGTATCTTGCAAACGGGACGTCCGATTCGGCTCCCGTTTGTTGCGTTGGAAAGAGGACCTTCAACCGCACCTCCTCAAGTTAGTAAACTAGCCGGCATGACTCCCGAGACGTTTTCACGGGGCTTTTTACCGGTTTACCCTCTCGCGGAAAGCCGAAACCCGGGGCGAAGATCCGAAAGAGCACGGTTCTGATCGAGAAATCTTGGGTCAACTCGGGATGACTTAAATGATGACCGAAAAATTCCAGTACGATTGGAAAACCCGAAATCATCGAAATATATGAGATTAACCCGGTAAACGTGAACCGAACATCGGAAAAGTCGGGAAACCCTAAAATTGACCAAACCGGACGTATGGCCATGATTGATGTAAATATTTGGCTAGAATCAACCCGGATGTCCCGAAAAGACCCGGTGATGACCGGAAAGGCTTAACACGTGGTCCGGGATAGCCGTGTCAGTACAGATCGAAAAAGTCGTAACGAAAGCCGTCATTGACCGACGCCTACCGGAATGACTTCTCGGAAACCTTAAATGTTACGGAACACATGCGGGACTCCCGAGACCTTCAATTATGGACCATTTAAGGTCGGTCATCGAGCAGGCTTCATGTTTTTATAGTTCACGCTCGGCTCTCGCTTGAAGTTTTCGGCAATATTACGAAAATCATTGGTCCATTCTCAACTCACAAGGGGCTCCACCATTGTCCTTAGCTCATCTCCACAAGGTAATCCAGATCAGATAATGGTCAAATAAAAGATATCGCCTATGGAATAAGAGTCTGGGGCTCCGAATCAGGCCAATTTGGCGTGTCTACACCAGAGAGTCCACTACATTGGGCATTGTTTGAAGTATTTGGCTATTTCTCAGTCTCTAATGATAATCATTACATTACCACCAATCAAAGTCTCAAAACTCACTCTACTTGCATGATTTGTGCTTAAAAAAATGCCCCATTCGAAGCCCAAATCAGAATTGAAGAAACAATCTATACTTTCACCCAAGGGTGCCATGCCCACCAGATCCAATTTCTTAGTCAATCTATTTTTATCTCTTCCCATGTAGATATTGTTAGTTCTTCTTCTCCTTTCTTTTTCCTTGTAGGATTAGTGTCAGTAAATAGAAAGACAAAGATTAGAGATAGGAGAATTCCAGGAAGGATTCTACACCAATTAGCCCAGCAATGCTTAGAGTATGCTAAAATACTAGGATACGTAGAAAGTTCTATTCAGTTAGGAGAGATTTAATATGTGGATGGGGAGGGCACCGATTAAACCTTGGGAGTATATGAAGCTATGTAAGAAATGGATCAAAATTTTGAAGAAGAAGATGAGGATATAGTTGATAATTACACATTAGAATAAGGAAGTTTGAGGAGCCATTAGCCATGGCAAACAAACCAACCAAATAAATGAATCTCGGAATAGTGGAAGATCGAAGAGTAATCCTTATAAGTGCAAGGCTCACACCTATAGAAAAGACAAGTTTGGGGGAAATGCTTCAAGAATACAAGGATGCATTTACTTGGACTTATGAAGAAATGTCAAGATTAGATAATTTACTAGTGGAGCATCATTTGACTCTAAAGGAGGGGGACATCCTAGTAAAATAAAAAAAAATTAGAAGATTCCACCATGTAGTTGCGTTGAAAATGAAAAAAGAAGTTGATAAATTACATCAAGCTAAGTTTATCAGAGTAGTCTATATTCACAATGGGTTGTAAACAATGTCCCCATAACGAAAAGGATGGCAAAGTTAGGATCTATATTGGTTTTAGGGACTTTAACCGGGAATGCCCCAAAAATGATTTCCCTCTTCCAAAAATTGACATGCTTCTTGACAATACAATGGGGTATGGGACATTATCATTCATGGATGGTTATTCAAGATATAATCAAATCTAGCTAGCAAAGGACCAACTAGAAAGGAAGATCAAGAGAAGACCTCATTGACCACACCTTGGGACACATATTGCTATGTCATCCTGCCATTGGGATTGATAAATGCAAGAGCAACCTATCAAAGAGCTATGATGACAAACTTACACGAAATGATAAATAAATTAGTGGAGGGGTATGTGGATGGTTTGGTCAAATCTTAAACTCAAGATGAGCACACATAAGTTTTAACAAAGGTCATGTAGGGAGCTAGGAAATACAAGCTAAATATGAACCTTAAGAAATGTGTGTTTAGCATCTCATCAGAAAATTGTCAGTAAAAGAGGAATTGAAATCAATTCCAACATGGCCAAAGAAATAATCAACATGCCCCCACCAAAAAATATGAAGAAATTTAGATGATTAATTGGGATGCTACAGTTTGTTCACAGGTTTATCTCACAAAATTTCCAAATGTGCAAACATTTCTATGAGCTAACCAAAGCAAAGGTCAATTTTAAATGGGATTCAAGATGCCATGAGACTTTAAATGAAATAAAGAAATATCTTACGAGTCCCCCTGTGCTCAAATCTTTAGTTCAAGAAAGACCTTTGATTCTATACATCTTAGTACTAAAGGGATCTCTAGGAGCAATCCTAGTGCGAAGAGATAATGAAGGGAAGGAGAAGGCCGGATATTATCTTCTAAAATATTTAATTGTTGTAAGCTAAGGTACACCACCATGGAGAAAACCTGTATCACCCTTGTCTGGGTGGTACAAAAACTCAAATATTATTTTTTGTCTCATGAAGTCAATCTCATCACCTGAATGAATTTAATCAAATTCTTTCCTGAAATGTCTATTCTAATAGACTGACAACATAGTGGCAAATTTTCATGTCCCAATTTGACATCACCTGTGTCCACCAGAAATTGATCAATGGCTATGCAATCGCCAACATCTTTTTTATCATCCCATACCAATCCTTGATCTGGTCTGATCAGAATTCTTGAACAATGAGCTATCGTTAGTCCACTCTCCTCACCATTAGACTCTATACTTTGATGGAGCTCTTAATGCCCAAGAAAGAGAGTTAGAGATCGTCGTCTTGTCCCCCGAAGGTGTCACCATTCTTCAAGCTTTCTATCTTAGTTTCCCAGTCACCAACAACATAGCAAAATATGAGGCTCTATTATCAAGACTAGAAGCTGCATGTCTCTTCGATGTCAAGGAACTTAGAGTGATTGAAGATAGTCAGTTGATACTTTGACAAGTGTTCTCTACATACTGAATGTCACACCCTAGACTCAAGCCTTATTAGGAGCTCACCTCTCAACACCTCAAGCAATTCTCAATGCTCATCTTTGTTCATATACCCATGGTCCAATTCATCCTCGCTGATGCTCTCTCCTCCTTGGCCTTCTTAATATAAGATTTTAGCATTGTTTTCATTTACAGGTGAACCACAGCCACCATAGAAAATGCACACTTCTTGAAAGTCAAAAAAATTTGAAAGAAGGGAGTGTCTCAAGCAAAAGAAAGATATGTCATTACTAGAATTAGAATAACTAGGAAATGAGAAAAATTTTTGGTTCTATGAAATCGTGAGATACTATTGTGAATGGGAGAATTTCCACCCAACTGCCCTCCCTCCTCTCTCCTTCTCTCTCTCATCCACAATCACCTTGATCCCCAAACTTTTAACCCTTGATGTCACTCGGGTAGAGAGGAGTAGTTTAGGTGATGTAGAAAGAGATGGTGAAGGAAAGGGGGAATGGAGAATTGGAAAGAGAAAAAAAGTGGTTGTCAAGAGCCATGAGATCCAAAATTAAAAATGAAGAGAAAAATGGAATGCAAGATTTAGAGTTTCATGACTATGTACGTTGATGGGGGAGATGTGAGTGGGCTGCAACTTCTTCTCCTTTGACCAGCTGAAGTCAAAGAGCCTAACCTTGCTCCTTCTCTAGATGATGTTGATAAAACTACACAAAACAAAGAAAAGAAAACAAGTGAAGGAACATTAGAACTATGAGGGAAGTGCAATATTTATAAATGAAATACGTATAAATGATAAAAGGAAGAGAACAAACTAGATGGGGGCTAATGCCTAACCCCACCTTTTGGTATTGTTAGATGCATGATGAGGTGTAACGAAAATGAAAAGGTGACTAAATAAACATGGAGATGATGTTGAACATGATGAAATGATGATTAAAGATGAAAGAAAACAACAAAGAATATGGAAACCCAGAAAGAAAATAGTCCCTTCTCGAAGCACCTAGACACTAATTGGGTGTTTGGTTGTACAATAATTTTTTGTACACTTCATGATGAAAAATTGTATTAAAATAAAATGTGAACTAACCAATGACATAAAATTATCATGTTTGGAAGGATGTGACAACAAAAAAAAGTAATTACCATACATGACCAAACAAAGTGAGGGGATGACAAGATAATAAAAAAGAGATGAGAGCCTCTTTTTGGTATAAGAAGAAAATCACTTTAAAGACATTAAATTGTCATTGTTGACAAACATCATTTTTAACCAATTTTATTACAAAAACATAAAATTGAAGCAAAAACTCAATTTATCATGCAACCAAACAACCCCTAAGGCTAAGAATGTAGAAATCTCTAAAAAAGATTGGATCTTTGAGAGAATTGGGGGGGGGGTTCTAAGCTCTTGGAGCGCTCTAGGATTGTTGATGTGGAGGATCAATGAAGTTAGCTAAAGATCTTTTTTTAAGAGAACACCTCTTCTTATAGAGAAGGAATGTCTAAAATAACTAAAACATAGGTCTGCTTTCCATTGGTGCCCCGTTGACAAAGTGCCATGCACTCCTCTAATGGTGTGCTAAGCCCTAAAAGGATAGGCCTCAAAAGGGGTGTAGAAGGGCTCAAAACCGCCGTCGAGAAATGGCAAGCGCTACATTTATAGGGCTCTTGGCTTCCTAAAAATGGAGCACAAGCACCCCATCACTATGGAACCTAGAGATTCCTACTTGTAAGGAATCGACCCAAACATTTTTGATTCCTCAAATATCAACATATTGGTCTCAATCAGAATCGAATGACGTAACCAAACTAGTATTTGAAATGATTTTTAACATGTACCATTGTGTGATTAAAATGATTTATATAGATCTAAAAAGATCGAGCATTTCTACACTAATTTAGCTGCTCAAGCACGTGACCTCTAGTCGTATCCACATAGGCCGCCTCTAAAGTTGGGTTCTCCTCCGTGTTGGCTTTGACCACTCGTCCCAAATGGAGCTCCACCATCCAATGGTGGTTGTCAAAGTGGGAGAAGGAGGAGAGGGCTAGGGACAAAATTAAGTAGCCTTGGCTTGTGGGCTCAATCTCTCTTTGTTATTACATAGAGAATTTGGAGTCTTTCACAAAACCCCTCCTTTCTCTATATTTACACCCTTGCCCCCAAACTAATGGATTAGCACATATGTGTGCTACCTTCTAGGCCCAATAGATCATTTGATTGAGGCTTAATTCAAAGAACAACTTCTTTTAACTTAAATCTATTATCTTAAAATAGATTTAATGCCCTACCAATCATGTAGGGTACATGCCACATCCTCTGATCTCAAATGACTTACGAGATAAACTTCTCACCAAAGAGGCTTTCCATCATCAGTTACCATATGAATATAGATCCTCGTCCATTCAATGTCCCAGTTAGATAGAAGTATGGCATCAATTGTCAACGCCTAATCATTCTAACACTATAAAATCTTGTACTCAAAATTTGATCAATTGAAAATCTATTTTCAAATTATCTTATCTACCTTGATCAAGGATTTCGAGTACTATCCATAGGACATTCTCTCTCCTACCAAGAGTGGACGATTCTCTATTGTCCACTCAATTGCCGCCATCGGGTTTTTCATATACTCAATCCATTAACTATACAAACCACAATACTAAGTGATCCATAAGTAAATAGTCAAAGTACATGGTCTACCTGATAATACATTTTTGGTGACTCAGGTCAAAAATTCAACTGTGCAACTATGATGATAGAATACCCTGATCAATAGTTCGGTAAGACACCATTTAAGAATCCTACACTAGTGAATTTAGTGAACACATTCCTCTAATGAGCACATATACATGTATCTTAGTGTCTCAACACTAATGACCAGTGAAATCTGTCATCTTTATCATATGAGAAGATATCACAAACACTAGTCTTAATGGATCCTTAATGTCCTATCTCAAGGATCCTATGACTAGGAACATTTAGATCACATACCTCTAGATGATTGATCTCATTATCATGATCTCATCATGATTCAATCATCATTGAATACAACCTAGGACTTTAATACGATAGACACATCTAGATAATGCAAGTAATGAAGATAATGCTATTATTATTTAGTAAGATATTACAAGACATGTAAGATCATATCGAATATGATTGGCTTGTAAGGCATACATTTCTTTCAATCTCCCACTTGCACTAATGCCAATCACCCACATGTCTGATCCCCACAAGGTGACTCTCAAATACACTTTGAGTCAGGGCCTTAGTTAGTAGATTTGCAATGTTATTTTTAAAAAATACTCTATCTTTAATTATGTCTCCTCGATCTATAGCCACTTTGATTAATTAGTATTACCATAGAAGTGTTTAAACTTTTAATGATACAATGACTCCACTACATAAGTGATGATCCATCATTTTCACAAAACAATAGTACATTATCAGAGATATTAGGGACAACTCCCTAATATAAGATGAACTTTTTCATCTAGACTAACTCAAAAGCAGTCTGCAACAATTATATACATTATAATTTGTAGAATCTATAATGTCTATAACATGAAACTTTTCTAGCTCATTGTACTACCATCTAGGTAAACATGTACCCTAAAGTTATCTAGCTATCAATTATATGTAACTAGAAGCTTAAGTCTAACTCAAAGCTTTCAATCCTACCCTCCACACTAGAAATGCATCTTTGCTACCTCTGAAGTACTTAAGGATATACTTGTTAGCTATCTAGTGACTGTCACTTGGATTTTTCTGATGACTACTCGTAACACTTAGAGCACTCATCATAACAAGCTATGTACATAGTATACATGATAGATCCTATGATTAAGG
The DNA here is from genome assembly GCA_036172225.1 of Cryptocoryne crispatula var. balansae. NCBI lineage: Eukaryota > Viridiplantae > Streptophyta > Magnoliopsida > Alismatales > Araceae > Cryptocoryne > Cryptocoryne crispatula. The sequence goes on from CM069924.1 coordinate 16,375,172, forward strand.
CATAAGGAACTATACTCATGTATTCCTTCTCTCTTTAAAAGAGATAAACTCCAAATATCATAGGCAAGACAACTATATATGAGTTTCCATGTCAAACTATTTAACAATTGTATCTATGAACAACAACTGAGTCAAGCCAAACATTCTTTTTAGATCTATCTCGATAATAGACCTAAATCCTTAGAAGGTTTCTTTAAAAATATTTATGAAGGATTCATTTTTATATCTAGGCTTTATAGACAATAACATACCTACATCATTCATAATGAGTAGTATATCATCTATATAAAATATCTAGAATACAATAGCACTCCCACTAGCCTTTTTATACATAAAAAACTTATCAAATTTTATATTTCAATAATGAGAATGTTGTTGTAGTCCATGAATGGACATAGCCAACTCATACACTTTCATTGGATGTTTTGGGACTCAAATCCCACAGGTTGTATCTTATGCCATAGTGGTTGTATATACACCTCCTCTCAATTTCACCATTGAGAAATATTATCTTAACATCCTAATTGACATATCTTGTAGTCATAGTGTGAACTAATAAAATATGAAAAGATTGAATTATGGCAATAATTAAAAGATGTTATCATAATCAACTCCTTGACTTGGATGATGTCTTTTCAATCATCCTTGCCATGAGGGTCTCACTCCCAATTCAATCCTATCCATTCTTTCATTATCTATTTACATCTAAAGGGTACTCTAAACTCAGGTGGATCTATCAAGTTCCAAACTTGTCTAGAATAGATAAAGATTATTATGGATTTTATTGCTTTCTCCCATTTTGGAATCAATATTTCATATTGCATTTTCATAGGTCCTTGGATCAACATCTTCACTTTATTGTGCCTAACTTCTTCCATCAAAGATGTCTCACATATCTATAAGGTTGAATGAGCGCAAGTGAAGACCTATGATGTGTGTTATTATCAATTAATACCTTAATAGAAGTATCCTTATGTTGTGAGTCTGGAACCCTTTCAGAAATACCTTTCTCCCATAGTTTTCCTAAAAGAGGAACTCTTCCTTTAAGAATATAGTAAGCTGAGCAGCACATACCCTTTATCTCTAAAAGTGGTGTATTTAAATATCCTTAAATTTTCTTGAGATATCTCACAAGTCTACACTTCCTATCTTATATTCTAACTATTCTGAGTTATACATCTTCATCATAGTCAGATATTCCATAATCTTGACTAGCTTAAGATCAAGCATTAACCCCTTTTTCATATCAAACATGGAATAATCAAAATAAATTAGAAGTACAAAAATAGAGTGGTTATATTGAGTGCTTAACCTTAAATAGATAAGTGTCGACTCTGAAAATGGGTTCCGAATCGGCACCTCAAGAGAAGGTGAAAGATAGAATAGGGGAAAAGGGAGAGTGAATCGTAAAACACTCAAAAAGTGGTAAAAAGTCCTCACCTAGGTCCCACACTCACATTGATCCCCGAACTTTCATCTCACGGTGTCGCTCGAGCGCCGGAGACGGTTCGGGTCATGTGGGAGGAGAGTGAGGAATAAATTTACTTAAAGCATGAATAAGAGAAGAAATGGTCGCCAGGAGCCGCGGGCTCCACTTTATGGATTTGAACAAGAGATTAAGTTAGATGACTGTGTGTACCTTAGCGTGGGAGATTGGGATGTGAGTTCAACCTTTTTCTTCTTCGGCCAGTCGATGAAGAAGAGTCTCCAGCCGATGCTAGCTTGATGTATTTGTGCAACTAAAAGACAATAAGACAAGAAAACAAGTGAAGAAGCATTAGAACTGAGTGAAGTGTAGTAACTTGTAAAAATAATAACGTAAAACGGTAATTGGAAACAAACTCACCAGATTCGGGGTTAGCCCTAACCCTTTTTTTATTTTTTGTGATGATGGAAAATAGAATAAAAATGATGCTTAAATATGAACTAAATTATATGAATTAAGAGTTATCAAAGAGAATATGACTGGTTAAAGACAACACAACCCAGGCAAAGTGGCAACCAGGTTGGACAGATTCAATGTAAACTGCGCGGCTCTTATGCATAGACCGTAATGAATAGCACAAATTTCAGAACAAAGTGATGTTTGTTTCAAAATAAATATAACTTACCGAGGGTGGTTTGATATGAAGACAAGTTTTCTTGAATTTTATAATAGGTAGTATGAATTTACCTGATAAGCCGGATCATGGAAGATGATGTTCTGGAAACTCCCACCACAATGTCGATGTAGGACTTGCTATGGGCACCACAAATATACAAATTGAATTATTCTTGTTTTAAATAAAATAGGACTCACCGGGGAAAAATTTATATGAAAGATGTATAGGCTTAATCCACCATGAAATGTACTGAAATTGACAGATAAGATGATGACTTATAAAAGAAGCCTTCGGATCTGTCTGTGCAGCGCCGGTGTTGACGCCATAACAAGCCAAGGGAATGTCATAATTGATCTTAGTTTGTTGGAGATGAAACATATCTTGATGAACCACACTTCTTATGAAGGAAGTCAAGTAGTAAAATGACTATAAAGATCTGTAGAAGCCGATGATCAAAAGTGCAGCACGTTGGAGCATAGACCGGCTTCTTCTTCACTTTGGGATGATCTCCGGGCACCGGGACAAAGAGAGAATGATTTGGGAAGGTTGAGACAAGCCAAGAGTGTCTGGAGGACGAGTATAAGAGTTATGGAGGATGGGGATACCCTTCCTTAGGTCGTTCATATGAGTCTCCCTTTATAGGGGATGAAAACCAAGTCAAAAAATAGCAAGTTTTGATACATCCGACCATAGGTTGGATTTCTTCCATTTAATGCTGCTATTTTTCATCTTGAGGCATCTAAAAACTTACCCAAATGATTGAGAGGGATTGAAAACCATGGATCACCTTTTCCATGTTCAAAATATGTCTCCACTTGAAGAGGAAACAAATCTAGTCTAAAAATGGCAAGTTTTGATGTATAAGACAACAAGTTGGATTGCCATCATTTGATGATGCTAGTTTCGACCTTGAAGCTTCAAGATACTATAAAGAATGATATGGAGGAAGAAAAAGGAAGGTAAGGTCGTGAATTTGTCAGATATGTGCTCAATGGGCTGGGTTTGCTTGCAATTGGGCTTGATCGGTGCTGCGTGCGGACAAAACTGCACATCTGACTTCTAAAAGGCACTGCGGACAAATGGTAGATCAGAATTGAATTCTGTTTATTGCATTGAAAAGAGTACTCAGAGAGGAAGATTATTTATGTTGAAGACTTCTTCATTGGACGTCCAAATAATCCTATGAAAAATTTTCAAGTAGAGGATATGCTGGGAAAAGCATAATCTGGCACACCACCAAGAGTCTCTTGTTCGGCAAACACGGATTTGATTATAGATTAGCAAATCATCCTCATATTTCCAATAAACACCTCAGCTCATCTAAAAGGGTGGTTCATCATGATTTTGATGGTCTAAAAGAGATGTTGCCAATGGAATAATGGTTTAAACTCTAAATAAGGCCAAATTGGCGTGTCTACAGCTTGCCTCGCCTTGATGTCAGCTTTGTAAGGGAATGGCATGTAGCGTAGCGGAGTGAAATGTAGAGAAAGCGTAGCGAAGCGAGATGTATGTTAGTGGAATGTAGTGGAGCAAAATGGTGATGGACTAAAAAGGTGGCATCAATGTGTAGATATAGACACGCTCAACGACCAAATTTGGCAAAGGGAACCTCCTCAAGTTCCTTGGATTACTGCCATGTTTCATCAAGCCTCCTTATATTCGATTGGTAAAAGGTGTGCCATGGGCACGAGAGAAAAATAGCCAACCCCCAACACGGTGGGGAGTCCCCGAAACACGGGTTTGTAGGTTCATCATCAGCCGGTAACCCGATCTTTGCGGTGTTCCTGTACTGTGATGGGCTAAAGTTCAAAAAGAGATTTGTTTTGAAAAAGTAAAAGAATACCAATCGAGCACATTCAGGCTCTTAGATTCATTTAAGTCTTCCAGGAGACAAGATTCAATTTGAAATGGAATGATCATGAATTCCAAAAGGCAAATGTTTAAGTACAGACCATGACGGTGCAAGTTTAGATCGAATAGGAGGCCTTTGGCGGGAGGAAGTGACTGCCACGATGGGATGAATAGAAAAAAAGTTGCAGTGGCCACAGTGGGGATAGAAATAAAAGATTTGAAGGCACAAGGTGATTATCGAACATGGTGGGATTAACAGACACGGTGGGATATTAGAAAGATTGGTGGGACTAGAAAACACGGTGGGATTAGAAAACACAGTGAGATCAGAAAACATGATGGGATTCAGAATGATCGAAATTATGATACAAGAGAGTGAGAAGGTGAAGCTTTTGAAAGGATGTATGTAATGATAATGAAAAATGTAATGCAACTAATACTATATGATGCATGTTGGGCTCAAGAAATCAAAAACAAAACTTGTCTAACAATTAGTTGAAGATATAGATTGTCTATGAGGTCAAGATACTCATTCGGGAAGCATCGTCCCTTATAGCACAACTTGGCTTATCCGTGAGCACAAAGAATGACCTGACCGTCGTGGATTTTGATGAAGGGGATCTTGTGCCTAGTCTTCTTTTCATTCACGGTCTTCAACATCAATGCATAAAATAAATAGTAATGCACCTAATATATGCTAAGAAAGAAAATGATAATGGTGAGTTTGTGGTGTGATGACATGCATTCTCACAAAAGAGTTTATGTGCCTTGATGAAGACACAGAGCAAAAGCTTCTCGACAAAGTTGAGGCCGAGGTAATGATGACACCTCCTCCTGAGAATCCTCAGAGGAGGGAAGTGGCGAGTGTCACCTACAAAAAGTTTTGTAAGAGGTTCCTCGGCAAAGTTGAGGCAAAGGTTTTGATGACACCTCCTCCTAAGAATCCTCAAGGGAGGGAAGTGGTGAGCATTGCCTTGTTGTGCAGTTCTCCTTGTTTGTTCTTCATTCCTGAAACACTTAGAAAAACGAGATTAGAATGCTAATATGGCTTATCCCCTTGCAAGGTGTAGTATGTCTTGACCTTTGTCAAGGGGTAATAAGTTCTCCTTATGCCTGAAACACTTAGAAGGAAGAGATAAGAACAACAATGCGGCTTATCCCCCTTGCAAGTTACAGTATGCCTTGACCTTTGTCAAGGGGTGTAAAGTTTTTCTTGTGCCTGAAACACTTAAAAGGAAGAGATTAGAACAACAATGTGGCTTATCCCCCTTGCAAGTTGCAGTATGCTTGACCTTTGTCAAGGGGTAATAGCCTTCTTAAGGGTGTAAAAAAATAAAGCAGCAAATACATAATGAAAAATTTGAAACATGAGAGATTAAGAATAAATATGAATGTAAATACAAGAATTCAAACTAAGCATGGTGAAATAAAAATTTTTTGTTTCGAAAATTTTGTTGGAATTTGACAAAGAAGTTTTGTGAAAAGATTCAATTTTTTTTTCAATTTTTAAAATATTCATTTTTTTGAGTTTTGAGAAATTTTATTTTTTATAGTTTTGAAGATATTCAAATTTTTTTGGAGTTTTTTAAAAATATTTTTTTAGAGAGAAAATTCAGTATTGACACAAGTTCTCATCACTTGGTTGTTTTTCTAGGTTCACTGGTAGATACCATGTGCAAAATGGGGTTCCTTACACAGAATCTTTCCGACCTTCAACCTTTGATCGGCTAGAGTTTAGCTTTAATTTGGTTGGTCCACCCGCACCTTGGGGGGTTAAGAATGAAGAATTGATAAGGAAGTCCTTGATAAGCTTTGGAGATGTCAAGAGGGATTTCTCTACTCACATCCAATTGCCCGTTGAGGTTCGGCCTCTTCGGGACTTTTCTTCTTTATTGACAAACCTATTTTTGTGGCGCACATTCGGACAAGTGTTTTGACCTATGGGGTCATTGCCCATCTTTTGGTGTCTTTTTTCATTTTCTACTTTTCTGGGTACTCAGACATGCCCATATTTGTTTAAACCTGTGGGGTTCATTGCTCATCTTTCGGCACCCTTTTCTTTTGAGAAGTTGGACCTTTCGAGACGGCCTCCTACTAAGGCAGTGGATGCTTTCGATACTCTCCCCCTCTAGTCCCCTTTGCCTATCTTGGACCGAATAGAAGAGAGTAGGGTGAGGGTTTTCCTTCCACCTCTGAGTCTTGACTAGCTTCTATCGGGTGTTAGGTCATCCAGATTTTGGGATTGGGACGTGTTGTGTGTGTAGAATGGTATCTACCCTCGACACCTAGACAACAACCTAGAACATGTGGACTTAAGTCATACTAGTAGTTCTCTCCATTTTTTTGAGGTAGATTACATTCCATAGGTGAATCAATTGAAAACATGCCTTGCAATGTAAAGAATTTGTTTAATAAGAACAAGGTAGCTACAAATATCGTCAATCATGAATTTCTCTCAATTAAAATTGTCACGTGAAATTCAAAATCATTTTTTTAAATATTGCTTTGCAGATGACATAATGATGATGAATGCAATGTAATACCTGAGAGAAGAAGAAGTTCATTGCTAATGACGACTTTGTATGTGCTTGCCTTGCCTTGCCTTGCCCAACTGCTTCCACTTTGATATGCTCCATATCGCATTGGAGTGAAGATTCAGAGTCATATGATGAAGTGAAAGATGTGGAGGATCTGATTTAGCATGTAAAAGGCAAAGATTGTGGTATCACCCAGAAAATTTCTCTACCCTTGATTTTTTTGTTGAAAGTAAAACTTGAGAAAAGAAAGAAAATTCTAAAAGGAAAGAAACATGCTTGAAAACAAAAGTGAGTTAAAATGGGCTCTTGGGCCCGTGAGTTGCAAGTGGGCTTTAAGGCCCAGGAGTAGTCGAAATCAAGAGGCACGTGAGCCCAAGATTTGAATGTGGGATAGAGGGCCCGGTTGATGTTGATGGGCATGAGGGCTCGATTGGAGGTTGAGCCTAAGGGACCCAACGAAAAGAGTGGGCACATGGACCCGATTTAAATGGTTGGGAGAAAGATTGTGATTTGTGATGGGCTCGCTGACGCCATTGAAGAGTATGGGTGCGTAATCCCAAAGTTGAAGAAGTGGGGGCACGGGGGCCCAATTTCGAAGAAGTTTGGGCACGCGGGCCCAATGGTGAAGAAATGGGGGCATACAGGCCCGAAGTTGAAGGAGTGTGGGCATGTGTGCCCAAGTTTGTTGGAAGGTGGGCACGTGGGCCCGATTTAGAAGAAATTTGGGCACATGGGCCCGGTTGTAGAAAAACATGGGCATGCGAGCCCGGTTGAGGTGAATTGCGAGCACGTGGGCCCGATTTAGAAAAATTAAGGGCACACGGGCCCGATTGGGGAGAATTATGGGCACATGGACCCAATGGAAGGAAAGGGGCACATAGGCCCAGTTGGGGAAAAGGGGCATATGGGTCCAGTTGAAGTAAAGGGGCATGCAAGCCCGATTGATTAAAAGGGGCACGTGGGCCCGGTTGAAGAAAAGGGGCATAAGAGCCCAGTTGATGAAGAGGGGCACATGGGCCCGGTTGAAAATGAAAGGGGGCACGTGGGCCCAGTTGATGGAAAGGGGCACATGGGCCCAGTTGATGAAAAGGGGCATAAGATCCCGATTGATGAAAAGGGGCATAAGTGCCCGAAAATGGGGCATAAGGGCCTGAAAATGAGGCATAAGGGCCCAATTGAGTGGAATGGGGTGTGGGCCATGGCCCTAAGATTGACAGATTTTGGACCCATGGGCCTGATTGATGGTTGTAAAAAGGATAAAGAAAGGGAAGTGGCTCTAAGATTGAGGAATTGTGGGCCCAGGGCCCGATCGTTGATTTGGAGGAGAATAAAGAAAGGGTCGTGGCCCTAAGATTGATTGATTGTGGGCCCATGGGCTGGATTGTTGCTTAGGAGAAGAATGGGGTATGAGTCATGGCCCTAAGATTGATGGTAAGGGTTTTACCTGCCTAGCTGGAGGAGGTCCTAGTATCCCTTTGCTAAGGTCTGCATCTTCTATCTATAGGTTTATAGATTCATTTCCCATTTCACTGACCAATTCGGTCTCCTTACTTCCTAGCTCAAGGGTCAATTCAATCTGACAAACTTCAGGGATCAATTCCAACGATGACAATAGTTGATCTATACCTGAAGAATCCTTGTCTAGTCCTTGAAAATCAACTAAATTTGTGATGCCCTCATCTAAGCTCCCTACAATAGGCTTCTCCTCAGGATGTTCTATGGAATAGGGCATGCGTAGTTTAGGGGATTTCAAAAAGGTAGAAGGGTTTGGTTTCGGCTGAAGAGCTATTGGTGTAATTAGTTGAGGAGTCATGGCTTGGATGGTTGGCTGAGGAGTTGTTGGTGGAATAGGCTGAGAAGCCAAGGGCCGGATGATTGGCCGAGGGGTTGTTGGTGGAATAGGTTGAGAAGCCAAGGGCCGGATGATTGGCCGAGGGGTTGTTGGTGAAATAGGCTGAGAATTTGATTTTGATAATGAGGTGTTGGCACAATTGACATGAGGAGCTTGATTGTGCACAATTGATTGTGCCGTTGACACGGGTTGCATGTCCGGCCGAGATTGTGTCATGGGTGGCCCAATCAACTGGCATCGAGGAATCAGCCGATGAAGATGATCAGGATGGGATTGGGGAGGACTCCTAGGTTTATGCATAGCATCAATGCTCCTCTCAAGCTTGGGCCTCAATTGATCAGAATATTGAATTAATTCCACATCTTTTTTTACTTCCCCAATTATTGAATAGCCTGGCCCATATCGTTTCAAGAATTTGGCCTTGACAATTTCGAAATCCCATATCTCTACCTTGCTCAATGAAAAAACCAATCTTAGGCTACACCCTCTAAAGATCTCCTAAAAAGAAAGGCAAGGGTCTTTCTATCATTCTGCCATCGAGATGATTTGCTCAGGAAATCATTGACATGGGTGAAGGGATCACCTGAGCTATTGTAGCGATGGTAGGTTGGCATTTGTGATTGGGGGATGTAGATAGTATAGAGGGGAAATTCAAGGGTTTCCTGATCCTTGGCAACAGGTGGGGAGGAATTCACCAGGGGGTGTGCATGTGGCACCTGGATGGGAGGGAGGTGGGTTGGTGTGCGAGCTAAAGAATGACCCATAATGGAGTGAGTAGATGAAGTAGCATGGTAGGACTACCCAGGTGGGGTTATGACAAGAGGTCGAACTGCCAATTGGGGAGGTGAGGCAGCTCAGTTGACTTTGGCTGGACCATGATTGACAAGCGTCTTGCCCTTTGCTAGGGACTGCACAATTGAGAAGGATTTAGGATCAAGGTGGAGAGATAGACCATGAAGGATTTTTTCCACACTAAGTGAAGCAAGTGGATGGGTGGGATCTTGAATTTTGGGTTCCCTGATGGCATTAACATGTCCCTCTGGTTGGACCATGGGTTGTTGTAGCATGTAGTGGCCCGTCTTGTAGTAGTCCAACATCCCGACGTGTCTTTCGGACCTTAGCATCATGGGCATCTTGTCGATCTCTCTTACATAATGGTTGAAAGAAAGCAAATAAAAAGTGTAAATGCAAAGAGAGTTTTTGTTGGTTATGCTTTGTTTTTTGTTTGAATTGATTTGATTTCAATTTTGTTGTTTGGCAAGCAAGTTGAGCACAATAATTAAAGGGATTTTTTTGTTTTGTTTTAGGTGTTTTGAAGGAAGAAATTTTTTTTTGGTTGTTTTCAATTGTTGTGAGCAAGCAAGTTATGCAAACAAGTTCTTAAAATGACTACTCGACAATTTTTGGGTTGAAACCTTAGATTAGATTGATTGTTAGCAATTGTTCACTCAAATGGGTATAGTTCATATTGCTTTAATCTTCAAGACCTAAGGTTATCACTCAATCACCATGAGTAGGTACTTGGGTTCTTTGGGATTTGGGAAAGTGGTACAACCGGCCCAATCGTGCGGAGAGGAATACTCCACGGATGGGGACTTATGGAGGCCTTGATGGAAACCACCAAATCAACTAGGAAGGAATATCCCAGAAGAGAGGTAAGAATCCACCAAGAAGGTATTTGGAGGGTGAGGGTGTGTTGGGAGACAGATCCCCCGCCTCGAATGCCCTACGGATCGGAACAAGTCTGGTACCCGATGCAAAAGCTAATGCAAAAATAAAAATGGAGTGTAGGAGGAGAAGAAGCAATCAATATGCAAGAACATGAAATGAAAGGAAGCTAATAAATCAAGCAAGTGAATGCAATCAAGACAAGCAATGATAAAGTAAACAAGTAACTAGCAACTAGCAACTAAAAGGTGGTTCGCACGGGAACCGGCTTGTAATGGAGTGTCCAAGTGGGGACAAATCTGAAATGAAGGTAAAAGGATGGTCCACGCGGGGACCGATTTGGAAATAAGGTGGCTCACGTGGGAGCCGAGTTGGAAAAGAAAAGTGGTTCAAGTGGGAACCGGTTTATAAGAAGTAAAGAGTGGTTCACGCAGGAACCGGGTTGAAATTAAAAACAAGCAAGTCAAGTCCACATGGAGAACAATCTTAAATAAAGAGTAAACAGCAAGTTTAAAGGTAAATTGACATGGAAGAGGTAAAAGACAAGCCGGTTCGCGCGGGAACCAAATCGAAAAACAACTAGTTGCACGGATCAATCAAGCTAGCACAGTTGAAGACATTGGTTGTCCCACCGTGGTCGCCAAAACGTTGTCGACTCCGAAAATGGGTTCCGGATCGGCACCTCAAGAGAAGGTGAAAGATAGAATAGGGGAAAAGGGGGAGTGAATAGGAAAACACTCGAAAAGCGGTAAAAAGTCCTCACCTCGGTCCCACACTCACATTGATCCCCGAACTTTCATCTCACGGTGTCGCTCGAGCACCGGAGATGGTTTGGGTTGATAGAAATGTATGCCCTACAAGCCAATCATATATGATATGATTCGGCATTTCTAGGAATATCTCATTCAATTAAATAGGCAAAACTTCATTACTAGCTTTTATTAGAAGCGTATATTGTAATGAAGTCTTTGATCACATGCAATGATGATTGAATCATGATGAGATCATGATAATGAGATCGATCATCTAGAGGTATGTGATCTAAATGTTCCTAGTCATAGGATCCTTGAGATGGGACATCAAGAATCCGGATAGACTAGTGTGTGTGATGTCTTCTCATATGATGAGAATGACCGATCTCATTGGTCATCAGTGTGGGGACACTGAGATACACACACAAGTGCTCATTAGTGGAATGAGTTCACTGAACTGACCAATTTAGGAAAACCTAATCGGTATCTTACCGAACTGTCTATCAGGTTATTCTTATATCTCAATAGCACGGTTGGATCTTTGACCTGAGTCGACAAAGATGTCTTGCTAGGCGTACTATGTACTTTGACTATTGACTGATGGATCACTTAGTATTGTGGTACTATATAGTTAATGGATTGGGTATATGGGAAACCCGGTGGAGGTAATTGAGCGGACAATAGGGGATCGTTCACTCTCGGTAGGAGAGAGAGAATGTCCTATGAGATAGTACTCTAAATCCTTGGCCAAGGTAGATAGGATAATTGGAAAAGGAGTTTTCCAGTTGATCCATTCATGAGTACAAGATTTCATAGAGTTGGAATACTTAGGTGTTGATAGTCAGTGCCGAACCCCTGATCGACCGGGACATTGTATGAACGAGGATTTAAATCCGTGTGGTAATTGATGATGGAAATGCTCAATGGATGTTATTTAACTCCCCAAAGTCATTTGGGATCATAGGATGTGGCTTGTACCCATTATGATCAAAATGCCGTAAAAACTGTTATCGGATAACGGTTTTGATTTAATTTAAAGGAATTGTTCTTTTAAATTAATTAAGGCTTCAACCAAATTGACTATTGGGCCTAGTGGGTCACACACATTAGATCTGGTCAATAAGATGAGGACATGGACGCAATTTTATAGAAGCTTTGGGTTTTTGTGAAAAATTTCATCTTCTATATATAAATGGCTTATGAAGCCAAACCCTTACAAGCCATAGGGCTGGAGCACGTCCCAAGCCTCCTCTCTTCCTCGTCTCTCCTATAGAAGGTGATCTCCCATGGTCAAGCTTGGATCTAGAAGGTTTCTAGAGGCCCGAAGGAAGGGAGAACCCGTCTATTGAAGCAGATCGTGTGGATACCGCTACAGACCGGACACTTGAACGGTTTTCAACAAGGAGGAATGTCCTCTCTTCATCCATGGTGAGGGATTTTAGAAATCCCATGAGGTACTTTCGTTCTACTTCATATTCGGTTCCCAGTTTTACTCGTTCGGCATCGATCAAGGCAAAGATCATGGTTTTATGGAATCAAAATTTTTCCGCTATCATGTATTGATTCCTTACACAGGTCATGTGGGAGGAGAGTGAGGAATGAATTTACTTAAAGCATGAATAAGAGAAGAAATGGTCGCAGGAGCCGCGGGCTCCGCTTTATGGATTTGAACAAGAGATTAAGTTAGATGACCGTGTGTACGTGGGAGATTGGGATGTGAGTTCAACCTTGTTCTTCTTCGGCCAGCCGATGAAGAAGAGTCTCCAACCGATGCTAGCTTGATGTATTTGTGCAACTAGAAGACAATAAGACAAGAAAACAAGTGAAGAAGCATTAGAACTGAGTGAAGTGTAGTAACTTGTAAAAACAATAACGTAAAACGGTAATTGGAAACAAACTCACCGGATTCAGAGTTAGCCCTAACCCCTTTTTTTTATTTTTTGTGATGATGAAAAGTAGAATAAAAATGATTCTTAAATATGAACTAAGTGATATGAATGAAGAGTTATCAAAGAGAATATGAATGGTTAAAGGCAACACAACCCAGGAAAAGTGGCAACCGGGTTGGACAGATTCAATGTAAACTGCGCAGCTCTGATGCATAGACCGTAATGAACAGCATAAATTTCAGAACAAAGTGATGTTTGTTTCAAAATAAAGAGGACTTACCGAGGGTAGTTTTGATATGAAGACAAGTTTTCTTGAATTTTATGATAGTAATCTAAATTTACCAGATAAGCCGGATCATAGAAGATGAAGTTCTAGAAACTCCCAGCACAATGTCGATGTAGGACATGCTATGGGCACCACAAATATACAAATTAAATTATTCTTGTTTTAAATAAAATAGGACTCACCGGGGAACAATTTATATGAAGGATTTATAGGCTGAATCCACCATGATATGTACTGAAATTGACAGAGAAGATGATGACTTAGAAGAGAAGCCTTTGGATCTGTCTGTGCAGTGCCGGTGTTGAAGCCATAAAAAGACAAGGAAATGTCACAATTGATCTCCGTTTGTTGGAGATGAAATATATCTTGATGAACCACACTTCTTCTGAAGGAAGTCAAACTGTAAAATTACTAGAAAGATCTGTAGAAGCCGATGATCATAAGTGCAGCACGTTGGAGCATAGATCGGCTTCTTCTTCACTTTGGGATGATCTTCGGGCACCGGGACGAAGAGAGAATGATTTGGGAAGGTTGAGATGAGCCAAGGGTGGTTGGAGGATGAGGAGAAGACTTCTGGAGGATGGGTATGCCCTTCCTTATGTTGTTCATATGAGTCTCCTTTTATAGGGGATAAAAAATAGGTCAAAAAAATAGCAAGTTTTGATACATCCGACCATAGGTTGGATTTCTTCCATCTAATGTTGCTAATTTTCATCTTGAGGCATCTAAAAATTTAACCAAATGATTGAGAGGGATTGGAAACCGTGGATCACCTTCCCCATGTTCAAAATATGTCTCCACTTGAAGAGGAAACAAATCTAGTCTAAAAATGGCAAGTTTTGATGTATAAGACAACAAGTTGGATTGCCATCATTTGATGATGCTAGTTTCGACCATGAAGCTTCTAGATGCTATAAAAAGTGATATGGAGGAGGAAAAAGGAAGGTAAGGTCCTGAATTGGTCAGATATGTGCCCAATGGGTTGGGTTTGCATGCAATTGGGCTTGATCGGTGCTGCGTGCGGACAGAACTGCACGTTTGACTTCTAAAAGGTGCTGCGGACAAATGGTAGATTGGAATTGAATTCTGTTTGTTGCATTGAAAAGAGGACTCAGAGAGGAAGATTATTCATGTTTAAGACTTCTTCATTGGACATCTAAATTATCCTGTGAAAAATTTTCAAGTAGAGGATATGCTGGGAAAAGCATAATCTGGCACACCACCAAGAGTCTCTTGTTCGGCAAACATGGATTTGATTAGAGATTAGCAAATCATCCTCATATTTCCAATAAACATCTCTGATCATCCAAAAGGGTGGTTAATCATGATTTTGATGGTCTAAAAGATATGTTGCCAATGGAATAATGGTTTAAGCTCTAAATAAGGCCAAATTGGCATGTGTATTAAGGAAGATTTTTCAAAGGTTGTCATTACTTATGTCATGTCATACATAAAACAATTACTCATTTTCTTACTACTCAAGTAAGTTAATGGTTCTAGGGAGATGTCTATTAAGACAAGATTGTATTATCCTTCAAATGATGTGTGAATCTAGTACTTAAGCATTCCACTTCTTGATCTAATCCAAGAGCTCTAATACTCTTTTAATCTTTGACAATTCCTCGAAGCCTCATAATTATACTTCACAAGCACACATATCTTTGCCTAAAGAAATCATCTATTAAAGAGATGTAGTAAGAATGTCCATCTTTAGCTATAATAGACACAGACCAGTATACATCCTAATGTACGAGTTCTAATAATCCTTAGTACAACCTCTATTGCTAGTAAACAGAGAGTTAGTCATTTTTCAATAAGATAAGACTCATATTTGGTTGATGATTCAAAATCATTTTCTTTTATGTTTCCATCCATATAGAACTCCTTAAGTCTTTTCTCATTAATATGATCATGTCTATAAGAGGAGCATTCACATACCATGAGAGCTTCGATGTCTTATATAAATAAGCTATTTATTAAACTCCCACTAGTAAATATTTTGCCATTTATAATCTTAGAATAATTATCATTTCTATAATTTAAAATAAATTACTATTTATTCAAGTAATAAATATAGATAATGTTCATATAGAAGAATAAAATCTTCAATCTTTTAGATTAGGACACCTTTCAAGGGCTATTAAAGATTTGTACCTTCCACTATCAATGATACAACTCTTGCACCATTTGTATATGTAAGTTAATCTTTGAGGTTTTCAATTTACGGTTCTAAGTTGATAGATAAATTATTTTTAGGTCCCACCGTTTAACAAAATATTGTTTTAGATCTAATATTGTTAGTTCTAAATTTTGTAATCATTTCTATGGACCTTTCCAAGTTTGCCCTTCAGTTGGGTCTCACTGGGCATTAGCTAATGTGGTCTAATTTTAGTCGCAAGACTTTTGCTAATCTCACATGATTTGACATCTGAATGCACTTATATTTTCTTTAATAGTGGAAATCTCCTTCTCTATTCCATATGTATAAATGTGAAAGGTTCAAGATTCATTTGGATTTACATATATGTAAAATTAAAATAAAGTAAAATTTTTTCATGTAGTATTTTTAAAAAATAAAAAATATATTATATTATTTAGTTTTATGTATTTTTTCCATTAAAAATGTAATTCATTGTTTCATTGCAAGTATATCATAATCCTTAAAATTTTTATTTATTTAAATACTAATAAATCATTCGTAAAAAATATACTTATGGACTGATTATTTTTATAATTATTAGTTATTAAGTATACCATACTAAATTAATTATATAATAAAATATAATTATTAAAAAAGTGAACCACTTGCAATTAAAAAATTTATAAGAAAAAATACATGATGAATATATTAACAACTTGTAGGGTTAAAGTTTATTCTAGCACAGATACCTTCTATCAATTCTCTCTATAAAAGAGCAAATATCAAAAATATGAATGATAAGTAAATCAATAGATCATACCTTTAAAATTTTATAACTGAATAAGTACATAATTTGAGTTTTTTAAAAATTTTGTGGGGATGACTCATTTTACATGCAAATAGAATAAATACATATTTTCTATGAAGACATTATACCAAAACAAAGCATAAGTACCTTTTTATTTTATACATTTTAAATAATTTTATTTTATCTACTTTCTATGTATGAAAATTTAGGCCAAGGTTTGTGGGTAAAATTGGAAGAGAGAGAGGTAAACGGTTAAAAGTAATGGCGTCAGTTATAAATAGGGGTGGAAGTTTAAAAGCAATTGAATTTGGGATTATAAAATAACAAAGTTGGTCAATGGGACTAAACAATAGGTAGGGATATATAATATGGGGGCGAAAATCAATTTCACCTTAATCTTTATACATCAAACCTTCATTTACTTGTCATTATCTACAACTTTTATAGACATGAGATGCATATTCGGTATTTCATATCAAGTGCTACATACATAGTATCTTATAGAAGATATACATATCTAATATCTCATACAAGATATACACATCTAATATCTAATACCATAAAACATATGTTTAGTATCTTATACTATGACATACACAAATCATATCTTATACCATGATGTGCATATGTATATGACAAGTAGATCAATGACTGAGATTCTAGAAACATCTTAAGCTTCTTCTTTGCTATACATGCAATACACATTGCATCATTGCCACCAAGCATCATCATGATAGTAGAAGAGAAATCCTATGTCTTATTTGGGTTTTATATACTTGACCATCTTCTTGACTTTTAACTTTTCTTTTCTTTTTTCATCTAATGATCTCACTTCTTTTCATTGGTTTCACCAACAAGAAGTATTGAAGATGTATTATTATTTTAATCTTGTTCTAAATTTGCTCATCACCAAGAGCCATGATAGATCTCATATACATCTGTCCATGTTACCTCTAGACTTTATATTTTTTAGAGCTTAACATTTAGTGTAAGGTAAACAATGCATCTTTCCAATGAGATGAAGATCTCATCTTCTATCACTACATTACATAATAAGCAGACACCAACTTCTCAAGTAGGTTAGTTACTTAGTCAAACATGAGAACATTTCTCATGGCTCTAAACTAGTCAAGAAAGTTTATGCTAATGTGCCTAATGATATCTAATATGCAAGACAGTTAGTGCTTAAGAATCTAATTCTATAATGGAGATAAAACATTGCAGACATTCAAGATAAATTAAGATATGGTTTTTTATCTTAATTTATGCTTTCATTAATGTAATGGCAAATTTATATAACCCTCATTATGCAAATGTGAGATATCAAGATGACATCTTTGTGGGAACTAAGACCCTATTAACTTTATGGTGACGACTTTATGGGAAACATAATAAATAATCCCATACTTAATAGGTAGGCAACTATTGTCAGTTGTAACTCTTGCAATTCTTAGTTATTTAGCTTCTAGAGTTATGACCATGTGGAAAACATAAGTCATATACTCTAGTTACGTCAAATCCGCTTGTTACGTTATGGGCATAAATTCTAAATGTAGCCCTTGTGAAAAACACAACAAGGTCATGCCAATGGTCCACCTCGAGGTTCAGCATTAAGCCTAGGCCACGATCACTAATCGCTTACTAAGTGAGTTATGTGGGAAACACAACAAACTCATTCAATATAAGATAGGCTCATTAAGATCATAACAACGAAAAGTTACGTGAGTCATTCTTAATGTCTCACACTTATCGATCTAATTTAAATAAGAAGTTTTTATTTTAGTCTCACCATAGTATATGCTACATATATACATACCTTTGAATATCATAGATTTAAGTTATCTAGCACACACATACATATTGAATATGCAAAACTTAAATAGATGATCATATATTTTAATCTCATTCATGTATGACGGATGCCAGATCAATATGCATTAAAGGATTCAGCATCCTATGCCAGTGTTGACTCGTCATCTAGCTTTGATGAACACTTCCCCAAGCATCCTGCTCTTTCTTCTTCTCCTCGAATAGTCAACTTCTCATTACAAGTGCATTAAGGGTGCACAAACCCATAAATGTACATTAAATAAATAACAAACCTTGATCTTAATCAAGGGAAGTACATTTCATGGTGGGAGATAGAAATACAATCAGAATTGATGAGAGGGGAGATTAGGCATGCAGACCCTTAATTACATGCAAATATTAATTAAACATCATCACATGGCATATATTCTAAGTCCATGATCATCCATGCATTCACACATATCGATCATCCATGCATTCATAAAATTATACATCATATGTTTGAAATTCTTAATTTTGTTCTTGTCAAATTATTCATGAAGTAAATGACATGAAAAAGTCATATAAAAAATTTAGACAATTCATGCATTTCCAATACTATACAAATGACAAATTAATGTCATAATCGTCATTATTAAAAATCACATTTTACATAATTAATTTAGACTTTAATTTCTCAAGTTAAGTCAATGCTATTTTGTTCGCTTCTTGAATGAGGCACATTTATTGGAGACCTTATTAGTGAAGCGAAGAGCCGCAACATATGGGTGCAGAGGACTACGATGGAAGAGGCATGAGGTAGTGCTTATTCCACCTATCAGATCAAACTTGAAGTGGAGATCTACCCAGCAAGCCAGTAAGAGAGCACTACCAAATGTGGGATGCACCACACAAGAATAAGATTGCCCGTAGTACAAGCCTAGCACTGAAGGACCAAGGTGCTCACCGCTCTAAATATCACAGATACATAATAGTTGATCCTATTTTAGAAAGCCATCCTCTGTGGAGAACAAAAAAACCATAGCCAAGCAAGTGGCACAGCCCTTAGCACCATTGAGAAGCCAAGTCTCATTAAGTCCTTCAAAGTTGAAATGGACCAAGCCTCTAGTTTAGAGAGGTTGATCTACTTACCAACAAGCAGAGAGCTAACTTCTCAGCCTCAACAAACTCCTGCACGAACTCAAGGCAAGATATTGAACCAACAAGAAGAAACATATCAGTGGCTTCACCTTTCTAGGTTTGAGGAAGTTCAAGAAATAATTCTACCTTTTGGAGCAAGATCGTGTACTCAAAGGTGCCAAAGACAAACATATGTGTGTTCGGTGCCACAACTCAACCAAGGCACCCATCAACCCAAAGTCAAGTAGGTATCCTGAGTAGTGCTTGGCATGCGCCAAGAGGCCACCCCAGTCTGCCAAGATCAACTTCAATGAGAGATGGAGGACTCCGAGTAGATCATCAAGCCATAAAGGTGAATAGAACCAACGTGGGCTCAAAAAAGGTGGGTAACTCTGCATGAAAAGTGGTCATCAAGTATGCATTTACCTACATATTTATTTTGCAAAACAAATCATCAGACCCATGTGCCCTGGTTGGGGGCACATGTGCACCCAATCAAGGGCGTGTGCCCCAAACTAGAGGCGTAGGACCTTGAGGGCACATGTTCATGTGCCCTTGATCAAGGGCACATGAAAAAAATTAGAAAAAATATCAAAAAAATCCAGAGGAGAAATAGAAAAAATTCTTACCATATTGGTCGAGATTCTTTTCTTCACATGTCTGAGAATGCTAGAAATCGCCTTTCCAAGGCCTGAGTGAATCTCCTTGGAGGAAGGAGCCATCTCTGATGCTAGAAGTCTAATTTTTGGATTTAAAGTGGGGTGTAAATAGAAAAAATGACATTCGATTTTGAGTCAAAATCGGAATAGCCCATGCACCCCAGGTCAAGGGTGCAAATTGGGGTGCATTGTCATGTGCCTCGACTTGGGGTGCATGGTCATATGCCCCCAAACAGGGGCACATGTGTCCTAGCTTTGTGTTAAAAATAAAAAATTTGGGAAAAATTCAAACAAATCACAAAAGTGTGGCAAACACTAAAATTGACAATTTCACTAAAGGAATCACCTTTGAAAAAACATCTTTTTGCCTTCCAAATGGTGGTACCAATGGTGGAAACATGAACTACCCATTTCTGGAAACATATGTTTCATTTGACAAATCTACTTTTTGACAACTAACGAGAATTGTGCAGGGAACATTTGAAGTTAACAGTGAAGACCCGTGATCAATGTACCTGAAGGGACATAAGAGGTAGTAGCAGTGGCCTTGGTAAAATAAGAGCCGTCACTAAATTTGGCCAACCTCAGTTTGGGATTATGTCAAAAGATAAGCCTAGTAGAGCCAACAGTGTTGATGAATCAGGTGGTCGGTGTAGGTTGATAGATTATTTTAGACCACCACCTAGAGATTCCACTTAACATGCACTTGTAAAATCTAAAATATGTGATTCTTCCTAACAACTCCACATTTCAGTTGCAAGTGCAGAATATCATCATCATTTTCTTGTGCACGTGTTATATCACTGTTGACATTTCTAGCATGTGGCACATTTTATCATCACTCATTTACATATGCATTTTATTTCTTTTAGTGATATTAGGTGTATTAATATATATGTGCATTGATGGTGAAGACCATAAGTGTGGAAAATGTACTGGACCCGAGATCCCCTTCAATAAAATTTATGATGGTTGGGTCAATTCTACGTTGAAAGATAGGCCAAAATTCATCATCAGAGGGACAACGGTTGTTGATCAGGTGTCCTGACCTCTGATGAGCAATTTATATCTTCAAATATCTTCTAAATAATTTTTGATTTTTTGAGCCCAACATGCATCATATTAATTTTTGCATTGCATACATCATTGCATTTCTCTTATCATTTGTGCATCCACCATACTTCCATGGTCATCATTTTTATACCATATCCTCTAAGTCTCATCGTGTCTCTCTTCAAATCATTCATCTTCTAATCTTGATCTTCTCTATATCCCACTGTGCCTTTTGTCCCACTATATCTTTTATTCTACCATGGCAACTTTTGTTCCACCGTATCTTTCATCGTTTATCCCATTATGGCAACTTTGTCCCACTATATCCTTCCATCCAACCGTAATCTGAACCATTGTCACCCCCACCATGTTTTGTGTCATGTCTCACTATTTTCCACATAACTATGTTTCTACCAGAATGCGATTCTTTGCTTTCATGATATCCACGCAAATTTTTATAGTGCTTAGTGCAAGCCCTTTTTAAACATGAGGTTATTCCACTTAGAGTTAAATTGAGTATTTTCATGAAACTTAATTGAACCTAAGAATCCAAAAATAGTCTATTGGTATTCTTTTGTTTTTTTTCAATTAAACAACTTCGCTTTCAATTTTAGCCCATCACAGTACAAGAAAGATCGGGTTGCTGGCTGATGATGAGTCTATGAATCTATGAATCTATGATTTGGGGACTCTTCACTGCATTGGGGGTTGACTACTCTTATTTTATATCTCTCATGTTTGCGACACATCTTTTACCAATTGGATATAGAAGGATTTGATAGAACATGATAGTAATCTTAAATGCTCAGCGAGATTCATCTTGTTGAATCAGGTTGATGAGTGTGTTTATATCTACACCTTGATGCTACCTTTTTAATTCATCACCATTTCACTTCGCTACACTCATCTATGCTCACTTGTGTTCCACTACATTTAGCTACGAATCATTCTGTTATGTTGCATGCCATTTCCTTACAAAGCCAATGTCAAGGTGAGGCAAACTGCAGATATGCAAAATTAGCCTAATTCAGGGCATGAAACTCTTATTTTGAAGGGTGATACATGAGATTACACCATTTTGAATCATGCCAAGTCTTTATTTGATTTAGAGCTTTGACTAGCCAAGTTAGATGTTTCCCAGAGATTTCCAAACAAAATTGTACCTTTCAAGCGAGGGTCACACATCAGCACAAGAATTGGCTTGATGACCAATGTTTAATTTCCCAAAGGTTTTGTTTACACCGAGAGCACAATTGATCATGACGCATCTTTTTAACAGCTATTTGGATTATTCTAGATATCGTATGGTCATGATTGATTCATCTTGTGACTTGATAGTCGACATTCCAAAGCTTTTCCACAAAAGGTCAAGTCTTTTTTATCCTTGTCATGCCTTTCTAGACATTAGTATACTATTTTGGAGCCTCCCTAAAGCTTCTAGAACCATTTTTACGAAAGCAAGCCCACATTTCTTTCTTTGAGGGCTCATGGCCATGCGCCCTGGGTTGGGGGCGCATGGTCACATGCCCCTAGTCAAGGACACGTGCCCCCGGATTCTAACTTGGATTTAGGTCACCGATTTAAATAGGAACCTTGCTAAAATTGACTTATTGCCTAAAATTCATGTGCCCTAGGTGGGGGAAACATCTGCCCTCCTAGGGGGCACAAGGATTCCTCCATTCTGGCAAGTCGATCAGATTTTTAGATTTTTAAGAGATTTTGGTCTATTTTCCATGCACCCTCAGGGGAGGGCACGAGGCACTTAGAACTTTCTATTAATTTATGGTTGAATCATAATCAAATTTGAAGATTTTCTAACTATATCTCATATGCCCCCAGGGGAGGGCACATGGGACTATCTTTACCGTTTGTGCGTATTTTCTTCTTCCTGTTAATTGGGATGACCTCTAGACATCCTAGAGGTTGGGAAACCATCCCCCAAGCTCTCCAGCACATTCTCTTTGTCCATCATTGAGCTTTGGTGATTTTTAGAGAGAGAATGTAGCGAGTTTAGTGAGAGAGAGAGGTTGGTTGGTGTCCATCTAGCTAGTTTCTCTTCACCAACTTCTATGGCATCATGGAAGCTTGTGTTGCCAAAGTTGTCAAAAGAGAAGTTATTCTTCTCCAAGTTCTTTTTTTTTTGCAACAAACAGGCTCAATTTTGACATCTGTGCTAATCATGGCAAGCTCTGAAGCAAAGTCGCATAAGTAACATCTAGTTTTAGACTAGCACTTTCCTCGGCCACTAGTTTTATCAATTCTTCATCAAATGGGCTCAGATTCTATTCCTTTTTCTTCTAGTCTTATCCATTGGTCATCCATCATCATATTTTTTGCATTTTTATATTTTTTGCAATATTTTTATCTAAAAAACTTATAAAAGGGGTTAGGGATAACCCTAAAATTGGTCAATTCTAACCCAATTGTCATTTTTATGTCATCCTTTTCACATTTACTCCACTCCACTCAGTTCTAATTGTTGTTTCACATGTTTTATTGTCTTTGAGTTGCA
This sequence comes from Cryptocoryne crispatula var. balansae, assembly GCA_036172225.1. Taxonomy (NCBI): domain Eukaryota; kingdom Viridiplantae; phylum Streptophyta; class Magnoliopsida; order Alismatales; family Araceae; genus Cryptocoryne; species Cryptocoryne crispatula. The sequence continues at coordinate 16,398,209 of CM069924.1, forward strand.
TAGGTACCATCAAGCACACACGAGTTAGTGACTGATAGAAATGTATGCCCTACAAGCCAATCATATATGATATGATTTGACATTTCTAAATATATCTCATTCAATTATTTAGGTGAATCTTCATTATAAGCTCTTATTAGATGCAAATATCATAATGAAGTCTTTGATCAAATACGATGATGATTAAATCATGATGAGAGCATGATAATGAGATTGATCATCTAGAGGTATTTGATCTAAATGTTTCTAGTCATAGGATACTTGAGACAGGACATCAAGGATCCAGATAGACTAGTGTATGTGATATTTTCTCATGTGATGAGAATGACCAATCTCATTGGTCATTAGTGTGGAGACACTGAGATACATAAATAGGTGCTCATTAGTTGAATGAGCTCACTGAACTGACTGAATTAGAAACCCTGAATGGTATCTTACCGAACTGTCGATTAGGATTTTCTATCATCACGGTTGCATGGTTGGACCTTTGACCTGAGTCACCAAAGATACCTTGTTGGGTGGAACTTGTGCTTTGACCATTGTCTTATGGATCACCATTTAGATGGTCCAGTATAGCGATGGATTGGGTACAAGGAAAACCCGATGGAGGTAATTGAGCGGACAACAAGGGATCATCCACTCTTGGTAAGTGAGAGTGAATGTCCAATGGGATAGTACTCTAAATCCCTGGCCAGGGTAGATAGGATGATTGGAAAAGAAGTTTTCCAATTGATCCAATTCCGAGTACAAGATCTTTTAGAGTCGGTACACAAAGGAGTTGACAGTCGATGCCGTACTCCTTTCCGACTGGGATATTGAATGGATGAGGGTTTATATCCATGCGGTAACTGATGATGGAAAGGCTCAATGGAGATGAGATTATCTCCATAGCCATTTGGGATCATGAGATGTGACTTGTACCTTTCATGATCGGTAGGCCGATTAATCTGTTATTGAATAACATATTTAATTAAATTAAATATAATTGTTCTATTTTATTTAGGTCTCAACCAAATAGGCTATTGGGACTAGTAGGTCACACACAAAAGGACTTATCCACAAGTACAGGGGTAAGGGCGTAATTTATGGAGATTTTAGGTTTTTATGAAAAAATCCATAATTCTCTATAAATACTAATGGTTTCAGCCAAACCCCATCAAGCCAAGGGTGAAAACCACGTCCCTAGTCTCCTCCCTACCTTCTCCTCTCTCTAGGAGGTGTCCATGGTCGATGGAGCTCCGTTCGGGAAGAGTTCTCGAGGCCGGCGCGAAGGGAGAACATGTTGTGGGTGAAGTTCGTGTGGATACTGCTGGAGACCGGACATTTAAACAGTTTGAAAAGCTTGAGAAACTCATCTTGTTCCTCTCCATGGGATTATGTGAATCCCTATTAGGTATATTATGTGAACCCGATTTGATCAATTTTCGATTTTTGTCGTTCGGTTCCGATTGAGACAGATTCTAAAGGAACCCATAGGAATTGTCACTTCCGCTGCACCAAGTTTTTATAGACAATTCCTTTCAGAGACTTCTTCATCGGCTGGCCAAGGAAGGAAGCAAGAAGCCGCATCCACTTTCCTGCAAGGTACACATACATAGTCCATGCAACTCCTGGCGATCACACATTCTTATTTTTTTAGTTTTATTTAATGGTTGTTTATTTAACCTTTTCTCTTCCACATGATTGAACCATCTCTTTGACATACAAGCAATGTCAAGAGCCGAATGTTCGGAGATCAAAGTTTGTGTGGGTGGCAAAGGGATCCTTTTTCACATTTAAGGTGATGATCTAGACACAACCCCATTTTCGGAGTCAACACCAGGGAGTAGTCCGCGTTGGATTTTCATTAATATTTGCATTTAGGCCATTTATGCATCATTTCTATAGTCAAGTTCATTGCATCATTGTTATAGTCAAGTTCATGTAGTCAGTTAATCATCCTAAAAACACCAAAAAGGAGGGTTGAGATTCTTTCCCAATCTAGTCCATCCCTCCCCTTTTGTAGTTTATGCTTATTTCAATTATGGATACTTCACTTCCCCCTCGACACTAATCCCTGTCACCTCTCTTCCTACTTTCTCAATCCTTGCTCTACTTTCTCAATCCTTGCTGGTTTGCTCATCGTAGCTACATGCTAAGGTCAATGCTTCAATATCTTCTTCCCTGGATGGCCGAGGAAGTGCAAGTTGGAACTCCACACATCTTTTATTAAAGAGGCATGTTACTGATCAGTTATTCAATCCTTTCCTCCCTACTCTTATCACCATCAGAACATGTGGTTCTTGGAGACCACAAAAGCCAAGAGACAAGAACTACACCCAAGGATCCGTGCCTACAACTTTATGGCAACCACGGTGGAGCCAGCACTACTTGAAGCAAAATTTGTCTCAGTGATAGAGAAGTGTCTCATCAAAGAGATGCTTCTCTCTTTCCCAAGAGCACCACGAGCTCTCTCCCCTCCCTATTCTCATATCTATTCTCTCGTCTCCCTTTTCAATAAAATCCCTCTCCTTTTAAAAGAGATTCACCTTCTACCACCTACTATCCTCCAATATGTCACTTTCACTACACCCACCCATTCTTGCACAAACATCATTACTTTCCAAATCCCAAAGCATCCTTGTGATGAGACACTTTGTCATTGAGCCTTGCAAGCTCTAGTTCCTATTTAACCTCCAACTAGCCACTAATTTTGCATTTCCTAGTTATTATCTACCTTTTATTTTTAGTCCAAGAATAATTCTTTTATGTTGTAAACTTAAAGAAATATAAGTACAATAATTGTAAATGCAATAATAATATAAGTACAATAACTGTAAATGCAATAATAATAATATTATTATCTATCAAAAGAATACTTAGATGGCAAAGTTATTTAAGTGAGTTTGATTTTGATATTGAAATCATCAAAGGTATTAACAATGTCCATATAGATAGCTTATCTTGAGAATGGCAATGATGACTCTGAAGATGTATGTAAGAGAATTAGAAAGATTTTAAAAGAGGTATAAAGAGCTTCTAAAGAAAAAATAGAACTTCAAAGAGAGATGGAAAGCCTAGACAAATCAGTTGAAATGATAAAAACTAGAATAGGAAATAGTACAAAAAGAGATATAGGTCCACAGGCCAACTTACAAAGTTTGCAAGAAGATATATCATCATTCATTCAAAAAAAGAACAAAGCTACAAAAATAGGTAAAAGTCTAGTTCCTCCTAAAGAACAAATTATAGAAGCTTTAGCTTCAAAAATAGATGGGGATCAGACCTCGATAGTATATGAAGTTTCTACCTCAAAAGTAAATAAGGATCAACCCTCAAAAGTATAGTCAAATTCATCAGACAAGAATTCTTCGTCAACTCCACCACTTTCTCCTCCATTATCCACTTTTTAAATTGTTCAAAGATTTCAGCCATGGACCCTTGAAATGAAGAAAGTCCTCACCATCCCGAAACCAAATCAATTCGAACTTATTGATGAAAGCTCAGTCCTTTATAACAATACATTTTCTCTTTCAAAGCCTTATATTCACTTGAACCATCTATCGTTATACGTCTTGATCACTCATGAATATATCCAAGACTACATCTTCTATAAGGAATTTCTCTAGTTTTACTCTGAGACATGTTCCAACATGGAGAAATAGCCACATTATATTTAAGTCTGAGAATGGAAGAAATTTCATTATTTTTAAAGCATGTTCAAAACTCAGCTCGAGAATACTTCAAATATAACCCATTGGTTCAAAAAGATTCAATAGAATTCATGAAATTCTTCAATGCAAGTCCTGACTTCAAAGAGAAGAAATATAATGAGGCAGTGCACATTATACAATTCAACATCATAATTTAAAGTTATAACAAAGTGGTAGATCTTGCATAAGGGTAAGAGCATCCTGGAATAAATCAAGAAACAATCAGCTATTGAAGAGCATTAAAACTAGAAAACATAGTGTAGAAAATAGAAAAAATGTTTAAATATGGAAGAACTTGCCTACATTATCAAAACAAGAATTGTCTTATAGTTTTTACAAGGAAAAAAAATCAAATGACCAGACTGTCAAAGCCTTAGAGAAGTTTATGAAAAATATTTCTTTAGGTAGAATACGAAGCAGTTCAAAATGTCAAAAAGAACTATGCAAGTTTTTAAAACATAATAAGAATATCTGTCAAGCATGTTTTGAAGAAGATGAAGACATGATTATGCTCTGAAGACATATTAGCACTTTTTAGAAATAAAATGAAGTCATGGTTGAGATCATTCAAAAATCTAGAAGATATATGAGGTAAGCAATGACCTTATAATGAAAAAGATAAATGGACACCTATCCATAAGAAAAATCTCGAAGCAGGACAAGTCACACAAGAAGATAAAATTTTATCAAGAATCTTATCTCGAAGTCAAAGAAACTTATCAATTAGGAATCTTCTAGCCGAAATCATGGACAAGAAGCTATCTTTAGAAAACTCTAGAGCAAGGAACCGAAGGCTATAAGAAGTGAAGCACCTCCAAGCTCAAGGGGCATCGGAAGATGAAGAGGCATTCAGCAAGGTTCAAGCTTCAACAACTGAGTGTTTTCTTTAGAATAGTTCTAAGAGATTGAGAGTTTCATGAGAGTATACACCTGAAGAAGGTGTCTTTTATAAGATGGAGTGAAGCCTCTCCACGGAGACTACTACGATGTATCTATTTATGTAAGGACATGATGTAAGTTTTCTTTTCATTCAAGTATCTATTGTACTCTTCATTTTATGGTATGAATAAGACATCACCTTGAATCTCTATCATGTTTAAAGACTGTGTATTTTGTCTCGTTCTAAAAGGCCTATAATGGAGAAAGGATACTCCTAAGGCTATGTCCTTTTTGTCTGGCAGGATCTCCTTTGATATCTTAGGATTTGCGGAGTAAAAAGGCATACCCAGAAAATCAAGGGTAATGATGCCTAACACATCGAATGTGTTATTGGTAGAGATGAGTGATGAGAGCAAAAGATGTGATGGACCCATAGTAACATGTTATTAGGCAAAAATGAAGACTCAGATAGATACTAGAACATATTATTACCATGTCTTTACATATTAGATATAAGTAGACAGTCTTCATGATTATTTTGTTATTGATAAATTTTTCATTTTAATTATTTGAATGTAGTTCTTAATACGATTTCTTCTACAAACCTTCAAGAAATCTAAGATTTTCTCCCGATATAATTTACTACCATTTTAGCTTTTTCTTTTTTTATTTCACTATGGTTTCTTATCATAAATGTTGAGCTACTATGAGATATTTTTTAAATTTTGTATTATATTTATTTTTAAAAAAAAATTTTATATGTATTTTGAATTCTTATGTCTTGTGAATTATCTTATAAGTTTCACTCTTATAATCTTACTTTTGTCTTTTAGTTCTATATGAGCATAATCTTTAATTATTTCACAAAATTCTAAATGATTTTTCGAGAAATTGTTTTCAAATAATTGTTGGAGTTCAAAAATGGTTAACTATAGTAAAGGTCTTTTAGTTTTATACTCCTATCACCACGCTGGCTATGAGTGCAATGAATGAGTAATTTTCTTTAGAATGCTTTGGTACTTCGAAATATTGTAATCCAATGGTTACAAGGACTTTTATATCTTAATAAAACTGGTGTTTAAATATAAACTTTAAATTGAGAAATAAAGTCATTGCCAAGAATAAAATCATTTTGTATAATTGAGCTGACGTATACCATATTAATTTTAACAACATATTTTCCTAAAAAGATTTTAAGTTTTTGAATTATTTTATTCGTTGTGTGTGGTTGTCTAGCAATGTCTATTTTAGATTTAGTAGGTTCAATGATGATTAATTCTTGAGGTAAAATTATTTCTTTACATAATGTCATTCCTAAACCATTATCAATAAAAGCAATTACATATTCAACTTCATAAATTTCTCTTACTATTCCTATTGGTATATAAATACTATTTGGGCTTGTCATCTTAATAATATAATTTTCTTTCCTTCATAGGTTAATATTAATTTATCTTCATGTATTTGAAATGGCTTCATTTTTATCAAGAAATTCGTTCTTCACAATATCTCATGATCTTCCCAACTATAATTTCCATGTACTTTAAATTGTATTCTCAATTAAACTATAGTTTCATAGTGTTTTCACTTATTTTTTATTCAAAGTTTCTATGTACATATGGTTTGTCTTTTTTTTTTGGAAGATTTTTTTGCTATTTCTTATTATAAAATCTTGGAATGCTCATGTATCTATTAGGATTTGTATATCTTTCCATTCTATTCCATCACAGCATTTTCCTTTTAATAAGTAAGTTATTAAAGTACTTTTTCTTGGTGTATATATTGCTAATGGAGATTCTATCTTTCTTTCAGAAGTTGATTCTATAGATTCTCTTCCTTCTAATATTCCATTATTTATAATAAAAGATAATCTTAGTTTATCATTTATTAATAAAGGTTTTTTAGTTATATCAATATCATAGAAATCTAGAATTTCTATCTTTTGATTGTTGATTTATGTATTTTTCCAACTTGTTGGAATATAGTAGGTAAAGTGATAAATTCTGAATTTTTAAATATATCACTATGGTGATTATTGCTTAATGCATAACAAACCATATAGGTTATGAAATAAGGCATACTTCCTTCTTCCATAAATTCTTTTGTTTTAAAGTCTTGTACTAATGATAATACTTTATTTATGTTTTTATCTTTGAGTGATATTCCAAATTTTGGGTTTACATGAAATATTTGTTTTTGATAATTTAAATTTCTTTGAATAATTCCTAGTATGGCATCTCTTCTATTAGGTATTCTGTTATCTAATAAGACAAATTCTATCAAAGTATCTATTCTTTCTTTAAATGTTGCTTTTTATCAAAATTTGTATTGTTCCTATATGAATCCATCCAATTTTTCCGCCTTCTTTTATTTCTTGTATTTTTTGTTGAATATCTTGTTAAGTGATTAATAGAATATTAATTATATTGTTGACATATTTTACATCCATTGGTAACTCTTTCTTTGTTATTCCAAAAATATAGTATATGTTTTCTTCTTAGTTTTGAAATTAGACTATTTTCAAAATCACTATCTTTAGATAAAATTAAATCTCTTTTTTTTGATAGCATCATTAGTTTTCTTTCAATTATTATTTCTTGTGAATAGTTTCCTTCTTCTTCTTCATCTGTTTCAATAATTAGTTTTTTTTATCCTTGGTGCTTAATTTAATATCATTATTCATCTTCTTAGTCAGAAGTTATTTCATAATAACTAATTTTACTATCTAATTATGAATCTAAATTTGTAGGTGTGAAGTGTTCAATTATTCATTGAAATTGTCTATAATTTACTCTTTTTTGTAGACATTGATTTGCATAATGTCTAGGTTTTTAGCATACAAAACATTTACATTCTTTAGTTTTCTTATATGATTTTATTTTAAATATTTTCTTATAAATTAGTTTTTTTATTTTTAAAATATATTATTTTTAATCTTTTTTATATTTTTGGACTTTTCTTTTTTTAGAATATTCACATCCAATATCCATTGGGTAAGGTATATTTTGACAACAGTGTTTTTGTTGTTTTTCTAATTATTTCAATCTTTTTGATTGTTTCATTAGTCTTCCTTCGTAACAATAGTTAGATATTTTCTTTCTTGTGAATGCTATTCTAGCTCCTAATATATCCATTCTTTTTCTCGCATCTTCTTCTACTAATTTTTTACTTATTGACATCTGCATATTAATCCACGTATTTAAATCTTCTTAATAATCTTTACATAACTTGGAACACCCTGATTCTAGTATTTTTGAGAAATATAATCTAATATATGAATCTAATTGGTTTTAATCAAATAATTTATAATAATATTTTAAAATATGAAATTGTATTGTTCAAGTTGACATATGTCGCATAGTCTAAGATTTACTATTAGAAGATGATATTTATCTTTTTCCATTACTCTTTGTACGTCTTTCTATAATTATCAGTTTTCTCCTAAAAATTGTTTTTTCATTGCATTCTCATAATTATTAATTACTCTTGATATTGTTGTACTATCTCTTGTTACTGATGTTTTACCTTCTTCTATTAATCCTTGCCGCCAATCTTTGACTATTCTTTTAAATGTTATGTGAATAAATTTTATAGTTGTTGGTACATCATATCTTTTATCTTGAGTTACTGCATACATTGCTTTTACCCATGTTAATGGCTTCTTCTACATCTATTACATTATCTATGTTAAAAAATATTTCATTTATCCAAATTGATTCTATTCTCATAGTTTCTGTTGGTGTTTCAATATACTATCTTTTTCTTATTTTAAATTTAAATATGCCTTGAGGTTTTCTTCTTAGTTTATATTCTGTTTGATATTCGTTTCGGTGTCTTAAATTAACCTATGTTTCATAAGTTTCTTCTATTATTTTTGGCTTAGGTTCCCCAAATCCTAAAACTTTTGATACATCTATCTTTAAGTTTTATTTATCATCTTTTAGTGGTAATTGAGTTAACCTTCTTTCTATTTCATCTTGGTCACTAGATGTAGTTTCTAAGAACATATTTTCTAATTGTTCTATCTTGTATTATTTAAACATAGCTAAGTTTATAACATTTGATTCTTCTAATTGTTCTTACTCAACATTGGGCCAGATTACTAAATGTTGTTCTAAATTATATTCTGTAGTCTTTTGTATTTCTACTAACATCTCTTGAATCCTTTCAAAGTTTTTATCTATTGTAGATTGAAGTCCTACTTTCAATGTTTTATAACTCATGCCTTATTTAGTACTTTGTGTTATTTTACCAATGTTTCCTACTCTAGAGCAATGTTCCTTCTTGGTGGAGGTCCTAGTTTCTATCATATATACTAAAATAATATATGATTTATAAATTATTTTTTCTTGTTTGTTTAGTTTATTTGGTTTGTATGGCTCTTACACCATTTAGAGAAAAATCTCATATTTCTTGAAGGTTGATAGAAGAAATCGTATTAAGAACTACATTCAAAAAAATAAAATGAAGAAATTTTCAATAACATAATAATCAGGAAGAGTATCTATTTAGTATGTAATATATAAAGACATGGTAATAATATGTTCTAGTATCTAACTGAGTCTTCATTTTTGCCTAATAACTGTAGGCACCCGGAAACGGCCCGTACGGCGGTTCGCCTTCTTCCTTTCTCTTCTTTGGGGTGAAGAGTTAGTGGTGTGTGTGTGTGTGGTCGCAGGAGCCGAAGACTCCGAAATGTGATTAAGTGTAAAGCAAACGGAATGAAAAAGCAAGTTTGACCGTCGTACCTTTTGAAATGGGAAGATTGCTAGGTTCTAACTTCTCCTCTCTCGGCCGGCCGAAGGAGGAGAGCTTTAGTGAGCTCTTTTACTTTCGATCGGGTTGAAGCTTCACCTCGATCGGGTTCACCCAAGAATGTCCTGCGGAGAAACACGAAAATAAGTGAAGATCATTAGCTCTGGCGTGAGTATAGTATCATGCTTGGTGTGAATCTTAAACATATAAAAGGAGATGAACTGACCGGATTGAGAAGAAATTTCAACCTCTATTTTTTGTATGTTTTTAAATATATGGAAGATGTAAAATGACTTAATGCATGCTAAATGAAGTGATAATAGGTTCTAAGATGAAAATGGAGAACAAAGATCTGATCGGACAGGCGATTAGACTCCGAAAAGTGAAAAACCGGCTTCTGTCCCTACTAGTGCCCTATATATAGGGCGCTAGCTGCAGGTGCCCCCCTTATAGGGCGCGTTGACCAAGGTCAAAGTGCCCTGTATATGGGGCACTAAGTCTGGTTCGTGCAGATTTTCTTCCCCTCTTCGCGATGCTGCTCCAAAGTGCTGGGCGGCTTCCGGGACGAAGTAGGGGCTCCTCCTTGTAGCCAATATGCAAATGAAGCTAGTGGTGGGTGGTTTGAATGCTGGATGAAAGAGGAGAGACGGATAGAGGCTTTTAAAGTGGAGGAAAAACCATGTTTCTGGATGGCAGAAACAGCAAGTTTTTGGGATTTTTGGGGGATGAATTTGGATCGGTTTAAAGGCTTATAGGAGGTGCAAATGGCTTAGAAACGTGGTATTGGATGAGCTCTATGGTGGTACGGAGTTGGAACCTCCTTTAAGCTTCAAATGGGGGTCTATTCATAGCACAAAAGAGGGTACTTTGGTCAATTTCGAAAAGCAGTTTCACGCGGCAAAGTGCCCTATATATAGGGCGCCAACATCATGAGCTATGTCAAATCGATAAGATGAGTCCCTGTGAGTGGTCAAATCGGCCGATCGAGTCGATTTGACCAGGTGCCAGGCGCCTGGTGCCCTATATACACGGCCAGGTGCCCTATATATAGGGCACTTTGACCCTGGTCAACGTCCTATCGATCTCCTTCGGAATGTACCAAAAAACTTGATTCTTCCGGAAAACTCGGTTCCCTTGAAAGGTTACTTAAATATCCTTCATGAAAATAAGAATTTAAGCTATTCAACTAGGCCAAAATTGCGTGTCTACAATAACATGTTAATATGAGTCCATCACGTCTTCTGCTCTCATCACTCATCTCTACCAAATAACACATTCAGTATGTAAGGCAGCATTACCCTTGGTTTTCTGGGTATGTCTTTTCACTTTGTAAATCCAAATGGGGTGTTTGGTTGCATGATAATTTTTTGTACACTTTCGTGATAAAAAATTGTATTAAAATAAAAAGTGAACCAACTCATGACATAAAATTATCATGTTTGGAGGGATGTGATTACAAAAAAGAGTAACTATCACACATGACCAAACAAAGTGGGGGACCACAAGAAAAAAGAAAGAGGTGATACCCTCTTTTTTTGTTTAAGAAGAAAATCACTTTTAAAACATAAAATTGTCATGGTTACCAAACACCTCTTTTAACAAATTTTCTTACAATTTTTAAAAATTAAAACAAAAACCTTTATTATCATGCAACCAAACACCCCATAAGATACCAAAGGAGATCCTGACAGACAAAAATGTCATAACCTTAATATTATCCTTTCTCCATTATAGGCCTTTCAGAACCAGATGAAGTACACAAAGCTTTAAGACATGATAGAGATTTAAGGTAACATCTTATTCATACTAGAAAATGAAGAGTACAATAGATACTTGAATGAAAAGAAAACTTACATTATGTTCTTACATAGATAGAGACATTGTAGTAGTCTCCTTGGAGAGACTTCATTCCATCTTACAAAAGACTCATCTTCTTCAGGTGTATACTCTCATGAAACTCTCAATCTCTTAGAACTATTCTTAGGAAAACACTCAGTTGTTGAAGCTTGAACCTTGCTAAATGCCTCTTCAGCTTTCGATGCCCCATGAGCTTGGAGGTGCTTTCCCTCTTATAGCCTTCAGGCCCTTGCTCCTAAGTTTTTTGGAGATAGCTTCTTGTCCACGATTTCGGTTGAAAGATGCCTTATTGATAAGCTTCTTTGACTTAAAGATAAGATTCTTGATAAAATTTTATCTTCTTGTGTGACTTGTCCTACTTCAAGCTTTTTCTTATGGATAGGTGTCCATTTATCATTTTCATTATGAGGTTATTGTTTTCCTCATATATCTTCTAGATTTCTGAATGATCTCAGCGATGACTTTATTTTATTTCTAGAAAGTGTTAATCTGTCTTCATAACATAATCATGTCTTCATCTTCTTCAAAACATGCTGAATATATATTCTTATCATGTTTTAAAAACTTGCATAGTTCTTTCTAACATTATGAATTGCTTTGGATTCTGTCAGAAAAATATTTTTCGTAAACTTCTCTAAGGCTTTGATAGTCTACTCATTTGATTTTTTTCCCAATGAAAACTATAAGACAATTCTTGCTTTGATAATGTAGCCATGTTCTTCCATATTTAAGCATTTTTTTTATTTGTTGCACTAGGACTTTTAGTCCTAACAATCTTAGATAACTGATTGCTTCTAGATTTATTCTAGGATACTATTTCCTTTCTACAAGATCCAGCACTTTGTTATAACTTTTGGTTATGATACCGAATTGAATAATGTGTATTGTCTCATTAAATTTTTTTCTCTTCAAAGTCAGGACTTGCAATGAAGAATTTCATGAATACTACTGAATCTTTTTTGAACCAATGAGTTATATTTGAAGTATTCTCAAGCTAAATTCTGAATATGATTTAGAAGTAATGAAATTTCTTCTATTCTTAGACTTAAATATATTGTGTCGATTTCTCCATGTTGGGACATGTTTCAGAGTAAATTTGGAGAAACTCCTTGTAGAAGATGTAGTCCTAGATATATTCCTAAGTGATCAGGATATATAATGATAGATGGTTCAAGTGAATATAAGGTTTTAAAAGTTAAAATGTATTGTTTATAAAGGATTGAGCTTTAATCAATAAGTTCTAATTGATTTGGTTTCGGGATGCTGAGGACTTTCTTCGTTTCAAGGGTTTGTGGCTAAAATCTTTGAACAATTTGAAAAGAGGGAATGAAGGAGAAAGTGGGGGAGTTGATGAAGAATTCTTGTCAAATGAATCTGACGGTACTTTCGAGGGTTGATCCTCATTTACTTTTGAGGTAGAAACCACATATATTGTCGAGGTCTGAGTCCCATCTATCTTTGAAGATGAAGCTTCTATACTTTGTTCCTTAGAAGAAACTAGACTTTTACTTGTTTCTACAACTTTGTTCTTATTCTAAATGAAGGTTGATATTTCTTTTTACAAACTTCGTATGTTGGATGCAAATCTATCTCTCTTTGTATACTATTTCCTTTTCTAGTTTTTATCATTTCAATTGATTTTTCTAGGTTTTCCATCTTTCTTTGAAGATCTGCTTTTTCTTTAGGAGCTCTCTCTGCCTCTTTTAAAATCTTTCCAATTCTCGTGCTTACCTCTTCGGGAGTCATTATTGCCATTCTCGAGATAAGCAATTTGTAAGGACATTGTTACTACCTTTAATGATTTCATATCAAAATAAACTCATTAATATAACTTTGCCATTTAAGTATTCTTTTGTTTTATGCTAATACTGGATAGTTATTTTTTATGAAAGTTCTAACTTGAGTATTATCTATTCTTGATAAAAAAATGTTTAGATAATAATAAATAAAAAACTTTTTAATTCCTTTCTTGGTTGCTAGGAGCACTTTCTCGTTTATATGATAATTTTGTTCAGTGGATGTAAATGTTTCTGAGGTACATGTACATACTTTCTCTTGTTTTTCTACTTTCTTTTTTAGAACTACTTTCCAATAATTTTCTAAGACATCAGTTTTTAAGATTAAAAAGCCTTCTTCGAATGGTGTTTCTAATCTTGGTAATCTTCTTACCTTTTTTTATTATCTATATTTGCTTAGTTAATTCATTTATCCACACAAAAGGTGTATTTTCTTAAGAAGTTTCTGTAACGGACTTCTTAATTTAGAATTTTTTTTTTATAAATTCTTCTTTATAATTTAAGCATCATAAAATTTTTTGTAACTGATTTTTATCAATTATTTCATTTGAAAATTTATTTATTTATTCGCATATATGTGGTTACATTTCTATTCCCATAGAATCTATAGTTAATCCTAAGAATTCTATTTTTCTTTTCCTAATTCTATTTTATTTTTAGATAATACTATATCAGCTTCTTTACATTTATTAGCAAATATTTTTAGATGTTCTTCGTGTTCTTTCCAAGAGTTTGAGCTTAATAGTATAGCATCAACATATATTAAATAAAATTTATTTATACTTTTAAATGTTGTGTCCATTCTTTTTTAAAATATCTATGTATGTATTTTTTAATCTAAATAAAATTACAAGCCATCCATAATGTCTTTGTGGTGTACTAAATATTATTAAAAGTATTGATTCTTCTTCTAATTATATTTGCCAAAATCTAAATTTACAATCAAATTTAGAAAAAATATCTTTTTCTTCTAGTGAGATTTATTAAAGTTTTTTGTGAGGTAAAAACTATCCATCAAAAATTGTATAATCGTTTAACTACTAATAGTTTACTATCATTTTAATTTTTTCTCTTTTTATTTTACTATGCTTTCTTACCATAAATGTTGGACTCTTATAAAGACTTTTTGATTTTTGTATTATATTTAGTTTTAACAATTCTTCTATGTATTTTGAATTCTTCTATGTCCTGTAAATTATATATCATAGCTTTCACTCTTATAATTTTACTTTTGTCTTTTAGTTAAGCATAATTTTTCTTGCTTTCCAAAATGTTAAAAGATTTTTAGAGAAATTATTTTCAAATAATTGTTCAAGCTCAAAAATGGTTAACTATGATAAAAAATTTTAAATCAAAATTTCCTTTTTAAAGTTTTAGTTTTATTAAATATAGTAGATTTTAATTATATATAATTTAAGAAATATACATTAATATATATCCTAGATTATAATAAAATATGATTTGAATTGGATAAAACCAGATTTTAAAATAAATAATTTTGTTTCGAAGGTAATTTGGCGAAACACCCTAACTATAACTACTGGAAACCCTAACTCTGCTCCTCTTTCGCGGCTCGTGCCACCTGAGGAGAAAGGCGCCCCTTTTCCCCAAGGTCGGCAAGGCCCGCCGCACCGTTAATCCCTCTGCCTCCGCCATGCCTTCTCTTGCCGTCGCCGCCCATTCTTCCCCCGACACCGAGTCCAAGAAGGCTAAGAGCAAGAAGTTGAGGGACCCGGCGGCGCAAGAGCTGGATAATATGGTCGAGCGGATCCCATTGGAGACCGAGGCTGTGGAAAACAAGAAGAATAAGAAACACAAGAAGCTCGAAATCGAAGAAGGAGAGCTGGAGGAGGAAAAGAAGAAGAAGAAGAAGAAAGGGGACGGGGAGAAGAAAAAGAATAAAAGAAAGGCCACCAGCGACGAAGTAGATGAAAAAAGCGATACAAGCTTCGAGCACGGAAGTGCGATGACCGTGGGGAACGGTAACCCACCAAAGAAGCAGAAGGTTGTGGAGCATGGTGGTGGAAAGGCGTCCTTGTCCGAGAGCGATGATGGATCGGTGGAGGAGCTGGCCAGTGTTCATCCGAACGCCGTTTCCAATTTTAGGATTTCAGAGCCTCTACGGGCAAAGCTGAAGTCCAAGGGAATCGAAACGCTCTTCCCTATCCAGGCGATGACCTTTGACATCGTTTTCGATGGCTCGGATTTGGTCGCCAGGGCTCGGACGGGTCAGGTGAGAACTTTTCGCTTTATGTGGTTAACTTTGACCTTAAATGAACTGTTTTCTCCTCATATGAAAGTAATGCGCAGAAGAGTGCTAACGGCCAAGAAGGCAGGAAGCATATTTATCTTGCATTATTACATAACTAGGAGGACCTGGCTTTGCGCCCAATTTGAGAAACTGCATCTCACATTGCTCTGCTAACGGTCCATTTGGTTCCAAGTAAAAGAGAAGCAGATGTAATTACTTCTCGTAGGAACAAATTGTCAAGGAAAGTGCATCCAATTCCATCATTTGGTACAAAACATATTCTTAAAAATATTCTCTCTCTGGTGATATATTCTACATATTAATCAAGTTTTTAGGAGTTCTCGATGCATGCAAATAATTTTACATGATGGTTGCATATAAAAATAGGTAAAATATTTTATAATGTAATATGTTTACATTTGAAAATAGAAACTAGGTCCATCATTTGATTGGTATACAAAATTTCTGCATCAATGTTCTGTAACATTGTTGTTAGGAATATTTGTATTAGAATTTTTTTTGTTAAAAGTTGAATAGCTGTAACACTGTGTTGATATATTTTTATTTAAAAATTTGTTTTACTAAGATTATTTACTTCCAAACTTTATAAATCATGTATTACAAAAGTCTATAATTAGTATCAGTAGCATATTTTTAAAATTAGATATCTTATTTTTATAAAAATTATTTTTATAAAGTAATGTATCCCTATGATTTTAACAAGTTTTTGTTAATTTATGTAATATATTCTAAAAGTAAAAATTATCATAAGATAAATAAGGAGAACATAATTGAATATTAAGAACATAGCCAGCAGCGGAAAATGGTGCAGGAAAAATCTCTCAGATGCCAAAATCTAGATTCTTGAAAATGGTTGGGTGCATTGGTTAACACAGTAACAATTTAGGGTGCATTGGTCAAATTGACTTGATTTTTACATATATATTCAAATAAAAATGTAGAATCTGTTTTCTTGAAATCATGATGCATGCGCCCAATTTTATGGGTGACCAAATGCACCCTAAATTGATGCCAATTCTTGTAGTTGACAAGCCAACACATGTATTTTGTATAGCAGTGAATTTTCTATTCTTTCATGGCGATGCTTGATTGGAAGTGTCGGTGTGCTTGATGAAGTCTTTCTATTTTTTTTTTCAACTCCTCAGATGTTGGGTTTTTGAAACATTGGATCTTTTTATGAAGCATGTAAGGCTCTTCATGGGCGGCAAGTCTAAGCTAACAAGGCTATGCCTCCATTTATCTAGTGCTAAACGGCTCTCTTCCACTCATAGTTGTCAAGGCGACAAGGTGCCCAAGACGTTGAAGGGTACCGATTCCGCTTAGGCAACAAGGCGGCCGCTTAGGCGTCGCCTAGACGGTCAAGGCGGTATTCAAGGAAAGATGGGTCGGAGGTTGTGATACATAAAAAATATGCATAAATATAATTATATTTTTACGTTATAATTGAATATGAGTGTTTTAACTATGTATATAAGGAAATATGATGTGTATGTGAAAAAGAAAGGAGTTAAATAGATTTTTATAAAATTTAAGTATATAACACATTTATGATTATAAAATTTATATATATGTGCTATAGTATGTAATTGTGGGTATTTAAATAGGTGTGGGTATTTAAATAGGTGTCCCTTGTGAGGGGTATCAAGAGGGTAAAACTTCTTAAAATTATTTTTTTAATCATGTAAAAATACTCAGGACGCCTTGCCTGGGCACCTTGGACGCCTAGGCAGGCGCCTTGGGCGTCTTTTTGGTCCCAGGCAAGGCGCCCTGGCAAGGCGCTGCTGGAAAAGTGCCTTGCCGCCTAGGTGGGTGCCTTGACAACTATGCTTCCGCTCTGCTCTTGTTTTATTTTTTTTCAACAGTCTCTCATGTACCTTACACCTACTGCTATTGGGGTGGAGTTTTATTGGAAGTGGGTACCATTTGAGGCTGCTGGAGCTGTGATGCCTCATGCAGTTGCTGGTTACCTATGTCAGCATAGCTGCATTGGTTGAAAGCTCACAATGGCTAGCGACGGCAATGTCCAAGTCTAGGAATAGTGTATATATCTGCAAATTGATGCTCCTGGTGCAGGCTCATGTTCTTCAGTCACGTTACTTGTCAATGTCTTTGGATATTAACCTTCAATGATTTTATCTACAACAATAAATTTCCACATGCAGTTTTTGCCTTGGAGTCCACTGTCGCCCATCCATGATTCTAAACACCCGAGATAACTTTCATTTTATCCCCATATGATGTCCCTTACTATATAAGGGTAATTGATTTGCATATGGATTCCTGCCATTAGTTAGAGACTGCAGATACATGTTTGATTTGTTTTAAGATGCAACATTTAGTACATACATGAATTTGCTTTCTACAAAAAGAGTCATAGCAATCCAATATTTCAAGGGTAGAGCAATTCAATTACTTTGTAAGGCTGGTGGGTCTAGGGCTGTTAAGTGTTTGATTCTACTCAATAAACTGAACCAAACCAGCCATGTTGGTTTAATTTAATTTGTGTTGAACCATGGACTTTAGGTTCAGTTTCATAAACTGCTGAACTGAACCAAACTGTCAACTGTATGGAACCAAAATACTTTAAAAGTAATACAATATTAATACATAGTACTATGTAAGGAAGGTGGGGTCGGGAGTGGGGACTGGGTCGGTTTGGCCCCAAACCGACCCGGGTCGGCCGGGGTTGCAACCCGGGTCGGGACGGGGTTGGCCGGGGTCGCCATAAATAATAATAAAATATTAATTATGGGGTCAGGGTCTTGGGATCGGGACCGGGCCGGTCGGCTCCAAAACCGACCGGATCGGGGTGGGGTCGCGACCCGGCGAACCATGGTACTATGTATTTTATTGGCAACATATACATTTAACTTATAAATTGGTATTTAAAATATTATTTGTTTAATTATATTTGTTATATGTTTGACCCAAACCTAATCGAACTAGAACAGTTTGGTTCGGTTTGGAAAAGAAACCCCCCTCTCAAAAACAAAAGAAGAAGAAAACAAGTTGAACCGACCACCTGTTCACCCCTATGTTGGACTGTATTTTCTTCTTGTAGCATATAAAAGAGATTTTTATAGGTTGCTGTTTATTTTCTTATTCTAGGGTTCAGTTCTTGGTGATCTCTCTTGGAAGTATCATAATTTTACTCTTTTTGGTTTTTTGTTGTCTGCATTGGGAAATAGTACCTTTCATTTGGTAGTTACCTTTACAAGAAAAATTAGATATGACTGCGTAAGATGCAATTAGTATAATGTTTCATACTCAACATTGATGGAGATAGACCTTTGTTGAATTTAGTAGTCTGAAATAGAGAAATTTGGACTACCCATGTGACCGTTTATTGTATTTGCAGAGTAGAATGAAGAAAAAAAAGAAACTGTACCATATTTACATTTTATAGGACGTCTGCAGAAATTCACCAGTTCACATATAGAAAAATGTCACATGGGCCAGTAGTTGTGGAGGGTCAAGATCGGAATCGGGATCAGTGCTTTTTTTTACTTACCAATTCTGGATTGGTTTTGTTCCAGTGGATCTGTCGGGGTTGGATTGATTCAATTTGATCTAGATCGGATCGGTACCCACCGATCCCAATTCCGATTCCAATCTCGCGATCCTTGGTTTGTCTAGTCTATTAAAGAAGCACTTGCAGTTCTCAAGAAGCCCAATAACTGTGAAATCTTGAATTTCATCATTCTTGAGGTTCCTTCTGAAGGAAAGAGACCACTTACTTTGATCATCTCAAACATCACTGACCAAGGCTGAAGAATGGTTACTAATCTAAAGAGTGAAGGGAAAGTGGTTGCCAAAGTGTCATGGCCAACTTCCCAGAAAGAGATATTCCTGCCATCCCTTAACTTAATAATAGTTGCAGATTAGAAGAAATCCTAGTTAGAAAGGATTCTTTTTTATATACTAGAGATTTTGCTACAGTTTCTGAAGTCATGAATCTTGGAATCATCCTCTCCAATATTGTATTTAGCACAAACCATTTTAACTCATAGCGAATTCTTATTGTTGTTCAATATTTTAGCCACTTGGAAAGGAAGGCATTGCTAATCAATTCCAAAAGGGCAAGACCCACACCTCCTTCAATAGTAGGCCTACCTACATGTGGTCCCTTGATAAGGTGAAGACATATGTTACCTCAAGTGCCTTTTCAAAAAAAAATTAGGCTTTGATGCTCTCAAGCTTATGACAACTACCTTTAGGCACTTTAAGAATTGAGAAGAAATAAAGTGGTACACTTTGTAGTACCGTTTTGGATTAAATCCATCTCCTACCCGCATATAAGATATTACTCTTACATACTTGTAGCTTGTTCTCAAACTTGCAAATAATGCATTCCCAATTTTTTATTTTTTGTATTCTTATCAGAGAGAGGAAGACCCAGATATTTGATGAAAAAGGAAGTCTATAACATATTGAAAATACTCTGCAACTACTCTTCTTGCTGTTCAGTCAAATTGATATCAAGGAGTTCACAGTTATTCATATTGATCTTCAAACCAGTTACTGATTGTGGGAGGAAGAGTAGAGAATGCGAAGGTTGAAACACTTGTCCACCCTACCCATTGAAAAAAGGATGTTGAAAAAAGGATGTCATCTGCAAATTGAAAATGGGTGATGTGCTCCCCGTCATTACCAACAGTGATACCTTCTACGAAATTATGAAGTTCTGCTTTCTCTTACATGATGCTAAGGTGCAAATCCAGCTTTGGGCTACTAAGTGCCCTTCCTTGCTACCATGTTAGCCTTTGGGAAGATTCTGGCTCTAAAGGCTTCCAGCCACCTGCAAATACCTATCCAAAAAATGTTTTTGTAGAGGGACACTGGATAAAGCAACCTTCAATGAGACCCATATGCTTCCTAAGGATAGCAACTTACACTTCCAGCTTTCAAGTCTCTGCTAAAAAATTTAACCAACAACAACCTATCTGCTTTTCTGAGTCCAGATGGAGTGACGGGCTGACCCAAACACTTAATAGGAAAAGATTTCTGTTCTGCATCGGGAACATCATGGATGGTCTACTTGGAGTGTGCATCAAGGTGTTCCCTAAGTGGTTACACTAGTTGAAATTTATTTTGAAATTTGTGGCATCCAGCAATAGTATCATCCTCAAATTAAGAACTTTGTTGGTGTTCATGGAATAAAAGGGAATGATATTGTCTGCATTGGTAGATTGGTAGTGATTGAACATTTTTATTGGTTTTTTTCAGCTAATAGTTATTCATTATTGAGGAACAAAAGATTATAGGGTATATTCTTCTGTTAATTTTATTTTATTTTTTTCTTCCTAGTTCTTATTTATGATGAATACCGGTTTTTCTTACTCTATCAAACTGGCACACTGACAATGTACGCCATTACAAATTTATGGATCCTGCATTTCCTACACTTGATTTCATGATCAACGCCTAGTCATATCTTATTTCTTGTTCTTTGTTCAGGGTAAAACATTGGCATTTGTGTTGCCCATCTTGGAGTCTTTGACTAATGGTCAACATAAGTTATCAAGGAAGACCGGATATGGGAAACCACCATGCGTCTTAGTGTTATTGCCTACTAGAGAACTGGCAAATCAGGTTTGGATTGTCATGTGATTTAGATGTAAAACATGTCACTTTTCTAGTTCCAGATTAACTTGTTTCTATTTCAGGTGTATTCTGACTTTGAATTTTATGGTGGTGCCGTTGGATTATCTGCATGCTCTTTATACGGTGGAGCTCCTTATCGAGCTCAAGAGATTTCACTGAGGAGAGGTGTGGACATAGTTGTTGGTACACCAGGACGTGTTAAGGTAGATACTTGTGTATTTTCTTGTTCTTTTGTCGACAATGTAAACATCTATTTTTCTAGGAATTTAACATAAAACACTTTTTTTGAAGGATATAATAAATCACTTTTTTGTTTTTATGTCATTCAACTATAGGATCATGTAGAAAGGGGTACTCTGGACTTGAGGTCATTAAAGTTTCGTGTTCTTGATGAAGCTGATGAAATGCTGAACATGGGTTTTGTTGATGATGTGGAGCTGATACTTGGTAAATGATTTCTTTTTCACATTTTCGTCATCTTTTCTATTATTAAGTGAGAAATTACCATTATATTTTAGATAAAAGGGTGATTATACTACTTAGGAGGATAACTGAAATGAGATGATGGCAGTGTGCTACTTTAAGCAGAACATGTTGGGAATGACATTTTTTAAGTTGTAATCTCTATTGTCCACGATGCGAGGAGCCCGAGGCTAGGAGGGTCTTAACTTACCTCTGGTGTTTTGAGACAAAGTATATATTTAATATCTGTTTGTATTTTATTATTTTACACATACAACTACGAATCTTATGTAGTCATAGGTGTGAGGCGGCTAAGGCGATAGGCCCTTCTCCTTACTCCAACGGCCTTGTCCTGTCACCTCCAACAATGGAGGCGACCACCCTCGACGGTCACCGTAGCAAAGAAGAGGCATTCAAGTGGAGAAGAAAGGGCCCATGGGTCCAATTTTGGATCTTGTGGGCCCGATTTCACCGAATTCAGAACATAAAGTGGACTGGGTGGATCACGGTGCTGAACCACTTGTCGGACTGGGGTGGTTCAATGCCCAGGGAGGTCCACGGTCAAGTTGCAAGATCACCCCTTATTGGATCTGCTGGATCTGTTATCCGATCCCAACTGCTTATATTCCCTACCCAAACCTTGTGGGAAATGTGCAGGAGGCGATGCAAACACTGGGTGTGCTGAAGACACACTGGAGGTGCTGCATACACTGGAGGGACCGGCAGACACACTGGAGGCGGTCAAGGGACATCGCCTATGCAGTTTGTACTGACTTGAGGTCTGTATCATCAGAAGTGACTGCCTCGGTCGCCTAGCGATGATGCGGGGCGAGGCGAGGCAACCGTGGGGGCTGCAGCGGTGCTTCTGCTCCAGCCCTTATCACCTAGGTGACTTAGGGGCCTGCAGCGGTGCTTCTGCAGCATCTTCTCTGCCCAACACCCTAATGGGTCCATGGGGACCTGATAGGGGTTTTAGTCACCGGATCCAGTGATTAACAGTGTATTAGTTCTCATAGACCTGATATGATGAGATCCGGTTTTAAACACTGGATCCGGTCAGTGGTGCCTGAGGAGGGCTTGCCTCCCTCGTCGCCTCGTGCCTTCAACTACATAGGTCGAGGTGGCAAGGGGCCACCTCACCTCACCTCCTTGCCTAGATGGTCACCTCAACTGCCTTTGATGGCAAAGTATGAATCACTAATAACATCTTAGATTTAAGACTGAAATACAAAACATCAGAAATAAAAAATGTAGCCAACTTTTATCTCAAAAATTGAGGCCAACGTGGGGTTATTAACTTGGACTTCTTACTCCGTTCAGTTCCGGTTGGTTTCCTATCCGGTTTGGGTTGACTTTGGTGCATGTAAGGTGGATGAGGTGGACAAAGCAATCCCTTAGGTGGGCTAGGCGAAGGAGATGATTGTCTCAGGCAAGTACAACCAAGGTGAGGTGCCCAACCCAACCGTTACCTCTTGAGACGATCACCTTTGGTAACATATATATTTTTTGACGGTGAGGTGACACAAGTCACAATTTCATTAATATGAAATGGAAGAGTACGAAAGGGTTAAAGGAAAGAAGACACCATAAGAAAAAGGAAATAGCTGAGGCACAAGCAAAAGGAGCACAACCTCCACTCTATGACTCTACCAAGATGTAGTGGTTGGAGGTTGCCCAAAAGAGGACAAAACACCCTACTAGATACAAATTTTTTTAAGTATCAATCTATTCTTGAAGATTCAGCCTTTAGGAGCATGGCCCAAGAAAGCAAAGAGCCAGTCCTTCACTTAAATTGTTATAAGATGTATGTTGGAACCTCGAATTTTCCCTCTTCCCCTCTTTTTGAAGAGGAAAAGAAATTATGGTTGGAGATTAGAATTCCTTTTTGAAATCCTTTTTCTTCCTTTGGACTAGTATTGACTACTATGAAAATATGTGATATTCATAGGAGTATTAGCTAACTTGATGTGGTATTATTTTATAGGAACACCGATGGTTCCACAGATTTGCTAAGCGTTGATATGGGTATCACCCACTACTTAGATGATCTGAACCACAATTTAATTTATGAGGTTATCTGAGTTCTTTGAAAATAAATTTTGACCTCTCTCCACCGGACTTGCGATATTCCGGCGTTAATTACATCGAGCGAACACTCGAATACCCTTGATTGGCACCGTCGCGGCAACATATTGATCGGAAGTCATTCATCCACGCGTAAACAAAATTTGGAAGACATATCCCATGGCCTTATGAGATGGAATTTGGTTGAACTTAATTCAAACTTTTAAGTTTGGGTTCATTGATTTTCTTCTTGATTTAAGATTTGATTTGATTTGATTTGTTTATGTCTTTGGTCATTTGTTGACTTAGACAATTTGAGTTGATCTCTTTTTTTGTTTGTAGGAATTGATTTCCATTTTATTTGTGTTTGTTAGCATTTTTTGCTTGATTTAAATGAATTTATTATTATTATTAAGATTTGTTCTTTATAATATTGATCACTTTAATTTTTCATGGTTGATTTTAATCCAACATAACTTGTTTTTGTAGTCATTAGTTGACATTTTTTATGCATTATTTAATGACATAATTTTGGTTGGATTATGTTAACATTTTATTAATGTTTTGATCATTTATTTGATTTGGATTTTGTTATGCACACTTAATTATTTAAGTAGCATTATCTATTTGGGTTGATTTAATTTTCTATGGTTAAGTCGGATTCAAACTTAACATGTTTTGTAACCTTTTGTGGTTATTTTTTATGCATGATTTTATGGCATGAATTTGATTTGATTATGATGGCATTTTTGTTAATAAATAAGTCATTATTTGATTTTTATTTAATCAAATTTGATTATTTGATCAAGTTCAGAAATTATTATTTCAATGACTTATTTAATTTTTATCCACCTCTCGAAGTCCGTAGGATTTTATGTCATCCTTGTAATGGCACGTCGGGTCAATCGGCGGAATTTATTTCATATCGATTTGGGTACATTGGAAGTACGATAAATGAGGGGGCATTCGAGCCTTTGTTCCTCGACACATGTCAAAGTTTGTTCGGTTTGACGCCGGCACTTTGGCTTTACCGATTTGTGTTTCGGCTTTGCCGTATTTCGCTTTCTGAATCAAATTTTCTTCATATGTCCAAGAATGACTTGATTGCATTTGATATGCAACATTTTTGGAGCTTCTTCGGTTTTGCTGACATTTCAGCTTTACCAATCTGGGTTTCGGCCTTTTCGACGTTTCGGCCTTACCGAACCAGATTTTCTTCGTATATCCAAGAATGGCTTGATTGCATTTAATATGCGGCATTTCTGGAGCTTCTTCGGTTTCTTTGACATTTTCAACTTTCTGGTCTGGGTTTTTCTGTATTTTGGCATTACGAAGCAGTTGTCTTCGTATGTCGAATGACTTGATTGCATTTGATATGCGGCATTTTAAGCTTGTTCGGTCTTTCGCCGAGCATTTCGAGCTTCTCGTCTCAGGTTTCGGCCTTTTCGGTATTTTGGCTTTCATAGGGAACAGTTGTCTTCATGTGGTCCGAAATGGCTTGATTGCATTTGACGTACGGCATTCTGGAGCTTGTTCGGGTTTCTTGAGCATTTCGAGTTTTCTGGGTGGGATTTCACCTTGATTTCCCGTTCGGTTTGACCGGTATTTCAGTTTTACCGACTTGGGTTTTCGATTTGAATTCCCGTTCGGTTTGACCGGCATTTCGGTTTTGACCGATTTGGTTTTTTGTTTGAATTCCCGTTCGGTTTGACCGGCATTTCGGTTTGACCGACTTGGGTTTTCGATTTGAATTCCCGTTCGGTTTGACCGGCATTTCGGTTTGACCGATTTGGGTTTTCGTTTTGAATTCCCGTTCGGTTTGACCGGCATTTCGGTTTTACCGATTTGGGTTTTCATCTTGATCTCCCGTTCGGTTTGGCCGGCATTTCGGCTTGACCGATTTGGGTTTTCGATTTGAATTCCCGTTCGGTTTGACCGGCATTTCGGTTTGACCGACTTGGGTTTTCGATTTGAATTCCCGTTCGGTTTGACCGGCATTTCGGTTTGACCGATTTGGGTTTTCGATTTGAATTCCCGTTCGGTTTGACCGGCATTTCGGTTTGACCGATTTGGATTTTCTTTTTGAATTCCTATTTGGTTTGGCCGGCATTTCGGCTTTACCGATTTGGGTTTTCATTTAGAATTCCCGTTTGGTTTGACCGGCATTTCGGTTTGACCGATTTGGGTTTTCGATTTGAATTCTCGATTTGGGTTTTCATCTTGAATTCCCGTTCGGTTTGACCGGCATTTCGGTTTGACCGATTTGGGTTTTCGATTTGAATTCCCGTTCGGTTTGACCGGCATTTCAGTTTTACCGACTTGGGTTTTCTATTTGATCTCGAGTAGCTTAAATTCGCATTTTTTAAATGCGGGCTACTCGATCCCTCTCGCGAAACGAGATAGGATCGGGATCGATTGGACTTTGGAGGTCGGGCGAAACCCTTACTCCCTTCTCGAATGGCCAAAAGCCGATTCGAGGCGGTTGGAATTTTCTTTGGAAGTTGGGCAAACCCTTCCTTCCTTTTGAAGAAATTGGGACTCACTTCGAAGATCGAGCTTCTCTCTCCTCGAAAAGCCAACTTTTTTCCAACACTCTCCAACCCCTCTCACGTATGGCCATGTGGGGGTATTTATAGAAGATTTTGGAGGGGCATTTTGGTCACGAAAAATCACCCCGCCTAAGCCCGTTTTCATGATAGTGGGGGGCGACCCGATTCGGGGGTGAGTTTAACCTCCGTTTCTCCCTTTTTATGTCTTCTGTTTGACCGGAAGTCAAACCAGGTGGTAAAGTCACCTTGGGGTGACCGGATCCAAGTAGTGGGGCCACTCCTTGGACGTGGGATCATGGGGGAGGCTGGTTGATCGAGTCTCCCCTCTTTTTTCCCTTTTTTTCTTTTTTTTTTTTGATTTTTTGGGTCTTGTTTGACCAGAATCACCTCCGGTTTGACTGGGGGTGTGCGTGCGCGCACGCTGGCCAGCGTGGCAGCGTTGCTTTTTTTTTTTCTTTGGCCGGGGGAGGCCCGGCTGACTGGGCGGGCGCGCGACATGCACCCGCCGCTGCGCGCACGCCGCGCAACCGCCGTGCGGCTCCCTTTTTTTTCTTTTTTTTTCAAACCCCCCCTTCCCGGTTTGACCGGGGGGAGCCCGTTTGACCGGGGGAGTGCGCGTGGTCGCGCGCCCACCCGCGCGCGTGCGTCTGCCGCACGGCCTCTTTTTTTTTTTTTTTCTCCTTCACTGTTCACCCGAGCGGTTGACCGGGAGTTGACCCCGGGACACTGTTCACCCGAAAAAAACACTGTTCACCCGAGAGATATCGCGGCTTTCTCTCTCCCCGCGCCTATCTCTCTCGCGGCGGAACCGCGCGGCCTCCGGACGCTCCTCTTCGCGGTGGCTTGGCAGCGGCGACTCTTCTTCCTTTCGGTGAGAAGGGCAGCAGCAGCAACGGGGGTGGCACAGCGATGGTGCGGCATTCGGCGCCGCTTCTCTCTTTCCCCCTTTGCTTGGAGGTCCCGGTCAGTGACGTAGCGGCGGCGGTGCTTCCTCCGTCTCTTTCTTTTCTATCTCCATTGGCGAGGGCTTCCCCCAGCGGCTCTTCCTTGTGGAGACAGCGGCAAAAGGGGAAGTTGATTACGCCATTTTGGCAGCGACGTCGACGGGGGCGAACACGCCTCGGAGTGTCTTCTACGCATCAGCGTTTTTAGATCCGACTTTTGCAGCGACGTCTACGTCGTTTCGCGACGTCGACGGGGGCGAACACGCCTCGGACCGTCTTCTACGCATCAGCGTTTTTTTTAGATCCGATTTTTGCAGCGACGTCGACGTCGTTTCGCGACGTCGACGGGGGCGAACACGCCTCGGACCATCTTCTACGCATAAGCTTTTTTTTAGATCCGATTTTGGCAGCGACGTTGACGTCGTTTCGCGGCGTCGACGATTGTGAACATGTCATGTACCGTTCCTCCGCGCATTGACGCTTTTGGACCTGATTTCGGCTGTGACGTCGACGTCGTTTCGAGATGTCAACGGAGGTGAAAGGCCCTCAGCCTTGTTCCTTTCATGTATGTCGAACAAGGGGCCGCTCGGACCTGATTTCGACGTCGACGTCGGTGTTGTTTCATGACGTCGACGGTGCTAAGAAAGTGCTGTTTATCCGATCAGGATTTATTTCTTTCTAGATTTGGTTTCAACGAAACCGGTCTATATTAACACGCGTACGTGTTTAACCCTGTTTGGGTTTCAGAATTTTTTTGTTCAACAATGTACAACATCAATCAGATTACCAAAATGATTTTCGAAGGTCCTATTTTTAGTTCTTAAAATGGATCAAAGCAAAAGCAGGCAAAGCCAAGTTCCGTGGCAAAAGGTTCAGCTGACCTAGTGTTTTTCTCATTCCACTGTTTGATCAAAATTGAAGCATTTACAAGATCTACCCATTCGATTGTCCAACTGTGAAATAAGATGCGCCAGAGTTAAGTAATAACACCACAATGAAGAAACATGTGATCTTTGTTTTTTTGAGGCCAGACAAAAATCACAGCAATTTTACTCCATTGGTAAAAGTCTATGCAAGTAGGACTTAGTGGGAAGCTGGCCTCTACAGATCTTTCACAAAAATAGTCTGATTTTTATAGGAAACACATGAGCCCATATCACTTTCTGCCATGAGACTTCAGTATCCTTATGCTCAATTTGTTGCAGGTAGATTTTACAGTGGGAAAAATCCTTTTTCAGATTCCAAACAAGTTGATTCTTCATATCCAGCCAGACGAACCCCTTTAAGAAGGCCAGTGGGAGAGCATGTTTCAGGACTTCTTCCTAAAGTTCCTTCTGAATGAAAGAGTATTTATCTTGTAGAGCAGCACATTTCCAATGAGAATTAACAATAACATTCTTGTTAATGACAATTCTGTAAAGGTTAGAAAATCACAGATCAAGAGAGCAATGGCCAGCCTAGCAACCCTTCCAAAACAAAGTCCTTGACCCATTTCCCAGAGAGATTGATGATGCATAAGAAAAGAAGTGCCAATTGTGGAGAATGTCTTTCAAATGCTCGAAATTGTATTGCTAGATCTGACATCTTTTACCCAGATATGATCACCAAAACAGCCTAGACTTGAGCGGACCATTTTTCACTAGAGAGAATCACCGCCCACATTCAGTTTTGTAACCACTTGATAAGAAGGGCATTGTTTAAGATATCCATAGGCGAAAAACAACCCTTCCCTTCATTGTATGGTTGTACTAAAACACATGATTCTATCTGACTAAGTGAAGACCCTTGATATCCTCCCCTCCTTGCTGAAAGAAGGAAATACTAAGACTTTTAATTTTGTCAGACACCCATCTGGGAATTTTAAGAATCGAAAAATAGTAAAGTGGGATGCTATGCAAAATGCATTTTGACAAAATTCATTTGTCACCAGCGAATGACAATATCTCTGTTGGCGTCAATATTTTTTAGAAAAAAAAACAGAAGGAGAAAGGAGGCCAGCAAGGGCCGAGCCTGGGAGTGAGAGGGGCAGCCCATGTTTGAGTCAAATCAGGCCCAATTCGGTACCCCAATATGTGTTCTTGTCGGCAAACCCATGAGCCCATTTAAATCAAATAAAACCCAGCCCATATGGAGGCTGGTGCACAGCCCAGCAGGAGGAAGACTTGGCTGGGCCGTGGCTGCCCAAAGCAGGCCCATTTCGGCCCTCACTATGCTGCCAGCCCACCTGCCAGCCTGCAGCCCACTTGCGGCCCTGCCACCTCACCCGCCAGTTCACACCATGCCCAATTGATGGTGTGGGAAAACCGAAGGGACTGGTCAGATGGGAAACTCAAGGGTCAGTCAAGAAGTAATGCCTTGGGGAATTCAAGAAGTCCAGTTCATTAAGTCCAGTTCGTTAAAACAACATGGGAGAACTCAAGGGTCATCTTACATTGACTCTAGAGATGACTTTTGCCATCCCCTCAGGCCCTCACTTCCTATAAGAGAGGAGGGCGCGCCAAGCAGAAGGAGAGAGAGAAGAGGACGCCGACAGGCTGCTGGAGCTCCCACTGCCCATGTGCATCTGCTGCCTCCTGCTGACACCCTTGCGCACTTGCTCCAAGCTCCTGCCCATGCCAGAAGCTATGTTATCTGAGGTGCTTGCCTCAGGTGCCTGGGCGCTGAGGCGAGGCGAGGCAAAAACACCTCGCCTCAGCAGATCTTGCCTCGCCCGGGTGAGGACCCTGTGAAAGTCAAATTTGGTGACTTAAATCCTCCTTCCCCATCCCGAAACCCCCAATGCCCAGTCTTCCACCTTGAGACTCCAATATCTTGATGTATTATAGGTCCTAGAAGTGAATTTTTTGTATTTTTATGTTCTTCTTCAAAAGTTTCAATGTTATATGTATATTTTTTTGAGAAGTTCTTCAATAGAAAAAATGTCGCCTCGGGCGCTTGCCTCAAGCGCCTGTGGTGAGGCGAGCCCTCCCTCGTCTCGGTCGCTCTCGCCTCTAACTACATAGGCCAGAAGAGAAGAAGAAGAGGAAGCCCACTTGCTGCCGCCTCCCCCTTCGTGGAGGAACAATTTCGTGGAGGGACAATTTCGGGTGGCACTCCTCAGCCCCCTATTGCATCCAACATCAAGATCAGGTGGGTGAAAACAATTATATAGATATGTAGCCCTCTAAGGGCGCCCCCCCTCACCTCTTCTAAATTCTCTTTTCAACCCCTCTCATGGCCTAAACCGGTCTTCATCGTCATCGGCAACCCATGGCCTTAAGCAAAACCCTTTGCCAACCTCATTTTGGCCCACCGAGATTGCCTTTAAGCAGGTCATAATCTCTCCTTGTTCTGCCATTGGTTCGGCCCACTTAGAGGCACCCAATCTGGTCCTGAAATGCCTCCAAGATTCAGACCTGAGCAGGTCCTGTAGGAGGGCTATTTTTAGCCCTGTCCGGTCCCCAAATCAGGCCCCTAGCAGGTCCCATTCCGATCTCCCAATCAGGTCCCAATCTGGTCTCCATTTCGGTCTAATAAGCAGACCTCTGCAGGTCCCCCTTGGTCTATTAATCCGGCCCTGTTTAGCCCCTCCCCAGGTCTCATTACAGCCCATTGAGCAGGCCCTAAACAGTCCCCTATGTGGGTTCCTGTTCGGCCCACTTGGAGGTCCCCCTAAACAGGTCACACCCTCCTCATTTAAGCCATTCTTGGCCTGCCAAAAACTTTCCAAATCTGACCCCAATCGGTCCACTTGCAGTCCAGCCGAATGCCCCTTGTGCAGACCCATTTTGGCCCACTTAAAGCCACCTGAACAGACCTCAAAGCCGGTCCCAAATCAGACCCTTTCCAGCCCCCCTCGTTGGTCAACCGATTAGACCTATAAGCTGGTCCCTATTCAGCCTATTTTGGCCACCTGTCGGCCCACCTAAAGGTACCCAAAACAGACCCCAATCAGGTCCCCATTTCGGTCTAGTCGGGTCCCCCTTTGTGCAGGCCCATTCCGGCCCATCTAGTCCACCCGAACAGCCCCTTTGTGGCAAAACTAAACAGCCCCCTTGTGTCAAAACTGAGCAGCCCTCTAACAGGACCTGTTCACCCCCCTTAAAAAAAGAGAATCGAGGTCCCCTTTGATAGTCCCCATTGTGGCCACCAAAAGAGGACAGCAGCAGCCCCACTTCAAGCAAAGAAAAGGGGAAGCAAGAACAGTACATTGCAGCTCTACAAGTGCAGAAACCTGCCAATTTTCCAGCATTGGTGGGTAGGGGTGATGTCCCAGACCCTTTCGGAATCCGTACAACGGGCCGATCGTTTGTCCGGGTGGGCCCTTACAAAGACAAACGGAGGCGAACAAGTGTAGAAACCTGCCATTTTTTCAGCATTGGTGGGTAGGGGTGATGTCCCGGACCCTTTTGGAATCCGTACGATGGGCCGATCGTTTGTTTGAGCAGGCCCTTACCCTACCAACAAGACAAACGGAGGCGAACAAGTGCAGAAACCTGCCATTTTTCCAGCATTGATGGGTAGGGGTGACGTCCCGGACCCTTTTGGAATCTGTACGGCGGGCCGATCGTTTGTCCGGGCGGGCCCTTGCCCTACCACCAAGACAATCGAAAGCGAACAAGTGCAAGACCAGCAGGCTCTTCCGGCCCAAAGCAGTCCACGATGGGCCCTCCGAGCCCTACAAGACCGAAGGCCAGCTAGAGACGCCAATGGAACTCAAAACCGGCCTAAACAGCCTTGACAAAAAAAATACAAATAACAAAAATCAGAAATACGAAATGCCAAAATAAATTAAGTAGTGAAACACCTTTTCACGGGTACTCTACCTTTTGGACGGCTCCCCTGGGTACGCCCCGGAATGTTGATCCAGATGTCAGCGCGGGCACGCTCCCGTATGCCGATGATCCTTCCCCCAACGTGGCTAGGTCAAGACTGACCATATTGGATAGTTAAATTTCACCAAGTTAGAAAAATGATCGGCATGTAGTTGTAATATCGAAAATTTTCTAAGTCAGTGGGAAACTTGTTGGGGGAAGGATCGCCTATCATTTACATCAATGTACTCTATCTTCAATGAATGGAAAAGACTTTGATGTCGACTTGAGATTGCATGAAACTGGGCACCGAATGGTAGCCCGATGGGCCAGATGTGATACAAACTGCCAAAAATAAAAAAAACAAAAACAATAAACAACATAACAATTAATAAAACAACATGAACAAATCTGAAAATTCAATAAAAAACCGAAAAAAATCAGAATTGTAATAAATCTGAAAGTTCATCCAAAACTCACCCTAAAAGACATCGAACTTGAGCTTAAAACAAACAAACTAGCTTCAAGCAATCTGGAAATTTCATAAAAAAATAACAACTAAATCAGGTCCTGAAATGGGACTGTTCTGCCACGTTTTCAGACCCTTACACAGGTCATCTCCAATCCTCACTCCAACCCTTATGCAGGTCCTAGAAAAGCATGTCATCTCGACCTATATCTGAAGCCCCAAAACAGGCCTCTTAGCAAGCCGCTTCACCCCCCAAAACAGCCCCTGTGCAGGTCCATTTCGACCCATCCAAACTCCCTCAAACAAGCCCGTTTGTGGCCGGTTTCCTTGCTTTCTCTCGCGACTACACTTCAGCCCTTTGTGGCTTGGCAAAATCCCAAATCAATTCATAAACGAGAAAAGACAGATATAAAATACATCCTAAAATTCAATTCAAATCATCTAAGTTCAATAAGAATTGAACCATAACTAAGAAATACTTAAAATCAAACCCCAAAACAAAAAAAATCTGATTGTTAACCAAATCTGAAACATCAAAAAAAATCAATCAAACCAAAACACCGCAATGTTTTGAAACACTTCAAACTCATCAAAATTGAAATCAAAACAACTCGAACCGATCAAACCCGATTTAAAACAGGTTGAAAATCAAACCGAAACAAAAAATAACAAAATCAAACAAATTCATTTAAAACTTAAATCCATAAAACCAACCTTGAGTCAATCAAAAAATAAGCAACAAACAAATAAAATGAATCCGAACAAATTAGTTTGCATTTCATCGGACCCAAAAGGTCGCTATCCTTTTGAGTTCATTATTTCCTGTGGATGTGTACATTCTCCAAAAACAGGTTGCCGCGACGGTTAATCAAAGGCATTCGAGTCGTTGCTCAATGTGAGTTAACGCCGGGTACTTGCACCATCCAGTAGAGAAGGGTTAAAAATTAAAGTTTTCAAAGAACCCGAACCTTGATTTTAATATTTTTTTTAAACTATCACTGGTCTATCTAATATTTTTAAGGTATCATCTACTTTGCTAGATAAGACCGGGGCATCGACATAAAAATCTTTCTTTCTCAAAAAGGGACATAAAAAAAGAGGTTCACACACTCTCTTTCCAACTTTGCAGTCTCTTCTTCATTTTTTAGATCAAGAGTTGTTGATGCCCAGCTTTAGAATCTCTCTCAGACAAGGGTAAATCCATGTACTTGATATGTAAGGAGCCCTATGGCATGCCAAAGATTCTCTGCAACCACACTTTGTTGGACTCTTGGGTATGGAAACCTATTATTTTGCATTTGTCCTTGTTTATTTTCAGACTTGTCACTGCCAAGGATTGCCGTCTTGGATCTCAGCTTTGTCTCAGAAGGGTGAAAGAGATCTTGCAAGATTTTTGGAAAAATCTCGGGAGATCAGATTTCGGAATTCGTTTACGTAGGGTAAACATTACCTAACAATATAAATAAGAAAAAAAAGAACAAAACAAAAAACTAAGCCCAAAGATAGGTTTCTATGGAGTTTACAATTCAATTCAACCATTTTGGGTCGATTCGGCGCCGGATTCCAGTGCCAAGGCAGTGCCACCGCTGCAGCAGCTTCGTGCTGCATTTCCCCGTCCTATCGAGTGGGAAGTGACGCAACAGAGTCACTGTGGTGGCTCTGCCATCTCTTGGCCGGCGCTGGCCCTGGACCTCCAGAATAGCCGATTCTGGCTGTTTCAAATCTTGTGGGGCTGGCGAGACCGAGATTTTTGCGAGATGCCATTCCATGGTTGCTGCTGCTAACATATATAGAAAAATTCTAAGCTTGATGTATTTATACAAAGAGAATGAGGAGAATAGTAAGGTCTCATCAGCAAATTGTGGGTGAGTGATTTTCATCATGTTGGCTCCAACCTTGATCCCCTCAATTAATCCTCCTTGAAGAGTCTTCTTCCACATGGTTCTAAGAACTTGCGCTAACAGGCCAAAGATAATAAGTGATATCAGAGCCCTCTGAAGTTTCCATAAAAAACCAAAGAATTTACCATTGATGTCCGCTGAGAACACTGCTAACATAATAATGAAATCATTAAATCTACTTGCGGCTAAATCCCATTAACTGCAAAAACACTGCTAAGACAGTTCCAGTTCACCATGTCATAAGTTTTTTCGAAATTTAACTTCAACATCACACATCCCTTCTTTCTTGACGTTTGATCATGAATGCATTCAAAAGCTGTCATGAAATTATCAAGAATACCTTCTCTGAATGAAAGCTGATTGAGAGTTACTAATCTACTTCTATGTGAGGTTAGTTTGTTTGCAAGGACCTTCATCACAATTTGGGCCTTAGATCCTTCATGCTTGAGACTCTCCCTTTTGGAAAGCAAGACAAGAGAGTAGTTCAGGTGTCTGATACCTCGAACTTCTTCACCATAGCCATGTAGTCTTCTTTTATGATCTCCCAACACTTTTGATAGAACATGGCATAAAATCATATGTTCCACGGGCTTTAAAGGGGTCCCTGGATTGCACTTGGCACTTTCTTCTTCTGATAGGGTACCTACTAGAGATTCAACATTATTTTCCAACAATTTTTGGCATGAGTCGAGATTCAACAATGGTCTCCAACTGCCATCCTCCCTGAACAGATCCTTGTAAAATCAACCGCTATCTGACCAATATGACCAGTGGCGCATCCTTCACACATCCATCAATACACATGCTGTTAGGATTATTCCTTCTGTTCCTAATGGTAGGCTTGGTAGCTTGAGTATGAAAATTCTTTGTGTTCTTGTCACTTTCTTTAGCTTTAGCTCTTTAGACTTCGCTTCTATTTAATTTTTTCTTTAGGACTCCATTCATTGTACTACTGTTTCAGTGACAACCACTGTATCTTTTGGCATTCGTTCAGAGGCCATCATTAAGCTGCTTAAACATATGAAGTTTATCCATGAGTGGAGTGTTTTCCTAGTTACAGTTAATTGCTTTACTTTGCTGAAGAAACTGCTCACACTTCTAACTGATCGTGCACATTCTTAAGTTTGTTTACAAAAATTTTAGTCACAATAGCTCCCACTGGTGACTCAAACCACCAAGACTGAATCTGTTCCTCAAACAAAGGTGTCCTGCACCATTCCAACTCAAAACAGAATTTTATGCCTTAACTTGTTCACTTGCTATGCCAGATGCCAATAGGAAAACTATTAGAGATCACCCTCGGTAAGTGGAAATGTGGAATGTTTCCGAAACACAGTGGAAATGTGGAATGTTTCCGAAACACCAAAATCCACTGCTTATTGAAAAGGGACCAAAATCTTTTTCAATTTAGATTTAGACAGAATTGAACTAGGTAAAATCAAGACTTGCATCTACAATTTGTTAAAAGGCCACAAACATTTACCCATTCATTGAAGAAGCTCATTTCAGCGGCCCCTTTCCTCTGGTTGCCTCTCCCCAAGTTTTATTACTACATTGACGTCCCCACAGGCACCATATGCTACTGCCTTGCGAAAATAAAAGCTGCCCGAAATTCACAAAGAAAGATTCTTTCACCTCTTCCTCCAATTGACTGTACACACTAACAAAGAATCATTTTTTTGTCATCAGTCGGTACAAGATGAAAATCTCAAAGTCAAGATATACCTAGAGCAATTAATAACAGCTGCATCCCAGCAGTGGCCTTCATTCCATAAAAGAGCAATGCCTCTGCTATTGCCAACGGATGGTGACATTGTAAAACCTGACAGTTTACTAAGCTTTAGACACTCCCCATCCCTGCTGTTTGAAAAATCTCATTTAGTTACTTGGTGGGCTGTCTGCCTGCTTGGAAGCAACCAAACTTTTTAGTTTTTGATTTTTCGCCTTCCTTGGATTCCCTTACTATTCAAAATGACAATATTTAACATGGATAAATGGCAATCTTTTTTGCCATCCTTCTCTTCCTTTTTGAGTTCAAGATGCAACTATCATTTGGAAGAAAATTCAATTCTCTGGAACCAACTCTCATATGGGTCTATTTTTAGGACACCTCAGGGGCACCTAGAAATGGGTCTTCCTTCTCTTCCTAACGGGCACCTGGCAAGCCCAATTCCTGTCTTATTTCAGTAATAAAAGTGTAGCACTCTTTTTCTATCCAATGAAGCTCTCACACCGACCGTTTTTTCCATCCTCAGGATCTCCACATCAGACAGCTAACTAGAGTTCTCCCTAGGCCCCTACAAAGCTTTTTCTACAAGAAACAATACTCCCTGAGGATTGAGACATTGAATATCTGAGACATTGAATATCAGCATCAGAGGATGACGTCACTGTACCTCCACCTGGAGCAAGCACCACTTTGTCACAACCTGAAAACACCTTTGTATCAAACCCCCAGATAAGCTGGGCACATGACAAGCCAGATCCAATATAGACACCCCCTTTGGCAGACTAAGCAGAACCTGCTTCCACTGCATCAGCTGTGTCTGCTGGAGCACCGTGGATGATTGCAGATTAGATATTTTATATTTAATCCTCTATCCGTCACTTTGATCATCTATTATATGTGATCTTTTATGCCTAATGACAAGTTAACTGTTAGCTAATTTTGAAACTTTTTTTAACTTAGTGGATTAGTTGTTTTTATAATTAACTTATTTACTCATTGATCATGGATCATATCAAGAAACTATGCTATGACCTCCATATGATAACATGGATGTCAATGTATTGAATCTTTCTATCTTTAGTCATAATGTGCTTATAATTCTTCATTCATACAATATTTTATGACCTGTGTGTTTGGCATGGTTCCTTTGTTGGGCCAGTATGAAAAACCAATGAAGTTATCACAGATTCTCTTGGAGATTTTTTTTCTCTTAATCCAGTCTACCCTTGTCAGAAATTTTGCAATTACAGTTTGTAGGATATTCTTGCTTATATTAAGTGTGGACAATCTTCTATTGACACTTAATTACCTTCGTATATTTAGTCACTTCCTTCAATGAGAAACTATGCTAGATCTTTACCAACTAAGCTTATGAGTCCAATATCAAAAGATAAATATCACATACAAGACATTCTTGGTAAGGATCAATCACACGTGGATCACAAAATCTAGTGTTATGAAGGTAGATCATATTAGTAAACTTATCGTGCAATGAACATACATTGTACCCTTAGTGTCTTTACACAAACAATTATGAGATCTATCTCATTGTATGAATGAGCAAACAATGCATGGGTCCATCCGATTATCTCAATATCCATTTCGAGTAACTCATGACCAAAATTATTTAGGACCTATGTTTATGGAGAATTAGTCTCATCATGATGATGTTATTATCATCTAACCCTTTATCGTACAAACTCATGAACAACGCTATGTATTTATATCATCTTATAATACAGTAAAATGCAATGAAATAGTACCATCTAAAATATCAATATGATATTTAACTAGTAACAGTGTTATCACTAATATGATTGACATGCATGGCACAATACTAACATCTCCCACTTGCGCAAAATCTAATCATTCATATATGATCTCTATTAGAAATTGGTGATGTCCCTCAGTCAGGATTTAAATTTCTTACTTATTGTTTTTTCTGAAAGCAATTCATCGATTGGGATTAGCTTCAGCTCTAATGGCCTATTGTTGTAGTGTGCAGAAGTATGCTACTTCTTTGAGGCTATCAATAGCTAAAGTATGACTTGTGCTGTATGTTTTTTTATAGCTTACCTTATGTATAGCTGAATGGTCCTAGTTTTATATGCATTTCATGCTATTGATGTGAAATATTTGAAAAGATATTGTAGGAAGTATTGTAGTTTTATTGTTCATTTATGTTGTACGAGGTGCGAGGTGCTCGAGGTGAGGAGGCTTTTGCCTTGCCTTAAGCACTTGAGGAGAAGTGTACTTTTAATATATATTTATATGTACATTTATGATCATTGATAACATTCAAAATGTCAGAATTATAAAAATGCAGTCATCTTTTGTACTAAACAACTGGGAAAAGTTGATGTCTTGGGGGAGAGAAGGGGCGAGGGAGAGAGAGGGGGGGAGTGGGAGGGGGAGGGAGAGACATAGGGGGTGAGAGAGAGGGGGGGTCGGAATATCTAATTTTGATTTCTATAGCTTATAGTACACTTTTCTGAAATCTGTTATTTTTTATCAAAATTGATTTGGATTAGCAGAATCTCATATTTCATTTGCACCCTAGCTGAGGAGAGAGTATAAAGGGTCAGAAGGGACTGAGGGAGGTAGAGTGAGAACTAGAGGGCATTGTGAGGGTTGGGAGGGAAGATGGAGGGAGGTAGAGCGAAATGTTGAGAGAGAGAGAGAGAGGGGGGGATGAGGTGCGCAGCCATCGACTCATCACTTTTGATAGTATAGTTGTTCATATTCATTTTCTTTTAGGTGTATTTACTCGCTACCACAATTTAATTTTTAGTAATTGCTCACATATTCTCTTTTGTTTTTAGAAAACCAAATCAATTACATGAATTCTAAATTTTTATATTTTTATTGGAATTTTATATGCTTTGGTATCTTATTCACCATTTCTCTGCTGCTGATTTAAAGAAATTCACATTTTTCGTAATCATCTTGAAGTTTATACTTGGTTTGTTGATTTTGCATGAAATCTAAATTTTTTATATTTTTATTGGAATTTTATATGCTTTGGTATC
The DNA here is from genome assembly GCA_036172225.1 of Cryptocoryne crispatula var. balansae. NCBI lineage: Eukaryota > Viridiplantae > Streptophyta > Magnoliopsida > Alismatales > Araceae > Cryptocoryne > Cryptocoryne crispatula. Next base: position 16,437,004 of record CM069924.1, read on the forward strand.
TTATTCACCATTTCTCTGCTGCTGAGTTAAAGAAATTCACATTTTTCGTATTCATCTTGAGGTTTATACTTCGTTTGTTGATTTTGCAGGTAAGGTAGAGGATGCAAACAAAGTTCAGACACTTCTTTTTAGTGCAACTTTGCCTGAATGGGTTAACAAGGTGCACACATGATGCCATTATTTTATTGGGAATTTTGAATATTGGTCCCTATAACTGTATATATTTTCAAATATCTTCTCTTAAACTTGAAAACTCTAGTAATTTTCTAAAATCTTTGTCACTGAAAAATAAGTTCTTGGCACTTGAAAATCCTTAAATAACATTAGTGAAATATTTTTTATGAAGAAAATGAAATTCTTCTCTGCTGTTCTCTCTCCCTTCTCTCACCTACACCCTTTAGCTCTTCAGAAAAAAGAGGGCACTTTTGTCAAGAAAATTTTTAAAATACTTGTGGTGAGAAATTAAGTAGGCATCTGTTTTGAGTTTTAGTTACTATTTTGTCTTTAAGTACATGTCTATAAATACTTTTGTTTTTATGGTCTAAGTGAAATGTTGTTGGCTCTATAAATAAAGCATCCCTTGTAGTCCTGAAAATTAGTTGAGGGAATAGAAAATTTTGGACGTTTTGTGTACCATATGGGAGGGTCTTGGCCCTGTATCTCCCTTCCCACCCCTTGTTCGCCAGTTGAGGAGGTAGTTCTTTTCTCTACCTTCTGGCCGTGGAAGCCTTCTTCGCCTCTTCACCCATTGGCCTCTGCATCACGCCCCTCTTTTTTTACTGTTCCATATTCTCTATGTTTCAGTTGGCATTGATAACATCAAATGTTTCATGGCATCGTCATTAACACAGTTATCAGAGGTGCTCGCCTCAACCACCTAGGTGGTTGAGGTTGGAGAGGCGCTAGCATAGTTGTCAAGGCGACAAGGCGCCCAAGGCGTTGAAGGGTACCGATTCCGCTTAGGCGACAAGGCGACCGCTTAGGCGTCGCCTAGGCGGTCAAGGCGGTATTCAAGGAAGGTTGAGTCGGGAGGTTGTTATATATAAAAAAACATAAATATAATTATATTTGTTATGTTATAATTGAATATGAGTGTTTTATCAATGCACATAAGTAAATTATGATTATAAAATTTATATATGTGCAATAGTATAAGTGATGGTAAAATATTGTTATAATATTATTAAATGGGGGGGCGCAGAGTAGTCGCGGAAATAAGTGAGACAAAGAGAGAGAGAGAGAGGAAAGAGTTGAAAAAGAACTTAATTAAGTATATAATATATGTTTATAATCATAAATCTTAAATATGTATGATAGTATAAGTGATAATACAATATATTAATATATTGAAACTATCATTAAATAAGTGTCCCTTGTGAGGGGTATCAAGGGAGAAAAATCCCTCAAAAACTTTTTTTAATGATGTAAAAATACCCAAGGCGCCTTGCTTGGGCGCCTTGGGCGCCTAGGCTGGCGCCTTGGGCGCCTTTTTGGCCCCAGACAAGGCGCCCTTGGAAAGGCGCCTTGCCGCCTAGGCGCCGCCTAGGCGCCGCCTTGACAACTATGGGCGCTAGCAAAATGCTTCACTTGCCCAAGTCAAATAAATTTGATCAAACATGATTCATTTCTTAATTTAATTAAGATATTTATTTTTTTTCTTATTGATTTCTACTCTCATTAAGTTGTTATGTTATGTTATGCTTGATTTGTACTCTACTTTTGTTAGTTGTTATGATGTTATATTTGTTATTGACCTTTTTTATTGTTATAACATTATTTATTGATGACTATAATATATAGTTATTAAAATGATGTATTTATTTTAATATTACAAATATTTTTTAGATTTATTTTAACTATTTATATTAGATATATGTATATTTTAAATTAAAATAATTAAATAATATAAAATATCTTGGGTGCCCGAGGCTCTCCCCAAGCGCCTGAGGCGAGGCGCTAGGTCCCTCGCCTCGGGTGCCTCATGCCTCGGATAACTATGTTAACACAGGCTTTTCAACAATGCACATGCAATCTGCAACCTCCAGTGATCCCCAAAGGATCTTTAGTCAGTCCTTGCATCAATCTTTTTGCTGGACTTGCTCCAATTTGGATTCAGTGAAGATTGGTGAATGTCCATGACAACCCAATCTTATGTGCTTAAACTTGGTGCTAGCATGTGAAGGAAACAGAGCCGTCACTGACAGCTTCATGGTCTTCAACCGTAACTGGCACGGCACAACACCTGCATGACTGAGCTCCCAACTGCGGCATTTGTCTTCCCTGCCGCCTCTGATGCCGTCCTTTCCTGACTTCCTGTGTGACTGCGTTTCTCCCGTGTCACCTTTTTCCCTGCAAAGCTCCACCATCTTCTTCTCCAGCCTTGTCATATTGTTCTGCCTTGCTTCCTTCACCATCAACTTTGCCTCTTAACATCTTGGCACAGGAGTAAAGCCCCTTTGATGCCATCCCTTAGCTCTGTGACCGTGGTTACACCCTCTCCTCTGGCTTCCGCGCTTTGCCCAATGCCATCTTCTTTCCTTTCTTTCTTTCGGGAGTCTTGCCAGTACTGTCCATCACGTTGTCCTCCTGTTTCTGTGAAGCTACAGTTCTTTTTTCAAAGGAGCAGTGCCCCACCTCTTCCTCTCGTCTTTGATGTTTCACCCTTTCACAAAGCCCTCCCTTCGTCGTTTTTTCTTTCCTGCCAAGTGGTCACGTCACCCCTCCGCTGTCCCTTTCTTCACCGATGTGGCCTTCACCATCCCACATTTGCCACGATCCCATCTACTCCTTATGTGGCTGGCAGATCTGACCGGCCTGGTTGGCCAAGCTAATTCAAATGGTTACATTGGGTTCAGCTGGGTCTAGATCCAGTTCATGCAGGTTTAAACCAGTTCAACATGGTTCGGCATGGTTCAAAACCGGTTCAGTTAACTTTAACCGGTATAATCCTGGTTTGGTTCCAATTTTAGTTGGGTGACTTAGTTTAGCCGTTTTTGGTCGCTTTGTCCCACATCAACTTGTTTAATAAATTTTGAACTATTTTTAGACTGATGTGTTTTTTTTAAATAATGGATTTCAAGGGATTTAAGATTTTCAAAATTTTTGGGGACATTTAGAAAAAGAAATATTCATGAGGGCCGATATGTACAAATGCTTATTTTATTTGTAATTTCATGTCATTTGTACACATCAATTAACTGTCCTATTTTCGTTAGTGTTTAACTATTCTATCTTTGCAGATAGCAACCAGATTTCTGAAACCAACAAAAAGAATTGCAGACCTTGTTGGAAATGAGAAGTTGAAAGCTAGTGCAAGTGTTAGGCATCTTGCACTTCCTTGTAACCGTGCAGCTAGAAATCAACTTATTCCAGATATTATCCGTTGTCATAGCCGGTTTGTACTGTTTTGATATATCTAATGGTACTTAAATTTTTTTGTCATGTCACATTTAGCAGTCTTGTAATTCAGGGGAGGCCGCACAATTGTGTTTACTGAGACGAAGGAATCAGCTTCTGAGCTTGCTGGACTATTACCGGGTGCACGTGCTCTGCACGGAGATATTGTACAAGCACAGCGTGAGGTAACTACAGTTGTAGGAAACACTAAATGATTGAATTTACATACCACTTTTTATGGTAAATGTTTATATTTTCTGTTTCTGTCAATGTTTATGGATTTTATGCAGGTCATACTTGCTGGATTCAGATCGGGTAGTTTTCTGCTTTTGGTTGCAACAAATGTTGCTGCACGTGGTTTAGACATCAACGATGTGCAGTTGATAATTCAGGTCATCTCTCATTCTTTTTTTATGCTTAACAATTCTCTCTGAATCATCTTAGTGATTCTTTCTTTTTCTCTTCAGTGTGAACCACCCAGGGATGTTGAAGCTTACATTCACCGCTCAGGACGTACAGGAAGGGCTGGTATGATTTGAAAATTCTTTCTTATTGTTTCATTTTGCACTTCCATGTGACTAGATATGTATCTTAAGCTTTTTTAGTGATTGGCAGAATCATTGGTCCTGTCTGATTCCATCTGTTCCTTGGAACAATAAACTAGGCCAGTTTGAACTGAAATTGATTGAGACCACCAGAACTGGACATAAGGGACCGATTTTGGGCTGGGTCATCCAATATGGTTAGGGATTGGCTGATTCTGTTTCTCATCCAATCTTTTGAGTATGGGAGTATGGATGAGCTGATCCTACTTGGAATTGGCTGATTCCAGCCTGATATGGGCCAAGTCAGACTTACAGCCTATAAATGGTCTATCCTGATCTCTCATTTGCTTTGTCTCATTCTCACCAAAGTTCTTATGTCCATGCTCCTTCAGGTAATACAGGGGTTGCCATTCTTTTGTATGAACCAAGGTACTCTCGGAATATTTCAAGGATAGAAAAAGAAACAGGTGTTAAATTTGAACGCATCTCTCCTCCCCAACCTGCTGAAGTTGCAGAAACTGCTGGTTCTCAAGCAGCTGATTGTATCTCCAGCATATCAAACAAGTATATATAATATTTCAAGTATAATCCATTTGCATATTGATGTTTTTCAGAAAACACCAAGTAATATCCGGTATTTCAATTTGCAGTGTTATTCCGATATTTCGGTCACAGGCGGAGCAGCTTTTGAGTTCCTCGGGTCTGCCAGCAGTGGATTTACTTGCAAAAGCACTTGCAAAGGCTGCAGTAAGTTTGTGCCATTGCTCTTTATAAGTGTTGAATTTTCAAATCAATTTTTATGGTTTGCTTGAAACTTCGATTTTTTCAGGGCTATACTGACATAAAGAAGAGGTCACTTCTATCCTCGAAAGAGGACTATGTGAGTTTACTCCTTCGGACAGGAAAGACCATATATTCTCCTTCGTAAGAACCTAGATCCTACATTTGTTTTCGGATTGACCAAACATTATGTGCACAGAATTTTAAATCATAGAATGTAGTGTTTTATTTGGTTGACGGGGTAAAATCCCTCTGTCAGTTGTGTATTAGGTTCCCAGTGCGTAGTGCAATGGTGAACACCCTCACGGTATGAACGTGCTGTCCTTCCGGCAGGGAGGCTGACCCAGGTTCGAACCCAGACGCATCACCCTGGTGGCGATAACGTCGCAACCTCAGTGAAACTGGCCAAAAAAAGTCACTTGTGTATCATGCTAGCTTCTCAACATTTTAGGGTTTAGTCTAAAATATATTTAAGACTTTGAGGTTAGGTTTGTCATTTTAGTAGATTCTTATTTTTTTTTCTTATTTGTGGATTCACCAAGTGTCAACATTTCTGCTGTTTATGGTAGTTGTAGCATATAAGGTTGGAACTGAAATCGTGTAATAATTTATATTTGTAAGGTAAGAGTTGAATTAAAGTCAAAATAAGATATATTTATAATTTATCTTTATGCCCTTTAAATCTGCTGTTTGATTATTCTGGGTTATTCATTCATCAAATTTTTATGGGTTTAAACATTTTGGTTAGTTCATTCATCATTTTTATGGGTTTAAACATTTTTAGTTAACAGTTTTAGTTAACAGTTTGCTAACTAATGCCCTGTTTGGTTAGAGTTTCATTTTTTGTACTATATCAATATTGATATTAATATTTTCAAATGTTGGAGTATCAATATCAAAAGTAATACAAGTGGACACTTGTATTACATAATATGCTTTGTTTGCACTACAAATTTTAAAATTGATACAATTAACCAAACACCTCTTAGTGGTTCCTATCAATATCAATTTTAAAATTGATAGTGATAGAGGTACCTAATAGTGTTACCAAACAGGGCGTAAATAAACATGTACTTTTTTTTTCTTTATTCTTTCTAAGGCCTTAGCTTGTTTCTCCATCTCTCCAGTGTGTGAACTGTGCGTGGGAGGTTATGTTTGGAGATGGAAGGTGGCTTCTGAAATTACCTTCTTGTCCCTTACCAGTTGGATGAACAGTTAGGGTATGCAATGGCCCCCTCAGGGGGGTTGGGTGGGGATTGTGGTATTTTGTAATCGTTTAGAAGAGCACTCGGTGCATCTTGATGATTTATCGATGTTGAATGGTCTGGGGTGTAATGCTCGTCCTTACAATACTGAGCCTGATTTTTGTTTAGTTTAATTGGTCTATCCATTTACCTTTGTTAACTTTCTTTTCTTTATGGTTTTCTAGGTTTGCTTATAGTGCTTTGAGGAGGTTCATGCCAGATGAGAAAATGTTGGGAGTAAAGGATCTTTCCCTAACATCCGATGGCATGGCTGTTGTTTTTGATGTGCCAGCTGATGATGCAGACTTGTTTCTCGAAGGTATGAAAATACCTCATATGCATACCTTAAAAAAAAGGAAAAGGAAACATAAAAAGAGACCTTGGATGCTTGAAGTACAAAAGAGAATGAAAACTTGCTCTTTAACCTTGTATGTTGCTACAAATTATCAAAATTTAGTCATGTGTTTTCTCTGCCAACATGACCATGAATCAAATTGTCTCCGTTCTGCCACCCTCGTTGCACCATGTTGGCCTGTCATGTTGTTAAAATAGTAGTCCGAGTCATGGAATACCGGGTCGGTGACCCGGTCGGCCTGGTCGCTTTTTGGGCCGACCGACCCTAACCCGGCTCCGACCCCCCGATCCGGTTATTATTTTAAAATGAATTTATTATTATGTTTTTCCCGACCCCGACCTGACCCGAGGCCGACCCCCGAGCTTTCCTTCCTTGGTCCGAGTTTTAGGGTCGCATGTGGTCGGTTACTCTGAGTCCCATTTTCTTTTACATAGCTAGGCAGAACAATGTCTAATCAGCTGTTAAGAGGTGGCATTTCAAATTATTTTTTCTATATCTTCGTAAGCAACTTCTCATGTCGTTATTCTTTTACATGTTGATGTAATTATTTTTACATGCAGGCCAAAAAAATGCAAGCATGGTTAACATCGACGTGGTAAAAGAACTGCCCCCCTTGCAAGAGAGAGAGCAGCCCAGAGGAGGTTACGGTGGCAGAGGAAGATTCGGAGGTGGCGGGGGCTTGTCTAACGGCAGAGGCAGAGGTGCCAGGTTTTCAGGCGGCAGAGGCAAAGGAAATGGTTTCGGCCGAAGGGATGGCGGCAGAGGCGGTGGTGCAAACAGATTCAACAACCGGAAAGGCTGAATATCTCAAAATTATTGAGCTACTGATAGCTAATCAGATTACCAACACCAACTACAATGTTTACTTTACAGTCACATTGCAGCTATATGCGAGGGAGGAGGCTTTTGCAGTTTAGTGATACTTTATGTATCAGGCGGAAGTTCTCCAGTGCGCTTTGATTTACCTTTTGAATTTTTATGTATCCCAGTTTTGCATTCTTGTCTTCTGATTTTGTCTTTTTTGGGCACTCATTGTAGTCACTTTAACGAATGGCTTGATACTTAAATGAAGGGCTGAGAGACTGTTCTTTTACTGAAGATTTAGTTGAGTTTTACTTCTAAGATGTCTCATGATAAAAGATTTTGTTGGGCTGAACTGATGTCTGGCCTTGGATTCGGTCAGGGATTGAGCCTTTCATGTTATTTGATAAAATGTCTAGTTTTTCATTTTTTTATAGATTTATTTTTTTGGATTGTTTAAAAAATTTAACTGATGTCTGGTTGTATTTATGAATTTATTTATTTTAAGTTATCTGTTGTAGTTTTTTTGAACGTTGGAATAGTTAAGGTTAAAACAAAGATTTGATGCCATGTTTCGTTAGAATATTAATGGGGTGTTTGGTTGCATGATAATTTTTTTGTACACTTTCATGATAAAAAATTGTATTAAAATAAAAAGTGAACTAACTCGTGACATAAAATTATCATGTTTGGAGGGATGTGATTACAAAAAATAGTAACTACCACACATGACCAAACAAAGTGGGGGACCACAAGAAAAAAAGAAAGAGGTGAGTTCCTCTTTTTTTTTTAAGAAGAAAATCACTTTCAAAATATAAAATTATCGTGGTTGTCCAACACCTCTTTTAACAAGTTTTCTTATATTTTTTAAAAATTAAAATAGAAACTTCAATTATCCTGCAACCAAACACCCCATAAAGATGCTATTATATTAATTTTGTTATTGAAAATTTTAAAGGATAAAATTATTATTAAAAAAATTGTTGCTGGTGAATACACATTTATTTTAATTGTACTCCGAATTTAAAATTGATATTAATGGCCAAATTTGTAATGACCAATGTTAATATTGATTACAAAATTAATGGTGATTAAGATGTTTAATATTGTTAGCACACTGATTGTTAGATATGGAAATTAAGTTAAATAAAACATTCATCTTAATTGGTGAAGATGTTTGTTGACCAATATACTAATAGAAATCCTAGCATGCATGTCTTATTAATTCTGTGTAAATCATATTACCCATGTGTATCTGATTATGAAAATCATGAAGTAATAAAAGTCCAGTATACTTGAGGTTATTTTTAAGCTTGTGTGTTTGAAGAACACACCGCGCATTACTCTCTCTCTCTCTCTCTCTCTGCCTTTATGTGATTGGTTAAATATTGAATATAATATAGTATTAATTTTGATATTTCTATTAGATACAATTTTTTAGTCGAGTGCTGCATCGGTTGCGGTGAAAGACCTCGTAGGGTGGGCTAAAACATATTATAATATAGGTTGCTAATATTAAATTCAAATATGTCTTAAAATTTTAGTTTCACCTCTAATATCTTACATTGTGATGGTTGCATGATAAATTAAATTTTTATCAAAACATATATCTATGCAACAAACCTTGTTATAAAAGGCGTCAGGTGATCATCACAAAAATATGTTTTACAGAACGTTTCTTCTTAAACAAAAGAGCTTTGCTTGTGGTTCACTATTTTTGGTATGGAATCTCACAAAACACGATAATTTTATGTCTCTCTACGATATGCCACACAAAATTAGAGTATTAAAATGATCTTATATAATTTTTGATATTAGTGTTTTTAGGATTTGTTTGGTACAAAATTAATTTTGAGATAGTCCTAGTTTATCCTCAACATTTTAGGCTATGATATCGAGATAATCAGACATAAATCTGATTTATCTTCAATTTCTCGTTTATTTTGTAAATAAATATGATTTAACTTGGGTTAACTAAATTCGGTTTATCCAAAAAAAGAAAGATAAAATGAGAGATAAGTCATCGAATATCTTATCCATATTTTTTCCGAAGAAAAGTCATCCTTTCTATTACATAGAATATTTTGCATTATAATTTATGTATTATTTATGATATAAAATTAAAATTTTATATTAAAAATAAAATAATTTATATGTATCAATATTAATTTTAAAATTAATAATTATATGTCATATCAAATATAACACAAGGATATCATCTAAATATATCGTAACTTAAACCAAACACAATGGAGATAAAAATAGTCACAAGGAATGACTTATCTCTATCCTTTATCCCTGTACCAAATGGGACCTTAGGGTTGGTTTGGCACTAAATTTTTTTTGGAATAAACTTGGTTAATTTCCTAAATTTTAGTGATAAATCAAGTTTATTCTGAAGTTAATACCATACCAAATAGCCTCTAGGGGCTGCAAAACAATGTCTTCTTTGTATTAATTAAAAAAATAAAAATTGATATAATTATTAATTTTAAAGTTAATAATAATAGAAACATTTAATATTGTTATTAATAATTTAGATAACTTTTATTTTAAAGCAAAATTTTATTATAAAAATAAAATTTTTAAATTTTAAATTATATTTTTAATAAAAGTTTTATTATAAAAATAAAAAAATTAGAATTTTTAAATAGACTTGTAGAATTCTTGTTAACTTCACATATCCCTATAACCGTAATAAATCTCTTCACCTGGTTCGTCACCAATACAACCAATGTTTGGCATTTAGTTTTATTGTTTGTGACCGAACTTGACATATTAATTCATTTGGTTTGGATTCTAACAAAAATTATTTTTTTTAAGTTAAATTTATTATTTGAGGATAGATTCAATATCTTTTTAATAATGTATAATATAAGCCTTATGATCGTAAATAATATTGGAGATAAAAAAACAGAAATTTAATGGGAGACTCAACTCATGAAGCATTTAAACCGAAGACTTAGCGTAAGTAGTAAAATTTTAATGAAAGATTCGTAATGAGAATGCTTTAAATTTTTACCCGACCGTACCATTGGGATGCTGTTAAATAACTTGTAAATTGACAATTTTGCCTCCAAGGCCTTAAGAAAGATTACTTAAAGTGCCGACAAGTTTTCAAAATATTCGTTAATTTAAATTAGTTATTTACGAACTGATTCTATCTAAAAACTCTTAAATTGATTTTTCACTTAACCAAGTTTGTTCATATCTTTATGTTATAGTAGTTGCAAAAACAAGACTTGTGCAATAAAAATACAGCTATAGTAAGTGCTAATTGTGTATAATTATCTTACATCTATTGAAATTTACTCTTGTAGACTTGTTCGATATCACATCAAGGTTATGTGATAAGTACACAAGAGGCACCTGCCCATAATAATTAACAGTTCCAGAAAATTCACGGCCAATGAGACAAATTTACTCGGCCAGGTTAAAATGCTTCACATGGTCACAAAATGGTACAAAATGAAAATCAAATCAACCCAATATCAACCTCTAACTTGCTTCAAAACAATGTAATAGTTTTTATCAACATGGTAAATTAATATATTTTATGTTTTCGTAACAAAATTTGTTAAAATTACTTGATAACCATTAAAAATTTATATTTTTAAAGACTTTTTTGGTAGACAAAAAGTAAGCTTTTTTTTATCTAGAGTGATCTCTGACCTCCATTAGATGATTTATGAGGTATCAACTTCTTAAATGGATTAGTTATTTGGACAACTATGAAAATAATTTTTATAGTTCTAAGCCAATCAAGGAAGTTTAAGTTAGTTAACATGTTGGGATGTAGCATGTCTTGCAACTAGTGGTGTATCATCTAATTTTACAATAACATTACAAATATAAATTTAAAATTAAGATATGATATTTTATGCTCCCACTATTTTTTTGAAAATTTTGCATACCCCTCATTATGCAAAGACGGGATGCCACAATGACATTCTACCGAGGCTAAAACCTTAATAACCGTATGGTGACGACCTTGTTAGAAACACAACATTGTAAAAACTCTTAGTCATATTTAGCCTCTAGAGTTATGATTTTGTGGAAAACACAAGTCATATACTATAGTTAGGTCAAAATCCACCTATTACATTTTGGGAATGAATTCTTAAACATACCTCTTGTGGAAAACACAATAAGGCCATGTCAATAGTTCACCTCAAGATTCGACTTTTGCCTTGGCCATAATTATGAATCCCTTACTAAATGAGTCTTGTGAGAAACATAACAAATCATCTAATTTAAGATTGACTCATCAATATGATAACAACGAGAGGCTTACATGAGTTATTCTTAATATCTCATATTTATCAATCTAATTTAAATTAAAAGAGATTTTATTTTAGTCTTATTAATATATATGAGTTACGTATATGTGCATACTTTTAAAATATCATGTATCTAAGGTATATAAAATAGTATATAACCACATATCACATATGTAAAAAAATTAAAAATAGATGATCATGAAATTTAACCCTAATTATGCAACATTGGAAATAGAACAATGTGTACCAAAATGAGCTAGCATCTAATGTCATTGTAGATGTGCTCCCACTTCTTGAATAACACTTCTCTAAGTGCTCTCATTCTCTCCTCCTCTACAAAAATGAGCTAGCATCTAATGTCATTGTAGATGTGCTCCCACTTCTTGAATAACACTTCTCTGAGTGCTCTCATTCTCTCCTCCTCTACAAACTAGCTTCTTGTCATTACAATCAATTTTATGAGTATGCAAAACTACAAATGTACAAATCTCAATAAAAAATATTGATTTTAACCAAGAAGAGTACATAAGTGAAAGAAAATTAGAATTTACAATTAGAATTGAATAGAGAGAAAAAGAGGCATGCAGCCCTAGTAAACACATATGCATAACATTAACCAAGGTAGGTGGGGTCGGGGGTCAAGACTGGGTCGGTTGCACCTAGATCGGGATAGGGTTGGCTGGGGGTAGAAATAAAGAATAATCTTAAAACATCTATTGAGTCATGGTCTCAGGGTTGGGATTGGGTTGGTTGGCCCAAAAATCGACCTAGTTGGGCTTGGGTCGCAACCCCACCTTCTATGACATTAACTGCCAGCACATAATAATTAAACTAAATCCACAATCATTATTCATCAACACCATCAAACATCAAATTTACACAATGCGTATACATGATAATTATTTGATATAACATTCATAACAGAAAATTATTACTCGTACTTTTTGAAATTCTCAATTTCATGCTTGTCATATTTTCATTAAGTAAATAACATAAAAAGAACATATACAAAATTTATATGCACAAAAAATCTAAACTATTTAGATTATTCATTCATTCCTAAAATTATACAAGTGTGAAATTAATGTCCTAATCACCATTCTACAAAACCACACTTTACAAAATTAATTAAGACATTAATTTCTTTAGTTAAGTCCTTAAAACAATTTTAAAACATAACTAAGAATGATTCTATGACAATAAAGTTAAAAATCATATAAATACCATTAAAATTTTAATAATATATTCTATAATACTCTAAAAAGTTTGTTTTTTTTGAATTTTTTTTGGCATTTCTTAATATTTGCATGACTTTTAAATATTTTAAAAATTAAATGATGAAAAACTTTTATCTAATCCCATCCAATTTTCATAGACCCAATAAGAGGATACATGGAGGTGGCACTAGATTCGATCCCTTTTTTTTGGGGGGGGGGGGGGGGTGCATTGCGCTGCCTAAATTTGGTGTAATGCACAGTGCTAGCTGCAGCGTTGAGTGCGCACCTACGTGCTGCCGGCCCAGTCAAACTTGGCTAGTATCCCATCAACCCATAAGAAATGAGGTTGGATCTGAAATTGGCACCCTTACCGGTCCCAATGGACTTGGTAATTCTTTTTTCTCTATTTGACAACTAGAGAAATAAAGAAAGCAACGATTGAGGGGTTTAGAACCTTTCCAAAATCAGACCTTTGAGCCTTAAAAAAATCTCAATAAATAGAAAATTGATCTTGGACCTTCCAAGAATCCAAATATTCTAGTTCTACTCAAATTTGTTACAACAATTGCTGGAAAAAAAGAGAAAGTGGCTCCACCACAAAAGGACCAATCCCGCGGAAAAATGGCCAAATTCAATGCCTCCACTGCTGTTAATGCCAGACAACATGGGGAAACAATGGTAAATCATATTTACTTTCTGTCAATGCCTTCATAAGTCTTCCAATGCTTCCTTAGATAAAAAAATTGAAGGGTTTCAATTTCGAAGGTCGGCACTTGATAAATCAAAAGGCCATCTTTTTGACATCATACCAAATTCTCTGGTATTCAAAATTCAAACTAAGGGAGCCATTTGAAAGTCTTATGTCACTATAATAAAATAGAGCCAACCGTTCTTAAAATTACATCACATAAAAATTGTGGTTGCACCATCTAAATAGTGGTTCATACAATTTCGAGAATGTATAAATACATCACATACACTAGTCTCAATGATCATATGATTAGGAACAATTAGATCATATACCTCTAAATGATTAATCTCATTATCCTAATTTAATCAAAATTCAATCACCATTACATGTGATTAAAGACTTTATTACAATATACACATCTAATAAGAGAAAGTAATGAATATATGCTTATTTAATTGAATGAGATATTTTAAAAAATATCGAATCATATAAATTATAATTGACTGGTATGGTATACATCTCTATCAATAACAAGATCGATTGCAACAAATTCAAAAAAGAAAAATAGCAAAAGAAAAGGACACATAACAATGACAAATGAAAGGAGAGTGTAGGGACCGTGTTAGATAATGAAACTGTTGTTCTTTTGACAAATTGTGAAAATTGTCTGATAGTAGAGAATGGTGACATTGTGAATTTTAGACTCGGGATCATTTTATCATACTACACCTTGTAGAGATTTGTTATTATCTTTTAGGTGTGATTATGGTGTTGTCAATATGAGCAACAATGATACCTGAGAAAATTGTGATAGGAGATGTTAAGATTGGCACTTGGTGTCAGATCATTCTTAGATATGTTAGGCATATTCTAGATCTTAGTATGAACCTAACTTCACTAAGAAAATTAGGTGATGATGGTATTGCATGACGTTTGATCAGGATGACTAAAAATTGATAAAAGAGGTACTTGTCTTGGCACAAGAAGACAAGTATAGTAGTCTATATGGCATGAAGACATGGATCAACAAGGCCAAAGTCAACGTTATGGCAAATAGTTTATTGTTTGATTTGTAGAACAAAAGATTAGGACATATGAGTAAGAAAAGAATTGATTTTCTTGTAAGGAAAAGTTTCTTCTTGAAATGTGAGATACACATCTGAGTCCTTGTGATCATTGTTTGGAGGAAATCAACACAAGGTTTCTTTTTAGAAAATCACCGGAAGAGAGCAACATATCTTTTGGATTTGGTTTATGCAGATGTATGTGGTCCGATAAATGTGGAGACGAAAGGTGATGCTCTATATTTTGTTATTACCATAGATGAAGCATCTAAAAATGTGAGATTTTGGAATAATAAATAAAAGTGGAGTAAGTAATATTTTCAAGGCATTTCATACAATAGTTGAGCATGAAATAGAAGTATAATCAAAGGTTTTATTGACGGACAATGGTGGTGAATATAGAACTTTGTCACTCAAGAAATATTGTATGAAACACGAGATTCAACATAAGAAGACAATTCCATACATTTTATAACAACATGGAGTTGTAGATAAGATTAACAAGATGATAGTAGAGAGGATCAAGAGATGCTTTCTATTTCCAAGTTGCCAAAGCATTTATGAGAAGATGCTATGTGTATATCTAATTAATAGGTCTCCTTTTGAGTTTATAGAAAGATATTTTAGAGTGAGTATGGTTAGGTACGGATGTGTAATATCTATTTATCTTTAGTTGCAGAGAATTCATGCATATATCAAAGAAGTAAAGATTCAAGATAGATGATATTGTCATATGTGTTTATTGACTACGCAAATAAGGAGTGTGGCTAAAAGTTAAGGGGTCCGAAGATAGACTTAGTGCACAGATGCCATGAAGTTATCTTTAGGGAGGATACGATAATTGAAGACTTTGAGAAGTCACTCAAGTTAAATAGTACAACACAATTTCTTTTAATTCAGATGTGCTTTTGATGATGTTTAGTCTTGCATCAATAAGTGGGATATGATGTTCAGTTACCCTAGGTGCTTATTGTCCAAATTTATCCTCCCAAATGCACCAGATCATACAATATCATATTGTTTATATTTATAGTCTATTATGTCATTGATTTCGCACGTCAGTAATGTAACCCTTAACTCTACTTATGCAAGGTTAATGGCAAGGATCTTAGAATAATCTTCTTAATTAGATTATTTGAGAATCCATGTTGTTATAAAGTTCATAAACATGAACAAAAATGTTTTACAAACGAGAGGAGAAAGAATATTAAGTTTGCATTGAGTGACAAGCCAATCTCCAAGGTGTCACCACTGCATTGAGATTTAAACCTAGGATGGGCTAACTAAATTACATATAACTTTCATTCACGGTCTGATTGGTTTGCAATGAAAACTTGCTGCAAGCCATTATTTTTCTAGAAAACATTCTCATCACAGCATTTGGCTCCACGTAAAATCAAGATCAACTTAAAATGAATTACATAAAATTGGATTGAATCGGGATTTTTGCAGAGCATGTCGTTTTCAGTAACAATTTCTATAATTAGCTTTAAATTTATATTTTTTAAAATAAATTATTATTGTTTCAACTAAATATCATCAATTTTGATATGTTTAAATTACTTAAATAATTATATTTAAAATTTTTATTTGTAGATAAAATTTTCATTTTATTGATAAAAATACTTTTTATTTATATTTGTATATTGACATAAACAACGACATGTCATGATTTTAATATATTCTAACAATTTTATCCCATGTAATCTCTTTTGACATTTGACATGATTTTTTTACGTGTTGTCAAATAAACTAAATATTTTATCAAATAATTAGTTTATATTTAATTATTACACATTGTTTAGATTTTAAACTAGTAAATATTAGAAGAATGTTTTATTAATTAAAATGATATTTTTAAAAGGAAACATGATTTAAAATAACTAATTAATTTTTTTTTAAAATATAATTTTAGATTAACGAAATATGGTCATCAAGATTTCAAATTATAAGAAAATAATATCAAGTATAATAGGTTTCCACTTATCAGAGATCTAAATAGTGTAAAGAATCACCCTATAAAATTTGATATAGTAGAAACAACGATTTTTATGTGTTCGTATTGATCTTGGCTCAATCGAAATCGATCGGCGAAAATCAAACATCTATTAAATTGGGTTAAAATATATCTATTAGGGATTCATCTAATCCCTTGTGGAGGAGAATAAAGAACTTTCCAAACTATTAAACTGTTCAAGTATTTAGTCTCTAGCGGTATCTACACGAACTTCTTCTATAAACAAGTTCTCCTACATGCCGGACCTTTTGACTAACCCCAAACGTCACTCCACAATGGAAAAGCATGCCCCAAAGAAAGAAAGAGGAGGAGACAAGAGAAGGATGGCCACGAAATTAACTCACTTGGCTTAGTAGATTTGGCCAAATTCACTTAAATTTATAGAGACATTGAAATTTTTTATAAAAACTCAAAATCTCCATTAGTTACGCCCATGTCCTCGTACTTACGGATCAATCCTTATGTGTGTGACCCACTAGGCCCAATAACTTACTTAGTTGAAACCTAACTAAAATAGAATAATTCTAGTTAATTAAATTAAATTAAATTCGTTATCTAACTATAGATTTAACGGTCGATCGATCATGAAGGGTATAATTCTTATCTCTACTAAGCCTTTCCATCATCAGTTATCACACGAATATAAACTCTCATTCATTCAATATCCCAGTTAAATAGAAGTATTGTAGACACGCCAAACTTGCCTAATTTAGAGCAAAAAACTTATCTTTTATAGGATAACAAGTGTGATTGATTTGAGAATGATGTTGGGTCTTTTATTATTGATCAGGAGGTTTGTCGAACGATATCGGACATTTTTCAGAGTTTTCCAAACAAAGCCATAATTTTCAAGTGAAAGTCACATGTAAATCGTGTAAACATGTAAATCGTGTAAACACGGAAATCGTGTAAACACGTTCCAATGCGCCCCTAATCGAGGGCACATGGGAATTAGTTTTCGATCAGGATTCTACCGCTAACTGAATCATATCAAAATTTTTGATCAGATAGAGGCGAAGTTTTTGGCTGGATGGGACATGCCTCCATAAGGGGGTGCATGCGCTTTGGACCAGGGCGCATGCTCCTAGGCCAAGGCGCATTGTCCTTATTTTCTAGGCCGGATAGAGCCGGTCACTCTCCTATAAATTGAGTCAACCTCTAGTCATTCCAGAGAGCTTTTCATGACCCCCTGGGCAGCTCAAGATGTCCAAGCCCCCTCCTTCATTGTTTTGGTGATTTTTAGAGTGAGAATTTTGAGTTTTTAGATATAGAGAAGTCGGTAGAAGTCGGTTCAGGAGAGAGGAAGGCTGATCTGTAGGTGATCAGCCAAGTCTCTTTTATTCGACTTCTATAAAAGCGTGTGGACCTTTGCTGCCCGAGATCTCTAAATAAAAGTTCTTCTACTCTAAATCTTCTTTTGTTTGCAATCAAAGATACACAATTCCAAGGTTGATGCTGGTCGTTGCGAGCTCTGAAGAAAAATCGTGCCTGACTGATCTCAGTTGCTGTTTGGCTTTTTCGACAACACATATTTGGCCATATCTCTCTTAATTCTACTCAATTTTTTATTTCTATATCTTTATTTTTTCATTCTCCATACACCTATTATTTTTATAAATTTTTTGTATTATTTTCACTCTGTTAATTTGAAAAATAAAAAGGGATTAGAGATAACCTGAATCTGGTCAGTTTCTTTTTAATTGTTTGTTTCATGTTATTTCCTTTACATATACTTAACTTAGTTTAGTTCTAATTGTATTTTCATTTATTTATTGTCTAGTTGCATAGGAAACTAAGCACCTATGAGTTGAGGACTCTTCTTCATCAACCGATCGAAGAAGGAGAAGCTTTAACCTGCACTCTTCCCGCTAAGGTACACATACGGTCATTTTCTTATTTCCATTGCATAAAGCGGAACCCGCGATTCCTAGCGACCACATCATGTCTTAACTTCTTCTTTTTCACATCCTCCTCTCACATGACCCAAACCGTCTCTTCGGTGATCGAGCGACACCGAGAGATGAAAGTTCGGGGATCAATGTTAGTGTGGGACCGAGATGAGAGTTTTATGAGTTTTCCTTTCTTTCTTTCTCATTTCCTCTTGAGGTGGCGATCCGGATCACAAACCAAAACCTCATTTTTGGAGTTGATAGCTTTGTGTAGACCACAGTTGGACAAGCAATGTCTCTAGCCGTGTGTGTTTAGTGTTTCTTTGCAACTAGTTCTAGTACTAAACCGGTTCCCACGTGAGCCTTCCTTTATTTCCACCCTCCTTAATTTGATTCCATCTCAAAATTTCTGATTTCACCATTTATTTCATCATATATGAAGTGACAAGTATTTCATTTAATTTCTGCCATTTTATTTCAGCCAGTTCCCGCGTGAACCCACCTTTTCCTTTTAAAACTGGTTCCCACGTAAACCAACTCTCTTCTACAAACCGGCTCCTACGTGAACCAAAATTTATTTTCAGCCATTTTACCTTTTATTGCAGGTTATCCCACTCTAAAATTGGTCACTATGTGACCCTCCTTTTATTTTTAGTTTCCATTTAAACTGGTTCCCGCGTGAACCACCTTTTTCCACTTCAAACCGATTCCCACGTAAACTAATTTCTTTCTTTACTTTGGTTCCCATGTGAACCAAACCTCTTTCTTCAGATCTATCCCCACATGGATTAGATCCTTATTTATCACCAAATTGTCTCCACGTGGCCCTCTTTTAATCATTTAAACCGGTTCTCACGTGAACCAGCCATTTTCTACCCTAAACCGGTTCCCACGTGAACCACCTTCACTTTTTACCCCGGTTTGCACATGAACCAACTTATTCATACATCAGTCCCTGCGTGGACCACCCTTTTTTCTTGGCTATCAGATATGAACCCTCTTCTTTCTATCACTTTTTCACCATCTCCATTTTGGCTCCTGTGAGAAACAAGGTCTAGATTCTAGTTTCTAGTTTCTAATTGCTTGTCTAGTTTCTAGTTACTTGTTTTGTGTGATTGCTTGTTTATTTGAGTTTATGGTTTGCTTATTGCTTACATTATTACTTAATTGCATTCTCTGCTCCTTTTCTCTATCTCTTTCTTTTACACTTTTTTCTTTTGAGGTGAGAGCTCACTCTCCCATTTGCCTCTCCCATCCAAAAGACCCTCTTGGTGGATTCTAACCTCTCTTCTGAGATATTTTTTCTTAGTTGACTTGGTTGGCTTTCATCAAGACCTCCGTAATTCCTCATACGTGAAGTATTCCTCTTCATGATCGGGTTGGTTGTACCACTCCCCAAAACCCGAAGTATCCCAAGTTACCTACACGTTGTGAGATTGTGTGAACCCTATGTCATTGGAGATTGGAGTTAGGATCCTAAACATTTGTTGAGAGAACAATTCTTAACAAATCCATAAACCTAATGTCTAATCAAAAATCATTGTGTAACCTTGTTTATAAGTCTTTGCATCACTTGCTTGTCAAACAAAAATTGAAAACTCCAAACAATTGTAAAATTCTAACACCAAAAAAAGTTCTTTATTTGTTTTGCCAACTTGTTTATTTTACCCTCTTTTTGAAGTTGAAAGGGTGGCAATGCAATTAAGGTCTGGAAGACATGTTGGAATGGTGGAACACGCTGAATGTCAAGAGAATGAGATGGGTCATCAACAAATTCCGTCAGATGGTCATATTAATCCCCTGTTTGAGTCATAAGTGCTAGAGGTCCCTCAACCTTCTGCTCCACGAGATGTTGAGCAACTCTTTAGGGAGCTATCTCTTTATACTGACCTAGAAACCTTTTCACATATACAATCTTTGGTGAAGGGCAAAACCTCCTCTGATCATGTTGAAGCCAATTGAGTTGCCTCATCTCCTCGTTCCATGGTTCAACCACCACTCATTCAACCATCTTTTGTTCAACCACCCATTGTCTAGTCATCATTGGTTCAACCATCACTAGCTCAACCATCTATCATTCAACCATCTGGGGTTCAACCATCATTTGTCCAGCCATCTTACTCCAACCCTATTGCCCCATTTGCCCATCATGTCATGGGACAATCAACAACTAATTTGCAAGTTCATGCTTATCATCCTCAATTTCAGAATTACACATCTAATCACATACCTGCACCAATAAACTAAGAACCTGTTCTCGCTCAGGCAATCATGGATTAGCTCACCTAAATGAATGAATGTTATGACGAGCTAAGATGTCGCTTGGAATCCAAGTCAACTCCAGAGGTCTCTATTCCTTCTTTGCCAATTCTTCACCTGCCACATTCTGAATTACCAGTTTATCGCCGCTACAATGGTACCAGCAACCTTTTTCTTCACCTTAAATATTTTATTTACAAGTCTTCAATTTGGAAGAATGATCGTAGAGTCCTTGCTTTCTTATTCCACCGATCACTAGAAGGGTCTACATTAGAGTGGTTCTACTCACTCAACCCCTTTGAGGCAGTAGATTTTGACATCGTCAAGACCAAATTTTTGCAAAGATACAGAGACTAGATGGCACCATCATGTT
The DNA here is from genome assembly GCA_036172225.1 of Cryptocoryne crispatula var. balansae. NCBI lineage: Eukaryota > Viridiplantae > Streptophyta > Magnoliopsida > Alismatales > Araceae > Cryptocoryne > Cryptocoryne crispatula. The sequence goes on from CM069924.1 coordinate 16,457,915, forward strand.
CAATTACAGATTTGATTGCTAAGAATATGAAGTTCGAGGAGGACTTCATAAAGTTTGTTGACTGGTGGAGAGGAATGGCAAAGAAATTGACAGATGTCATATCAAAAGGAGAACATGTAAAGATGCTAATTGGAAACACCACATCAGCCTTAAAAAATGTCTTGATCAAGAACCATCCTACCACCATGAATGAGCTTTATGATAGTGCCCAATACTTTCAAGCCCATTTTAAGGATGCCACAATGATAAATCCTTTTGATCCCAAACCTTGAAACATCAGGAAAACTAATTTTGCACCAGCTGGACCTACAACCGAGGGAGTAGTCAACAATGAAGCTGTGAACATTGTAGGGAACCAGGGAGGTAACCATCAAAACTAGTATAGGAACCCACCACAGAACCCATCTTAATGCCACCCTCAACAGCAAGTGCAAGTTAGGCCACAACAACCACAACAACCCTCTCAGCCGGTAGTGCAACCCTAACAACCTCGTCAACCCACCTATAATAAGACACCACCACCACCCAATCAAGCACCACAAAGAAAAGGTCCTAGGAGAAAGAACTACCAGCAACTACCTTACTCCTTGATCGACATCTTTAATGTACTCATGGCAGAGAAACAGTCGGAATTGCCCAAGGAAAGAGAGGTTTGGCTAACGAATGCGGATATGTCCTGATATTGTGCTTATCACCCTGGTCACAATGTTGAAGTGTGTTTTTAATTCAAAGATTATAACTATGATCTCAATGACCAAGGCACCATTGATTAGGCTCAAATGAAAGAATGCATACAGGTGATGAAGGCTAGACAGTAGCAGCGACAGTATCCACTAACTCAGCCTCGACAACAACCTGGCTTGGGGATTGTTCAGATATGCTCCCATTGCATACTCCTGCTTCGACACCAGCACCAGTACAACCGAACCTAGGAATTGGCTTAGTGCACTCCATTGCCCAAGAAGTTGCAGTCGTGCTCAAAGTTGGCAACTAGAAAATCACAATCCAACTATGCTCGCCAAACCAGTTAGGCCTCCTGGCAGGACCCCTACCAAACAGATAATTTGTGTACCGTCTACTCCACAACCACCACCAAGCTCAATACCCCAACCATTGGCCGCTACTTCTTCTCGCGACTTATCATTAGGCCAGCCACCACATCAGTTACACCTCCATTAACCATTGTTGCACCCCGGCCCCTGCTTATCCAGCCACCACAATCATGTCTTAGAACTGGATCCAACTTTTCAGGCTATACTTGGGAGGCCGTACCTAGAAGCAATAGGAGAAGTAAATTCAACAAACCACCAATGCATAAAGTTTCTCTTTAAAGGACAAGTAGTCAAGGTGACTAGCATGCCTGTAAGGGATGAAGTGAACAATGCTTCTTTCACATCGCCCCAGGACTATTGATATAACCCCAGATCTTAGTGGGGGAGTTGCTAGAAGTTGGATGTATGACTGCCTCTGTACCAGACACTGTGGGATGGTGGATGATGATTAAATTGGAAAATCAACTTGGAAAAGGTTTGGGTAAGGATCTTTAAGAGATCACTCAACTGATTGAAACTGTGAAAAGGCCATGTAGATAGGGGTTGGAATATGAAGAGGATTCCATCCCAAGTAGGGTCATCCAGCCAAAATATGCCATGGGACTCTAAGCATTCTTTATCAAAGGGGAGACCATGATGATGGCTGAAGATGATAAAAGATCAATTACAGCTATCAAGAGAAGGAAGGCTTCAGATGAAGAAGAAGAAGAATAGGAAGATCTATGTTTTTCATTGACTCATTTGTTTTCAACCAAGAAAGAGCACCAAGAACCATACAAGGGCAGACCAATCTTGGATCATCCTATTGAGCAAACTACCACCCATGTCAGAACCATTCCACGAAGCCCGAACACAACAATTACATATTTATACCTTGTGCCATTGTTTTTGAATCTTTTGGATGGGCATCCAAGCCCACTTTCTTTCACTAAACCAACAACTCACTTTGGGCCCATGTGCCCTCTCCAGCCATCTATTCTCACTGACCTGCCATTTACTTCCCTCGTTAGCTTCAGGGCTAAGTGTTCTTTCCAGCTCACATGCCCATCTATATCCAGAACCGAGTCCATGTACCCGTTCATATTTTTCATCAGTTTTGGACCCATGTGTCCACTTTTTGTTAGCATTGGGTCTACGAGCCCCTTTTTTTCCATTTATTCTTAAGTTTTTATCTTTGCTAATTCCATCAGCTTCTATTAAGTCTCGAGTCATTCTAACTCATTCGGTCTCTTTACTCAAAAATCCCAAAATAGATTTTCTCTAAAACTCACATTTCCATAGAGGAGACATCCTTACTCATCCCGGAGGGTACTCCCAATCAGGGATTTCTCTCATCTGAATCACTGACTGATTTACTCGAGCCACACTCCATTGTAAATATCATCTTTCCAGGTTTGTCTGTAGTAGGTCAGGTTAGGTTAGGAAATAGAAAAGTCAGAGGTAAACCAGTGCCAACTAGATATATTCAACAATTGGCACAAAAATGTGTAGAGCGTGCAGGACTGTCAAACTTTTTAAGGAATGCTATCCAGCTGGATGAAATCCAATAAGAGGATGAGCATAACATAGATCATACATTGAGAGTATATGAGGTAGCATCAGAAAAAGATCTTGAATCTGAGGATGAAATCGAGGACTTGGCTGATGCATATGCATCTGGACTTAGAAGATTTGAAGAACCATCAGTTATAGAGAATGAACCAAACAAGGAATTGAAATTAGGAACCTTCGAAGATCCTAAGATTATCTTCATCAGTGCAAACCTCACTCCCTCAGAGAAACAATGTTTGATCAAAGTTCTGGAGGAATACAAGGACATGTTCGTATAGACATATGAAGACATACTGAGATTAGATAATTCATTGGTTGAACATAAATTAACTTTGAAACCTGGAATTACCCCGGTTAAACAAAAGCTCAGGAGATTCCACCCAGACATTGCACTCAAAATGAAAGAAAGGTCAACCAGGCAAAATTTATTAGAGTCGTCCTTTATCCACAATGGGTGGCTAACATAGCCCCTATTATGAAAAAGGATAGACGAGTTTGGATTTTTATAGATTTTAGGGACTTGAATAGAGCATGTCCAAAAGATGATTTTCCTTTACCTCATATTGATGCTTTGGTTGATAACATAGTTGGGTATGAAATACTCTCATTTATGGATGGTTATTCTGGATACAATCAGATCTGGTTAGCCGAGGAGGACCAAGAGAAGATCTCGTTTACTGCACCTTGGAGAACATATTGCTATGTTGTCATACCCTTTGGGTTGAAGAATGTTGGTGCTAATATCAGAGGGCTATGTAGACACGCCAAATTTACCTAATTCAGAGCATAAAACTAATATTTTATAAGGTAACATGAATGATTTATATTAGAATAATGTCGGGTTCTTTTAATGTTGATTTGGAGCTTTGCCAAATGAAATTGAATGTTTTTCGGAGTTTTCTACACAAAGCCATAATTTTCGAGCAAAAGCGACACGTAAATCATGTAAACACGAAAATTGACCAGGTGACCAATACCTAATGATCATGCATTGAATTTTATGGTTATATTCATGTTTCTGACATGTTTTGTTTCTTTCTGGTTGGTCATCGGAATGATTTTGGTCAGTATCAGATCTTCAGTTTACTATCCTAACTTTCAGATAAAATTCTGATGTTTTAGAGAGTGTGATGGCTTATGTGTTGCAATAGAAATCGCTTACAGCCTGTTATCTTTCCAACACAATAAAAAACATTGAATTCTAAGTTTGGAAGTGTCTACAATGGCTTCCGAAACACAGACGTGCAGAACTAGTCCCATGCACCATGGTCCTAGGGCACATGTGCCCTACCCCCAGGGAATGTGACCATGCACCCCCATCCTAAGGCACATGGCCATGTGCCCCCGATCAGGGGCAGAAGAGAATCAGTTTCTGATCAGAACTCTACCTCTGACCAGATCGGATTGAAGTTTTCGACCGGATAAAATCAACTTTTTCAGAGAGATAACATGCACCCCCAGAAAAGTGAGACCGATTCTGGTCGTTCTAGATGCTGGTTCATGAACCCCACGGGTTTCTCATTACATCCAAGCTATCTCCTACATCTATTTTGTGATTTTTAGAGTGAGAATTTTGAGTTTTTAGAGAGAGAAAAGTTAGTTCAAGAGAGAGGAAAGCCGGTCTGCAGGTGATCTGTCAAGTCGCTCTTTATTGGCTTCTACAGTAGCATGTGGATGTCTTCTGCCCGAGCTCTCAACATCAAATTTCTTCACTCTGAGTTCTCTTCTATTTTCAATTGAGTGCACATGATTTTGAGGTCAGGGCTGGTCGTGGCGAGCTCCAAAGCAAAGTCATACTTGGCAGATCCCAGAATACTGTTTGGTTTTTTTGACAATACAAATTTGGCCATATCTCTCTCCATTCATCTCAAAAAAATTTTGTTCTTTTTTTATCTCTTTGTTTCATTATTCTCCATCCTTCTATTATTTTTTTTTACATTTTTTTGCATTAGATTTATATTGTTAATTTGAAAAATAAAAAAGAGATTAAAGATAACCCAAATCTGGTCAAATTTTTTTCAATTGTGTGTTTTATGTCATTTTCTTTACATATACTCCACTTTGTTTAATTCTAATTGTCTTTTCATTTGTTTTGTTTGTCTAGTGGCATAGGAAACCAAGCACCCACGAGTTGAGGGCTCTTCTTCATCAACCATCCGAAGAAGGAGAAACTTTAATTTACACTCTTCCGGCCGCTAAGATACACACGGTCATTTTTATTGCATAATTCAAAACCCGCGGTTCCTGGTGATCACGTTATGTCTTAAGTTTCCTTCTTCTCATCTTCCTCCGACATGACCCGAACCATCTCTTCGGTGATCAAGCAACGCCAAGGGATGAAAGTTCATGGATCAATGTGAGTGTGGGAACAAGGTGAGTTATTTTCTGCATTTTCTTACCTTTTTTCTCATCTCCTCTTGAGGTGGCAATCCGGATTCACAGACCCTGAAAAGAGAGTCCCATTTTCGGAGTCGACAACTATGATAACTATTTTTCATGACATGATGCACACCCTTGTAGAGGTGTATGTGGACGATTTGGTTATCAAATTCAAAAGTCGGGAAGATCACTCTAAAGTACTGAGGAAAGTTTTGCAATGAGCTAGAGAATACAAGCTAAAAATGAACCCTAAGAAGTGTACATTTGGTGTTTCATCAAAAAAAACTATTAGGGTTCATAGTAAGCAAAAGGGGCATAGAGATCAACCCAAACAAGGCCAAGGCAATCATTGGTATGCCTCCTCCGAAGAATATGAAAGAGTTTCGAGGATTGATCGAGATGCTACAATTTATCCACCAGTTTTTCTCACAACACTCCAAAGGTGCAAACCTTTCTATGAGTTAACCTAGGCGGGGGCCAAGTTTAAATGGGATTCAAAGTGTTAGGAAGCATTTGATGGGTTGAAAACATACCTGGAAAGTCCCCCTGTACTTAGACCACCAATTCTCGACAAGCCCTTGGTCCTCTACATTTCAGTTCTCGAGAACTCTCTTGGGGTAGTCCTTGCACAAGTTGATGAAAAATGGAAAGAACTAGCTACTTACTACTTGTCTAAGATCTTTGATGCTTATGAGCTGAAATACACTATGGTAGAAAAGACTTATGTTGCTCTTGTTTGGGTAGTTCAGAAATTCAAGCATTATTTTCTTGTTCACCAAGTCAAGCTCATTGCTCGTATCAATCTCATCAAGTTTCTCTTAGAGAAGACTATTTTGACTTTTGGTTAGGGCAATGGCAGAGCTTCTTGTCTCAATTTGATATCACCTATCTTTCACGGAAGGCAATCAAGGGATGTGCTATTGCTAAACATCTTGCCCATCATCCCATACCCATCTTTGACCCAGTCTGGTCAGAGTTCCCAGATGACGAACTAATGTCGGTTCAATCTTTCAATCTTGGGACATTATATTTTAACGGGACTCTGAACTCATATGGTAGAGGGATAGGTATCATTCTTTTGTCACCCAAAAGTGTCACCATCCTACAGGTTTTTCAACTCAACTTTCCAGCAACCAACAACATGGCTAAGTATAAAGCCTTGCTGGCTGGGTTGAAGGACGCTCACTTCCATGGTGCCACCGAACTGAGGGTGATAAGTGATAGTTAGTTGATCCTATGCCAAGTCCTATCCAAGTACCGAACTTCCCATCCAAACCTCAAATCCTACCAGGATCTCACCACCTACTACCTCAAGCTATTCTTCAAACTCACCTTTGTCCATGTCCCCTGTGCTCAGAACGTCCTTGTCGATGCCTTAGCTTCACTGGCTTCATCTTTATCTGTCCCACTAGGCAGGCAGGTGTGGACTATTCATGTCCGTAAGAGATCAATTCCAACAATTGAGGATGAACATTTTTTGAAGATTAAAAAGAGATTTAACAGAAAAGAATACTTGGAACACAAAGAAGAAATCTTCTTAATTGAGTTGGAAGAATTGGAGGAAGGTGAGAAACCTCGGTATGATGAGATTGTGAGGTATTGCCGAGATCAGTCATATCCACCTGGATCAACTAGCAAGGAAAAGAAGGCAATCAGAAGAGTATCCCAGAGGTATACAATCCTTGGAGGAGTGCTCTACAAGAGAAGCCTACGTGGAATCTTACTGCAGTGTCTTGATGAGGAAGAAGCCAAGTTGGTGCTAAAGGAAGCACATTCTGGAGTTTGTTGTGGCCATGTTAATGCTCAAGCCCTTGCTAAGAAAATCATCCAACAAGGGTATTATTGGCCAACTCTAGAAGAAGATTGCTGAATCTTTGTTCGACACTATCATTTGTATCAACTCCATGTTGTCAAGATTCATTCTCCCTCATCTTCCCTTCATTCAATCCATACCCCCATGACCTTTTGCCATGTGGGCTTTTGATAACATTGGCCCCTTGAGTGACCACAACTCTGAAATGCACACAAAATCATTCATTCTAACGGAAACAGTGTACTTTAAAAAGTGGACTAAAGCGGAAGCGTTCGTGGAAATTAAAGCATCAATTGTTTGATCTTTCATCAAGTGCAACAACATTGCATGGTTCGGGATCCCCAGCGGCATCATCACCGATAATGGGCCACAATTTCTCTCTCAAGATCTGCGTGATCTTTGCAATAGGTATCTCATTTCATTGCATCATTCATCACCACAGTATCATCAAGGCAATGACCAAACAGAAGCCACTAATAAAACCTTAATCAAAATCATCAAGAAATATTGTAACTCTAGCAAGTTTTTCAACTAGCCTGATACGATTGTAGATGCTCTATGGGCTTATCATACTTCTGTAAGGACTCTCACTGGACAAACCCCGTATGCTTTAGCATATAGGATGGAAGCAGTGGTCCCCTACGAGGTATTACTTCCATCACTCCGAGTTCAGATCGATAAAGATATTCTTGTTGATGAGAGACGAGAATCTCTTCTTTTACAGCTTGAACTCTTGGATGAAAGATGGCTAGCTGCTACCGAGCATGCCCAGACATACCAGAACAAACTTCAAATATTTTATCAAAAGAGGGCGGTCAAGAGAAAATTTGAGATCGGTGAGATGGTTGTTAAAAGAATTTTCGTTAAGCTAGGGGGTCCCTGCTCCAAATTGCAACCTAACTAGGAAGGGCCTTTTGTAATCACTGAAAAATATTCAAGCAATGCATATGAATTGACTAATACAAATGAAGAAAAATTGAGTCATCCATGGAACAAAGTTTACCTCAAAAAGTATTTTTTATAAGAAATAGAGAAATTACTAGTATGATCTCAAGTCATCGATCCGAAGTTGTTCACTAGAAGTCAAGGGTAGGAACCATCCTACACACACAACACCTTCTGATCCTAGAATCTGGACAACCCGACACTTGCAAGATGCAAGGCAGAAACCTAGAAACAGATTTTGATTAGAGGAGAGGAGATACCCTTACCCTATTCTCTTCTACTGGTCCAAGATAGGGAGAGGAGATTATAGAGGGGTGGTATCAAAAATGCCCTCCATCCCAGTAGGAGGCCATCTCGGAGAGTGCAAAAGGGTGCCAAAAGATGGGCAATGAACTCCTCAAGTTAAAAAAATGATCAACCTGTCTGAATGAGTACCCAAAATGATAGTTAAGGCAAAAAGCACTAAAATATGGGCAATGTCACCACCGGTCAAAAACCTATCCAAATGTGTGCCACATAAAAGAGCAAAAAATAGGAAAGACCCAAAAAGGCCAAATCCCAACGGATAATTTGGGTGTGAGTAGAGAAATATCTCTTAACATCTCCAAACCCTATCAAAAACATCCTCTACTATTCTTCTTTCTTAAACCTCTAGGGTAGGGTATGCCAACTAAATCCCGATGGAATCCAAGCTAATCAAAGGAAGAAGGTTAGAAGAATTCTAGGCAGGGAACTTTATTTTGCACATAGTATCTACCACTTGAGTCTTGACAAACCCTAAAATCGATGAACTGTCTCAAATACCAGTGTTTTCTCCACAAAATTAAATATTTTGAAACAAAAACAAATTTTTTTCGAATATTTTCAAAAAAATTTGAATATATTTTTAAAAATAAAAAATTTGAATATTTTCAAAAAACAAAAGAAATGAATATATTTTAAAAATTCAAAAAAAATGAATATTTTTAAGAAAAAAAATGCATCATTTAATTTATCTTAGTCTTGATTTTTGCCTTAGTTGCATCCATTTTCATTTTTTGTCATGCATATTTCCATTCTTGCATTCCATATCCACGTTTATTTTTAATTACCTAGCTAAGAAGGCTCATCCCTTTGACCTAAGTCAAAGTTTGCTTTAATAGGCAAAAGGATGAGTCATGATGAAGATCTAATCCCCTTTTATTAAGTATTTCAGGGACTTTAAAGTAAGAGGAAAAGAATCTCACCACAGTAGGAAAGGTCTCTCAACCCTTACCATCATTTTTATTTTATTCTACCATGTTGAGAAGGCTCTTCCTTTTGACTTAAAATCAAGTCAAATGAAAAATAGGCAAAGGGATGAGACATGAATAGAATTGATCCGTTTGTTAAGTGTTTTCAGGCACTAGAAAGCAAGGAGGATGGATTCTCGCCACACAGGTAAGGTTTCTTACCCATCTCCATGTTTGTTTATTTTATTACTTCTTATTTTTCGCCATGTTAAGAAGGCTATGCCCTTTGACAGAATCAAAGGGCCAAGCCACCGAGTCATGCTAATCAAAACTGTCAGAGTGATGTTGCAGATAAAAGCAAAGCAAGCAGAATGCACACAAACACTAATTCAGTGATAAACATGATACAAGTCAGGAGCATGATACAAGAATGTTGGGCATACAGATCAGAAATCTCCTCATACCTATGCTTAGAAGATGAAACCAAGTAGTCGGACACACTCAGAGTTTGGCTCCTCTCTGGATTTGCTCCACGCCGTGTTGTGCGGCCCTGACTCTGGTGCGAGCTGCTATGATGGGTCAGTGTTCTGCTCTGGTGGCTACCACTTTAATGGGTGCCACTATGATGGGTGCCACTCTGATGCATCCAGCTCCGGGAAGACTAACGGACCATCTCATGGTAAAAACACAGCTCTACCTGAGCAAAAGTAAATTGATCTACGTCTAGTATTGTCTATGCTCCATGGCAGGCATCACGACATCTTGCTCGTGGAGGGCAGCTGTGTGTTGGCTCTCCACCTCACGAAGTGCCTCGAAGTGGCAGCGGTCTCGCGCTAGTAGCTCCATGTCAAAGTCAACTCGGAGTTGAGCCACCTCGAGGGTGGGCACTCGAGTCTACAGCTCAGCCTCCAGGGCCTGGATCCCAAAAGAAGATTCCAAAGAAGAAGCGGTAGCCAATCTTTCCAATTTAGCCACCTACAAGTAGAATGTAAGGCTTAGATAGTGAAAGAACAAGTGTAATAGCAACTGTCAGAAAGTTATCATGATCTCCTTCTCACCAGAGACTGCCTCATGGTAGCCAACTTGTTTGCAAGGCCCTCACCTCCTCAGAGAAAGAAACACCCTCTAAGCGAGCCCTACGCTGCAAGCACAATAAGAAAAAGCATGTCAAATATGTGGCAATATGATCAAAGAATGCAAAGAACACAAGTGACACACATACCTCTACCTCTAAGGCTACTCTGAGGGAGGCTACCTACTCCTTCAACTCACGAATTTGTGCCCAGTACTGGGTGAGCATGCCATGGGAATCCTGAAAGAAAATTTTGTGAGATAAGATAACTTAGTTTGATAACAAGGAGATGGTGGAGAAGCTAACCTGGGTAGTGTAATCAAACAGATGATCGTAGGCAGCGCAGTTCTAGCAAAGAAACTCTGTGTCATCTACAACAGTCGAGAATACCATAGTACCCTCAACCTCCCAATCCTCCAGAGTGGATCAATACCGAGCAGCCCAGTTCACCGAGTGCATCAAGCCCCGGGTATTGTGGCTGTGCCTAGAAGGTGGAGGAGCGCACCCCTCCTAATAACCTCCAAAGGTCCTCATCACAAGAACCTAGAGTGGCTCCACCTCATGCAGACAATGGAGGTAAATGTCACGGCCAAAGAGGTGGGAACCCCTTTTCACCCACTCGATGCTCTCGTCATTAGTGGTCAGATACAAGAAAAGAAGGAATCAATCAACAACCAACAGTTTGAAGCAGAGATAGACAAGGAAACATACCCACTCTGAAAGAAGACACAACATCTCACCCTGTAGACGGAGGAGTTGGTGGGCATGGGAGGTGATGTCCTGGATGGCATGCCAGCACGCTAGCAAAGGGAGGTGAGTCGGATGCTCTAGTCGGCCACACCCCAACGAAAGATAAATGTAACTCCACACCTGAAAGGAACACTCTGTCAGTATAGGTATAACATGCAAAGGAAAGGAGGAACATAAATCAGAATATCTGAAGAAAAGGAGTGAAGCCACCCATAGAGACAGCGCCACTATCGGGAGAAAGGCTGGCGAACAAATGGGCCAAAATAGTTGCGCCCCAGGCATACTCTTTAATGATCTCCATGTCGACCAGGAGAGGCAGGAACCACAGATGAACTTTCTCGATTTTGTTGCCCAACAACAAGCGACCAAAAAAGAAGATCAAAAACTAGCAGAGATCCCAGTCTACCTCCACCGACCCAGGAGGACCGCATAGTGTCTCAGATACCTAATGGATTAGGCGGTCCTCATAGTTCTTGGTATCCTCACCACGAAGCATCTGGGCCTCCGACAGGCCCACCAACTCGAAACACTCCTTTTGAGTGATCAAGAGAACAGTCTCGTCCTATGACCGAGGCAAGTAGAAAGAGAGCAGCTCTGCTACCATATTGAAGTAGTCACTGTACGTGTAGCCAGTGATGGCATGCCCGAAAACTTGAAGCTCGATGATGTGGGCCATGTCCTTCACGGTTGGGACCATATGCCCCCATGGAAGCAGAAAAGAGCAAGTCATGGCATCCCAGCAATCTCTCAAAACCTGGATCAAGGCTAGGTCCTCCCAGACCGGTGACACGCACAAGAGGGGCCCAAATCCCATCTCATCTAGGCGATGGCACAGGAAAGAAGGGAGACCTCGGTACGCCAATCGTATCATCTGCCGAAAGATTCGGGACTTGATACATCCCAACGAAGAAAAGTTTTTTTTGGGTCAAGCAACAATCACGAAGACGGAAGAGAATTCTGACTAATACAAAGGATATTTACCTCATGAGTGGCAACCAGCTCGGAGGGGCAAGCCTCTGCGTCATGCGCGCGTGGATGTCGAACTCTCTTTGGCATCTGTAAATTTTTTTAAAATTGAAAAAATATGCTTTATATGACAATTTCGTTTGTTGGATACTAATCAGAAATGTGCAGGCAACATTTTTAGTCCAAAAGTGAATTGGTGAGATCGGTGTTCCTAAAGGAACATCTTGCTAGCCCTGTGGTGAAAAGAAAGGGAGCGCACCCAGCTGAGTATTATCGTGGTGCTGTATTTCATCAAAAGGCAAGATGTGGATGGACTGGTGATGTTGATGAATCAGGCTGTTCATGCAGGTTGATGGACTATTTAAGTACCACCAGAAGACTTCACACAGACAACAATGATGATACTTGAAATATGTGACCTCACATTTCAGATGCAGTAGCAAATTTCATCATTAGTTACACATCATTATCCTCACATCATCATCAGCATTCCATTTTTTGGTTCACATCATTTTTATCACCATTCATCATTTAGTTATGTTAGGTTCATTAATATGTATGTTATGCATTGATGTTGAAGACCTTGAGAGTGAAGATGGCTGGGCCCGAGATCCCCTTCAACAAAATCTATGATGGCTTGGTCATTCTTCATGCTCATGGATAAGCCAAAATTAAACATTGGAGGGACGATGGTTCCTAATCAGATGTCCTGACCTCTAATGGACAATCTATATCTTCAACTTTTTTCTACATATTTTTCTGTTCTTTTATCTCAGATAGCATCATATAAGCATCAATGCATAGCATCTACCTTTTCTTCACAAGCAACCTCTGGGCCTCGCTAGATCCCTCTCTCTGTTATGTCCTCTCTATGTTATGTCATAACCTCCTTTTCTTCTTTTCGTCATCATGATTATGTCATCACCTCCTTTTCATCTTTCTTGTTATGACGTTTTTCATCATTTCCTCATCATTCATCATCATCATTATAGTGATGATGTCACATCAATCTTCTTTTTAATCTTCTATCATTATTGGCAATGTTATCCCGCCATGTTTTTATTACTTACTATCATTGTTATCCCACCGTGTCTGTTATTCCGTTGAGTTTTTATCATGTCTGTTTACCCCACCGTGGCAATTATCACACCGTTGTTTCTTCTATCAATGTCAATCCCACCATTATCTTTTAATACCATCGAAGCTTGAGTCTATTTTGTCAATTTCCAAATAACTAGTTTTTCTGTTGAAGCGAGATTCACAGTTTTTACGATACCTGAGCAAGTATTTATCGTGCTTAAATGACCCTTTTAGAACTTGAGGTTATTCCACTCTGAATTAAACTGAGTATTTTGGTGAAACTTGGATGAACTTGAGATTCCAAATATGATGGATTGGTATTCTTTTCATTTTCAAATCAATTTCTCTTTTAAACTTTAACCCATCACAGTACAATAACACCGTTGTCGACTCCAGAAATGGATTCCGGATCGGCACCTCAGGAAAAGGTGAAAGATAGAATAGGGGAAAAGGGGAGTGAATCGAAAAACACCCAGAAAGCGGTAAGGAGTCCTCACCTCGGTCCCACACTCACATTGATCCCCAAACTTTCATCTCACGGCGTCGCTCGAGCACCAGAGATGGTTCGGGTCATGTGGGGAAGAGAGTGAGGAATGAATTAACTTAGAACATGATAAGAGGTGGTCGCCAGGAGCCGCAAGCTCCACTTTATGGAATGTAAATCAAGAGATGAGTTGACCGTGTGTACCTTAGCGCGGGAGATGATATGTGGGTTAAACCTTCTTCCTCTTCGGCCAGCCGATGAAGAAGAGTCCAACCGATGCTAGCTTGATAAACCTGTGCAACTTAAGACAATAAAACAAGTGAAGAGTTTGATTAGACTTGTGAGAAGTGTAGTAACTGTAGTAAGAAAATAAGAAAGGAAGCAATTGGAATCGAACTCATCGGCTTCGGGGTGACCCTTAACCCCTTTTTTGTGTTTTTAATTATGTAAAAATGATGCAAATGAACTAAAAGGTGTTATAAAACAGTAAATAAACTAAATTAAATAAGTTAATAAGAACTTATGAAGTGTATGGCTTGAATTGAAGCCAAGTTGGTTGAAGAAGGCCGGTTAGGGTAGCCTTGCACCCTTCTGGCGCGACCTTGGTTCAGAAAATGTTACGGATGACCCCGATGTAAGAATCAAGTTCTGTTTGTTTTCATGGATGGAGAACGCAGAGAGGAAGAGATATTCTGTTGATGACTTCTCCGGAATATGTCTGTAGAAGCCTGTAAAAATTCAGAAAGTGGACAGATATAGAAAATAGAACCTGGATACGCGCCCTCAGTACAGCAATCGCCATGAACAGACGGCAAGTTAGAATCAAGTGACTCTGGTTGCTAACGAAAGAGGACGAAGAGAGGAACAACTCCTTTGTTGAAGTATTTCACAGCAGGAGTCCCAGATTTTCTATAAAAGCCAATGAAATTGGTTGCTGCAGAACGCATGGATCGGGCTTCTCCTTCACCTCGGGATCGATCTCTTGACGTCGGATCACCTTTGGACATCGGACCGGCCTTGGGAGAGAGCTTGGACGACCTCAGGATGAGCTAGGCATGGGGGATTAACCTTGGGTCATTGATAATGGCCCTCAATTTATAGGGAATGGAAACTGGTGCAAAACATGGAAACTGGACCTACCCCGCCCCCGCCTTTCAAAGGAAGCGAGGGCGCGCAGGGTGCGCCCCCGATCCAAGGGCACGTAGGGCACGCCCTCACCTTGGGGGCGAGGTCTACGCGCCCCCCTGTTTCAAAGAAACCGGGGGCTTGTTACACATTTTATTGCTAAAATTCATTGGAACCTTCCGGAAATTGCTAAAAAAATGACTTGACAAACATAACGCGCCCCTGACTCGGGGGCGCGGTCAAAAGAAACCATAACCTACGACGGTAACCTTCCTAAAATCTGGTTTAAAAGGTGCTAATCGGGGCAATTTTTGGTTTCCAAAAACGTACCACGTCCCCGCGTTTCAAAGGAAGCGGGGGCGCGTAGGGCGTGCCCCCAGGTTGAGGGCGCAGTGACTATGCCCTTCCATTTCAAAGGGGGCGGGAGCACGGTACACTCTCTCTCCTGTGCACGCGTTTCGCAGACCGTAAGTTGCAAACGGGACGTCTGATTTGGCTCCCGTTTGTTGCTTTGGAAAGAGGGCCTTCAGCCCCACCTCCTCAAGTTGGTAAACCAGCTGGCATGACTCTCGAGGCATTTGCACGGGGCTTTGACTACTGGTTTATCGTTTCGTGAAAAGCCGAAAACCGCGATGAAGATCTGGTAGGGCACAGTTCCGGTCAAGGAATCTCGGGTAAACTCGGGATGACTTAAAATGATGACCGAACAAGTCCAGTACGGTCAAAAAACCCTAAATCATCGAAAAATCTGAGATTAACCCGGTAAACGTGAACCGAAACTTGAAAAAACCGTGAAACCCTAAAATCGGCCAAAATGGCCGTATGGCCCCGGTTGATGAAACTATACGGCTAGGATCGACCTGGACGACTCGAAAAGACCCGGTGATGACCAGAAAGGCCTAACGCATGGTCCAGGATAGCCGTGTCAGTACAGATCGAAAAAGCCATAACAAAAGCCGTTATTGACCGACGACTACCAAAAGGACTTCTCGGAAACCCTGAATGCTACGGAACACATGTGGGACTCCCGAGAGCTTCAATTAAGAACCATTCAAGGTCGGTTATTGAGCAGGCTTTGTGATTTCATGGTTCACACATGGCTCTCGCTTGAAGGTTACGACATTATTTCAAAAATCATCGGTCCATTCCCGACTCACAAGGGGCTCCACCAGCGTCCTTAGCTCATCTCCACGAGGTAATCCGGATTAGATAATGGTCAAATAAAAGATATCACCTACGGAATAAGAGTCTGGGGCTCCGAATCAGGCCAATTTGGCGTGTCTACAGCTTGCCTCGCCTTGATGTCGGCTTTCCAAGGGAATGGCATGTAGCGAAGCGGAGTGAAACGTAGAGAAAGTGTAGCGAAGTGAGATGGATCGTAGTAGAATGTAGTGAAATGAAATGATGATGGACTGAAAAGGTGGCATCAAGGTGTAGATATAGACACACTCAACGACCAAATTCGGCAAGACGAATCTCCTCAAGTCTCCTGGTTAACCGCCATGTTTCATCAAGTCTTCCTATGTTAGATTGGTAAGAGATGTACCATTGGCACTAGATAAGAATAGCCAACCCCCAACGTGGTGGGGAGTCCTCGAAACATGGGTTCATAGGTTCATCATCAGCTGGTAACCCGATCTTTGCGGTGTTCCTGTACTGTCATGGGCTAAAATTTAAGAGATTTGTTTTGAAAAAGTAAAAGAATACCAATCGAGCACATTCAAGCTCTTAGATTCATTTAAGTCTTCCAAGAGACAAGATTCAATTCGGAATGGAATGATCTCGAATTCCAAAAGTCAAGTGTTGAAGCATAGACCGTGAAGATAATGGCAATGCAAGTTCTAAACAAATAAGAGGCTCTTAGCGGGACGAACTGACTGCCATGGTGGGATAAATACCAAGAGAGTGACCACAGTGGAGATAGAAATATAAGAGTTGAAGGCACAAGGTGATTACTAAACATGGTGGGATTTAACAGACATGGTGGGATATTAGAAAGATCGGTGGGACAAACACGGTGGGATTAGAAAACATAGTGGGATTCATAAAACACGGTGGGATTCAGAATGATCAGAATTAGGATAAACGATGGGAGAACATCCCTGGTAGGGTTCAAAGATATCCTGACAGAGGTAGATCATGAATGAATGTATGCAATGACAACGCAATATAATGCAATTAATACTACATGATGCATGACAGGCTCAAGAAAACAAAACAAGGCTTAACAATTAGTTGAAATACAAATTGTCTTATAAGGTCAAGATACCCATTCAGGAACTATCGTCCCTCACAGCACAATTTTGGCCTATCCGTGAGCACAAAGAATGACCCGACCATCATGGATTTTTATGAAGGGGATCTCGGGCCTGGTCTTCTTTACATTCATGGTCTTCAACGTCAATGCATAAAATAAATAGTAATGCACCTAATAGATGCTATGAAAGGAAATGATAATGGTGAGTTTGCAATGTGATGACATGCATTCGCACAAAAGAGTTCATGTGTCCTAATGAGGACACAGAGTGAAAGTTCCTCGGCAAAGTTGAGGCCGAGGTGATGATGACACCTCCTCCTGAGAATCCTCAGGGGAGGGAAGTGGCGAGTGTCGCCTGTAAAAAGTTTCTTGGCAAAGCTAAGGCCGAGGTTATGGTGACACCTCCTCCTAAGAATCCTCAGGGGAGGGAAGTGGCGAGCATTGTCTTGTTGTGTAGTTCTCCTTGTTTGTTGTTCGTGCCTGAAGCACTCAAAAAACGAGATTAGAATGCCAGTATGGCTTATCCCCATTGCAAGTTGCAGTCTACCTTGACCTTTGTCAAGGGGTGTAAAGTTCTCCTTGTGCCTGAAACACTTAGAAAAAAGAGATTAGAATTGCAATGTGGCTTATCCCCCTTTGCAAGTTGCAGTATGTCTTGACCTTTGTCAAGGGATGTAGCCTTCTTAAGGGTGTAAGAAAAATAAAGCAACAAATATGCAATGAAAGATTTGAAACATGAGAGACTAAGAATAAATATGAATATAAAGACGAGAATTCAAACCAAGCATGGTGATGAAAATGTTTTTGTAAATTTTATTGGAATTTGAAAAGAAGTTTTGTTAAAAGATTTTGTTTTTTGGGATTTTGAAAATATTCAATTTTTTTGGAGTTTTGAAAATACTTAATTTTTTTGGATTTTTGAAGATATTCAACTTTTTTTAGAGTTTTTGAAAATAATTTTTTTCAGAGAACAAAAGTATTGATACAAGTTCTCATCACTTGGTTGTTATTCTAGATTCACTGGTAGATACCATGTGTAAAATGGGGTTCCTTACTCAAAATCTTTTTGACCTTCAACCTTTGATCAGCTAGAGTTTAGCTTTGATTTGGTTGGTCCACCCACACCCTGGGGGGTTAAGAATGAAGAATTGATAATGAAGTCCTTGATAAGCTTTGGAGATGTCGAGAGGGATTTCTCTACTTGCACCTAATTTCCCGTTGGGGTTCGTCCTCTTCGAGTCTTTTCTTCTTTATTGACAAACCTATTTTTGTGGCACACATTTGGACAGGTGCTTTGACCTGTGGGGTCATTGCCCATCTTTTGGTGCCTTTTTCATTTTCTACATTTTTGGGTACTCATTCAGACATGCCCATATTTGTTTAAACATGTGGGGTTCATTGCCCATCTTTTAGCACCCTTTTTCTTTCATTGAGAAGTTGGACCTCATGAGACGGCCTCCTACTAGGGTGGTGGATGCTTTCGATACTCTCCCCCTTTAATCCCCTTCACCTATCTTGGACCAAACATAAGAAAGTAGGGTGAGGGTTTTCCTTCCACCTCTGAGCCTTGCCTAGCTTCTCTTGGGTGTTAGGTCATCCGGATTCTGGGATCTGGACATGTTGTGTGTGTAGAATGGGTATCTACCCTCAACTCCTAGACAACAACCTAGAACATGTGGACTTAAGTCATAGTAGTAGTTCCCTCCATTTTTGAGGTAGATTACATTCCATAGGTGAATCAATTGTTCACATGCCTTGCAATGTAAAGAATTTGTTTAATAAAAACAAGGTAGCTACAAATATCGTCAATCATGAATTTCTCTCCATTAAAATTGTGAAGTTCAAAATCATTTCAAAAAATATTGCCTTGCGGATGACATAATGATGATGAATGCAATGTAATACCTGAGAGAAAAAGAAGTTCATTGCTGATGATGGCTTTGCTTGTGCTTGCCTTGCCTTGCTTGCCATGCCTTGCCTTGCCTTGCCCAACTGCTTCCACTGTTGATATGTTTCACATTGAATCAAAGAGTAAGAGTCATACAGTGGGGTGCAAGATGTGGTAGATTTGATTTGGCATGGTGGAACTAGGATTGATGACGTAGAAGGGAAAGATTGTGGTATCACCCAGGAAATTTCTCTACCTTTTATTTTAAAAAAAATAAAATTTAGAAAAGGAAAAGAATGCTTGAAAAGAAAAGTGAATTACAGTGGGATGTTGGGCTTGGGAGTTGATAGTGGGTTTGAAGGCCCAGAAAAGGTTGGAATCAAGAGGCATGTGGGCCCAAGAGTCGAAGGCGGGCTAGAGGGCCCAGTTGATGTTGATGGGCATGAGGGCCCAATTGGAGGTGATGGGCTCAAAGACCCGATTGGAGGTTGAGCCCGAGGGACCCAACGAAAAGAGTGGGCACACGGGCCCGATTTAGATGGTTGGCAACAAGATTGTGATTTGTGATGGGCTCGCTGGCGCCATTGAAGAGTATGGGTGCGTAATCCCAAAGTTGAAGAAGTGGGGGCATAGGTGCCCGATTTTGAAGAAGTATGGGCACGCGGGCTTGATGGTGAAGAAATGGGGGCATAAAGGCCTGAAGTTGGAGTGTGGGCATGTGTGCCCGAGGTTGATGGAAGGTGGGCACGTGGGCCCGATTTAGAAGAAATTTGGGCATATGGGCTGAATGCAGAAAAAAATGGGCATGTGAGCCCGGTTGAGGTGAATTGCAGGCACATGGGCCTGATTGAGGTGAATTGTGGGCACGTGGGCCCGATTTAGAAAAATTAAGGGCATATGGGCCTGATTGGAGAGAATTATGGGCACGTGGGCCTGATGGAAGGAAAGGGGCACGTAGGCCCAGTTGGGGAAAACGGGTGCATGGGCCCAGTTGAAGGAAAGGGGCATGCAAGCCCGATTGATTAAAAGCGACACATAGGCCCAGTTGAAGAAAAGGGGTATAAGAGCCCGGTTGATGAAGAGGGGCACATGGGCTCAGTTGGATAAAGGGGGCACGTAGGCCCGGTTGATGGAAAGGGGCACATGGGCCCAGTTGCTGAAAAGGGGCATAAAAGCCTGATTGATGAAAATGGGCATAAGTGCCTGAAAATGGGGCATAAGGGCCCGAAAATGGGGCATAAGGGCCCAATTGAGTGGGATGGGGTGTGGGCCATGGCCCTAAGATTGACAGATTTTGGACCCATGGGCCTGATTGATGGTTGTAAGAAGGATAAAGAAAGGGCAGTGGCCCTAAGATTGAGGAATTGTGGGCCCATGGGCCCGATCGTTGATTTGGAGGAGAATAAAGAAAGGGTCGTGGCCCTAAGATTGATTGATCGTGGGCCCATGGGCCGGATTGTTGCTTAGGAGAAGAATGGGGTAAGGGTCGTGGCCCTAAGATTGATGCTAAGGGATTTACCTGCCTAGTTGGAGGAGGTCCTAGTATCCCCTTGCTAAGGTCTGCATCTTCCTTCTGTAGGTTTATAGATTCCTTTCCCATTTCACTGACCAATTCGGTCTCCTTACTTCCTAGCTCAAGTGTCAATTCAATCTAACAAACTTCAGGGATCAATTACAATGATGACGATAGTTGATCTATACCTGAAGAATCCTTGCCTTCTCCTTGACAATCAACAAAATTTATGATCTCCTACCCTAAGCTCCTTACAGTAGGATTCTCCTCAGGTTGTTCTGGGGAAGAGGGCATGCTTAGTTTAGGGGATTCTAGAATGATAGAAGAGTTTGGTTCGACCTCCCCTACTGGCTGACTTTGATCTTGAGAGAGAGCAAGGATATGTTGAGGAGTTGATTCCTCTACAAGGGTAGGAGCACAAATGGTTGGAGTGATTGACTCCTCTGCCAGGGCAGGAGCTTGAAGGGTCAAAGTGTCTGAATCTTCTACTACAGCAGCAACAAGAATAATAGGAGTGATTGATTCTTTTGTTGGGGGCAAGAGTAATAGAATAAATGATTGGTTGTTGCGCAACCAATTGAGGAGGATCCCTATGCGGTGGGATTGATTGAGAAGCCGGGGTTTGCTTGATCGGCTCAGGATGAATGATTGGCCGAGAAACCGTTGGTGAAGTGGGTTGAGGGGCCAAGGCTTGCGTGGCTAGCCGAGGGGTTGTTGTTGGGATAGGCTGAGAAGCCAATGGCCGGATGATTGGCCGATGGCCCTTAAGAAATGTTGGTGGAGTCGAAGGCTGGGGAGCCGGTTGAAGTAATGGAGTATTCGCACAAGCAACAAGAGGAGCTTTATTAAGCATGGTTGGTTGTGCCATTGACGGGTTGCATGACTGGCTGAGGTTGGGAGCATGGGTGGCCTAATCAACTGGCGTCGAGGAGTTGGCCGATGATGATGATTTGGATGAGGTTGGAGAGGGCTCTTAGGTTGGTGCATAGCATCAATGCTCCTCTCAAGCCTGGGCCTCAATTCATCAGAATATTGCATTAATTCCACATCTTCTTTTACTTCCCCGATTATTGAATAGCTTGGCTCATATCATTTCAAGAATTTGGCCTTGAAAATTTCAAAATTCCATATCTCTACTTCATTCAATGAAAAAACCAATATAGGGCTGCACCCTCTGAAGTTCTCCTAAAAAGAAAGGCAATGGTCTTTCTATCAATCTGCCATTGAGATGATTTGCTCAGGAAATCATTGACATGGGTGAAGGGATCACCAGAGCCATTGTAACGATGGTAGGCTGGTGTTTGTGATGGGGGAATGTAGATAGTATAGAGGAAAAATTCAAGGGTTTCTTGATCCTTGGCAACAGGTAGGGAGGAATTCACCAGGGGGTGTGCATGTGGCACTCGGATGGGAGGAGGGTGGGTTGGTGTGCAAGCTAAAGAATGACCCACAATGGGGTGAGTAGATGAAGTAGCATGGCAGGACTGCCCATGTGGGGTTATGGTAAGAGGTTGAACTGCCAATTGGGGAGGTGAGGCAGCTCGGTTGACTCTGGTTGGACCATGATTGACAAGCGTCTTGCCCTTTGCTAGGGATTGCACAATTGAGAAGGATTTAGGATCAAGTTAGAGAGATAGACCCTGAAGGAGTTGCTCCATGCTAAGCGGAGCAGGCTGATGGGTGGGATCTTGAATTTCGGGTTCCCTGATGGCATTCACATGGCCCTCTGGTTGGACCATGGGTTGTTGTAGCATGTAGTGACCCCTCTTGTAGTAGTCCAGCATCATGGGCATCCTGTCGATCTTTCTTCAAAGATGGTTAAAAAAAGAAGGGCAAGTCAAGCACACAATTGAAGATTTTTTTGTTATGTTTTGTTTTGTTTGATTTTTTTATTTCAATTTGGTTGTTTCGAAAACAAGTTTAACACAAAATTAAAGAGTTTTTTGTTTTGTTTTTTTAGGTGTTTTGCAAGAAGAAATTTTTGGTTGTTTTTAATTTTTGGTGAGCAAGCAAGTTATGCAAACAAGGTTTTAAAATGACTAATGGACAATATTTGGGTTGAAACCTTAGATTAGATAGATTGTTAGCAATTGTTCACTCAAATGGGTATGGTTCCTATTGCTTCAATCTTCAAGACCTAATGGGGTGTTTGGTTGCATGATAATAAAAGTTTTTATTTTAATTTTTAAAAATTGTAAGAAAACATGTTAAAAGAGGTGTTTGGCAACCATGACAAATATATGTTTTGAAAGTAATTTTCTTCTTAATCAAAAAAATAGAGTCTCACCTCTTTCTCTTTTTTGTGGTCCCCCACTTTGTTTGGTCATGGATAGTTGTTACTTTTTTTTGTTATCACATCTCTCCAAACATGATAATTTTATGTCATGAGTTGGTTCACTTTTTATTTTAATATAATTTTTTATCATGAAAGTGTACAAAAAATTATCATGCAACCAAACACCTCATATGGTTGTCACTCAATCACCACGAGTAGGTACTTGGGTTCTTTAGGTTTTGGGAAAGTGGTACAACCGGCCCAATCGTGCGGAGAGGAATACTCCACGGATGGGGACTTACGGAGGTCTTGATGGCAACCACAAAATCAACTAGGAAGGAATATCCCAGAAGAGATGTAAGAATCCACCAAGAAGGTGTTTGGAGGATGAGGGTGTGTTGGGAGAGAGAGCCACCGCCTTGAATGCCCTACGGATTGGAGCAAGTCCGGTACCCAATGCAAAAGCTAATGCAAAAATAAAAATAGAGGGTAGGAGGATAATAAACAATCAATATGCAAACATGAATGAAAGCTATTAAATAAATCAAACGAGTGAATGCAAGCAAGACAAGCAATGATAAAGTAAAACAAATAACTAGCAACTAGCAAGTAAAGGTGGTTCGCGCGGGAACCGGCTTGTGATGGAGTGTCCAAGTGGGGAAAAATATGAAGTAAAGGTAAAAGGATGGTCCACACAGGGATCGGTTTGAAAATAAAGTGGTTCACATGAGAGCCGAGTTTTGGAAAGGTAGGTGGTTCACATGGGAAACAGTTTTTGAAGGAAAATGGGTGGTTCACGTGGGAACTGGTTTGTTTGATTGAAAAAATGAAAGGAGGGCCACTTGGGGCCAATTTAAAGTGGTGCAAAAGGGTGCTCCACACGAGGACCGATCTGAAAGTGGGTTGGTTCACGCGAGAACCGGTTTAGAAAAGGGGTTGGTTCACGCGGGAACCAGTTTTAATGAAGAAAGGGGTGGTTCACGTGGGAACCGGTGTAAAAGGTGACAAAATGAAAAGAGGGCCACATGGGGCCAATCTGAAGGTGATGTAAAGAGGTGGTCCACGCGGGGACCGATTTGAAAATAAGTTTGTTCATGCGGGAACCAAGTTGGAAAAGAAAGGTGGTTCACGCGGGAACCGGTTTATAAGAAGAAAAGAGTGGTTCACGCGGGAACCGGGTTGAAATTAAAGACAAGTAAGTCAAGTACACATGGGGGACAATATCAAAGGAAGAGTAAACAGCAAGTTTAAAGGTAAATTGACATGGAAAAGGTAAAGGACAAGTCGGTTCGCGCGGGAACCAAATTGGAAAACAACTAGTTGCACAGATCAATCAAGCTAGCACGGTTGAAGACATTGGTTGTCCCACCGTGGTCGCCAAAATGCTGTCAACTCCAAAAATGGATTCCGGATCGGCACCTCAGGAAAAAGTGAAAGATAGAATAGGTAAGAAAGGGGAGTGAATCGAAAAACACCCGGAAAGCGGTAAAGTGTCCTTACCTCGGTCCCACACTCACATTGATCCCCGAACTTTCATCTCACGGCGTCGCTCGAGCACCGAGGACGGTTTGGGTCATGTGGGGAAGAGAGTGAGGAATGAATTAACTTAGAACATGATAAGAGGTGGTCGCCAGGAGCCGCGTGCTCTGCTTTATAGAATGTAATTCAAGAGATGAGTTGACCGTGTGTACCTTAGCGCGGGAGATGATATGTGGGTTAAACCTTCTTCCTCTTCGGTCGGCCGATGAAGAAGAGTCCAACCAATGCTAGCTTGATAAACCTGTGCAACTTAAGACAATAAAACAAGTGAAGAGTTTGATTAGACTTGTGAGAAGTGTAGTAACTGTAGTAAGAAGATAAGAAAGGAAGCAATTGGAATCGAACTCACCGGCTTCGGGGTGAGCCTTAACCCCTTTTTGTGTTTTTAATTATGTAAAAATGATGAAAATGAACTAAAAGATGTTCTAAAATAGTAAATAAACTGAATGAAATAAGTTAATAAGAACTTATGAAGTGTATGGCTTGAATTGAAGTCAAGTTGGTTGAAGAAGGCCAGTTAGGGTAGCCTTGCACCCTTCTGGCGCGACTTTGGTACAGAAAATGTTACAGATGACCCCAATGTAAGAATTGAGTGTTATTTATTTCTATGGATGGAGAACTCAGAGAGGAAGATATATTTTTTTGATGACTTCTTAAGAATCTATCTGTAGAAGCCTGTAAAAATTTTGAAAGTGGACGGATATGGAAAGCATAACCTGGATGCGCACCCTCTGTGCAGCAATCGCCACGAACAGACGGAAAGTCATAATCAAGTGACGCTGATTTCTAATGAAAGATGACGAAGATAGGAACAACTCCTCTGTTGAAGTCTTTTGCAGCAGGAGTCCCATATTTTCTACAGAATCCAATGAAGTCAGTTGCTGCAGAATGCATGGATCGGGCTTCTCCTTCGCCTCGGGATAGATCTCTCAACGTCGGATCGCCTTTGGATGTTGGGCCATCCTTGGGAGAGAGCTTGGATGACCACAAGATGAGCTAGGCATGGGGGATTAACCTTGGGTCATCGAGAATAGTCCTCAATTTATAGGGAATGGAAACCGGTGTAAAACATGGAAACTGGACCTACCGCGCCCCTGCCTTTATAAGGAAGCGAGGGCGCACAAGGCGCGCCCCCGATCACCTTGGGGGCGCGTTACTTGTTTTATTGCTAAAATCCACCAAAACCTTCCGGAAATTGCTAAAAAAATGACTTGACAAACGTAACGCGTCCCTGACTCGGGGGCGTGGTCAAAATAAACCATAACCAACGATGGTAACCTTCCAAAAATCCGGTTTAGAAGGTGATAATCGGGGAAATTTCCGGTTTCCAAAAACGTACCGCACCCCCGTGTTTCAAAGGAAGTGGGGGCACACAGGGCGCGCCCCCAGGTTGAGGATGCGGTGACCGCACCCTCCCATTTCAAAGGGGGCGGGGGCACAATACACTCTCCCTCCTGCCCGTGCGTTCCGCAGGCCGTAACTTGCAAACAGGATGTCCTATTTGGCTCCCGTTTGTTACGTTGGAAAGTGGGCCCTCAGCCGCACCTCCTCAAGTTGGTAAACCAGCTGGCATGACTCCCAAGGCATTTGCATGGGGCTTTGACTACCGGTTTATCATTTCGCGAAAAGCCGAAAACCACGGCGGAGATACGGAAGGGTACGGTTCCGGTCGAGGAATCTCGGGTCAACTCGGGATGACTTAAAATATGACCGAACAAGTCCGCTATGGTCGGAAAACCCGAAATCATCGAAAAATCTAAGATTAACCCGGTAAACGTGAACTGAAACTCGAAAAAATCGTGAAACCCTAAAATCGGCCGAAACGGCCGTATGGCCCCGGTTGATGAAATATATGGCTAGGATCGACCTGGACGACTCGAAAAGACCCGGTGATGACCGGAAAGGCCTGACACATTGTCCAGGATAGCCGTGTCAATATAGATCAAAAAAGCCATAACGAAAAGTCGTTATAGAACAATGCCTACCGAAATGACTTGTCAAAAAACCCGAAAGTCACGGAACACACACGGGACTCCCGAAACGTTCAAGTATGGACCACTCAAGGTCGGTCATTGAGAAGGCTTCGTGTTTTCATGGTTCACGCGCGGCTCTCGCTTGAAGGTTACGGCATCATTCCGGAAATCATCGGTCCATTCCCAACTTGGAGGGGATCCACTAACATCCTTAGCTCATCTCCACGAGGTAATCTGGATCAAATAATCAGTCAAATAATGGGTATCACCAATGGAATAGGAGTCTTAGGCTCCGAATCAGGCCAATTTGGCATGTCTACAACCATAAAGTTTGGATTGCTGGCTGATGATGAATCTACGAATTCAGGAATCCTCACCATGTTGAGGGTTGGCTGCTCATCTCTTTTTATCTTCATCTCTCATGCCAATGGCATGTCTTTTACCAATCAATTATACGAGATTTTGATGAACATAAAAGAGATATAGAATACTCAACGAGATTCATTTCCCTAATTTAGAGCATAAAACTCGTGTTTTATAGGGTAACATGTGTGATTGATCTGAGAATGATGCCGGGTCTTTTATTGTTGATTAGGAGTTTTTCCAAATGAAATCGGACGTTTTCCTAAGATTTTCGAACAAAGTCATAATTTCTGAGTGAAAGCCATGCGTAAATCATATAAACATGGAAATTGGCTAGTTGTGTAA
The DNA here is from genome assembly GCA_036172225.1 of Cryptocoryne crispatula var. balansae. NCBI lineage: Eukaryota > Viridiplantae > Streptophyta > Magnoliopsida > Alismatales > Araceae > Cryptocoryne > Cryptocoryne crispatula. The sequence continues at coordinate 16,484,496 of CM069924.1, forward strand.
TACCTGGCAGTTTTAAAAAAATAATAATTTTGGTAACCGCCCCCCCTTTCCCTCCCCGTCCCGGACTCCTCGCCGTCGTCCCCACGATAACGCCGGCCACCCCCCCCGGAGCGTCGCGATCTTCCCCCCCCCCCCTTGCCGGTTTCACGGCCCCCCCCCGGCGGATCTCTCTCGCTCCCTCTCTCTCTCGCTCGTGCCGTCTCCCCGCCGCGAGACCTCCTCCTCCTCCTCCTCCTCCGTCGCCGTCGCCGGACGCGAGCACCGCCCCCACCGGAAGCGAGCGCCGCCGGACCTCCCCCTTGCCGTCACCGCCTCCGGCCCCTCACCTCATCGCCGTCTCCTCCCTCCAACGCCTCCCTTGCCGGCGAGAGCATCGCCGTCCAGCCTTCCCACGCCACCCGTCGTCGTCGCCGCCGGAAGCCAGCGCCGCCGTCGACCTCCCCTGTTCCGGACGGAACCGCCGCGGGAGACCCTCTCGCCGCCACCATCGCCGGCCGTCGCCTTCCTCCTGCCGTCGCCGTCGTGACCAACCCCTCCCCCGCCCATCGCCGTCGCCGTCGAGCGCCGCCGCCGCCTCCGCCGCCCGCGAACCATCGCCGTGAGCCACCGGTCCAGCCGGTCCAGCCGCCGGTCCAGCCGCGGTCCAACACCTCCGAACCGGCCTGGTTCAGCCGGTCGAACCGCCCGGTTCGGCGCCGGTCCAGGAAATTCCGATTTTTCGGATTTATTAAATCCGGATATTAGAAAAAGGCCAATAAAAATAGCAGAAAAATCCAGAAAAATCAGGAAAATTCACAGAAGATTACAAGTAGGTTTCTCAAGCTCATCTATGTATTTTATTCCTTTTTGATTAGAAAATATGCATGTTTTAACTTATGGACCTTGTTTTGACTAGTTTAGACTTTTGATTTAAGATTAATGTTTTTCTCAAAAAATCCTTGAACCTAGAACTTTGAAAATGATATTTTGAATATTATGGAACATGTTTGTTATGATTATAGATGGGTAGAACTATTTTTCATGAGATGTGACCATTTGTTATTCATGTATATATTTATGTGCTAGAATGGACCTAGAATTGAAATATAATTATGTGGAGTTTTGGAAAAATCAAAAGTCATCAATTTTCACTTTTGGAACCTGTTTAGGTCAGATTATGGGTGTTGACATCAGAAGTTAGCTTGTTTTGATTATGCCAAAATTAGGTTTGATTAATTGTCTTGTATATGTAATTAAGCATGTCTAGATTTGGTTTGTTATTGCATGTGCATAGATCATGTAAAAATTATTTGATTTGGTTCCAGATTGTGTAATATGTCTTGCATGATATGGCTAGGTTCATGTTATCAAGTTTGATATGAGTTTTGATTAGGATATGTTAACCATGTCGGTTAGTGCAAGTCTTGTCTAGTTTATGATAAAAAACAATTTGTTTTGCATGGTTGACATTAGAATGAGATGTTTATGTCTTGTGTACATGGTATGCAGGTGTGTCATGATCTGAAAAATTTATTATGAATTCTTGTACCACATGTTATGAGGCTTCACAACCTATTCTAGTCAAATTGCCGTGGGCGACGGGTATCTTAGATAAATCCGGCCTTCCCACGGATCCCGGATTACCGCGGTTGTTCCCTTGGTGTCACCACTTGCCTAGGTGCACTTTGGGCTAGCTTAGTATATGTTATTGCTATATAAATTAGAGCTGGTGAAAGTGATGCTGGATATGTGATGTGAAAAGGCAAGACGACCAATTCCTTGCCATATGACTATGAGTTTAGAAAAGAACTTGAAATTATGCTCATTGCATGTTATGTTTAGATGTTAAAGCATGATAAGTTAGAAAAATTCAGATATGTCTCATGTTAGATTGGTCATGTTAAGTTAAGTATGAAGGTCATCTAGTTGATTTTTGTTTAGTTTTATGGTCTTGTATGCATTGGTCTAGATTTGATTGGTTCTGGCATAACCTTTTCTTTGAAGATAATTATGTTTGGATATGGGTTGTGAGATTAATATAGAAGACATTCTATACTTTTGTATTACATCTCAAATTAGATATGTTATATACCACTGCTTGTTTATATGTTAATTACCCGATTGATGGGTGAAGGGTGTAAATCTACGGAGTCTCCGGACTCACCCCATTGTGGGTTAATATTTTTCAGCGAGGTTTTGAAGATCGGGGAGATTGGCTTGGAGGCTCAAGCAGAGGCCATGGAAGAACCAGAATCTCCTGGAGTTGGAGCGGAGTGATATATTTTATTTTCATCAGGTTGCTTGTTTTGGACTTTTAGGTTGTTGTGTACTTAAACAATCTAGTGGATTTGATTTATAGTTGGAGCATATGAACAGACTTGGTTTTGAATTTAGTTGTTTTAAATGTTTAAGTTTTTGGTTGGAGTTGGACTAGATGATGTTGAAACCTTGATTATAAGTTAATGACTTCGGGTTTTGGAAATCTTGTGGAACTTTTGTAGACTTGATTGTGTTGGTTGAATTACATGCTTGTATGGGTTATGAAATACGAATGATGGATTTCTCCCCCTTGTCACGACGTTATGTTTTCGCTTGTGTAGTCGTGGTTTTATGTTGTTTATTTTAGAGTCGTGACGGGAGTTGGTATCGAGCATAACCCGGCCGGAAGGTCTAGTTTGGACCTGCCCGGGTTGATAATGTTGGTTGAAGAGACAAGCATGATTAATATTTATTTAATTGGAGTATATGTTTTAGATTGGAAGTTATGATTTATTTTTGGTTATGTGTATGATTGAGGGAATACTTAAGTCTTTTTATTTTCATCAGGATGGCATCTCGTGGAAATCCTCGGAGAAGAGACAATGGGAATCTACAGGATGTTCCAGTACGTGAGGGAAACCCTCAAGATGCTGGGAATCAAGCACCAGCCCAGAATGAGGGGCAAGCACCTGGCACAGAAAATTTATTAGAAGCTATTCAAGGTCTATTCCAGACTGTGCAGGCTCAGGTTCAGGCTCAGGTTCAGGCTCAGCAGGGCTTGAATGCTGCTATGGCTCAGGGTTTGATGCAGCAGGCTAATGCTAGGGCAGATCACCCACCTATTGGAATGGTGGAACATTTTCGGCGTCTGAGCCCACCCTCTTTTGCAGGGGGATAGGGATCCGGCTACGGCGAGAGGCGGATCGAGAGAGATTGAGAAGATTTTCAAGGTGATGCGGTGTCCTCCGAGAGGATATGGTCGAGCTTGCTACCCATGTGCTCCATTTGACTGGCACGGAGCTTGGTGGGAATCTGTACTTCGGACTCATTTTCTTTGGAGTCCCGAGAGGAGGAAATCACTTGGGAGGAGTTCATCATGCTATTCGGGGAGAAGTACATTCCATTACATGTTCGTCATGCCAAGAAGAAGGAGTTTTTACAACTTGAAGCGAGGGTACCATGTCGGTCATGGAATATGAGAGTAAGTTCATAGAACTAGAAGCTTATGCACCACGTATACGTGAGAATGAGGCGAAAGAGCTAGGAAATTTATTGATGGGCTCGAGAGGTGGTATTCGTGGCGAGACTCGTTCTTGTAGTCGGCCCGCGATGGGAGCGGCTTTTGAGGGCGGCTTGCGAGTGGAGAAGGACCTTGGACCCTTCGAGCACCGGAGTCGAGAGCGACGGGGCACCATCCGGGGACCGGCCCTCGGCGGTCCCTTGACGGGGAAGAGGAAGATGCCGAGAGATCACCAACTCCAAGACCCCCACCCGGACCGAGGGGATGTGAGTTGTGGGAAGAGCCATGCTAGCGATGAGTGTCGCCACGGGTCGGGAGCATGCTTTGGTTGTGGGCGATTTGGGCACGTGTTGCTTGGTGCCCTCTTTCCACGCGAGGCGTGAGGCTACTCCGGCTATGTCATCTCGACCATCTCGGACTCATTCTAGTGCTCCGACTCGTAGTGCGGCGACTCGGGTGAGGCGGTACCGGCTCGGAGGCGGACTTCATCTTATAGGGCCCCACCTCGAGCGGTCTCGCGGTGCCCGAGGCTAGAGGTTTTTGCTATGGAGCGCGGGGACCTCTCCCGGGACTCTCGTCATGCGGCAGAAGGTACTCTTCGAGTGTTGGACTTTATGCTCGTATTTTGTTTGATTCGGGAGCAACCGATTCTTTCATATCATATCATTTTTCTGCATTCTTGTTTAAGAACTGTGATTACTGTGGAAGAGTGTGAACCTATGGGAGTTAGTGTTCCAACAGGGCAGGCTATGGAGGTATCTTATTTTATACCCCAGTGTGAGATTGAGATCAATGGGAACTTTTTGGGGGCAGTTGTATGTGCTAGATATGGAGGACTTTGATATTATTTTGGGGATGAATTTGGTTAGAGCACCACCATGCTATACTTGATTGCCATAGGAAGAAGGTTATTTTTCGGATTCACGTAGAAATATCTTCTCTATAGATGCCCTTCTTTTAAGAAGTCCAAGATGTTGATCTCTGCCATGAAGACAGCAAGGATGATGGAAAATCAATGTGATGTCTATCTTGCATGTGTATCTATTGATGGTGAGGCAGGTGTTATGAAATCTGTGGATGAGGTTGATATTGTATGTGAGTATCCGGATGTGTTCCACGAGGACTTGGGTTACCACCAGCCGGGGACATTGATTTTTCTATAGATCTTGTTCTGGATCAGCCCCTATTTCTATTGCTCCATATAGAATGGCACGAAGGTGAGAGAACTCAAGCAACGAGTTAGAAGGCTTGGACAAGGGGTTTATTCGCCCTAGTGTGTCACCTTGGGGTGCACTGTCTTATTTGTCGAAGAAGGATGGATCCTTGAGACTTTGTATTGATTATAGAAAGTTGAACCGGATCACTATAAAGAACAAGTACCCACTGCCGCGTATTGATGATTTATTTGACCAGTTGCAGAATGCCAAGGTGTTTTCCAAGATTGACTTGAGATCAGGGTACCATCAGCTGAGGATCAAGGATGAAGATATATCTAAGACAGCTTTTCATACTCGATATGGTCACTATGAATTCTTGGTGATGCCTTTTGGTCTCACTAATGCTCCTATATCTTTCATGAGCTTGATGAACCAGATTTTCAGGGAGTATTTAGATTGCTTTGTAGTGGTTTTCATTGATGATATTCTGATTTACTCTTCTAGCCAGGAAGAACATTGCCAACATCTAAGGATTGTGTTGCAGACCTTGAGAGATCACTTGTTATATGCCAAATTTAGTAAGTGTGCATTCTGGCTAGAGAGTGTAAATTTCTTGGGCCATGTTATATTAGCAGCAGGTGTGCGAGTGGATCTGCTAAGGTTGAGGCTGTGCGGGAATTTGGAGCAACCTACAAACCCGACGAGAGGTGAGAAGTTTCTTTGGTTTGGGAGGTTATTATCGTCGTTTTATTGAGGGATTTGCCTCTATATCAGCTCCTTTAACAGCTTTGACAAAGAAAGGAGGATTTAAGTGGTCAGAACAATGTGAAGAGAGTTTTCAAAAGTTAAAAGAGAAGTTGACAACTGCACCTGTGCTATTTTTGCCCGGATGGTACGGGAGGATTTGTAGTCTATCTTGATGCATCAGTTAGAATTTGGGTTGTGTGTTGATGCGGCATGATAAGGTTGTGGCCTATGCTTCTAGGCGGTTGAAACCTCATGAAAAGAACTACCCGATTCATGATTTAGAGATGGCATTAGCATTGTACATGCATTGAAGGTTTGGAGACATTATTTGTATGGTGAGTCATTTGATGTATTCTTGACCATAAAAAGCTTGAAGTATATTTTTAAGCAGAAGGATCTCAACTTGAGGCGAGAGGAGATGGGTGGAATACCTAAAGGACTATGATTTTAGTCTAAACTATCACCCGGAGTAAAGCAAATGTGGTGGCGATGCACTTAGCGAGAAAGAAAGTAATGGCATTGCAATTATGTCCAGAATGGAAAGGCATGGAGCTTATTACCACTTATGCACCTAAGATTTACTGTGAATCATCTAACTTCTTTCATGGCACAGATGTCTATCGAGTCATCTTTGGTGGAGAAAGTGGCAGCTCAAGAAGGGAACCCGAAGTGCAAGGCTTAGTAAAAAGGGTAGAAATTTCTAAGTATGAAGATGGAACCATTCGATATCAAGGGAGATTGTGTGTAGCTGCGATTTTGACTTGAGGCAAGAAATTTTGGCGAGGCACATAAGTCTCAATATTCTATTCATCCGGGGGCAACCAAGATGTATCATGACTTGAAGAGGCAATATTGGTGGGAAGGTATGAAAAGAGATGTAGCAGATTATGTTTCTAAATGCCTTGTTTGCCCATGAGGTGAAGATTGAACACCGAAACCGAGGAGGACCTTTGCAACCATTGGAGATACCATCATGGAAATGGGAACACATTTCTATGGATTTTGTCTGAGGATTTCCTAGAACCTGAAGCGGTTGATGCTATTTGGGTTGTGGTTGATCGGCTTACTAAATCGGCTCATTTTATGCCGATTAAATAAGCTCAACCTGCGATAGAGTACGGTCGAGGTTATATTTTGATGGTGTGGTTAAGTATCATGGTGTTCCGAGTTACTATTGTTTGAGATAGAGATCCTCGGTTTCTTGGAAGAGTTTGGAAGGAATTTGTAAGAAGCTTTGGGATCTAAACTCAAGTTTAGTTCAGCATACCACCCCGGACGGATGGTCGGTCGGAAAGAACAATCCAAACCTTGGAGGATATGTTGAGGTACGTAGCACTTGAGTGGCGGGAAAGGTTTGGGATGCGGTTACCCTTGGTTGAATTTGCTTACAACAATAGTTATCATTCTAGTATTGGAATGGCACCATTTGAGGCTTTGTATGGCGAGGCCTTGTAGATCACCTCTTTGTTGGGAAGAGGTTGGAGAGAAGTCTTATTGGGCCGGATTGGGTGCGGGGCCGGTAATGATAAGATCCGGGTCATTCGGCGAAGTTACTTACGGCTCGAAGCCGTCAGAAAAGCTATGCAGATTTCAAACGGCGTGATATTCAATTTGAAGAAGGAGATCATGTGTTCCTAAAGGTCTCCCCCACTAAGGGAGTCATCAGATTTGGTCGCCGTGGTAAGCTGAATCCGAGGTATATTGGGCAATTTCAGATAGAGAAGAAGATTGGAGAAGTTGCTTATAGATTGTCTCTACCACCTGCTATGTCCAGGGTACACCCGGTCTTTCATGTATCCTTGCTTAGGAAATATGTTTCAGATCCTACTCATGTCATTGATTTCTCTGAGGTTGGGGTGCAGCTAATTTAAGTTTTGAAGAGAGGCCTATTCGGATCATAGATCGCATGGTGAAGCGACTTAGAAAGAAGACAATTCCGATGGTCAAGGTGTTATGGAAGCATCACACATCTGAGGAGTCTACTTGGGAGATCGAAGAGGATATCAAGCGGTCTCACCCCCATCTTTTTGGTAAGTAATTTTAAATTTCGAGGTCGAATTTTTTTTAAGCGATGAAGATTGTAATACCTGGCAGTTTAAAAAAAAATTAATTTTGGTAATCGCCTCCCCCCCTTTCCCTCCCCGTCCTGGACTCCTCGCCGTCGTCCCCGCGATAACGCCGGCCACCCCCCCGGAGCGTCGCGATCTCCTCCCCCCTTGCCGGTTCCGCGGCCCCCCCCCCACTGGATCTCTCTCGCTCCCTCTCTCTCTCTCGCTCGTGCCGTCTCCCCGCCGCGATTCCTCCTCCTCCTCCTCCTCCTCCTCCTCCGTCGCCGTCGCCGGACGCGAGCACCGCCCCCGCCGAAAGCGAGCGCCACCGGACCTCCCCCTTGCCGTCACCGCCTCCGGCCCCTCACCTCGTCGCCGTCTCCTCCCTCCAGCGCCTCCCTTGCTGGCGAGAGCATCGCCGTCCAGCCTTCCCACGCCACCCGTCGTCGTCGCCGCCGGAAGCCAGCGCCGCCGTCGACCTCCCCTGTTCCGGCCGTAACCACCGCAGGAGACCCACTCGCCGCCGCCATCGCCGGCCGTCGCCTTCCTCCTGCCGTCTCCGTCGTGACCAACCCCTCCCCCGCCCATCGCCGTCGCCGTCGAGCGCCGCCGGCCGCCTCCGCCGTCGCGAGTGCCACCTCCGCCGTCGCGGCGCCGCCGCGAGCCGCCGCCGCCTCCGCCGCCCGCGAACCGTCGCCGTGAGCCGCCGGTCCAGCCGCCGGTCCAGCCGCGGTCCAACACCTCTGAACCGGCCCGGTTCAGCCGGTCGAATTGCCCGGTTCGGCGCCGGTCCAGGAAATTCCGATTTTTCGGATTTATTAAATCCGGATATTAGAAAAAGGCCAAGAAAAATAGCATAAAAATCCAGAAAAATCAGTAAAATTCACAGAAGATTACAAGTAGGTTTCTCAAGCTCATCTATGTATTTTATCCCTTTTTGATTAGAAAATATGCATGTTTTAACTTATGGACCTTGTTTTGACTAGTTTAGACTTTTGATTTAAGATTAGTGTTTTTCTCAAAAAATCCTTGAACCCAGAACTTTGAAAATGATATTTTGAATATTATGGAACATGTTTGGCATGATTCTGGATGGGTAGAACTATTTTTCATGAGATGTGACCATTTGTTATTCATGTATATATTTATGTGCTAGAATGGACCTAGAATTGAAATATAATTATGTGGAGTTTTGGAAAAATCAAAAGTCATCAATTTTCACTTTTGGAACCTGTTTAGGTCAGATTATGGGTGTTGACATCAGAAGTTAGCTTGTTTTGATTATGCCAAAATTAGGTTTGATTAATTGTCTTGTATATGTAATTAAGCATGTCTAGATTTGGTTTGTTATTGCATGTGCATAGATCATGTAAAAATTATTTGATTTGGTTCCAGATTGTGTAATATGTCTTGCATGATATGGCTAGGTTCATGTTATCAAGTTTGATATGAGTTTTGATTAGGATATGTTAACCATGTCGGTTAGTGCAAGTCTTGTCTAGTTTATGATAAAAAACAATTTGTTTTGCATGGTTGACATTAGAATGAGATGTTTATGTCTTGTGTACATGGTATGCAGGTGTGTCATGATCTGAAAAATTTATTATGAATTCTTGTACCACATGTTATGAGGCTTCACCAGCCTATTCTAGTCAAATTGCCCGTGGGCAGCGGGTATCTTAGATAAATCCGGCCTTCCCACAGATCCCGGATTACCGCGGTTGTTCCCATGGTGTCACCACTGCCTAGGTGCACTTTGGGCTAGCTTAGTATATGTTATTGCTATATAAATTAGAGCTGGTGAAAGTGATCTGGATATGTGATGTGAAAAGGCAAGACGACCAATTCCTTGCCATATGACTATGAGTTTAGAAAGAACATGAAATTATGCTCATTGCATGTTATGTTTAGATGTTAAAGCATGATAAGTTAGAAAAATTCAGATATGTCTCATGTTAGATTGGTCATGTTAAGTTAAGTATGAAGGTCATCTAGTTGATTTTTGTTTAGTTTTATTGTCTTGTATGCATTGGTCTAGAATTGATTGGTTCTGGCATAACCTTTTCTTTGAAGATAATTATGTTTGGATATGGGTTGTGAGATTAATATAGAAGACATTCTATACTTTTGTATTACATCTCATATTAGATATGTTATATACCACTGCTTGTTTATATGTTAATTACCCGATTGATGGGTGAAGGGTGTAAATCCTACGGAGTCTCCGGGCTCTCCCCCTTGTGTGTTAATATTATTCGACGAGGTTTTGAAGATCAGGAGATTGGCTTGGAGGCTCAAGCAGAGGCCGTGGAAGAACCAGAATCTCCTGGAGTTGGAGCGGAGTGATATATTTTATTTTCATCAGGTTGCTTGTTTTGGACTTTTAGGTTGTTGTGTACTTAAACAATCTAGTGGATTTGATTTATAGTTGGAGCATATGAACAGACTTGGTTTTGAATTTAGTTGTTTTAAATGTTTAAGTTTTTGGTTGGAGTTGGACTAGATGATGTTGGCTTGATTATATGTTAATGACTTCAGGTTTTGGAAATCTTGTGGAACTTTTGTAGACTTGATTGTGTTGGTTGAATTACATGCTTGTATGGGTTATGAAATCCAAATGATGGATTTCTCCCACTGTCACGACGTTATGTTTTTCACTGCGTAGTCATGGTTTTATGTTGTTTATTTTCTGGGTCGTGACAAGTTGAATAAAGCCTAATGATCATGCATCAAAGGTTATGGTTAGATTCTTGTTCTGGACAATTTTTTATGCCATGTCCTTCTAGTTGGCCATCGAAATCATTTTGACTAGTATCAGATCTTTCGTTCACTGTCCTAACTTATGGATAAAATTCTGAAGTTTTGAAGAGTGCAATGGCCAATGTGTTATTGTATAAAGCTTCCTTGGCCTGTTATCTTTCCAATGTAATGAACAACATCGAATTCCAAGTTCGGAAGTGTTCGCAATGGCTTCTGGAACACAGGCACGCAGAAAAAGTGCAATGCGCCCCCATTCGGGGACACATTCCAATGTGCCCCCATTCGGTGGCATGTTCCCATGCGCCCCCAATCGAGGGCACATTGAAATCAATTTTTTATCGGGATTCCACCACTAACTGGATCAGATCAAATTTTTTGATCAAATCAAGGCGAAGTTTTCGGCCGGATGGGATGCACCCCCAAAAGGGGGCGCATGCTCCCAAGACTAGGGCGCATTGTCCATATTTTATAGGCTAGATAGAGCCATTCGTTCACCTATAAATTGAGTGAACCTCTGGTTGTTCTAGAGAGATTTTAAGACTCCCTAGGCTTCTCAAGATGTCCAAGCTCCCCCCTGCATCTTTTTGGTGATTTTTAGAGTGAGAATTTTGAGTTTTTAAAGAGAGAGAAGTCGGTTTAGGAGAGAGGAAGGCCGGTCTGTAGGTGATTAACCAAGTATCTCTTCTTTGGCTTTTATAGAATCTTGTGGACATCTGCCACCCGAGCTTTCTGAAGCAAAGTTCTTCCTCTCTGAGTATTCTTTTGTTTGCAATCAACACTACACAATTCTGAGGTTAGTGCTGGTCATGGCGAGCTCTAAAGAAAAGTCGTGCTTAGCAGATCCCAATTGATGTTTGACTTTTCGACAACACAGATTTGGCCATATCTCTCTTAATTCTACTCATATTTTTTATATTTTTACTCCTATCTCTTTATTTCATCATTCTCCATCCACCTATCATTTTTCACCTTTTTGTATTAGTTTTAGTCTATTAATTCTAAAAATAAAAAAGGGCTTAGAGATAACCCAAAGCTGGTCAGTTTTCTTTCAATTGTCTGTTTCATGTTATTTTTTTTACATATACTTCGCTTAGTTTAGTTCTAATTATCTTTACATTTGTTTTATTGTCTAGTTGCACAGGAAGCCAAGCACCCATGAGTTGAGGTCTCTTCTTCATCGGCCGACCGAAGAAGGAGAAGCTTTAACCTGCACTCTTCTCACTAAGGTACACACACAATCATTTTCTTATTTCCATTGCATAAAGCAGAACCCGTGGTTCTTGGCGACCACATCATGTATTAAAATCTTTTTTTTTCTCATCCTCCTCCCACATGACCCAAACCGTCTCTTCGGTGATCAAGCGACGCCGAGAGATAAAAGTTCAGAGATTAATGTGAGTGTGAGACCGAGGTGAGAGTTTTCCAAGTTTTCCTTTCTTTCTTTGTCATTCCCTCTTGAGGTGGCTACACGGACCAAAACCCCATTTTCAGAGTTGACAAGTATGAAATTGACTGTCAACTCCAAGTATACCAACTCTATGGGATCTTCTACTCGGTATCAGATCAATTGGAAAACTCTTTTCTAATTATCCTCTCTACCATGGCCAATGATTTAGAATACTCTTATAGGACATTCACTCTCACTTACCAATAGTGAATAATCCCTTGTCATCTACTCAATTGACTCCATCGGGTTTCCCTTATACCTAGTCCATTGGTGTACTAGACCATTGAATTGGTGATCCACAAATCAAAGGTGAAAGCACATGATCCATCCAACAAGACATCTATGGTGACTCAAGTCCAATGTCTTAATATGCAATTGTAATGATAGAAAACCCTAATTGACAATTTGGTAAGATACTATTCAAGATATTTATTTCAGTCAATTCAGTAAACTCATTCGATTAATAAGCACTTGTATGCGTACCTTAATTTTTCTATACTAATGACCAATGATATCGGTCATCCTCACCACATAAGAAGGCATCACATATACTAGTCTATCCGGATCCTTGATGTCCTATCTCAAAGATTGTATGATTAGAAACATCGAGCCTCTTGATGATTGATCTCATTATCATTATCTCATCATGATTCAATCGTCATTACATGTGATCAAGGACTTAATTATGATGTACTCATCTAATAAGAGTTAGTAATAAAGATTTATCTATTTAATTGAATGAAATATTTCTAGAAATATCAAATCATATCATATATGATTGGCTTGTAGGGCATGCATTTCTATCAATCTCCTAGTTACACTAAAGCTAGTCATTCATCTGTTTGATGTCTATCAGCTCGAGGTGATGCTCAAAAAGTCTTTGAGTTACCACTTCAGTTAGTGGATTTGCAATATTACTAGTGAATGATACTCTATCGTTTAATATCTCTTTGAGTTGCAATCTCTTTGATTTATGATATCGTCGTAGAAGTTTTTAACTTTTAATAAGACATCGACTCTACTCATTTGTTTTCATAAAACAATGGCACATTTTCAGAGATACTTAGGACAATCTCATATATTAGATGAACACCTTTATCTAGACTGCTTCTCAAGTAGTTTGCAACCATTATGTATTCTACTTTACTATATTTATAGAATTTATAGTGTTTTCTCATATGAAACCCTTTTAGCTCACTGCACCACCATTATATTGACATGTTATTAAACTTATCTGAATAGAAGCTTGAGTATGTAAAACCATAAAGCATCAAGTCTTATGCTCCATTGTATAGTAATACATCCTTAGTGCTTCTCCAGTACTTAAAAATATATCTCTTAACTATATAGTGACTTTCTTAGATCTACCTAATAAACGTTCATAACTCTTATAACATTAATCACATCAAGCTAGGCACATGACATCATATGCATGATAGACCCTATGGCTAAAGTATAAGGGCTCTACTCATGTGCTCATTCTCTCTTCAAGAGAGATAAAACTCTATATCACATAGGTAAGACACCTATCTTGATGTGTTTCATGCCAAACCTTTAAACTATGATGACTACATACATTAACTAGGTCAGGTCAAGCATCCTTTCATATTTATATCAATATATCTTAATACCCATTTAATGTTTGAAGGATTAGTTTAGTAGCAAGGCTTAGTAATGACAACATACTTATTTCATTTTTAATGACTAGTATATCATCCATATAAACTTGCCAAAAAAATTATCCCACTTCTACTTGTCTTCTTATACACACAGGGCTTCTCTTCATTCTTAACAAAGTTATAAGATTTAATCTTATCAAATCTTATAATAAAACTATGGGAAGTTAATTTCAGTTTAGGAATGGACCTTAACAATATACATACTCTATTTGGATGTTATTGGGACTTGATTCTCTGGAGTTGTATCATATACACATATCCTCAAAATCACTAATGAAAAATACTATCTTAACATCCAATTGGCATATCTTATAGTCATAATATGTAACAATCACAATACGAATAGATTGAACTATGATAATAGATAAAGGACTTCATCATAGTCAACTACTTGACTTAGATATTATCTTTTTCAACGTCATTGCTTTGAAGGCCTACATCTTCCAGTTCACTCTAATCTATCATTTAGTGATCTCTTTATATCTTATGAATACTATACCCATAGGTGGATCTATCAAGTACTAAACTTGGTTAGAATAGATAGAATTTATATCAGATTTTATTGTCTATTCCCATTTTAGAACCAATATAACATATTAATCATTTATAGGTCTTTGGATAAACATCTACATTATCTTGCATCTTACTTCTTTTATCAAAGATATTTCTCACATATCTATTTGGTTAAACATGCACAAATCAAGACGTATGAATTGTCCTTGTGTAACATTTAATTAGCACCTTTGTAAAAGTGTCCTCGAGTTGTGGGAATGGAATGTCTTTTAGATCTGTTTTGCTCTCACTATATTTCTGAAGGAGGAACTCTTCCTCTGGAAATATAGTGAGCTAAGTAACATATGATATTATCCATAAGGGTGGAAGAATAAATATCTATAAGTTTCCTTAGAATATCTTACAAGTCAATACTTCATAGTCTTATATTCCAATTAGTTAAGGTTATACATCTTCACTAGGGCTAAATATTCCAAAATCTTAACTTATTTAAGGTCAAGCTTTTAACACCTTTCCATATCTTATATGAAGTGATGGGAATAAACTTAGAAGGTACCAATTTAAGATAAAGTGATTATATTAAGTACTTAACCCTAAATAGACACAGAAGATTTCACAATGGTTGCCATTATCGATATTATGTCCTACACAATACAGCCCCTCATTTTAGCTACTAAATTAAGTTAAAATGTGTAAGGAGTTGTCTACTAAAATTAGATTCTATTATTCTTCAAATTATGTGTAAACTATGTATTTAAGTATTCTCCTCCTTGATCTTATCAAAGAGTTCAAATACTCTTTTCATTAATATCTTTACTTTATTCTTAATCTCTGATGATTTCATAAAGATCTCAGATTTGTACTACATAAAGTACAAATATACATACCTAGAGATAGCATCTTTTGAAAATAATAAAGTAGAAATATTCTTCTTTAGCTTTGATTGACATGGGCCAACATACACCTATATATATGAGTTCTATAAACTCATTAGTCATTTCTCTATGTCTAACAAATAGAGAGTCGGTCATTTTGTTCAATGGGATAAGACTCACATTTGACTAATGATTCAAAATCATTTACCTTTATACTTCCATCCGTACATAACTCATTAAGTCTTTCTCTCATTAATATGACCATGTCTATATTATGTTAAAGAATAGATTGATCTATATTAACCCATTTCCTCCTATGACGAGTTTTCACACATGTCATGGGAGTTTACATATCTAATATGATTAAAAAATTTAGTATGCTACCACTGACAAACATTTTACCATTCCAAGTCATCGAACAATTATCATTTCCATAGCTTGTAATAAATCATCATTTATTCAAGCATGAAATATATATAATGTTCTTATGTAAGGATATAATAATAATGTTAGTGATTAAGACATCTTTTGAAGGCTATTAAATATTTGTATCTCCAACTATTAATAATGTAACTTTTCACCATTTGATATGTACGTCAACATCTTTTTCATTATGTCTTCATTTACTTATCATTATTTACAACTTTTTGCAGATGTAAGATGCGTATCCAATATCTCATACCAAGAGATGTATCTATAGTATCTTATAGAAGATATATATACATCTAGTATCTAATACTAGAAGATGTATAGTATCTGATACTATGATATACATATATAGTATTTAATAATATTAAGTGTATATGTGAGACAAGTAAGTCAATGACTGAGATGATTGAAACTTCTCAAGCTCCACATTCGCTTTATATGCTACACATTTTTCACTTCCTCTTATGCCTACCATCATCATGATAGTGGAAGAATCTATGTCGTATCTGAGCTTTTATTATCTTGGCCACCTTTTTTGACTTTGACTATGTCTCTCTATTTATATTTAATGATTTTACTTATTTCTATTGGTCTTACTAATAAAAAGTATTAAAGATGTATTATTCTAACTTATTTTTAATTAGCGTATCACTATGAACAATGATAGATCTCATATCTCAATCCATATATCCATGTTACCTTTACAATTTATATCTTATAGAGGCTAACATCTAGTATAAGGCAAACAATGTATCTTCTTTATATGGTATTATGAGATAAAGATCCCATCTCTCTCGTATCATTAGATAGTCTAGAAGGCACTTACTTATAAAGTAGGCTAGTTATTTGGTCAACCATGAGAATAATTTTCTTAGTTCTGAACTGGTCTAAGAAGTGTGAGCATTAAGCTACTTGGAATCTAGTATGTCATACTATATTGTGGTTTATCATCTCATTCTACAATGATGATATAATTTCATTAATATTACATGTAGACATTCATTCAATATTAAGATTGAAATAAAGATATGGTCGTACATCTTAAGTTATGCTCTCACTAATTTTTGATGAATTTGGATAACCCTTAATATGCAAAGACGGGATATCACAATGACATCATAGTAGGGACTAAGTCCCTATTAACCTTATAGTGATAACCTTGTGGTAGCACAACAAATCACCCCATACTTAATAGGTAGGTAACTTTTTCCAATTGCAACTCTTATAACTCTTAATCATATTTAGCATCTAAAGTTATGACCTTGTGGTAGTATAATAAATCATATATTCTAGTTAGGTCAAATCTGATTGTTACGTTATGGGAATGGATTCTTCACATAGCCTTTGTGGTAGCACAATAAAGTCATGCAAATGGTCCACTTCAAAGTTCGGCACATGCCCTAGCCATGATCACTAATCTCTTACTAAATGGGCCTTCTGGTAGCATAACAAACTTATCTAATCTAAGATTGGCTTATCAAGATCATAATAACAGAAAGCTACATGAGTCAGTCTTAATGTATCACATTTATCAACTTAATTAAAATGAGAAAAGATTTTATTTTAGTCTCATCAATAATAGATGCTAATTATAATATATATACCTTTGAAATATCATATATATAAGATATAACTTGTAGCACACATCCACAAATCATATGCAAGCAATTAAATGGATGATCGTACGCTTAGCTCTAATTATGCAACATCAGAGCCAGAACGGTGTGCAACTAAAGAGTTAACATCTAATACCAATGTAGATGTGTCTTCACTTTCAAAAGAACATTTCTCCAAGTGGTCCCAATCTCTTCTTCTCCACGATCGGCTTCTAGGCTTCTAACTATTATAAGCAGCAAAAGGGTACATAGACCTGCAAATGTAAATAATTAAATAAGAAACCTTAGTTTTAACCAAGGCGAGTACATTAATAAAAAAGGTAGAATGTACAATTAGAATGGAATAGAATAAGCATGCCCCCATTAAACACATCCACACAAATTAAACATTCTCAAATGATAAATAAACCTAAGTCCATGTTTATTCACATCATCAAACATCACATGTACACACCGTGAATACATGATATTAATATGATATAACATTTATATCCTAAAAATATAATTTATAGATTTTAAAATTCTCAATTTCATACTAGTTGAATTTCCATAAAATAAATAATATGAAAACAACAAATAAATAATTTATATAAAACAAACAAGAACATCTAAACTATTTAAAACATTCATCCATTCTTAAAAATATACAAAGTATGAAATTAATGTCCTAATAATTCAAAATCTCATTTTACATAACTAATTAAAACATTAATTTTATAAGTTAAATCTATAAAATAATTTTAAGACTTAACTATGAATGAATCTATGACAATAGAACTAATTATCATCTAACTAGTCATTAAACACTTAAAACCTGTCAAATAATATTCTTAAATTTTTTAATTTTTTTAGAATTTATTAGCATTTTTATGAATTTTAAATTATTAAAAACTATTAAAAAATTGTCAACACAATGCACTGCACCACTTGGTGCAATGCACCCATTTTCCTAGTCAACAATTGACCTAGCTTTAGTCATGATAAAAAATGCAACCCTTATCAAGTCTCGATATACCCAATAAGGGTGTCTTCTTCGCCTAATAAGGCATCGTGGAGAGGTGTTGGAAGCCAAAATTTTTATGATCTATTTATTCTTATTTGGGGAGCAAAAAAATTAAAAATTGTGCTCTATTCCTAATTGAATGAGAATTTTGAATCTGGAAGCCTTATTCCCTGAAAAATCCCTTTCGTTAATAAAATGGGAAAAAGTGGCATAGTGCCATTAGAATAGGAAATAGGGGTCCACCAGATCTCCTTGACTATTATGGACATTACAGATGATGGAAAAATCCCAAAAAATAACACAGAAAAAGTGTTGCATCCATTAGGGTTCCCATTGTCGGATTTTTCCAAAATCCGCTTTCTCTGTCGCTATTCAAAGTGTGTGACCATAGAGAAACACAAGGTAATCATATTACCTATCTTATGAAGCCTTTACAAGGCTTCAATTCCCTCTATGGATAGATATTTTACAAAATCTCCAAAATTGGATTATGATTTTTATAAAATCAAATCACATCTTTTTGACTTTTTATCGGACTCTTCGGTGATCCAAAACTCAAACGGTTTATGGCATTGGAAACTCCTATGTCACGAGATTCTATCAGTGCAATCCAATCTCTAATACTCATTACATATGAATTATGGTGGCCTCATCAAAACAGAGGTTTGCACAAATTTGAGAAAACATAAAATACATAAAGTCACATTGATTTGATGTCGATTTTGATCGAGACTTGAACCTAGATCTAATACCACTGTAAGGAATCACCCTATAAAATTTGGTGTACCAAAAACAATGCTTGCTATGGGTCATGTTGATCTCGTCTCAAATAGACTGAACGGCGAAAATCAAATATCGACTAAAATGGATTTGAATATACCTACTAGGGATTCATTTAATCTTTTGAAAAGAAGAAAAAAGGATTTCCCAAACTCTTCAAACTAGTCAAGTGTGCAATCTTAGCAGTATCCACAAGGTTCTCCTACATATTGAACCTTCCGACTTGCCTCAAGCATCATTCCACCATGAAAAAACATGCTCTAAAGAGAGATGGGAGACAGGAGGAAACTGTCCATGAAATTGGCTCTCTTATCTTGATAGGGTTTGACCAAATTCACTTATATTTAAAGAGAAATTGAAATTTTTAATAAAACTCAAAATCTTCATCCATAAATTATGTCTTTGCCCCCATACTTACAAATTGGTCATTATGTGTGACCCATTAGGCACAATAGTATATTTTTCTAAAGTCTAATTAAAATAAAACAATTCTATTAAATTAAATTAAATTTATTATTTGATAGCATATTTCACAACCTACCAATCATGAAGGGTGCAAACCACATCTCATGATTCCAAATGACAGTGAGGATAATTTGATCTCCATTAAGCCATTCCATCATCACTTACTGTACAAATATGATAGAATTATATGTTTTACAAGTCAATCATATATGACATTTCTAAAAATATCTCATTCAATTAACTAGGCAAATATTCATTACTAACTCTTACTAGATACGAACATCGTAATAAAGTCCTTTATCATATGCAATGATGATTGAATCATGATGAGATCATGACAATGAGATAAATCATATAAAGATATGTGATCTAATGTTCCTAGTCACATGATCCTTAAGACGGGACATCAAGGATCCGGATAGATTAGTGTATGTGATGTCTTCTCATGTGATGAAGATGATTGATCTCATTGGTCATTAATGTCGAGACATTGAGATATATATACAAGTGCTCATTAGTCTAATGAGTTAATAGAACTAACCAAATTAGAAATCCTAAAAGATATATTATCAAACTATTAATCAAGGTTATCTATCATCATAATTGCATGGTTGGACTATTGACCTGAGTTGCCGAAGATGCCTTATTAGGTGAAACTTGTGCTTTGACCATTGACTAATGAACTATTGACTAACAAGGGATTGTTCACTCTCAGTAAGTGAGTGTGAATTTCTTATGGAATAGTACTTTAAATCCCAAGCTAGGATAAATAGGATAATTAAAAAACTCTTTTTCTAATTGATCTGATTTCGAGTACATGATTTTATAAAGTCAATATACTAAAGAGTTAACAACCAATGACATACTCTTTTCTGATTAGGACATTAAATGGATAAGAGTTTATATCCATGCGGTAACTGATAATGGAAAGACTTATTAAAGATATGGCTAGTACCCTTTGTCGACTCCAGAAACGAGTTCCGGATCGGCACCTCAAGAGAAGGTGATGATGGAATAGGAGAAAGGGAGTTAATCAGAAAACATTCGGAAAGTGGTAAAATTCTCATCTCGGTCCCACACTCACATTGATCCCCGAACTTTCATCTCACGGCGTCACTCGAGCACCGGAGATGATTCGGGTCATGTGGGAGGAGAGTGAGGAGGAGATGAACTTAGAACATGAATAAAAAAGTGGTCGCCAGGATCCGCGGTCTCCGCTTTATGGAATGTAAATCAAGAGATGAGTTGACCATGTGTACCTTAGCGCGGGAGATGATATGTGGGTTAAACATTCTTCCTCTTCGGCCGGCTGATGAAGAAGAGTCCAACCGATGCTAGCTTGATCAATATTTGCAACTTAAGACAATAAAAAAAGTGAAGAGTTTGATTAGACTTGTGAGAAGTGTAGTAACTGTAGTAAGAAGATAAGAAATGAAGCAATTGGAATTGAACTCACCGGCTTCGGGGTGAGCCTTAACCCCTTTTTGTGTTTTTAATTATGTAAAAATAATGCAAATGAACTAAAAGATGTTCTAAAATAGTAAATAAATTGAATGAAATGAGTTAAGAAGAACTTATGAAGTGTATGGCTTGAGTTGAAGCCAAGTTGGTTGAAGAAGGCCGGTTCGGGTAGCCCTGCACCCTTCTAGCGCGACTTTAGTGCAGAGAATGCTATAGACGACCCCAATGTCAGAATAGAGTGCCGTTTGTTTCAAAATAAAGAAAACTCACCAAGCGTGGTTTGAGATTACGACAACTTTTCTTTAATCTTATGATAAGTAATCTGAATTTATCTGATAAGCCATATTTTGAACAGTGAAGTTCTAGAAACTCCCAGCACAACGTAGATGTAAAACATGATATGGGCACCACAGATATATAAATTAAATGATTCTTGTTGGAGATAAAAGATAACTCACCAGGAAACAATTTATATGAAATATGTATAGGCTGAATCCACCATTAAATATACTAAAATTGACTGATAAGATGATGACTTAGAAGAGAAGACTTCGGATTTGTCTGTGCAGTTCTGGTGTTGAAGCCGTAACAAGCCAAGAAAATGTCAAAATTGATCAATTTTTGTTGGAGATGAAATATATATTTATGAATCACACTTCTTATGAAGGAAGTCCGGCCTGAAAATGACAATAAATATCTGTATAAGCCAATGATCAGCAGTGCAGCACGTCAGAGCATAAACCGGCTTCTTCTTCACTTTGGGATGATCTCCGAGCACCGAGATGAACAGAGAACAATTTGGGGAGGTTGGGATGAGCCAAGGGTGGCTGGAGGGTGAGGAGAAGAGTGCTGGAGGATGGGGATTCCCTTCTTTGGTCATTCATATGAGTCTCCCTTTATAGGGGATGAAAAATAAGTCAAAAAATAGCAAGTTTTGATACATCCGACCATAGGTTGGATTTCCTCCATTTAATGTTGCTAATTTTCATCCTGAGGCATATATAAACTTACCCAAATGATTGAGATGGATTGTAAACCGTGTATCACTTTTCCAATGTACAAAATATGTCTCCACTTGAAGAGGAAACAAATCTGGTCTAAAAATAGCAAGTTTTGATGTATAAGACAACAAGTTGGATTGCCATCATTTGATGATGCTAATTTCGACCATGAAGCTTCCAGATACTATACCAAGTAACATGGAGGAGGAAAAAGGAAGGTAAGGTCATGAATTGGTCAGATATGTGCCCAATGGGCTGGGCTTGCATGCAATTAGGCTTGATCGGTGCTGCATGCGGACAGCACTGCACGTATGACTTCTAAAAGGCGCTGCGGACAAATGGCAGATTAGAATTGAATGCCGTTTATTGCATTGAAAATAGGACTCATAGGGGAAGATTATTTATGTTAAAGACTTATTAATTAGACGTTCACATAATCCTATGAAAAATTTTAAAGTAGAGGATATGCTGGGAAAAGTATAATTTGGCACACAACCAAGCGGCGCGACCTTGGTGCAAAGACCACCAAGAGCAACATGGAAGTTAGAATGGGCTCTCATTTGGGAAAAATGAATTTGATTAGAGATCAAAAACTCTTCCTCAGATTGGCAAAATGAGTTGTAATGGAATACAGTGGAGCGAAATAGCGATGGACTGAAAAGGTGGCATCAAGGCGTAGATATAGACACGCTCAACGACCAAATTCGGCAAAGAGAATCTTTTCAAGTCTCCTAGTTAACCGCCATGTTTCATCAAGTCTTCCTATGTTCGATTGGTAAGAGATGTGCCATTGGCACGAGAGAAGAATAGCCAACCCCCAACGCGGTGGGGATCCCCGAAATATGGGTTCGTAGGTTCATCATCAGCCGGTAACCCGATCTTTGCAGTGTTCCTGTGCTGTGATGGGCTAAAAATTTTTAAAAGGATATTTTTTTTGAAAAAGTAAAAGAATACCAATCGAGCACATTTAGGCTCTCAGATTCATTTAAGTCTTCCAAGAGACAAGATTCAATTCAGAATGGAATGATCTCGAATTCTAAAAGGCAAATGTTGAAGCACAGACTGTGAAGATAACGGCAATGCAAGTTCTGATCAAATAGGAGGCCCTTGCCATGACGAATTGACTACCACGGTGGGATGAATAGAAAGAATAGTGTTGTAGTGGCCACAGTGGTGATAGAAATGTAAGAGTTGGAGGCACAAGGTGATTACCGAACACAGTGGGATTAACAAACACGGTGGGATTCAGAATGATCAGAATTAGGATACATGATTCAGAGATTAGGGTGAGAAGGTGAAGATTATGAAAGGATGTATGCAATGACAAAACGAAATGTAATGCAACTAATGCTACATGATGCATGCTAGGCTCAAGAAAACAAAACAAAACTTAATAATTAGTTGAAGATATAGATTGTCTATGAGGTGAAGATACCCATTTGGGAACCATCATCCCTCATAGCACAACTTTGGCCTATCCGTCAGCACAAAGAATGACCTGACCATCGTGGATTTTGATGAAGGGGATCTCAGGCCTGGTCTTCTTTGCATTCATGGTCTTCAACATCAATGCATAAAATAAATAGTAATGCACCTAATATACGCTAAGAAAGGAAATGATAATGGTGAGTTTGCAATGTGATGACATGCATTCTCACAAAAGAGTTCATGTGTCATAATGAGGACACAGAGTGAAAGTTTCTCGGCAAAGTTGAGGCCGAGGTAATGACTCCTCCTCTTAAGAATCCTTAGGGGAGGGAAATGGCGATCATCGCCTTATTGAAGTCTTGAAAAATGCTCCTCAGCAAAGTTGAGGCCGAGGCCATGGTGACACCTCCTCCTAAGAATCCTTGGGGGAGGGAAGTGGCGAGCATCGCCTTGTTCTGTAGTTCTCCTTGTTTGTTCTTCGTGCCTGAAACACTCGAAAAAGGAGATTAAAATGCCAATATGGCTTATCTTCCTTGCAAGTTGTAGGATGTCTTGACCTTTGTCAAGGGGTAATAAGTTCTCCTTATGCCTGAAACACTTAGAAAGAAGAGATTAGAACAACAATGCGGCTTATCCCCCTTACAAGTTGCAGTGCCTTGACCTTTGTCAAGGGGTGTAGCCTTCTTAAGGGTATAAAAAAAATAAAGCAGCAAATATGCAATGAAATATTTGAAACTTGAGAGACTAAGAATAAATATAAATATAAAGACGAGAATTCAAACCAAGCATAGTGATAAAAAAATCGAAATTTTTGTTGGAATTTAAAAAGAAGTTTTGTTTAAAGATTAAATTTTTTTGGTATTT
This sequence comes from Cryptocoryne crispatula var. balansae, assembly GCA_036172225.1. Taxonomy (NCBI): domain Eukaryota; kingdom Viridiplantae; phylum Streptophyta; class Magnoliopsida; order Alismatales; family Araceae; genus Cryptocoryne; species Cryptocoryne crispatula. Next base: position 16,508,247 of record CM069924.1, read on the forward strand.
TGAAAATATTCAATTTTTATGGAGTTTTGAAAATACTTTATTTTTTTGGATTTTTGAAGATATTCAACTTTTTTTAGAGTTTTTGAAAATACTTTTTTTAGAGTTTTTAGAGAAAAAATTAATATTGACAAAAGTTCTCATCACTTGGTTGTTATTCTAGGTTCATTGGTAAATACCATGTGCAAAATGGGGTTCCTTACCCAGAATCTTTTTTTTTGACCTTCAACCTTTGATCGGCTAGAGTTTAGCTTCGATTTGGTTGGTCCACCCATACCTTGGGGGGGTTAAGAATGAAGAATTAATAGGAAGTCCTTGATAGGCTTTGGAGATGTCAAGAGGGATTTCTCTACTTGCACCTAATTGCTCATTGGGGTTCAGCCTCTTCGGGTCTTTTCTTCTTTTTTGACAAACCTATTTTTTTGTGGCACACATTCGGATAGGTCTTTGACTTGTGGGGTCATTGCCCATCTTTTGGCGCCTTTTTCATTTTCTAGATTTTGGGTACTCATTAAGATAGACCCATATTTGTTTAAACCTGTGGGGGTTCATTGCCCATCTTTTGGCACCCATTTTTTTCTTTGAGAAGTTGGACCTTCTAAGACGGCCCCCTACTAAGGTGGCAGATGCTTTCGATACTCTCCCCCTCTAGTCCCCTTTGCCTATCTTGGACCGAACAGAAGAGAGTAGGGTGAGGGTTTTCCTTCCATCTCTAAGCCTTGCCTAACTTCTCTCGGGTGTCAGGTTATCCAGATTCTGGGATCGGGACGTGTTGTGTGTGGGATGGTATCCACCCTCGACTTCTAGAGAACAACCACATGTGGACTCAAGTCATACTGGTAGTTCTCTTCATTTTTGAGGTAGAATACATTCCATAGGTGAATCAATTGAAAACATGTCTTGCATTGTAAAGAATTTATTAGGATAAAACAAAAAGTAGTTATCATCAATCATAAATTTCTCTCAAGTAAGATTGTCATGTGAGATTAAAAATCATTTTTAAAAAAATATTGCCTTACGGATGACATAATGATGATGAATGCAATTTCATGTAATACCTGAGAGAAGGAGAAGTTCATTGTTGATGACGGCTTTGCTTGTGCTTGCCTTGCCTTGCCTGCCATGCCTTGCCTTGCCTTGCCCAACTGCTTCCACTTTTGATATGCACCATATTGCATTGGATTGAAGATTCATAGTCATAGGATGAAGTGAAAGATGTAATACCCCGGATATTTAAATAAAAAATATTAGTTAATAAATATTTAATATTATTTTATTCCCTTCTCCCCCCTATATATATCCCTTCCTCCCCCGTCGATACCCTCCCCGTACGCATCCCCCCCGGCGCCGCTTTTCTCCCCCTGAAAACCCTATATTTCCCCTCCCCCTCCTGCCTTTTCTTCTTCCGCCGTGCGTCTCCGCGCCTCCCCGCCTTCTTCCTTTCACGCGCGCTGCCGCCCGCTGCCGCGTGGCCAGCCGTCGACCGCCGCGCTCGCCGACCGCCGTCTCGGCCACCACGCGCGCCCGCGCGTTGACGGCACCGTCGCTGCCCGCGCTCGCCCGCCTCGGCCCCCACGTCTCCGTCTCGCCCGCGTGCCGCGGCGGCCGCCATGGACACCGCGCGTCACCGCCGCCTCGGCCGTGCGTGGCCCCCGCCGCCCGGTTGACCCGCGTCGCCGTTGACGCCTCGCGACCACGCGCTCGCGCCGCCACGCCGGCACCGTTCGCGCCGGCCCCCGCGCGACCGTCTCGCCGCCGCCATGCGCCCGCTGCGCCATCCGCCCGCGCGGCCCCGCCGCTGTGCTCCGCCGTGCGCGGCTTCTCCCCCCCCCCCCCCCCCCCCGTGGTACTCTCTTTCTCTCTCCTATCGCTCTCTCTCCTATTATCCTCTATCAAGCTCTCTAGTTTATGATTCTTCTTCTACCAACAGTTTTTGAAAACACCTACCCGGCTCGATTTTTCGTCGCCGACGCAACCGCGGTGTCTCGTCACCAAATTCAATTTCTTTGGAATTCCGTGCGCCGTTCGCCGTCGCCGTCAAGGTAGGCATCTCGGCTATTCTTAGCACTCTAATATATTTGATTAAACCGTAAGAATCATGCTTAGATCACCAGGATTAGAAGATTGTAATTAATGGGCTGTTTTGGATTTATTAGCATGTTTAGTTAGAGTTAGATTAATTTTTTTAAACCGTGCATGTTTAGATTAAATTAGTTATTCATGTATGTTGGTCATCATGATAGGTTGTGTATGTTTAAATCTAGCTAGTTTAGTATGTCTGCATCGCGATGAATCTTAAACATGTATATCCCGATTTGATAAAAAGCCAATATAAGGTTTAGGCATATTGTTGTTAGAATTTAATTTATTTATCTTTTATGTAATAGGTAGTTCTGTTTAAGCATGTAATTGTTATGTTTAGGTTATAAATTGCATGATCCCATTTATATGCATTAGTTTGTGATAGACTGTGGTATGGTATGCAAATATGTGGTGCATAGAACCATAGGTGTTCATCTATGTATTTCATGTTTGATGTGCCAATTAAATGTTCATGTTTACTATCTGAGTTAATATATGCTTGCATGGTGTGGAATGTGGTTAGTGCAGTGAGTTGCATTGTGATGGAAATGTACTTCACCAGACTATAGTTCGGTCCTGTGGGCAGCAGATGAATTAGAACAATCTGGAGCATCCTTCGATCCCAGATACCGCGATTTATCCTAAGTACTCCCCTGCCTATAGGGTACTATGGGATTTAGTTACTATATGTTACTTCCTACTATATGGTAAATCTGGTGCTAGTTTTGTGATGTGACTACATTTTTCAGATGGAGCATGGTATTTACTCAGACAGGTGTCTAGTTGTGTATTTTGGCATAGATGTTAGTGTGTTAGATGTGTCCTTGGTTTTATGTCTGGTTAGGTGTGTTATGAGCATACCTAGAGTAGTCTAATGTGCAGGTTATGTTGGTTTTAATGCATATAGAGTCTGGTTATCATATGGGGTAGTAGAATGATCTTTTAATCACTTAATTGAAGATATATAATTAGTTAAATCTTATGTATTAAATCTGATTTTTAGGCTTAATATGTATTGTATACCACTAGAAATCACTATTATAGTGGGGTAGTTCGGGTGTAAGTCCTACTGAGTCTGTGGTGACTCACCCCTTCCGTTGTTAATATTTTTAGGAGTGCAGGTTTAGCGCAGCAGAAGCGTAGTGGTGTTTTGGAGTCCGAGGAGCTAGTGGAGTACTCATTCAATGTTGGTATTTAATTTGTTTAGATAGGTGTTTGTTTATGGTGATATTAAGTTGTATAGTTTAGAATTATGATTTTAGATTATGATTTTTAGTCTTATTTGGTTCCGAACTGATATCTTTCCCCGTTATGTCGCCAGATTATCTTCCGCTGTGCATGTTAAAAATCCGGGTCGTGACAAAAGACATGAAGGATTTGATTTAGCATGGTGGAGTCAAAAATAATGATGTAAAAGGCAAAGATTGTGGTATCACCCAGGAAATTTATCTACCCTTGATTTTTATTGAAAGTAAAACTTGGGAAAAGAAAGAGAATTCAAAAAGGAAAGAAACATGCTTGGAAACAAAAGTGAGTTAAAATGGGCTCTTGGGCCCGTGAGTTGAAAGTGGGCTTGAACGCCCAGGAGTAGCCGGAATCAAGAGGCACGTGAGCCCAAGATTTGAATGTGTGCTAGAGAGGTAAGTTGATGTTGATGGGCATGAGGGTTCAATTGGAGGTGATGGGCTCAAAGACCGGATTGGAGGTTGAGCCCGTGGGACCCAACGAAAAGAGCGGGCACATGGGCCCAATTTAGATGGTTGAGAGCAAGATTGTGATTTTTGATGGGCTCGCTGGCGCCATTGAATAGTATGGGTGCGTAATCCCAAAGTTGAAGAAGTGGGGGCACGGGGGCCTAATTTTGAAGAAGTATGGGCACGCGGGCCCGATGGTGAAGAAATGGGGGTATACAAGCCCGAAGTTGAAGGAGTGTGGGCATGTGTGCCCGAGTTTGTTGGAAGGTGGGCACGTGGGCCCGATTTAGAAGAAATTTGGGCACATGGGCCTGGTTGTAGAAAAACATGGGCATTTGAGCCCGGTTGAGGTGAATTGTGGGCACGTAGGCCCAATTTAGAAAAATTAAGGGCATGTGGGCTCGATTGGGGAGAATTATGGGCACATGGGCCTGATGGAAGGAAAGGGGCACGTCGGCCTAGTTGGGGAAAAGGGGCGCATGGGCCCAATTGAAGGAAAGGGGCATGCAAGCCCGATTGATGAAAAGGGGCACGAGGGCCCGGTTGAAGAAAAGGGGCATAAGAGCCCGGTTGATGAGGAGGGGCACATGGGCCTGGTTGGATAAAGGGGGTACGTGGGCCCGGCTGATGGAAAGGGGCACATGGGCCCAGTTGATGAAAAGGGGCATAAGAGCCCGATTGACGAAAAGGGGCATAAGTGCCTGAAAATGGGGCATAAGGGCCCAATTAAGTGGGATGGGGTGTGGGCCATGGCCCTAAGATTGACAAATTTTGGACCCATGGGCCTGATTGATGGTTGTAAGAAGGATAAAGAAAGGGCAGTGGCCCTAAGATTGAGGAATTGTGGGCCCATGGGCCCGATCGTTGATTTGGAGGAGAATAAAAAAAGGGTAGTGGCCCTAAGATTGATTGATCATGGGCCCATGGGCCAGATTGTTGCTTAGGAGAAGAATGGGGTAAGGGTCGTGGCCCTAAGATTGATGCTAAGGGATTTGCCTGCCTATCTGGAGGAGGTCCCAGTATCCCTTTGTCTATGCCCTTCTGGAGGCTTGTCGATACATTTTCCATTTCACTTACCAATTCTATCCCTTTATTTTTTCATTCAGGGGTCAATTCTATCTTCCCAGCTTCAGGGATCAATTCTAATGATGGCAACATTTGATCTATACCTGGAGAATCCTTGTCTAGTCCTTGACAATCAACTAAATTTGTGATCCCCTCATCTAAGCTCCCTACAGTAGGCTTCTCCTTAGGTTGTTCTATAAAAGGGGGCATGTCTAGTCTAGGGAATTCTAGAAGTATCAAAGGGTTTGGTTCAACCTCCCCTACTGGCTGACTTTGATCTTGAGAGATAGCAATGATATATTGAGGAGTTGATTCCTCTGCCAAGGCATGTGCAAAAATGGTTAGAGCAATTGAATCATCTGCTGGGGCAGGAGCTTGAAGGGTCAAAGTGACTGAATCATCTGCCATGGCAGGAGCATGGATGATCAGAGTGACTAGTTCCTCTACCATGGCAAGAGCAATAGACAAAACAGGTGGTTTGACTAACTGAGGGGGAACCCTTTGTTGAGGGATTGATTGAAGTGGTGCTGGTAAAGAAGTCGGTTCAGGCTGAAGAGCTATTGGTGTAATTAGTTGAGGAGTCATGGCTCAGATGGTTGGCCGAGGAGTTGTTGCCGGAATAGGCTGAGAAGCAAAGGGCCAGATGATTGGCTGAGAGGCCTTTGGAAATGTTGGTGAGGTCAAAGGCTGGGGAGCTAGTTTAGATAATAAAGTATTTGCACAATGGATATGAGGAGCTTGATCATGCACAATTGATTGTGCCATTGACACGGGTTGCATGACCGACTGAGGTTGGGGCACGGGTGGCCTAATCAACTGGCATCGAGGAGTCGGCTGAAGATGATGATCTGGATGTGGTCGGAGAGGGCTCCTAGGTTGGTGCATAGCATCAATGATCTTCTCAAGCCTGGGCCTCAATTCATCAGAATATTGCATTAATTCCACATCTTTTTTTACTTCTCCAATTATTGAATAGCCTGGCCCATATTATTTCAAGAATTTGGCATTGACAATTTCAAAATCCCATATTTCTACTTCGCTCAATGAAAAAACCAATATAGGGTTGCACCCTCTAAAGATCTTCTAAAAAGAAAGGCAAGGGTCTTTCTATCATTCTACCATCGAGATGATTTGCTCAGGAAATCATTGACATGGGTGAAGTAATCACCTGAGCCATTGTAACGATGGTAGGTTGGCATTTGCGATTGGGGAATGTAGATAGTATAGAGGGGAAATTTGACGGTTTCTTTATCCTTGGCAACAGGTAGGGAAGAATTCACCAGGGCGTGTGCACGTGGCACCTGGATGGGAGGGGGTGGGTTGGCGTGCAAGCTAAAGAATGACCAACAATGGGGTGAGTAGATGAAGTAGCATGGCAGAACTGCCCAGGTGAGGTTATGGTAAGAGGTTGAACTGCCAATTGGGGAGGTGAGGCAGCTTGGTTGACTTTGGCTAGACCATGATTGACAAGCGTCTTGCCCTTTGCTAGGGACTCCACAATTGAGAAGGATATAGGATCAAGGTGGAGAGATAGACCCTAAAGGAGTTGCTCCATGCTGAGCAAAGCTGGCTGATAGGTGGGATCTTGAATTTCGGGTTCCCTGATGGCATTAACATGGCCCTCTGGTTGGACCATGGGTTGCTGTAGCATGTAGTGACCCCTCTTGTAGTAGTCCAACATCATAGGCATCCTGTCGATCTTTCTTGAAAGATGGTTAAAAAAAGAAGGGCAAGTCAAGCACACAATTGAAGATTTTTTTGTTATGTTTTGTTTTGTTTGATTTTTTTGTTTCAATTTGGTTGTTTGGAAAACAAGTTTAACACAAAATTAAAGAGTTTTTGTTTTGTTTTTTTAGGTGTTTTGCAAGAAGAAATTTTTTGTTGTTTTCAATTTTTGGTGAGCAAGTAAGTTATGCAAACAAGGTTTTAAAATGACTACTGGACAATATTTGGGTTGAAACCTTAGATTAGATAGATTGTTAGCAATTGTTCACTCAAATGAGTATGGTTCCTATTGCTTCAATCTTCAAGACCAAAGGTTGTCACTCAATCACCACTAGTAGGTACTTGGATTCTTCGGGTTTTGGGAAAGTGGTACAACCGGCCCAATCGTGCGGAGAGGAATACTCCACGGATGGGGGCTTACAGAGGTCTTGATGGAAACCACCAAATCAACTAGGAAGGAATATCCCAAAAGAGAGGTAAGAATCCACCAAGAAGATGTTTGGAGGGTGAGGGTGTGTTGGGAGAGAGAGCCCCTGCCTCGAATGCCCGACGGATCGAAGTAAGTCCGGTACCCAATGCAAAAGCTAATGCAAAAATGAAAAATGGAGGGTAGGAGGAGAAGAAGCAATCAATATGCAAACATGAATGAAAGCTATTGAATAAATCAAACAAGTGAATGCAAGCAAGACAAGCAATGATAAAGTAAAACAAATATCTAGCAACTAGCAACTAAAGGTGATTCGCGCGGGAACCGGCTTGTGATGGAGTGTCCAAGTGGGCACAAATCTGAAGTAAAGGTAAAAGGATGGTCCACGCGGGGACCTATTTGAAAATAAAGTGGCTCACGCGGGAGCCGAGTTTTGGAAAGGTAGGTGATTCACGTGGGAACCAGTTTTTGAAGGAAAAGGAGTGGTTCATGCGGGAACCTGTTTGTTTGATTGAAAAAATGAAGAAGGGCCACTTGGGGCCAATTTAAAGTGGTACAAAATGGTGGTCCACGCGGGGACCGATCTGAAAGTGGGTTGGTTCACGCGGGAACCGGTTTAGAAAAGGGGTTGGTTCACGCGGGAACCGGTTTTAATGAAGAAAGGGGTGGTTCTCGCAGGAACCGGTGTAAAAGGTGACAAAATGAAAAGAGGGCCACGTGGGGACAATCTGAAGGTGCTGTAAAGATGTGGTCCACGCGGGGACCGATTTGAAAATAAGTTGGTTCACACGGGAACTGAGTTGGAAAAGAAAGGTGGTTTACGCGAGAATCGGTTTATAAGAAGAAAAGAGTGGTTCATGCGGGAACCGGGTTGAAATTAAAGGCAAGTAAGTCAAGTCCACATGGGGGACAATCTTAAAGAAAGAGTAAACAGTAAGTTTAAAGGTAAATTGACATGGAAAAGGTAAAGGACAAGCTGGTTCGCGCGGGAACCAAATAGGAAAATAACTAGTTGCACGGATCAATCAAGCTAGCACGGTTGAAGACATTGGTTGTCCTACCGTGGTCTCCAAAAAGCTGTTGACTCCAAAAATGGGTTTCGGATCGGCACCTCAAGAGAAGGTGATAATGGAATAGGAGAAAGGGAGTGAATCCGAAAATACTCGGAAAGTGGTAAAATTCTCATCTCGGTCCCACACTCACATTGATCCCCGAACTTTCATCTCATGGCATTGCTCTAGCACCGGAGACGGTTCAGGTCATGTATACATTGTTGTATTAGACTATCAAATCAGTAATCAATAAGTCAATGGTCAAAGTATAATATCTACTAAACAAAATGTCTTTGGTGACTGAGGTCAAAGGTTCAACCATGCAATAATAATGATAAGAAAATCTAGATTGATAGTTTGAAAAGATACCATTCAAGGTTTTTGATTCAGTCAATTTAGTGAACTCATTTGACTAATGAGCACTTGTATGTGAACATCATTGTCTCTACACTAATGACCAATGAGATCAAGCATCCTCATCATATGAGAAGATTTCACATGTATTAGTCTATCTGGATCCTTGATATCTTGTCTCAAAGATTCTATGACTAGGAACATTTAGATCATATACCTTTAAATGAATAATCTTATTATCATTTATCATGATTCAATCATTAATGCATATGATCAAAGACTTTATTATATTGTACGTATCTAATAAGAGCTTGTAATAAAAATGTACCTATTTAATTGAATAAGATATTTCTAAAAATGTTTAATCATATCATATATGATAGGCTTGTAAGATATCTATCAAATAGACCCTTTGGTGGCATTTGATTTATCTTAATCAAAATTTATTAACTCTTAATTTCATATCTAATAGGGTATTTGGTTGCTCTTTTATTATTGATACAATCTTATTTTTTAAATAAAAATCACCTTCTACCTCAGTTTTAATTTTAAAATTATAGAAACACAACTCTTGTGTGTTTTGCAAAAGTGTCACAATTTTCAAAACTTATAGAGAAATATTTGGAGGCCCCAAGGGTCCATCGTGAGAGCAAGGTAGAGAGCGAGCAAGAGAGGGAGGGAGGGATGCACCGGGGATCCGCTACGCACCAGAGAGAGGATGTAGCATGAGGTCTTTCACTAGGTGTAAGAGAGGGAGAGGAGGCCCCAACCGCCATGCACAATAGTGAGAGGGAGAGAGAGAGACAGGAAGGGCCGGATTAGCCGCCACTCATGAGACCGAGGGAGACAGTGGTAAGAGGGGCATGACAAACAAGGACATCATGTGAGGTCCTATGAGAGAGAGGGAGAGAGACTCCATGTCTCTCTATAAAACAAAACAAGGCTAGTATTTTTTTGACCTATACCTCTCCAAAACAAAACAAGGTCATTTTTTTGTCAAGACAAGTTACTAGTGCGCATCTTCCCACTCTTAAAAAGTAGGTAGGACTTAAAAAATGTGACCAAACATCTTATCTCTTTTATTTTTATAAATTAAAAAGAGAAAAAAGACAACCAAACACCCTATAACCTCTTTATGAGTGATAATAAAGTACTTAATTTAATCAAGACATTAATGATTTAAGTTGTTTGATAAAAAATCTGAATCACTTACTTAATCTTCTTCAAATTATAAATTAACTCAACAATGACTCTCTTTTGCATACAAACCAAAAAGAAAGCGATCTGTCACTAGGGTTCCTATAGTCAATCCTACTAACATAGCTCCTAGTGATGGAGTTGATATGCTCTTGAATCATTAAGGGTGGTTGGATCTAGGATAGATGATGATAATGGTTGACAATATGTTATATACATATTGATAAGAAATCCCCACCCCCTTGCCTTGCCTCAAGATGTTGCTTACTTGGGTGAAATAGCGACAAGCTTTGACACTGATATGATTGCCTTTGCAGGTGTGGGCAACAAAGATGATGGATTCCATCAAGTCTTTCAAGTGTTATCCCAAGGTCGACACCATCATGGACCATGAGTTTCGTTCAAGACCTACCACCGCCTCATCCTCATCATCGTCTCCTCCTCCCTCATCCTCCTCCTCCTCCTTATCATCATCATTGGGATTGTCATCACTGTCACAACCCGAAATTTAAATAACATAACCACAACTACATAGATAAAATACACGTCATGATAGTAGGAGAAATCCATCACTCATAATTCATAACCCAAACAAGTATGTAGATAACACTAATCACCAAGTCCACATACTTTCACAAGATTTTAACATAAACTTAAACATTTAAATAGCCAACACCAACCCAAGTTCATCCACAAGTTCCATCTTCAAAGGAAGGCAAACAAGATAGAGTTTTATTGCATATCATTTCAAAAGTCCACAATAAGCAATATGATAGAAAAGATCACTTTGCTCCAACTCTATGGGATTTTGGTTCTTCCACGGCCTCTTTCTGAGCCTCCAAACCAATCGCTTAATCTTTAGTGCCTGTTGAAAAATTAGCCCACAATGGGGCGAGTGCGGGGACTCCGTAGAATTGGCACCCATTTCTTGTCAATCTAATAATTAACATATAATCAAACGATGATAGATAATGTATCTAGTTTGAGATGTAATACAAAGGTATAGAATATCTTCTATATCAATCTCACAACCTATATCCAAATCATGATTAACATTAAGAAAAGTTTATGCCAATGCTATACACTTCTAGACCAATGCGCACAAGTCTATACTAACAAGAAAATTATCAAATAAATGACCTCGAGACTTAACTTAACATGACCAAACCAAAATGGGACAGATCTGATTTTTCTAACATAACATGAATTAACACTTTACATGACATGCAAGTAACACAACTTCATATGCTTTCCAAACACATAGTCAAATAACAAGAAATTGGTCGTCTTGCTTCACATGTACAAAATGCTTTCACCAGCTCTAACATATATAATAGTAACATATACTAAGCTAACCCATAGAACACCTAGGTAGTGGTGACACTTAGGTAATACCACGGCAATTTAGGATCCGTGGGAGAGCCAAATTCATCGAAGTTACCCATTGCCTACAGGCAATTGACTAACATAGGCTGGTGAAGCCTTCATACCTCGTCGAATCAAAAGTTCATAACATAATTTTAGATCATGACATACTTGATCATACCATGCATACAGAACATAAACATCTCATTCTAATACTTTTCATACAAAACAAACCATTTACCATAAGCTAGACCAAACTTATACCAACTAACTTGCTTAACATATTTTAAACAAAACCTACCTCAAACTTGACCATACAAACCTAACCATATCATGCAAGACATATCATATAATCTAAAACAAAATTGAGTATGAACTACATGAACAACTTATACACAATAATGACAAGCCGAAACTAGACATGCTTAAACATATACAAGATGATTAACTCAAATCAAACTTGACATAAGCCAAGCATCTTAGGTTTTGATTTCTCTTTCAATATTCTGACCTAAACAAGGTTCCAAAAGTTCAAATTGCAAATCTAAAATTTTTTCCAATCCTAAACATAATTAATTTTCAATTCTAGGTCTAAACTAACAGATAGTCATATACTTAAGTAACATAAGGTCAAATCTCATGGAAAATGTTTCTACCTAACCAGAATCATGCTAAACATGTTCCATGATATAAAAAAACTATTTTAAGTTTATGATATCAAAGATTTAAATAAAATCATTAATTATAAAATCATAGTCAAAAAGTATTAAACTTAAGATCCAAAAGTTAAATCATGTATATTTTCTCATAAAATGCGGTGATGTATTCAAACAAACTTCATAAACTTACCTAAAAGCTTATGTAAATTTTATGGATTTTTCTAAATTTTATACTAATTTTTATTTCATTTCCTCTAATTTTTGTAATAAACAAATCAACAAAATTCCGAAATGCTAAATCGGGAAGCCGAATTGGCTGGACTAGCTAGTTGGACTAGGTTTGGACTGGTGGAGGATTGGAGCTGGACCGGCGGCTTGCTGTGTTGGGCCAGGTGGCTAGCCCAGGGGCTAACGTGACTGTGCATGCACGTGACACTCACGGGAGGTGGTGGCCGACGATGAGGGGTGACTGACAGCGATGGCGAGGAGAGTGGATTGCCTCAGTCCCCAGGTGGAGGGACTTGTCTCAGTCCCCAATTAGAAACGGCCACATACCCCCTTCACTTAAGTGGCGGTTCAAGAACCGGTTTGGTGAATCGCTACCGAAAAGAGCTGAACCGCTATCAAGGCCTTACTAACTCGTTACCGACGGGTAGTGCGTTACTAAGGCGTGGGTAGCGGTTCAGCCCTTTTCGGTAGCGGGTTCAACACTTTCAAGTTATGTTACTGAACCGTTGTTGAATCGCTACCGAAAAGGGCTAAACCTTTACCGATGCCTTACTAACTCGTTACCGACCTGGGGACTAAGGCAAGTCCCTCCACCCAGGGAGTGAGGTGATCCACTCTCTGATGACAAGGGGAGGGCAGCGGCGGAGGATGGCAGAGATGATGCCAGCATCGCCGATGGCGATGGCGAAGAAGGTGGAGGCTGGCAGCAATGGCAGCAAGAGAGGCTCCCCATGGCGGTTCCAACGGAACAGGGGAGGGGCTCGTGGCAAAGATCAGTGGCGATGGGGCAACTCTGGGCAGCGGCAAACGGTAGCGGCCGCGGTGGTGGACTGAACGGTGACCAACGGTGACGGAAAGGGGGGTGGAGACTGGCAGGGGCAGAAAGGGGGGCTCACAAGAGGTTTCCAACAGAATCGAGGAACACGTGGTGGGAAAGGCGACCGACGGTGATGACAACTCAATAGCAAACGAGGAGGAAGCAAGGAAGCTTGACGTCATCGGCTGAATGAGAGGGAGAGGGAGAGACCAAGGCAATGAGAATGGAAAGAGAGAGAGAGAGAGAGAGAGAGAGAGATTGATGGAGGGTGGCGAAACCGGTGAGAGAGGGGAGGCTGTAATATCTGATTTTTTTAAAATAGATTATATATCACCTTCCCCTTTTTTGTCTTTTACCTTTCCCTTTTACCCCTCCTTTTCCCAATTTTTACCACTCTTGAAACCCCTTTTTTTTCCTTTGCCCTAGCCACCTTTTTTTGCTTCCCGAGTTGCTACAGTGCCGCCTCCACCACTTTTCCCACTCCCCCCCTCGGGTTGCACCTGCGCGAAGCCCCCCCCCCCGCGCGCAACCGCGGCGCCACCTCCCCCCTCCGCGTGCATTCCCCTTGTGCAGACCAGCGCCGCAGCGCCTTCCCCCTTGCGTGTGCAGCCTCTCGCCCAACTGCGACCGCAGCTGTCTCCACCCCCTGGCGCGCTCAGTCGCCCAGCCGCGCCCCCCAGCCTCGGATGTCTGGTTCCCCCCAACCCCGCGCGAGTGTGCGCAGCCACAACCTCTAGCCCCTTCGACCTCCGCCTCCCCTCTGTGCGTTGCCTCTTCGTCTCGCCTGTGCCAGCGCCGATGCACCAGCAAGTGCCACCACACTTCCTCCCGTCCAAATTGCTACAGTAAGCAATATTTTTTCATTTTATTTTATTTTTCACTCCCTCACATCCTTCTCTTGTATTCTATCCATGTTATAAATCTATTTACCCTTGTATACTCACCGTTAGCGTTGATTGAGAGACAAAATCCTTATTAGCCAGTCTAAGCCTTGTGTTAACTTTGAATCGATTTGTTGATGTCATTTCAGTAGGTATTTCGGACATGTCTAATATTATTAAATTTAAATATTTAATATTTACTAATGATTTGTAGAAGTCGATTTATATGTATTGGGTTGATATTGGACGTGGTGATTATTTGTAATTGTATGTTTTAAATTTTGGTAGATGCATACATTATAAATAGTGAACTTAGGGGTTAAATTAATCTTATTGTGTTCAAGTTGTATGTACGGTTTATGGTATACATTTTGGAGGTTAATTGTAAATTGGTTACATTATGCTTAGTTTAATTGGGTCTATATATATGTTGTCGGAGGTTAAATTAGATTAGACAAAGTTTTAAATAATTTATTAAACCCTTTTATGTCTAGTTGTGTTAATATTGTTGTATATGCTTTTGGTTGTACCTTAACAAGATTAGAGAGAGTAACTATTTTTATTAAATCTGATTTTTTTGTTATATTTATTATCTTTAAATCAAATTATGAAGCCTTAATTGTGCATAATCTTATCATGGTATATGGTGTGTATGTGCATATCATGTTGACATTTGTCTAAGCATGTTAATTGGAATTTTAACATCATAAGCATAGTGTTTAAGTGGTGTTTAATAGATGGTAACAATTGCATTGTTAATGTATGTCATTTTACTTGTCATATTAGTATGATGTTCATCTTCTAGTGATTAGTATGTCATTGCATGGTGTATGTGCATGATGCTTGAGGTTGAACATATCATTATATGAGATGTTTGTGAGTAACTCATGGCAAGGCATGAGATGTTGTGAATGCATGTGTGCATTGAAAACGTAATTTGATGCTGAGCTAGACTGGACTAGTAGTCGTGTCCGTGGACAGTGGAGCTTAAAACCGTCTGATGCATCCTTCGATCCCAGATCCCGCGGGTATCCTAAGTGCCACCCCTGCCTAGGTGCACTACGGGATTTAGCTTAGCTATATATTTACTTCTATATATGGTCCTAGCTCATTGAGATCGCAAGACGGCGCATTTCTTGCAAAACAAATGAAAATATGAATGTTTCATATAGAGGATAGGTGCATTGTGGTATAGTATTTGAGTTAGCAATCATGTAGGGTTCATTAGCTCATTTAAACATATTGTTTTGCATAGTATGCATGGCATGTCTCAACAGTTGGTGCTGCAATGCATGGCTCATTCATAATATTGTGTCTTGGTGAGAAGTTCTCATTGGTCTGGGTTTCGAAGGGTGCTGATTGTATGCTTTAAAATACATAAAATATCAGATTATTCATATATTGTTTAGTTTTATACTTGTATAAAATAGGTGTAGGTTGGATACTTATAAATTTATCATGATAGGACCTTGTTGGCTATCCGATTTGGTGGATGATGAGATGTCTACTAAGTCATCATACTCATTCTAATGCTTTATCATTTTTAGGAAATCAGGTTTAGCACAATAGAAGCTTAGTGATATGGACTCCAAGGAGGAATTTGAATAATCAATGTACATTTTAGATCGGTATATGGTTGTGTAGATTGTAAATAATTTTATTACATGATTGTTTTGATAGCTGGAATTGTTAGAATTGTGAACTGGGAACTTTAATGTCATCATGCCTTCCAAACCGATGTATTTCGGGGGTTATTTTATCCTGTTACGTCGTTGAATTATGTTCCGTTGTGCATGTTAAAATCCAGGTCGTGACAGCACAGGCATAACCTGCGAGAGAGGGGGGATGTTACATGCAGATTTTTTTCCCTCGAAACATTATAGTCCCATTCATCGTTGGCCATAAATCATGTGGCAAGGCACCACTATCTTGTGACACTGCTGCTATGCATCACCCTCTATTGGAGAGGGAAGACAAAGGAGGGGATATCTAACATCTTGCTTGGTAACACTATTAGGTACCTCTAATACTATCAATTTTAAAATTGATATTGATAGGAATTATTAATAGGTGTTTGGTTAATTGTATCAATTTTAAAATTTATAGTGTAAATAAAATATATTATGTAATACAAGTGTCCACTTGTATTATTTTTGATATTGATACTCTAATATTTGAAAATATTAATATCAATATTGATAAAGTAGGAAGGCGAGTCTTAACCGAAGAAGAGATGGAGCCAGGGCCTTCGGCGCTTGCGGGTGCAGGAGAAGAGGAATGAGAGACTGGAGATGCGTTTAAGCAGAGGAGGCTGCCGGAGGAGAGGCCGGTAACGGTGCTGCAGTTTTCTCCAGCCAAGTTGTTCTGAAGAGCGGCGGCCACGATGCCCTCCTTCAAAAGTTCTGAAAATAAAAAAGTTCGGTGTAGAATCTAAATCCATTGATTAAGAAGTATATTCAGACATTTTTATCAAACAGTGCAAGATGTCGAAGCTTTGATGGAATCAGAGATTAGAGACACATTCAGTCTAATCAAATGGGCCCTTAACTTGTTAATAATGCATGAAGTGTTTATGTTTGCTGGTTAAGAATATATGTTCCTGATACAAGTCACGTTCTGAAGTACGCTTCGCTCCGGTTGAGATTCATCTAAATTTATCATTTTAGATGCATCCTTTGCAGACTATAGATTGTTCAATGCAATAGTTGGTCATAATGATTTGGCAGTCTATTCCAAGGAAAAATATCATAAATTTGGTTGTATGATAAATTAAATTTTTGTTACAATTTTAAATTTTTGTAACAAAATTTGTTAAGAAAAATGTTTGATGATCGTTACATATTTATGCTTCAAATTTTTTTTTCTTTTAGATATAAAAGATCAGTTTCTCTTTTTTTATTTAGTGATCTCACGTCTCTTTTTAGACAAAAAAGATAAAAGGGAAGATCACACCTCTTTTTGCACTGGAGAGGAAAATTTTTTTAAAAATATAAAATTGTAATATTGTCAAATATCTCATTTAACAATTTTTTGTTACAAATATATAAGATGTAACACAAAACTCAATTTATCATGTAATCAAACATTCGCATTCTCTTACACTTTTTATTCAAATGTATGTTTTTGTCATAAAATATATAAAATTTGTTGAGTAACCAAACAACCCGTAAATGAGATTTAGAGGATGCCATGCACAATAGATATACCCATCTATTTGATATGGTAAAGCAAAACCTGATTTTTTTTTCACATTGAAAATGCAAGAATGAATTCTAAATTAAGGGGAGACACAAGTATGGTTGAGGCATTTAGTCATTTTATAAATTGTGCATGTCAAATATCCATGGTTTTTTGTTTAGGAGTTCATGATGTCTATTTAACCTAAAAAAAGACATTCATAAAATCTTGTAGCATGACAAACTGAATCCTTAGAGAATTTAATTGAACCAATTGATGACTTGAAGCCTAATGGCATGTTTGGCTAGAGTATCAAAAATGATACAATATTAATATTAATATTGATATTTCTAGAAGATAGAGTATCAAGATCAAAATTGATACAAGTTGACACTTGTATTACATAACATGTGTTGTTTGCACTACAAATTTTAAAATTGATACTATTAGTCAAACACCTCAAGGTGATTATCAACAATATCAATTTTAAAATTAATAGTGATAGAAGTGTCTAATAATGTTACCAGACAGGGCATAAAGTAGTTTAGAATGAGGTTTTGAAATTCTACTTAAAAACAATAGAATAGGGGTCACCTAAAGTTACTAACGAATTTTATCGAAACGGACATTTGCTAAAGTTCAACTCTTCGACCAATCAAGTATTTTATTTTCTTTTTCAAGCATGTTTCCTTAACATAACGAGAAATTAATGGGGTGTTTGGTTGCATTATAATGGAGGTTTTTATTTTGATTTTTAAAAATTGGAAGAAAACTTGTTAAAAGAGGTTTTTGACAACTATGACAATTTTATGTTTTGAAAATGATTTTCTTCTTAAACAAAAAAAGAGGGTCTCACCTCTTTCTTTTTCTTGTGGTCCCCCACTTTATTTGGTCATGTATGGTAGTTACTCTTTTTTGTTATCACATCCCTCCAAACATGATAATTTTATGTCATGAGTTGGTTCACTTTTTATTTTAATATAATTTTTTATCATGAAAGTGTACAAAAAATTATCATGCAACCAAACACCCCATAAGGCAAGTTTTTATTGAGCCTAGTTTGAAGCTACTTAAAAGTTTGCATCTCGACAATCCAATAAAAATAATAAATTTTTACACTATCATATATGTTGTATGGGACATACTGATTTTAAAATGAAGTTAAAATTTGGGAAATGTATTTAAAAATTCGTATGTTTTCACAAAATTAGTTGGAAAAGACGTATTTTTTTTATCACGGGCTTGCTCAGTTGACTTGTCTTCCAATTTAGTCTCACAGTAGAACTTTAAGAAAAACAATTTTCATACAGTAACTTTTCTAACGAAATTGAAAACACAGTTTATTATTTGTTTACGTGTAATTTATATTTTTGAAATATAGTTTGATTGCAAGAACGTGATTTTATTGAAAATATATTTATTTATTCGAATACTTGTAAATTATTATCTAAAAATTTATCTTGTGAATTGAAAGATAATATTAATGTTAAATAAACTACGTTCTACACTGTTATTAATTGATTTATTTTTATAGCATTGAACTAATTATGTAATAATATATAATTATATAAAATAAAAATATATTATTAATAATTAAATATATAATTTTAAAAACATTTATAAATTGTAATATTTATTAATTACCCTAGTCAATCTCAGGGCCCGTTTGTTTGCGGGTAAAATGTGTTGCATGCGCTGATTTTGGGGAAAACAATGTCAATTACCTTATTTGTTTGTATGTAAAATAAAAATCAGGGAAAACAAACTACAGAGCATGTCGTACCAATCCGGATTTTGGCATCAGCTGGAACGCCCCGGACGCCATTTTCGGCAAATGATGGATGACACCTGTTATATGTTTTAAGGAGTTTACTATTTAAAATTAATTTTATAAATACATATAACAGTAGTTATAAAATTATTTTATTTTTATGTACTTGACAAATAAAATAAATTTATTGAAAAACTAATGTATCATACAAATTACTTATATAACAAATGATGAACATATACTCAAATGACCGAAAATAATTTAATAAAATAATTAAAAATAAATAAATAATAGATCTTGTTTCTCAAAAATATTTGATTGATATATAAATAATAAAATAAGTATTAAAATTTATTTAAAAATAAATTAATAACAAATAATTAACTTAATCTATTTTTGCATCAATGTTTGTTATAAATAAATATTTTAATTATATAAAAATTATAAAATTATATCTTACTGTTTTGAAGCATTTGTTGAAACTTCGTGAAAATCAACTCCATGCAACCAAATGACTAACGTTGTTTTGAGTTTTCTTGAAAATAATATTCAATGAAAAAAATTTCCTTTGATTTTACTTTTACATGAAACCAAATGGACCCTCAATTTCTAAAGTCTGATTGTATTAATTCAAATTAAGTATAAGTGTCTGCTAACCCTACCTATTATTCGTGTCATGAAAATAGCATCAGAGCCAATCTCTCGTACGCCAGAATCAGCAAATCACTAAGGTCAAAGAATGGTGTTTCTGGTTGACCTCAATTTTACAGAGAAACAAATAAACACAAACTTGAAGTTTCCCCGCAAACTGTCCGGTGACCTATTTTATACGCAAACAAACATACTCTTACTCTCCCAATCAAATTGGGCCGGATGCTTTCATCCCTAATATACACACACCGGTGCAATTTGAGCCAAGTTGAGTCGAACTCAAACTGAGCCGCAAAGTTCAAACAGAACATTTGGAAACTCATCAAGTATCGAGTTGAGTATGAGCATTGATATGAAGTGTTGAGCCTAGCTTGAGTAGGCCCTTGTCAAACCGCTTATTTGTAGACAAGCCAAGTATAGTTTGAACTTGAATTATAATTATATTCAAACTCAAGATTGAACTCGTTTATTTAACACTCGAATTCAAATCCAATTTAAACTCATTTTCTATGCAAGGACGGCATAGGACGACAAAGAGAAGAAGAGGCTACATTTCTGTGGACAAGAGAAAGGAGTCCGAGAAAAAAAACAAACTTTTATACATCACTTAGGACATGTTTGATTAGGTTTATTAAAGCTCTAACCTCATATTTAGTTTAAATGTTTACTCTTATTTGATAAAACATCTGAACGAACGTCTAGACTATCCTCCGAAGTCTTAAAAATATCTGAGCCGATCAGATCGATGACCAAGCTTTTTTTTAGACGCAGTCCCTCTTCGTCTACGTGGTTGCTGCAGGTCTGATATCGAGGTGACACTCTTGATTCTGGTGTAAATCCTTTCAACGTTGTATTTTAACAGCAGAACTGTTTTGTTGTAGTCATTTTAACAACAAAAATTAGTATAAAAATTATACAGTGATAGTAACGTAGTAATTATCAAACAATATTTCTAAGAGGATGATTCAAATATTTTATCAAACAACATAATTTACTTATGTATTAATCAAAATCAGATCCTTTTTTACTACTTGTTAAGAGGTTAGATGTGAAATTAAAAGTTAAAATTTTTAGATTAAGGCTGCATTTGATTGAGCTCAACGGATGTCTGAGCTTTGATTCAGTAAGAGCTCAGACATTGAAGCATGTTTGATGTTTTCACTTAATGGACGTCTGATTGGAGCTCTAAGCTCTTAAAAAACCTCTTAAAATTTAAGATGCGAGATACAACTTTTTTAGTTTCAGACATGGCACGTATCACACAGGTGTTCATGCCTTATTACAATATTTTCTACTATTTAAGGTGAGAAATCCACTGCTTTGCTTCGCTGCTATCACATTTCTTCTCCTCCCCATTACAAGTTTTTTAAATAAAATATTTATTTCAACATTTATCTTCATTTTTTAAATAGTTTTAAAATTTTTATACATATTAACTAAAATATTATACATATCAATATTTTTATATTTGGTATATAGTTAATTTGGTTGTATGTTGGTAATATTTGTATTACAATTTTTATTTGAATGTTAGATCATAAAATTCATTTTTTACACTTTGACAATTTTTTGATTTATAAATAAATTTAATTTAATTTTAATAAAATAATTAATTATATGAAAAATTAAAATCTGATTATATATTCATGTGTTTAAAATAAAATTATTAAAAAAATTTATTGATGATTATTACAAATAATATTTTATTAATATTTTTGTCAAACAAAAAAATCACTTATATCTTAATTATGATTTTAGAAAGATTAAGTGGTTGATTTAGATTTTTTTTATGACCCGGAAAGCACAAATATGTAGCGGAAAATAAATCCGGAATATCGGGACAGTTTAGGAGAACAACAAAATCCAATTCACACTATCAAATCTGAATAATTAAAACAACTTGTAATGATCCAATCAAATTCAAACTCCAAGAAAATACTATAAATAACCACAACTAAACAACTAAGAAGGACTCAACACATAGTCCAACCAACCTCTAAAAATCACACCAAATAAATATCAAACTAACAACAGAAGGGAAACTCAAGCAACCTAGATGATATGAGGTGATCACTCGTCACCAAACTCCTCCTCTTCTGGGTCCTCGAACGGCTCTGGATCAACTCCAAGGTCCTCCTCGAAATCTTCTCCAAAGTCCTCCTCAGGAAGAGGCTCCTCGAAATCAGTTCAAAAAGTTAATAATGGGAAGGGGTGAGTCACCACAGACTCAGTAGGTCCTACACCCGAACTACCCTACTATACTAGTGATTTCTAGTGATATACAATACATATTAAGCCTAAAAATCAGATTTAATACATAGGATTTAAACTAATTATATATCTTTAATTAAGTGATTACAAAATCATTCAACTACCCCATATGATAACATGACTCTATATGCATTAAAACCAACATATCCTACACATTAGACTACTCTAGGTATGCTTATAACACACATGACCTGACATAAAACCAAGGACACATCTAGAACACTAACATCTATGTCAAAATACACAACTAAACACCTGTCTGAGTAAATATCATGCTCCATCTGAAAAATGTAGTCACATAACAAAACTAGCACCAGATTTACCATATAGTAGGAAGTAACATATAGTAACTAAATCACATAGTACCCCATAGGCAGGGGAGTACTTAGGATAAACCACGGTATCCGGGATCGACGGATGCTCCGGATTGTTCTAATTCATCTGCTGCCCACAGGACCGAACTATAGTCTGGTGAAGTACATTTCCATCACAATGCAACTCATTGCACTAACCACATTCCACACAATGCAAGCATATAATTAACTCAGACAGTAAATATGAACATTTAATTGGCAAATCAAACATGAAATATATAGATGAACACCCATGGTTCTATGTACCACATATTTGCATACCATACCACAATCTAATACAAACTAGATGCATATAGATAGGATCATGCAATTTACAACCTAAACATATCAATTACATGCTTAAACAGAACTACCTATTACATAAAAGAAAATAAACTAAACTCTATCATCATTATGCCTAAACCTTACATCGGCTTTTTATCCAATCGGGATATATGTGTTTAAGATTTACGGTGATGCAAACATACTAAACTAGCTAGATTTAAACATACACAAACCTATCATGATGACTAGCATGCATGAATAACCAAATTAATCTAAACATGCACGATTTAAACAGATTAATCTAACTCTATCTAAACATGTAAATAAATCAAAAACAGCCCATCAATTCCAACCTATTAATCATGATGATCTAGGCATAATTTTTACGATTTAATTAAATATATAGAGTGCTAAGGATAGCCGAGACGCCTACCTTTACGGCGACGGCGAACGGCGCACAGAATTCCAAGGAAAATGAATCAGGCGACGAAACTGCTGCGGTTGCGTCGGCGACGAAAAATCGAGCCGGGTAGGTGTTTGGACAAACTGCTGGATCAAGGGAGATAATTAATTTAAGAGGAATAATAAGCTAGAAGAGGGAGTGCGGCGATAGGAGAGAGAGGATAGGAGAGAGAGGATGTTACCGCGCAGAGGGGGCGGCGCACGGCGGCGCGGCCGGGTGTGCAGGTGGGCGCACGACTGCGCGGGCGGCGCAGGCAAGCGGGGCGACACGCGGCGACGGCGGGCGGCGCTCGGGCGAGGCGGCGCCGGCACGCGCGGCGGTGTCGTCAACGGTGGGGGGGTCAACGGTGGGCGGCACGCACGGGCGGCCGATGGCGCGTGGCGACGGCGGCGGTCGCGAACGCGGGACGGCGCCGGCTGACGTGGCGGTCAACGGGGCGGCAGACGGCGACGCGAGCACGCGGGCGCGCGGGACTCGAGGCGGGCGGGCGACGACGCGCTCGCGCTCGTGGCGACGACATGCGGCCGTCTACGGGCACGGCTCCCGGGGAGAGGGACGGCGCGCACCGGCGGCGTCCGGCACGAGGCGGACGAGGAGGAGGGGGCTCGGGCGGGCGGGGGGCGCGGTGGCAGCCGCGTGGCGCGCGCGGCGGGCGACGCGCACGTCCGAGGCGGCGGAGACGCGCGGGGACCGAGGGCGGGACCGAGGCGGCGGCGCTCACACAGGCAGCGGGTGGGGTTGCAAGCAGCGGCGATCGAGGGGAAAGAGAGAATAGGGTTTCGGGGAAAAAAGAAGAAGGGCGCTGCGGGTTCGCACGGGGAAGGTACCGAGGGGGGGAGGAAAAAGAAGATATAAATAGGGAGAGGAAGGGATTAAAATATTAATAAATATTTATTAACTAATTTTTTTTAACTAAAAACGTAACGTTACATTTTTTATCAAACAATATAAAACACTTACGTCTAAATTAAAGTAAGTACTTTGTTATCACTCATTAAGACGTAAGATATGAAATTAAGAGTTTAATTTTTTAGATTAAACCTAATCAAACGTCACTTAAGTCTAATTAAATGCCACTTTAGAAGAGTGAGACTGCCGCGTATGTGCATCAGTCGGAGGAGGAAGATGATAGGAGGAGACTACCTGCTGCAGCTCTACATCGCCCGGAGGGAGGAGAGAGGATGCCGCTACATGTATGCATTGCTTGGAGGAGACTACTATGCGTTGCTGAGGAATACTTCACTCGGTGGAAGATGCCGCCACGGGTGTGCTCTGAGGAGGGAGGTTTTTGCTACGGTGGTCACTCTTGCGGTTGCAGCGCGTGGAAGAGATGAGAGAGAGGGTGGTCGTTCCTACCGGTGCCGCGGTGGTCGCTTCGCAGAGGTGTGACATTAATATTGTATGTGACCAAAAAAAAAAAAAAGACATTAATATTGTAAGATCAACGGATGGATGACCAAGACTTAAAAACATCTAAGATCATTAGATAAATGGTCCTAATTAATCCAAGATCAACAAAATCTATCTTAACTATTTAATTATGTAAAAAATATATTAAATAATATTAAGTGTATAATAAATATATTTCATAATTAAGTTTAATTATTTTATCAAAATGATTATAAGATTAAATGAATATTTAGTAGAATAGTTAATTGAATATTTTCTGGTGTTTTTTAAACTTTCTAATATTATATCTTTCTTATATTTTTTTCTTGAATATTCACATCCTATATCTATTGGATATAGTATATTCTGACAACATAATTTTTATTCTTTTTCTAAATATTTTAATCTCTTAGATTGTCTCGTAAGTCTAGCTTCTTAACAATAATCCGATATCTTCTTTCTTGTAAATGCTATTCTGGCTCCTAATGTATCCATTCGTCTTTTTGTTGTTTCTTCTATAGGTTCCTTGCTTATTGTCATTTGCATATTAATCTACATTTTTAATTCATCTTGATAGTCTTTCCAAAACTTTGATCCCCAATGTTCCGATATCTTAAAAAAATATAATCCTATATAAGGATCTTGTTTACTTTTATCAAAGAGTTTATAAACGTATTTTTGAAATATACAATTATATTGTTCTATATGACATATATCACAGAGTCTTAAGTTTACTATCAAGTTATGAAATTTATCTCTTTCGATTGCTTTGGTTATATCTTTTTGTAACTGCCAGTTTTCTTCTAAAAATTGTCTCTTGATTGCATTTTCGTAGTTATTGATTACTCCTAATATAGTTGTGCTATCTCCATTTATAAAATTCTTTTCTGAGAGATTCTTCCACCAATCTTCTACTATTCCTTTAAATGTTATATGAATAAATTTAATTGTTGTTGGAATATCATATCTTTTGTCTGGAGCAGCAGCATATATTGCTTTAGACCAAGTTGTTATAGCATCTTCAACATCAATTACACTATCTATGTCTAAAAATATTCCATTATCAAGAATAGCTTCTATTTTCATTGTATCTATAGGAGTTTCAACATAACTTCATTCTTTCATTTGAATTTAAATCTATCATGAGGTTTTCTTCTTAGTTCAAATTCCTAATATATACCTCCATATCTTTGTTGTTCATATGCTTCATAACTTACATCAAGTTTAGGTTCACCGGAGCATGATGCTTTTGTTACATCCATTTTTAAATTTTCTTCATCATCTTCTAATTGAAGTTCTGCTAACTTTCTTTCTATTTCATCAAGATCACTTGACGATATATTCATAAATCTATTCTCTAATTGTTCTAGTTCATAATCTTTATTCATAGCTAAATTAATTATACTAGAGCTCTCTAATTGTTCTGGTTCTATATCTGGCCATGTAACTAGATGTTGTTCAGAGTAATATTCTATTGTTTTCTGTATCTCGACTAGCATCTCTTGAATCTTTTCAAAATTTTATCTATTGTAGATTGTACTTCATCTAACAATTCTTTATAGCTCATCTTCTTCTGTACTTGGCGTTGTTCTACCAGAGTTTCCACCTCCAGATCTATGCTCCTTCTTCAGGGAGGTCCTAGTTTCCAGCCTATATACTGAATACTCGTGAGTTATAAGAATTTGTTTTAACAAATTCTTGTTACTATGCTCTGATACCATTACGGTTTCTAGATTTCTTTTCAGTTAGAAAGAGAAATCCTATTAGGAACTTTCAAAAAATGAAATGGAATGAGAAAACAACTAACAAGTAGTATACATGCAAAGACAGAATTAAAATGATCTACTTATATCTATCTGGGTCTTAGTTCCCGCTTCCTAACATGTTACTAAAGGTCCAACATGCTTCCACTTGCTACTATCTCAACCG
This sequence comes from Cryptocoryne crispatula var. balansae, assembly GCA_036172225.1. NCBI lineage: Eukaryota > Viridiplantae > Streptophyta > Magnoliopsida > Alismatales > Araceae > Cryptocoryne > Cryptocoryne crispatula. Next base: position 16,534,079 of record CM069924.1, read on the forward strand.
AATCTTTCATTCAGTATGTCAGGTAGCTCTACTCTTGGAATTTTTGAGTAGGCCTTTTCACTCCGTAATACATGAGTAACCAAAGGAGATCCTGACAAACTCATGTCAGAATGACAACGAGGTCATGACTCTTACAGAGCTTCCATGCTCAAGAGTCTTCCAGACGAGATAGATTCAAAGAAACAAGCATGCAGGAGGAAACAGAGTAACAACTTATTATATCGAAGAACTAAGAGTGCAATAGATATAAGAACAGAAAGAAAACTTACATACTATCTTTACAAGAACTACTTGTAGTTGTCTCCTCGCGAGACTACTCCATGCTATACAGTATCACTCTTATACAATATGATCATCTTGTAAGATGATTCTTACAGACTCTCGGTACTAAACTAGACTAAGCTCTCACTTGCTCTCAATCTTGCCTTCCTTCAGCTCCTGATCTTTTGAGGTTGGCTCTCGATGATCTTCAAGGCTTGGAGTACCTCCTCTTATATAAACTTTGAGTGCTTTAGATAAACGTCCAGGTGTCTTCAAGAATTCTCTGGAGAGATTCTTTGTTGATAAGTTTCTTGGCTCCTTGGTGATAAACTTCTTCTCTCATATAGCCATCTGGCTATCTTCTAGATTATTATTACGTCATTGCTGGCGTCATAATATATTCGGACAAAAATGCTTGAGTCATTGCTAACTACATTGTTCTTCTAGATGACTCTTGAGACTTCTTACAACATTATCATATCTTCGTCTTCATAGCAAGCTGGGCATCTGTTTTTGTCATGTTTTAGGAATTTACATAATTCCTTCTGACAAAATGAATTGCTTCTTATTCATCCTGAAGAGATATTCTCTATAAATTTTTCTAATGCTTTAACTATTTGTTCATTAGACTTCTTCCCAGTGGAAACTATTAAGCAATCTTTGCCTTGGTAATGTTGCCACGTTCTTCCATATTTTAGCATCTTTTTCAGTTTGTTGCACTAAGACTTTGAGTCCAAGTGCTCTCCTGTAACTGATTGCTTCTGGGCTAATGCCTGGACACTACTAATTGCTTCTGGGCTAATGCCTGGACACTCTTTGTGTTCTACTAAATCTACTACCTTATTATAACTGTCTGTTATAATACCGAATTGAATAATATGGACTACTTCAAAATATTTCTTCTCTTCAAAATCTGGACTTGCACTGAAAAAATTCATAAAGATGATGGAATCCTTTTGAACTAAGATTGTACTTGAAAAACTCTCGTGCTGAGTTCTGAACATAACTAGGAAGTAGAGTGATCTCTCCTATTCTCGGGCTTAAATATATAGTTGCTATAGCACCAATTTGATACATATCTCTTACTAGTGTTGATGAAATTCCTTGAAGAAGATGGAGTCTTGGGTAGATTCCTGAATGGTCAGGGTAAATGGTAACTAAAGGTTCTAGTGCATATAAGGTTTTGAATGAAGTTGTGTATTACTCTAGTAGAATAGAGTCATCTATTAGTTCGAGTTTGGGAATTGCCGGAACTTTCTTCTTTTCAGAGGGAGATTGTGGTCGAAATCTCTGAACAAGTTGAAAAGAAGATACTGGAGAAGTTTTGTCAGATGATTCTGAATATGAGCACTGAAAATATTTTCTTTCTATAATTATTTCTTGTGAATAAGTTCCTTCTTCTTCTTCTATTTCAATTATTAATTCTTTGTCTTTAGTTATTAATTTAGTACTCATATTCAGAATCTAAAGTTATTTCATAATAACTAAAATCACTATCAAATTTTGATTCAGAATTTATTGGAGTTAAATATTCTAATATTTGTTGAAATTATTTATGATTTACCCTTTTCTGTGGGCATTGGTTTGCATAATGTCCTATTATTTTACATATAAAATATTTACATTATTTTGCATTTTTATTTGATTTTTTATTTTTATATATCTTTTTATATTTTATTTCTGGTGTTTTTTACACTTTTTAATCTTATATCATTTTTATATTTTTTCTTGAATATTCACATCCTATATCTATTGGATATGGTATATTCTGACAACATAGTTTTTGTTCTTTTTCTAAATATTTTAATATTTTAGATTGTCTCATAAGTCTAGCTTCATAATAATAATCCGATACCTTCTTTCTTGTAAATGCTATTCTGGCTCCTAATGTATCCATTCGTCTTTTTGTTGTTTCTTCTACAGGTTCCTTGCTTATTGTCATTTGCATATTAATCCACATTTTTAATTCATCTTGATAGTCTTTCCATAACTTTGATTCCCAAGGTTTTGGTATCTTAGAAAAATATAATCCTATATAAGGATCTTGTTTACTTTTATCAAAGAGTTTGTAATAGTATTTTTGAAATATACAGTTATATTGTTCTAGATGACATATATCGCAGAGTCTTAAGTTTACTATCAAGTTATGAAATTTATCTCTTTCGATTACTTTGGTTATATCTTTTTGTAATGGTTAGTTTTCTCCTAAAAATTGTCTCTTGATTGCATTTTCATAGTTATTGATTACTCCTAATATAGTTGTGCTATCTCCATTTATAAAATTCTTTTATGCTTCTGAGAGATTTTTTCACCGATCTTCTACTATTCCTTTAAATGTTATATGAATAAATTTAATTGTTGTTGGAACATCATATCTTTTATCTTGAGCAGCAGCATATGTTGCTTTAAACCAAGTTGTTATAGCATCTTCAACATCAATTACATTATCTATGTCTAAAAATATTCCATTACCAAGAATAGCTTCTATTTTCATTGTATCTATAGGGGTTTCAACATAATTTTGTTCTTTCATTTTGAATTTAAAATTGTCCTGAGGTTTTCTTCTTAGTTCAAATTCCTGATATCTACCTCCATATCTTTGTTGTTCATATGTTTCAAAACTTAGATCAGGTTTAGGTTCTCCGGATCCTGGTGCTTTTGTTACATCCATTTTTAAATTTTCTTCATCATTTTCTAATTGAAGTTCTGCTAACTTTCTTTCTATTTTATCAAGATCACTTGACGATATATCCATAAATCTATTCTCTAATTGTTCTAGTTCATAATCTTTATTCATAGCTAAATTAATTATACTAGAGCTCTCTAATTGTTTTGCTTCTATGTCTGACCATATAACTAAATGTTGTTCAGAGTAATATTCTATTGTTTTCTATATCTCGACTAGCATCTCTTGAATCTTTTCAAAAATTTTATCTATTGTAGATTGTACTTCAACTGACAATTCTTTATAGTTCATCTTCTTCAGTACTTGGCGTTGTTCTACCAGAGTTTTCACCTCCAGATCTATGCTCCTTCTTTAGGGTGGTCCTAGTTTCTAGCCTATATACTGAATACTCGTGAGTTATAAGAATTTGTTTTAACAAATTCTTGTTACTATGCTCTGATACTATTACAGATTCCAAATTTCTTTTCAGTTAGAAAGAGAAATCGTATTAAGAACTTTCAAAAAATGAAATGAAATGAGAATATATTAAATAATATTAAGTGTTTAATAAATATATTTCAGAATTAAGTTTAATTATTTAATCAAAATGATTATACAATTGAGTGATTAAATGAATATTTAGTAGAATAGTTAATTGAATATTTAATCGAGTTATTTATAAATTTACGAGACAAGTTCGGACTGAGCTCAATTATAAGTTGAGCTTTATTTTTTTTGTTCAAATAAGTTGAGCTTTATTATTTTGTTCAAATTTATTTATCCCAAAGTTGACCAGAGCTTTTAACAACCTGGTACCAAATTATTTATGGAAAGCATTAGTTAGTTTACACCCCTCCTCGTATACACACTTAAACACGTCACTTTGGGATAAATATATTTATCATATATATGTTATTTTGAATATTTTTAAGACGGTGATGATAACTGTTATCAAACTAAATAATATGTATTATATTATATTTTACTTATGTTAATATCAAATATATCTAATTTATTCTATTTAGTTTAAAAACGTAATTAGTAAATGTTAATATCAAATATATCTAATTTATTCTATTTAGTTTAAAAGCGTAATTAGCAAATGTTAATATCAAATACATCTAATTTATTCTATTTAGTTTAAAAGCGTAATTAATAAATGTTAATATTACTTTTTATTAATATTTAAACACTAATCCAAAAAATATTTAAAATAACATAACGTCCATGCTGCATATCACCGACCAAAGCCAGCCGTGTTCTCCGGTAGCCCCCGTTGTTGCTCTGGCCCTCGCCTCTTCGCCGCCAAACATGCAAACTCAGGCTACCTTCCTCGAAGACTGGCTGCGCCTCACCAGCGGCACCAGCGTCAGCAGCAGGACCCCGCCGCCGCCATCTCACCTTCCTCCCGCAGCGCGCTCCATCATCCATGCCTGGTCTGAGCTAAGGGACTACCATACGTCCAGTTCCCCCGATCCCCAACGCTGCCTCGCTGCCCTCCATACCCTTGTCCAGCTCCAGGCTTCGCTCTACGTCGCTGACCCTCAAGCCAAGCTCCTCCTCTCCATCCTCTCCTCCACTTCCCATTTCCCTCCGCAATCTTTCGATCCTATCCTCCGCCTCCTCTACATATGGCTGCGCCGGTCCTCCCGCCCCACCGCGTCACTTCTCGAGTCCGCGGCCTCCACCCTCCTGGGGCTCTTTCGCCCCCCGGCAACCTTCCCGGCTCAAGGGATTCTCCTTCTTGGTGCTCTCTCCATGGTGCCTGCACTGTCGGAGGCTTCCAGGGATGCCTGCTTGGGTCTCCTCTTCCGTATGCTAGAAGAGGAGAGGGGGGCGACCGCCGAGGAGTTCCTTCCAGAGGTCCTTGCTGGGGTCGGATACGCGCTCGTTTCATCTAAAGATGACGCGTTTAACAGAATCTTGGCCTTCTTGATAGGTGGTATTTGGTCTGAGAAGACTGGGCGGCGCGCTAATCTCGCTCATGGGCTTATGATTTTGAGTTTATTGGAGTGGGTGATGGCTGGTTTCATCAATTCGGGAAGGGCGGGGAAGATGGAGTTGCTTTGTGGAAGGCTTTCAGCCGAAAATCTGGGGGCTGACCGGTACGCAAGATTTGCTGTTGTCATGGCCTCGGCTGGGATCCTTAGGGCTTTCCGTAGAGTCCCTCCTGAGGTCAAATTTGAGCTAAATGCTTCTCTGAGACATTCTATCGAACGTGCTATTGCTGGTGTAGCCAATAACGTGGTCTCCCCAAAAGATGGCTTTTTGTTGGATGTGGATTCTGAAAGCCATGTCCTTCTCCAGTGCATTGCAATTGGTTTGGCGAGATGTGGTCCGTTTAGCTTTTATCCACCCGTGTTTATCTGTGTTTGTTTGGCCTTACTGAACGATATTTTCCCCTTGATTTCGTTCTTCAGAAAGGTCCTTGAAGGACAAAATTCAGGCTCTGGGGTCCTCAGTGTTAATGAAGTGAAAGAACATGCAGCTAGTGTTCTTTTTAAGGAGGCTGGTGCAGTAGCTGGTCTCTTATGTAACATGTATTCCTTTGCTGATGAGGGGAGTCGAACAACTGTGCAAAACTATATATGGGGATACTGCCAAGAATTTTATAAGATGCATCGTTTGCTTCATCTGCGGCTAAAGGGAAGGGAAGGAGAACTGCTCAAGGTTTTGGATGAAATAGCTGAGTCTTTTTTTCTTATGGTTGTGGTATTCTCAGCTGAAGCGACCAAAAGAAAGTTGGAGTCCAGCACCTCAGATGAGTTCAAGTCTGACATCTCAGTCAGGATATTGATTTCATTTTCTTGCATAGAGTATCTCCGCCGTATACGCCTCCCTGAATATACAGATGCTGTTCGTCGTGCTGTACTGGCAGTTCAGGAAAACAGGGCTGCTTGCACTTCATTTGTTGAGTCCATACCCTTGTACACAGAGTTGACTACTTTGGCAGGTGCATCTTGTTGTTTCACTCGCTATGTACTTTATTTTATACTTCTTGGCTGATTTCTTTCACAAAATCTTTTCAAAAGGTTCTGACTGCTTGCTGGATGGAAGGACTTATATCTGGTTGGAAGATGAAGTGCAGACTTCACGAATACTCTTCTATCTTAGAGTTATTCCAACATGCATAAATCATGTTTCTGGGGATCTGTTTGGAAAAGTAGTAGCTCCAACCATGTTTTTGTATCCTTTCCTTGTTGAGCATTCTGAAAACAACAATACAGACTATGGCTAGTGAGTTTTCCTTAGTGTATGTTTCAGATATATGCAACACCAACTTGAAAAGGTTGCTTGGGCTTCACATTCTGTCTTTGTGGCTTTTATATCATCTGGGAAGGATTCTGAATCTGAACAGAGTGATAAAATGGGGTTGAAGGAGAAACTTGTTTTCTACTACATGCAGAGGTCATTAGAGGTGCATACGACTTACTAATTTTTTATTTCTTAAGCATTTGATTGTACATCAATTTAGTTCATTCTTTCTCATAATGTAGGCTTACCCTGGGACAACCCCATTTGAAGGAATGGCTTCTGGAATTATAGCATTGGTTCGACATCTTCCTGCTGGAAGTCCATCCATTTTTTATTGTGTTAACAGCCTTGTAGAAAAAACTAAAGTTCTTTATAGCAAAGCAATGGATCAAGAATCTGGTTTTTGGAAGAATTGGCAAGGAGATTCAGGGCCTTTTAAGAAAGTCAATGATTTGCTTTTGCGCCTCATCTCTATTGTCAATATCCAGGTATATGCAGATAGTTTTCTTGTTTGCTAATGTTCTTGTCACTATTAAAATTTTCCTTTGTTTTTAGTATTGATCCCATCTCACTAGTTTACAGGAATTTCAATATAAATGGTAACAAATATATGCTGAAAATATTGAAGGTAAGACTGTTTTAATGTAGGTTTTGGGCTACATTATCTATCGATTTTCATAACCAATCACAAGAAGATTTTGTGGCGTAATCAAAATGTACAATCTAGAATCTGAGTAGTGTAAACATAAGAATTTTAATGGTCTTAAAAGATCCTGGATTCTTATTTCAGGAGTTCCCATAACTCTATGGTCAATTATTTTTTCTAGGATGTCGAAAATGTTTTGGTATTCTTGTAATGGTAATAGGGGATCTTTATCATGGTGATTTGAATGCTGTGAGAGTAATGGTGGGGAGGGAGGAAGATGCAAAGCTTCCGTAGGTTTATATATATGTATAAATGCAAGATTGTGAAATTCTGAAGGTATAAGGCTGAGATTGCCAGACAGGGAGATGATCGCAGGGAGGGGAGGGACCAGAGACTTGGTTGGACAGGGAGATGGCCAAATAGAGAGATGATTGTCTAAGAAAGCAAGTGAGAGGGAAGGACATAAGGGTAAAACTGCCAAGTTGGGAGATGACTGCAAGGAGGGGAGAGACATGAGAATGACTTGACAGGGGGATGGCTGAACATGGAAATGACTGCCAGAGAGATGGCGGAAGGGGAGAGATTGGTCAACATGTAAGATGACATAGAGAAGGTTGGAGGGGAAAGATTGATCACTACACTTGACAGGGAGATGATCACTGGAGGGGAGAGAAAACTGTCGGAGGGAAGGGAGGTGGTCAGTCAGAAAGGGAGATGGCCAAAGATATACCTCACGGGAGGAAGGGAGGTGACTAGAAGGGGAGAAAGAGGAAGAGTGGAAGACTGTCAAAGTAAGGGAGATGATCGGAGGGGTGAGACTAGAGAGATACAGAGGGAGCGAAAACCACCAGAGATATAGGGGGAGGAGAAAACATCACTGTAGATGCACAACAACAGCAGTGGGCAGCGGCAGAAGCAGCACTTCAGCGAGATCCCTACTAGGGCACAAGGGGGGATTCTGATTGTTGTCATTGGTGACCCTCTTGCCCTTTCATAGGGTTACTAGTTCAACTGTGGGTCAATTCATCTGTTTGGACAGGCTATGCCAGCCATCTTAGCATCTGCTAGGACCTCAGGCTTAAGCAGCCTAGGCAGGTGCCTTTTTGTGGCCCAATTAAGCATTGGCCCTAGGTGAGCTGGAAAAAATGCCTTGATGCCCAAGTGATACCTAGGTGTTGTTTAGGCGACTGTCTTGACAATTATTTCTATGGTATTTTTTTTTAAAATTTTAGTTGAATCGCTATCACAGGAAATCTTTGTGGTTGTTCTTTATTTTATCCATCATGCTTTGATCCTATGATTAATGTCCTTAAGTTGAAATGAGGACATTAAGTTGAAGCATTTTGGCCAGGTCTGAATCCTTGGTCTTCAAATGCTACGTTGTGGAAGTTCATACCACTGGCCATGCTGTGATCCATATGGTGCACAAGGAACATGCATATTTTGAAGATCGGTTTGACAATCCGAATTTGATACTTCATCTATTGTCTACTTATGTCAAAGACTGGTTGCTGGCCTACTTGGGAAGTTCTTGGGAGATGACTATGTTCGGGGACAAATTCTTGCTTTTTAAACCCCTTTTCCTGTAACTTTGTCACTCTTCTACCACCTCAGTAGTTGAGTGCTCTTCTTTTTTTTTGTCCCTTTAGTTGTTTGTGATTCTCCTTTGTGTACTTTTTCTCAATTTTAATAGAAATTTTGGTCTTTGGACCATTCTTAAAGAACGAGACAAGTTGAAGTTTTGTGAAAATTCTGTGTAACGGAGAGATCGAGGTTTCTTTTTGTGAATCATGTTTGGTAGCTAAGAACTGGATATTGACTTAGAGGAGATATTTCAAGAGAAAAATCCTTTGAAAGTTTGGGTCAATGATCGTGAGAGGATGGGCAAACCAGAGTTCAACCCTGATGATTAGGAATGGGGAGAAAAATTTTGAACTAGCACACTTTAAAAGTATATTTCCGGAAGTAACACAGTAAATTTTTTTTTCCAAAACTGGCACGATTTCCCCAAAGTCGCTGAGTTACGTAGCGACTTCGGGGAGGAAGATACAAAGTCGCTGAGAAAGACAGCGACTTCACTTGCCACGACTTTAAACTTTATTTTTTTACGTAAAGGTGAAGTCGCTGGATAATCCAGCGACTTCACCTTAACTATTATATATATATAATTTATATATAAAGGTGAAGTCGCTGGATCACCCAGCGACTTCACCTTAACTAATATATATATATATTATATAAATTATATGTTATAAATATTATATATAAATGTTATATATAAATATGATAAATATAAATTAAGTATTATTTTAAAAATATAATAAATAACTTTATAAAAATATTTATTTTTATTTTTAATTTTATATTTTATTTTTAATTTTTAAAATAGTAAATTTTCATAGTGCATAGTACATTTTCATAGCACATTTTATATATTTGTTTTTTAATTTTAATTTTATATTTTTAAAATACTACAATTTTCAACATTATTAAATATCACAATATTATTAAATAAATAAATATTTAAAATTTAAAATGTAAAAAATAAAATTATTAGTATATATTTTAACATGATTAAATAAATAAAATAAAATAAAAATAACTTATTTCAACTATGTTACTTTAAAATAAAATATAATTAAAATTTAATAAATATATAATAAATACATCAATTTTTATCTTTAATTAAATAAACATAATATTTTATGTTGTTATATATAATAAAAATTAATTTTAAAATTTAATAAAATATGTTAAATTAAAATTAAAAATAAATACTTTATAAAGTTATTTATTATATTTTTTAAAATAATACTTGATTTATATTTATCATATTTATATATAACATTTATATATAATATTTATAACATATAATTTATATAATATATATATATAAATTAGTTAAGGTGAAGTCGCTGGGTGATCCAGCGACTTCACCTTTATATATAAATATATATATAATAGTTAAGGTGAAGTCGCTGGATTATCCAGCGACTTCACCTTTACGTAAAAAAAAAGGAGTTTAAAGTCGTGGCAAGTGAAGTCGCTGTCTTTCTCAGCGACTTTGTCTCTCCCTCCCCGAAGTCGCTACGTAACTCAGCGACTTCGGGAAACCGTGCTAGTTGTGGGAAAAAAAATTTTACTGTGTTACTTCCGGAAATATAGTTTTAAAGTGTGCTAGTTCAAAATTTTTCTCTAGGAATGGGCTTAAGGAGAACTTGATAATGTTCCTCTTTTTGAGGAGTTCTGGATCTCTCATTCTGTGGAAAAAAGGCAAAAAATTGGACAATCTTCTCGCCAAGGTAGGCAATTGAAGGGTAAAGGTAAACATGTTACAACTGACCCCCTTGATATTGCCGATCTCAACACAATTGACGAGACACGGGAATATACACCAGAACTTAACATTTGATTGTAGAATCAAACATCGTATGATGCTTCTTTAAAGAGTAGTAGTGATGGAGATGGGAACACATACGGTAGATGACGAGGAAGTACCACCGACACCACTTCTGGTTAAAGGAGAACCAATCCAGAGATGCCCCCTCCGCAGCAACAACATCACTTCGTGGAAGAGAAGTATTATACCCACTCAACACAAGATGATGACCACGGAGTTAGACAACATAGGTATGGTGCAGAGCTGGAACCATCACATGGTTCTTGATGTCCGTCATATCAAGGAGAGGGTTATGGATGATGCAACCTTCATTCAATAGTTCTAGTATTTACTCATATGATAGCTATGGTGATTCATTTTCGTTTTATCGTAAGATGATTACACGAAGTACTGATGAGTATAATCAGTTTGTCTACATGTTTAATATGTCATACTCTTCCATAATGTCATGAGCAAAGTACATAAAGTATGTAGAAGAATAGTATATTGTCATGTTTGAGTGAATGTTGAATGAATCATGTTGCAATCATATTTCTTAATTTTTGTGAATTTCTTGGCATTTCCCCTGATTTTTCTTGATTTTTTTCTGAAATTTTTTATTTTTTCAACATTTAAAAAAAAACTGACTTGGTTGGGCCGGGTTGGGGGCCGACCCCGAATTTTCCTTCCTTGGTTTCAAGAGCTAAATGATGCGGGACAGGGAGTGAAAATTGACCACACATGAGATGGAGTTGGAAAATATTAGCAAGATCATGCTGCATGGGGCCTATCGGCTGTAGTAGCAACATCAAGGTTACTCTAGACCAACCTAGACTTCTTTGGACCATTCTAGATCAGTTTAAACCACCTTGAACCAGTCTAAACTAGCTTACAATGGCCTGAATCGGTCTAGAAGGGGCCACACTTGGGTCACATGTTGAGTGTTCTGACCTTCCAATGGTGCCCACCATGTGGTGGAGGTGGCAGTGCAAATGTGGCTTACTTGATTTGGGCCGTGGTTGTCTGAAGGTTTCGCAGTGCTGGTGGGTTCTCTGATGGAGGCTATGGGGTAGGAATCTTAGCAATTGCACTAATGATGGGAGAGAGAAGATGAGGAGATGGGGCTGTATGGTTTGCAGATGATCTGCAGCTAGGGATGATCCACAGCTGGCCATGTCTTGCCGCAGGGAGATAAAGAAGTGAGATGAAGGGTCTACAGTATGGTGTTGGGGAGAACAAGAGGATGGTAGGGAAGGTGTGAGGATGCATGATGTAGGCATGGTGACAGACTGACAGTGCAGGATGGTTGCCAGGCTAGCACAAATTAGAAGGCTTGTGAGCTTGTTGGTCCGAGCTTGTCATGGGGTGTAGAATGGGGTGAGCAGAGGGGGAGAAGGGATAGGGCCACAGCCTAGGTGGTGGCTCTATGTGTGGTGCAGATAAACAAAGGTTGCATGAGACATGGCACAAGCTAGCAGGGGGTGGCAAGGTGAAGGGCGTGGAATACTGAATGCTGCAGATTGGCTGGGTGAGTATGGCTGAAGACTCAGATTGTTGCAGATATGCAGGTGGCCCAACATTGTGGTCCGGTTTATGGGAGCTGGAGATAATGATAGCTGTTGGGGCGGAGGGTAGGAACTGGCAAGCTTGGGAATTGCTGTGGCTGTTAGAGATGGACTGTACTGAGACTGCCGGAGTTACGGAGGGAAGATGTTGGGAGGAGCAACATCGCCAAGGGAGGGGAAGAGGAAGACAAGTTGATGAAGGCCTCCTTGACTGAGGGGGAAGAGGGGTGAGAGAGATAAACAGAAGAGAGGTTTTGGTGCAGCCCCCAAGACAGTTAGGGCTTCATATTCTCCAAAAAATTTCATTCATTCTTATGTTGGCGCACATCAGTCGTAATGATGCGGGACGAGGCGGGACGGACCGGCGACGTGGCACTGCAGCAGACCGTCAGGAGCTCAAAAGACCTACAAATGCAAGAAATAAGCAAAAAACCGGGCTTAAACCGGTCAAAACGGGCCCAAAATATATCGAACCATGCCCGAACCGCTCAAAACGGTCCTGAACCGGCCCCAAAATGGCTTGAACCGGCCTGAACCAGCCCAAAACGAGGTGAACCGGCCGATTTAGACCCTGAACCGGCTTATGGACCATCGAACCAGCCCTGAACCGGCCTAAACTGGGCTGAACCGGGCCCAGAACCAGGTCTGGAGGCGAACCGGTGCCGGCTCAGCCGATCAGGCGGAGGCGAACTGGCGGTGATTCGTGCCGAACCGGGAGTTAACCCGGGGGGGGGGGGGCGTGGCCGCCGGTGGTTTGCGGCGGGGGCGAGAGACGCTACCGGCCGCCGCGTATCCCGTCGGGATGACACCCGTGGATGCGCGAGGGCTCCGCTCGGGGGGGGGGGTTCGCGGCATTGATGGCACCTCCACGCGGAAGGGGAGGCATCGGGGGAGGACGCCGCCATCGCCGTCGTCGTTGGAGCTTGCCGACGCCGCCGGGAGTGTTCGGCGAAGCCGCAGTTGCGGGAGGAGGAGACTGGAGGCTACCGGAGCCCTGGCAGGCCGTGCGCACGGACGTGGCCGCGGACGCGACCCTTCCTCTTTACCTTATCCGTCTGACAGGGGCCCAAATGGGAGCAAGGAGGTGGATGGAGGTACTCCGGGGATTGCTGGAGGTGGAGGGGGCTAGGGAAGAGGTGGTCGACGTCATCAAAGACGTCGGAATGGTCGGAAACCTATGTAGTCAGAGGTGTGAGGCGACTGAGGCGACTGAGGCGAGGCACCCCTCGCCTCGCCTCGCCTCAGGTGCTTGAGGTGGGCGCCCGAGGCGGCATTTTTTTATTATTATATTTAATTTTAATACCTGGAAAATATATATAAGAAGGTGAAAAAATATAAAAAAATACAGTGAATGCATCATAAATGCAGGAAATATATATGAAAATGCAAGGAATATATTTAAAATTGCAGGAAAAATAAAAGTTATGTCCGAAAATGCAGATAAAATTATCTAAAAAGCTGAACATATCTAAAAAATTGTGGAAAATACAAAAAACAGCATAAATTACATTAAAAATGTATTAAATGATTACTGCAAAATTAAGTTGAAAGAAGTACCTTTTCTCATTTCATTTCCATAAGCATGCCTAAAAATTGAACACATCACCAAAAACAAAAAATGTAATACATCAAGTAGATAACATTTGAATAATAATGATAAACCAAATATAGAAGTACATAAATAACGATAAGTTCACAACAACATTAAAAGGTACATTCATCTAATGTCTCTCCAATCAGTTAACACAAATATCAATTATCAATCGGAAGAGTAAGAGTCATCATCATCAGTAACATGAACATGAATTTCCCCATCCGATTCTGAGGTATCTTCATCCATGGCCACACTTTTTCCTTTCTCAAGCCTTTGCTTTTTAGAGACCTCCGCTCTAGTGGATGGACCTTCCTCTTCATCAATACCCGCTGTTAGTTCAACTTCCCTCCATGTGAGGTCCTCTTCTTCATGCACATACTCGTCGTCCTCTTTTCGTGATCCACTCACCAACCTCATCAATATCGTCCAAAGAAATAGGATCATGATTGAACTTCTCCATCCTAAAATGGCGATCTCGAAGCCTTTGATTGTATTGGACATAGACAAGATCGTTTAGTTTTTTTTGTTCCAATCTATTCCTTTTCTTTGTGTGCACCTATAATTTAAGGACGAACATCAGTTTAAAGTATCAAATGAAACATGCTAAATAATGAATGATACTAGTGCATACATGTTCAAAGGTACTCCAGTTGCGTTCACAACTAGATGCACTACAAGTGAGACTTAATACCCTGATGGCGAACCTTTGCAATTGAGGAACCTTGCTTCCCCAATCCTTCCACCAATTTGCTAAAAGAAAGATGATAATTAATCAAATTTAAAACAATACTTTGAAATGTATAAATGAAAAGTTTTAAAAAGTTAAATGTCAACCTGGAATAGAAGTTTTTCTTTGTCTAATGGCCATATCTCTACCAAATAGGCCCTCAGCATCTCTGTATGTATTTAGTTGCTTGGTAATCATATCTTGCTCATCAGGACTTTCAATTAGCCTCTCAATGGTATCATAGAGTCCTTGTTTAATTTCTCCATCACTCTCAACATCCGGATTTGAGTAAAAAAATTGGGGGTTAAGATAATAACCCGCTGTATGTAATGGACGATGGAGTTGATTGTCCCACCTCCTATCAATAATGTCCCAAATTGGACCGTATTTGTCAAACTTCTCATCCAAGGCACTCTTAATGCCTTCCTTTGCCCGGTCCATTGCTTCATATATGTAGCCCATTGCAGGTTTCTCATCATCCACTAGACATAAGACAATCACAAGAGGCTTGAATATTGAAAGAGCATATGCTACACCTCTCCAGAAAGTTGTTTTTAAAATGATGTCACATGATTTCTTTCCCTCAGTTTGCTTAGCCCATCGGTTGCTAGAGCCAGTCCACTCTTCAGATGTAAACATCCTTCTTAATTCAGCCTTCAAGTTGTATAGGCTCTCTAAGTTGAGCTAGTTTGTTGCAAACCTTGCACGAAAAAAAATAAACAGGTTAATGACATTCAATATCACAAGTCAATTCACAAACCAATTTGAAACAATATAAAAATACATTTCAAATTGAGATTTTACCTTGTGACTGCTGCCCTACACAAATTTCTTCCATTGGTGAACTTCCTCATCATGGCAAGAACCTTTGTATGCCCATAAATAAATGTCGTCACATACTTCGCATGCCTAATTGTGGATTTGATACCCGACAATTTAGAAATATCTTCTAGCATCAAATCAATGCAATGGGCTGTATATAGTGTCCAAAACAAACGAGGATGCATAGACATCAACAATCTCCCTGCAGCTACGTAACTTGCCTCGTTATCCGTTACAATTTGGATAACATTTTTCTCTCCAACTTCAAGAACTATTTTGTCTAACAAATCAGCCAACAACCTTGCATCTTTCACTTGTGAAGATGCATCTATTGATTTTAAGAAGACTGTGCCCGTAGGTGTGTTGACTAAAAAATTTATCAATGTTCTCCCTCTTCTATCTGTCCAAGCATCGGACATGATAGTGCATCCATATTTCACCCAACTTCCTTTTTCTTTTTCAACTAAATCTTTAGTTATTTGAAGCTCTTTCATAAGCAAGTTTTCACGCACCTCATGATATGAAGGACCTTTCAATCCTGGGCCAAATTGACCAATAGCCTCTAATATGGTTTGAAAACTATTCAAGCGTACGGTGTTGAAAGGTATACCTGCTTGGTACATCCACCGAGCAATGTATTGCACTACTTTTTCCCTCTCTTCCTTCAAATGCTTTTTATCTTTCACACTCTTCTCTTTGGAAACCTCTGGATTTTGTCTCATAAAACGGTTCATAGGACCTCTCAAACGAGGAGGCAAAAATGCTGGATCACAAACAACTAATGTATCTTCAGCTTCCATGCTTGTCTCCGAAGTGTTGACACCAAAAAGGTTGTCTCTTCCCTCAATCTATCTTATCACTGCATCCTTTTTGAACTGAACTTGTTTAACTTGCTCCATATGTTGTTTAACCTCTTCTTTGGCCTCTGGTGTAGCCTTCTTGCAAGTTGTCACATTGGTGGATAAACCGGCAATATGTTGCTTCAACCTATATATCTCACCTTTGCAATCCTTGTTGCAAAATGAACATCTAACAAGATCCCGATTTTTTGGATCCACCAAAATTCCATACTTCCAACCAACATCCTTTGACTTAGGAGCATGTCTTAATGGGGCCCGATGAAGTTGTTTGGGTGTTTGACCCCGTCCTCGAAGCTTGCTCCACAGTTTGAGACATCTT
Source organism: Cryptocoryne crispatula var. balansae (assembly GCA_036172225.1). NCBI lineage: Eukaryota > Viridiplantae > Streptophyta > Magnoliopsida > Alismatales > Araceae > Cryptocoryne > Cryptocoryne crispatula. The sequence goes on from CM069924.1 coordinate 16,550,172, forward strand.
CATACAAAATACATAAACATCAAATATATTAAAAATAGTATAAATCAGAAAAATAATCAATAACGGATCCACCAAAATTAGATTGTAAATGAAATACATTAAGAACAATAAGAAAACAGATTTACCAAAAACTCTGATTTAATAAATCAGATTTAACAAATACTCTGATTTAACCTATAGGATTTAATAAAAACTCTGATTTAATAAATCGGATTCAACAAAAAATCTGATTTAAAAAATCAGATTTAACAGAAACTTCAATTTGATAAATTACATTTAACAAATAATTTGACTTAATAAATCAGATTAAACTAAAACTCTGATTTATTAAATCGAATTTAAGAAAAAGTCTGATTTAATAAATCAGATTTAACAAAAACTTTGATTTCAGAAATTTGATTTTAAAAAATCAGATTTAACAATAACGAATCAGATTTAAGAAATATGATTTAAGAAATCTAACTAGTATTAACGGAAAAAAACTATATCAAAATAAAAGAAGTGTGTATGAAGAAAACGGAAAAAAGCGTAAATTATACCTTTCCAACAACGTCCGGGTTCGGTAATCTTTGCAAATCCGGTTAACAACACTTGCGCCTTCTACACGTTGCCAATGGCCTAATAAAAATATTGGAATGACATTTACAATGAAAAAGAAGAAGACAAATCAAAAAAACGTACCTTGTACGTCTAAATCCGGTCTTCTAACAATGTACACCAAGATAGAAGAAAATAAAACATAAGATAAGATTTTTATATTAGTAGAAGGATGTTGAATAAGAAAGAAAAAAAATTGAAGAAAAAAATGTGAAAACCCTAAAACGGACCGGTTGGAGAGCTCCTCCGATGGTCTGGAATGTTTGGACACCTTCTCCGGCTAAAGAAGGCGGCGGCGAGGGCTTCTCTGGCGACTGGCAGCGGCGGCGGGTCCTTCTCCAGCTAGCAGCGGCGGCGGAGCTTCAAACAGCAAGGGGCGGGGCTGCGGGAGAGAGAGAGAGAGAGGACGTCGGGCGAGAGAGAGAGAGGAGAGGTCGCGGGCAACTTAAGTCTATCGGATCCGGCCGCTTGGGTCCGGATCCGATAGGCAGAGGCTGAGGCAAACGCCTCAGCCTCGCCTCATGCCTCCCCCGCCTAGGCAGTTGAGGCGGGGAGGTGATCACCTCAGGCGATCGCCGCAGGAGCGAGGCGGAACAGGGCCGCCTCACCTCGCCTCCTCGCCTAGGCGACTGAGGCGGTCGCCTCTGATAACATCATCGGAAACGGAGGTGAACAGAGTCGGTAAGGGTCGAACTCGAACCGGTGAAGGGGGAAGGGGGCAAGAATGGCTCGGAGGCCGCTGGACGGAGGAGGGGGATGAAGACGCCCACATCGGAAGGTTGCGAAGGAGACCGGTCCTCACCGGGGGTGGAGCTGGACGACCTCCATCGAGGAGGAGGTGAAGGAGAACGGGACAGCGCCTCTACACAAGGGGCAGCCCCTCTAGGGTTCCAAAAATAGACAATGAACTCTCTCTCTCATTCCAACAAGTGAACCCTCTTAAATAGAGGAGCCCATTACAAATAAGACATCATAAATAACTATTTACATACATATCCTCTTGAGGACCCAAAAAAAAAGAAAAAGACCACAAATAAAAACTTAAATATTTACAAACATGTCCAAATGGACGTAAATGCAAATAAACCCCAAAATGGACCAGACCGGGACCCCATCACGTAACACTTTTTATTTTAGATAGAGTTGTCAATGGATTGAGCAAACCTTGATTAAGCGAACCTGAGACCAACCCTGGCTCCGAAATCATCATCAGGTCTTAAGCCCTTAAAAGAGAACCCAATTTCGTGCTTCTCAAGATTGAGGATGGCTGGTAACCCAAAAAAATATTAGGATCTCAAAATCACCTTTTGGGTTGCCTTGATATCAACCCTCGACCTCTTTTTTTGGAACCCTCCATGGCATGAAGGGCATCGACATTCAAAGTGGTACAGAGGGCATTGGAATGGATGGTAGGTTGAGGTGTTGCAGCACCGAGCAGCTGTCGGCATAGTTGTCAAGGCGGCCGCCTAGGCGGTAAGGCGCTTTTCCAACAGCGCCTTGCTAGGGCGCCTTGTCTGGAGCCAAAAAGGCGTCCAAGGCATCCAAGGTGCCTATCTAGGCACTTTGAGTATTTTTACATAATTAAAAAATTTATTTTGAGGGATTTTGCCCCCTTAATACCCCTCACAAGGGGGACACTTCTTTAATGATAGTTTGAACATATTAATATATTTCATTATCACTTATACTATCATACATATTTAAGATTTATGATTATAAACATATATTATATACTTAATTAAGTTCTTTTTCAGCTCTTTCTTCTCTCTCTCTCTCACTTAATTTACCAAGATTAATTCCTTATCCAAAAATAAATACCCACACTTTTATAATTACATATATAAGATCACTTATATTATTCTATTTTTTTTTCTTTCGGAGGGCTTCGCCCCCCTGACAACCCCTTACAAGGGGCACTACCCCCTTGACCCCCGTGACCTGATTGCGTAGGTCAATCCGCGACTACTCCGCTCTTCCCGTTTAATAATATTATAACAATATTTTACCATCACTTATACTATCGCACATATATAAATTTTATAATCATAAATGTGTTATGTACTTAAATTTTATAAAAAACTATTTAACTCTCTTCTCTTTCACACACACATCATATTTACTTACATACATAGATAAAACACTCATATTCAATTATAACATAAAAATATAATTATATTTATGCTTATTTTTATGTATAACGACCCTCCCGATGCAGTCTTCCTTGAATACCGTCTTGATCGCCTAGGCGACGCTTAAGCGGCGACTTTGTCGCTTAAGCGGAATCGGTACCCTTCAACGCCTTGGGCGCCTTGTCACCTTGACAACTATGATTGTTGGCCACCAAAACAGTGCTACTAAAGCTGCAGTTGGCAAGGTAGAGCTCCCAGATGCTGGAGTTGACAGAGAAGAGCCACTCAAGGGTAGTGCCATTGCCTGGGTGCTGGTTGAAGGAGAGGTCAAGGACATCGAGCCCCAGCTTCATGGTATCGCCGCCGCTCGAGGGGGGAACCCCATAGAGTTCATAGAGAGGTTCAAGATCTGTAGGGAGTGGCAAGAAGAGGTCGAGGTCACCGTAGGAGTATCGAAAAGAAGGTGGCCATCGTCCTCAAGCCCATTTGCACCTTCGCGGCGGTTGTCGTCGCCATTAAGGATGAGGGTGGCACAATTGAACTTGAGAGTGCTGAGGGATAAGATGGTCGATGTGTGGTGGATAGAAGGGAGAAGCAACTGAGGAAGGGGGTTTATCGAGGGAGAGGCCTGCCTTGGTGGAAAACCGGCAAGCAGCGTCAGCAGCTGTGCCCGTTGCCATTGGTGTCTGGCATCTAACCTCTATCCTCTTTGTCGCTCTTGCTAACTTGTTCAGAGTCTTCATTGCAGCAGGTTGGCCATTGTCGCCCATAGGGTAGATCCGAATCTGAACCAGAGCATCATAATATTTATAGTTTCTGGTTTAGATTCGGATCAAGTTTATTGGGTTCAGATCTTGATCGATCTGACCTGGATCCGATCCATGGACAGGTCTAATTTTAGATCCTCTAAAATTTTAAACAAAAAGCTGCCCTTTTACTCTTTACAAAATGCTATTCTTCTAGACATCTAAACTTCAAAACTTGCTTTGACGCCATTAAAAACCAGAAAACATTCATAAATAAAAATACACAGGAAATAAAATCTTAAACCAGTTAAATATGCTAAACTCATGTTGAGGTCGTTGTCAGTAACACTTGTCTGGTAGCAATACATCCTCTCATGTTGACTGTTTGTATACATCATTTCTCGAGTGCATCAGTCCTTTCAAGTTGAAATATCTCATTGTCCAGATTTATAGCACTATATGATCCAACAACCATTGTATATACAAAGGGCGGTTTTTTCACAACTCGGACAATGATGGGGTGCAATTCATAGGCTTCATAAAAACCAAGCCCAGATTATATCAGATGGTTCTATCGCCTGACCCTGGTGGGTCTTCACACCTGCCATTCCCTGCACTGCAATTTTTGCTCTGCACACAAGTTGTGATTATCCACCTGTGTAGCTTTCTTGCTATCTACTTTTGAGAGCTGTGACGTGTTTTCCTTGTAAGTGCCTTACTCTTAGTTTCCCTTGACAGAGGACTCCGATGATTTGTGGAAGGTGTCGATGGTCTTCATTCCATCTTGTTAGAACAGTGTTTCATATTTTACTCTTTCTTGTCTACATACATTTTATTTCTACTACTTGATCCACACAATTAGGCCATGTTGTTAAAAAGCATGAAAAGCTGGAAGTCGCTTAGGGCCAACTTACTTGTAACTACTCAAGCTGGAAACTTATTTTCAACCACCAAAGTGAGAAGTTTCCACGACGGAACCTTCTAATTTCACCTTGTATTGAAGTGCTTGTAAGTGCATTAGTTTGCAAGCTTGGTTTATCATGGAGTGTCACATTCGGGCTTGAAATATGTGCATGTGCATAAAAGCATGGAATGTGGGGTTGTGAACCTGCCCCGACCCGGTCAGTTTTGAGGCCGACCCCAAGACCCCGACCCCATAATTAATATTTTATTATTTTTGACGACCCCGGCCGACCCCGTCCCGACCCGGGTCGCAACCCGGTCCCGACTCCCGACCCCACCTTTCTTGCTTTAAAGCATATTTTCTGCTTGGAATTCTTCCGCACTACCATGCTGACGTAAGATTGTTTTTGTATTCATCTTAGTTTCTTAAAATGAATCTAATGATAGCAAAACAACTATTTAGTCCATGTTTTGCAACTCTTCCCTGGGCTTATGCTCGATTGTTTCTCGTCAGGTACTGCCATATCTGCTGAAGCTCTTGGCTCAGTTCATTGGACAACTTCCAGAGGAGGGTCGAAATGTAATACTTGGTGAGCTTCATGCTCATGTTGCAGAATCTGATGATGTTGTGCGGAAACCAATATTAGTTTGGTGGTTGCAGTCTCTCTCTTACCTGTCCTCTCAGTCAAAATCTAGTTATCAGCCATCTACCAATGGCAAGGAGGTAAACAGAGATGCATTAAATGCTTCAGATGCATCTCTTCAGGTTGGTGCCCATTCACGGCTCTGAGAAATCTAGAATTCCAGTTTTTTTATTATTTCATGATGATTCTCGAAAAAAGAGAGAGATCCAAATCCAGGCATACAAGAGCAAGACAGGAAATGCTCTGGTGTTTACCTAGTCGTGTACAATTCATTCTGGAGAGCATCCTTTCTCATTGCTTGGAAGGAAATCCGTTTCATCTGTGGTTCAACATCTCATCAAAAATAAAGTTGATGTTTCAATGTAATCATAATGTATATGAAAGGCGACTGTATCTCCCTACTCCCCCATTGGACTTGATATGGTACAGTGCAAGTGCATATTTTCTATGTTGTGCATTGTGCTACCACACGGATATTTTTGTATTAGACATCATGGAATGCAATCTCCAGAACTGCAATCTTTCAAACAATCCGATGGCGTCAACTTCCAAATATTAATCATGAGCAGCGATAACTGAAAGATCCTTCAACTGCCATATTAAAGAGAAGCTGATTGCATCATGGCTGATGCAAAGCTTCAGCGATGTAGACGGTCCACTTGCTGGAGTGAACTTCATATTTGCTCCTGTTTGGAAGGGGGACTTTCCTACTTGAGGCAGATTCGCTGCTAATTGTGATAGAGAACCGCAGTGGTGTCGCAAGTTTGAAGTGAAGAGGGATAAAACTCGAGATTACACCTGCAAAGTTGTTCATTGGATTTAAGTATGCTTCAATTGAACTCAATAATCATGGCAAACATGGAAGGATGTTCTAAATTTCTGGAACATGATCATTCGGTAGAAGCATATAGTCGTGGTATGCTTGTGTAATACGTATAATAACATGGAAGCAAAACATTGGTATGCTCTCTTAAACCTTCAAATATAACATTAAACATACAAGTAAAAACCAATAACCAGCGAATTCAACAGAATCTACTGGCCAGTGGTGCTAAGCAAACCCTGCCTCGTCCTGAAGCGTCACCTGATGTATGGTAAAACCATATTTCTCTCCTTTCTTGCGTATGGGCGTAGGATTAATCCTTGGCCAAGCAATAGACGACCATCTTCACCTGGACAAAGATCCGTCTTTGATTAAACTATTCGAGTGTCAGGAATCTTCTAAGTGTGCTTTTTCTCCTCTCTTGATCTGTCCCTAACGACCGACGTGCTGGATATCGATTTCCAATGGGGGTACAAGGGAATAATTTTAGTTTATCTCTAATTTTTTTTACAACTTATTTGATAAGAGGTGTTAATAGACCATCTCTATGACTACTATCTTTGAAATGGACATCCGTGCTGTCACAAGATGTTTGGTTATATGTTAAATTCAATTTCGAGTTCGTAATACAGACACGAAGCATGAGAGCGGATGACCTCAGTTCTTAGGTGGAGGGAGCACCCTCAGTTCTCAATGAAAATCAGCCACAACCCTAGGTCACTTAAGTGGTGAACCGCTACCCGGGGCTGAACTGTTACCGACACCTTACTAACTCACTACCTATCGGTAGCGATTTGTATTGGCTCGGTAGCGAGTTTGTAAGACGTCGGTAGTGGTTCAGTAATGGTTCACTGACTTGTTAGCCCGCTACCGATGGGGGTTGAACCGCTACCGACACCTTACAACTCACTATCCATCACTTAAGTGGCTAGTATCATGACATTTTCTCACTGGAGATTGAGGGTGCTCCCTCCTCCCGAAAACTGAGTGATCCGCTCTCCGCGAAGCATAGATTGTAATATTAGTGAGATGTATCAATTTGATTACTGATATTTCTTCGTCAAAGAATATCAATATCAGTGGTTGCGCCCTATAGCCTTCTGGTGCCGTCGGTTCCTTAGCTCCGCCCGCCGTGCCACCTGCACTCCATACAAGCCTACTCTGGCTGCCCGGATCCTGTGTGCAACTACCATCTTCAGACCCGGCCAGCCTCTTCGCCCCTATCAGCCACATGCAGGGGCTGCCGTGCTCCCCTTGCTCCTTGGCACTTGCACACCCGACTGCCCTCTTCAACCGCGTATTACATAATACATACACTGATACACGTCACCCTCACAGCTAGGGGGTGTGATCAGAATTACCCGAGATAATTATAATAAACATTAACGCATTCAGAAATCCTCCTTGTGCATCCTATGCGCCGTAGAAATCAAAATGAAAGGTTCTGATAACTTCATCTGGACTATATTAGATATCTTGGTTGCGGAATAATATATATGTTGATTAGAAAGAAAAATATCAATGTTGTTCATCATATGAACTTGGATTAGTATGTGTGACAAAATTAGATGTGCAACGCACACATTGCGTGGGGGAGATGTCAGCTGCATTTAAATCATCTTTTGGATCCCCTAGTTATTATCTACCGTCACGATCATCGTGTGTGTATATATTATTATATTTGATTTATAATCCTAGATATCATTAAGAGTATTCATATGATGTATTTTGATATGTGGGCTAGTCAAGGGATTTTCATAGCTAAAGAATATTCAACTAAAGAGTATAAATCAGGTAGAACAGTATTTTTGCACAACATATACCTCTAAAGTCTGAATCGGACAGACTTTTATCTCTATATTTGAATAGAGATAAAGCCAGCAGTTAACGTCTGAACTATTACGCCCTGTTTGATAACACTATTAAGTACTTCTATCACTATCAATTTTAAAATTGATATTGATATGACCCATTAAGAGGTGTTTGGTTAATTGTATCAATTTTAAAATTTGTAATGCAAACAAGGCATATCATGTAATACAAGTGTCAACTTGTATTACTTTTGATATTGATACTCCAACATTTGAAAATATTAATATTAATATTGATATAGTACCAAAAATGAAACTCTAATCAAACAGGGCATTAATTAAGTGGGTGATTCCCACTTAACGCTAAACAGGTTCGTAGGAAGCTTATGCCCTGTTTGGTAACATTATTTGACACCTCTATCACTATCAATTTTAAAATTGATATTCTTAGTAATTACTAAGAAGTGTTTGGTTAGTAATATCAATTTTGAAATTGATAGTGAAAACAAAACACATTATGTAATACAAATGTTAACTTGTATCAATTTTGATATTGATATTCCAACATCTAAAATTATCAATATCAATATTGATATAGTATCAAATTTAAAACTCTAACCAAACGGGCCATTAGTCATCTCCCGCGCAGGATGGAAGATGTTCCATCGAACGTTGGAAGATACCATCATGTTCGCCGGGAGACTACCCACCTTATTTTTATTTTTTTATTTTATGGTCAATTTTTTATATAAATTAAAATCAGACTTTATAAAATCTGGATAGAATAATTTTATTAATTACATTTCACATGATAAAATAAAGTCACGTCTATTTTTCTTAAATACGTTTATTTATGTTGTGTTTACTATTAATATTCTAATGCATGCATACTTTATATTATCCATATTTATTTATTTTGTGTGTTTTCTATTAATGTGCTCAATGATAGGTACGTATATTTTATATTATCTATAATTATTTATTTAATATGTTTATTATCAATATTTTTGTATGATAACTATGTTTAACATAACAAATTCAAAAAACATAAACAACACTTCATAGATTTTTAAAAATAAAAGTCAAAATTTAAAAAATTAATTGTTTAAATGTCACTTTGTGATTATCAAACAATATTTGGTATATTTAAATTATATTAAAAATTTAATTTATGATTATCAAATAATTTTATGTATGAGAATTCATATTCAGATATTAGTCATTAAGTTTTCTTTTGGGTTCAATCTTTGTGTGGCAGGGCGGTGTCATATATGTTTATTGGTAATACTCATTATTATTGGACAAGTAAATTTCTTGTTTAATTTTATTTATTCAATGTGCTTGTTGTATTCATTTTCAAAAATATTAATTTCTAATATTCAATTTTAGATTTAAATGCTTTATCAAACAAACTTAATCTATTCAAATTTTAGATTCAACTGTTTTACCAAATAATCTTAGTCATTAAAATTTCAGATATCTATATGACATATTCACATGTAAGAGATAATTCTCATATTTCAAATTTCAGATTTCAGTGTCATCAAATACCACCTTACACATGCTAAAAAAGAATTACTAGACTTCTAACATTAATCCAAGTAGATATGTTTCCTATTTGATTTTTTTGTAGACATTACATTCTTCATCACTTAATATATTTTGTCCTCAAAATTTATAAACATTCTTATCTAGTCACGAGAGAATTGTAATATTTCAATTCTTCTCAACTCCTAATTAAATCCAAAAATAGATCACACTCATCATATATATATATATGTTGGAATTCTTATCATCTATATCCATGTCAAAATTCTAAACCTAGATCATATCCAGTGATTGACATTCCATATAATTATCATATGGCAATCATATTTCAAATCAACATGATCATAATTATTCAACTTTCTATATTATCACCAAAATATACGCATCCAAATATTAGCTAAATAATCAAGATTCCATTATTCCCATGAAGCAAGATTATCAATCATATTCTCTTGTCAAATGTTAACACTGCAATATCATTCGAGTTGTAGTCTAACTATATATCCAAACATCACAAACATTTGTCCTTCTAATACATTGGAATCCAATTGCATTATTAATCCTCGAGGAGCCAAAATTATAATCTCCTAATATTTCTATTCATTTTAAACTTCACAGGCAACTTCTCTAAAAAACCTTGATGCTTAGTTTCTTTTTGAAAATAAAATTGTCAAATCTCACTTACTTCCAAGCAAGTAACAAGATATTCTTGACCTGTCCTACTTTCGTCAAATTTCAAAGGTGATTAAAGTCTAGAATGGTTATATCAAATCTAATCAACACAAGATTATTTGACATAACTTAATCATCCAAAACTTATGTTTCGGTCAAGTTTGACAAAGTAGAGACCGGAGATAGAAAGTCCTTGGCGAGGGGAGTTACATACGGATGATGATAGATCATAGATGTAATAATTTCTCGGATGCTTGATTGAAAGATAATGGTTATACTCTTAGATGCTAATAACATATTATTAACTGGATTTTGATACCTCACAAACATGTGATTATAACCCTACTAAGGCAATCATTTGTTCTCAAAACTTTTACTATATCATATAACTATCTCATCCTCAATGGGAAGAAAATATAACCATGCTGATTTTTTTACTTAAAACCAAAATTTAGATTAATAATCTCAACCAATCTTCTTTTCTTTAAACTATATAATTAAGTAGTATTTCAATTAATTTCTTATCTTATTTCAATCCTAAGATAGGACGATATCACATTCACTACAAGGAATGGGGTCATTGGAGACAGCTTAATGGTGATGGTTGCTTCAAATCGTTGCGAATAAGCTTATTAGCGACGGCTTAACCCGTCCCCAATAAAACCATCATCACATACACACTTATCCGCAATGGCTTCAAGAAGCCATATCTATTATGATTATTTGCGACGGCGTGCACCGTCGTCAAAGCTAAGAAAATCTAGATCCCCCCCCCGCCGCTGGGGGTGAATAGCGACAACCAAGGAAGGTGGGGTCGGGAGTCGAGATCGGGTCGGCTTGACCCCAAACCGACCCAGGTCGGCCAAGGTCGCGACCCGGGTCGGCCGGGGTCGCCAAAAATAATTATAAAATATTAATTATGGGGTCGGGTTCTTGGGGTTGGGACTGGGTCGGTCGGCCCCAAAACCGATCGGGGCGGGGCGGGGTCGCGACCCGGGTCGTGACCCCGCATTCCATGGCGACAACTTCATAAAATCGTCACCACTAAACTTAATATCGACGGCTTTTAGGCGTTGCAAGTGTCTTTTTTGACTGTTCAACGGTCGACTATGTTTGGCAACAATTGGAGCTGTCGCCATTGCATTTAAATGTACCAATGGAGATGGATTGAACCGTCGCCAATATTTCGAGGGTTTTGTAAAACCCACGTGCCCCCCTTTCCTCTCTCTCTCTCTCTCTCTCTCTCTCTCTCTCTCTCTCTCTCTCTCTCTCGATGTTGACAGCGTCACCACTGTTGCTGCCACCGTGGTTACCGTCGCTACTGCCTGCTTCCACCATCGTCGCCACAGTGTAACTCTCTCGACACCGACATCTCCACCACCTTGCTTCCACCATCGGGGTCTTCCTCTATTGCTACTGTCGGCTGCTTGCGCCACCACTGCTGCACACTCTGCCTACAACAACTAGCGCTGCCGCTGCCACCGCCCTCCTCCTCTGTCACCTGTGCAACCAACCTCCTCCTCCTTTAGGTATTTACTAACTTTAACAACTTGATTTATTAGTTTCGATGTATGATTTTTCTAAGTACCATGTTTATTGCTTGATTAAGTGTGTTAAGCATGTTTGAAAATGTTCATTTTAGGGTTAAACACGTACCCTTTAATGTGTTAAGCGTCTTAATCTATAGGTTAGGTATTATAAAATTATTTGTGTGAGGCTAAACATATTAATTTAAGAGTTAAGCATGTTAGTTTGGGGTTAATTAAGCATGTTAAAGAAGGGGTTTGAAGATAGTGTAGTATTTTGATTGTAATGGCTTTAGATTAAGAAATGAAGTCAAATTGGGTTTCCAGTTTGATTTGTCCCCAAAAACTAGCTTGGAAACAATTTTAATTTCAAGATCGGTTTGAATCCAGCAAAATACCATGCAAATCAACTCAAACCAATTTTCCGGTTTGATTTGTCCCAAATTGATGTTAGAGAATAGAGACCAATAAAATTCTCAAATTGGTTTGAATTGGTCAAAATGTTGTGGAATCGAAATCGAACAAATTTTTCCTCTTTGATTTGTCTGAAATTCAAGTTAGAGACTAATCAAAATCCTAAACTGATTTGAATTGGACAAAATGCCATAGAAACCAACTCAAACCGGTTTTCCGGTTTGATTTGTCCCAATTTGGTGTTAGGCCATAATGTTATGGAAAATCAACTCAAACTAGTTTTTTGGTTTGATTTGTCTGAAATTGGCGTTATAGGCCAATCAAATTCCCAAACCGGTTTGAATTGGAGAAAATGCTATGGAAATTGACTAAAACAAGAAAACCGGTTTGATTTGTCCAAAAAATGGCACTATACATAAATTAAATTCTCAAAGTAGTTTGATTTGGCCAAAATGCCATTAAAACTAACTCAAATTGGTTTTTCGATTTGATTTGTCCCAAATTGGCTTTCAAATGCAATGTGTTTTTGGTTTTTCAATTTTATGGTTTGATTAGTCCCAAAATGGAGTAAGACATAAATTAAAATTTCAAATTGGATAACCTTTTGGCCAAAATGCCAAGGCGTATACTATGCGCCTGGGGAGACCTTGAACGTCCGGGTCATAGGAGAATCGGGTGTAGGCCCAAATGGTCAGAAGTTCACCTCCTATCTTGGAGTCTGCAACACTGTGCATTGCAACTTATGACAAAAGGACTACATCACCTTTGCAAATGACAAGAAAGAAAACATTTTTAGAGATCTCGAGATAAATAAAAGTAGTTCGGCTTATTTTTTATTTTTAGTTGCAGAATACTATTTATATATTTATCATGCATACAACAACATTTTACATTTGAGCGACCTCCATCCATAGATGCAGAAATTTTAAGGCATATGAGGGAGATGCAAAGAAAACAAAGAAGTCATCTAAAGAAAAGGTAATAATTCATTTTTTTCTCTCATTGTTGTCTACTATAACTAATACAATTTTGGCATGCAGTATTTTACAGGATACTCACTGGAGGAGACACTTGTCGTTGTGCCTCCACAATGCGATCTAGACTAGTGACATCATATGTGCGAGATATGGCTAAGAGACGATAATAAGGTCAAAAATTGTTTTAATTTAAAAGTTGTTCATTTCCGACAACATGTCAAATTTTTTTGTAAAAAACTAACATGTTAAAAACATCTTTGTAGGCACTTAGCCAAAGAAATAAAACAAACAAGGCTCATCTAACTATGCTTTATAGGTGAGGAAGGACAAATATTCATCAGTATGAGATTGATTTTGTAAGTTTTTGAAATTCTTCTTATTTACTATTGAGAACTACTTATCATATATATATATCAAAATAAAATTTTCTTTAAATAGACATAAAAGAAGGACATTGTCCTACCCATTTAGAGGACTTTGAGATGACCAAGACACATGAGGCGGATGATGGATCCCTCGTCTAGAGCAATGAAGAAACCCACCAAATCATGGTAAAAATTTAATTTATTTGTATCACTAGACAATTTTCTTTCATATATCATTTGACTTCATATTTACATTACTTAGGACGATATGTGCCAATTGATGAATGCCACCTAGTCAAAGAAATTGAATGCCGAGAATTTCGAGCACATCCATTCTCTCCTGATGATGCATTCATCACCGTGTTCGGCAGTGGCATGCAGGGATGGATCTGATGTGGAGGGAGAGGATAGACCTGCAACACCTGGTATGGTGTAAGCAGTGGAGATGCGAGTACCTCCGTGACTTCGACTTATCAGGAGTTGATGGAGAGAGTGAGGAAGCGAAGTGATTTGCTCAACACTCAAGCTAGTCAAATCAAGAAGCAAAACTCGATTATTGACTTGCTCCAACAGCAACTGAACGAGCAATAAAGATAATTCTAGAAGTCTATGGCACGACTAACATAAGAAATATTATCCCAGATAGATAGGAAACTCCCCCCACCTGCGGATTCGTCGAGTTCTGTCACGCCCCGGATTTAATCCTGCACAGCGGAACATAATCCGACGACGTAACTGGGGAAATAACCCCAAAAATTATATCGATTTGGAACAAAAGAGACTAATATCACAATATCCAAGATTTCTTCTAATATATCATGCTAATAATACAATCAAATAAAACATATACCAATCTATGACATAAAGATCATCTAATTGTCTTCTCGAGAATCGATCCACCACGCTTCCGTTGCGCCAAACCTGATTACCTGAAAATTGATAAGAGGATTGGGATGAGTACGACAACTCAGTAGACACCCCATCATCCGCCAAATCGGATAACCAAAAGGCCCTATATGTTCATTAAATAGGTACCCAGACCTACACCAATTATATGTAAAAAATAGGCTAGTCAATACATTAGATATATGACTTAATCCATGTGTTTTACACCACCAACCAAAGCCTATAATCACACCAACCAGCACCTATATGCATCATAACATGACCTAGAAAGATGGTATGAACATATGCATAGACACCTACTATATGCTCCATATGATGATATACTACAAATGAGACACACCATACATACACCATGCTACATAACTTGATACTTGACAAAATAAAATACATTATTAGACCATCTATACCATACCATGCAAAAACATCTATCCTCTAACAAGAATCCCATTCACACATATGCACCTATCCTCTAATAGATGCATATCTCTTGTTCACAGATTTCCATTAGCAAGGAATGCGTCGTCTTGCCATCTCAACCAGCTACCACCAGATCTATCATATATAAATACCATATACTAATCGAAATCCCATAGTGCACCTAGGCAGTGGTGGCACGTAGGATGCCCGCAGTGCAGGATCGAAAGATGCACCGAGATGGTTCTAACCCCTCGGCGCCCTCGAGTCACGACTAACTAGTATGGTGTAGCTCGGTTTCCATTCACAGTTTCGATGCATCATGCATCCACCTCAATCATGCCATGCCATGATCACCAATATGCAAGATCAATAAACATCAACAATACTATGCCATGACATAACAACACAACTATGAACATAAAATGAACTTATACTCAGCTATTGCCATGCTAGACAACCATGCTAGAAATGAACCAAAATGAGACGATATCACATATAACTAACTAAACATGATTGAACATGAATATAGCTAGGTGCTGGAAAAACTACTCATCACATTGTCTAATCTGGTTAACCTATCACCATTATTTAACAAGGTTAACATAATATAATCAAGCTAATATGTAACCAGGTGATTAGCTAAAAAAAATGAACAATAATACACTACTAACTAAGCAAGATCTCATATATACATAATAGATACATAAACACATATCATCACATGATACCGCGCACATCTATCTTAACTAACCCATGTCGACTCACAATTTAAGTTCAAAAGTGTAACTACACACACCCTTTAATTAAAAAGGTCAACTCTAATAATCATGAAGGATTAAATATGAATTTTTAATGATAATAGACACGTCAAGGGTGCCTACCTGATCGGCATTAAGGAACTCGAGAATCGGCGACCGAAAAAGGTATCAAACGTCGACTACGCAATGCACCGCTTGAACCGATCAAAAGGGGTTAATTCTCACCACTAAGGCTGCTGGAAAAAGAGAGTATACACCAGGAAATATAAACTGTTGGATCAAGGGAAAAATTTAGAAAAATAATTGAAGAGCATAATATTATGCTATAGACAAAGTATAGAAGAATGAGGGGGAATAGGGTAGGAGAGAGAGAGAGTGCTCACGCGGCGATAGGGCGGCGGCGCACGGAGGGCGCACGGCGGGCGCACGGCACAGGGCGGTGCCGCGCGTGGCGCAAGGCGGCCGCGCGGGCGAGGTGCGCCGGGCGCGGGCGGCCGCGTGGCGGCAACGGCGGTGCGGCCGCGGCGGCACCGAGCACCGAGGGGAGGGGAAGGCCGGTCGCGCGGGCGGCTGGTTGACCGGGGGCGATGTCGACCTGGCACCGCGGCGGCGGCGGCGGCGGGTTGCCGCGCGAGGGCGGGGCTGATGGCGACGAAGCGCCGCGCGGTGGCGTTGACCGGGCGGCGCCGCCGGCCACGCGGGCGGCGGCGACTAGCCGCGTGGCGCGTTGCGAGGGGGTGCCGCGCGTGCGCGCGCGGACGAGGGCAAAGAGAGAGACGAGGTGCGGACGTCGACGCCGATGTCCGCGAGGGCGGTGCTCGGCGGAGATGCTCGCAGAGAGAGAAAAAGCGGCGACGGAGGGAGGGAGGAACGAGGCGGCCGAACGGCGCTGCTCGCGAAGGCGGAGAGGGTTTCGCGAGGGGAAGACGGCGACGATCAAACTAGGGTACGGAGAGGGGAAAAAATTTGGTAAAAATGGAGGATAAATGGGGAAGGGTTTAAATAACAATAAAACTCTCATATAAATTAATTTAAAATATCTTTAACCTGTATATAAAAAAAACGAACGTTACAAGTTCAAGGCCACCTCCACCACCGAGAGTCGCACGGAGAGACGAGGAGGAGGAGGAGAAGGATGATGATGATGACGAGGGATCATTTGGAGAGCATGAGTGAGAGAGTTCCCTCCCTATTGTCATTTTTATACATTTTATTTTATTGTTGTGTATTGAACAAATTCTAATCTTTATAAATGAATGTCAATATTTATGAATGAAAGTGAATTCATATTGTTTGCCAAAATGAATAAATGAATGTGGTTGTTTATGAATGAATGAACACAATTGTGTTGGTATGAGGTGTTCTATTTGAATATGGTGGTGGTTTGTGTTGTAATTGAATATGATGGTGTAAAATATGTATAATATATGGATGTAGTGATTGCAAATATTGTACATTCATGTATAGGTGTAATTTTGTATGAATTCTTAATATGTATATGCTATATATATTTCAAATTGTAGGTTATTGGCGACGGCTCTAGTCAACCATCGCTAATACCACTTTTAGTGACGACTAAAAGATATTGGCTATGGCTTTAGGCCACTGCCAAAAACTTATAGGCAACGGCTCCTTTAGCTGTCGCTAATATTTTATTTTTCAAAAATATTTAGCGACAGCCTAAAGTCGTCACTACTAAGTCATTTGCGATTGCCTAATGCCGTTGCTGATAATTTGTTTGCAATTGCATAGAGCCGTCGCTAATAACCACTCTAGCGATGACTTTAAAGTAGTTGTTGCCATTAATATTGGTGAAGGACTTATTTACGACAGGTTTACGATGGCTGTGAAGCCATTGCTAATAACAACCGACAACGGCTTCTTGATGATTGGCAACGGCGTCCAACCATTGCTAATAACCCTATTTTTTGTAGTGATTCTTGATAATACACGTTATTCTCTCGTACCAAACATTCAATAATCCAATCATTATCATATAGATCCAAATTAATAATCTTGAGAGCTTATCATCATGTTCATAATCAAATTATTCCTCACATTTATCCTCAAGATTAATTCTAATCAAGACTAAAAGTGTCAACTCGGCGGGCTTGGGCTGACCCGGCCCATAGGGATGTCAATGGTAGCGGATTATCCGATTATCCGACCCGTTCGTTAACTTAATGGACGGTTAAAGGATCATCAAAAATTTCCGAATAGGGTATCCTTAGCCGTTTACCGATTATCCGTCTTTTTAACGGATACGGTCACGGATACAGTATAAACAGAACCCGATAAACCGTTTTCGAACCCGTTCAGTAAAGCTTGATCCAACGGTTGAAAATATATCAACATCTAACGTTCAAGAAATATGTCAATCTCAAAAACTCTAAAATTAATTTGTGAGAATCTCCGAAATCGATTTTTCAACTTCTGCCTGTTCCTTCTTCCTTGCCCGACGCCTTACCTGTTGCATCATTGCACCTTCACCTTGACGTGGCGGCCGGCGGCTACGTCATGGACCTATTGGTTTTGGGTGGCCGATGTGACCTCGGCTGCACTGTTGCGCCTAGCGACGTCCGCATCCGCGTGGTGCCTGCGAGGCTCCCAACTCTCTCTCTCCTCTAGTTCACCCGCAGCATTGTCACCCCTCTCTCGCTAACGTCTTGGAACATTCTCATGAACTTGACAGATGTGGGCCATTGTATGCAATCGTCCATATTACTTAGTTATCTTGGATCATAGGTCAAGTTCATTCTTTACTTTTGTTGCAAAGGCATATTATTTGACAAATATTTATTTTATGGTGCTAGTATACATGATATCTCTGTATTATCTTATTACGATATTTAAGTATACATGTTAGAAGGAAGCTAACATTTTTTTGTGTATATAAGGTACCTTCTAGTAATGCTTATATATTCGTTAATTGACCGTTAATCGACCGTAAACCGTTTTTAAGCGGATATTACAATGCGGTTCGCGGATACACCCATTACCGATAGTTAACGAACAGTAAGTGGATACTTCTTTTTTTATAGGATACGAATACGGATAATACTATTATTCGACCCGTATCCGACCCGTTGACATCCCTACCGGCCCATGCCCAGCCAAGCCTAGTGTCAATACAACCCAGCCCAAGCCCGTGACATCATTAGGAATCTTTTATGGGTTCATAACCCACAAAGCTTTTTAAAAGCCCGTGAGCCCATTGTAAACCCATTTCCTCTGTCCTTCTATAAAAGACATTTTGTTGAGGTGGATTGTGTTCTCGTCATTCGTCAACAAGCTTGGTGGCACATTAATATATTAAAGATTGTGTTCTTGTTTAATCAAATAACAATGTTAAGAAACATATATTATTAAAGCCATCAAACAATTAAACTCTCTATTTATGCAATTTAATTTATTTAAATATAAATTGTTTATATATTTAAATAATTTAACTAGTAAGCAGTTACAATACGTATACAACCCTTAATCAAATTCAGTTAAATATTGATGTATTTTAAATTATTATGTAAAAAATATACATTAAGTTTAACTATTCTTTTGTATTATATAAAAAGTAAAAACCTAAAATTATTTAAAATAAAATAACTATAATTAGCTAAATATATGATTAAATAATTTTATTAAATTAAATTAAATTTAATATGCACAATATAATTTAGAAATATGCATATGATATTTAATTAAATTTTATATTTATAATGAATTTTAATTATTTTGTTACTTTAACAATTTATAATTTTAATATTAAAATTTTATAATTATATATTTTGGTTGACATAGATTGATCCTCAATCATGGTCAATTTAAATTAAAATTACAATTTTTTATTAAAAATTAAAAATATTTTTATTAAGTTTTAGAAACTTGCAAAATTATAGGTTATAATATTATTGATATTAATGAGTTGTTAAATAAAATTTTACTACAACATCTATTTTTTAATATAACTTAAAATATGTAACTAAAATTTATTTCATAAATTTTGCTTTCTATCACCGCACACCATATGTAAATACGTAATATGCATAAATTTATTTCCACTATATTAATTTTAATTTTAACATATTTAATATTAATATATTTTAAAATTTATTAATTTAATCAATTACGTTTCTTTAATCAATCAAACGGGTCTACATACATGGGTTGGCCCTGTCTAGATTCGCTCCAACCCAACGGACACATTAATTTTCTTCACGGACTCTTGGCAACATCCACGGACTTGAAAATCAAACCCACATCTTATTTGAGATGGGCTGCCCAACGGGCTATTGAGCTTACCCAACTCAGTTAACATCCTCAATTAAGACATTATATGCATATACTCTATCTCAGACAGAACCTACTATCCTGTACTTGTACTAAAAGTCATGATGGTAATATAATATATCATGGTTTTTACTAAACAAGAAGTACTAAAGTTCTGACACATCCAACAAGACGTGCTTTCCGTTTTGATTTTATTTCCGGGCATCATGTGTATAAAAGACTATTCAACTTATAAACAATATGCAGTCAAAAGTTTTGTCAATTTTTTTTTGGATCACCTTTGCGCCCGTCCTTAATGTACGATAAATTAGTTACTAAATTCAAGCAATGTCCCGTCAAAATATCATTGAACCTGCATGGTATATCAGAGAGCAATGAGAAGATGATGTCATATGTTTGTTAATTTTAATTTGAGAATAAACCTAGTTTATCCGCTAAATAAACCGGTGCCAAATGGACCCAAAAGGTTTTGAGTAACCCGATACTGAAAGATACCTTTAAAGTAAAGAAAAACTGGGCACGGAAAGGCACTTAAAGTTCAATATATGTTTTTTTCCCGCTCAATTAAAAAGAACTAGTTCTTACTGATTATGTCATTATAAAAATATTGAAATCATTTCAAACGCTGGTTTGGCATTAAAAAATAACACAACAAATTTACAACTATAAAGTAAACAGTATCATTGAACTCTAATATTTTTAAGTAATTTATATAAATTATAAAAGAAGGTAAATTAAAGTGTTTTACTTTTGGCTAAAATTCAACTTACTGACTAACATTGCCGTGTTCATAATTTGAGTTATCCAGATAATCTGTCTGAATAATTTAAACATCCTTAAATAATTATAAATAAAAAATTATTATCATCTGACCATCTTGTCAGCAACTACAGGGCTGATCAAGTGTGCGCACAAAACTGTTCAGATCAGTTAGGCCGGGAGGGGGGTGGCGGGGGTTCCAATCCCGGTTGTTTCAGCCGGGGCCTTCCCTGCAGGGGGCGGGGGGGTCATCCTGTGGGGTTCGGGTGCTCGCCGGAGCACTCGAACCCTCGCCGGTGCGCAGTGCGGCGCACTCCTGGCCACCGTGCCACGTACAAAAAAAAAAAAAAGTTAGGCCTGGAGTTTGAACTATCTCAACCAGATCAGATCAAACTGATTAAATTGTTTAAAATAAAACTTTATATTATTAATAAAAATAACATTTTATATTTTATAATAAAAACAATATTTTAATCATTTAAAAATAAAAATTAAATAAATGTGTAAATCATTAATTATTTTAAATTAATTTTTGATCTTAAATAGTCCAATTGAAACGGTTCAATTTGATTTGATTTGAGAACCTGGTTTATTTTAGTTTTGGAAGAAAAAAAACCAGTCCACATCTAACCAAAACCGAACCGTGCAAACCTGCGAGACCTGCCTGCCCTTGACTGCTTGCCCTTGACTTCTTGCTCGTCTTCCCGCCTGGGCCTCTGCCTGTGAAGTTGCTTACTTGTCATGATTCTCACTTGTGAAAATTATTCATCACCTGGTAGGTCAGCTTGTTAAAGCGCATGCCAAAGTCAAAATTTGACAGGGTAATGACCGAACAGTAAGACATGATAAAGGATCATCACGGTTCAGCAAAGATAGAGTTTAATCAACTTAACTGATCCAAGCCCGTAACTAAGGGGATTACAAGCCCCACCGGCAGTCAATCTGCAAAAGAAATCACCATCTCTTTTGACCAGAACTTCAAGTTTTCACGTAGATAAATGAAATTGATTCTTCTTTGTTGTTACCAAGCCCTTGAAGCATACGATACAAGAATGACAAATAAGTTACAAGACTAGCCCATTTACATACATGCATTGTTTGGTAAATGTGTCGATATTCATGGCAGAAAGTTGGTTGGCCTTCCTGAAAATTTGTGCAATCATTTACGCCATTGGCATTGTTATTTCACAGGCGTTCAGTAGCTATGCTCTGTACAAGTAAGTTACACTTGATGGGTGAGGAAAAGAAAGTACAATGACTCAAAATATGCACATACTGATTGAATACTCATTGGTTGACGGAACAATGTCAGTTCTGTGGAGCAGAATCATGAATCAATTTAGCTAATACGGTTCCATTAGCATCTTGGAACATCGCGGGTTTAATCCACTAATTGGAACCAAATTCTTTGTTCCACTGCTCAAGTTCCTCCCATTTGCTCCTTGGATAGCTTGGCCTGACAACGTTCATTGCTTTCTGAAAATCTTGGTACCTCAATGGCCGTACCTGCACATAAAACCTTGTTAACCAGATCCCAATAAGACGCTGTCACTGTGGTGTCATCCTGACAAATGTTTTGAATAAAATAATGTGCACAATACCACTAGAGGTTGTAGTATACATAACAGCTAAACAAGCTGGTTAGCTAAACCGTTTAACATGATACATCCTTCAAACTTGTTCAAGGCGAAGGATGGGAGGCATTTGACTGGCTTACTTAGTAATACTTTGGAAGGAAAAAAAAACAGTTAATTGGATAGAATTAGCAAATAAATTACTTCTAAAACTCTTTTCTCATAATGGACCTTGCACAAAATATTTCTAGTGTTGGCAATGCTCTAGTAAACTACAGAACACTATGATGGTGATTATCTGTTGGCTGATTTTTCAGATCAAGTCCTAATTTATCCCAATGTGTCAAGAGCAAAATGGTTATTTTGACTTTCCAATGTCCATTTTCTAGGTTTTGGGCACTGTTGCGAAGTTTGTGACCAGGGCTATGTAGCAGGCTTGTTATCTTGGTCATCTGGGCCCATTATGCATGTTGAGGCATTTCCAAAGCCCATTTGTACTAACTTGACTTTGATTTATCGAATTTGGATCAAATTTCCAGACCGACTTCGGCCTTGCTCAAATTTTGAGTTGAGTGAGATGAATGAAGGTATTTGAACCTTTCTGGGCCACTATTGGACTTTTCGGGCACACTATGCCTTATTGGATCTAGCTGGTCTATTAGGCCTTGGCACCCCCTCACCTTGACAGGTGAGAGCACCTTGTCACCTAAGTAAGGCCTTAAAAACAATATTTTTTTACTATAAGATCACAGAGCATAAACTTTACTTGAGTAGTTACTTGTGCTTTGTTGGTCCCAAAGTCCAGAGTTTAGTAGGTGACATGAGCACAGAAATATCATCACCTCTCATGATATGATTCAAATGAAAATTGTCAGTACATTCTCAACTTACAACACACTACACCTAAGCTCAGATGTAGTGAAAAATACTAGACATAAGGGCATTCTCCATATACGACAGTGTTGTTAAAAAAACAAGGGTTTCCCTATGAAAAAGTGTGGGTAAAAAAAAAACTAATCCATTGTACAAAAAAAGGCGTAAGATTTAGAATAAATTAAAAAATAATTATAGAAAGTGAGATAATTAATATAGTTAGTACATATGCGCTACAATTTGGATTAAGAACAGAGAATACAAAAAAATTTTAGGAGGGTATGATTGACCTTATGTAGAGTATATCAACTCAAGCATTAATCCTAAATTAATTGAGTCACCCATGCTTTTATAAATATTTAACTCATCCAAATTGTATTAAATTATCCTCCTCCAAGTCAACTTGGGTCTATCACTTGTTTTTGTCATTTCAATTATTTTGATATTTTCTACTTTTCTAATTGGTGCTTCATTAAATTTATATCTAATATATACAAACCATCTCAATTTTCATTCTTTCAATTTGTCTACAATTGTCATTGCTCTTATATTTTTTCTAATATATTCATTACGTATTCTATATAAACAACTATGACCATATATCCATCTTAACATTCTTATTTCAACCACTTATTGTGAAGAGATTTTTTCTTTATTATCCAACATTTTTGAATAATTGAACTAAGATATTTAAAGTACTTTGAAATAATACTACTCCATCCAAACACCTCTTTTTCCATTGATTTTTATTAAATTTACAAGACATATATTCTATCTTATTTCTACTTACTTTAAAAGTCTGAAACTCTAATTTGTTTCAACAAAGTTTTAGACTCCAAAGTCATCTATTAATATAATATCATCTAGAAACACCATACACCATGATATGTTGTATATTCTTAGATAATTCATTGATAACTAATATAAAATAAGGACTTATTGTAGACTTATAAGCCAATTAAAATAGAAAACTATCTTATTTATCTTCCAATTATAGACACCACTAGTTGTTTGATTATACATGTTTTTTATCACTTGTATCTATCAAATAGATAACAACATTTACTTCAACACCCACCACAAAATATGATGGGGATGATTTTAGGAGGCATTTAAAATACTTTAGAATTTTATGTTTTGAGTCTAGCATGTAAATATCTTTTTCGATGAGGTCTTTTAGTTATTTTGCCAACTACCTCTATAAAGTGGCATCCACATGTAATTAATAGAATAGAGATATTAAAGAATTTTTGGAGCTGTCCGCTAGGTGTTCCTGCATGCACAGGGCTGCGGCACATCCTCCTCTTCATCTTCCCCATTCGACTGAGGCAGCCTTCTCCGATCTTCCCTTCCTCCTCCAACGAGGTCACCATTCTTTCCTCCCTTCTCATCCTCCAGCCTCTGTGCCATTCTTCCAATTTTCCCTTCCTGGTTCTCTTCTATTTCTCCCATTCACAAGATAGTTTCAACGTCGACGAGACGGCAACATCAAGCTTCCTTTTCAAATCTGAACGGTGAGATTAAGGCTTCAAATCGAAAGCAACAGAGGAGATAGCGTCCGACGATCCCCAAAATCCTCTTCCTCTTCACCAGTCTTCTTCATCACCGACGGTGACTACTCCAGATATGAACTTCTATCTGGTGACTTCTGTTGCCTGTGGAACTCATTCCTCTGTTGTCAGCTAGCAACAAAGACAACATCCCCGCGTGCATTTCTAGCAGTCCGTGCATCCATCGTCTCCCTCTTCTCTAGATGACATCGGGAAATCAGACCGATGAACGCTGGTGACCTCCTAAATCTGTGGTTTTCACACTCCTTCCGCCACTTCATCTTCCTACTCCACTCGGACCAAACGCCGACGAAGGACGAGATGATGAAATTGGGAAAGAAGGATGGCATCTCCTCTTTGCAGCCAACGACGTAGTGCCACTTGGCTTAATCGGAGGTTGGCTACCGCCTTCCACGACACTTTCCAATGGCCACGACAAAAAGCGAGGGCAAAGAAAGTTGCCCTCTCCTGGACACAATCTGCTGCAGTCTAGTTGCAACCACAACTCCACCGGGAGTCCTCTTCATGTTGAGCCGCACGAGCTCCTAGCGCAGGCTCGCACACGGGTCATTTGACAGTTTCTACATCAACAAGTTGAAGATGCCCCTCTCTGTTGGGTTTGGTCCGTGTGGTTCACATGCCCATAGGCACCATGCTGGCATCCATAAGGTTTCTCACTTTTCGTTTTGTCGTGATTCCTTCACCACTCCATAGATGCGCCCGGTGATGACCCGATTGCTACGGTTCCCCACCTCGCAGGCACCCACCACTGTGGCCCCTTGATTCGAGCATGATTTTCCCCGGTAACTGGTTGCTCTCGCATGGTCACATCTCATTTAGCTTGCATGCGCCATGCAACCTGTGTGACAGTGTGACACGTCTCCTCTTCAACAAGGTGGTCACCAAGCCTTCATGTAGAATAAACAAGATTTCAGCATTTTAATTACATTTTAGCATTTTAGTTGTTCGAGTTGTTTAATTCTGATTTTAGCCATTTTTATCCCACATCAAAATATCTCTTCAAACCGAATCATATATTTTTTCTAATTCAATAAAACACCATACGTAAATCTTTTTCATATCACAATATTTCTCCATCAAACTTTTAATAAGAAAAATTGCTTCAATTTTAAATCGACTAGGCATGAATCCAAATTAGTTAGCAGAATTATTGAAATATTGATAAAACCCCATAATTGCCGCTTCAAAACTCTTTCCCATAATCTCAAATTATGACTATAAGTTGGATCCTTCTACTTGAACAATCTTGTATATATCATTTTTTTCTTAAAAAAAATAAGATGATGCTCTTTCTTTATTGATTCACAATTTCCTTAGATATCAAAATTTTGTTAAAAGTTGAGCTCATTCCACCCCTATATTACTCATGCAATTCCATGCTTGCGATGTTATCAGTGTCACATGTCTTACTTGTTTTCATTATATTTAATGTTTATTTAACTTTTACATTTTAATTCTCCTATTATAATTCATAATAACATTTATTACATTAACCATATGTTTTATGTTTTTAATGATGTTGTTATTGAAAAGAGTATCAAAATGACTTTTCCACTATTATTTAACGTTATCATCGTTGATCAAAACTTTTCTTTTCTTTATCCTTGATATATTTAACTTGGTTAAAAACTTAAGATATTTTCTCTATCATCCTTGTTAATTTATAAATATTTTTTTCACCTTCGTTAGTTTCAAGTTTCTCATGCATCTATGAAGAAATCTTCATATCCCAGTGCCCTACTATGACTCATCCATTAATCAGTTATATGATATCATTTTATATTATGAGATAATTAAAATAAGTTAATCATTTAAATGGGAAAAAATGATCGAAGTATAGGTACCAGGGCTTAAGAGCATAAATGCTCGTTATATGCTTGATGTTCTAAGGTGGAATGACCTCATTCTATAGCCATGCATCTTATTGCATGCTATAATTAATCGGTTGTCATTCCCAAGTATTATGTGGATCACTCTTTAACATTGTTTGCAAGCTCATTAATTGGCTTGACTATTGGACTATATTAAAATGAGTATTTGTTAGTATAAAATCATAGGTCATAGAAAAATTCAAAATACTTTTTTTCTTCTTCATTTAAATTTTCATATCCAAAATCTCCGTAAACTTTTTTATATTCATGGCATTTGTTCTAACATGCCCACTAAGATCTCCTCTGATATGTATATTTTTTTTATTTGATATACTCTGCATAAGATCATCAATATCCTCTCAAAATTTTTATTTAATCTCACAACTTAATCCAATTTGTGAAGCAAAGGTACTTACTATATTAATTATCTCTTCTTCCATAAACATTTTTAACATAAAAATCTATCTTCAATTCTTTCTATTGAAACTATAGCATCATTTAATGTATTATCAACAATAATACATGCCCCATTTTATTTCCCTCTTTTCCCATATATGCTATATTTCCTACTGTACATTTCTCTCATAACCACTTGGTTTCTTAGATATATATACAATATTAATCTTTCTCCACTCCATACTATCAACAAGTTCCATAATTCGTATAAGGGATCAATATTCCAAGTAACTATTTGGTTCTGAGTTTGTTCTAAAACTTACATCTTGCTCTCCACGGTGGACTAGCTTCTTCACCTACACCCGCCTTTGATGTGGGAACTGTTACTTATTTAACATCATATTAAGGCACTAATGTGGCATGTCGAATGCCAGAAACATCCACACTTGGGCTTTGGTGTAACACGTCATTTAGTGAGTAAGCCCCAACTAAAATCTAACACATAATAAAGATTTAAAAATTTTAACAAAAATAGAAAACAATAAAAATATCAATTTTCTGATTTAATTGGGATCAAAGTCGAAACAACTTAATCCTTACCAAAATAGAAATAGAAATAAACAATAGACTAATCTGCTACTAATTTTGATTGCTTTGTAAAACACAGATACGAGAGACTTGGAATTTAAAAAATGAAAAAATATTTATAAATTAACAAAGATGACAGAGAAAAGATTTCAAGATCTTAATCAAGCCAAATGCAACAAGAATAAAAAGAAAAATTGTTGATAAAAGATGATGACATTAAAAAATGTGAAATAGTTATTTTGATACTCTTTTAGTGACAACTTTACCAGAAACATAAAAGACAATTTTTTGACAGATCCTAATACGAATTGTATTAGAAGAATTAAAATTTCAAAAGATGAAGAAATGTTTGAAGAAAATAAAAACAAGGCATGTGGTCTCAATAGCAATCCCTAGTGAAGTATGAAAATGTTTAAAAGTTTTAGTAATGGAACAATTAACTCACCTTCTTAACAAAATCTTAATTTCTAGAAAAATGTATAATGAATGGAGAAAGAACATCACTCATTTGTAAGAGAAAATGGTATATGTCAATCTCTCTAATTCTTTATCATCACACAATGAAAATATGAAAGTTATAGAGCGGCACTTACAAGATATTAGAAATATTTAAATCACCCAATTTAGATTTATGTTTAGTTACTCAACAATGAAAGTGATTTTTCTTGCTAGAAGTATAATGGAGAATATCGAGTATGAAATAAGTTTTACATATAATGGTTACTAACCTGGAAAAGGCATATGATAGAATTCAAAAAGACATTTTGTTATGGGTGTTCGTACGAAATATAGAGCTTGTGATTAGAAATTTACAAATATAAATGGTTGTATGATGAAGCAAACACAAGCATCTATACAATTGAAGAAAAAATAAATTTTCTTATTTCAATTGACTTACATTATAGGTCTACACTAAATCTTTTCATTTCTATTTAAGTTATGGATGAATTAACAAAGAATATATAAAATGACATACCTTGGTGCATGATATTAGTCGGCTAATGTGGGACATAGCAAGAAAAATGACTAAAACAAGCTGAAAATGAACTAAGCTAAACGAAAATAGACCAAATAGGGTCTAAACCACTTTAAACTAGATTGAATTGGTTAGAATTGGCTAGAATTGGGTTGAACCAGCTTAGAACTTGTCTCAAGTAAGTTAAACCTGATCGAATTGGATTTGGCGGTTAAACCGTGGATGCCTGGGGCGGACATGTGATTCAACCAAGTAAAATGTGGGAGACACATCAGGATGACTGAATATTTTGACGAGGACTGCATCGCTTTGCAAAGTCGTGTGGACGGTGGTGGTTTGGAATGTGGGAAGAGGGATGGACTTAGCACATGAGGGGTGGATGGCTGTTCAGGTTCTCAAACCTTTGAGACATGGGTGTCGTAGCTGTGGGTTAGCAGTGCGAAGAAAGGCAAGGCAGGCATATTCGGGTACTATTCCTTCATTAGGTAGATAGTATTGTTCCTTCATCCTTTGAGAAAGAAGAAAACAGACAACGTGTTGCACAATGATGTTGATCGGAAGTTGACAGAGTGGTGTGGCAGATATGGAGAGAAGAGCAACAAGAGAGATATTTGTGTCACTGTTGATGTGAAAGGAGTGATGATGAAGCATAGTTGTCAAGGCGACAAGGCATTAGAGGGTGCGAAATAAGCTTAGGCGACTAGGCGGCCGCTTAGGCATCGCCTAAGCGGTCAAGGCGAACGTTTTTATATATAATTATAAAACCACAGCTAAAAACCCATAAACTGGATGCCATTCACATATAATCCCACAACAAACCATAGCTAAAAATGACAAAAAAATCTGAAATGGATCAAACAGTACTCAAACCATAATACACAAACATCAAACAATGTCTACATAATGTATACATACTAACAAATAGTCGAAAAAACAATCAACAACAAAGTCGAAAATTTCCGACGCACCGAAGACGTCCAAACTTACGAAATCTTCAACATTTAACCACAAAATGTGTACAAGAACATTAAAAACACTCCAATAGATGCTACAAGACTAAACTTAAATAAAAAAAATAAAAAGATGTAGTTGAAAAAATAAAAAAAACGTAAAACCTAACTTCTTACTGGAGGAGAATGATGGAAGAGAAGGGAGGTTGAAACGATGACTTCCCGCAACGCCAAGGACACCCAGGTGGTCGTGAGGCCAAGGTGATGGTGGCGGCTTCCACAACTGGTGGCGGCGGCGGCGTCTTCCACGACGGACTCCAACGCCTGTCGGGGGCTCGGGAGCTTCACGCTGTCGGGTGATCGGGGGGGGATGGAGGGAGGACCGGGTTAAGTGACTTAAGTCACTTTGAACCGGCCTCAATGAACCAGGGGGGAGAACTGGGGGAAGAACCGGTCGATGCTACCACCGGTTCAAAAAAAAAAAAAAACTACAGCTGCTGAGCAGCTGAGCGATGCCAAGGAGTACACCTTATGCATGGGAAGCAAAGCACTCGACCCAGGCATCTTCCAAAAGCCGCCTTAGCGTCTTAGGCACTCGCCTTAACAACTATGTGATGAAGATGTGCTAAAATGACTAGCATCAGCTTTAGTTGAAATAAGGACTGGGGATATCCTACAGTGCAAGAGCTAGCGGAAGTGTTGTACCAGCTGGGTGAAGCTCAAGTAGACTGGACTTCCACCTTCGGGGATTGCTAGAGTCCAAGATGACAGTTCTACCAGGGAGGAATAAAGATGTTGTGCAGGGGATCATGATGGGAACTGGTACGGTCCAGATCGACCGTTTGTTCGGAGACAACGTCTTTCGGGTCTTGAGAAGACGATGTAGTTATTTCTTTTATTTCGTAGTATTAAGTTTTCACTTTTTATACATTTTATTTAAATATTTAGAGTCCTTTTTATTTTAGTCCTTTAGAGGACATATATGTCATAAGAGTCTTTAGGGGTCCATCTTGTAATGTCCAACTCTATTTAAAGAGCACAAACCTAATGAAAGAAAATAGAGATGGATGTTTGAACCCAAGGAGAAGCTCCTCCCATTTCCCCCTTTTCCCCCTCCGACGTCGGCATCGTTCCTCCACCTCCGGGTGCTCCCGGTTCTCCCCCCTCCCAATGTTCCTCCTCACCTCCGGAGCTAGGTCCGGTTCCCTCTTCCCCTATCCCGTTTTGTTTCCGACTTGCGTTGACACCTCCGTCGATGTTGCCCTAGGTCCATCCGGATCTCCCATCTCAGCCCCTCACCTCCCCTCGACCCCTACAGCAGCCCCCTCGACCCTTACGGACCCCCTTCCCTTGCTGGAAGCCCCCCTGTGACAGACCCCCCCTTTCGGTCCCGTCCGCACCACTTGCGCCCTAAACAAAGCACCCCCCAGGTAACTCCTCTCTGCCCCCACAAACATCCCCACAGACCCATTGGCCCCCTCACGGAGCTCCTCACAACACCCCGAGCCCTCCCTCCCCCCCGGTTAAACCCCCTTCCGGAAGACCCGCCGAAGACGAAGACGGAGAGGAAAGAAGAAGAAGAAGACGGAGGCAACGATGTTGGCGGAGGATTCCCTCCGGTCCCCTTCCCTCCGGCATCCCCGACAACGACGGCGCCGGTAGCTTCGAGCTCCGGAATCCCCACCTCTCGGGTGAGACGGGGCTGCGGGCGGTGAGGTGGTGAGACCCCTCGGGAGCCTCGGGCGTGAAGGAGCCCGCAAGGGGGGGGCGGGGAGGTACGCGGCGACAGCCTGCTCGCCCATGTCCCGCCCACCCGGCGGCCCACCGGGCTGCCACGACCCCCCCGCCCCCGGCTTAGTCGCGGCTGGCCACGCGACCGGCTCAGCCGGTTCACCCCAGCCACACGAGCCGGCCCGCTCACCCCGCTGGTTCGACCCGCCAGAGCCAGTTTGGCAGCGGTTCAATCCAGACTGCCGGGTCAGGCCCAGTTCAGGGCCGGTTCAACCTTTCTGGACCCGGTTCATCCCGGTTCAGGCCGGTTCAGCACGTTTCCAGGCTGGTTCAGCCTCCCGGAGCTGGTTCAGGCCGGTTCAAGGCCGGTTCAGTGGGTTTTGACCCGGTTCAGGCCTGTTTGACCTCGGTTTAGGCATTTTAAGGCCGGTTCAGCGTCATTTTGGACCGGTTCAGCACGTTTGGGCCCGGTTCAGCGGCCGTGGGGACCGGTTCGGTGGATTTCAGGCCCGGTTTAGGAGTTTCCAGCCCATTTTGAAGCGGTTCAGCACGGTTCAGGATCGGTTCAGCACCCCATCACCTCGGTACAGCCTTCTCGGGCCCACCGACGTGCACGAGAATAGAAGCACCTCCTTTTCCGTCCCGCATCAGATCATCATCATCCAATCACTGTAGAACTTAGGTTGCCAAGTCCAGGGTTTGCCGAACTGAGCAGAATCCTCAGATCAAGTGAGGCTGGAGGCTGCTTCAACACCTTAGGCTGCATGTTGACAATGTTTCACCTTGGGGATCGCTGAAGGTTGTTGTAGCATTGATGCGCTGACTTATTAAGTTGTTGGAGACAGGTTGACGCTGGCATCCAACATTGTGGATGTTAATTGAATGGACCTAAGACGTGATGGATGCTGACAAACAAGCTAGGCAGAAGAGAGAGGAAGAGATCACAGGAGAAAGGAAGGGGAGATGAAGGCACAAAAGCCAAGGGGGAGAAGGGGGAACAGTGGTAGAGAGAGGAGACCTCCTTGGTTAAACAGGAGAAGATAGAAGAAGAAATGGGGTGAGCCCCCTTACGAATGCCAATCAGCTCCAAAAGTTTCTTACATTCCACTGATTTGGTATCACATGAAGAGCTTCTATAGAGTCATCAATTTAACACTTGAATTCCTAAACAAAAAGACATTTACAAACAAGTCCTAATGATAAAAGAAACTAAGCAAAATCCAGAAAGATAATAATATATAAATAGATGAGACGCAAGGAGTTAATAGAAAGAACTTTGGAGAGGAACTTCAGTATTTTAAGAGTTTCAAAGTAAGTAGACTAAGATAAAAGATATATTGTAAGGTAATGAAAACCAAAGAGAAAAAAATGAGGGAGTTAATTTAGATGGAGCTATATTATCTCAAAGTACACCAAATTAAATATCTTGATTTAATTATTCATAAATATAAAAAATGTGATAAGAATGATAATCATAAGATTAAGGCAGAATGATTGAAAGATTCCACTAAAATTGGAGAACAAAAGTTTATTGTACAATTCTAAAACTTGCACAATTATACGGTAGTGAACACTGAATGATGAAGGAAAAATATACTTTGAACATGTGTTGCTAAAATGAGAATGATAAGATGAATATGTGATCATACCAGATTAGATAGAAGGCGTAATGAATATATTAAATAAATGTAAGACCAGAGACAATTATAGACGAATTGAAAGTAAGGACATTGAGATAGTTTGGACATATTAATGCATACCTAAGGAGGTTCTAGTTAGAAAAGAGAAATATCAAAATAAGAGAAACATAAAAAGGGTATGGAAGACCTAAGTTAACTTGGAGGAGAGTGATTCAATATGATTCAGATAACATAAATATTTTTGAAGAAAACTCAAATGACAGATGGAGAAAAAGAAACCATGTTGATCTCAAATAATTTGGATTTAGGTTTGAGTTGAGTTGTCACCCTAACAAATGCATACTTGGCTGTTAATTTTACATAAAAAGAAAAAAATGAAAGGAAATTTCTTAGGCTTATCAAAATATCTAATTGGTTTAAATCATTTCGGTCTTTGTGATTTGTGCTAAAAAATAAGACATTGACCAAATGAAAAGATCCAATCAACTCATTGTGTGTGGCTAACCTGATCAGTTCTGATGGTAAAAATTTGTTGACCAAGTTCTCTTAAAGGCATCATTGCAGCTTCTTCACACAAGGCTTGTAAATCACTTCCAGAATAACCTAAATATTTAAGGATCAGATAGTGGTTTATACAGAAAATACTATAAAAATTAGTTCATATAATTATGTTACCCTCTGTCTCCATCACAAGTTTTTGCAGATCGTGACCTGCATGAAAGCAACAACGATCCCTGATACATCAGCATGTGCAGACAATATTCAGTGCCTTAAATTTTGATGTAAGAACAAACTAATTACAATAGTACTATCCTTGGACCATGAAAGTGCGAGTTTGCCTTTGTCTAATATGGGCAACTTACAGTTTCTAGCCTACAGACTATTGCCAGGTCAACAATTTAGTCATCAATAGAAAGATCCAATTCAAAGTACGATTTCTCTGAAGGTAGTAGTTGAGCCACAATCCAATTACAAAACAAACAAAGGTTACATGCCCAAAATTTACATGATACATAAAGTTACAAGCACATGCACCAAAGAAATGAAGGTTGACTATCATAACATACTGTCATAATTCATGATGAAATACCTCTTCTCCATGGTTGTTATTCAGAAGCAAAAATAAGATGCACATCATTTTGCCAGAGGAATAAGTTTCAGCGATACTTCACCTCTAGTCTCTAATTGATCTAGTTAGGTGTTCTTTGGTGATACAAGCAATGCAGCTCCTACTGAACTCAACTAGAAAAAAATGAAAGTAGGAAGCTTAGCATGACTAGTGGGGCTGGCATTGATGCCAAAAGGCCATATGAGACATTGTGCACTTATTGTGTGAGAAGATTTATGTACTCAGAGTAAGGAGCTTGAGGCGAGGGTGGGGTTGCATCACCTCAAGTGCCCTATTCCTTTGGTGGTAGAGGTGAATGCGTAGGTCTGGAGGGCTTGCCAAAAGCCAGAGAACCACCAAATGCCTGAGAAGATGTCGGAGGCGTCTTCTCTTACTGGGCAGGAGAGTGAGAAAATGGGTCCTTAATGGGTCCCACGATCTGCTTAACTTCAGTTAAGAGGATTATTTAAACCGGACCGGTTAGTTTAACTTAAGTTAAGAGGATCCTGCCTAACCGGTATTGATCCAGTTAGGCAAGCGGATCCTGGGACCCGCAATGGGCCCCATCTTCTTCTGCGATAGGGACTTGTGGTGGAGAGGAACCTCTGATGCTCCACACGACCATTACCAGCCACGGGCAACCATTGGAGGGTGTGTATTGGACATCAGGCGAGTCCCTAAGCCTCTCTATAAGGCGTTTAAGGTGTTACGGGTGCCAAAAACAACCACCTTGTCTTTTGTGGCAGAGGGGGTTGATCGCCTAGGTGATTTAGGCCAAAGTGAGGCACTTTACATCTGCTTTGTCTCACATTTGATGAGACAATACCCATTCACTGGTCCCAAAATCTGCTTTCCTTGTCCTGCTAAGGATTAATAAGGTCAGATCTGGAAATTTATCCTGCCTGATAAGCAGGCAATGGCAGATGCTGCCTTTCAACATCAAGGCCGGCTCTTACCAGCCATCCTAGGAAGTGCCTACCTACTGTATTTCCTGTCCACTTGCCTCTTGCATAAACAACTACCTTTTGTCTCAATCTTCATAAGAAAAAATAGAGTTTCTTCAACTGAAGGCAGTAAAGGTTGCATCTCATTAGATTTCCTCAAAACGCTAGTCCTTCTAACAAGATCCTCTCTCATACATTCTACACAGTGGGTCAATTGAAGAGCAATGGTAAAACTATTGAAAACAGAAAGGATAATAAGATAAATTACTTAATGGAGAGTGGTGAATTTGGAAGGACATAAAAATGATATTTCAGTTATAGAGACAATTGCTGAATTTCTATGAATTGTAGATAAGGACAAAAATACCAATATGGATACTTGTACAAGACCATGGAATACAAAAAGAATAAAACTGCAATGGAGAACTGATTCAAGTGGTTGACCATATTTGGTCACCAATGACAAATGATACCTCAATTTTCATGCTATATAAATTATTTAACACAAGCTATCAACCTAGTTTCTCCAAAAGATTTCATTTATCAAGCCTCTACTAAACTTGTAGGAAAAATTTATTATTCTCTTTAAGCTAATGATGATCTTCATTAATATAGAAAATCACTTAATCCTAACCTAGTTTGCTCTCAAATGGGATTACTTATCAAACCATTTATATGACATTCTTGTGCATGGTATATTTTCAAATCTTTACATACGTAGTTCATCTTTTTAAGTTTATGGGGGAACAAGGTAAAAATAGTAATTAGGAGAATGATGAGAAACATTGACCACTTCATGAGTATGACACCACTGAAAGCTCCAGGTGAAACAAGGTGTACATCCTCGCTCTATGTTGGGACTGCTACAAGACAAACAAGGCGAGAAAAGACCATATGTTGCTATGAAGGTGTGACAGACAAGGATTATTAAAAGAAGCAGAAAGCGAGTGGAACTAGAGTGACTGAAGACTTTCCTCTGATCCCACATGTTCCTCATCTCCCTCTTATTTAAGGGCTCAAAATGATAAAGGTAAATCAGTCAAGATTCCTTACATGTTATTGCCCAAGTGGTAACAAATGCTGAAAGGAAATATTCAAGTAGCAATGCTGTCAGAAAAATGACATGTAGGGCAATGTCATGCGTTGCCCTTTCAGATGACCATTTTTGTCCTCACTGGGAATTTGTAGGGGCAGTTAAGCCAATAAGATTGCAATCCTAAGATACCTTCGCTAAGGAACATGGTTCCCTAAGGATGGTGGAGGCCAGATCATCTTGGTTGCCTGAGACAGCCTCTTGAGAAGGAGCGAACCTAGCAGACAGGGCCCCTCCTTCCATTTTGGTGAGACTTGGGTGAATGCTGCACATATGCCTGAGGAGTGGCCAATGAAGATGGCTGGAAAAAAATGTTTCGGGTGCCATTAAGATGACTATGCACTCGACATGACAGATGGCATGTTAGCATGCATCAGGCTCTACGATCAACTTGGGACTGCATTTTTTTAATGTAATAACAATAGATGTTTTTAGTTGAAATATATATATATATCTTAATTTGGTCACTATCAACATGACTTGTGGTACATATAGTAGTGTAGAGTAGCTAATTCCTTGATGATGAATACATAAATCATAGAAAGATACCAGGGTATAGAGGCCTAACATGTGTTGGTACTCTAGTGTTGGGCCAAACAACGTGGATATCTTGATAAAAATAGAACTATTCTACATTGAGCAAATTAAGCAAGAAATAGATCAAAATCCAAAATGCTAGAGCAATTGATTTTCCATCATTATGTATATATGCTGAAGAGACTATGAAACCTAACTATACTGAATATATCCAATCAAGGGACAAAATGTTGGGCTGACCACATATTAGGTTTAAACCTACATAAGCAGTCGCAGGCTTAGAAACAAGCATTGACGAATAAAACTCCACCATGAATGAATGGATATGCAAAAGCAACATTGCAAAAAATTTAATCTACCTAGATGGCAACAGGAAAAGATTTTGATAGTATATGCTTCTTCATAGAGTTCCAAAATCCCACATTGTACAAAGAAAGAGAAAAAGCAAGTAAGAAAAACAGAACAAAGTAAACTAATACATCATGCTGATATTTTAGACATAGAAACAATTGAAAAGAATGATATCAATGAAACATCATAATATAATTAGGTTATCACATAACAGACATGACAGGGCATGTCCTATTATTGACAACCCATATGTTCATGATAGCTCACTCCAGTTCGTTCAGCCATTTGGTCATTCCTCTTGTTTACCAATGTTCACTAATTAATGATACTTGAAAGTAAAGAGTGAACAAAAATTACATATTTTAAGGCATGACGTGTAAGTTATTTGCTGGTGAAGATCTTGAAGGCTCCAATCAGAAAGCTTGTTAGTCTAAAGTCTTCTATATTCTTTGAAATATCCTTTTTGAGACTCATGACAAGATAGTATTGACTATTGAGCCACCTGGTGCCAGATAAATATCCTTGGATCTCCACAATTGCTTCAAACAGATCAATTTTAACAACCTCCAAAAAGGACTGGAGGAAGCCCATATTAAAAGCCATCTTGCCCTAACAAATTTTCAGCCTTCATGCCAATATTGTCTCTTTAATGGTTTAACCTTTTCAGAGATGTTCCTAGGGAACTCAGTTTATGTGGGTTTAAGTTTGTGGAAGTCCATCAGCAAAGGTCTCCAATTATCATCCTTGAAGAGATCTTTCAACCCACGGTACATATATTCTATCAAGCAAAATTGGTATTGTAGCAATAGGTTTTAAGCGTAATGTATCCAATGGGAACAATGAATCTGATAGAATAAAACTTAAAATTTTAACTTACACCTTTACCTCTCCTCTTCCTGAAATCCTTCCCTATTCTGGCATAATGCATCCTTCCCCTCCCTCATCACTTTCTCATCTTCTCTCTCTCTTTATCCCCAATCTCTGCCATCTTCCTCACTCCAGAAAGCTCACTTCCAGCAGAGTGCAAACCTTTGTCCTATCTCCATGTTCCAGACACTAAGCACATCTACTCTTATGCAGCAAGGAGATGCTAGCAGCCTAGCACCAACATGGCTGCAATGATTTGCACGTGGCCAAGTCCCCTTGAAACAAGTGGTGTCTGCCTTCTCCCTGGAAGTGACCACCTTACCTTGGAGGCACTGAATATGCACCACCTGCTCGCAACCTGTGGCACCATGCACAACTTCCTCCTCATGCACTGTGCAGATTAAACAGCAAACCAGCTAGTACTCATTGACCTGTCAAACAGCACCTGCAAACCGGTTTTCGGTACCACATGTTGCTTGACATGCAGCTAGTATGGAACCTGTTCACCTGTCTTGAAGGTCCATGCATCAGAGATTTCCTTGTTATTAATTGGGTTAAAGGTGTGCATGTTAGGTGTTTATACAGTTGGTATGAGGAGAGCTAGCAGCTAAAACTAACATGTTCAACATGTGGACCCATCAAGTGTTAAATACCCCACGGGTCCAGCACCCTTGTCCCATATAAATGCCTCATTTTACATGGGATACTAAGGTGGCTACTCTCCATCGTTTGGGTAAAATGTCTCAATCATCATGAATCAAATTCACCACTTTACACCATGTTTGGTAACACTATTAGGTACCTCTATCACCATAGATCGCGGAATCGGCCGATCCGGATCGGAATCGGCCGATTCCTGGATCGGATCGGCCATTGCCGATCCGATTCTTGGCTGAAGGACTGATCCGGAAAAAAGTTCCGGCAAAATCGGTCGGGATCGGATCGGAATCGGATCGGAATCGGAATTGGATCGGCCGAATCGGTCGGGATCGGAATCGGAATCGGAATCGAATCGTTTTTTTCCATTTTTTGCTATTCCAGTCGGATCGGCCAGGATCGGCCAGAATCGGTCCGAATTGGCCAGAATCGGTCCGGATCGGTCTGGAATCGGATCGGATCGGAATCGGATTGTTTTTTTTTTTTGCTTACCGATTCTGGATCGATTTTCTTCCATTGGATCGGTCGGAATCGGTCCGATCCGATCCGATCCGGATCGGATCGGTACCCACCGATCTCGATTCCGATTCCGATCCCGCGATCCTTGTCTATCACTATCAATTTTAAAATTGATATTGATAGGAACCTTTAAGAGGTGTTTGGTTAATTGTATTAATTTTAAAATTCGTAGTGAAAACAAAGTATATTATGTAATATAAGTGTCAACTTGTATTACTTTTGATATTGATACTCCAACATTTGAAAATATTAATATCAATATTGATATAGTACCAAAAATGAAACTTTAACCAAACAGGGTATTAAGTAAAATGTCTCAATCATCATGAAACAAAAGCACCACTCATTGGTTATGTTTCCTTAAGAAGTAAAGCTATGCTTCCAAATTCACATGAATAACCTACAGTAACTATGTACAAAGTAAAAAAAAGTATAAAGCCACAACAGATCTAACATATCCCATTGGCTCACCAGGTAATGAGAAATCTCGACCTTTTAGTTGGTTTTTGAGAATAAGCATCCTTACTTTTTGATCTGGAAGCGGTACATATATTCTTTTTACCTGCCAATGTTATATACAGCCAAAACCATGTTAAAAGTGAATGGATATCGATATGCATATATTTCAATTCCCAGTAATGACAGTAGCCAGATGAAAAAGACAACAGATAGAACTACGGATGCATTACTTCAAAAAAACACTTCTTTCAATAAAATGTGATTCTTAATGAACTTGATAAAATACAAATGAGAACAACAAAAATATGAACAAATCATGTTAAGTTAGAAGTGGAAAAACATAAGAAAGTAAATTTCAATTTTTGACATCGAAACTTCCATTTTATAAGGAGTACCTAAAAGCAATAATAAGTATTTCAGATGCCCAGTACAAATTTTCCAGGAATATCAGTGATTTTGTTCCTCCATGGAGACCATATATAATGGGGGAAAGCATAGCATGATCTTACAATTTCCCGACTAAAAAACATCTGATCTGAAGAAAACTAACTCAACTCAAGCCTTAGTACCAAATAATTTGAGATTGGCCATATGGATTCCTGTGAAACCTCATTTTCATCGAAACATATAAACTATATGTTGTATGGTTTGAAAATTCATTTGGGAAAATAACTTTCTTATCTTTGGCTAACATAGACTATTATAAGAAAACATGATATCTTATAGGAGTATTAGCCAAAATGCATGATATGCATAAAGATAAAAACATATTGAGATTTTGAGTTCATTAAAATTTGTCTTTAGATCTCTCTCCACCGGAAGGTGCGAATTTCTGATGTTATTTACATCGAGCCACTCAAATACATTTGATTAACTGTCACAACAATTCAAAACAATAGAAACATACATCCACAAAATATAAACACAATTGGGAGCTATAACCCCATATACTCAATGGAATGCAAGTATATTAAGTTTGATTTCAATTTCATTTTTATATTTTATGAAGGTGTATTTTAAGGTTCCAACATCTTAAGGATATGTTCCTTAGTGGATCCTGAAACATTTGACATGTTTGAAATAGATTAATCTCGTTTGATTTAAGATCTTAACATTTAGACATATTTGGAATTATTAGAGTTTATTCGGATCCAAAGTCTAGAAAAGACATGATTCGGACCAAATTTAATTAAGTATTATGTATTTTTGATCATGTGATCTTATTTCAATTCCCTTCAATTTTTTAATCTAAGCCTTGATATCTTGGACTTAGTGAAATTTGCTTAAATCTGAATTTTATGATATCAGATTTAAAACATGTTCATAGTAATTTCATTATCATCGTTTTTGTTCTAAGTCTTAATATTTAAGTACTTAGATTCATCTTTTTTCATTTGATGTCTAACAACTTGAATTTAATGAAAATCAACTTTTTATGGTATTTGATTGGGATGATTTCATTGTTATTTGATTTCATGTTCCAAGTCTTTTATTGGTCATACTATACTTAAAATTTATGATGCATTCATTTTAAAACTGACCTCGTGATTCTCTTTTGACATGACCGGGGCCTAGGACTTAAAACATACAAAGTCCTATCTTGGCTCCTAATATGTAGATTATGCCAACATCAAAATTCTTTGCCACCTATAGCTAGGACCAGATTTTTAGACTGTCTATCTCTAGGCATTTGGACATCCAGATATCAAATTATCATCTTTCACCTTTTATACTTCAGATCCATGTCACCTTAGGCTAAACATGCACCTAAGAGACCCGGTCCTAAAAAAATCAGATTTTGTATCTTAAGAACCCATTTCATTGATCCATTTCAAAATATTCACATTCAGATTTCTCATAAGCTATGCATCAGATTTTGGAATCTAGAGCCCCATCACTTTTGGAATTGACATTCCTATCTATTTTCCATTTCTAAAGGCATGTTCTTAAATACAACATCCGAAATCCAACATCTATCCAAATCTGAAATTGACATGTGCATTCTAGATCCATCTTAATTAAGGTTTCATTTAAATTTCATCTTTCTTATGTTTGCATTCCATTTAAATCAATGTGGGTTTTAAAAGATACTCCTCAACCATAGACACATGCACATTTGACATATAAATGACATTCATATAATATGAAGTACATCGGATTATATCAACATGTAGGGAGGTTTTTTATAGCCATAATCCCCTCACAATCATATCATATGATGTAAGAATTTCAATGACCACACGTCGGCATAGTATATCTCATCAACCCTCAACTTGGATTCAAGATAGGTCTAGCATGGTGACATGCATGACCTCTGTTTAAATCAAGTGGAAAATTTCTCTAGTACATTGAGTGTATGTACTCTCCCTACAACAAGAATGATTGATTATGATGGGTGCATGCTCACATTCCCATCCAGGATCAACACACATCAGGACATGTCCGTGTGTCTACCAAAAATTATGAGGAGACCTAACTAAATAGGCTTAACCTCTTAAATATTTTTTATATATTAAATATTTAAGAGATGCATTCATTTTGTCATTCTTGACCACATTCGGTCTATGTTCAAGTCATTGCACCATCTTGGCCTCAGATGGCCCATAACATGCCATCTCGGCCCTTATTGGGCCCGTTTGCATAATATTGGCCTTAGCGGCCCATCTTCATTTCATTCTAGGCCCGATGGTTTATAAGTATGTCTTCATCTAGGCCTTGATGGCCTGATTTGCCTCATTTGGTTTGTATATCATCACAATCTCCATTTTCAGCCTATTTTGGCATGCCTGATTTTGTTGACTTGCAGATTTTTGATCCATCCAATCTCTGCCAAAGAAAAGATAGGCCAGAGGGAAGGAATAATATAGGCATGGTACCAAGGTGCCTGGGTGCTTTTTTGAAGCTCACCATTTGAGCATAATAGAGGCCGGTCTGACCTGGTGATGGGGATCCGACTGGGTGATCCATACGAAAAGTGGATTCGGGAAGAATGGACGTCGCTAGTTCGATCGGATCAACATCGGCACAATTAGATTATTTTAATAATCTTAGGATATCTAGTTAAAAGTTTAAATTAGGTGTCTTTTAAAAGTCTTAAATTAAGATAGGATATGTCTTTAATTATGTCAAGTATAGGGTATAGATGTAAGTATTTTAAATTTTTGGGTTTATTCTAAATTGTGTACCCTTGGGCTCTATATAAACAGCCCCATACCCCCTATGTATGTATGATGCTAAAAAATTTGAGTGAAAAAAAAAAGTTGTGCGCCTTCTCCTCCCCCGGACTAGGTCCGATGCCTACCTCTCCATCCCCGGAGTGCTGTCCGGTTTTCTCCTCCCCCTCCGGAAGGCCCCTCCTCCTGTCCGGTTCCCTTCTCCCTCCCCGGAAGAACCCTCTGTCCGGTTCCCCTTCCTTCTTCCTCCTTTCCTCCTCCCCTCTAAACCGCTGCCAGAACCCCCCCTAGCCACTGCCACTATCGGCATCACCTCCGCCCTCCACCAACCTTTCCATTGCCACCAGCCTGTGCCATCTTCCCCGCTAGCATCTTCGCGCGACAGCACTGCCATCGCCGGCTTCATCGGCCCCCTCCGCCAGCTCCTCCGTTGCCATCCCCCTGCAGGCTGCAGCTGTCGATTCAGCCGCCGCCACCGCGTCCTCCACCTCCTGCCGCTATCACCGCTGACGCCTCCCTCTCTGTTTGCCGCCGCCGCCGTCACCGCCGTCACCTCCAAGTAATAGTGCATGTGGCTCGAGATTTCACATAGTTCAAGATAATAATTAAGGTTCGTTGAACTCAAGAAGACAAGTTCAATTTGTGCACTTATTTTAAGAAGTCAAGTTCATTTTGTGCACTTATTTCAAGAAGTCAAGTTCAATTCGTGCACTTTTTACAAGTTGTCAAGTTCAAGTTGTGCACATGTTTCGAGAAGTCAAATTCAATTCATACACTTTATTCAAGTAGTCAGGTTCAAATTGTGCACGTACTACAAGAATTCAAGTTCAACTTGCCTTCTTATTTATGAACATATCTCGAGGAATATTAATTGTCCGTCAAATCAGTCAACTCATGAAAAGACGTGCGCGATGTGATATATGATGCACGTAGATCGAGATGACTTGATTCGACGTACGGACCAATTAGACGGATCAATCAAGTTCGACCTGGAGAGACAGGCCCGCCGCTCCCTGCCGTCCCGCATCACCTGGTCTTTCCCATAGATCTAAGTGTGAGTATAGAGGCTGTTATAGGCTATCTACAAGGAGGCCTAACAGTGGCATATGTGGTTGTCATGTGGCTTAGGGAAGGGGTTGAACAGGCCATGTATATGAGCCAAATAAAGAACTTCTATGTGACCATTATGGGCCGGATAATAGGAGCATGAGGGTTGTAATATACGCTGTCATATGACCATATGGTGAGGGTAGAACAGGGAGTATGTAGGCTGAACATGGGCTATTTGCATGAGGTTGCATTCATCAGATATAGACATATAAGGAGGCAGTGTATAAGACTGTCATATCACCCGAATGAGGGCCAAACAGTGGGCTGCACAGAGACTATTATATGTCCGAAATGGGGTGACCAAACATGGTTTATGTGGAGTGCTTATAGGCTGAATATGTAGCCATAGAGGGATAGGCCGAAGGGGGCTGCAATGAGAACTGATACATGGTCTAGAATCTAGATGATGAACCAAACAAAGGGTAAACATAGGTTGCCATGACTTGAACATAAGGATATGCATAAGCTGTCTATGTAGCCATAAAAAGTGGTTGGAGAAGGGTGAAAAAGGATGCAAGGAGAGCTGTGCTCATGGAGATTCAATCATTGGTATAGGAGAACATGGCCTATGGGGGTCTGTTAAGCATGTAGAAGGAAAGAGAGGTGGTTGGTCATGGCATCTTGGCTCACCTTTTCTTCG
This sequence comes from Cryptocoryne crispatula var. balansae, assembly GCA_036172225.1. Lineage (NCBI taxonomy): Eukaryota > Viridiplantae > Streptophyta > Magnoliopsida > Alismatales > Araceae > Cryptocoryne > Cryptocoryne crispatula. The sequence goes on from CM069924.1 coordinate 16,594,082, forward strand.
TTTCTTCACCTTGTCCCCCTCTCCTTATGTAGATGACAACAACAACCACCGAAGGAAGCTCTCAGACCTACAGCAGAAGCAATGGCTTCTATTGGGCTCTCCTCTCTCTCTTGTTGATATCTGGACCCTTATACAGTCCTCAATTGATTGTTTATATAGAGAACATGAAGAAGAAACAATCCCGATGAGAACTTCATGACTTTCACATGAAGGGAGCATCAGGAGAAGGAAGAAGATCCAGTCTTCTATTTTCCAGCACCTCTTCAGCAGCCTATTTAAATTTTTGTTGGAATCTTTGCATAGGTGGACTTTTCTTATTGGTTGGTGATAAGAGGAAGACCTAGTCATACTCGGTTGATAGAGAGAATGCGCTGGCCCCACTTCTTTCTCTTCCACTTTCGTGGGAGCATCTGATGGAGCTTCCTTTGCTGCAGATGTGGGCTAACTCATAGGCATTCCGGATGGCAGCCAATGACCATGAGATCCATCGGATCATCCTCCTATTTAAGAGCTTTGGCGACTGCCAACTTAACCTAGAAGTTCATCTTGTAGTGCAAGATCAAGGGTACTTAATTAGCCATCGATCCTATATTTTAGGACCATCCAATTAACACTTAAGAAAGCAAGACATGGGTCATATTTAAATGCCAAACGGGCCCCATTTCTTGTATCCTTTCAGCTCCTCAACTCAACTCAACTCAACTAAGGCCTTTATCCCAAATTACTTGAGGTCAGCCATATAGATTCTCTTTCTCCACTCATGTCGATTTTGTGTTATTTCTTCGGAGATATTTAAACCATCTAAATCATATTGAATTACCCTCCTCCAAGTTAACTTAGGTCTACCACGCCCCTTTTTTGTTTCTGTCATTGTAATATTTTCTGTCTTTCTAACTAGAGCCTCTTTAGGTCTACATTTAATATGTCCAAACCATCTCAATCTCCCTTCTTTCAATTTGTCTACAATTCTCGTTACTTTTACATTTTCTCTAAAATATTCATTCCTTATTTTATCTAATATAGTGCGATCACTCATCCATCTTAACATTCTCATTTCGGCGACACTTATTTTAAAAGTATATATTTCTTTTATTTTTCAACATACACTACTATACAACATTGCGGGTCTTATACTTGTACGATAAAATTTTCCTTTCAACTTTAATGGAATTTTACGATCACATAGAACCCCTGAAGCCAATCTCCTCTTCATCCAACTTGCTTTAATCTTATGATTAACGTTTTCATCACATTCTCCATCTTTTTGAATGATTGATCCAAGATACTTCAACTGAGTTTTTTGAGACAATATTATCACATCTAAACTGACGCCCTCATCTATTTATTTTTGGTTTTCATTAAATTTACAATGCATATATTCTGTTTTAGTTCCACTTAGCTTGAAACCTTTAGTCTCTAAAATATTTCTCCACATTTCTAACTTTCTATTCACTCATTCTTGTGTTTCATCTATCAATACGATATCGTCTGCAAATATCATACACCAAAGTATTTCATCTTGTATAGTCTTCATTTCATTAATTCATCTACAACTAATGCAAAAAGATAAGGACTTGTTGCAGACCCTTGATGTAAGCCAATTGAAATAGGAAAATCTCTTGTTTCTCCATGAATTGTGTATATGCTAGTAGTTGCATCATCATACATATCTTTTATCATTTGTATATACTTAACAGGCACCATCCTTCGTTCCAACACCCACCATATAACCTCTCTTGGTACTCTATCATAAGCCTTTTCTAAATCAATGAACACCATATGTAAATCTTTTTTCATATCTCGATATTTTTCTATCAAACTTCTAATAAGAAAAATAGCTTCAGTTGTAGATTGACCAGGCATAAATTCAAATTGATTAGCTGAAATATTTGTACAACTCAGTAATCGCCGCTCAATAACTCTTTTCCATAATTTCATAGTATGACTCATGAGTTCGATCCCTCTATAATTTACACAATCTTGTATATCTTCTTTTTTTCTTAAAAATAGGTATAATGATGCTCTTTCTCCATTCATTCGGCATTCCTTTCGATATTGTGATTTTGTTAAAAAATCGAGCTAACCATTTCACTCATAAATCTTCCAAACACTTCCACACTTCAATAGGAATATTATCCGGATCACATGCCTTGCTTGTTTTCATCATTTTCAATGCTTCTTTAACTTCTGAAAATTGAAATTTTCTAATATAATTTAAATTAAAGTTTGTCACATTCTCTATGTCGTCTATGTTTTTAGCAAAGTTGTCATTAAAAAGAGTATCAAAATAAATTTTCCATCTTTCTTTGATATCATCATCTTTAATCAAAATTTGTCCTTCTTTATCTTTCATGCATCTAATTTGATTAAGATCTTGAGACCGTCTCTCTCTCTCATTCTTGCTAGTTTATAAATATCTTTTTCACCTTCTTTAATTCCAAGTTTCTCATACATATGTTTAAAAGCATCATCTCTTGCTCTTCTAATAACCTTTTTTGCTTTTTTTTTTGCTATTTGTATTGTTTATAAGCTTCATTGTTATCACATTTCGGCAATCTCTTATAACAATCTCTCTTATTCTTTATCACCTTTTGCACTTCTTCATTCCACCACCAAGTCTCTTTTTTAAGTGACCCATGTCATTTAGACTCTCCAAGTACTTTTTTAGCTACCTCTCTAATTTTTATAGTCATATTCATCCACATAGCATTAACGTCTATGTCTAACTTCCAATCATTTATCTTTAAAAGTTCGGTCTTAAATATTTGTTGTTTCATTCATTTTAACTCCCACCATTTTATTTTAGGAAAAGACTTTCTTTTATATGTGTTTGTTTGTGTTTTAATCTTAACATCTAAAATCACTAACCTATGTTAGCTTGCTTTCAGCTCCTCAACAAAGGCATAATAATGGTGCAAAAATCATTGACATTTGATTTAATTCTCATCATTCAGTATCAACCCTTGGATCTTGAGAAAACATTATTCCGTAAAAGAAAATATTTCTCTTCCATGATTGATTAATCTATTTAACACATAACTCAACACATTCGCATGTGAAGCATGACCTTGTTAGTCAAATATTTCTCCAATTAACCCCTATAAGCCTAGGGTACCATCTTGGCCTATTAAGGTTATTACTTGATCATTGTGTGTGATCATAAACATCGATATCCTTATTAAACTGTGCATTGAGAACTTTAAAAATGTGAATAATTTACAACACTTATTTTACGATGGAAGTGGAAGATATTAAAGAATACATCAATATTTGAATGTATTTGAGATGAAAAAGAGGGTGCACTTTGCTACGGACTTCTGGACATGCATACTTAATGTTTCTCATCACAATTATTAATTACTTATAATTTGTTAGCAAATAATTCTAACTTATGTATGGTGTCTTTCTTAATAGGTATAACTAGAAGGGCGATGTTCAACTTTCTAATATGTTATCAAACCGGGATAGTTTTTCTAGAAGGCACTGACACATCTAGATAGATAAAGAATGGCAACCACTTATTCGAAATGATCGACAGTATTATTGATGAGTTAAGACATGATCAAGTTGCCCAAGTAGTCACGAACACCGCAACTGTCTACAAAGCAAGTGGACATACACAAAAGGCCACATTTATATTGGGTATCTTACTCCGCTCATTCATTAGATTGATATCAAAGGCCATTTGCACAGATCCTCAAATTAACCTAGTGGTTATGATGGTGCAATATAAACTTGATGAGAGAGCATGTGAAGGGCAATCTATATTGAAAATCAATTCGGAATGAATTGGTTTTAATTAAAAAAACAAAAAATTTAAAAAATCAGTAAAATCAGATAAATTGTAAAAGTAAAAAACATGGGGAACATGAAAGCACACACGCAGCAATTTGATGGGATGACTTACAATCTTACACAAATGTAAAAATATGAAATATTAAATATATGCTTTCTTAAATTGTAAAGTATAAATGATATACAAATACAACCTTGTGGTCACCAAAATGGGTGATACCTATAATATGACTCAGCATTTTCTTGATGTTGCGATCTCCATTGTTGATTAAAGTCATAATGGGTTCATATATATGTGCATATATCCAAAAAATGATTGCCATTTTTCTTAACTCTATTTGTACATCTGGGTTTGAGAGTGGAACATGTGACTCAACTGAAAATGGTTCAATCTAAGAATATCCTAGATAGTCATCATCATGCCCACTGTGCCCAACGTTGATGATGTTGACCATTATAATGTTGGCTCTCTTGGAAATCATGTTCTACTTCAAGTTCACATTGACCTTGTCCTTATATGTTCTATGTAGTAGCTGCACCTGCACCTGTGCGTCAGGAGGCGGCTGTGGTGGCAGGGAGTGTAAGTTCCTCCTCCAGCATCTGCTCCATCAAATACAGTAAGTCCTGACCAACTTACAGGTCCAATTTTTTCCCGCCAGAATTGGGCAATTCTGATCCGATTATGGCCGATTTGGAGCTAATTCTTGCTGATTCAGCCAGGATTTAAGAGAGGGATATGTTTCCTCTCCCCAAATCAGATCAGCATTCCAATCAGCCAGGATTTAAGAGAGCGATATGTTTCCTCTTCCCAAATCAGATCAGCATTCCAATCAGCCAGGATTTGAACCATGTTTTAACCTCAACTCAGAGAGATCAGATACATAAAAACTCATTGAGATATTGCCCTGGAGGGATGGCCGGAGGGAACTGGGGAGGGGTGGGGGTAATGGTCAGAGGCAGAGGCACAGTAGTGCGCACAGGCAGAGAAGATAGCCACACCAGCCCAGATTCTCAGACCCACCAAGCCTGTTTTACTTGGATCCACAGCTTAAGTCGCAGATACCAGCAAAATGGGCCACGCCAGGTCCGAGAATCCAGAACAGCATGACCACCACCCTCCAGTGCAGCTTCCCCTCTCCAGCCACCCATTCCAGCATCTTTCACATCCCTGGGATCTGAACAGCCTGCCCAGAATGAGAATCTCCCAAGATTGCACCGAGATAGAAAACCATGCTCATCACATTCGCTCCATGACTTCTCTGCTCCATCTGATCTTCCAATAGTCTGCTGCAGTCCTTGTTCCCATAATGTTCGTCATGCTCCCAACAGCACCTGCCTTGACAGAGATAGCATAGTTGTACACCAGATGCACACCAGATGCCAGGAAAAAAAATTCAACAATACCGACACAGCCCATTACCAGTCCACTTGATAAGGGTAGTCCTTCTCAGTCATTTCTGACATCACCTAAACAGCAAACACTTTCTACTATTTCTATCAAGGACTCAAATGGCCAAAAAACTGACTGTCAGCACAATGCAGGCTCTAGCAAACTGCCAGTTCTCTCCAGTCAAGCAGGCTCTATCAACAGCTATCGGTTCCAAATTTCTTGATCACTGACCAAAGAGCTTCAACCATCCATAAGTGAAGGGGAAGACAAGTAATCCTAAACCAATCACGTTCCTTTATAACTTCTTCTGTTGTTACCTATGATGACAAGAGTATGTAGGACAAAAGCATTTCTGTCCTCACCACACTACCAGTTTTAGCAGTAGCTCCCCCCCTACTGTAAGAAACTCTAAGCAGCATTCTGCCGTCGCCTACTTCATTGATCCACCATATGTTAAATGATATTCATCTTTCTTTCAACTCACTGGCAGGTGGCAACAGAATCCACCCCTTTTCCTTCTTTCCTTCTACAATGTTTCACCTTCACCACCACAGGAAACTCCAGGAGGTAAGACTTTTGGAGACCATGGAATCTGAACAAAACCTGTTAACGTCACCTCAGTGGAACACTGGAATGATCATTTTTCTTTTTCCCTTTACGTAAACCTTCATTCATCAGGCATGACAATTGCTGATGGTCAATTCCTCTGCACTTCAGATGTCTCAAAGGATTTCTATATCCCCTATCAAAATGACTTCTATCCAAGCACCTTGCACATCTACAGTTCAACTCTGGCAGGAAAACATTTTCCCACCCAACCAGCCATATCTTCCCCAACTACCTTCCTAGTTCTTAACAAATCAACCAAACTTTCCAGAATAGCTTCCCCGACATAGTAGTTAAAATGCCCCTCCCCGCTCTACCAAATTTAATCCACATATCAGCCCATCAGGAGCCAACTCAAGGGCCAGAAGATCACTGACAAAAATGGCTAGAGTGCAGGGCAGTTCCATATGATGACCACACCGACTAACCTATCTCCCCAGCCCCTAAAAGCAAACCTCTAAATAATGGTAACTTTACAAATGTACTATGAAGAACCAACAATTTTACAATGCAACGAGATCTAGATTGTGCAGTAATCAAGATAAAAACAGCAGTTCGATAGTCAAATAGTATACAACAATGCCGATACTGCTGGGGTTTACTAGAACTGTACCCTGATGATTTCATGTAGGTATCAAAGTTTGCAAAAAGCAAGGTAACCTAGACAGGCCAAGAAATACCAAGCTTGTAAGTTATACAAAGACCCAGGAAGCTTATTCCAGTGGCTGCTTACGGAACAATAACACCTGGATCTCATATAGTCCTTGTCTTTGGGTACTCCCAAGTGTTGCCAAGGTGACACATCAAAATAGTGGTTATATATCCACAAGATGGTCGTTATTCTGTAAAATGAAGAAGCCTAACGACCATAATAGTTGATATCCTTGACATTTTGAGAAAAAAACATTTAGCATAATTCATTGCATACTTACCAATGTTTTCCAAAACAATCACCTTAGACAGTAAAATTAGATAAACATATCACCCATTAAATGTAGCATGCATTTTAGGTTTACAAAAATCCATACTCGATAGTCCTAACTAATAAAAAGAAACATTCATTCATTAATATCATGAAGGCATTAATTTACACCTTTGAATCAGCTTAAAACTCACTCATGCATAAAGTTAGCAACTAAAACATTCTTGGATGTAGCAACTTACCAGTCTCCGTAAAACAGCATCATCTAATTCTTGTGGTTTATTAGTTGCACCTACAAAAAATGAATAGATGTATGACAGTAAACGTATCAGTTTTTCTTCATTTAAATAATCTCCCTTATCCAGCAACAGATGTGCTGGAAACATGTGAGAACAAATCTACATGACGAAACAATTTCTACTGCTTAGTAAAATTATGCACCACAGTATCTTACGAAGTCAAGCGGAATCAACGTATCAACTTCCTTGTGGTGGAGAGAATACAAACCCCCGAAGTTAGTAGGTCTATAATATAGAACTTGCTCAAACATGCTGAAAAGGTATACTACATAGTGAGGACACTCGCGCATGTGTCTGGTTCGACCCTATGTTTGTTTACCACCGCTGCTGTCCAGTTACTTCACCATAGATAGATGAGTAGTGAACATATTATCATCATCATCATCATCATCATCTCACGACACTTCTGAATAATTTGGAGATTTATTTTGAGGAAAGATTGAGAATATACACATTCACATACTTGACATTTAAGTAATTAGGAATTGGGCATAGAGATAGATTTGGTCTTTAGGATTTACTTTTTTTTTTGTTTATTGGTCTATATAAGACCCTAGTCATGTAAATATTAGATCAGAAATGAAGTAAACTAAGTTCCTCTCTCTCTCTCTCTCTTGCATCACCTATCTCCCCCTCCCTTCCCCTAGGTCACACTCGTGCAAGTCCTGACGGTGGCATTGCAATCACCCACCTCCCGTTAACTGTAAATAGACGAGTCTATGTTCTTGGCCGGCCCTGCCTTGCTTCTTGCCTGCGCCAGCAGCGTTCTAGTTCATGCATATATGCTAGTGCCACAGTGCAGTATGAGATTGCATACTATCCGTTGGACTGGTTTGTGCTGCCCGACGCTTTTAGACTCGTTGCAGAACTACTGTGTGGGAAATGGTTTGATTGCTGATGACTGTGCTAGATTGGCCACTGTGCTGTGTGCCGAGATAGGTTCTACTTGTTATTAGTCTGGAGAAACCCGGAGTTTGACTCCTTGCACTGAGGTGCAGAGGTATACTTCTCGATCGTTGCCCCCCTAGTTGTTGTTGATCTATTATACAGCGATTGTCGTGTCAATTGAAAGAAATATACAATATCAATCTTGCTACTCGCACTGTCGAGTTATGTGACCTACCTATTTCGGATTACCTAGATCAATTACATTGATTGTTTGAGTGTCCTAACTCGGTAACATCCTCACATATGTTGGTCCTCCCACTTCAAGGGACCATCCCCCATGTTGACTTTTGTTTGCACGTAGTTGCTGTTTAAACCTATTTAGCTTGCTATTAGCATTGTGTTGTGCTTCGCTTATCATTCATTGCTAGTTAACTTTGGCACCCAGTAGGGTCGAGTTAGGACATCTTGTTTAGTAGCATTAACTGTCTGGGTGTTTCATTTGTATGTGAACCTACAGTGGTGTTATCTACCACCTAGACCACTCTATGTCTAATTCCCTACCTAATCACCCTGATCTAGCCATGGACCCACATACAACTTAGTTGTCCCATAGGGTCGACAATTTAAAGTCTTGGTTAGGGATATCAATGGTCGTGTCACACACCTAGATGACCAGTTTACCCATTTTGAGCAAACCTTGTGTGACATCTCTGGTCAACTAGCAACGCTTCAAAGGAACCCACCTCCTCCCGATTTGATTAGGCTGGCCAAACATGTCTGATGTCTTTATGGTAGCCGATCATAGGCAGGCCATCTTCCATGGTCGTCCCTTGTCCCCCCTCTTGCCCCCCGTATGGATCGCCCTGACCAGTGTTGACCACACATCGGGTTGGATGACCATGATCAGGGACATCAACCTTTTCATGACCAGGTGGATGCCAACGATCGGATTATGTGCAATGTTAGAGTTGATGCCCCTAGTTTTGACAGGTCACTTGACCCAAGTATCTATTTGGATTGGGAGGTTGGCATGGACCATTACTTTGATTGGTATAACATGCCAGATGGTTGGCGAGTGTGGTTCGCCAAAATGAAGCTCACTAGTCAGGCCAAGATGCATTGGTTAAACATCAAGGCCCTCTTTAGAAAGCGTCAACAGGAGCTCATAGAGACTTGAGAGGAGATGAAGACAAAAATTTGTAGAAAGTATATGTCTTCATCGTATTGCCAGTGTCGTATTGATCATTGGCTGGCTTTTGTCCAAGGCAACTGACCCATCACCGCATATATCACTAAGATTGATGGTTACTTGCCTACATGTGATGTGCACGAGAAGAGCACTATAACACTTGTACGATTCACAAAGGGTTTTGACACAAGTATCAATGCGAGTTGTTTCATCAGAATGTTGTGACTATTGAGCATGCCTATGAAATTATCACTAACTATAAGCAGTTCGAGGAACTCTTCGAGCACCCTACCCTCATTAGGCCTCCTCCTCCGATTCAAGGTAATGCTCGAGCCAACTATGCTCCCCCTACCCGTGCTCTACCTGCTAGGCCTTATAAGTTTCTGCCTCACCTTTCCCACCCTTACGCTACCAAGGGCCCAAGCTTGCCAACTCGCAACCCTCCCTCCTACTTCCCCCTCCCTCAGTGAGCCCCATGTGGCTACCACTCCTAAACTTGAGGACAAGGGCAAGGCACCTCTAGTTGGTGAGTCCTCGTGCCCTGTGCCCTGCGGGAGCTTTTTCGGGTGTGGGCAAACCTAGGCACATACATGCTCAGTGCCCCCACACCCTTTGTCAAAATGGACAGTGATGGGGACCCGGTCCGGTCCATTTTGGGGTTTATTTGCATTTACGTCCATTTGGACTTGTTTGTAAATATTTGAGTTTTATTTGTGGTCTTTTCTTTTTATTTGGGTCCTCAAGAGGACATATATGTAATTAGTCATTTATGATGACTTGTTTGTAATAGGCTCCTCTATTTAAGAGGGCCACTTGTTGAATGAAGGAGAGAGAGTTATTGTTCAATTTTTGGAACCACTAAGGGCTGCCCTTGTCTTTGGGCGCTGCCCCTTCCTCTTCACCCCCTCCACGATGGAGGTCGTCCGGCTCCACCTCCGGTGTAGGCCGGTCTCTTCGCGACCCTCGGGTGTGGGTGCCTTCTCCTTCTCCTCCGTCCAGCGGCCTCCGAGCCATTCCTTCCCCTTCCCCCCTTCACCGGTTCGAGTTCGACCCTTACCGACTCCGTTCACCCCCGTTTACGTCCGTTTCGACATCTCCGACGACCTCGACTTCCTCCGCCCTTCCATCCCCCACCTCCGCCGATCCCTGGAGTACCCCCATCTATCCCCTTTGCCGTCTGCGCAAACCCCCGTACCCTCTGTTGGAACGGCGCACCCACCCCCCCGGTTGACCCCTTCCGGGAGTCAGGCGTGACGGAGATGGAGAAGGAAGGAGGAGAAGAAGATGAGGGAGAGATAGGGCTGGTCGGACCCCCCCTAGGGCCCCTCGGCCCTTCCCTGCCTCCTCCGTGCGCCGGCGGCGGTGGCGGCCTAACCGGCTTCCGCCGGCTCCTTCCCCCCTCTTCTGCGCACCGGAGGCCGGCGACCATCGACGGCCACCCTCTTCCCTCCTCCGGCGACGATGGCCCTTCCGGCTGCCTTCTTCCCCTCCGACGACGGCGACGGCGGCGTCCGGCGCCGGCTACGGCGTCTCTTCCTCCCGCAGGCGGTGCCACCGCGGCTGCGGCTGCATCCGCGAGGGCGACACCCTCGCGCGCTCGCGAGGTCGACGACGGCGCCCCCGAGGGGTACGCGCGCTCGGCGAGCCGGCCGCGTCGCTCGCCCCGCCGCCAACCGCGGCGGCCACGCCCCCCCCCCGCCCGTCGCGGCCGGGCGAACCGGCGCCGGTTCGCCTCCACCCGGCCGACCGGCGCGGCGGTTCGCGCCTCCCGCCCGCCCCGGTTCGCCCGCCATCGAGCCAAGCCGCCGGTTCGCCTCCCGGCCGGCCCGACCGCCGGTTCGGGCCGGTTCGGGGCCGGTTCGGCCCGGTTTGACCCTCCGAGAGGCCGGTTTGGGGCCTTAAACCGGCCGGTTGTTGTTTGGGGCCGGTTCAGGCCGGTTCAAGCCATTTTGGGGCTGGTTCAGGCCCGTTTTGAGGGTTTCGGGCACGGTTCGACACATTTTGGGCCCGTTTTGACCGGTTTAAGTCCGGTTTTGCTTGTTTCCTGCATTTCTTAGGTCTTTTGCGCCTCTTGAAGGCCCACTGCAGTGCCGCGCCGCCGGTCCGTCCCGCCTCGTCTCGCATCAGACAGTCCCCTGATCCCTCCTCAAACCCACTTTGAGGAGTTCACTTATGTGGTCAATCCTAACTTGTCTGCCAAGTTACAAGTAGAGGATGAGATTCCGGTTGATGCACTTCTTACTATTCCCCAACGAAGAGTAGAGGAGAGCTCACTTGGGATAGTTCACTGTGTTTTCACACAGCCTGTCTCGAGTACCACCATCTTTCACACTTACTTTCGGCTCGGGGGAAAGGCATGTAAGGTCATTATCAACAGCGAAAGTTACATTAATGCCATTTCCACTCACCTTGTTCATTGTCTAGGGCTCGCTCCATTGAATTACCCTCACCTTTACCAAGTATCATGGGTAGACTCCACTTTCATTCCTGTTTATACCCAATGCATGGTACCCATCCATTTCCTCTTATACTCTAGGGAGATTTGGTGTGACATTCTACCCAAGGAGGTCGGGAGCCTTATTCTCTGTCGACCTTGGTTGTTCAATGTAGATGCAACCCCCTGCGATCGATCTGACACATGTCTTTGAACCACCTCCGTCAGGTGTCTCACCCTTTGTCGAGAAAATTTATAGGGGAACCTCAAAAAGTATGCTTTCTTGACTTCCTCAATCAACTTCTTGGGTTTCATTGTTTCGATGGACGGTGTCTTCGCCGACCTTGAGATGATCCGGATAATTATTAAGTGACCTGAGCCACGAAGTATTCATGATGTCCGGAACTTCCTCGACCTTGCCACTTTCTACCGTAGGTTCGTTAAGGAGTTTACCTCTGTCGTTGCACCTATTTTAGATTGTCCTTGTAAGGGTGTCTTCTCCTGGTCTAAAATTGCTACTTCGGCTTTTAACACACTTAAGGAGACGATAACCCGAGTGCCTATACTTCGATTGCCTAATTTCATTAAGGTGTTCGAGGTTGCCTATGATGCTTCTGGGATTGGCATAGGTGTTTTTTCACAAGAGGGTCACCATGTGGCCTACTTCAACGTGAAATTGTAAGATGCTAAGCTGAGTACTCCATTTATAACAAGGAGTTCTATGCTGTGGTGCAGGCCTTGAGGCATTAGCGACACTACCTATCTCTTAGGAGTTTGTCCTCTTCTTTGATCACAAGGCACTCTGCTTCCTTCACTCTTAAAAGAGGCTCAACCGTGATTTGCAGAATCGGTAGAATCAGATCAGAATTGACTGATTTCGGAATTGGAATGGTCGATCTCGATCCAATTCTCACTTGAAGGACCGATTCAGGCATGAATTCTGCGAGAATCAATCGAATAGGCCTAAATTGGTCAGAATCGATTCGATTCAAGCGATTCTTAAATTAAATCAGTTGATTCAACTGATTTAACCTGAACAACTTAAGTCTTGGTCCGAATCGATATCGAGCCTAAATTTGGCCCAATGTTGATTTGATTTCGACCCTTTAAGAGTCGTTTCCGGTCACTTGGGCTTACCACTTCGCGATTCCGGCAGGAGCAATGATTCCAACGACTTAGGGCTTGCGATTTCGGCAATCTTTCGGTGATTCCAACATCGAAAGTGAATAATCGACACAATCGAGGCGATTCGGTAGCGATTCTGGCAGTGATGCCGGTGATTCTAGTAGCGATTCCGACAATTTAACACTGATTTGGTCGATTTAGTGTCAATTCTAGCCATTCCTTCGACAGTTGGTTCTAACTCCTATTGGAGATCCCCCCTCCCACTAAACCTAGTTTTAATGAATTCAAAGTCTGGATTTACTCTAACATAGCTGATGTTCGCTGTTTAGTACGTTGTTACCATCTAGAATTGGCCAGAAGGTTTGAAACTGACCCATAAAGGGTTGTTCTGGTCCCCCTTATCCTGACAGTCACCCATTGAGTGACTGTTATGGCTGAACAACCCCTTAAAAGAGCTATCGACACCAATTAGCCTCCTAAACGGGTTGTTCGGTCTCAGAAAAATCCCAGTTACATTTTTTTAGTTTATTTAATATTTTTTTAAATATTTTTAGGTTGTTGACATTGCAGAACAAATAATTTAAATGACGGAACAATGAGCGTTTGATGCACCGACTTCCCATGACATTGGGTGGGAACACAGTCACATGGTGGATATGGAGAAGAAGAGGGTACAATGTAAATAGTGTGAGAAGCAAATGAATTGAGAAGTTTTTCAATTGAAACAACACATAGTTGGACTTGGTGGCAATTTAAAAAATATGACAAGGTGCCTAGGGAGAGTAGTGAGACTATGAGGACTTACATGTTAGGAAGAGCCTCACAGAGGTCAATCCAAATGGAATAGAGAAATAACTTGCATAACAAGCTTATGGGGAGAGAAGATGACTACTCGACCTGCAAAGGGAAGGGGAAAAGGAAAGCTAGACATATATACTTGGGATGAGGAGGATGAGTATTCCATAAACTCTGAGCTAAAGAAGGTGAGGCATGAAAGTAAGTATGCCCAGAGAGAGTAGGAGGAGAGAAGGAAGGGAGTTGGAGGCTCTAGACCTAGTGATGTTCCATTGTGTCATTCACAGTCTAACTGACCCCCACCCAGTGAGGGTGTGGGAGTAGAAGAGGGGATCTTTGAAGCGTATCGTCATTCACAATCCATATGCTCGGCCACTGCACCACAAGTGGATGACCTCTATTGCTTTATGAAGCAAAGTGCTTTCCAAAAGACATTAAAGCAAGTATTTAAAGAGATCAAAGCAACTAGCACATCTGCCAAGATAACAGTAAGACATATTGTAAAGTTTTTCTTACATTCAGATATAAAACTTAAATTGTTAATTTCTTTTTTTCGACTTGTTTTCTTAACTTTGTTTAACCTTTACATATGGATGTTTATGCAAGTATCCCTGCATATGTATCCACCAACCCCTACTTTCAGACTATGGTGAATGTTATAGCTGAGGCTGGACTATGACTAAAAGTCCCCAACAGCTGATACATATGTAGAGCTGGCCTAGAGGAGGAGGTACATAAGCTGAAGTAATGAATAGATGGCTTCAAGCTAGTTCGGAAGGAGACGGGCTGCACAGCGATGTGCGATAGATAGATTAGAATTATAAAGTGATCAATGATTAATTTCTTTATTTACTGTTTAGAGGGCACCACATTTTTGAAGTCAATAGATGCTTCTGGTCAAATTAAAATTGTTGATTACATATTTTCTTTGGTGGACATCATTGTGGATGACATCGGGGAGGAGGATATTGTGTAGATTGTGACTGATAATGAGCCATTTTACAAGGCTATGGGAAAAAAATTTGATGGAGAAGAGACACCACCTGTTTTAGGTTCCTTGTGCTACACATTCTATAGATCTTATGTTGGAGGATGTTGGTAAGGAGCTATTGGTGTCTACACTTGTCAGTCAGGCACAACTTATCTCATCTTTTATTTATTCACATTCCTGTTTACTCTATATTATGAGATAATACACAGAGGGGCGTGATCTCATTAGGCCTGAGCCCACATGATTTACTACAAATTTCATTGCCCTACTAAAGAGTTTACATATGCATAAACATGCATTGGTGCGGTTCATTGCATCTTATGAATACATAAGGTACATGGTTGATTTACATAACAAGATGGATCAATTATGGATCTTGGCATAAATGGAGAGGTATATTATAGACAAGCATTTTAGTGAAATGTTTCAATATTATTTAGCCATCATTGAGTCACTGGTAAATGTGTTGAGGTTAGTGAACCCAAATGATAGAAATCAGATGGAAAATCTTTATAATGCAACGGACAAGGCAAAGTTGAGGATAAAGAAGAAAAATCCCAGAGCCTACAAGAAGTGAAAAATTATGGATGTTAAATAGGACAAGACATTGCACTATGATATGCGTGTAGCAGGCAGTTTTCACAAACATTAATTTCAATACGTAAATATAAGAGGGAATGTGCCCAATGACAATGAGGTGATGAGGGGTACATTGGTAGTCATTAGAAAACTTGCCATAACTCAACGGATAAACAAAGACTGAGTTAGAAGTAAGCTATAAATGAACATTGAACTTTTTATAAAAAAATGTAAATTACTAACTTTGTAACATTTATCTTTTTCTCAAATGTAATCATAAAGGATGAGGATCGGAGTGTACTCAGATCCATATCTGAGATACTCTTTTAATAAGATTTCTCCAAGTATGTAAATATAAGTTGTAATAATTCAGTGTTAAGTATATTCTTATTTCACAACACTAATAGTCTGTTTTGTTTCGATTTTTTTCTTGCATCTAAATGGTGGGTGCAAGTAAGCACAATAAGTGGATGGAATCCACTAGCTTCCATTGCTATGCGTGTTTTGAGCTAGAGCACTAGTTATTCTCACTGCGAGAGAAATTGGAACACCTTTAGCCATATTTACACAAAGAGAAGGAATGGACTGAAGTCTGAGAGGCTAGACAAGCTGGTATTCTGCCAGTACAACATGCGCTTATAGATCAAGAACATCAAGGCCCACCAAAGATTGACAAATAAGAGATTTATAATATTTACAGGTGGGCCTTATGAAGAGAGAGTTCCTTCAGAGTCGCAAATGCCTGAAGAGGTGAACGTAGACACCATTTTCTAGGAGGAACATGTACTGACTACATTGTTAGAGGAGAGGGAAGGGAGGCCACTCCCAGAGTTTGACCCAGATGATCGCGCATGGGCTGAACGGAAGCTTGATGTTGTTAAGGTAGATTCTATGGAGGGCATTGTCCATCAGATAGCTTATAACACCCCTAGCTTCAGCCCCACTCCAGTTTCAACCCCACCCGCCCTAGACCCACCCTCAACTTCAGAACCTATTAAGAAAAACAAAGCAAATGGCACATAGACCATACAAGCCTTTTGCAACACTGAAAAAGGTTTATCAGAATGAGTTGGGCCTTAAGACTTCATCTTAGGTAGAAGAAGAGTCTAAAAACAGAAAGATGTCAAGCAACGTTATATCATTGAAAGTAGTGAACAGTGCATACACCCACCCAACCTTCATCATCTTTACTACTAGTGGTGGTGGAGGAGGAGGAGAGGGAGGATCCAGGGGAGGGGATCCAGAGAAGGAGGTGATGCTTTTACTTCTAGTGCACGTACTAATGGTGTATGTGCATCAGATTAGGGCTCCAAATCCAAACAGCATTCTAGTGGGAGAAGTCAACATTGGCATCAAGGATATTTTGATGAGTATGCAACAACTAATTATCCAGAGCCAGAGGCTGCTTCCCTTTCAGTTTTTCAGCCTTACTATTCAGTGGATTCTCACCAGGAGACAGCTTATGATTCTAGCTAGATAATTGAATTATTATTTTTCATATGAACCCCTAGGCCCGGCACTAACTATGAAGAATAATAATGAATGGAGTACTTATAATCAGAATGGAAATGATGATGATAACCAATATCATCAATTTTGGTGAAAGGTATATCGTTTGTATGATTGTATGACTATTATTTGTTATTTATGTTTCAAATTTGTAATGATCATGTGTTATGGTTCTTATGACAAATTAGACACTAATATTATATTTTTACCAATTTTTTAAAGTGTTCTATAATTTTTCCTAATTTTTTTAAATTTTTTGAACTAAAGAAAAAAAACCGATTCGGACCGATTCCGAATTGGTTTTCTTCCTAGTAATCGGTCAAATAGGACCGATTCAATTCAATTTGAATCCAATCGGTACCTACAAATTCCAATTCCAATTCTGATTTCAGTTCCCACATCCTTGGGCTCAACCCTCGACATAGTCATTGGGTTGAGTATTTTCAGTCTTTCATCTTCGTTCTCAAACATGGAGCTTGAGTCAAGAATCGGGTGGCTAACGCCTTAAGTAGGCGAGTACTCCTCACTACGATCAGTGTTGAGGTCACCGAGTTCGAGAAGATTATGGATGAGTATCCTTATTGCCCCAACTTTGGTTCTATCTTCTCGACCCTCCACTCTGGTCCATCAAGTGATTTGAGCAATTACCTTCTTCAGGCTGGATACCTCTTCCTAGGATCTTGGCTTTGCATTCCCCGAACTTCCATCCAAAACTTTCTAATTTGGAAGCTTCAGGCTAGTAGCCTAGCCAGACATTTCGATCGTAATAAGACGATTGAACTTTTGGAGCACCGCTTCTATAGGCCAAGTCTGAAGTGCGATGTGGTCTGTATTGTTACCTAGTGCCACACATGCGCTTCATCAAAGCAAGAAAAGCATAATACCGGTCTTCACACACCACTCTCAGTTTCATAATCTTCATGGCATGATGTCAATATGGACCTTGTGATTGGGTTACTGCGCACTTTGTGCCACCACGACTATTTCTTTGTGGTAGTAGATCAATTCTCACATATGGCTCACTTTATTCCTTTCGGACATCTGATGCTTCTATGGTAGTCTGCATCTACTTTTCTGAACTTGTTCACTTACATGTGCTACCTAAGATGATTGTCACCGATCGTATATCCGTTTTACAAGCTACTTCTAGAAGACTTACTGGTGTCTTTTGGGGACCAAACTAAAATTCACCACACCATCCCCGGACAGACGACTAGACTGAGGTTGTCAATAAGAATCTAGGCTACCTGCCGCACTGCTTGGTTGGTGACTATATCCGTACTTGGGATCTTATCTTACCATTAGTAGAGTTTGCATATAATGATTTAGTCAATAGGTCCACTGGCTTGAGTCCCTTCGAGATAGTAACTAGTCAAAGACCTAGGTGACCTGTATATTTTACCACTCTGCCACCAATCATCCCGTGTGTTAGCCTCTGCCTAGACCACTGTCGAGCACATTTGGAGTCTGCACAGTCATATTAGGCACCAAATAAAAGCTAGCAATGAACAACATAAGTGACATGCCGACCTGCCTAGGTGAGTTAAAGAGTTCTAAGTTGGCAACTATGTTATGGTCAAGGTCAGACCTGAGCGAATCCCATCAGAAGTTGTTAAGAAACTTCAATCCCGAGGAGCTAGTCCTTTTCGAGTGGTAGGACGGATTGGGGTCAATGCATGTGCTGGGGATTTACCTACCGAGTATGGGATTAACTTGACCTTTAATGTTTCTAATCTTACCGAGACCCGGTAGTGATCCCAGGTGAGATTGTTGAACTCCACCCCTTCCTTCGAGTGAGCCTACCCCTGAGCGTCCACCTCCAACCTGTCTCTTCACGATATGAGCAAATCGAATGTATAATGGATGAGCAGGTTGTGACGACGTGAGCAGGAGCATACCAATGCTTCCGTGTGCATTGGAGAGATTGACTACCCTTGGAGGACTCTTGGATCACGTGAGCAGATCTACAGCAACTAAACCTAGATCTCTTGGAGAGCTACCAAAGCGACTATGACTTTTACTCAATGGGGTCAAGTTCCTCCCAACCGGGGAGGATTGGTGAGGACACTAACGCGTGTTCGGTTCAACCCTGCGTTCGTTTATCGCCGATGCTGCTGTTCGGTTATGTCACTATGGATAGATGAGTAATGGACATATTATTATTATTATTATTATTATTATTATTATTATTATTATTATTATTATTATTAAAATTAGCTCATGACACATTTTGGGTACTTCAAAGATTTATTTTAAGGAAAGATTGAATATATATACACATTCACATACTTGTTGATATGACATTTATAGAGATATCTTTAGTCTTTGGCAAGGATTCCGGAATCGGAATCGGAATCGGTCCGATTCCAATTCTAGGAATCGGCCGGTCAGCCGATTCCTGGGAAGAGAATCGATTCCGGATCGGTCCAAAATCGTTTTTTTTTTTGAAATTTTTTTTTTCGTCAAAAAAATTCAAAAAATTCAGAAAAAATTCTAAAAAAAATAGGAAATGAGTTAGAAATTTTTTTAAAAATAACCAATGCATTCATCCACAGGACCACATCGAATAAATACTAATGAACTCGATTGAAGACTTGAAGTTAAGTATATATTCCAATTCCATTGATTCAAAAATCAAAGAGATGATACATCATGAAAAAAAAATTACATCATATCAATCTACTACCAAAATCTAGGATATAAATATGGGTCTTCACGCTCCTCCCTCGTGCTCAATATGGGTCTTCCTCCATATATATAAATATGGATCTTCACGCTCCTCCCTCGTGCTCAATCTTGTATACTATCCGGGACCATATCCATATGAAAATAATGTCGATGCCATGCCATCAAGGTCGTATGGATTGGACTGCGGGACGACCGGGACGTAAGCAGAGGATGGTGGAGCTAGTGATGTAATCCATGGAATGCCGGGTCGGCGACCCGGTCGCCCGGGTCGCCCGACCCGGCCGGATTCCAGGCCGACCGGCCCGGAATCGACCCTTCCGGGCCGACTCCAAGCCGGCCCGGCAGGGGGTCGCGCGACCCGGCCGACCGGGTCGCGCGGTCTGACGCCGCCCCCCCCCCCAAGCTCTTGGTGGGGGCTTAGTGGGGGGGGCTTTCCCCGTTTAAGAGAGTTAGTGGGGGGGAAAGTCCCCACTCGCCCCTCGCCCCGTACCCAATTGCCCCCCGCCGGGGGCTATAAATAACCCCCGAGGGAGGGTTCGACTCGCTCCGACTCCGCGCCTCGCCTCCTCCCGGACCTAGTTGATCGCTCTTTCGGTCTTACTCTCCCTGCGATCGCTTTCGGTTTCCCCCCTCCTCGATCGCTCTTTCGGTCATCACCGGTTAACGGCTCGTCCCTCCGCTCGGTTCTCGCCTCGGCTCGGATAGTTTCATTTTTAGCTCCCCAGTGTCGTTCGCACTCTTCGCGTTATTTTTGACAACGTCAAGCGGTGTCTTTGCCATTCTCGATTTTATTTCATGTTATTTATTTTGTGGATTATTTTTTAACATGTCTTCCACAGTAGTGAGACTTCCGCTCCGCCGGAATGACCCGGCAACCGTTGCACCGTCGTGTCGATGGAAGCGAAAGGAAAGTAAAATGCGAGTATTGCGACAAAGTTATACGGTGGAACTTAGGTTAAACGTCGTCTTGCCGGTATCGAGGAGATGTTGCACCGTGCGCGCGGACTCGCTTTGAGGTAAGAGCCCGATTTAGACGGCATCTTGATCCTTAGAAAGATCGAAAGGAGCTTGAAGAGGCATCGGGGACAGCGTGCGTAAAGAAATTGCGGAACCGCAAGGACGTTCGCTCTGAATATACGGCCTTTGGACGAAGAGACAGAAAGAAGTGAATACCGAATTTGACGAAGGTATGTAATAATTAATATTTGATATTTTATAAAAATATACGTATTTAACATATGCGAACGGATGACTTAGCGAGAGCCGTGGAGCGAGCCGAAGGTCGTTACGCCCGAAGACATGTATCGACGTACGGGCGGTTTATGGGTCAAGGTTACCGCGGTGGGAGTGGACGTGGAAGTGAAAGCGGGGAGAGGATCGAATCGACCACGAACAACGTGTCCGCGATCTCGCCGGGATGATGACCCCGTGATTTAACTATAGATCCGGTCGTCGCACGACCGTCGAAACCACCATCGACGACGGCATTAAAGAGCTTGAAATTGTGCGAGGAGAAGATCGGGCGGGCAACTTCCGGATGGTTCTTTCATAGTAGTATACCGGTATGACGAAAGGGGCCTTCACCATGAGTCCGTGATTGACATGATAGCGAACGTTGGTCGGGGGTGCCGGGACCCGACTCGAAGGAGATATACAACGCATCTTCCATTGGAGGTAGGCGACGTTAGAGAATATGTCGAGACGTTCGAACGTATGCAGGACGAACGTGGATCTGTGATAATGGCCGATGGTTGGGACGGAGTTAGTCCTTTTGAGCGTAACAATGTGATAAAAATCTTTATGAATTTTAAGTTTAGATATAACATTTTATCCTCTTAATAGATATTATCGTAGAAGACAATGATCAACTTTCTCGTTCTTTGTCAGTACGGGACCGTCTTTTGGAAGTCGGTGGATGCGTACGGGCCGAGGTAAAAAATGCAACTTACTATTTGATTTAATTGATGGTATTATCGAGGAGATTGGTGAGGATCGAGTTGTCAGTGGTGACGGACAATGCGATTGCGTACAAAGTGCCAGACGAAATGTTGATGGCCGAGACGGAAGTTATATTAGGCACCGTACTCCCGTTCCGTAGATTTAATCTTTGAGGATATTTGCGAAGATCCTCGAAATTGATCGGGTTGTTAAGGCCGGCGATATATCGCGTCCTTTCATAACCGTAATTTTATTAAACGCACAATGAGAGAGCACGCGGGGTCGAGAGCTCTTACGACCGGCGGCACGGTTTGCATCGCACTACGTATCTTTGGAGAGCTGTTGAACGCTGGCGTTGCCTAGCTTGAATGATACTTTCTCGGGGTGGGCTAAGCGGATTCTTGAGCGTCCGTCGAATGACGAAAAGGAAGGAAGGTGGAACGAACATTAGAGAGTGGAGACTTTTGGCGGCTCGTAAAGAAGACAATGGATATTGTTGGTCCGTTAGTCGAAGTCCTTCGCGTAGTCGATGGAGATAAGAAGGCGGACGTGGGATATCTTTACGATGCAACTTGAGGCGGGCGAAAAGAAAGATATTTCGAAAAAGGTATCGGATTTTAGCGTGGTGGGATATCATTGTGCGTCGGTGGGAGAGAACATTGTACCGTCCTATACGTACGAGTTGGTATGTTTTTCTGATTTAATCGAAATAAAATTTCTTAATCGGAATTGTTAGCTTTTTGGTCGATCTTGATAGCGGAAACTTTTCAGTAGTCGATTACCGGTCGTTTTTTCAACCCGAATATTGCTACGGTCCGATCTTGAGCCTATCGATATTTGTTGGACAACGTAAAGGAAGTCATTCGGAGAATGTTTGGGGACGATAATGATTCGATTTTTATGACGAAATAAGATGCGTGATTATAGGATGAGGTTATTTCGTTTCGGGACGACGAGTGCGACGAGCGATTATCTTCTTAATTAAAGGGTATGTATAGTTAAATAAAGTCAACTTTATAATTACATAATTAACTTATTAATATCATTATGTACTAAGACATAATGATAATGTGCGGTGACTAGTGGATGGATCGTGGAAGGGCAGGGATATGAAGACTTGGGTAGTGTTGCGATCGGTACTAACGAACTACGTACGCTACATTGTGAAAGAAATTGGTCGACGTTTAGCCTTATTGTGCATGCAACGAAGGAATAGGCTAACATCGAACGACGACGAGTCTCTGTCGTTATAACATGCGATTGAAGCTAAAAAATTTGGAGAAGATAAGAGAGAACCGGAGGGAGGAGCGAGTGGGTACGACGAGCGAGTGGAAGACGAATTGAGGTGCCCGGCTGTCTGCAGCCGGAGATTGACTTAGATGAGATATTTCGACGAGAGGCTTCCTCTGCAGAAGCACAGGTCAACGAACGTGAGGGGTTGGGTGAACCGAGTTCGGCCGATGATCGGGAATGGGCTCGGGGAACTTGACAATGTTCCGCTACCGAGGAATTTCGGATCCTCATACGTAGGCGAAAAGGCGAAAAGCTGGACAATCTTCTCGACAAAGTAGGCGATCGAAAGGGCAAAGGTAAGCAGTTGCGGCCCGGCCCTCTTGATATTCTTGTCTGGACACGATTACGAGACGAGGGAAGATACACCGGAGCTGGACATCCGATTGCGATATCGGACGTCGGATAATTCAACCAGTAGTAGTGACGGAGATGACAACGCGTACGAGAGGCGAGAGGAAGCCGCCGTCGACACCACGGTCGAGGGAGAACCGATCCGCGGACACCCGCCCGCGGCCAGCCGGCCGCGGCTTTACGGAAGAGGAGCGGTTTGCCAGCGCATGACACGAAGATTATGACCACGGGGCAAGACAACGTGGGTATGGTGCGAGTTAGAACCGTCGCGGGGTTAACTTGGTGCCCGTTATATCGAAGGACGGGGTTATGGGATGATGCGGCGTTCGTTAGATGGAGTTACAGTACGTATTCGTATGATAGTTATGGTGGTTCGTTTCGAATTATCGTAGGACGATTGTACGAGGCCGAAAGTATAATCGGTTTGTGCATATGTTTAATGCGTCGTACTCTTCCTCGATGTAATGGGCGAGTACGTACATTATGTAGAAGAACGATTTAATGTAATGTTTGAATGAATCGTATTGAATCGTATCTCTTATTATTTTTAATTTTGGGTATTTTTTTCTGATTTTTCTATTTTTTGGTTTTTTTTTATGTTTTTTTCTTTTTTTTTTTGTTTTTTTAAAAAAAAATAAAAAAGCGGCCGGTCGGGCAGTCGCGGCCGGGTCGGCGACCCGGCCCGGCCGAGCCGGGTTGGCCGGCCGACCGGGGGCCGACCCGAGTTATCCTTGGTGTAATTCGGCTATTTGGTTGCTTTGACGAATCTTTGGAATCTTGTGGCTGCGTAATATAAGGCTAGCGGTGTCTGCTCATCCGGCGTGTAATACGGTACGTAGGCCAGATGAATCGGGAGACTCGAGTGCTGGCGATGGGCTGGCGTCGGCAGTATGCACTCCTCGTCGTCATCGCTGAGGAGTGAGGAAGACTGCGTCTTGTCATCTGGGCGACGGGGCCGCGACCTCAGCTTCCTCTCTTCACCTCTGCGGTAACCATCTACGAAGTACCAGGAAGGTACGGAACTGAAGTTTTCAACTGCAGATCCTCCATTTTCCGTGCGGTCACCTTTGTTTTCGTTTTCCCGGTTGCGAATGGGGTACAGGTATGGGGACAACAGGGCCAAGTAGGCTGAAAGGGGCTAAACTACTCCTCAAGTGGGACCATGTTCTAGGGCGAGAAGAAGGCCACACTGAGCACGAGAAGTAGATGGAGGTGGAGGCTAGAAGCATCTTCCTCGGCTTGACACCATCCGGACTCTCCTTCGGCCCGTACATGCGCGGTCATCGGGATCGAGCTCGGTACGTGATCCACGGCTTCCCTCTCACTGTCCGGGAGGCGAGTGCATACTCCTCTAGAATATACGGTCCCGTGTCCACCTCCTCGGGTGGTGGTGTGGTGGAGGAATGCCTCTGCTCGTACGGGCCGCTGCGAATCGTGCGAAATCGTGCGTCGGCGATACATCGATCACTTGATGTTCTTTATGCGCGGCCTCGTATTGTAATGACGAGAAGACCGGCTTCTCGGCCGATGCGAGGTCAATCTGTTCCTCACTTTTCGTATGTATCGAGTTGAATGTACTCAGGTTCACTCTCGCGATGGGAGGAGCGGTGCCTGGCGAGTATCACTGATGCAGATGGCGGCAAGTGGATTCCATCCACTCACAGTGTTCACACGAACCCACCGCGCGGCTACGAAAAAAAACAAGAAGAGAAAAGGTAAAGAATTAGCCATCGTCTACCGTAACTTATATGAAAAGAAAATAAAATCTTCGACAAGCTATTCTTATCTTAGGTGACACTTTGTCGACCGAATATTTCGAATCGACATGCGAGTATACGCCGACCCTCGTCTTACACACGTCGAAAATTTTATAAAAAAAAAACATTAGTTGCACTGGTAAGGCTACTCCAGGTATTGAATGAACTCTAACTTACTTATCTCGGCCCTACATCATCTGTGAGATCGGCGCAACAGTTGAATAACGACAAGTGTACCCCGCATCACCTCGTTGTCGTTCACACTTTGTCCTCGTATTGGATGCGGGGGTTGAAAAATATCTGTGAATTTTATTAGTTAACAACGTGCGTATAAGACAATTATACGCGAAAATAATTTTTTAACGAAGTTACACACGCGTGGACATCGTGGTGCGGAGGTCTTGTCCCGTCGGTCATCTATGACCTTCCACCGCTTTGTAACCTGCGGGATTTTTTTTCTTTTATTTTCAGCTTTGCCGATCCGTAGGCATCATGTACAACGTGCCCGTCGGGTCCCTGTCGTACGAGTCTGCAACCTCGAGACAACTACGGGTGGCTCGATGATTGCCCAGTAGTAGGCGATCCTCTCCCAAAACCTCTTGTCGGTGATGCGCTTCTCAGACGGACAGAATCTCCGATCTTTCTTGTCGTATGCGAGGTTGTCCACCCATTATAGTTGTAATACTCCTCGGATTTGTGTGAATCCCAACGTGCATGCTGTCTTAGGTGTAAACTCTCCGACGCGATGAAGTTCGTAGCAAATCGAGTCGGACCGGGCCTAACGAATCGTGCCCTCTGTGTATGATCTCGTGAAATGTAGCAGGCGGGAATGCGAATAAATAAAAAGATGTGATCGTACTGCGCACTGTGAGTGTAGATACACCCTCACTCCTTGCACATATTCTCCCAATATGAGAACTATGGAATGTCTTGCACGGGGCACCCGAAGATGTGCTTATGCTTCTCCGTCAACTTCCTCCCGACCGCCTTATATGATGGTTCGTTGTCGGTGACAACTTTGAACCGCATTGTCCTCCCCGATCTCCTCACCCCATCAATCGGAGAGAAAAATGAAGTCGGCATTTTTTATCTTCCCGAAAGCATCTACCGACTTCAAGAATGTTGTCCCCTCGAACGGTACACCCGAAGTTTATCGTACTCCTCTTGGTGATACATCCACCCATCGCACGTAATTGTGCAACCACTCTCCTTAACGCAACTTAAATCCATCCGTCCACTCCTTCGACTCACTGGACCTCCTCGTTCAGGAGCGCCGTATGTGTCGCTGCCGGGGCTTGCGAACGGTCCCGGCCTCACCCGCGGCATCCGCGTCGTGCGGAAGTAGGGGTGGGGGCTGCGTGTCTAGGATGCCTACATCGAGTTAAAAAATTGGGATCGAGGCTAAAATTAAGTTTAAGTAAATAAAACACATATAATGTCAATTTTAATTTAAAAAGTGATACTGCGTGTAAAAACCATTTCCTGATGTGACGAACGGCTCTCTTTGTAGCCGTTCTGTTGCCTTCACCCCTTTCGTTGCTGTTTAATCCCCGTACGCAACCTCTGTTTCTTAAATAAATACTCGTCACTCGGTGTAAATCGAGTCTTTGGTAGAAGTGGAGCACGGCGGTATGGCTCTGTCTCACCAGGGTCGGGCTCTCGGTCCCGGCCCGAGGTCGGGCGAGCCGATGCTTGATCGACGAAAAGGCGGGTCGACTGCGGACTGAGACCCTCCTGCTCCCCTCCTCGCTGTCCTCCTCACTCGGCGAATGCGCGCTGGCGATGCGTGCCTGGCACGTCTAGCTCGGAGTACGTGGACTCGTCCTCGCTACTGCGCTCGGCTCGGTGGTGCCTTCCCCCTTGCCTTTCCCGCGAGGTAGGCGAATCGCGGTCCCTCCTCTGCCGGTGGCTCGTCGTGCGGCTCCTCCCTCTGCTCGATCCCAGCTGACTCGTTGAGAGGCTCTGCACTGTCGTGGCCTCTCGTCTGCTCGCTCTTCTCCTGGGCACCTTGTCGCATTTCTTGACATTCTTTGTTAGAGCGATATGTTGTTTTAGCGGAACACCCCCCCGTTCATCTCCTTCGCACCATTTGCCTTTGTACCCTCTTCTGTTGGGTCTACCATGCGCCGTGTTCCCGACCCGCGTCGGAAGCACGTCGTCTTAGTGCATCAACCTTGATCGGCCATTGCTTATATCTGCAAAAATTATGTAAACGACCTTAAAAATGATTAGATAACATAAAAATTGATTTAGACGTTGTTGAAGCGAGACAACCCGTAAACACCGTTCGGTATGTTTAAAGGGTTACGTATTTGCCGGAAATGGTCGTAAATTAACGTACGGGATATCCGGAATTTTCCGTCTGAAATAGAACCCTTAAACGGATAGTTGAAAGCTTAGACGGACTTGTTCGGTCGGAAATCGCAACGTTTAACGACGCTCGGACTCGTCGAAAACGCGTAGAATGGACGTACGAAGTTTTTCGGCGAAGAAATCTTACAGCTGGTTAAAAATCGAAGAAGACGTTGATTCGAGGCCGATCGGAGCTTGGATCGGCGGAATCGGCTGAAGGAATC
The DNA here is from genome assembly GCA_036172225.1 of Cryptocoryne crispatula var. balansae. Taxonomy (NCBI): domain Eukaryota; kingdom Viridiplantae; phylum Streptophyta; class Magnoliopsida; order Alismatales; family Araceae; genus Cryptocoryne; species Cryptocoryne crispatula. Next base: position 16,621,207 of record CM069924.1, read on the forward strand.
GCTTGGAATCATTTGGAATCACCGCCGGAATCGGCAGGTCGCCGGAATCGGTGCTCGAATCGCGGAATCCTTGGAATCGGAGTGGCCGGCTCGGATCGGCGCTGAGATCGCGGATCGATCTTTGGAATCGCCGCAAAATCGCCGGAATCGAACCCTTCCGCCGCGGGATCGACGGAATCGACCACGGCGGTCGTTTCCGGCCCTAAAAGAGCTAGGGCTGGAATCGGTTCGATTCCCGGTCCAGAATCGAATCGGGAATCGAACCGGGCCGGATGACCCGGTCTTCCAAAGGAATCGGTCGCATCGACCGATTCCAGGCGATTCATACCGATTCCGCGGAATTCTTCCCGGAATCGGTCCTTCCGCCAGGAATCGGATCGGAGGATTCCGATCCGATTCCACAATCGGTCGGAATCGGACCGATTCCGCCGATTCTGCTATCCATGGTCTTTGGGGTTTACTTAATTTCTTTTGTTTATTGGTCTATATAAAACCCTTGGCATGTAAATATTATATTAAAAATGAAGTAAACGAAGTTCCTCTCCCCCCCCTCTCTCTCTCTCTCTCTCACGCGCACGCCACCTGTCTCCCCCTCTCCACCCTTAGGTCACACCCGCGCAAATCCCAGCGACAGCGCTGCGATCACCCACCTCCCGTAAATAGATAGGTCTACATTCTCGGTCATTCTTCCCTTGCCTGCACCAGTGTTGCTTGCTGGAAGGCTTGTCACGCTTCTCTCATGCATCCGTGGGATTTCCACTGGTGCTATAGTAGCATCCCCGCCGTCTGGTTTACCCGCATTCGTGTTGCCTGCTCCACCCACACCGTGGGACTTCTACTAGTGCTAACTGTCCGTTGGACTGGTTCGTGCTGCCCGGCTGCCCAGCGCTTCTGGACTCGTCACAAAATTGTTGTGTGGGAAATGGTTCGTTTGCCGATCACTGCGTAGAATTGGCCGCTATGCCGTGTGCCGATATAGGTTCTGCTTGCAATTAGTCTGGAGAAACCCCAGCGGGAGTTTGACTCCCCACATTGAGGTGCGGAGGTTTGCTTCTTGATTGTTGCCTCCCTTGATTGCTTATATATTATACATCGATTGTCTTGTCAATTGAAAAAAATATACAATATCTATCTTACTACTTGCATTGTCAAGCCATGTGACCTACCTATTTCGCACTACCTAGATCAATTGCATTGATAGTTTGAGTGTCTTAACTCCATAACATCCTCACATGCGTTGGCCCTCCCATTTTGAGTGACCATTTCCCGGTTTGACTTTTGTTGGCACATAGTCGCTGTTTGAACCTATTTAGCTTGCTATTAGCATCATGTTGTGCTTTGCTTATCTTTTGTTGCTAGTTAAGTTTGGTGCCTGGCCAGATCACTACCCTACTCACCAGAGACACTGGCAAGTTTTGTAGTACAATCGGGGTGCAATAAGCTGAAAATGTTTGAACACAACATTTTATGCAAGCAGGTTCAAACATAGGTCATATTTTCTCATGGACCATTAAATACTAAAACGGTAATAACCAAATGAAAATAATATAAAACATAAGAAAATGTTTATAACTGAAATGAAAAGAATGTGACTGTTAAGTGTGGCATGGAGAGGATGAGATGCCGAGATAGGTGTAATTGACCAACACATCTTAGAAACAACATACTTTAACCTGGCAATATCTTCCTTATCAACTTGTACTCATGGTTTATCAAATTGCAACATTAGATTGCTAAAAATGTCCATTTGGATCCAAGCCCTTCAATTACTCATGTAACTTTCAGATAGGCTTTCCTCAGATATGTGCATCATGATATGCAGGTTCAATGGATGGGAATGGACTGAGAAACAGAACAGTATATCATGTTATGTGTTTGTATCCATCATGCTGGTGAATCATGGCCTTGTGAACTGTGAATGCAGTAAGGGTCCTACCTGATCCCCTGGAATGAGAAGAAGATCCTGCAAAAAGTGGCTGGGCTAGACAGATACTTCATTTCACACTGCAGATAGTCGAGGTTACATGAAGCTCAAATTGACTTACATGAATTGCAGGGCGGTAACCTATAGGCAGTGACAATAGACATAAACCTCTAGCACCTGCTAGAATAAATGATGTCAGTGGTAGAAAGAGGGAGCTGCTTCACAAGGGAAATGGGTGCCACCAGTGCAACTGGTGGAAAAGGAGGACAGAGGAATGACAAGGCCAGGTGCTATGAAAGAAAGAAAACTGAGTTGAGGCCAACAGACGTCGTACAACCTGTAGGCTTCACCTATCTACTAGTTGTGAAGGCACTAGAAAAGCAGATTAGGCAACATCATTTTGTATCAGAGAAAATGGTGGTATGGGAGGTGACATGCTAGCTTCATAAAGACACCAGGCCAAGATGTTGGCAATGTGCAGGAGGAACTGCTATCAGCTGTTGAGGGCAAGATGATTGTGACAATGGCAATGGTCCTGCTAGGATTAGAGAAAAAAAGCATCAGTCAACATTGATGATGGAACATGGCCTGCTGCATCCTCGAATCACTCATGTGCCAGGTGCTGTTGATCCTCACTCTTCTCACAGGACAACCAAAACAAAGGAGGCTGGGGGAGTGATAGGATGAATAGAGTAGTGCTGGATGGAGTCATCAGTCATAGAATAATAGTGAGAAAAATGAGAAAATGAGACATAATGATTGTTCAAATCATAAAAACCTAATCTTAATCTTGATATTGATCTGTTTTCAAGATTTTTAATTTAAATGAATTTATCTAATTAACTCTAATAAATTATTATATAAAATTTTATTTTATTAAATATACTATACATTTTATACTTTTATAAATTTAATCTAAATTCAAATTCAAATATTCAATAAGTTATTACATTAAATTAAATACATTAACATTCTTAGAAAACCACATGTTTTCATTATAGCAATACATTGTCAGTTGTATCTATTAATTAATAATTTTGAAATTTTCATCAGTTAAGTTTCTAAACATTTACATAAAGGCAAACATATGGATTTTTAGGTCGCATATATGTACAAATGTCACACATAATTACAAGAAAAGTTTTCACATTTTTTAACTCTGTGAACAAATACTGATATACACTTGTATATCTAAACATCAGGTCAACAGATTTAATGCAGCTATGAATTTGAGGATCTCATGAACTAGGAAGGATCATCCTCAGGGTTAGGGGAAGATCATAAAGCACTCCATCCTGTTGTCCCTCAACCACATGTTGGGACTAGGTTTCGGAACCTCCATGTGGGGAAGGCTGTCCCTACAGTGGGCGGGGGGAATCCTTACACATGCAGAGGTCGCATCACTCTGTAGTCGCTGGCGGGGTTGCAGGAGAGTGGAGGCCCTTGACTTGTGAAAGATGATACAGCTCTGATCACGTTACTTCCAGTTGCAGGAAAGGGTTGCGGTGCCAGCGGTGTAGGGGGCTTGCCCATCGAGAGCACGAGAGCCCTCTGGTGCGCTATGGAGCCAGAGCCCAGCCCTCCCATGTGCGTACGGGTGTTTCTTCCTCTACGATGGGAGGTGGTGTGTCTATACCATTGCCCTCTATTGTGTGCGTGAAGGAGAGGTTGAGGCAGTGTAGACTTGTGGTGATGCCGGGTAGTGACAGTCTGAAGAAGAAGAAATCTCTGCTGCATTGCTTTTTGAAATTGAATTAGCCTGAAACTAGATCTTGGTGGATCAGAGCTTCCTCCTCTAGTGATTTCATTGTTAAGAATAATTCTTTTAATAATTGGCTGTTTGCAGGTGAGGTAGGACGTTTGTGTTTATGGGCAAGGACAGAGAAGAGTGTGAAATTGTGATCCGGTCATGGAAGGAGAAAGTGTCTACTGAAGCCATGCCAGTAGAGATTCGTTCATTGTGAATCAAGGTGTTGGGCCTCCCTATGTTTGCTTGGTGAGAATCTGATATTGCATGGATCATCTCTCCTTTTGGCAGCCTGAAGTTCTTCAATAGAAAGAAACTATGGTGGTCAATGGAGGAAGAGAATGATGCCCTGGTAGAAAGCCGCTGGATTTCAACATAGATATCTTGGTTCCTGTCTGGATCGAAGGAGAGGTGTATTCAGTTTCTTTGAGAAGGACAGCAGAGGGGTCAATGACCGGAATGTTTCCCACGGTTCCGTCGGCGCAGTGCCATCAGAGACATACTCCTTAAAAAATTCAAAATATTCCAATTTTGACAGGTCAGAGCTATAGAGGAAAGGTTGTGGAGGTCTTTTGGGGTAGGTTCTGTACCGTCACCTGGGATTGTCGGATGTGGGTTGCCATTTTTGGCATTGGGGACTTCGTCGGTCATATCATGTGTAGTAGACGAAGTTGTTGCAGCCATATCAGGTTTCAAAGAGCCAGGTAAGACCCACAATCGGCAGTTGAGGCTTCAACAATGTCGGTTCAGTGCTTTTATCAGCCAGGTCCTGTTTCCCATGTGCAGATCTTGAACTGGACATTCGATCATGTAGTCCGGTGGTTGTCAGTCACCCACCTAGTAGACGGCTTCTTCACAACGCCGCAGGGTGACTGTCATCCCGTCGGTGGGCCCAACGCAGCATCCCTCCCAATGTCTGAAAGTGGTCTCCACCAGTGGCAACCATGATGGTGACCTGGTTGACCACAGCTCTGATGCTAATAGTGAGTCCGCTCACTGTACTGCCGACATACAATGACCTACCACACTTGTCAGACAGGATATTGACAGAGCTATCTCTATCTTTGATAAGGATATCAAAGTAATCAGGGACCTGATAGGATTGAGCTTCTTAGACATAAAAAAAGATGTCAGGGATTTTTTTTTCTTTAAATTATGACAAGACTTATCTAATGGAAGAGAATCCCTAACCGGGACTAAGCTGAAGCAATAAAGGGTTGGTTCGAGAGAACTTACTTCCATCTGAGTAATAACATGTTGTCTGATGGTAGGAAGTTAAAAAATGAGAGGAAATGTATTGTTATTTATACATGATTACTGTGGTCAGCTGGAATTGCAGGGGGGGTCTCTGGAAAGAAGAAGGTTAGAGAACAGAATTGCACAACATTATAGCATTGCGTAAACTGGATGTGTTTTTACTACATGAGACAAAATTGGATTTTGCCAATGATCAAGATATTGCAAGTCTGAAATGTGAGAAATTATTAGGTTTCTCTTTTGTGCCTCCTGCAGGGAGAAGCGGAAGTTTGGCTGTTATCTGGGATGCCAACAGCTTCAGTGAGGAGGAATTGTTTAAAGGCAGACATGTGTAGGTTCTCAAATTCTCTAATACCATCTCTAGTAATCCATGGCTTTTATGCAATGTGTACAGTCCTTTGATCGAAGCTGACAACAAAACAAAACTTTTATAATCTTAAGGAGGCTAGTGACAACATTAGTAATGCATGGTGTATTGGCAATGATTTTAATATTGTTTTAAAGTTGTGAGAGAGATCAGGTCAGGGAGTCTGGACCTAGGAGATGACTCTTTTAATGACTAGGTAAATGATTGTGGGTTGATTGCATGCTCTAACTTTAGACTCGACTTTATGTGGTCAAACTCAAGAACTAATTCAAATTTGGATAGGTTCTTTTTCTCTACTATGTCAGGTTCATGATTATGGTGTCCCTGAAGAAGGCTTCAATAATCCCCAAGTGGTTTTGGATCATTAAAACTAGTGGCAGGAAATCCTGCTTATGTTTATCTCATGGCCATGATCATAGAAACTATAAAAGGTGACAACTAGGAGCTTGGATATTGGCATGCAGCAACTTTTTCCCCTTTCACTAGCAGATTAATCCTTGTTGTGGCATGAAAAAAAAGTCCAACGATGGGTTTAATCTTATAACCAACCTGATAATATAATTTTATTTTCAAAATTAAACCAATATCAGTACCAGGGGTATCATTTCATAGGACACCTGCAGACCAACTTCATGCCTTCAAAAACATATTTCCTTGGCTGACCTGACATTTTGATCTGCTAAGTGTTGAGGCTGTACAGTACGATATAATACAGATTTTAATCTTCACGCATTGAGGTATCTCAACCCATGTTAATGCGCTGCTTCACTTGATATATCAAGTACACAGTATATTTTCATTATTCTCCATGAACATTAGTCATCTCAAAATCATCTTAATATTTAATCATAGAGCATAGAGGTCTCCAAATCAAACAAGATTTTACAGAATGTCTCTACAGGTACTAATCATCCAAGCTGCCTTTTCCTTGATGCCCATGGCCTATGCATGTAAATATTTCGAACTTATGGTGACGTAGACAAATTCATACAACTATAACACGTCTCATCCAATATAAATTCACCAAAGTTGCCTTTTACTTGACATATAAGGATTTCAAATTTATAATGATGTAGACCAATTCATAAAACTACAACACCTATCATCCAATATAAATTGTCTGAACTTTCAGTAACCAGAAATAATATTGAACTGAGATTTTACTCATTATATAATCTGAAAGCATAACTCAACTCAATTCAACTCAACTAAACCCTTTATCCCAAATTACTTGGGGTTAGCCATATGGATTCCCTTTCTCCACTCATGTCAATTTTGTGTTATTTCTTCAGATATTTAAACCATCTAAATCATATTGAATTACCCTCCTCCAAGTTAACTTAGGTCTACCACGCCCCTTTTTTGTTTCTGTCATTTTAATATTTTCTATCTTTCTAATTTGAGCCTCATTAGGTCTACGTTTAATATGTCTAAACCATCTCAATTTTCCTTCTTTCAATTTGTCTACAATTCTGGTTACTCCTATATTTTCTCTAATATATTCGATCCTTATTTTATCTAATATAGTGTGACCAGTGACCACTCATCCATCTTAACATTCTTATTTCGGCAATACTTATTTTAGAAGTATATTTTTCTTTTATTGTCCAACATTCACTACCATACAACATTACGTGTCTTACTTGTATGATAAAATTTTACTTTCAACTTTAATGGAATTTTACGATCACATAAAACCCCTGAAGTCAATCTCCACTTCACCTAACTTACTTTAATCCTATGATTAACGTCTTCATCACATTCTCCATCTTTTTGAATAATTGATCCAAGATACTTCAACTGAGTTTTTTGAGACAATATTATCCCATCTAAACTGACGCCCTCACCTATTTTTTTTTGGTTTTCATTAAATTTACAATGCATATATTCTGTTTTAGTTCCACTTAGCTTGAAACCTTTAGTCTCTAAAATATTTCTCCACATTTCTAACTTTCTATTCACTCCTTCTTGTGTTTCATCTATCAATACGATATCGTCTGCAAATATCATACACCAAAGTATTTCATCTTGTATAGTCTTCATTAATTCATCTATAACTAATGCAAAAAGATAAGGACTTGTTGCCATGGATTGCAGAATCGGCGGAATCGGATTCCGATCCGATTCCGGGCAGAAGGACCGATTCCGGGAAGAATTCCGCGGAATCGGACTGAATCGTCTGGAATCGGTCGGAATCGATCCGATTCCGACCGATTCCTTGTGGAATCGGTCGATCCGACCGATTCTTCGGAAGGCCGGGTCAACCCGGCCGGTTCGATTCCGGTTTGACTACGGACCGGGGAATCGAACCGATCGACTGCTAGGGCCGAGTCGACCGCGAGCGCTCTCGGTCGATCCGCCGGCGAAAGGAGGCTGTCGAGGGCGGTCGGCGCGATTCGCCGTCGATTCCGGCCTCGATTCCGTCGATCAGGGTCGATTCCGGCCGGATTCGTCGATCCGGGGGTTGATTCCGCGGCGATTCCACCCGATTCCGGCGATTCGGCGGCCCGATTCGACGATTCGGCGATTCCGGCTTGGCCTTCAAGGGATTCCGCCGATTGACTCGGATCGGCATCGAATCAACCTCTTCTTCGATCTTTGTAAGGTTTTTGGTAAGATTTCTTCGCCGAAAACTTCGTATGTCCATTCTTACGCGTTTCGGCGAGTTTGAGTGTCGTTAAACTTTACGATTTCGTCCAGTTTAAGTTTTGAACTATCCGTTTATGTCCATTTTGCACGGGAAAAAATTCCGGATATCCGTCGCCTATTTTTACACGTTTCAGGTGACTCAGGTAGAGTTAAACTCGGTGATTTTTGATCGAATAACTCCGCTCGAGTTGTTTGAACATCGATTGGATGTTCTTTGTATGAAAAATTTCCGATACCCGTACGTTAATTTACGACCATTTCGGCAAATACGTAACCCTTTAAACATCTTGAATGGTGTGTTACTTCGGTTGTCTGCTTCCCGAACAGCGTCACTAAATCAATTTTTATGTTATCTAATCTTTTTTAGTGCATTGTCTCCAATTCTTGCAGATATAAGCAATGGCAGATCAAGGTGATGCACCACAAGCACGTGCTTCCGCCGTGGGTTGGGAACACGGGCCCATGGTAGACCCGGTCGGGGAAGAGGGAGTCTGGTGCGAGTGGTGTGGGAAGGAGATGAACGGGGGGGTGTTCGGGTACAAGAAACAACATATTGCCGGGAACGGTGGGAATGTCGAAATGTGACAAGTGCCGGGGAGAAGAGTGAGGAGATGAGAGGCTACGTGACGAGGTAGATCCTCTCGACGGGCGATTAGGATCGAGCGAGAGGGAGGAGTTGCGCGACGAGCTACTCGGAAGGAGGGAGGGACCGCGATTTGCCTACCTCGAAAGGGAAAGGCAAGGGAAGGCGGCGGTGAACCGGAGCCGAGAGCGAGGACGAGTCCGCGGACTCCGAGGCGAGACGTGCTTGGGCACGGCCCAGCAAGCGTGCGTGGCGAGGAGGACGGGGAGGAGGGGAGCGAGGAGGGTGCGGGTCCCGAGTTGACCCCGACTTTGGGCCGATCGACATCGGCTCGCCACTACTCGGGACGAGGCGACCCAGGAGGCAGGGAGCCATACGCCGTTCCCGCTTCTACCGGCACTCGATTTACACCGAGTGACGTGTTTATTTGGAAACGAGTCTTTGGGCGGATGGGGATAAAGCGAGGGCAATGAAAGGGTGAAGAGCGAGCGAGGCCGGTACGAAAGAGAGCCGTTCGCCACATTTGTCGAATGGTTTTTACGTACGGGTATCACTCTTTAAATTAAAATTGACATTATGTGTGTTTTATTTACTAAAACTTAATTTTACCACGATCCCGATTTTTTAACTTGATGTGAGCAACCCGGCCACGTACGGCCACCAGCCCTACTTCCGGACGATGGTGGATGCCGTGGGTGAGGGCACGGGGGTTTGCGAGCCCGGGCGACGGACATCGTACGGCGGCACAGATGAGGAGGTCAGGAGTTGAGGGAGTGGATGGATGGGTTTAAGTTGGTGTGGAAGGAGAGGGTTGCACGATTATGTGCGATGGGAGGACGGTATCACCGAGAGGAGTATGATAAACTTCTTGGTGTGCGCATTACGCAGGGGACTACATTCTTGAAGTCGGTAGATGCTTACGGGAAGATTAAAAATGCCGACTTCATCTTTTCTACGATGGATGGGGTGGTGGAGGAGATCGGGGAGGACAATGTGGTTCGGGTTGTCACGACGACGAACCATCGTATCGAGCGGTAGGAGGAAGTTGATGGAGAAGAAGGGAAGCACGCATCTTAGGTGACACTGTGCGGACGCGTTCCATAGATCTCGTATTAGAGGATATAGGCGAAGAGGAGGGTGTATACACACTTGTCGGGCGGCGCGGACCATCGCATCTTTTATTTATTCGCATCCCCGCCTCCTACGTATCGTGAGATCTCGCGCGGGGAGCGCACGATCTTGTTAGGCCCGGTCCGACGCAATTTGCCACGAACTTCATTGTCTTTGGAGAGTTTGCAGCACGGGCATGCATGGGTGGTTAGAGTTCGCACGATCCGAGGAGTATTACAACTATATGGTGGACAGCTTTGCGTGACGAAAGAACGATTGGAGATTCTTGTCGGTGCGAGAAGCGGATCAGCGACGAGAGGTTTTGGGAGAGGATTGCCTACTACTTGGCGATCATTGAGCCAACGGTAGTATGTCTTGAGGTTGGTAGACTCGGATAGCGAGGGGACCGGATGGGCACGTTGTATGATGACATTGACGAATGAAGCTGAAAATTAAAGAAAAAAATCCCGGAGGTTACGAAGTGGTGGAAGATGCATCGTGACCGATGGGACAGACCTTACACCGCGATGTCCGTATCGAGTAACTTTGTTAAAAAATTATTTTTGTTGTATAATTGTCTTATATGCGCGGGTGCTTAATAAAATCTTGCGGGATATTTTTTGAACCCCGCGTCAATATGGAGGACGGAGTGGTGAACGACGACGAGGTGATGCGGGGTACGCACTTGCGGTTATTCGGCGTACGTGCCGATCTCGACGGGACGAGGATAGAGGTGAGATAGAAGTAAGTTAGAGTTCATTAAATACCTTGGAGTAGCCTTACCGAGCCCATTAATATTTTTTTATAAATTTTTCGGATGCGGTACGAGATGAGGGTCGGCGTATACTCGGATGCGACCTTAAATATTCGGTTGACAAAGTGTCGCTTGGTATAGTAATAGTTTGATGAAGATTTTATTTTCTTTTCGTATAAGTTATGGTAGATGATGGGGTAATTCTTTACCTTTTCTCTTCTTGTTTTTTTTTTCTTGCGGTGAGTGGTGGGTTCGAGTGAACACCGAGTGGATGGAATCCACTTGCGCCATCGGTATCCGGGATACTCGGTACAGAGCGCGGTTCCTCCCATTGTGAGAGGAGCGGGTACATTCGACGATACGTACGAAAAGGAGGAACGAGGTTGACCTCGGATCGGGCTGGAGAAGCAGTCTTCTGTCGTTACAACGTGAGGTTGCGCGTAAAGAACATCGAGGATCGACGAGAAGATCGGCGAGGCACGATTTGCACGGTCGCGAGCGGCCCGTACGAGCGAGAGGCATTCCTCCGCCACGCGACCACCCGAGGAGGTGGACGTGGACCGGATATTCCGGGAGGAGCGTGCAACTTGCCTCCTGGATAGAGGAGAGGGAAGCCGAGGGATCGTACGGTGAGTTTGATCCGATGACCGGGTGCGTAGGGGTGAAGGAGAGTTGGATGGTGTTGAAGCGAGGAAGATGCTCTGGCTGCCTCGATCGTCTTGTAGGCTCGGCGGACAGCCACGCGGCGGCTATGGTCCCGACCTATGGAGCGACCACTGCCGGCTTTAGCCCCGGCTCGAAGCTCGAGTCCCGGCGACCTTACCCGGCCCGTTCGCGGTCGGGGAAAACGAAAACAAGAGTGTTTGCGCACGGAAAATGGGAGGATTTGCGAAGTTGAAAAAAACTTTGGGTTCCGGACAACACGGTACTTGGAGATGCGGAGGTGAAGAGAAGGAAGCTAGAGGTCGGGCGTCTGTCGGCCTACGACGGCACGCGAGCTCCTTCTCGCTCCTCGAGGTGATGATGACGAGGAGTGCGTACTAGCGACGCGGCCATCGGCGGCGGTGAGTCTCTGGATTCGCGGCTTCGCGGCCGTACACGGATGAGCGGACACCGCGATCTTATATTATGGAGCCACGATGTCCGGCGTTTGGCCGAGGTTGACCGGCGGTGGATTACACCACGAAGCTCACGTCCCCACTGCTTACGTCCCGGTCGTCCCGCGGTCCGATCCATCGACCTTGATGGCATGGCATCATCATTATTTTCATATGGATATGGTCCCGGACGTTATACAAGGGCGGCGTGAGGGAGGAGCATCGCGGCGACGAGGAGAGGAGGAAGACCCGTATGCTCATATCTGGATATTGGTAGTAGATTGATATGATGTAAATTTTTTTTTATGATGTATCGACTCATTTATTTTTGAATCGATGAAATTGGAATATGTACTTAACGAGTCTTCGGATTGGAGTTCATTAGTATTTATTCGATGTGGTCCTGTGGATGAATGCATTGGTTATTTTTAAAAAAATTTCTAACTCATTTCCTATTTTTTTTAGATTTTTTCTGAATTTTTTGGATTTTTTTGACGAAAAAAAAATTCAAAAAAAAAACCAATTCCGGACCGATCCGGAATCGATTCCCTTCCCAGGAATCGGCCGATTCCGGCCGATTCCTGGAATCGGAATCGGAATCGGTCCCAACCGATTCCGATTCCGATTCCGATTCCGGAATCCTTGCATGTTGCAGACCCTTGATGTAAGCCAATTGAAATAGGAAAATCTCTTGTTTCTCCACGAATTGTGTATACGCTAGTAGTTGCATCATCATACATATCTTTTATCATTTGTATATACTTAACAGGCACCATCCTTCGTTCCAACACCCACCATAGAACCTCTCTTGGTACTCTATCATAAGTCTTTTCTAAATCAATGAACACCATATGTAAATCTTTTTTCATATCTCGATATTTTTCTATCAAACTTCTAATAAAAAAATAGCTTCAGTTGTAGATCGACCAGGCATAAATTCAAATTGATTAGCTGAAATATTTGTACAGCTCCGTAATTGCCGCTCAATAACTCTTTTCCATAATTTCATAGTATGACTCATGAGTTTGATCCCTCTATAATTTACACAATCTTGTATATCTCCTTTTTTTCTTAAAAATAGGTATAATGATGCTCTTTCTCCATTCATTCGGCATTCCTTTCGATATTGTGATTTTGTTAAAAAATCGAGTTAACCATTCCACTCCTAAATCTTCCAAACACTTCCACACTTCAATAGGAATATTATCCGGATCACATGCCTTGCTTGTTTTCATCATTTTCAATGCTTCTTTAACTTCTGAAAATTGAAATTTTCTAATATAATTTAAATTAAAGTTTGTCACATTCTCTATGTAGTCTATGTTTTTAGCAAAGTTGTCATTAAAAAGAGTATCAAAATAAAATTTCCATCTTTCTTTGATATCATCATCTTTAATCAAAATTTTTCCTTCTTTATCTTTCATGCATCTAATTTGATTAAGATCTTGAAACCGTCTCTCTCTCTCATTCTTGCTAGTTTATAAATATCTTTTTCACCTTCTTTAATTCCAAGTTTCTCGTACATATGTTTAAAAGCATCATCTCTTGCTCTTCTAATAACCTTTTTTGCTTCTTTTTTTGCTATTTGTATTGTTCATAAGCTTCATTGTTATCACATTTCGGCAATCTCTTATAACAATCTCTCTTATTCTTTATCGCCTTTTGCACTTCTTCATTCCACCACCAAGTCTCTTTTTTAAGTGGCCCATGTCATTTAGACTCTCCAAGTACTTTTTTAGCTACCTCTCTAATTTTTATAGTCATATTCATCCACATAGCATTAACGTCTATGTCTAACTTCCAATCATTTATCTTTAAAAGTTCGGTCTTAAATATTTGTTGTTTCATTCATTTTAACTCCCACCATTTTATTTTAGGAGAAGATTTTCTTTTATATGTGTTTGTTTGTGTTTTAATCTTAACATCTAAAATCACTAACCTATGTTGTCTTGCTAAAACTTCACTCGGAATTACTTTACAATCTTTGCAAATAGCATGATTGGATTTTCTAGCGAAAATGAAATCAATTTGACTTTTATTTTGTCCACTTTTAAATGTTATTAGATGAGATTCTCTTTTAATAAAATGAGTATTTGTGAGGATAAGATTATAAGTCATAGCAAAATCTAAAATATTCTTCCCCTCTTCATTTAAATTTTCATATTCAAAATCTCCATGAACATTTCCATATTCATGACATTTGTTTCCAACATGTCCATTGAGATCTCCTCCAATAAATATATTTTCCTCATTTGGTATACTCTGCATAAGATCATTCATATCCTCCCAAAATTTTTCTTTAATCTCACTACTGAATCCAATTTGTAGAACATATGCACTAATTACATTAATTATTTCTCTTTCTGAAAGCATAACAAAAGAGAAAAATGCTTACAAGTTACAACAAACAGAAAATATGCAAACTTAATGTGGTATAGTGATGCATATTTAATAGCATCAAGAAAACTTACCAATGACGATCACAAGGTCATTAGGATTGGAGGCAACTCCGTCAAATTGAACCAGGAACTCTGATTTCAGTCTTCTGCTTGAATCATTCTCAGTAGCTAACCTCGTGGACATGATGCTATCAATCTGTTGAGTCAAATAAGATAAAAAGGTAACAGTTTCATAGTATATAAGATAGCAGAAGGAACATATCTAATAGTTCTTGTTATAGGAAGGACCTATTTACTACAAACAGAGCCAGAGAAGAGTTTATTTTACTTTGGAAAAATTTAAACTATGCTGGATTCATTTATGAACCAGAAAAAGAAAGAAGGGGACCTGAATACAAGCAAGCTTAATGCTAGATGAGTGCAGTGATACCACCGCAAGTGAATTTACAACAGTTTCAGATTCCTTTCAGCTTCACCTTTAATCAAGTGACCGAGTAGCCTGCTGATGTAACCTCAAAACTTCACTTTAAAATTTTGGAAAATCATTTTCTGCTATGATTTTTTTTACTTGACTTAGCATTGACAATTAGGAAAATAGGTGAAAAGTACTAGCTAAGTCAATGATATGTATAAAAATATAAATTGACATTGTTAGGTTCTTCGAAAACTTATTTTGACCTCTCCCTATTGGACTTGCGAGGTACCGATGTTAATTACATTAAACAACCATTCGAACATCCTTGATTATCTGCCATAGCAATTTGTGAAATAGAAAACATACATCTACAAAAATATACACACATAGGAACAACGGCCCCATGAACTTGATGGGATACAAACACTTAAAGTGTTTTAAGTTTAGTTTGATTTGAATTGATTTGGATTCGATGCTTGACAGGTTGTTTGTTGATTTAAGTTCAATTAAATTTTTATTGATTTGAATTCGGCTCAATTAGAGAAATTGAATTTGGATTTTATTTAAAAAAATCTTTTTGAAATTTGGTCTTTTTTAATTAAAGCTTGATGTTTTTCCAATTTAAAATAAACTGTGGTTTTCAATCCATCAGACTTGTTATCTTTAAAATTTGATGTGTTGTTGTTTTTTCTTTTAATTTGAAATTTCAGGTTTGGGATTTCTTTTGTTATCGGGTTTTAAATGTGGAGTTGATTTTAAATTTGGATTCGGTTGTGGTTGGATCAAATTTAATTTTTAGTCAGTTTGAGTTTATTTTAAAATCTGTTTTACTTGATGAGAATTAACTTAGATTCTGTTCACAGCTTGATTGAGCTTGATGTTTGTTTGAAAGTGCTTTGATTTCTTTGAGTCTTACAAGTTTCAGATTGCAGATTTGTTTGAGTTTTGATTTGGATTTGATTGATTTAAGAGAGATTTGATTTGGTTTGTATGGTGACTTTCACATTACAGATTGTTTGAATTACATGAAAAGTTTGTTTAGGATTTGTCATCTTGATTTATTCTAAATTCTACTTGGGATTTGGTTCAGATATGTTGTTTGGATCAAGTTTGGTGTGATTTGACCAAAGGCCCGCTGAGTATTGCTGGTTGAGTTTTGAGTGCATTTTAAGTGGATCCGACTTGATTTTATCTATTGAGATTCCATTTAGATTCAATTGAAAAGATGGTGTATCCGGTTGAAGTAGACTTAGGCTCTGTTTATGAATTTGGTTTGAGATTTGTTTTGATGTAAATTTGATTGATTTAATGAGAATTTTATGTCTTTTATATGAGGTCTATTTTAGGTTTTGTTAAAATTCTTTCTCTTCTCTACTCTCTTATTATGTGAAAATTCTTTTTATGCAATGCATTTTTACTGTCATGATTGAGGTCTGACTCATTCAAGGACATGATTTTGGCTCAATCGGCCTATTAGAATCTTCAGGTTAAGAATCCATTTCAATTTTAGTTTTTTCTTTTCAAAGGACTTGGACTTTGGGTTTCAAATCACAGCTTTGATCTTCTTATTTTCTGGTTTTGAATTCTTGGATTTTTGAGATTTGCCTGAGTTTTGGTTTTCGGATATGAACTGTATTCTTTTGATTAAGACGACCTTGAAGTTATTTTTTAATTGACTGAAGTTCACTGATTTTTTAAAGCTGGAATTGCTGGACTTTAAACTTGTTTATGTACATTAGTGGACATCTTTCAATTCTTACCTCAGGGAATCAGGGTTTCTTTGAACGGATCATTAAGATTTAAACAATTGAAAACCTGTTTTCGGAGTTGACAGATTTATGGACTCGGATTTTTCCATTTCTTTATTTCTTTCATCCTCATATTCCGGTTTGATCTGATTGAACCCATTTCTGAAATTGGGCCTGACAGCTCAATAGATGCCCAGAGTTTCTCAGTCCCACATTTATTAAAGCTTTCAAAACTTCCTGTTTTTCTTCTTCGAGTCTTTGCATCCCATCAAACCAAAGGGACCGTTGGCTTCCTTTCAATACCAATCTATGCACTGAACATGACAATTTATTCTCCTCACCTGAAAAACATGGTTTAAAAACCGTGTCATCACAACTTTAAACAACTAGAGATTTGGAACTTCATTTGATCCTTGATAGGCAAAGCTAATGATGGGGACCCTGTCCGGTCCCTTTTGGGGTTTATTTACGTTTATGTCCTTATGGACTTCATTGTAAATATTTGAAGTTTGTTTTAGTCTTTTCCTTTAATTTGGGTCCTTACGAGGACATGTATGTAAATAGTCATTTAGGGTGTCTTATTTGTAATAGGCTCTTCTATTTAAGAGGGCACATTGTTGAATGAAAGAGAGAGAGTTTAGTTGAATTTTTGGAACCCTAGGGGGCTGCCCCTTGTGCTGGGGCGCTGCCCCTTCCCCTTCACCCCCTCCACGATGGAGGTCTTCCGACTCCACCTCCGGTGAGGACCGGTCTCCTTCGCGACCCTCCGGCATGGGTGCCTTCATCCCCCTCCTCCGTCTAGCGGCCTCCGAGCTATTCTTGCCCCTTCCCCCTTCAAAGGTTCGAGTTCGACCCTTACTCACTCCGTTCACCTCGTTTTCGTCCGTTTCGACACCTCCGACGACGTCGACTGTCTCCAATCTGTCCATCCCACCTCCGGCGATCCCCGGAGTACCTACACCCCACCATCCCGATGCTAGAAGCCCTCCCTCGGACCCCTGTCAGACGGAGAAGAAAAGAGGAAGAAGAAGCCCCGCGTCCGCAGCCCCGTCGGTGAGCGCAGCCCGCTAGGGCTCCGGTGCGGCTCCCTCCACTCCGGCGTCCTAAGGAGACTAGAGGAAGATGAAGGCGGCGCCAACAGTGCCGTTGGAGGTCCCCGTCCCCTCCGGCGGCGGCGAAGACGACGCCTGGCGCCGCTTCCGGCGCCTACCTCTTCCGCCCGCTGCGGCCACCGCGGACGAGACCGCGCGAACCCCTCGCGCTCAAAGACGACCCCCCCCTGTTCTGCCGGCGTCGTCGGCGGCGATGGAGCCCCACCGGCTCCCCCTTCCCCTCCGGCGACGGCAACCTCCGCCGGCTGCGCCCACCTCAGCCTCCGGTCCCCGCAGTCGAAGCCGCGGCCACGCGCCGAAGCCCCTCGCGAGCGCCCGCTCGCGGTCGAGACCCCGACGGGGTACGCGGCGCCTCCGCGCGCGGGCCGCGTCTCCTCTCCCCGCGGCCAACCGCGCGGCCACGAGCCCCCCCTCGGGGTTGGCGTGGGCCGTACACGACCGGCCCAAGCCGGGGCGGTCGCCACCGGTTCGCCTCCGCCCGGCTGGCCGGGGCGCCGGGTCGCCCCGCTGGTCCGCCCCCCCGCCCGGTCGGTTCAACAGACCGGGCCAACCTCCTGCACCCGGTTCGGCCCAGCTTAACCCGGTTCGTGGCCGGTCTGTCAATGGTCCGAAGCCGGTTCAAGCCCTAAACCGGCTGGTTGTGCCATTTTGGGCCGGTTCAAGAACTTCGGCCGGTTCAGCCCGTTTCGAGGGTTTCGGGCATGGTTCGACATATTTCGGGGCCCGTTTTCGACCGGTTTAAGTCCGTTTGCCATCGCATTTCTAGGTCTTTTCGAGCTCCTCCACGGTCCGCCGCAGCCGCCACGTCGCCGTCCGTCCCGCCTCGTCCCGCATCAAATGGTATCGTAGCCGAGATCGGCCCATTCTCACGAGCCGACTCGGGATGCTTCCGATGAAGGCGGCACTCGATGGAATGTGACGGCAACATTTCAAGACGTCAAAACTGAGGACGAGTTTTCTCCCCGGCAGAGGAGAATGACGGGGACCCGGTCCGGTCCTTTTTGGGGTTTATTTACGTTTACGTCCTTACGGACTTCATTGTAAATATTTGAAGTTTCGTTTGTCTTTTCCTTTAATTTAGGTCCTTACGAGGACATGTACGTAAATAGTCATTTAGTAGGTGTCTTATTTTCTAGGAATAGGCTCCTCTATTTAAGAGAGCACATTGTTGAATGAAAGAGAGAGAGTTTAGCTGGAATTTTCGAACCCTAGGGGCTGCCCTCGCGTCGGGGCGCCGCCCTTCCCCTTCACCCCTCCACGACGAGGTCTTCCGACTCCACCTCCGGTGAGGACCGGTCTCCTTCGCGCCCCTCCGGCATGGGTGCCTTCATCCCCCTCCTCCGTCTAGCAGCCTCCGAGCTATTCTTGCCCCTTCCCACTTCACAGGTTCGAGTTCGACCCTTACCGACTCCGTTCACCTCCGTTTTCGTCCGTTTCGACACCTCCGACGACGTCGACTGTCTCCAATCCGTCCATCCCACCTCCGGCGATCCCCAGAGTACCTCTACCCCACCATCCCGATGCTAGAAGCCCTCCCTCGGACCCCTGTCAGACGGAGAAGAAAGGAGGAAGAAGAAGCCCCGCGTCCGCAGTCCCGTCGGTGAGCGCAGCCCGCTAGGGCTCCGGTGCGGCTCCCTCCACTTCGGCGTGTCGACTCCAGAAACGGGTTCCGGATCGGCACCTCAAGGTAAGAAGGTGATAGAAATATGGAATTGGGGAAAAAAGGGGAGTGAATTGTAAGACACTCGGAAAGCGGTAAAAACTCCTCACCTCGGTCCCACACTCACATTGATCCCCGAACTTTCATCTCACGGTGTCGCTCGAGCACCGGAGATGGTTCGAGTCATGTGGGAGGAGAGTGAGGAGGAGATGAAATTAAAGCACGAAAAATGCGTGTCGCTGGGAGCCGCGGGCTCCGCTTTATGTAGGAAAATAAAGAAGTCGACTCGCGTACCTTAGCGCGTGGAGAAAGGGATGCGAGCTCAACTTCTTCTTCTTCGGCCGACGAAGAAGAGTCCAACCAATGCTAGCTTGATGTATTCGTGGGCAACTAAGACAATAATACAAGAAACAAGTGAAGTTAAGGATTAACCGAGTGAAGTGTAGTAATCGTAAAAACAATAACACAAAACGGCAATCGAAACAAACTCACCGGATTCGGGGTTAGCCCTAACCCCTTTTTTTCGTTTTTATGATGTATACGAAATGATGTAAAACCTAATAAAAATGATGCTTAAATGCGAACTAAATGATTTGAATGAAGAGTTATCAAAGAGAATACGAATGGTTAAAGACAACACAACCCTGTGCAAAGTGGCAACCGGGTTGGACAGATTCAATGTAAATCGCGCGACTCGATGCGTAGACCATAACGAGCAAAGACCAATGTCGAATAAAGTGATGTTTTGCTTAAAAATAAAGAGGACTCACCGAGGGTGGTTTGATATGAAGACAAGTTTTCGACTCTTATGATAAGTA
The DNA here is from genome assembly GCA_036172225.1 of Cryptocoryne crispatula var. balansae. Classification (NCBI taxonomy): domain Eukaryota; kingdom Viridiplantae; phylum Streptophyta; class Magnoliopsida; order Alismatales; family Araceae; genus Cryptocoryne; species Cryptocoryne crispatula. Next base: position 16,640,847 of record CM069924.1, read on the forward strand.
ATCGAATTTACCTCGATAAGCCGGATCTGGCGTGTGAAGTTCTAGAAACTCCCAAGACATTGTCGATGTAGGACCTGCATGGGCACCACAGATATACAAATTGAATGATTATTGTTTCGAGATAAAATATAACTCACCGGGTAACAATTTCTACTGAAGGATTCATAAAGTTGAATCCACCATTAAATGTACCGAAATCGACCGAGAAGATGATGACTTAGAAGAAAAGACTTCGGATCCGTCTCGGCAGCAAATACGCGGTGTCAGCCATAACAAGCCGAGAGAATGTCGAATTGATCTATGTCATTGTCGAGATGAAAGATATCTTGATGAACCACACACTTCGTATGAAGGAAGTCAGCTGCCAGAAATGACTATAAATATCCGTAGAATCCGATGATCAGCGGCAGCAAAGACGTCGGAGCATTTAGACCGGCTTCTTCTTCACTTCGGGATGATCTCCGTGCACCGGGACGAAGATAGAACTATTTCGGGGAGATCGTGGGAAGAGCCTAGGGGTGGCTGTAGGACGAAGAGAGAAGTGCTTTGAGGACGGGGATGCCCCTCTTAGGTCGTTCATACGAGTCTCCCTTTATAGTGGGATGAGAACCAGGTCAAAAAATAGCAAGTTTTGATACATCCGACCATAGGTTGGATTTCCTCCATTTAATGTTGCTGATTTTCATACCGAGGCATCTAGAAACTTACCTAAATGATCAGAGATTGGAAACCGCTGGATCACCTTTCCCATGTTCAAAATATGTCTCCACTTCAAGAGGAAACAAATCTAGTCTAAAAATGGCAAGTATTGATATATAAGACAACAAGTTGGATTGCCATCATTCGATGATGCTAATTTCGACCACGAAGCTTCCGTGATGCTATAAAAAGTGATACGGAGGAGGAAAAGGAAGGTAAGGTCACGAATTGGTCAGATACGTGCCCAATGGGCTGGGCTCGTACATGCAATCGGGGCTTCGATAGGTGCCGCGTGCGGACAACCGCGCATCCGACTTCCAAAGGGCGCCGCCGCATACAAACGGGAGATCGTAATTGAATGCCGTGTTGTAATGGAAAGATAACTCAAAGAAGAAGATTATTCACGCTGAGAACTTATTCATCGTATGTCCACATAATCTAAAATTTTCAAGTAGATGATATGCTGGGAAAAGCATAATCTGGCACACCACCAAGAGTCTCTTGTTCGGCAAACACGGATTTGATTAGAAATTAGAAAATCATCCTCATATTTCCAATAAGCACCTCAGCTCATCCAAAAGGGTGGTTCATCATGATTTTTATGGTCTAAAAGATATATTGCCAATGGAATAATGGTTTAAGCTCTAAATAAGGCCAAATTGGCGTGTCTACACGGCGTCCTAAGGAGACAAGAGGAAGATGAAGGCGGCGCCAACAGTGCCGTTGGAGGTCCCCGTCCCCTCCGGCGGCGGTGAAGACGACGCCCGGCGCCGCTTCCGGCGCCTACCTCTTCCGCCCGCCGCGGCCGCCGCGGACGAGACCGCACGAAGCCCTCGCGCTCAAAGACGACCCCCCCAATGCTGCCGGCGTCGACGGGCGGCGACGCGAGCCCCACCGGCCCCCCTTCCCTCCGTTCGACGGCGTGCCTCCGCCGGCTGCGCCCCGCCTCCGCCTCCGGTCCCCGCGGTCGAAGCCGCGGCCGCGCGCCGAAGCCCTCGCGAGCGCCCGCTCGCGGTCGACACCCCGACGGGGTGCGCGGCGCCTCCGCGCGCGGGCTGCGTCTCCTCTCCCTGCGGCCAACCGGGCGGGGCCACGAGCCCCCCCCCCCTTAAGTTGGCATGGCCGCGTGGCCGGCCCAAGCCGGGTCGATCGCCACCGGTTCGCCTCCGCCCGGCCGGCCGGGGCGCCGGTTCGCCCTGCTGGTCCGCCCACCCGCTCGGTCGGTTCAACAGGACCGGGCCAACCTCCCAGACCCGGTTCTGGGCCCGGTTTAACCCGGTTCAAGGCAGGTTCAATGGTCCAGAAGCCGGTTCAAGCCCTAAACCGGCCGGTTCAGGCCATTTTGGGCCGGTTCAGGCCCGTTTTGAGGGTTTCGGGCATGGTTCGACATATTTTGGGGCCCGTTTTGATCGGTTTAAGTCCGGTTTTGCTTGTTTACTGCATTTCTAGGTCTTTTGAGCTCCTCCACGGTCCGCTGCAGCGCCACGTCGCCGGTCCGTCCTGCCTCGTCCCGCATCAGCTAAACTTGTCAATTCATAGATGGAATATACCTGATCTTTGACAGGCATATGGGCATTCCCCCACTGTTTTTGAGAATTTCATTAGCATATAGTCAGCACGTAAGCATATTAAATATACTCAAATTTTACATAGCTTAAAGAACATAATAAGACATTGGAATCTTTTTAAAAGACCTTTATATGTCTACCTTAAAAGGACGTAAAGGTAGGTGGTTAGCCGAATTATTTTTTTTTTAAGTTAAGTCAAGATGTAGGAACGGGTGGTTAGTCGATCTCCCAACTAGTCTCGATTATAAATTAAAAAGATAGATTTTTCTTTAATTTTGATTGATTGTTTGTTTTAAGATTTTTTTTGAAGCTCCTGGAGTATTGTTCAATCAGGAAGTTGATTAGGCCCCTTTGTTCTCCTCTTTTTTTGATGGCCCATTACCGCTGGACCGTTGCTGGACCTCATTCAGATGGGGCTGCGATGAGCCCCCACTCCTCTCTCTCTCTCTCTCTCTCTCTCTCTCTCTCTCTCTCTCTCTCTCTCTTTATGTCACGCCCTTTTTTGGTGGGCACGAGGAGCTTGACAACCACAAGGGGGCTTGGAGAAGCTCCTATCAGCTCGGCCAGGGGAGGCGGAGGCTCTCTATGACATCGCCAGAGGAGGTTGTAGGTCATGATGGCATCGCGGCAACTAGCAAGATCAATGGTCCCTGCCGGATGACGGATCGCGACAAACTGTTCGTGGCGCGCCGGAAGAGGAAAAGGACTCGACAGCACTGTTTCAAGAGAAGGATGGCCTCGACGATGCTGCCTGTAGGTAGAACAAGACTCGATGGCTTGAGTGGAAAGAGAAAATGGCACCAACGGTGTCATGGGAAGGAGAAGAAGGCAGACCCAAAGGTACTGCGTGAAGGAGATCCCGGTGTTGTGGTAATCCCTCCGGCTACCTTCCCTCTCGACCTCGCTCTCTCTCCCTTCTCTCGTCCCTCTATGCGTCGCTGCTACCGTCCCCATTTTATAGGGGCAGGGGTTTTCATTAGGAGTTAACCTACTTCCGATTGGGAGTCAGACATCGCCGCGATAGTCGGAATCTAACTCCAGGAAGGGTTGTGATTCTTCGAAAGCTACTCAAGGAAAACTTTGCTGACGCTATTTGTCACGCATGATCCAATTCGGAATCGAATCCCATATAGAAGAAATTTGTCTCGGCTCAGTTTTTGGTCACGATAAACCTTCCAACTCAGCATATGACTCTCTACTTTATACCCATTTCCGACTACTTTGTTTCAGTCAAAAAATTTGTCAATTGCGCTAAGTCAATCCGAACGCCAGGAACATCTTGCTTGGTCAAGCTTTCACTATCATTTGAGTTCCCTGTGGGAGTGATTATAAGAACTTGGCATATCAGCAGCACCCCCAACTAGACCTACAAGGTACTCGACCTTCATTCTTGTTCCCTTTTTTTCTTAACATTACCATACTGCTCATATGCATATTTGCTTGTTAAATCCCTCTTGCCATCCAAGTTCGAATCCATGATTACGAAAATAAGGGTGTCAATTATGGTATGCCGGGTCGCCCGACCCGACTAGTTTCTGGGCCGACCGGCCCGGAAACGGCCCCGCCAAGTTGACTATGAACCGGCCCGGATTGGGGTCGCGCGACCCGGAGACCGGGTTGCCAGTGGCCCATTGCCCCCCCCCCCCACCCCACTTAAGGGGTGAGTGGGGTGGAGGTGGGGGTGGGGTGGGTGAGTCGCTCCTCCCCTCTATGCACTCCCCTTGGGGGCTATAAAAGGCCCCCAAGGAAAGGTTTCTTCTCCACACCCCAAGCTCAAGCTCTCACTCACCCCCCCGGGCCCCCACTCATCACTCTTTCGGTGCTCACCCTTCAACACCACTCGGAATCCAACTAGCTCTTAGTCCTCACCCCTCAACGACTCGTCTCTCCACCTAGTCCTCATCCCTCAATGGCTCACTCTTTTGCCAGCTACAAATTATTTTTCCAGCGATGTGTTTGACACTCTCAAAGCCATGATACTTCCTGCTCCACCCGGATACTTCTCGCTCCACCCAGTGTCTTTAACATTCTCAAAGTGGTGTCTTTGACACTCTCAATTTTACTTAGTGTTATTTATATTGTATATTACTTTTCTAACATGTCTTCTCCAAGTCGTGATACTTCTCGCTGCACTCGAAATGACCCAGCTTGGTTCCATTGCACGGTCATGTCAACAGAGCAATGAAAAGTAAAATGTAAGTATTGTGACAAAGTTCTTTATAGTGGAACATACCAGTTAAAACATCGTCTTGCCGGTATCAAGGGGGATGTTGCACCATGCACACGAACTCCACCTAAGGTAAAAGCCAGTTTAGACAGCATCTTTAAAATTTGGAAAGGCTCAAAGGAGCTTCAAAGAGACATCAGGACATTGTGCGTGAAGAAATTGCGAAACCATCAAGATGTTCATTACATATATACTGCACTAGACAATAGTGACCGGAAAGAAGTCAATATCACGAATTCGACGAAGGTATGTAATATTTAATATTTGATATTTCACAATAACATACGCATTTAACATGGCAAACAGATGACTTAGCAAGAGCCATGGAGACAAGTCGGAGGTCATTCGTCGACGAAGACATGTATCAGCATACCAACCGATTTAAGGGTCAAAGTTCTGGCAATGGGAGTGGATGTGGAAGCAGAAGCGAAAGAGGATCAAATCCTGACCCTGAACAACATATCCACGATCTCACTTGAGATGATAACCCGACAGTTGATTCTGTAGATCCGGTTATCACACGACCACACCAAAAACAAACCATCATCAACACATCATTAAAGAACTTGAAGTTGTACAAGGAGAAGATCGGGTGGGTAACTTCTAAATGGTTCTTTCACAGTAGCATACCAACTAATGTTGCAAAGGGGCTTTACTATGAGTTAATGATTAACATAATAGCAGACGTCGATCGGCGGTGTTAGCATCAACTCCCAAGGAGATCTACAACACATCTTCCATTGAAGGTAGCTAACATTAAAAAATATGTCAAGTCGTTCGAACATATCTGGGACGAACATGGATGCACACTGATAATGGACGATTGAATAGGTTAATCCCTTTGAACAGAATAATTGTTCTACAAATCTTTATTATTTTAAGTTTAAATATAACATTTTATCATATTAATAGGTATTACTAAGAAGACAATGATTAACTTTCTACTATACTGTGAAGCTAGGATCATCTTCTGAAAGTTGGTGGATGCATCCAGACATGTAAAGAATGCAACTTACATGTTTGATTTAATTGATGGTGTTGTCGAGGAGATCGATGAGGATCGAGTTGTCTAAGTAGTGACGGACAACGCAGCTGCCTACAAAGGTGCCTGCTAAATGTTAATGACCAAGAGACAAAAGTTATATTGAGCACCATGCTCTGCCCGTTCCATAAATTTAATGCTAGAGGATATTTGCAAGGATCCTCAAATAGATCGAGTTGTCAAGGTCGTCCAATACAATGCATCTTTATCTACAACAACAATTTCATCATGACCCCGATGAGAGAGCACATAAAGGGTCGAGAGCTCCTACGACCCAGGGCAACACGGTTTACATCACACTACATATCTTTGGAGAGCCTATTTGAATATAAGCATTGCCTGACCCAAATGATACTTTCTCCAGGATGGGCTAATTAGATTGCTAGGGCTAATCCATCAGACAAACAAAATGGGAGGAAGGTAGAACAGACATTGAAAAGTGGAGACTTTTGGCGACTCGTAAAGAAGACACTGGATATTGTTGGTCCATTAGTCAAAGTCCTCCGAATTGTCGATAGAGATAAAAAGGCAGACATGGTACCTTTATGATGCACTTGAGCGGGCAAAAGAAGATATTTCGAAAAAGGTCTCGAATTTTAGCATGTGGTGAGACATCATTGACCGTCGATGAGAGAGAACATTATATCATCCTATGCATACAGTCACTATGTTCTTTACAATTTAGTCAAATAAAATTTCTTAATTAAATTCTTTGCTTTTTTGTCGATGTTGACAATGAACTTTTCCATGCTCAATTAACAGGTCATTTTTTCAACCCAAGATATTATTATAAACCAATTTTCAAGACTATCAATGAACTATTAGACAGCGTAAAGAAAGTCATTCGGAGAATACTTGGAGACGGTTCAATTATTGTAACAAATAAGATACATGATTATATGATGAGATTATTTCACTTCAAGGCAACAATAGTGCAACGAGCAGTTATACTTCTTAGTCCCGATATGTACAGTCCAATAAAGTAAACTTTCTATTTGCATAATTAATTTATTAATATCATTATGTACTAAGACATAATGATAATGTGCAGCTGACTGGTGGATGAATCATGGAAGGGCACCGAGATATGAAGACTTGGCTAGTGTTGCAATCTGAGTCCTAAGTCAAACCATTTCCGCTTCCGACTGCGAAAGAAATTAGTCAACGTTTAGCCTTATTCATACGAAACAAAAGAATATGCTAACATCATAGAGACTTAAGCAGCTAGTCTACTGCCACTATAACATGAGGTTGAAGCTGAACATTTAGGACAAGATAAGAGAGAACCAAAGGGAGGAGCAAAGGTGGGTACAAGAAGCAAGTGGAAGACGAATTGAGGCGCCCACTGTACAAGAACCGGATATTGACTTGGAGGAGATATTTCAACAGAAAAATTTTTTGGAAGCTTGGGTCAACGAACGTGAGGGGATGGGCAAACCAGAGTTCAACCCCGATGATCGGGAATTGGCTTAAGGAGAACTTGACAATGTTCCTCTCTCTGAGGAATTCTAGATCCCTCCTTCTATAGCGAAAAGGCAAAAAACTGGGCAATCTTCTCGTCAAGGTAGGCAATCAAAGGACAAAGGTAAACAAGTTGCAACTGACTCTCTTAATATTACTGATCTTGGCACAATTGACGAGACACGAGAACATACACCGAAGCCTAACTTCCAATTACAGTATCAAACGTCGGATGATTCTTCTTCAAAGAGTAGTAGTGACAAAGATGAGAATACATACGACAGAGATAGAGGAAGCACCACCAGCATCACTTCTAGTCAAAGGAGAACCAATCCGAAGACGGCCCCTCCACAGCAACAGTCACACTTCACAGAAGAGGAGCATTATACCCACACAACATAGGATGTTGATCACGGAACTAGGCAACATGGGTATGATGTAGAGTTGGAACCATCACAGGGTTCTTGGTGTCCATCATACCAAGGACATGGTTAGGGGATGACGTAGCTTTCATTTGATAGTTCTTCTAGTACGTACTTATATGATAGCTACAGTGGTTCATTTTCATCCTATCATAGGATGATTGTGCGAGGTACTGAAAAGTATAATCAGTTTGTCTATATGTTTAATGCGTCGTACTCTTCCACAATGTTATCGGTAGAGTACATACATTATGTAGAAGAGCAGCATAATGCCATTTTTGAATGAATGTTGAACAAATCATGTTGAATTATATCTCTTATTTTTATTTTTATTTATGGGCATTTTTACTTATTTTTATTGATTTTTCAACAATTTTTCAAAAAAAAATAAAAAAGCAACCCGGTCGGGCCAGGTCGCAACTGGGTCAACGACCCGGCCCGACTGGGCCGGGTTGGGGGCCAGCCAACCCGGGGCCGACCCCCGAGTTATCCTTCCTTGGTGTCAATTGCTCTTATGTCCTATAAGAATCAAATGGGCAATTGGGAGTCTCCAATACATGAGCCCTTCCCATTTTCATCATTTCATTCATTTCATCATTTTTTTTGGTGCCAACACTTGCATTAAGCTACTATTTTACTAGTTATTGGTTTTGTTGAAAAACTAAAACAATTCAGTGTGTCCATTCAAGCATCCATAAGCTAGCTGGTATTAGCTAAATTCCTTTGAAGCTCAAAACCAATTGATTTGCTTTGTTGGCTTGAGGTGTGTGGTCATCAACAACAATGGCTTGCAATTGCACACATATTAGCCGTGGGTTGTTCCCTGCTAGCTTAAGCACCTCAGGGACATTGGAACCATGGATTGCAAAATCAACTGTTAGGATCAAGATCAAGATCAGCATAGCCAATTTGATCTAAGAAAGGAGCTTGATCCTACACTAGAGTTCCCCTCAAATCATTCTAAATAGGCCATTTTCAATTTATGGGTACCGATCCAATCCGAATCAGATCGGATTGGCCGATCCTTTGGGAGAAATCCTGATTCGGAATCGAGAATTTTTTTAAAAAAATCTGATTCCAATTCCAGCCAGATTCCTTTTATAAAAAAACTAGGATTTGATCCCATCCAATTCTAGCCGATTCTATAGGGATTTTATTTAAGATCACCCCTATGGGAGAAAATCGGATCGCCATAGGCCGATTCGATCAAAGAAACAGACAATCCTAATCTGGATCTATCGATTCTGCAATATATGGCTTGGATATGCTAGATTAGGACCATTTAGCCGATTCGAACTGATATGAATTGAGATCACATGATTCAAGGCGATCCACTGGAAAAAAACAAACCAGATCACAATTAGACCAGATGTGCAGTCAGGCCTCTATAGTGACCATCCTCTAACAATCCCCAATGGTCAGCTCTTGCTCGAACGATGGCAATGTTGGCGCATAAAATTTCCAAAAAAAATTTCTAAGTGTCAAAGTGGGGAGAGGGCATCCACACATGCTCCCTCAAGATGTGGCCCTACTTTTCAAGAAAAATCTTTGTGGGAGTTGAGTCCTAATCTGACTGGGACCCAAGTTCCAAAGCAATTAGGATTCAAATCTATGTTATCTGAGGCAATTGCCATGGTCGCCTAGGTGATGAGGTGAGACAATGCAATGTGAGGCAAAATTGCCTCGCTTCGTCCCTCATTGCCTGCTCGACTGAGGCAGCCGTTGGTGGGGTTGAGGGGGCACTAGAGGCGGCTTTGTAGTGGCTTCTCTGCTCTATCAAGAAAAAAAGATGTTCCTACTAGGTCCATCCATACCCAGTAGGGGGCATTAGTCGTCGGGTCTAGTGACTTGAGGCCATATCGGGTCATGATGGATATGATACAACTAGATCTGGTGTTTAAAACACCGGATATAGTGACTTATGCCCTATCACCCTTTTTTCCTCAAGACAAGACAAGGGGCATGGCGACAAGTCCCTCGCCTCACCTGTCTTGCACCTTGTCTACAAAGATTTTAACGCTAATCAAACTAGAATCCAAATCCTCGAAGGATTCATATCCTAACTAATTTAGGATTCAAATCTTAGTGGAATTCAAATCCTAATAGGAATCCAATTTCAATTTCAATTTCAATTCTACCCCTAACGAACATCCAAGTCCAATCAAATTGGAAACCCAATCATAACCCTAGTAGAATTCAAATCTCAATCTTACTTGGATTCAAAACCAAATTTCAATCCAATTTGGATCCAAATTCCAACCTTAATAGGACTTAAATCCAAATTACAATCCTATTGAGATTTAAATTTTAATTCTACTTAAAAAGATGTGTAAATTAAAACTATCCTCTCAAAATTCAAAAATTGAGAATTAATCTCAAAGAAATAAAAATGTGACAAAATAAAAATATTATGACAAAATTTCATTAAAATTTACTTCTTAAATTTTTGTAATTTTCAAAAAATTAATTTTGCTGATCTCTAAAAAATTAAGATGTTTCTTGATTCAAGCCATAAACTCCCTTACAATGACAAAAAAGTGTAAAATGTTATATTTTTATTTTAAACATTTTTTGAGGATTTCCTTTTATTATGACTTTTAATGATTTATCTAAATTTACTAGAACAAAAAAATTAAAAATAGTCGATCCAGACCTATTTTGGATTGGTTTTCCTCCTGAAAAATTTACTTAGCCTACCAACTGATCTAGGTACCGATTCGAATCCAGCAATCATTGATTGGGATGAAATAATGCTCGCCTACCAGGCTACTGTGCAAGCCACTAGCTACCTTCTAAAAGAAGCCCTACGCTGTTGTTCTAATGTTCTGGGAAGAAATGGCAGATTAAAGGCTTTGAGAGGCTAAGAAGAGAAAGAGAAGGCATCACGGATCTCTCTCCCTGGGCTACGCAAGGCTAAGAAGAAGGAAAGAAAAGGTAAGAAGAAAAAAAGAGAAAAAGGGCAAGCTCTTCCTGCTGCGCCAGGAAGAAGAAAGAAAAGAAGAGAAAAAAAGTAAAGAAAATAAAAGAAAAGGTAAGAAAAAGCCTGTTGCATATTTGCTATGCATTACTCGGCTTATCGACATATTTGAAGCATAAAATTATATTTCTAAATAAGTGAAATTGATTTCCATCACTAAAATGTAATAGAGTTTGTATATATATATATATTTGTTATGTATTACTCTACTTCTCTACATATTTAAAAGGGCATAGTGAAATTGATTTTCATCACTAAAGTGCCATAAAATTTTATGCATATTTGTTATGCATCACTCTGTTTCTTTGTATACTTGAGAAGACATAAAAGACTAAAAGTCATGTTTCTCAATAAGTAAAATTGATTTCTATCACTGAAGTATTATGAAATTTGCGTGTATATGTTATGCATTACTTTACTTCTCAACATACTAGAACAATATGTTGTATACTTAAGATGCATACATGCACTTCTGAAATTTCGGCAACAATTCTAGGTGGACCAAGTTAGATTGGCACTAGGTATCCAAAAATAGTTTTGTTTGCATATAACATGCAGCTATTTCTACTGGACTGAACTAGATTGCCTCTGTATATCCGAAATAGCATAATTTACATGTAGATGCAAACTATTTGGTCCCTTTTTAAAAAAAAAAAAGTAAAACCAAAATTTCGGCAACACTTTGACTATCGAATGAGATTGGTTGTTTATATCCAAAATAGCATGATTTGTATTTTCATGCAAGATATTTTGATTCTCCTTTTATAGAAAGGTATAGCGCAGTAGTTCACCAAAATTCTTGCAATAATTCGACTGAACCAAAGAAGATTGGCTATTTATATCTAAAATAGCATGATTTACATTTTCATACAAGTTATTTCGTTCCCCTTTTTATGAAAATGTAGAGCAAAACCATGGGCAAAGAGCATTAGAGGAATTGGAGCAAGCTGAACCGAATGGGATTGGGTGTTTATTCCTACATTCTTTCTAGCAAGTCGAACAGCATTAAAGGAACTGGAGTTTCTAGACCTTCTCTCCCCTCCTCTATTCTCATTCTTGCCAAATGAGCCAATCTCCTTACGTAAGACATGTTGGAGCTTATTTATTAAGGGTTTTAAAGGTAATTGTATCCCAAAAAATGGCCCCACTAATCTCATTTTTGAGTAAGTGAGGGTGGTGGGATTGGAGGTGAGGCGAGGCTACCTCTCTTTTCCCCCACTTGTCTTTTTTTTTATTTTCTGCATTATTTGACAAAGACAAAGACAAAGAGCATGACAATTAAATTGCGGTGCTTTCCACAACTTAAAAGGGACTATCAGTGTGGCATGGAGATTGAGAGTTCTTCATCACAAGTAAAAAAAGTAGTAAAGAAAAAAAGTTAAAAATCAGGTGAGGACTTGTCAGTCCAATCGACAATACTCAAACACCTTCCTCAGATGACAATAAGGAAGAGTTCATTCCCCTTATCCGATAACAAAATGTCGGAGGTTCAAGTGGAGGTGTGTTGGCACTCAAAATTTTATTATGAAACTTGGACATATGTAAGAGGGGAGTCAGAGATACTTAATCCCCTCCACCCCAACACCATGGAGCAAGCTAGGTGAAGGGGATCCATAAAGAATGAAATTCAACACATATACATATGGGCTGAATTTGAAGAAACCTGGAAAATAGAAGGCCAGGAAAATCATAGAGGGAATAAGGTTCTATTGTGAGCAAATAGCTTACCATATAGATCAAGGAAGGACCTAAGGTTATACACCCAAGGCCGACCAAATGTAGCATATGAAGCAGTTGAGCCTCCTATATATGATGAATATACCCCCTTAAATCAGGACCTCCCTATGTAACCCACCATGTATATGGATGCAAAATACATGGCATATGACCCAAGGCATGCTGCCGATGGACATTTGGAAAGAGAGGAGGGCCGGAGATAATCTAAAAAGAGAGGCCATATTAGTCCCAGTAGGAAGCCCTCGGACATGCTCACCTCAACATAGAAAGATGGCATGTTAATAAACCTATTCAAAGGGGACCCAATCCAGCATATTGAGGAGCCGGGTCCCTAACTTCATTTGTAGGACATATCTCCTATCAAGCCAAGAAAAAGAGGGAAGGGCCGGAAATAGCAAACAGGAGGCTAAATGGGGAAAGCTCTCAGCCGCATATATATATACATATGAAAAGAGAGAAAGAGCAGCCGATAGACCTTCTCAAAAGGACCCAATTCAGCATGTTGAAGAGCCGGGTCCTCATCTTCACATATACATATTTAAGGACATATGTCCTGTCTAGTCAAAAAGGGGGGGGGATATAATGAAGACTCCGACCAATGATGGCCCATAAAGAAGCCAGACTGACAAACATATGGTTGTGAGAAATGAGGGGACATGTTCCCCACAGAAATCTGAAGAAGGGAGGGCCGGAAATAGCAAATAGAAACCAAACTGGTCCCTGTATAGCAGTCCGACAAGAACCACTTCAATGACATACCGTCGATGGACTAAAGACATATAGAGGGCAACCATTTGGCCCGGGAATTGGAAGAAGGCCCAATTCTATATATTGAAGAGATGGGTCTTCACATGCATATAAACACAAAACAGATGGGAGATTGAGAAACATGCATCTCCATGCAACCGGCCATGCATATATGGTGTGATATGGAATAATTGGGGCAATGGGCATGTTATCGATAGAAAACGAAAGAAGTGCATAGCATAGATGAATAAACTATGGATGATTAGAGCTTTACTTACCCGGGAACAGCTAGGAAGATGTGGGAGGAAAGGATGCCCAAGAAGCTTCTAATGGCAGAGGACTGGCAGCTTCTCTTGGCAGGGACAAAGGCTTGCTACACCTATAAGGAGTGAGGGCTGCGACAGAAGAAGGAAGAGGGACTGTTTAAAAGGAGCTCGCGGTTGGACAAATGTATCTCCCAGTGGGAGACTTAACAGAAACAGCAAAAAAGGGGGAAAGAAGGGTGATCCGCGGGGGAGAAAACAACATGAGCAATTCAAAACAGATCCGGGACCATCCAATGGACAAGATTGGTCAATCAATGGATCAATAAAAGGATGGATCTCCCCGGCTCATTGAAAAGACCCTACCGGATCCTTAATAAGATAATATCCATTGGATCCTTCCTAGTGGGATATCCGGTAGATGCCCATAAGCAAAGATGATTACCGGACAAATCTTATTGGATCCTTAATAGGATTAATATCCATTAAGTGATTGATTGGGATCACATGTGATTAAGGGCCGGGATTGACCAATTCTCATGATTATCAAAGCATGGATGCTCCCCGGTCCATTGAGATGGCTAATTGGATCCTTAATAGGATAATACCCATTGGATCCATCTTTAATTGGATATTTGATTGAGATGGATTAATTCTCCTTGCGTAGGCAATAAAGCCTAGCTCCTTCTTAGCCCCGGATGGCAAATAATCTGCCATCGACATACCCAAGGATGGAGGGCTTGGATTGGGGAGCCGGGACACCAATCAAAGGCTGGGATCTATACTTAATATGAGATGGATCCACTGCAGATCAGGGAGCAACCGAAGGCCGGTAACCTCCACCACAGCCGAGACTTGGTCAAGCCCCCACTCTCCCCACGTTCAGGGAGGAGTGGCCCCACTTTCCCCCTGCATACACTTCACGTCCACAGCCCATCTCCTGGGTGAACAGCACCCATCCAGTGGCCTATAAATAGGGCCAGCCCCGCACATGGAAAGGGGTCGGGAAGGAGGACAGGAGAAAGAGAAAGGAGGCTCTGCAGGAATACTATCAAAGGGACAGCCGCGCAGCTCAAAGAAGAGGCAGTGGGTGAAGGGGTTCTGCAGGAGATTCAAGGGCAGGTTCCGAGGGGTATAAGGTAAGACATCATGGCCATTGCCTAAGCTGTCCCCTCCTCTAGATGCAATATCCATCTTGAGCCTAATCCCCTCAATTCCTCTCCTAGATTAGCATGATATCTACTTGCTTAAAACTGAAATTCCTAGACATATACCAGGATTCCGCAGACCCCTCTGATCACTTTGAACCTGAAATTGAGCATCCTATGGGTATGAGCCACATCAGGAGCTTATGCCTATAATAAACCCTCATTAGTCCCATATTTGAGCCTATATTGCTCCCCGAGTATCCTCCCATATATCTCTATAGACCTGCTGAATAGACCTACCATCTCTCTTTCATTTTCCTCATACCAGTTCCCCCCTCCGGCCTGGAAATTATGGAGAAGGTCTCCCAAAGTTCAACTACAGCATCAGTATAGCAAGGCAAGTGAAGAAGGGTTATATCCGGCCTCTTTGGAACCCACATGATGGACCAAAGACCCCCGGGTAGCCCTGACAGAACAGTGGATATGAAAAAGGAATGACCAACCGGGACTTGAGGTGGACATGATATCCCACCATGAAGATGAGCATATTGCCCTCTGATCATAAAATCAGAAGGGTCAAGGGCATGATTGGAGCCCCATACCGGGCCTAGTCCTTTGAGCTCATCCCGGACAAGACTGAAGGCATACATACAAAATCCTTTTGGTCCATCTCCATATGTGTTCCCTAGAGGGGAGGGATAGTCTCAACATGATGAGACTATGATTATATGTGTACACCACCAAATGTGGATATATAAAATGCCATATGGCATGATCAACAAAAAACTGTGCATAGCCATATACCCCGGTCATGAAAATCATATACCGAATCTATGTCCATAGCAGGACATAATTGGAGCCTAATATCGGGCTTGGTGCCATAAATTTGCTCCGAACAGACACTTCATATGATATTGTTGGTCCATTTTATAAAGGAGAACATTAGCTGCGGAGCAAGGCCCTTGTGTCATAAAGATGTGGTTACATATATATATACCCTACCATGCAAAGATATGTTAGTATGCCTTATGCTATGATTGAGGCATATCTATTGACACTCATATAATAATATAGATCATTGTATATACATACATATACACTGGTCATTGAGTATAAAACCATGTGCAGGCCGCAAGGCTGATTTATGCCCATAACAGGTCATAAAGCAGACCCATATAGAAGAGGGAGAGATGACTTCAAGGCGATAAAATTGAAGTTTGTTTCCACTATCATATCCTATGATAGTGAGTAGGGGATCCTCTTATACATATGAGTGATCCGCAAGAAAATGAGCTAAGTCCTAATATAAGGGCAGGTACCTTAAGTTTGATTCCCGAACATAGGCATTAATGAAATCTGCCAAGGGAAAATAGAGTGCAAGCCTGGACATAAATAGACTGGATCCCCATAGGACTTTGAAGCATGGCCACCCCCAATACATGTGTGTCATAACCCAAAGTGTGGTGGGATGAAACATGACTTAGCCCACTTGTCCCGGACAGGAGATCAGGATAGTGTGCCCCTCTTCTCAACTCATTCCATATGGGGATATCATGGGCCGAGCCCCCCCCCCCTTTATGAAAGGCAACTTTCTGGTTATACAATCGGAGCTGAATATACATGTAATTTCTGATCGATTGATGGCATATGCATATATAGGTTCAGTCCTTCGGTCCATCCTATAAGAAAAATGAGCTGATAAGCTTAATCGCTTAGAGAGGGGTCCTATAGCTTATATATATATACATAACAGGTTTATAACTTTCGGGTGCATGTAAGCCTGATTTTGTATAGGGTTTTGGGCCTCATTTAGCAACTATCTTAAGGTAAGTTTCCTCCAAACATAATGGGGGGGGCTGATATGAATATCCTTCCACATAGGTAAGGAGCTGGGATAGTAGGTTGGGTAGCCAAGCATAAATGCCTCAAGTGACATGTATTTCGGGCTTATGTAGGCCTGGATTCTCATATGGTTTAATACCAATCATGGGGAAAATTCCAATCCATGGTTCAGTACCAGATAGTGGCATGTCCAAGGACAATGGTTAGATCAACTTTTCTCCCCATTTAGGAGGTTTGGATCCCAGTCTCAGTGGCATCACAAACCTGGGTGTAATCGGGGTCCGGAGGATTACCTCTCATGACAGGTTCCAAAACATTGAAGTAACTTGTATTTCAGGCTCATGAAAGCCAGTTTCACTTACATGTCGGGCTTCAATTGACACCTAAGGCAAATCCCAATATGGGAAATTCAGGTGATGTACATTTCAGGCTTATATAAGCCTTATTCTACTTGGCATTTTGATCAGATCCATAGTCGAACATAGGCCTAAAGTCTAGTGGCACTTAGGGGCTAGATAGGTGAGCTTAGGTTGGGATTCATATCAATCATATAATTGCAATTAAGATCCTTATCCATAAAGATAAGAAGAGAGCTCCCGGACCCACATATGGGTAAGGCCGGAACATGATCGGGTAGGGTACAGTTATATATACCCATCCTGGACAGGAATTGAGACAATATGCCCATTTCTTCTATAAGGGAGGATCTATCATGAACCAAATATTTATGTTAACAGAAGGCCGTTCATGCTATCACAATTGGAAATATACAGGGTATCTAATTGATCACTAGGGTTGTATCCCTATGTCCGGGATGATAGTTGAAGCCAGATTTCCACTCCCTTGGTCTATCTCACAATAGAGAGGAAGCTAATAAGTTTATCTCACAACCCATTTTGTCATATATTGACATCCCATACATGACCATATAATAGCCCTTTATATGAAACATATTGGCCTCATATATGACTGCAATTAATCCCCTATCCGACCCCATGCGGATTATAGAAACAGTGTGCATATATATATTCCTGGGTCCGGTCTCATGTATATTGAGACTAGAAGATTTCTTCATAGGAAATCATGTGTGAATCTGGATTATAAACCAGATTCAAATCCAAGACAACCTAGAGGTATGACAAATCCTACTTAGGCCAAACCTCTAAATCTTGATTTGATGATAGGGGATACGAGTCATACAACCGAGTCTAGAATGTCAAGACTTGAAATTTAGGGGTGTACAACTACCTTAATCTAAGATGACCCGGGAAACTCTTGGAAAGGGAACATAATCTCTTCCCGAGTCCAAGCATATATTATACTTGGACCTTCCAAATTTTGTAGGTAAGGCCACATCTCAAATATATGCTAAGTCAAGAAATAATAACTTGAACAAAGTTTGTTTCTCAATCACCAAGTCTAAGATAATAGACTTAAATAAAGATAATACAAGGAACTTTGACTTCTTGAGTACTTTCATTTTGTTCGATATACAAGAACCTAAAATGAAATCAATACAGATCTTGCTCAGCCTCAATAATTCGACCTATGTCTTAATATAAGACATTAGGTCGAGAGACTAACCTATTGCAAGGTATTGTTAAAATCCTTGCCCTTAAGCTTAGGCATTAAGTTTTTGGCATTAAGTCTGCATTCCATTGCTTTTATGGGTCATAATCCCCAGACACTGATATTTGGTGGATGAATGTTTTCTTTCATATGCAAGTTGCTACGACAGTTAATCAAGGGTGTCCGAGAGTCTCAGTGTAATTAACGTCGGAAATTCGCAACTTCCGA
This sequence comes from Cryptocoryne crispatula var. balansae, assembly GCA_036172225.1. NCBI lineage: Eukaryota > Viridiplantae > Streptophyta > Magnoliopsida > Alismatales > Araceae > Cryptocoryne > Cryptocoryne crispatula. The sequence goes on from CM069924.1 coordinate 16,658,777, forward strand.
TGGAGAGAGGTCCAAAGACAAACGTTATGAACCCTAACCTTGACATATACTTATATACACATATCATATATTTTGGCTAATATTTTCTATGAAATATCATATACTTTCATAGTAGCCAAAGATGAGATAATGAAAGTTCATTTCCCAAATAAACGGAAATCAAATGAATTTTCAAACCATACATATATTTTTATATATAAATAAATTTCTCGAGGTTTCACAAGGTGGTAGTGGAGGAGGAGGATCTTTCAGTAGTGCATTCACCAGTAGGGTATGGGCAAATGATTTAGGACACAAACATCATTGCAGTGGGAGAAGTCCGCAATAAAATTAATACTTTTTTATTAGTATAGGATAACAAATTATCCAAAACCTCCTAAGGATTTCCAGTCATATATTCCAACTACATCTGCAGCACACAACAATGTTTATGATTTTTCTCAAATAATTGATTTGTTATTTTCATATAAATATAAGACAATTATGTATACACCTCTGTTGGCACCAAAAAATTCCTAAATACCTGAATGTGCCAAGTTTTGTGCAAAAGTGTAAGGAAAAAATGAACAGATAAATGTGACCTACACTACACATTTTGAACCAACGAGTCGAATGGACCCGATAAGTCTTATTAGATTCGTCCAACCGGATGATGGCCCAATAATAATCAGATACCACTCTGGTCTGACCAGTTCAAATTTGAGTAATGCCGAAGTCGGATTGGAAATCTGACTTGTATTTGACAAGTTACGAGCAAAACAGTGAAAATTGACTTCCGACTGGCCTTTGATAGGCCTAATAAATTTAAAGAACAAACTAAGTGGGTCCACAATACTGTATTGGTCAAGACCTCTGCAATAGTGCCTTGAATGTCAAAATTTGGCTCCAGGTGGCAGAATGACCGTTTTGCCCTTATTGGGCCCGAGCGACCGAATGCTAGCCCAGCGATGATCAGGCACCACCATCAGGTCCGCCTAGCTCAATGTTGAGCAATGCCAGAATCGAATCGAAAACCCAATGCATATTTGGAAAGTTACGCAGAAAACACCGAAAGTCATTTTTCGGATGGCCTTATCAAGGGCATATCAGGTCTGAAAGACAAAACAAGTGGGTCCATGAGACTGTGTTTGTCGAGGGCTTCACAATGATACCTTGATTGTCAAAATCCGATGTCGGATGGACCTCAAACGGTGAAATGGCCTCCTTCGCCCTTGGTAGGTCTGGACAATTCGGGACAGATCCGATAACACACGGGCACATCATTGGGTTTGCCCAGCTCCATCTTGAGCAACGTTGAAGTCAGATTGAAAATCCGACTAATATTTGGCAAGTTATGGGCCAAAACACCTTAGGAGGGTCCAATTGACCAAAATGCCCCTCCTTGGCCACATTCGGTTCGGAAGGCCCGGACTCGGCCCATTAACAAACTTGTGAGCTTATATGATGCAGGAAAGTTAGTATAAACGGAAAACTGATTCGGATCAGAAATCCGACCCATATTCAGAAAGTTATGGAGAAAAATTCAAAATTTGTGCTTTTCGTCAACCCACCAGGTCAGGGGCAAAATAGTCCAAGTGATCAAAAAATGATTCAGATGAACCAGGATTGAAGACAGATATCAAATATATTGAGCATAAATTCTCGAGTCAAAAAGAATATTTTTGCACATCTCTCCGCATAAAAAATGGAGAATAAGTACAAAATTTATCAATTGAGATTATTTGGGACAGATTATGTTGCTTCCATTATGATCATGATACAATTAATGAGCTCAAGATGATAGATCGGGAAGATACATGAAATCAAATCCGATCGAAGCTCAGTTATGTCTCTCATATTTATTTGGATATCTATATGATGCACAAATCAGATAAAATGGAATGACAAATATAAACCATTGGATCGGCCATCAAGACGCTGATGAAGATGAAACACCAATGCAATGGTCTAGATGCATATTTATTAAATAATGGATCTTCTCTTGTTGGATATTCAACGATAATGGATCCGAGGAACAATCATGATTTTCACTTACTCTTTAGGCCATTAAATGAAATTTTCAGTCAGGAGAAAGAAGAAAATACAGCCTCCACTCGGAACTGCACGTACAGCCATTCCCCACGATCGAAGAGAATGTGGCCCACTTCCAAACGTTGTTGGAACTGCACATACAGCCACTCCCTACCCACGTACACCACTTCCCCCACCTTCCCACTCCTGCCACAACAGCACCCCACTCTCCCACGTCCTCCTGTCGCGGCAAGAGAGGGAGTGCCAGGAGCCTTTTAAAAGGGAGCCATGAGCTTCTCTTGGGGGGCGGATGGCCACACTTAGGAAGGAGCCCCATGCTGTTCAAAGGGGGGACGAGGGAGGAGAGACTGCGGAAGCTCTGTCAAAGCTATGTCAACAAAGCAATAGAGGAGTGCAGCAACCCGGTTCAAGTGCATCACCGGAGCAACAAAACGGAAAAAAAAAGAAGAGAAGCAATAGAAGGGAAGGTCCCGCGGCCACTGTTTGGAGAATATCAAGGGCAGGTCTTGAAGAGCAAAAGGTGAGGTATCATGGCCATCACCTCATCCTCCCCTCTCCGGATACTATGTCTGTTGTTAGCTCAAATCCCATGATCCCTTTCCAACATCACCTGGGTATTACCCTATTCGGGCCAAAAAATCTCAGACATATATTAGAGTCCCGCAGGACCTCTTGTTCACCAATTAAAGATCTGAAGCTTACCTTTTCACCCCCATACGTTATGATCATATCTTATGGGTTACACAGGGCGTAGGTCTGTAAGAATCCTGCACCTATTGGACATCAAAGATAGCAACCAAATACTATATATTCATGTACAGATGACACCTTTTTTTGTCCATGACAGTATCAAGCTGGTTGTCGACATGCATGATAACCATCCTTTTCACTTTTCGGACATGTATGGGTCTGACCTTGGGTATGATATGAACCATACTTAGACACCCCAATTGGCCCCATAATTGAGTCCTGCCACCTCTATTATAACCATACTTAGACCTTGGGTATGATAACCATCCTATATCTTCTTTTAGAATCTTTTTTCCTTTTATGACCAAATCCCATGGACAGATCTATCTCTTCCCCCGATTTCTCCTTAGAGCCCCCCCTTTTTCTGGGATTCTGAAAATCAAGCCCCCGGAACCTCACAATTCCGGAGGAGCTCCATTGATGTCATATGGAATCAGGAAGAAGTAAGGCTATACCCGGCAGCTTTGGAACCCACATGATGGACCAAAGACTCCCCCGGATAGCCCTGACCAAGCAAAGGAAAAGAAGATTAAAGTGCATGAAATGATGGCCAGCAGGGCCTTGAAGACTTCATATCGGCTGAGCACAAAAAATATATATATATCATATAGAGGAGCTGTTTACTGCCCCAGTCGGCTTGAAGATCATAAAACTAGAAAGATCAAGAGAACTTACAAGAAGACAAATGCCTATGCTGAGGCATGTCAGTGGCATATTGATAGATAATTTTGGGCATGTCCCAATGCACCTGTTCTGGACAAGGGCTCTGGGCATGAACCCTGGTTTTCCTTGATCCTTTCCCAATAGATGAATTCACAAATTCATTCTAAAAGTGCATTATAGAAAAATCAATGCTCATATGAGGGCTTGAACTGATACTCACTGAAATGTAGTCCTGGTCATTTGAACCAAGATGGAGCCGAAATACAATGAAGGGAGCATTATGTGACCCAACCAACTTGAAGATGAAGAAGTTTGGATGTCCAAGAAGATCTACATGAAAAACTTATGCCTATACTTAGGCACATAAATGGCATCCCGACAGAGGAAGGAGAAGAAAGAGATACTATACGTCTACACCTACTAGATGATGCCATAGCCGATGGAGCCTTCTCTTCCTCCTGCTGTTGCGCCATGCCCTTCCTGTTGCTACCGAAGGAGGACCTGCCCACCAGGAAGAAGAATAGGAGGCGCAAAAAGTCTCTCCTTTGCTGCCATCTGAGGCCACTGCAGACTGCCGTCAGGTCGTCATTTCTGCAGCCCATGTTGCTGCGCATCAACTATGATATTACAAGGAGGAGGTCAAACAAAACCGATGCTGCTTTCCTACCCGTTGCCATCTCCCTCTTCCCCTGATGGTGTCTCACCAATGCCCTCATGCTGGCGGCCTATCATATGGCCATGTTCGATGACTGTTTTCCCCACAGAAGCAGTCCCCCCCCTTGGTCCATGTATATGGCCTACCTGACCCCATAGGAGGCCATCATATACCAGTCCCCAATCACCTCATACACAGTCCATATATCAGCCCCTGTTTGGCCCCATACACAGGTCATATACCTGCCCCCTCATCACCCCATATACGAACCATATACCAACCCCCTATTCGACCTATATACAGGTCACTTTCAGCCATATATTGACCTTATAACCGGTCACATATTCAGTCCCTATCGACCTATATACAGGTCATTTTGTTTAGCTATATATCAACCCCATAGTTGGTCATATATCTAGCCTATATTAACCCCATAGCAGGTCATCCTTCCAGTTTATATCGACCCCATATCAGGTCACTTTTCCAACCTATTGATCCCATAACAGGTCACATATCCAGAACCCATATGAACCCTATAACAGGTTCTCTTCAAACCCTCTATAAATCCCCAGCTGGTCATGAAATAGCTCCCGATGCTGTCATCTACATGGAGAAGGAAGATGGGCTGCAGCCAAAAGATAAGGCGATATCCGGCCCCCTTAGGACCCATACGATGGACTAAGGGCCACCCTGGGTAGCCTCAATGAAGCCAAGATACCATGAAGCATATGAAGACATGGCCAACTGGGTATAGAAGATGATGAAGACTTGGTCACCCGGACTAAGATATGATGATGACATGATGACAAGGCCAAATGTGGCCCAAATGACATAAAAATCATAAATCTTAAATATTTTGACACAAAAAATATTTAAGATGCATAACATGAGCCTATACTTAGGCAATATTCATGATACTTGAACAAGTACTATCGGGTACGTCCCAAAATATTTGGTCCAGACAGGGCTCCGAACATGCACTCGGTGTCATCGATCCATCCCAAAGTGGGAAGAGTGCATACGCTCAATCCATTAGGGAAATTCTCACTCCATCTAGAGTGAGGTCAATTATAGACCAAAACTTTATGGTTTAAGTAGAAAGTCCATGTCTACATAAGACAGGATATTCTCAAATAAGATGTATGAAATGACATGGTATGATGGGATTATGGCTATGTTTAAGCCTCCCCACATGATGATGTGATTATGTTTTGTGGATGACTGTTTCCTTTTATGTACGAGTTGCTACGACGGCTAATCAAGGGTGTTCGAGAATCTCGATGTAATTAACATCAGAAATTTGCACCTTCCGACGGAGAGAGGTCCAAAGACAAATTTCATGAACCCTAACCTCGACATATATATTTTATATGCATACCACGTATTTTGGCTAATATTTTATATGAAATATCATATATTTTCATAATAGCCAAAGATAAGATAACAAAAGTTCAATTTCCAAATAAATGGAAGTCAAATGAATTTTCAAACCATACTATGCCATACAACACACATATTTTTATATCTTTATAAATCTCGAGGTTTCACAACCTCTCAGTGGATCATCTAAGAGAATCAAGAGAATAAGGATGAATGTGGAAGTCATAAATAGTAGTGAAAGAAATGTATTCCATTTTATTGCATGCCAATATTTCATTTGTATCATGTTATATTTGTTTAATGAAATGATCGTTACCACTAAAATATATCTACTTATCTTAAAGTTTATTGGAACAACATAAAACTATAATAAATTAGTGGTTTTACTTCTATTTTTTTTTTAGTATCACAATTTTTAAGAATTTTTAATATTTTTAAAAAAATTACAAATAAATAAATAAATAAAATTGACCAATTCAGACCGATTCCAAATCAGTTTTCTTCCTAAAAATCGGCTGATTCCAACCGATTCAATCAAATTCGGATCAAATCGGTACCCATTGATTTCGATTCCTACTATGATTCCGATTTTCCCATCCATAATGGTCATGCTAGATTAGATATAGTAAGAAATGAATATATTAGAGAAAATGTAAAAGTAATGACAATGAAAATAAGGGTGACTAAGATAGTTAGGGCATATTAAACGTAGACCTAAGGAGACTCTTGTTAGAAAAGTAGAAAATATTAAATGAATAAAAACAAAAAAAAAGATGTGGTAGACCTAAGTTAACTTAGAAGAGGGCAATTCAATATGATTTAAAGGATTTAAATATTTTTGAAGAAGTAACTCAAAATCAACATAAATGAAGAATATAATCTTTATGGCTAACCCCAAGTAATTACGAAATAAGGTTGAGTTGAGTTGAGTATAGATCCTTTCTATCACCTTCTGTCAATCATCGTTAAATTATTCTTCAAAAAATTCCACATTTGCCCCCCTTTGGTCGATCTACCCTACCCCCATTTCACCTTCTCATTTTCGTGTTCCCCCAATTGCATAACCTTAGCTCCTTCTCACTTGCGGCTACTGAGGCGAGGCATCCTTCTACAATGAGGAGGTGAGGAAGACAACTTCTTATGATGGCATTACAAGATAAGATAAAATAAATAAAATAGCCCTAAAACACTGCAGCCACTACTTCGCCGCTGCCAAGCCTTGTTCTTCACATCGCCACCCAGAAGAACCACCGTTGGTCTTGTTGGAATCATCGCCAGCCACCCATCGGGTCACCATGCCATTGCCAAACTTCAACAGCACCGCCTTCCTACACCCTAGGGAGGACTCCACTGTTGTCTGCCACCCAAGTATTTTTTTAACAATCTCCTTAATTTTTGTAGTTATGTTTATCCACATAATAATCTTTCTAATGTTTGTAGTCATCTTCATCCAATCATTTATCTTTAGAAGTTCTTTCTTAACTATTTTTTGTTTCATCCTTTTTAATTCAAATTAGTTTATTTCAAAAGAAATCTTTCTTTGAAATGTGTTCGTTTGTTTTTTGATCTTAACACATAAAACTAGTAACCTATATTGTCTTGGTAAATCTTCATTAGAAATAACTTTACAATTCTTGCAAAGAGCATGAATAGTCTTTCTTGTAAGAATAAAATCCATTTAAGTTTTAGTTTGTTCACCTTTAAATACTAAGCAAGATGTTATTTAAAAAAATGAATATTTGTTAGTATAAGATGACAACCATAGCAAAATCTTAGATACTTTTTCCATCTTCATTTAAATTATCATATCAAAAACTTCCATGTATTTTCTCATTTCCATGGCACACATTGGTATACTCTACATTAAGTCATCCAAATCCTCTCAAAATATTTCTTTAAACTCACTTCTTAATCCAATTTCTAGAGCAAATGCTCTAACTACATTAATTGACTCTATTTTCAAAATCATTTTTATCGTTACCTACTTCTTTACATTTCTCCCAAATATATTTAGTTTATTGATTGCAAGTAATATTAATCATTCTTCTCTCCATACAATCAACAAGTTCCATAAATTTTCTAGTAAAGGATCCAATATCCAAAGAACATATTTTTATCTTTCCTTCAATCTTTTCTTTCCTTAGATTTCTTTGTATAATAATGTCTATTTATTTTCAAGTTTGTTCTAGAACATATATCTTGCTCTCCATATGGACTAACTTCTTTACCCATACTTGTCTTTAATATGCTATGTTATCCGAGGCGTGAGACGCCTGAGGCGAGGGACCCGGCGCCTCGCCTCAGGCGCCTAAGGCGGGCGCCTCAGGCACCTGAGGCGTTTTGAATATTATAATAATATTTATTTTAATAATGATATATGTGATATTAGATAATTGAAAAAATACATAAAACACATGGAATCATTAACTAACAAGAGTGACAATTAAATATAACAGTCATATAAGAGGAATTCAACCATGCAATAAGAAAAGAATACAACCATACAACCAAACATAATACATAAAGTAAGTCTAATTCGAATACAACCATACAAATACAAACATCACTCACTAGTCAGTAGTCACTAGCAATCACTATCAAAATCAAGGTTAGTGGGAGCTTCCTGATCATCATTACTGGTATCGTCTGAATCTTCATTAAAGACGAACTCTTTTCCTAGAAGACCTAGAAATTCATTTCAAGCATACAAAAACATAACATCGAAATTAACGAAAAAAACAACCAAACTCAATAACTAGAAATAAGACATGTAGTGTTTAAAATACGACCTCGTACTTGGCCCCTCCTCTTCATCCATTCCAAAGAAAGAAGTTCTACATCTCTCCATCTCAAGTCTTCGCCTTCATGGACAAGATCTTCATCTTCATTTGCAATCCACTCACTTCGATTCATCAATGTCATCTAAGGATATTGGAGTCTAGACCCGATTTCTCCAACATTAGATGTCTTTCCTAAGCTCTTTGGTTGTATTGAACGAATACCAAATCATTCAACTTCTTTTGTTCCAATCTATTCCTCTTTTTTGTATGAATCTATACAACAACAAAAAAAAGAAAAATATGATTCTATTAATCGAATAAATGATATTGGATTAGTTGAATGCCTTGAAATGTGTTAAGGAATATTACCTGCTCGAATGTGCTCAATTACGTTCGCATAGAGCACCACATGTTAAGCTCGATATGCGTATTGACTTTTGTAATTGAGGGGTCGCGCTTCCGATCTACCCACCACTTGCTCCTGAAAAGAACAAATTGATATTAAAATACACTGTAGAGTGATTGATACAAGTTTATAAATAAATAAGCAAATAATCATACCTGGAGTAGATGTCTTTCGAAGCCTCGATAGCCATGTCCTACCAAACATACCTAGTGCTTATACATCTGTACATTGCCAATTGCCTAAAATTTGATCTTGATCTTCGTAAAGGTACCAACTTTTCAATACAATCAAACAACCCTCGCTTGATTTCGTTGTCGCTCTCGATATTGGGATTGACATAGTGAAAGCTGGATTTAGATAATACCACTGACAAAGACGCAACGGACGATGTATCGAAAATCCCATCTTCGTCAATGATATCCCCAAATCGGGCCATATTTATCTATTTTATCATCCAATGCCTTTTTATTCCTTCCTTGGCACGATCCATGGCTTCATATATATATATCCCATTGCGGGCTTTTCACCGTCAACTAGCCTTAATACGAGACAGTGGCTTCAAGATCTTCAAAGCATAAGCCACTCCTTTCCGAATGTAGTCTTCAAAACTATTTCACAACTCTTTTTTCCTTCAACTTTTTTATTCCATCGATTGTTGTTATTTGTCCAATCTTCGCGAGGTGAACATCGTCGCAAATCATCCTTGCATGTGTTTAAGCTGTCCAAACTCGGATAGTTAGTTGCGAAATCTGAATTATAAATGTTCTGCGAACAAGGTTCTTATCATTTGTGTATTTCCTCATAAGAGCTAGAACCTTGGTATGGCCATAAATGAAGCTCTGTGACATATTTTGCATGTCGAATCGTGGACTTTATTGGTGATAACTTCGAAATATCTTCAAGCATTAAATCAGGCGGTGGGCGGCACGTGGTGTCCCAAAACAAATGACGGTGTGTGTCCGTAAATGCGGCCTGCAGCCTACATAGCTCGCCTCATTGTCCGTAATGTGTGCACGGGACATTTTACTCGGGACCAACCTCCTCCACAACCTTATCGAAGACCCTGCTAGTAACCTCGCATCTTTGACCTACGATGAAGCATCAACCGATCTTAAGAAAACCTGCCGAGGGAGTGTTTACCAAAAGTTAATTAATGATCTTCCCTTATATCTCGTCCACGCATCGTACATGATACTATAGCCAAATTTCACCCAACCCGCCTTTCTCCTTCTCCACCAACTTTTGGGTGGTCTCAATCTCTTTAGACAAGAGAGTCTCTCTTACTTCGATAACTAGGTCCTTTCGAGCCCAGTCGACTAACCGCCTTCAAAGATTGTTTGAAAACTATTAAGACGGACGAGTGTTGAAAGAAATGCCCGCTTGTACATCCATCTAGCGATGTATTGGATACATCGCTCTCTTTCCTCTTTCAAATGTTTTTTTGTCCTTTATTGTTTTTGCTTTGGACTCCTGCGGAGGTGCATAAAAACGATCCATAGGTCCTTTCATTCGTGGAGGAAGAAATTGGAGTGAAAGCTCATCTTGACACTATGTGAGGCATCTTGTGAAGATGTCTCCATTTGTTGTACTCATTGCCCAAGAGGTTGTCCCTCCCTTCCATCTCTCCCCAACATTCATTGCCTTTTCAACTCTCGTTTGTTTTCGCTTGTTGCATACGAGTTTGATCTCCTCCTTAGCCTCTATGCTCGCTTTCTTGCATGCAACATTCGTCCCAGGAACTGCCGCAATGTGTTGCTTCAAACGATAGATGCCTTTTGCACTCGCTTTTGGCAAATTGACACCTAACAAGATCCCTGGTTAGAGGATCTACTAAAATCGCATATTTCCATCCAACATCTTTGGATTTCAGAGGTGCTCGATATGGAACCGGATGCTTTAGTTGTGTACACGTGGGCGAAGGTTGCCTATTACAACCGTCCACGATCCACGGTCTTCACGCGTCTTGAGACATGATAAAATATAACCTAAAATGAACCGAAAATAATAAAACAAAAGAACAAAGCATAATGTTAAAAATCAACTCACAAAATGTACTCATCAAATGTTAAATATCGTCTAATACGATTATACGAATGAAAGCGATGTCAATAAACATAACTACGTAATCAATTAGGTGCTTGCTTGAAATAACCGAGAGAATAAAAAAAACAAAACAAAACAAAAAAGATACCTACGCCCCTTGTGGGCGGCCGCGAGTGCGACTGCGGTGGCGGAGGCGGCGGTGGCCGCAAGTGAAGAGCTGCGGTCACGAAGGCGGTGGCGACGACTTCCAACGGCGGCCTGCGGGGCTTCCGACCGGCAGAGAGGGGCTCGGGCGGCCAGGGCTTCCGACGGCGGCTTTGCGGTGGCGGAGGCGCTTACGGCGGCGGCGGAGGCTTCCGGCCCGGCGACGGCGCACTCGCGAGTCTTCTCAAAGCGGCGGCGGCGGCGATAGGTGCAACTCCGGTCGCCGGTCGGCGGTGGGGCTTCGACGGACGGGTCTGCGGTAGCGAGGCAGCCTCCGGCCGGCGGCGGAGCCTTCGCGGCGGCGACGTGCACTCGCGGACCCTTCCCAAAGCGGCGGCGGCGGCGGCAGTGCGAGCCCGGGCGGCGGCGGCGGGCGGGGCTTCGGCCGACGACGCGGTCCTCGCGGTAGTCGAGAGGCGGCCTCCGGCGGCGGAGCCTTCGGGCAGCGGCGACGGTGCCTCGCGGACCCTTCCCAAAGCGGCGGCGGCGGCGGCGGGTCCGGCCGCGAGGGCGGCGGCTGCGTCCGGAGGAGGGAGCAGCGTCGGGGGCGACGTCTTGGGCGTACGAGGGTTCGGGAGGGAGGGAGAGAGAAGTACGGGGTGTTTAAGTTACCCGGATCCGGTCTTACCGGATCCGGTTCTTACCGGACCGCAGGGGGAGGCGGGGGAGGCGGGGGAGGCGGGTAGGGCGCCTAAGGCGCTCGTTGCAGCGGTTGAGGTGCCGGAGGCGCTCGCCTGAGGCGGAAAAAGACAACGCGAGGCGGTTTTCAACCGCCTCGCCTCGCCTCACCGCCTAGGCGGGTGAGGCGACCGCCTCTAACTACACAGTTAATATGGGTAAAGAAATAAAAATACATTCCCCATGCATGTTTAATTCAAATTGATCACTAATATTATGTGTTGATCTAATGGTTAAAAAGAGATATTTAAGTGTACAAGTAATTAAACATGGAATGTGTTTGGTGAAGAGAAGTCAAAACATTTAAAATTCATGGTATAAACATAATAACCTCATAATATTTCTCAAATAAAAAAACATAACTAACCAAATATTTTCAAATTTTAAAGATTGAACAAATGATACGTCCACCTATTCCTTACTCCATTTCTCTGCTATAATAATGCTATATACCTAATACTCAAATATCACATATACTATCATTTGTCCACATGATAAATGACACTGGTCATTTTCATTGATGTATTTATTCTAATCATAATTGTCAAGATGCCACCTAGGCATAAAAGCCGTTGTTTGGAACTACCTTGGGTGCACACTGAATGGCCGCCCAAAAAGGCATGCACCTTGTCTACCTAGGTAAACAAGCGCATGCCTTGTCGCCTGGGCAGCAGCCTGGCCCCGGTTCTTTTATTGAACCAATGAATCAGCTTGTGTTGAAACTACTTCACCAATTTTATTTACTTACCCTGATTCTCTCCCCCCTCCCACACACACTTGAAGCCCCCCGATGCACAATAGCCTCACAGGGGTGAAGACACTAGCCGCAATCCTACGCAGTCAGCGCAAGCATAGTCCCTATCATGACGTCGTCCTCCACTTCCAGTAAAGGTGTTTTTCCTCTTGTTTAAACATTTCTCCACCGGCAGAAGATTTTAGAGTTTTGTTTCTTCCATTTATTTTTTCTCTTTTCTTCCTACAAGTTTCTCCTCCAAACATCTAGTAGAGATGTTTTATTTTTCTTATAAACTTCTAACAGTTCCATGATACAAATTTGAACATCTCTAGTGCATTGAGGGTTTCCGACTAGTGGAGGGAGCCTCTAGTGCTAGTAGTAATAATAGAATGAAGTCATTGGGGGCAGAAGAAAGAAAAAACAAAGCAAAGTTCAATGATCTTGGGTGGTATTGTTATTTACTTGTTTTGGAATTTATAGCAATGTATTTTGGTGTTTGGTTTTCATGTAGTTTATTTACTTATTTTGGTATTTGGGATTGTATTTTACATGTATTGTCAAAAATGTCAAAAATGTTTTGCATAATTTTAGAGAACAAAGAAAGTTCAAAAGTATATATCATTTGGAAAGTCAATTTACTTAATGTTGTCTTAACTTCACATTTTAGAATTTTGTACATGTTATGTTCTTACAAATGCTACTCTAAATATATGTCAAATCTATTAGACAACATAGTTTTTTTAAAAAAATTATATTATTGATTATGAGATAGAAGACTTGTCACTTCATAATCATACCCCGCCTTACTGCTTAGGTGAAGTCTAGGCGGCGGACACCTTGTCACTTAAACTTTAAAAGATTCTTTGGGTACCTTGTCGCCTTGACAACTTTCTTCTAGCAACAGAACTCAGTTTCAGACTACAAATAGTTATTTATTATTTACAAATGGACTTCTATTATGCAATTGATGAATATTTATTATAATTTTGTTTCTATTTATAACCTATGCAAGTCCAGCGAACTACTACAGTTATCAACAATTCTGGGCTATCACAACATTATTCTCAAGCTCATTATGATTAACTAACCAAATAGTCACTACAAATGATAATACAGATGAATGGGCAAAATTGTAGTGTAAAGAGGTAAGAAAAACTGCATAATTGTCAAACATAACAAAATTCTTCCTTGTGGAAAGAGGATTAAGGAAGAATACTTCATCCATGAAAATTACTGATGGCTGTCTAGAGGCAGCAACCATGAAAAGTGTCCGTACAAGCTTTTCTGCCTCCCCCACCTGCACAGAGAAAAAGGAGAGCCTTCATTGCTTTATCAATGATGAGATGAAAAACAGATATACAGGGAACACAGAAAGGCCAAGCGTTATATCATCTCGTAGAATTTAGAATCTTCAGCATTACCCATTTTGAGGTTAAAGAAGATGCAGAGACATTAAAAAATGTTGCATCTGACTCTGAAGCAACAGCTTTTGCTAGCATTGTCTTCCCATTACCAGGGGGGCCAAATAAAAGCAATCCTGTAAATACAAGTTGCACTAGAGGGTAAACAACAGGTTTGACCAATAAAACAGGGGTTGCCAAAAAGTAGAAATCTAAAGATTCACCTCTGGCAGGCTTCCTCAGTCCTGTGAATAGATCTCGTCTTTTGGTAGGTAGTATAACCATCTCCAAAAGAGATTGTTTTGCCTTCTCAAGACCAGCTGGAGAAGAAAAATGCAAGATAAGCTCGAACAGAGAAAGTTACTTTATCGGTAAAGTCAGTAAAATATAAAACTCAGTTTAAGACGTACCAACATCATCCCATTTAACAGCAGGACTTCTGTCAACAATGGAACTGTTTATTATCTCAACCAATTTTGCATCATAATTACTTTCTTGACTAGGTTTCAAGCCTCCATGTAAAACATTTTTATTCTGTACCACAAAGTTGCTTCTCATGTCATTGGATATACCGTGAGAAGTCCTTTTAGCACTGGATGCTGTTGATGGCATGGCTCTAGTTTGTGGACAAGTTGAATCAGTCTGCACAAGCATATGATAGTAATCATGTCAAAACATGGTTAGCCAAATTGGCGGATCTGGATCAGGATTGGCCAGATCCTGGGATTGGTTTGAATCAACCCAGATCAGGAAAGGATCAGCCTGAAAAGGTTGATCTTCCATCTTCGGAAAAATGTTGCATTTTTTTCTGTTTTTGGAAGAGTATATCCTGGCCAATCCCAGATCATTTTTTTCCCTTGGATCAGCCAACCCGATCCAGATTGAGATTGAAGTCAGCCATGGCTGATTCTGATCCAGCCTTTCTTGTGTCAAACCAAAATTATCAAGAATCAAATATGGTAAATAAAATAAGTAAATTGAACTATCATTATGAAAAGTGAAAATGATGCATAAAGACCAGATGAGTTCACCATAGCAATCAATTCAAAAAAATATCAAGAGCCTAATTGTGACCGACAAGACACAATGTACAGCAACTTAAATTATAAAGTACAAAACCTACCAAGCATAAAAAATGAGAAGGGACTCAAACAGAACCCAAAAGACAGCACATAGCCATTATAAAAAAGTATGACCACACGAATAGTGAAGCTTTTTCTTTTGATAAAGCATGAATAGTGAAGCTTCAACAATAGAAAGTTGCTCTAGACAGGTTAAAAAGAATGCATCAAACTCTGAACCAAGCAAAGCCAGTGAACATAAGACACGTGAGAAAAATTGTCATTGATGATAATCATTTCTCATTAATAGCTCATGAACTGTAAGGAGACAATTCCAAAAGTATCAATCCATTTCAACAGATCATAAGAATCCTAGCCAAGGAGCACAAAAAAATATTCTAATCACCTGTCATACCTTATGATGAAAATTAATGTGGGCCACTTTTGGACTTTCCAATTTCCTCTTGGTAGAAAGGTATATTTGCAAGAATCTTTTGTTTGGGGTCTAATTGTCAAATTGCTGGCTCTATAAGAGAGCCAATCTTGAACACATGCAGGCAATGAAAGAAGAGTGAATTTTTGGAATTGGCTTATCCCAAAGGAGTGATGCCCCAGACTCTTCCCTCTTTTCCCCCTCAATCGGCCAGGTGGGCTTTCTTCCTTCTCCCCTACAATTTCTTCCTCCTCACCCATAGAGATCTGCATCAATCACCCTTTCTCCTTCTTCCACCCCTGCTAAACCATCCAAGATCAATCTCCTTCTCTATCCTCTGCTCAACATCTTCAATCAACATCAGCTCCAGCAAAACATTGGAAGTGGAGCATCATGGCAAGTGTAGTGAGTCCTATGCATGTGCGATCCTCACGCCCACTCTTCACAGTATCCTTAGCCGGATAGCAGTTACCTTTCAGGACCCTCTGGCAATCTCCAGAGAAGAAAAATGGCAATCCATATACCTTTGGAAGTTTCGTCAACTGGCACCAAGCCTCTGCCCCGTAGCCGTCACTGATCGGAGCCCACAGCTCACAAGGTCTTCTTGCTGCCACACACATTGGTGATGGTGTCTCCACTTCAGGCTGTCGAAACCATCCACCCCGTTCACCAAAAAACTAATGTCTCCATTGTGCTTCTTCGTCATCATCTGGCTAACAATCAACCAGACATAGGAGATGCTGTCTAATCTCAACCACAAGATTCCCCTCTGAATCCTCCGGTTCACTCCCATATGAAGTCTTCATGTCATCTTTCTCCCCCTCCAATGTGCAGCCATCCCATCGCCTTTCCCTATGACCCCTTCCAGCCCCAGCTGATGCCTGATGTCACCCCTTCCTTCCTTGGGTCACTGCGCCATCCCGTCATACCCCTCCCAACCTTGTTCACACCGTTCCAAGCCAGCAACACCTCCTTCTGGCACTACCCCATTATCTCCTCTTCCTTCACCTTCCAGCTACCTCTGGACCCGCTAGAGCTCTCACCAGATCCAAGGCTGTCTCGTACCCCCCCCATTGGAAGCCTTACATCACCACAGTGCCTATGCATAGCATCACCTCTATTGTTCACAGAATTGGCCAATCCGGATCGGAATCAGCCAATTTTTAGCTCAAATCAGCCCCTGTCGATCTGATCTAGGTTTTGGGCAACCGATCTAAGATCGACTCTTGGAGGAATCAGTCTGTATCAGAAGAATCAGCCTGGTCGGATTGAGAATCCGCTGATCCACTCGCTATTGATACCGCCCCCTTCTGTCGCCAACAAACTTGTCACGCACAGCTGCCCCTACCCTCATTGCTGTCTTCTCCTCCTTCCGCCGTCGCCACTGTCATCCTGTGCCATTGCCATTGCCGGTCACCCCTCCTCTGTCGTCCGCATTCCCCACCGCCCTCAAATGAACCATGCGGTTGCGAAGACTCCCAAAGTGTCGAGAGGCTCATAGTCCTCGCGGTTGGCTACTCCAGCCTCACCCAAGAAGGCCGCGACCCTGCGGGATCTTTTCATGAGGTCGCCCATCCTTTAAAGCCACCACATACCCCACCTCACCCTCAAGTCCCCTGCACACGCAACAACCCTGCTGAGTGCTGTCGCCTTACGTGCACTCGCTGCCGGACCTCAACGTCCCACCTCGATCAATCAGACAACCACCAAAGTGCGCTGTCGAGCGCGGTCAAAGATGGCCATGATGCCTCTTCACATGTCGTCAAGTGCAACCAGGTGGCCACGTCCTCCCCCCCCCCAACTTTCTCATAACGTCGGATGACCACAAACCCTGCAGGGCTAGCCCTCTCATGCCCGAGGATGCCCCACTGCTGCCACAACTCCCCAGCAACCTCCAAATGCAGACACAACCACATCCACGTTCTGACACAAACTAGCTAGGGTCTCGTTCCTAGCTGCACACGAACATCGCCTCATGACACCACATCCCCTGGCCTGGTCTGCCCGGCTCGCAGCCAGTCCAGCCAGATCTAGACCCAATTCTATCCAGTCCACCGGGTCTAAGGCAAGGTCACACTGGTTCGAGGTGGTTCAATCTGGTTCAGGCCATCTTCAAACCAATTCAACCCGGCTTACTGTGTTTTAGGGCCGGTCAGCACCCCTTCAGCCAAAACATGTCTAGTTCAGCAAATATCGGTAAAATTTATTTATGCTCAGTTCATCCCATGTTGGGCCCGATCAGGTACATTTGAGCTTCTCTAGGTTTGTCGGTATGCCCAGATGGTGATGTTCATCTTTTTGTCCCATGTCACCTACTCACCTAACTGAGGACCTAGACCACCTATAGGATGTGGACTTACTATCGGCTTGGATCCGATAAACTAAAATTTATTATGTACTTGACTTGGAGAGACTTGGTCTTATAATTTGGTTTATATCGATTGCAAGATTTTGGATTTTATTTTTTTTCTTAGCTGATATTATGTTATGTAGTCTATTGCTTATTGTTGCATGTTTAAATTTTGTTGTTCATATAAATGTGTTGCAAATTAATTCAATTAAGTTCTTACACTTTCTAGTTTTAAGTAGATGCTATTGTTCTCTTTTGTTTTAAATTTATATAATATTTTTATATTGCTTATTGCTGCACTCAAAATTTTTATTGTTGTTTTAAGTTGATGTATTTTTCCAATTTTAAATTAATGTTGTTCATTAATTTTATTTTGAATTGATTCTTACTTAATTGTTGTCACTCTTTCACATTAGTTGTACTTTTATCATTTTATGCTTCAATTTGAATTTATGATTTATTAGTATCTCATTTATATACATATATATAAAATAATATAAATATATATTAAAAAATAAACTTCTTCTCAAGCACCTGAGGTAAGGTGAGCCCCTCCTCGCCTCGAACACCTTGCACCTAAGATTAGCAAAGTGCGCACAACATCGCCAATAGCATGAGATCCAATAAGTTGCAAATTTCCTTCCACATATTCCTTCTTTTCCAAGTAAGAATAAGGCTAGTGATATCCCTCGGAGGTTCCCAAGAAAGATTTTAATTTTTGGAGACCGTACACCCACAAACTATAAAGAATACCGTAATGCATGAACAAGTGTTTGACATTCTCCCGAGTAATTTTGCATAAACAGCAAAACTTAGACACCAAAGTAAAGATAAGTAGGTAATCGCTTTGATTCGACAACCTTTGCAAAGTTTCTATAAGAAAATGTAAATCTTCCACGGTAGATAAGGAAGCCAAACAGAATACAGCCAAGCTACGTTGATCCCATCTATCACAAATTTTAAACATGTTGATTGAACAGAAAAAGGCCAGATTTCTTTGTGGTCCCCACTTGGGTGCAGTTGACATCATGTAACACTTCTAGCAGGTTAGAAACATCCTCAATTTCCACAACCTACAAATTTCTACAAAAGAAAACATCCAATTGTAATGCAGGTCCTCCCTATCCCATAAGCATCAATCTTTTCATATTTCTTATGACAATACTAAATAGAAAATTGGGCATAGAAAAAGACCAGCAAAAGTGGAGAGACCAAGCTCATATTTTATATATTTTTCACCATATAGCAATTACATACCAAAGTACCGAAAAACAGACAAACTATAAATTTATATCTTCGCTTGCACAATAAGAAAAGTGTCCCGCAGTAGTGCCGCACTGGATATAATGCCCCCCTGTGGCTATAGTCACAAGCATTGCAGCACTCAGACCAAAAACAGAGACTTCTTGAAGTAAACACATAATGTAACGAATCTTAACCATTGAAAAAATGCGATAAAGAACCACTAGCAATATGGAAATGCAAATAAGATATTTACGCTTGCAAGCTTTTTAACCACCTGCATACCTTCTTTGATGACACGCCAGCTGAGACAATGCAGTGAACAAAATATCAGTTTATCAGAAAAGCACCAAATAGAACTTCTCTTCATGACTTTATTGTACCTCGCCTATTCAGCACTTCTAATCTCTCTAAGACATGTCCATGCCATTGTGATATCTTTTTATGATAAGATTTAACCTTTTCTTGCTCACTGTAAAAGACAAAAAGAATGTAAAAGAGGATTATACATCAACCCATTCAAGAAAAGAAAACAAGAAAAGATCAAATAAGCAACAAACTCTGTAGCGGTGGGGGTTGAGTGTATAGGAACATGTATATGTGTGTACATGCCTGCAGAGAAAGATAGAGGATGTCCCAAGGTTCATGCATAGATATATGCATTTTTTAAGGTAAACTGATGTTAATAAACTACACGATGTGGCAAGATCCACAATCAAGTGCCACATCAAATGGCAATCTAGCAGTTGCACTATGTGGCAAGATCCACAAGCACATGTGCTAGAGCTGTTCATGGTTTGGTTCTGTTTCAAGTCATTTTTATAAAAACGGAAACCAAACCAAAAATTGAACCAAACCAGTTTGGCTAAACCCAGAACCAATTGTGCACCGTACAGAATGGTTCAGCTCAGTTCGGTTTAAAATATAATTAAGTTAAAAAATTAAATCAGGTTACATGAAGATTAATACTTTATTTATAAATGATTATTATATGTTCATATTATTTAGCAATATAATAATATTATTATATTTAAATTTAATATAATATATAAATAAATTAGGTCAAACTAGGTTTATTGGTCCACTTCGGTTTAGGGAGGGCCAAACTGAACCATGCCAATAAAATGATATCAGTTTGGTTCGGTTCAAAAAATTGAACGCCTATGTCCTTAAACCGAACCGAACCAAACCAGTCATTTTGGTTTGGTTCAGTTTACCCATTTTCCCAATTTGCTTGAACATCCCTACTTGTTATGCATGATATCTAGGCTGGTGGTGGACATATAATGCAATCTCTCAAGATCTACCGTGAATCCATGCTTTATGTAATCAAGAAAAATCTTATTTTGCAGCGGAAAAAACAAAAATCCTAGATGATAAGAAACTAATCAACTAGAGCCTTAATCTCAAATTACTTAAAGTCGACTACATGGATTCTCTTTTTCTACCCATGTCGGTTTTGAGTTACTTCTTTAAAAACATATAAATCATTTAAGTCATTAGATTATCCTCCTCCAAGTTAACTCAGGTCTACCACATCCTTTTTTGTTTCTATTATTTAAATATTTTCTACAATTTTCTGTCTGAAGCTTCCTTAGGTCTATGTTTAATATGTCTGAACCATCTGGATCAATCCACTTTCAACTTGTCTACAATGGTTGCGAATCCCTCATTGTCTCTAATATACTTGTTCCTTACTCTACATATTTTAATATAATTACTTATCCATCTTAATATTTTCATTTCAATAATACTTATTTTAAAGGCATGTTTTCCTTTTACTCCCCCACATTCACTATCATGCAACATCACAAATCTTACCACTCAATTCAACTCAGCTTTAGTCCCAAATTACTTGGGGTCGACCATATGGATTCTCCTTCTCTAGTCACATCGATTTTGAGTTACTTTTTCAAAGATATTTAAATCATACAAATAATATTGAATTACTTTCCTCCAAATTTACTTAAGTCTACCACATTCTTTTTTGTTTTTGTTATTTAATCAAAGCCTTCCTAAGTTTATGTTTAATATGCTCAAACCAACTCAATTTTCGTTCTTTCAATTTGTCTACAATTGTCCCTACTCCTATATTTTCTTTAATATATTTATTTCTTAATTTATCTAATATAATATGCCCACTTAACCATCTTAACATTCTTATTTATGTAGCCCTTATTTTAGAAACATGGTTTTCTTTTATTGTCCAACATTCACTCAAATAAACATTGCAAGTCTTAGAGTTGTATATAAAATTTTCAACTGTAGTGTCTAATGATCACATAAAAACCTTATACTCAATCTCCACTTCGTCCAACATACTTTAATCTCATAGTTAACATTTTCATCATATTATCCATCTTTTAAATAATTGATCTAAGATACTTGAACTACATTCTTCGAGATAATATTATCTTATCCAGACTAACTCCCTCACCTTCTTCTCATTAGTTTTAATTAAATTTATAATGCATATACTTTGTCTTAGTTTTACTTATATTGAAACTTTTGATCTTTATCATATTTTTCCACAGTTATAACTTTCTATTCACTCTTGTGACTCATTTATCAATATGATATATATGATATCATCTGTAAATATCATATATCAAGATATATCATCTTATATATTTTTTGTTAATTCATCTATGACTAATACAAAAAGATAAGGACTAATTGTAGGTCTTTGATGTAAGTCAATTGAAATAGGAAATCTCTTTTTGCTCCTTCAATTGTTCATACACTAGTGGTCCCAGGTTATACAATTGCACAATAGAATTGTTCTTTCAACTTTAGTGAAATGTTATGAACACACATAATTATGACAGCTAATCTCCACTTCATCCAACATATTTTAATCACATGATTAATGTTGACACCTAAATTTTTTCAAAAAAAAATATGCACATAGAGAATGAATGAGATATGCGTCAAAAAAAAACAAAACAAATTGACCAGTTATTGTGTCAAGCTAATCTCATTCGATAAAGCCCACGTATCCATTTGGACTTGGTTTCATTAAAAAAAAAAAGAAAAGAGAGGAGAGTGAAAATCTAGTCTGTACCTTAGCTGGATAGAAGAGCCATACAGGGAGGCCCAATCAGGTGTTGGGCAACCAACGAAGAAGTCCGCCGGGAGATCCTCAAGACAATAGAAGCTTTGTGCGCCACCTTGCCATTAGAGAATGCCTCACGCTGATTGTGCAAACTCAAACCGTCATAGTGGAAGGCCCGCATAGCAAGGGATGATAGGTCCGACGATGCTGGGAGAGTCGCAACCTTCCTCAGGAAGAAATAAATCTACCTTGAGCAACACAGCACACTATCCTCACGGCAATATTCCTGCCCAAACAACCTATTGAACCTCTACAATGATTGTCCAGAGAGGTCGAGTTTGAGATGCTCCCTTCTTGAAGCCGAAGATCCCAAGTTTCCTATCAGTGGTCCACGACCGTCAAAATCGTGACCGGAATCCCTGCGTAGGGAGAACCTCCCCTCAACGGCGGTCCGATGATGAGCAAGATTGGAAAGCATCGAAAGCTTACCAAAATATATTGCAAGGATGGTAGTCCAGCGATATCAATCGGGAAGGTGCGAAGCATGTCAAATGGCCCAAAGCAACATAGAGAAGCAAGAGTAGCTGGATTCTCCATTCCAAAAGACAACTGTGATCGGGGCTTAGTCCCCACATCACAAAACCTTAGCAGCTATAAGAAAGACCCCTCAGCGTCGCAGAAAAGAGAGTGAAGAGAGAGAAGGGTGAGGACAAGGAGAAGGAAGGTTCGACATCACCTCGGTTGTTGGCGGTGGCTGTAGTGTCCTGCCTCCCCTGCCTCCTCTGTAGCAGCGATCAGAGCCGACCAGCCCTCCGCCCATCGTCTTCAAGGTGAGTAGCCATCCATACCATTGCCACCAAGCTCTTATGCCGCCACCGAGACCTCCCGTTTAACCTGTTGCTAACATGGAGTTCGCCTTCAACCCCTCTCAGGCCATCAACCATCTTCTGTCACCACCCAAACCTTCATCTCTCACCACGTCAGGGTCATTTTCAACCCCCTAAGCCGTCGTCAGGATCCCCTTCACTTTTCTCTATCGTTGAGCTCACCCTTAGCCTCACCTAACCTCAGCGAAGTACCCCTTTGGCATTATAATCACCACATAGGCCGACCACCATCACCATGCCCTCGAGGAGCCGTCGGAGACCCATCCACCACTACCGAGGCCCCCATAGGCCACCCCAACCGAGGCCTCCAGTCCCATCTCCCATCGCCAACGCTGTCGAAGGCAGCGGCATCCACCGTCAACATCGTGGGAGTCACCGGTCGAAACTATCGGTGCCTCCCCCATTCTCCCCTCGTAGCATCGGATGACCAACATCTAACCGCGAGGGTCATTTTAAGTGGTGGGCCCCACTTAGCTCAAGAATTTTTAAAAAAAAGATAAGGGGAATGTGAAACCTCGAAGAGAAATTATATATTATAGAATATATAAAAATATATATATATATGTCTATGACATGACATGGTTTTGAAAATTCATTTGATTTCCATTTATTTGGGAAATGAACTTCCGTTATCTTATCTTCGGCTACTATGAAAATATATGGTATTTTTCATAGAAAATTTTAGCCGAAATATATGATATGCATATAGAATATGTATGTCGAGGTTAGGGTTCATAAAGTTTGTCTTTGGACCTCTCTCCATCGGAAGTTGCGAGTTTCCGATGTTAATTACACCGAGACTCTCGGACACCCTTGATTAACCGTCGTAGCAAATTCGTATATGAAAAAGGAACATTCATCTATAAAATGTTAATATACGGGTATTGACCCATAAAAAGCAATGGAATGCAGATTTAATATTCAAATGCGACGAAGACACCGACCATATAAGGTTAAATGACAATGCTAGAACTTGATATCTAGGCTTCGAGGGTATGGGCGAGGATTTTAACCATACTCTGCAAGAGATTAGTCTCTCGACCCAATGCCTCGTATTAAGACATAGGTTGAATTATCGAAGCTACGAGTATACACAGATCGAATTCGCATTGACTTCATCCATATATATATATGAAATCTAGTCCCCAGCGTGGACTTACTAAAGTCTATCACCTTATATTAAGGATGAAGACAAGTAAGCTCGGATTTTTAGAAAAAGGATCATATTTTTTTTATATCTTGCACGACCGTGGGGTTCATGAACATATCCTAGGCTTAAAGTAATCGGTCACTTCCTAATGTTAAGTCTTATCATCTTAGACTTAGCAAAATGGTATACGTGCCCTCTTATTATTTGAATTCTATTATTATTGGAAGGCCCTCTCCTATGATTATGTGGCAATATGATGGACATGTGTTTGGAATGTCCGGGGAACATATCCTTTGATTGATTCCTCCCTACCAATCTTGACATAGCCGATTTAGGATTTATTTAAGATCATCATTTCCAATTGGTTCCTCTGTGGACACCGAAATTTCTATTTAAGGCAGCCCCAAAATTGGTCATTATCCTCGCCTTGAATCCGATATCGAGACCTGCCCTATGATAGATACCAAACCTATACATAATTAGGCCTACTAGACTCCAAACTATACGCCATTTAATCCACTTGAGTCCAGCCATGAACTTGCCGTATAAGGCCTTCATGGAAAACCCGTCTCGACCCCCTGCGGGCCCCTCATGATCCGATTATGCTCGAGGTCTAAGGCTAGCCAACTTCCTCTCTTTATTTACCCACTTGGATGAATGGGGTCCGAAGTAAAAGAGGACAAATGGAGCTGGGTCAACAAAATCCGAAATTATGCCAAGATGGGATAGCTAAGTCCATCTCGTATATAGGACCCGTATATGAGCTATGAAATCTTTAACTTAGCCCCTCCTTTCCCCACTTTACGCACTCTTAATAACGATTATGTTCGGATCCGAGGCACAATCGTTGACCCTTCCCTCCACCCTGTCCCTTCGGACTAGCCGAAATCGAGGGATGGGGTTGGAACTCCGGGACCTATGATTGCCCCGGATGTGTCGAAATCTAGACCCGAGTTGACCTGTGTAATTGACTTTAGAGTAGTCGAAGTCGCACTAAATTGTACGTTGGTGCACGCTTATGGTAGATGCCGAGTCTGTCTATATATAGCACGAGATTTCGTACGAGAAAACCGGGCTATACGAACTTGACATGTATGTCAAGTTCGGCCATCGCGTAGACCTCTAGTGACCCGGGTATGTTTAGATCAAGATCTAGCTAAAAGAACACATTATCTACCCTCGGACCGACGATGCGGGGCCGAAATTCAGGAGCTGAAACAGGTGGCTTATGAGAAGCTAAGGTCACCATATAAGTCGACCGAGGTCCCCCAGTGGGATCTTGATGTGGGAGCCCTCGGATTTGAAATTGTATCATAAGGGTAATCCTACGATTCCTCTGCGAACGAGGCTAATATGAACACTCGAAATACATGACATTGAGACAACTAGGTCCGGTTAAGACTTATATAGCTTATGAGATATTCCCCCTCGACGCCTTCTACACAATCCTAATCAAAGGTCCCTCCTTCACCCTTACTTTAGGCCGGTTGGAACGGGGCCGGAGGCCCAATGTACGATTTCTACATATTAGAAATCTTTGAATTCTAACTTGGACCTCGAAGGCCTAAAATGCTAGAGTGAAATCTTATGGGATTCTCTCTATATTCCGTTGGGGCTAAAATACATAGGCTTAAGAATATGAAATGGCGAGTTCGGTCGGTTTAGTATGAGACCATTCTCCCTCTCGTTTATTCTAGGGGTGATCCGGCACTAAGTGTACGAAATCGGTCTATATGCCCGAAATCCGAGGGTTAAAACTCGGTCTTATATATTGTGAAATGTATATATATATATACCTATTCTTTAATATCCAAACTTATCCTCTCAATCACCACCTCTCTATTGAGATGAACTAAGTGAATGGGTATGCGCATGGCTTCGGCTTTTATCCGAATGTGTGGACATAGCCGCACTCGATCATAATGCCTCGAATCGGGTGGATATCATATGTATCCCCAACTACCTCACTATGTACGTAGAGGCTCGGTCCGTAATTGGCCTCCTCCTCGTGTGGCATGCTAGCTCGCTTTAATGAGTTAAGCTCAAGTGCTTCCTCTCCTAGAGGAGAAATGGGCATATTGTCCCCGATTTCGTCCGTAAGGGGACATGTTGAACTATGCTCATCCGATCATATTCGGCCTTAATGTGATGCATGTATCGGTGCATATTATATTCCGAGTCCTATTAACTTCTAGATCTTCTAAAAGCTGGAATATGTGTGTGAGACTTTTGCCCTGGTTATGTCCGGATTTGCAACCTCGCTCTTCCTTCTTCCATTAATGCCTATGTCGAAAAATTAATGGTCTGAACTTACCTTGTCCCCTTATATTAGGACTTGGTTCATATGTATAAGAGGATTTCTTTCTCACTGTCATATGCTGGGTTGAAAACCTTTGGGTATGATAGAGGAATCAAAATCTGACTTCACCATATTGAAGTTATATGGGTCTGTCTTATAGCCGACCTTCTTTATTATGAGATAAGGCAAAAGGCATAAGTCGACTTTATGATCCGAAATACGGGCCGTATGTGTTTCTTACAACCGGCACTTGGATATATAGACATATAATGGTCTTTCCTCGCATATATCAATTATGTACGTATGGCATGTCTCGTATCCTCGTATGGTGGGATACAATCGCGGCCTCGTTATGTTGAGACTATCCTTCCCCTCTAGGGAGTACATACGGAGATGGACAATAAGGACCGTATGTATGGTTTCGGTCTTGTCCGAGATAAGTTCGAGGGGTTAGGCCCGGTATGGGGCTCTACTTATACCCTCGGCCTCTCGATTTTATAATTAGAGGGTGCTTCATCACATTCGTTCAATTGATAGTTGGATATCATGACTTCTTCAAGGCCCGGTTGGCCATCCTCTTCCTCTCGCCTTGTTCTTTATCCGAAGGCTACCCGGGGGGTATTTGGACCATCGTATGGGTTCCCGAAATAGACCGGTATAACCTTATTATACAAAGTCTGCCCCGTACATTGTCTTCTTCGTATAGGACCATTCGTGTATTTGGTCCCATCCGAGACATATTTATGGGATTATGTTGATATTGGGGCATGATCAGCCCTTTCGCAACCCCGGACCATGAATCGTATGGCTTCGTAACGGTCGGATCCCACATCTCCGTCCGAGGCCCGGTTGGCCATCTTCTCCCTCGCCTTGTGCTTTGTCTAAGGCTACCCGGGGGGCATTTGGACCATCGTATGGGTTCCGAAATAGACCGGGTATAACCTTATTATACAAAGTACGCCGTACATTGTCTTCTTCATCGTAGGACCATTCATGTATTTGGTCCCATCCGAGACATATTTATGGGATTATGCCCGATATTGGGGCATGATCAGCCCTTTGGCAACCCCGGACCATGAATTGTATGGCTTCGTGGTCGGATCCCACATCTCCATCCGAGGCCGGTTGGCCGGCCATCTTCTCCTCTTGCCTTGTGCTTTGTCTAAGAGCTACCCGGGGGCATTTGGACCATCGTATACGGGTTCTAAATAGACCGGGTATAACCTTATTATACAAAGTACGCCGTACATTGTCTTCTTCATCATAGGACCATTCATGTATTTGGTCCCATCCGAGACATATTTATGGGATTATGCAATATTGGGGCATGATCAGCCCTTTGCAACCCCGGACCATGAATTGTATGGCTTCGTGGTCGGATCCCGCATCTCCATCCAGGCCCGGTTGGCCGTCTTCTCCTCTTGCCTTGTGCTTTGTCTAAGGCTACACAGGGGGCATTTGGACCATCGTATGGGTTCCCGAATAGACCGGGTATAACCTCATCCCCATGCCTTGCTCCACTCCCCGCCGTAGTCGGACCTTGGGGAGACCTTCTTCATAACTTTCAGACCGGAGGGGGACCGTATGAGAGGAATGATGGAGGAAAGACAGGTTTGTCTAACGAGGTTTGTAAGGGTATATGGGGATATATCCGGAGAGCGATATGGGCTCGGTGGACATGGCCTTCTTTATATCTCAAGAATAGGCACAGAATATGCCCGAGCGGATGAAGAGAATGGGCTTGTGAAGTCTAAATATATGCCTAGGAGTTGCGAGGTTCGGGCCGGAGCCATACCTTGCTAAAATGGGAGAGGAATTGGGGAATTGTCCTCGAGATGGATATAAAGCATTCCCCAGAGGAGGGGACGGCCTATGAAATGGCTATGACATCTTACCTTGGATCCCTTGGAATTCCCTTAGACTCTTGATCGGTGCGGCTGTCCTCTTTGGTAGGATTTCTGTGGAGACCTTGCCTTCTCCTCCTCCTTTCTCTCCTCTTGCCCGAGCCCCCTTTCCGTATGCGGGATTGGCCCCATTTATAAGCCACATTTGGACGAGTCTTTGTTCACCCGAGAGAGTGGGGGATTATGGGAGTGTGCGGGTGGAGAGAGTGAGGTCGTGTTCTCCAACGTGGGGAGAGTGGGGCCGACCGAGTCCTTGGATGATCCTCGGCCCTCGGTTATCATCGGATCCATCTCGAAGCTTAAGTACGGATCTCGCCCTCGATCAGCTGCCCCGGTCCCTCTCTTGATACGCCCAATCCGGGCCCTCCATCTTGTTATTGGTCATTAATCTCACTAAGGATCCGGAAGATCCATTGCATCATATCGGCGGCTATCTGGAGAGTCATGATCCGTTTGACTTGTTCGAACACTTAATCCCGGCCTTTGCGCGTATATCCCTCCACTTAATCCAAGCCATTGATCCCTTAATGGATATTAATCCTATTAAGGATCCGGGATGACTTCGACAATCCGGTAATTGCTCTTCTTAATGACACAGTCCATCGGATACCCCGTTAAGGTGGATCCATTTGGATATTATCCCACTAAGGGTCCGGGAGGCCCTCTTAATGAACCGATGGGGATCCATAAGTATTAAAGATCCAATTAACTTATAAATCATTCAATCTTGGCCATCGTGGATCAATCCCGTTTGAATTCTCCCGACCAATTCCCTCGCGGATCAACCTCTCTCCCTCTTTTGTTCTGTGAGTCGTTAAGTCTCTGTGGGAGACGGACTTCTCCACCGCGGGCTTTCTTTCTAGCCGGCCTTCTCCCCTTCGCTCCGCCGCACCATCTTCTCCTATCGGAAGTCTGTGTGACTTGGGTATCATCAAGGGGTATGTCACACTCTTGTTTGGAAGGCCTAGGGGATCTCTTCTTCTGCGAGGTCGGTCAGGGAGGAGAACTCTCTTGCTAACTGTTCTCGGGTAAGCATATCTCGATTGCATATGGACTTTAATTTTCCTCCTCCAATCTCCCTGTCGGCGGAACCTTCATTATCCCATATCCTACTTGCATTTGCATATAGATGGATGGCCTACATGTGAGGATGTCCCTATGTGTGCATCTTCTGAAAAAATCCGGCTCCTTCGTGCATCGTCCTTAGTCGGGTCTCCCTCAATCATCCCTTACATCTCTCAAGCATATGCCTCTGTGGGTATCTTTCGAGGTCCCGACCTCTTCTTATGCGCCGAATTGGATCCCATTGGATAGGTCGATGAATTGCTGATTCGAACATATATGTGAAGATCCGACCTTCGATATGTGGATTGGATCTTCGAATGGGATCCGGCGGCTGCCCTCTCTTTTCGTATGTGTATATCGGGCGGTGGGCCTTTGGTTGCCGGCTTAGAATTATAGCCCGGATATGTTAGACATGAGCCAATTTGGGCTTTTTGTCTACTATTTCCGGTCCTTCTTACCTTCGGACTTTTGATAAGAACATGTCTTCATGCTACCAATCAAATGTATGTCTAGCCGGATATATATATATACCGGAAGCCTTCAAAATAAGAACCAGCATGGCCTCCTTTTCAGATTATCCCCGAGCCCTCCTTTCCTTCCAAAGGCCTTCCCATATGGCCTTCAAATAGGGGGGCATTCTAGGTAGGGGGCTAGATTTCTTCATATGCTATATTGGGCCAGTCTTGGATATATCCTTGGGCCTCTCTTAATTCATATACCGATGGTAGGCCACAGGGAATTAAGTATTTCATTCCCTATTTACATATGCCTAAACTTCATATGAAATTTTGAGTGCCAACAGGGAACAGCCCCTTCTCCTCTCAAATGCAGCTGTACATTGAGAAAAACATCAGGCAATGGTCCATTGATCTTGGACACAATAGAAATTAAAAAAATAAAAAATAAAATAAACAGATTTAGTCAATGCTAAATAAAATTCATAAATTTAATCAAATAAATCGAGACTAGTCATATAAACCTCTATGTCTCAACCTCTATGTCTAAATAGAGGTTGCACATACCTCTATGTCTCAACCAAACTTAAAAGAATCATAATTTTTGGACTAGTTGGGAGGCCACACATACCTGTACATCTTTAAGACCGTCATATAAAGGTCATGAAAGATCCCAACAACGCGTCACTCTATATTAAAGGTGTAAGTCCATTAAGTTATGGAAAGGCAATGTATGTTCAACATACATACATGCTGAACCATATATTAATAAGACATTAGCCTGTGGGTGGGTTCCCACATGTCTATTCAAGGTCGGGACATGATCAACCCAACCTAATAGATGGGATTTCCGCCTGCCTATCAGAGGCTTGGTGTATCCCATCTCAAATCAGTGAGATCAATTCCATGATACCTACAAAAGGTTAAATGGATTTAATCTCAACCAAACTCATTGAGACTATGTTCCCCACATATGTACTTTGTATTCATATTCTTTAAAAAAAATTAAAGTTTGGTGTTCATCTCATGCTGTGGGGAGAATGAGAACCCCATAGACTTGACGGTGTGCAAACATGAAACAATGATCACCATTCTAGGAAATGTTAATCTAATTTGAAGTCTGAGGCTTGAACCTTCGCACACCAATTTAAGGTCATGGTTCCTACATTCTAGATTGGAATTATGTTCATTAAGATTGAAATATTAACATTACAAATCATAGGCAATGAACCTAAGTCGAGCGGTCCCCAACCCCAAAACCTTGGTCTCGCCTTGATTTTCTGAAACCCACTACTAAATTCAAAGCTGTACGCTCAGTCTCTATAGCCCAAATGAAATTTAAATGAATTGGAATTTGGGGGCATCTGATCATAAAAATCTGAACCATGAAGTATGATAGAAGAAGGAATCTGTAGCAATGAAAGTCATGAAGTTTCAATGAAATAAAAGAGTTTGTGCAACCTGGGGATCCAAATCACAAAATCCGTATAACCTTGAAGGTTCAAATACAGGTTTGAAATAAGAAAAGCTTTGTTTTCTCACACTCAAAGTCAACCCAAATAACACACATTTAAAACAAACCCAACCAAAATCTGAAGTAAATCATCAAGATTACAAATCATAATGAGAAGTGAACAACCAATTTAAAGCAAATTCAAAATCCACACAATTCAAATAAATCTGAAGTATGAAAGTTTCCAACGCATTAAATCAAACGAAGCTCAAAGAAAATTCTCAGATCAAGAGATACCAAGCCTTGATGAAACAAACCAAATCAAATCTCCAAATAAAGTTTAAATACACTTAAACTAAATCTTGAATAATCTCAAGATGAAAAATCACAACCCATAAACAAACTCAAATCAATTTTAACCAAACAAACCTAAAGCAATTCAATCCAAATCAAACTAAATTCAAAAACACATTAAGTGTTTGCATTCCATCAAGTTCACGGGGCCGTTGATCCTGTGTGTTTATTTTTGTGAATGTGTCTTCTATTTCATAGATGGCTATAACGGATAATCAAGGGTATTCGAATGGTGGTTCAATGTAATTAACATTGGAACTTCACAAGTCCAACCGGGAGAGGTCAAAATAAATTTTCAAAGAACCTAACAACCTCAACATATATTTTTATACATATTATTGACCTAGCTAGTACTCTTATAAGATATCACTTATTTTAGTAGTAGTCAATGCAAGGTGAAAATCAAAACAAAAAATGAATTTTTAAATTTTAAGTTTTATAAAATTTGAGATTACATCAATTAACATCTTCATCACATTCTACATATTTTTAAATAATTATCTAAAATACTTAAATTAAGTACTCAAAGAAAATCTTATCCCATCTAGACTAACTCTCATCTTCTTTTGTTTATTTTTCATTAAATTCACAATGCACATATTCTATTTTGGTTCACCTTATCTTGAAACTATTAATTTCTAAAGTATTTCTACACAATTCTAACTTCTTATTCACTCAATTTTATGTCTCGTCTATTAATATGATATCGTCTGTAAAAATAATACACCATGATATATCATCTTGTATAACATTTGTTAAGTCATAGGGATTACACCCAGCTCGATATATATACATGAATATGCATGTACATATTATCATTCTTAATGTAAATTTGAAATTGAACTAAGAATTGGCGAATAATGGGCCTACCACGGGCCATCTCCTTGACTTATCCGATAGGCCTTGGAAGGCTTTTTAAAAGATCCTTGAATTCATAATATTGTTGGGAACCTTGAATTCATAATATTATTAGGCCTATAATGGTCATGGATTTGTCAATGACAATTTCCGCTCAAAGACTTCTTTTCACCCACCCCATTTTGTATGGACATAAATATATAAGAAAATTAGCTCCATAAGCACTTATGTAGTATGTCGCATATGGGAAATGCTATCGCCTATGTTGTATTCTTTGCTACACCCTGCCTCAGGTGCAACACCATAAAAGTAGAGTATGTCCCAATGTTTATGTCATTTAAATCCATATCATGAGATGTGACGATAATTTTACATTGGTTGTTACCAACCGCAACCCTCTAGACTTGGGACTAGCCATGGCGGAGTTAAATAAGATACTAAGAAATAAGACTAAAATATGTGGGGATGTAAGAGCTCATCCCGTTGCACTTGTAAGCGCAGGAGTGAAGTATAAAATCCCCAAAATGCTTGTTTGAGGTGTTTTTGAGAAACAAAAAAGTGGTACACATTGAGTAATGTGCCTCTCTTACTATTATGGATCATGAGACGCAATGTTGCAAAATGTTCAAGGCATGTTGGGTGTTATTTGGCTGTTGATTAGGTGTTAAAGTTTACAAGTATAGAATCTCTCCTCACAAGTGCAACCAGAGGCCACCTAAGTTGTGTCAGTTAAGAGGCCCTTATTTGCTGAGTTGCTCCAAGCATTGTCTTGTGAGAACAAAGAGGGATTGATGCTTTCTTTTATAATCATGCATGATGCCTTGCATCATCCCCATTTTGTTGCATAAGAAAGAATGAGTGCAAGAAATAGTGAATTCCTCTCCTATTGGACATATCATTTTTTTCTTTTTTCCACAGTATTTTTGTTCGTCGAACATTAACCAAGGCTGTCAGGGGGCTTCCAAGAATTTTTATCATGCTCACTGTTTACTTTTATTGTTATGATCCTGGAATATCCTCGCTAGGGATGAGGGGTAACTATGGTAGTTTTTACTACCAATACAAGCACACCTAAACCTCATCATTGGGGGCTGGCATGAGCATTTTGTAGCTTAATAATTGTTCCTCACCTCTCGATTGATCTTTTGCATACCCTTTAAGTACACTCAGCAGACAGGCTGGTAAGGAATAGTTATGATAATTTGTACCCCTACCCACTATAGGTCATTACTCTGAGATGCTATCTAAGTGCCTGTTAAGTTAGAGCATTGAACATAATACCTTTTCATGTTTCTAGTACATCAGCTAAAAGTAATATAAAATTTATGATTAATACTCTAAGCAAACCCTCTAACCCTAAATATAATTATAAAAATTAAAATATTTTGCAATCCAACACACAGCCACATGTTTTAACTGCCATCACTCAGGTTGAGTGGTGCAAATGTGAACACCGATTGACTGTATAAGTGGCAGGATCCAATGTTATTCCCGCCATGGAAGGAAGGGTCCAAGCGGGTTGCATGACTTGGCCTGATCCAATCGTTTTTTTAGGAGGCGACCAGCCCGACTACAATTACGGCTGCCTGACCCAGATGACCAGATCATCTAGGTCATGCTGGGTCGAGTAACGGCTAGCCGACAGTTTTTTTTCTTTTGAATGGTTAGATGACCAAATTTCTACATTAAAAAGTAAAAATATATTGGGCAGGGTGATTACGTAGGATAAAGAGAACTGAAAAAGAAGAACAAGAGCAAAAAACAAATAAGCAGTTTATCTTCACCCAAGGAAGTAGTAGAAAGGCAGTACACATCACAAAAAAACGTTTCTGAGCAAATTGAACTTATCCTTGAAAGACTGCAGGTCTCTAAATTGCCCTAAGTATGTCAACAACCAATCCTGGACATAGTTCTGTATTTGAAATAGGTTGATAAACTATTCTTCAAATATGTGGCTAGTCCTCGTATGCCAAATAGACCACGACAATGCAGGGAAAACCAACTCCCAAGTGTCAGATGGGCATAGATTTAATCCTGACCAAGCAAGGAGAACACAGAGAGTATTTCCTGATTCAAATCCAGTAATATTCTAGCATTTGAAAAGAACTTGCTATAAGTAGTTAATAATCCCACAATCAATAAAGAGGTGGTCCCTGTTCTCATTCTTCAGTCCACAAAAAACACAGCACGAAGAGATAGTAAGAAAAGTATTATGCAAATGGCACCTAGTAAGTAGGCATTGCCTGACAATCTTCCATGAGAAAATCTTAATCTTGGTGGATACATGACTCCGCACAACATGCTGCCAATGGAACTCCACCCCACCAAAAGAAAACCTTCTCGAGGCCGATTTCACACTGAATAAAGAATTATTACATAGAAGCCAGACTAATATGTCCTATTTGGTAGCAATGCACTCTCTCTTCTCCAATATCTCTTCCTCATCCTTAAGGTTCCTTCTAAAGAAAAAAATATTGTTTAGCCTACTCATCAAAAGAATCACTAACATTAACCTCTGATTGTTGCATAAAGTAAAGAGTAAAGGAAACATAACAACCAACAGAGCATAACCTATCCAGTGATCTAGGGAAGTTCTTCTACTATCCCCCACTTCAATAGTAGTCACAAAATAAAAGAAATCCTAGTTATGCAAGATACCTTTGCATATACTTGATATTCTGCTTCGGTCTCTTAAGTCTCTAATCCACACACCATCCTCACCAACATTGTATTTGGCACAAACCATATCAGCCCAAAGAGAAGTTGTATTTACATTCAACTTCCATATCCACTTTGAGTAAAGCATTGTTAATAACCTCGAGTGGAACCAATCACACACCCCCTTCACTAGTAGATCTACAAACCTGATGTCACTTGATAAGGTGAAGACCTTTGTTGCTAAAATTATCTTTCCAAAAAAAAACCTGGCCCTAATACTCTCCAACTTATAAAAAATACACTTTGGGAACTTTAAAGATGGAGAAGAAATTGACAGGTAAACTTTGTAAGACCATTCTGAATAGAAGCCATCTCCCTTCTACTGAAAGCATATTACTCTTCCAACCTTGCATCTTGTTCTCGAACTTGTGAACAATACACTCTCAGTTTTAGTTTTGGTACATTTGTCAAACATAGGAAAGCCCAAATATTTGATTGTAAATGAAGCCCATGACATTGATTGATTTTTAGAAGCTTTTAAAAAGTTTTTTTGAATTTTAAGAGATTTTACGTCTTTGCTTTGAGGTCCAAAAGGACAAGTCTATAAATATTATTTTTAGTATTCTCGTGTAATATGCCACCTCATATAAAAGGGGCATCATCCAACAAGATGAATAGATTTTATGGTAAACTTTTGAAAATTCCAGGTGTTTCTACCGCGCATAGGGGCTCCGCCCCATTATCTTCTTATTTGTCTTCCCCGATCGGCCAGGGAGGCCTTCCCCTTTCAACTCCTTCACTGGCGAGGCCACCGTCTATCTCCCTCCCCTATCCTTTGGCCTCCGAACCTTCATCCGGAACTTTTCCCTTCCCAGTTCCTCCTCCTCTATTTCTCCCATTCACAAGATAGTTTCAACATCGACGATGCATCGACTTCCAGACGACCATAGATCTAATTGGCAGTGAAGATTCTCAGATTAGCAATGATAGGCGACAGACCGACAATCCCCGGCGTTGCTTCGTCGACTGAAGACAACAGCTCCGCCATCTGTTCGACCTTCCTACGATCTGTTGACTGTGGTCCAATAGCTTCCATTCCTTCACGCAACAACCTACGCCAAACATGATATGATCTGCATCTCTTCAGATCTGCAAATCCGGCTTCCCTTGGCCTGCACAGTGGTGACGATTCTTGTCTAGGGTGGACAGGCTTCAGCTATCCTTGGAGCATCGTCTTCACCTTTACGGAGTCCTCCTTCATCAATAGGCCACCTGTGAGATCGGGACTCCATAGCTTAGCATCTGAGGGAGCCTCGCTGACATTTGGATTCGATTCCATTTTCCTCGCCGTCAGCATTCCCCTAGCACCAGGACGATCGCAGCACTCGCTCAACCACAACCCTACGCCCGGAAGTCTTCAGGCACACAGATTGCGGTGCAGACATCCAAAAGCTTCGATTGGCCA
The DNA here is from genome assembly GCA_036172225.1 of Cryptocoryne crispatula var. balansae. Taxonomy (NCBI): domain Eukaryota; kingdom Viridiplantae; phylum Streptophyta; class Magnoliopsida; order Alismatales; family Araceae; genus Cryptocoryne; species Cryptocoryne crispatula. The sequence goes on from CM069924.1 coordinate 16,695,192, forward strand.
ACATCTTCACTCCACCTACTTCACCAGGATGTTGCCACGGCACTTTCAACACCCCAGAGTCTAGTGGCCGTTGCGCGTCCACGATTCCACCCGTGTCATACGCGTAGAACCGGTCACGACTCCCCGGTTACTCGTCGCCTCACACGGCCCCCCTCTGATCAAGCCACGATACCGAAAGCGACAGAGGCTCCCTCTTGCGAGAGACTGCCTCCTTTCCCTCCTATCTGCCACGCGAATAAACCCGCCACGAGTCTCCCCTATTCTGGAAGCAACGACGCAATCACAAAGTTTTTGGACTTGGCACGCAATCGGGCATAGGTCACAAGGACCTTGATAGCACTGATCGGACCCTATTCGGCAAAATAAATAGAATTTAGCCATTTTTTTAATTTCATTTTAGCATTTTAGCTATTTTGATCATTTACTTCCGATTTAGTCATTTCCGTCCCACGTCAGACATGTTGAAGATACCCTGCATTTGCTCCCTTTGAAAATCAGTTAAGTTGATACCGAGAAGCTCTCATTTTTCCTTGTTAATCTTTAACCCAATGACCGATTCTAATAGGAAGAGTAAGATTCTTAGGTTAGAGCACTTCTGCAGGTTATCGGATGCAAAAATAATAATATCATCTACAAATTGAAGGTGGGAAATGCATTCCCCCCAATACCAACTTCTATACCGTCAATCAAATTGTGACGACTTGCTTTCTCCCACATAATTCTAAGTCTGACTTGTAAGAACGAACAAATGAGGAGATGATAGATCATCTTGTCTAAAGCCACGAGAAGATTCAAAAAACAAACAAACCCTTTACCATTGCTATGAACCAAAAATATTGCCATGCTAATATAGCATTTGATTCACTTGATCCAGATGTTATTAAACCACATCAAATTTCCCATAACAGAAGACACTTGACCTATCATAGGCCTTTACAAAATCCAAATTTAAGAGAACACACTTCTTGCCCTTGTATTTTTTATCATGAATGCATTCATGAGCAACCACAAAATTGTCTAAAATAATTTTGCCAGGAATAAAAGCTGACTTGGTACTACTAATCAACTTAGCAATGTGAGCACTGAATCAGTTAACAAGAACTGTGGTAACTATCTTGTAACAATAGTTTAGGAGGCTGAACGGTCTAAGGTCCCTTATGTCTTCCACATTCTCCTTCTTAGAAATAAGAACCAGGGTTGTAGAGTTCAGAAGCTTAATACAATCTAGATCAATTTTGAATTCCATAAAGAGAGCCATGAAATCATCTCTAATGATCTCCCAAAAATGACAAATAGAAATCTGAAGAGAAATCATCCAGACCTGGAGCTTTGTATGGGTCCATACCTTTGATCACCATTAAAACTTCATATTAGATGGAAGGACTTACAAGAGACTCAGCTTCATTATCATCCAGAATCTTCTTAATGTTAAAAGTGATAAAAAGGGCCCATCTCATATCATTTTTAAACAAACCTTTACAGAAATCTACAGCATGGTGGCCAATGTGATTTGTGCCTAAACAGTTGATACCATTCACTTTCAGCCTACAGAGTGCATTCTTCTTTTTCCTGAGAGACGCCTGAGTATGAAAGAATCGGACATTCTTATCACCTTCCCTAACCCAAAGCTCTTTAGATCTCTTTTCGAATAAATTTCTTCTCAATATTGTCATTCTTTATATGCATATTTGATTGCATTCCAATCTTCAATTTAGCTCACATTAATCTGCCCACCATCATTCAACTTCTCAAAATGATCAAGTTTATTAACCCAAATCTCTCTTTCAGCTGCTGAGGTGTTAAATTTATTGTTTGCCTACTGTTTGAAGTGTTTCTTGATCCTCCTTAGCTTGCTGAATCTACTCCTGTTCATTGCAGCAACCCTTGACAAGCTCCTTGAGATTGTTGTTCCTAGACTATGCAAGTTCAAATCTAAACTTCTTAGGATGCGGAAGCTTGGTATTACTAAAGCTTATGCCCATAGCACAATGATCGAATACCATGGTTGTCAAGACGACAAAGCGACTGAGGGTCTCCTTACTGCTCAAGGGCCTATTTCGTTTGAGTATCAAAATTGATACATATCATTTTTTATATTAATTTTTCAAAAAGTTAAAATATCAATATCAAAAATGTTGGTATCAAATTTTTTAAATGTTTGGTAATACTATATCAACATTGAAATTGATGTTAGATGTTTGATTGACTGTTAAAATTAATATCAAAATATTATTAAAAATACAATATATTACTAATATATTTATTAATATCATAAATAAAATCAATATTATTAAAAATATAATAATAAAAATAATATATTTATTAATAAAAATATTATTAAAAATAAATTATATGTATATTTTTTAAAGTCAACTTGAACACTATTGAGTTTGGTTAGGTTTGACGATCCATTCAAGTTGGTTTCGATTGGGGAAAAAGAACAAGGTTCTTCCAAATCAAACTACATCAGCTCAAGATCACTTCTACGGTCAAGATCACACCATAATTCAAAATTAACATATGCATAGCCTCCCATCTGTACAAGAAGCAAGCAAAGGGCAATGACACCCTTACCCTAGCTCCGGCCTTCCATATGTACAAGGAGTTTCGACTTTAAGGCCAAATCAACTCCACCGATACCATCACCTCTATCTCCGGTAACTCCTTGATAATGACACTGATCCAGGAAGCGACAGCCGCCATAGCCTTCACATTGGAGGCACCTCTCGAGGAGCAAGAATTCAACGTAAACAAGGCCCTAATAAGCAACAAGTTGGCATCTTTAGGGTGAAGTAACTTCGAGAGCAAAAGAAACAAAGATGTCATAGGCGATCTCGATCGCGAAGAAGTATCTAAAAGTGAGGAAGTGAAAAAGTGAAGAGACAGGAACTTATCCAAGAAGCCACAATTGCCATGGACTTCATGTCGGAGGTGCCTCTCGCACCGCCCGAGCTCCACCACATCATGGGCTGCTACTATATTAGATCTACCATAAGGATGTTGTCCATTAAGAATCTGTTACAAGATCGAGATCCCCGCACCATCAACAATCCCTTCGTGATACGACATTGTGGGAACCTCGTGAATCATTTTCTTTCTTGAAATGTGTTTAAAAGATTTGTTTTTGAATGTTGAAAATATCGTACCTGAATTTTCTAGTAAAATAGGTGATAGACCATAAAAACTTCTAGATAGTCCAGGTGATATTAGAATAGTATAAAACCGAGGTTCGGGTTATGTGAAAATATTTTTGACCTCTCTCCATCGGATGGTGCGAATATCCGATGTTCATTTACATCGACGAACACTCGGGAACACCATGATTAAGCCTTAGTGATGTTGTTTGACGAGAGCGTGCACATCCACAATGTATAAAGAACACAAAGGGCCCTGGCCTTTCAAGCCCGATGAGATGCAAACAAGTTTGGTTAGATTTGATTTGCAGTTGACTTATGTTGATTTATGAATGGATTTTGATATAGTTTGAAATGTTAATTTCATATTTCCATTTGACTTGGATTTGAATGTTAAGTATTTTGAGCTTGTTTTAATTGTTTGGTTTGTTTTACTTGATTGGTTGAGGTTTATTTTATTTTTTGTTTGAACTTGATATTTTAGATGTGTTGATCAAATTGACTTGTTTAAGTTTAATTGACAATGTGTTGAGTCATTTTCATGTGATTTTCATGTTGGTTGGTGTTTTAATATCGATTCGGGTGTGTTCAGTATGTTTTAAATGTTTTGAAGTTTGGTTCAAATTGATTAAACTTGAATTTCAGATTGTTAATGATATGAATTTGGCATGTTTTAAGATGAATTTCATATGCATTAATGTTTTCTTTACGTGTTCTTTTCAATTGGTTTGATTTGCACATGTTTAAGCATTTGAATTCAAATGGATTAAATGTATTGAATCAATTTTTCCAGATTGTATTAAATCTGATTTTTGTTGAATGTTAAAATTTTAATGATCTGTTTTAAGCATGTTTTAAGATTAGTTTGAATGTATTTTCAGATTTAATTAAGTTAATTTCAGATTTGGTTAACTCTTGTTCGGTTTGCATCACATCCGGTCTGTCGGGCTAGTGTCGATGCCCCGGTCACTGTCACAATCGACTCGGCACTTGAAATGTTCATTGAATATTCATGTTCGTAACGTGGTGTACATCGAGATGTGGCGGTTAAATACGCCGTATTCAATCTTGTCGATTGTACGGAAATGTGTGAATGTCCTTCCTTGGTGTAAAATACCACTTGATTGGGAAAATTTTGACGGTATACCGCCTTATTTTCCGATCGGTGTGGAATTTTACCGTCTACCAAAGGCATAGTCATTTGACTTTCCAAGTAGTGGGAAGGGTCCATCTACGATGGGAAGCGTGTCCCGTACCTACGCCGGGTCAACGTTAGATGCGTGCGGATGAGCCGCCCGATGAAGCGTCCGATTGTGGACTAACTCCTTATTTAATTTTGGCATTTCGCCTTCATTTAATTAAGGTTTATTTTAAGTGTCGAGGCCCGATGGGCGACTTCGTATCTACGGCTCGATGGGCCGGTCTTAAATGTATGTCGGCCCGGTTGGCCTATGCAGCTTCGTGGGCCACAGCGGCTATTTTGAGCTTCGTGACCCCGATGGGCCGGTTGCACCTCCGTAGCACTGATTGGCCTGATTTGCACTCCATTTTTGCACCTTGACATCTTGCTTGTAAGCGCGGAGTAGGTGAGCCTCGGAGGGGCTGAATGGGTTGGCTAGGTCTTCATGTTTAGGTGGGCTTTTGGTAGGGTACTGTGAGGGCGAGGTTTAGGTGTGAACTAGGGCTGGTTTAGGAATGCCTGAAAGGGCATTTTGACATGTAGAAATCGGGGCCACCGGCTTAACTCTTGGCCCGTCCGGCGGTTCCAGAGGCCCGGTACATCACCCCTCCTTTCGCATCGAAGAGGATGTTTGGTTTGTTTGGGGAGTCTTTGTAGGGCTTGTATTGGGCGTGTTGCACATAGAGCGAGCCTAGGTGACCATCGAAGGGGCACGACGTGAGTGCTCGCTTGATGGGGGCGAACTTGGGCCAGCAAGGGGGCCTGTTTTGCATGCCATTCGGGGCACGATTGGGGGAGCGGGGGAGGAGGTGCGTATCCAGTGACCATCAGTGGGGTCAAACCAAGCATGATAGTAGAAGGTTTAGAGGCCAGCGTGGAGGGCAAAGGTGCACAAAGGGCTGGTTACGAGGCTGTTTTAAGGGGCAGCGAGGGGGCACATTTTTGTGATGGCCAAATAGAGGGTACACTTGGGGCTTTACGTTGTGACAAACATGAAGGGCACTCGAAAGGGGCTGAATGGGCATTACTCGGAAGGGTATGACACCGTGGAGAGGGTAGAGAGAGAAGGGGAAGAGTTGAATTAAAAGGCTACATTGGAACACACTTTTCAACTCAGGTTTTTCTTCTCTCTTTGCCCTGCGGTAGTGTTGAAGATGATGGGGTGAAGGTGCCACTTAGAACCCTTATTCTCTTGTTGTTGGATGAGAAAAGGGGGTCTTCTCCCCTTCTTGATGTTGATGGATGGAGCAAAGGAATGAAGAGAGCTTGCTTTGCACTTGCTGAAGTTGGCACACCAATCGGAGTGGGCTGGTTGCACTTTTGTGGCGCGCTGTTTGGAGGGAGGCCTTTTCTCCTTCTTCTTCTTCACTTGGAACACCACGAGGGGGATTTGGAGAGGTTGTGACTGGCGATGAAGACGTCCGAAGCAAGGAGAAGTTCTCTTGGTGCGGGGTAGAGGGAGGAGAGCGGGGCTTCCGCGGGGGTGATCGGCTTTTGCACGCTGGCGGTGAGGGCTTTTATAGGGGCGAGGGCGCCATCTCCCGGGGAGGAGATAAGGCTGGAGGTTGTTGAGAGGAGATAAGGATAACTCGATGGAGGTTGGGGATGATAAGGATAACCCGTAGTTGGTTGTTGAGGATGATTATGCGCCAACTAGAAAGAGAGGAGAGAAGGGTGCGCACACGTCTCCTCCTTTGAGGAGGTGTGCGCGTGACATGTGGAAAAGAATTTGGTTCGACCAAGGCTTGGATGAGGATAAGCTTGGTTAGTTGTAGGATTAGTTAGGATGAAGATAAACGAGGGAGAGATAGGGATAAGCCATGGGAGGTGGTTGAGGGAAGTGGTTGAGTGGGACCCCGCGGCGAGAAAGGAGGAGGTGGGTGCGCCTCCCTCCCTGACATTTTCTAGGGCTTCTTGCGCGCGCATCGAATGAGGGAGGATGGAATTCGACCGCATGACGGGTTGGGTTAGCCCATCTTGGGTTAGGTTTAACCCTGGTTTTAATCGAAGTGCTCCCGATCAACGGTAGCATTAATTAGACGAAACCAATTAAATAAATCCCCAATTGACTTGAAAAATTCCGGTCATTGCCACGATGGCCATTGATCTTATGCTCCATCGATGTGTGGTTGAGATCACTTGAATTGCAACGGATCACTTAATTTATCTAGTTTCTCGATCGGTGCGATCTCGGCCGTCGATAATGTCGAAAAGCTTGTATACGAGTGCAATTACCTTCTCGTTGCCCGAATTTATTTTAAATCGTACATCGATATTCGTGAGATCGAAGTTTTGGGTCATGAAAATTGAAATTTTCAGCCCATGGGTCGATCGAGCTAATCGGACCATTATGCCTGGTGCGAGCATACGGCTTTCGTCGGATTTGCTCTTTCTTGCGTATCTCTTCGTCGGGAGTCGGATTTTCGATCCGTTTCGGCGTTGCTGGCTACATTCGATGCTTGACGATGTGGTAAAGTTGGAATTCCATGTTAGAGTCCCGATTTGTCCCAAAGTGTCAGGGGCAAAATGGTCATTTCGGCCTTCCGGTGTCCGTTTTCCATGTTTTGGGCACCGTTGCAAAGCTCTTGACCGGGGCTATGTAATGAGCACATTATCTTGCCCATTTGTATCATGTAAGGTCATGCCAAGGCATTTCCAAAGCCTGTTTGCATCATCTGTTCTTGAATTTTTCGAATATGTGTTGGATTTTTTCGCACCGGCTTCGACATTGCTGAAACTTGTATCAAGCAAGCTAAGCGGAAAAATTTGATGCCAACAGACATCAAGGAGTTGATCAGCCAAAATGGCTTCGGCATAGGCTCCAAGGGGAGTTCTCGATGACACCACCATTGTTATACTACATCGCCAGTGGAAGCGACAGAAAGGAGGGTGGTAGACTTCGGCCTAACAAAGCAAAATCACAAAGATAAAAAGGCTTTGACCAACATTGGCTTTTAGCAGAAATGAGGCTCGAGCCTACGAGGGAGCATTGTATCATTTTCAATGTATGTAGAAGATTGGATTGAAAATGATGTAGTTTTACACTAATTTTATGATAGTCAAACACACATATATCACCTCGATCAATATCAATTGTCTTAAAATAGTTACCAAACGTACCATAAGCATTTAAGCACCACTTTAACACAAGTATAGTTGGGGTTGAGGAGCGGTCAACCCACCAAATTAAACAAAAAAATCATAACAATAAGGCATATATAAACATAAATTATTTAATCATTTCATTCAAATAATCAATAAACTAATGAGACAACTTGACAAATAAAATTTATATGCAAATAAACAAGAAAAATAACTTACCATATATTGTACGCTTTCTGTTTTAATGAAATTAAAATATGCAAACAATTTATCTACAATATGCAACATACAACATGTAATCTATTTTTGTCTAACAAATAATAAAGATAAAAAACATATTTAATAGTAGACAAACATAGAATGTGAAAATAACACAAAACAACTAAACAAGTCCAACACTTGTTAGACAAAATAGAACAAAATAACTAAACATATTTAATAGACCAAATAAGTGGAAATAGAACAAAAGAGCATATGAGTACAAGTTTTACAAATGATTTTAAATTTTAAAATCAAACATTACGTTCTATAAAATAGAATCATCATCTTTCTCTTTATTGTCATCTTCATTATCCTCTCCATTCAGGTCCATGGTGCATCATCATCATTTGTGTCTCCATCTTTGTCATGCCCCTCTTCTTCTTCAATATCTTCTTCATTTCTTCTAGAAAATGATATACTTGCTCTAGATTTGTTAACAAATCTCTAAAGCCATATTTCTGAAACTCACATAGCATTTTACGTCTTCCAAAGTAATATCAGAACCTTTTTTTAAAAAATACATAAAGCCATATTCTATTAAAATAGAGAAAGTACAATAAAAGAAGAAAACAAAAACTAATAAAAGAAAAGTAGGATCATCGCCTTCATGAACTAAATTTGAATTTTCTTTTATTATCCATTACATCCCAATCTAACTCAGGTAAGCTAAATTAGCTAATAAGATCAAATTTCACAAGATTCTTCTTCATTTCTTTAAATGTTTTACAAGATGATAGTTATATTGTATATCCACAACATCATTCAATCTTTCATGCTCCAATCTATTTTCCTGCTATGTATAAATCTAGAAAGAATTAGAATACAAGTTAACAATTATAATTCATATTTTTACAAAAAAAATAAAAGTCATAATCCACATAGAATCATATATACTCACAAACGCAAATACACTTCAACAACGCTCACAACTAGAGATGCTACCACAAAACCCTAAAATCTTTAATGCAATCGTTATGTGCCTTAGCATTTATTCACCATATTGTGTCCACCAATCAACAAAAATAATAGTTGACGACTGAAAAAAAAAATGAAGTAATCAAATAAAACATAACAAAGTCCAAAAGTTAAAGTCACTTATTAAGAAATTGTTCATTGGAAGAGAAAATGTGCCTTTTGAGTACATATACAATAAAAGTTATTCATCAATTTTATTTTAAAACTTTGAATCTCCCACCAACCTCTGAAAACATATGTAAAATGCTTTTTAAACTTTTCGGTAGAGTATGGAACTTTTGCTTTCACCTCAAAATAAAATTTAGGATTCAAAACAAAAAATAATTGCGATGGATGTTGCAATTGAATCTCCTAATAACAATACAAATTTTTAAGATAGGAGCATACTTCGTTTCTTTACCACCAAAGTTCTCAATGTTTTTTTTTTGTTTTTTGCATACTCCAATGTAGCGTAAACACAACTCATTGTTGTATTTCATCTCTATCAACTAATCTCAACAATTGTAGAATTGGTTGGGATGGTAGCAAAACTTCCTCAACTCTATTGTAAAATTTTACTTGAAAAACAATTGATGACACATTCTTTCTTGCACTTGTCATTATGCCAAGCATCAGATGTAAATAACCTGCATAAACCTCTTTTTTATGACAACATCATGCAATTCTTCCAAGGTAAGAAAGGATGTAGCAAATCTAATAACACCACAATTTACAAGTTCTTTTTCTTTTGTTTATTTCCTTGTGTAAACGTGTAGTTGTATATGCAACATGTCAACTTCCTAGCCTTTGAAATAGTACCGAAAACAATGCATGGCACATGGTGTCCAAAATAAACTTTTCCTTTTCTCCATCAATAATTTTTCCGTAGCAATATTATAAGATGTATTCTCTATAACAATTTGAACAATATTTTATTCACCTATTTTCTCAATAATTTTGTCCATAAGTTCATACAAGAGGATAGAATCCTTCTTTTAGTCGAATACATCAAAGGACTACATAAAATATGTTCCCTCCAGACAATTTACCAAAAAGTTAATTAATTTTCTTTGTCTTGCCGGTCCACCCATCAAACATGATCATACAACCACACATTTTCCAATATGCTAAATATTCATCATACATTTGTTTAGCTTCATCAACATCTTTTTTAGAAGTGACATTTTCAACATATAATAACCAGGAGGCTTACAACCTGGTTCAACACAAGTTGCTTGTTCAAACATGACCTCAGAACGTTTTAATTTAAGGCATTAAAGGGTATTCTCCATTCATAAAACCATCTAGCCACACAACTCAAATTTTATTTGTTCTTCTTTAATTTGCTCAAATGTGTACTTTGAAATGTCTTGCCGCTTCTTCTTGCATCAACAAATTGTTCAACACTAATTCTTACAAATATTAAATCCATTGGACCCTTAGTTGACTTGCTTGTATCTATCGTACCTACACTTTTCTTACCCAATGAGAAATCTTTATGTGATAGATCTTCCTCTTCTTGTTCATCATCTTCATGTGTTATAGAATATCCTATTTAACCATGTTAACATTTCATCCGCTATCTCCTTTGTTGTCTTTGGGCATTTCGTGACATCAAGATAGTCTCCGATCAAATATTCTCTGTCTTTTAATACCACTATTTGAAACCAACTCAAATAATCACATTTTATCTTGGTTTTATTATTCTCATTTGGCCAATATACATACTTCCATCCAATACATCAGATTTTGCCCTCTTCTTCTCTTACATCTGATCTGATCCAACTACAAGTATCGACATATTTATAGAATCTGAGCCTGATGCATCCATTTGTTCAACACAGCTTGCACAACCAAATAGATTTCAGCCATCAAGAAACCACAATAAGACATATTTTATCCATCAAGAAACCACAATAACTTTGCACAAGTAAATAGATTTTAGAAAACTAGAAAAAAGCAATAAATCAAGCCTTAATAAACTCTTCAAAATCAAAAAAATAATAATGAGCTAAAAAATAGGTCAGGAAGATTCTGCAAGCAATTATGGTCCTATTCCACCCTTTTTGGGTCAAATGGGGGTTGAAATCGACCTCTCGGCAGCTGCCAGGTTGAACATACAGCGCTGGCAATGTTGGACTATCTTCCCGGCCTTATTAAGCAAGAAAGACAGTTGTTACCGGCTTATCCCACTCTTTCGCGTCCCATGACTTCAAGTCATCGGACATACACTATCAAGTCTCATTGACCCAATAGACATGATCAAGCAACTAAGTGATTGGATCTTGTCAGTCTTCCCCGCCCAATAAGGCAAGTAAGATGGTCCAATGCTCACAATGTCAAACCATTGACCAAGACCAGTGTATTCCCACAGAATTGATTGGGAATCGATCGATTCCACCAGAATAACCACCAAAAAATGTGATTACGGCATTGTTCAGTCAATTGAAGCCAAAAATCAAATTTCTTAACTAAGAATGGGAGACACAAGGGAGAATAGAAGGACGGTGGTGCAAGAGAAGAAAGGAGAGCACCGTACCTTAGTCGAACCTGCACCATGACCTTCATGGTGGAGAATGGCGGAGCAATAAAGGCGAACGGCAATGTAGGACCTCCAACTTGTGAAATAGAATAGTGGTGGAGAAGAGGTTTAGGGTAAGATAAATTACATATATATGTCTAAATCCAATTATTATGTCTTTTGGATCCAGACCTTGCTTTAAGTGACAAAGTGACTACTTTTGGTGCTTTTCCACTTAAAGAACCAAAAGTAGGCACTTTTTTACAATGGGATAAAGCAGACCTCCTCTCAAGGCCTAGAAAACTACCCAGGCACTTAAGCATCCATTTAGACAACACTGTCGAATACTACCCTTGGGATATGAAAGTTTCTAAGGATTCCATACTCAACCTAAGAGTAGGATATGAAGAATATGTCCGATTTAGATTTAACTTCATAGTTTGCAACGTGGAACTAATACTAGACAAAGGATCCTTTAAAAGACCACAATCATTAACCCAGCCATTGTAAACATTCATTCCCGAAGTCCAATCTTTTTGCCTTGATATGTCACCCTATTTTAAGATAACATTAAAATCTCCACATACACACCGATTAGAGCTAGAATAAGATCTAATAACTTGCTACAAACTAGAGAAAGAACTAGTTTTATCACCGTCTTTGACTAGACCACATTTTAAAGGTACCATGTACTCCCAATCTCAATGACTTTGAATTCCAGAACCTGAAACTGTCCATCTTTATAAGTGTCCGACACAAAATTTGATAGTATCCTAAAGTGCAACCATACCACCACTCCTTCCAGACAAGGGGACACAAGAAAACCTAGTTAACTTCCCACATTTGATATTCCCTATGTCATAAGAATCTACTAGCTAGTTCTTAGACGAGATGCCACCATTCTATGTAATTCTCTAATTTTCACCTTTCTCAATGTCCCTCGACAATTCCAAGAGATAAATAACAATGCTCTTCACAAACTTTTTGCCTCTTATTATCTTCCATAACCTCATTGCCCAAAATGGCGTTCATCTATCTGATTGTGATCAGATTTCTTCCATGTTGGGGCAGTTGTAGAATCGAGAAGCTCACATCGTATATTGCTGAAAAAAACCCCTAACCACTCACTCTCTGCCAAGAAACTTAAACCTACGATCTCTCTAACTGCCTGAATAGTAGCATCAGATAGAACCTCTAATTGCTCCATGACTCTGCCCAATTACCACATTCCTTACCCAACCCTGCTGTCGGAAGTAAGGTCAGAGCTTTTAGCTTTGCTTCCATCGCATACATCTCAATGCTCGCCGCCATCAGAGAAAGATTTGCCACTGCTGAAAGTGGTTGTCGGAGAAGCCACCATCACTAGAGAAGGACTTCACAGGATTCAATGAGTTTTTTCTTCTTCTTTTTTTGTTTATCGTTTTGTTTTTGTTCTTTTTCTTCCGGCTTCCATCATTTTTCTAATACATTGACTTTATTGAGGGAACCAATTTATTCATCTTTGGCGAAAATTGTTGAAGAAGCCATTTTTTCCTTAGAAGGTACATTTTTCTATTTTTTCAGTTTGTTTTCTTTTTTATTCGTATTTTCATTTTATAATATATTGTTCTAATTAAATCGGTTTGTTAGACTACATTGGAAGAAGACTAAGAATCAAAACGTCGTTGAAGAAGCTATTTTCGGTAAGTTTTCTTATTTTTTATGTTTTTATTTATTTACCATTTTTCAATTTTTATTAAAAGAACATCTTTATTCCTCTTTGTTCAAATTAGCCATAGAAACCGGACCTCACCATAAGAGATTTGCATTTTCTATCTTTTTTATTTTAGATACTTTTTATTTGTTTTTTTGTTTTAATTCAACTTTTGGACATTAGCACACACAGGTCTATTACTTAACTAGCTTATTCTTTTTGAGGTTCTAATTTTGTGACCATGTCACAATCCACAAAGCAAGATCATAGTTTGGAGATGGGGTCAAACACTCAACCTCCATGTACAACGAGGCCTTCAATTTCAAAGTATGCTCCTAAATCAAAGTATATTAGATAAAAATATAGAATATTGATGGATTCAAATAATAAAGTTCTAATTAGATGTACTTTATGCAACAACGATTGTAAGGATGAAATATATAAATTGAAGTAACATACAAATCTAACTACTCGTAAGAAGACTACATCAGAGGTAGAAAAGAGATTAAGCAACATATAGAACAAATTAAGTAAGGTCGATTTGAAAATGTTGCAGTGATAAAGGAAAGAGAAGGAAGAGATGATCTCTGCAACCACCGAAGGCGTTGACACAAACTGCTTGTGATTCGGCATTTATACCTCACCGCCTTCGGGGTTGCAGAAAAAAAAAAATTTCTTCGGGGGGCTTTGCCCTCATGATACCATAGTTGTCAAGGCGGGCGCCTAGGTGACAAGGCACTACTTGATCCGCAACAACTCTGTGCCACCCATTTATGATAGTGTAAACATATTAATATATCTCACTATCACTTATACTATCACGGATAAAAATGTGCTACAAGTTTAATACCATATTAGTATTTAAATAAGATTGTATACAAGATTAAATCTTTTAGAAGCATAAAGATCATTTTTTTGGTATTGAGAGTACTTTGTAATTGTTCATTCATACAATTGATGTATAAATGTGTTATATATTTTCATGTAAATTCATTGATGTACTCCTATCTTTATAAGATATTATGTTATGTTTCATACATATATACATTTTGATCCGAGAATCCGAGATCCGATCTCCCGAGATTTTTCCGAGATCTCTCCGAGATCTCTTCTCTTCCACCCTCCCGAGACGAAGTCGAGATCCGAGATGGCAAACCTTGCTCACCGCATGAGAGGTTCTATGAATTGATTTTATTAGACAAAATCCAAAAGTGTACAAGAAAAAAAACGTGAAGGACAAGAAGCAATTAATAAAAGAAAGGGATAAAATAGAGCTATACATTGTTTGATAGATGTACCAAGCAGATATTCTTTTCAACACTGTACATTTAAATAATTTCCAAAATATGTTGGAAGCAGTTGGGCAATTTGTTGCCCTGGGTTTGAAGGGTTCGATATATCATGAAATTCGTAAAAATTTACTTGTAAAAAAGATTGAAACAACTTATGAATTAGTTGAAAATAAAAAAATAAATTAAGTGTAGTATGTATGTACTATCATGTTTGATTCATGGACAAATAGAAGAGAGAGGTTGATAAACTTTTTAGTAAACACCTATAGGCATGATCTTTTTAAAATATGTGGATGCATCTTTACAAGTTAAAGATACAGGGTTGTTGGTTGATTTGTTGGACAAAATTTAAATTGTCATCTAAATTGTGATTGATAATGAAATTAGTTATGTAAATGCAGGGAGATTGAAAATGTCCATACATCCTTGTTTATTTTGGATATCATATGTTGTCCATTACATTGACTTGATGTTAGAAGATATTTCTAAGTTGCTAAGAATCAAGTCTAATTAGGCATGCAAAATGTCATAACATTTATTTATAGTCACACAAAGGTGCTTGAAATGATAAGAAAGTTCACGAATAGCAAAATTTTGTATAGGGTAGCTGTCACAAAATTTGAAAAAAAAATATCAAAACTTAAGAGAGTCTTAACTATAAGGATAAGTTGAGAACAATGTTCACCTCTGAAAATTGGACAGCTTGCAACATCAAATGAGCTAAAACAAATTGAGAGAAAAAAATTAAGTGAAATCATTTTAAAAACTATTCTGTGGAAAGGTGTAATATATGTTTTGCCCATTTTCAAGCCTCAGGTACTTGTCTTGCACTTAGTTGATGATGGTATACCTACTATGGGTTACATCTATGAAGCAATAGGGCATGCCAAAAAAGGCATTGAGAATGCTTTCGAAGGCAAGTTGGAAAAGTATGGACCGATCTGAGATAGCATTGATAGGTGATGGGACGATCAACTCTATTATCCATTGCATACAACGGAATATTATTTTAGCCTCCAATTTCATTATTCAAATCTAATCATTAAAAGTGATGATGAAATAAAGAAACACTTATATGATTGTATTAAGAAACTTATTGAAAACCCCCTTAGAAGCAAGATTTGATTATAAATCAATTGGCTACATGATGGGGACCCGGTCCTGTCCATTTTGGGGTTTATTTACGTTTACGTCCTTATGGACTTCATTGTAAATATTTGAAGTTTGTTTTAGTCTTTTCCTTTAATTTGAGTCCTTACGAGGACATGTATGTAATTAGTCATTTATGGTGTCTTGTTTGTAATAGGCTCCTCTATTTAAGAGGGCCACTTGTTGAAATGAAGAGAGAGTTTATTGTCCAATTTTTGGAACCCTAGGGGCTGCCCTCGCGCCGGGCGCCGCCCTTCCTCTTCACCCCCTCCACGACGGAGGTCGTCCCGGCTCCACCTCCGGTGCGGACCGGTCTCTTCGCGACCCTCCGGCGTGGGTGCCTTCTCCTTCTCCTCCGTCCAGCGGCCTCCGAGCCATTCATTCCCCTTCCCACTTCACCGGTTCGAGTTCGACCCTTACCGACTCCGTTCACCCCCGTTTACGTCCGTTTCGACATCTTCGACAGCGTCGATCTCCACCCCTCCGTGCACCCCCACCTCCGACGATCCCCGGAGTACCTCCATCGAGTGCTGCCAGGACCCCCTTCCTGTCGGATCTGCTAACCCTCCTACAGACCCCTTTCCGGAAGTCAGGCACGGCGAAGACGGAGAAGGAAGGAGGAGAAGAAGATGAGGGGGAGATAGGGGAGGTCGGACCACCTCCTAGGGCCCCTCGGCTCCCCCCTGTCGACCCCCAGCTGCCGACGAAGGCGCGGCATCCGCGAGCTAACCGGCTTCCGCCGGTCCTTCCTCCCCGCTCGAACCCCCCCGGCGACGTTGGAGATCTTCGGCCCTCATCCCTACTCCGCAAGGTCGTCCTCGGCGATGGAGTCCTCCGGCACCCCCTCCCTCTCGTCGACGGCTCCGGCGACGGCGGCGTCCGCCGGTTCCTCCTCCACCCCTCCGCCGCGGACGGGCCCGCGCGAAGACAACCCTCCGAACCCTCGCCCGCGCGAGGCGACGACGACGACGCACCCCCGACGGGTACGCGGCGGCCGGCGAGCCGGCCGCATCTCCCGCCCCGCGGCCAACCGCGCGGGGCCACGTTCCCCCCCCGCTTAAGTCGCGGGCGAATCGGTGCCCGGTTCGCCCCGCTCGCCCGGCCGGCGAGCCGTTCACTTGAGCCGGCCGCGGTTCGTCCTCAGACCGGGTCAGGCCGCCGGTTCATCCCGGTCCAAGGCCGGTTCGGCCCGGTTCGACGGTCCAGGGGCCGGTTCAAGGCCTAAACCGGCCGGTTCAGGCTGTTTGGGGCCGGTTCACGCCGGTTCAAGCCATTTTGGGGCCGGTTCAGGCTCGTTTTGAGGGTTTCGGGCACGGTTCGACATATTTTGGGCTCGTTTTGACCGGTTTAAGTCCGGTTTTGCTTGTTTACTGCATTTCTAGGTCTTTTGAGCACCTCCACGGTCCGCTGCAGCGCCACGTCGCCGGTCCGTCCCGCCTCGTCCCGCATCACTACATATTGAGATTCTCAAGGGCTCTTTGGCAAAGAAATAGCAATTAGACAACAGAAAATATCACACTCCAAGTGTGTTTTTAAAGTCAATAATATTTTTTAAATTCTACATTTGACATATTACATGTTTTTTAAAGTCAATAAATTCTTTTTCCTCATAGCAAATTGGTGGACAGATTGAGAAAGTAAAGTTTCTTAATTACAAAGAATGACCATAAGAATATTGAATCATACTTATAGTACATCTAGTTTGAGTACAACTCAAGTACCTTTGAACAAGTAACTTAAGCAATTCTAAAGACTTTTTATAGATAGAATATTCCTTATGACTCATATATATCCAAATATTAATCTACTAATTACATGTGCACAAAAAAATAGATTAGAACAAAAAATGTCAAACGATCTAGTGTACATTAAATATAATCAAAGACTTCGAGATTGAGATTTTAGGATGAAAAATTAAACTTTGATAAAATATCATTGAACGAAATTGACGAGGCCAATGAGTGGATTATTAAAAAGTGATGATGTTATGCATAAAGAAATCTGCTTCTAAAAGGTAAAGAGTTGACAAGGAAAAGTGGTTGACCATTGATGATAATGCCATAGATACAAATGAAGAAATTCAACTTAATGATGATTCAGACATAGATTGATGAGATGAGAGTTATTTTACGTTGTGTACTTGCCACTTGGCCATGGAATTATTTTCTATTGTTGACATAGATATTGAACTATTTTATGTTGTTCTTGCACATGTGTTGACACCCATATTTTGAAAAAAAAGGGGGGGACCAATCCTCCGAATATCTGAATTCCAGCCAATAATGTTGTCAAAAAAAAAAATAATAATAAAGGAAGAAAAGGCTGAGGTGACAGTGTAAGCTGTTGATGGGGCTGTAGGAGGACAGGTACCTCTGTTTAAAAAAGAGAGAGAGAAGAAGAAGAGAGGAACTTACAAATTGATCGACCAGCCGGCTTGGAGTTGTCCAATGGAATGGCTGGCGCAGAGCAGCACCAACAACAGCGGTCCCGGTGGCCGAATCAGCTTCTGAACTGTCCTCACGATGAATCGGATCCACCCGAAGGAGAGAAATGCTATGAAAGCAGAAAAGTTGCTCAAACTGATCCTCCGGAGCCGTTGAGGGCGAGAGAAACTGAATCCCGTAAAGTATGGATCCGTTCGAGCTCGTCTCGGGACAGAATCCTACTGTACGGAGGTTTCCAGCACGATAGGAAGAAAGGGAAGAATAGGGGAGTTAATCCCACAAATAGCGGACCACTCCGAGTCCGGCTCGAAGCCGGAAGCACACTGTTCGGCAGGTCTCCTACGGAGGGAGGGGGAGCGGAGTCCTACTCTGCAGAGACTTTCCAACGCGGCAGAAGGAGTCGGAGAAGGGAAAGGAAACAAATCCCATATATCACGGACCTCCCCGAGTCCATCTCAAAACCGGATTTTCCCTATTCGGCAGGTCTCCTAACGGATGAAGGAAAGTCCAGAGCCTATAAAATCCATCGGTGCCAGTCGCGAGCAGGAAAAAAGAGAGGAGACAGATTGGAGCGGCCGAGAGATCGTGAACAGAGAGAGAAAGAGACCGCAAGAGATAGAGAAGGCGGGGCGGAGATTTACCTCTCCCAGACGCACCGTCAACCTTTTCTCCTTCTTCCTACGCAGCCGGCGAAGGCTTCCCCTCCACCGGACACCGCCGTCGAGCTGCCTTCTTCCGTTCGCACCGCCGTCGAGCCGCCGTGCTTCCGCTGGTGTCGCCGCCAAGGCCTGCTTCCGCTGGTGTCACCGCCAAGGTCTCCCTCTTCTCCTCCCGTCGGGGTTGTTTTCCCGCAAGGTTGGGACCGCCGGCCCCTCCTCTAGCCGTCGAGAGCCTGCCGCTGTCATCGGGAAGGCCGGAGCTGTCCGCCGGAGCCGCCGTCGTCGGATGAAGGAGGAGGGTCGGGGGATTATTTTCCCCCGACTTACGTCCAAGCCGGGACACGAACGATGTGAAGGGGGGGCCCGTGCGAGACAAGCCGCACGCGCGCGAGGATCCGGCCGTGAGGACTGTTGACTCTCGGGTCAACAGAATGGTGGGGCCCACCAGAAAGAGTTGTTAAAAAAAAAAGAAAGGGAAGAAGAAGAGAAGGGCCGCGGATGCCCATGCGAGGACCCATTTGCCCCTGATGAACAGTGCCAGGACATTAAAATTTAAATTTTTAAATCAATTTAATTTAAACAAACCGAGGCAAGCATAAGGCCGGTTCTAAACCCACCCCATGGCTTCGGCTCAACTTAAAAGAATTCAAAACAATTGGGAAACCAGGAAGGCCGGTTCTAAACCCACCTCCTGACCCATGATTAATTCAAAAATGATAATAAAATAAACAATCAATTTAAATTAAATAAAAATCTATTTAATTCGAACAAACCGAGGCAAGCATAAGGCCGGTTCTAAACCCACCTCATGACTTCGGCATAACTTAAAAGAATTCAAAAAAAACAAAGGGAAACCAGGAGGCCGGTTCTAAACCCACCTCCTGACCCTCTTTTTTAGGTAGACATCCAAAGGTCTATAAAACAGACCCCAATGTCTTACCGGTTCAGCAAACAGTTCATCAATTCATGAAGGAGTCTGAAAATCGACATGGGCTATTTTCCCACAAGTCTATCAAAGACGGGGACATGCTCAATCTCAAGACATTGAACAAATTTCAGGATGCCTATTAAAGGCTGGGACATGTTCAAGACAACAAACTCAAGTTGATTAGAAAACCGACAGATGCTTGATACCAAGTTGATAGAATGAATGTCATGATACTGTATTTCAAACAATGTGGAGATTATGTTCGGTGCAAATTTAATGGAAAAGGGAGTCCAATGACCTCATGAAATGTTCGGAATGCAAACATAAAAATATTAATTGAACTTTCAAATCAGAGGGGAGGCCAACGCCAGCCAAGGTGAAATCTGTACAGGATTAAAATCTGTAATCCGAAGATTGAAAACTGTAAAAAGTTTTGAACCTGAAATAAAAAACTTCTGAACTTGAAATACACAAGGTCTGCAATATAAAAATCTGAAATTTGAATGTGCAAGTGTGCACGAAATCCATAAAACTGAAAATCTGAAATACCCCATAAAAATCTGAAATCTGAATTTGTGCGGAACCCATTTAAAAAAAACCTGCAATCTGGAAATCAATTAAATCCTGGAATCTGAAACGTTGAGAATCTTAATGCAGGAAAGGATCAAATAATCAGGAAGATAAAGATCGATGTGGGGTTCAGAAGCCTGACCAAAACATGAAGGATTTAAAAGAAATTCAAGATTTAGATTTCTGGTACACAAGTCCATTGAATCCGGCACAAAAAAAAATCCTGAAAAGTCATACCTGGAATAAAAAGAGAGAGAGAGAGAGAGAGAGAGAGAAAACCTTAGAATTTAAATCTGCAACACAGACTAAGAAGAGCCAATCAAGTTGAAATCTGGGACAAGTTTAATTCTGGCAGAATTGGAAAAAAAATCTGAGTAAGCTGGCATTGTATGGGAGCTCGGAAATTTCTGAATATGCCACAGTTAGGGGGGCTTCACGTTGGAACATGTTGGCACACAAATTTGTCATAAAAAAAATGGAAGTCCTTGCGTAAAAAAAAAAGAGGAGAGGGAGCTGGCGGACAAGACCCAATAAAACTAGCCATCCACGGAGGTAGCTAAAGCCGACCCATTCACCCCCATCTCTTCTGACTGGCCCATTCAAGAGATCAAAAAAAAAGAAAAAAAAATAAAGAAAGAGAAGCTGCCGGAATGGGGAAAGAAATCGACTCCCCATCGAACTCTATCCCGGAGCCCATTACAAGCCAAACTCCTCAAAGGGAGGGAGTCCCGTAAGGAGAGGAGATCTACCGAAAATAGGCAGGCCGGTGAAGGGGGGGATCGATTCCGAATATTTTGGGAGTCCTCCGATTCCGTATCAGAGCTGGATGCCATGTTCGGCAGCTCTCTAAATGGAAGAAGGGGTCTTCGAGGCCTATAAGAGGAGGGGAGCCCCCGAGAGCCAGAGAAGAAGAGAAGAAAGAGAGATAGAGAAGAAGAGCGAGAGAAGAGAGGACCTGCCGTTGTCGTCGGAGCCCCGTCCAGAGCTTGCCGCCGCCGGAATCTTCTCTGTAGCCTGCCGACGTTGCCGGAAACCCCTCCGGAGGGAGCCAGCACCGCCGAAGTCCCCTTCGGGAGAGGCCAACGCCGCCGGAATCTTCTCCGCAGCCTGCTAGCGCCGCCGGAAGTCCTCCCGTAAGCCACCATCGTCGCCGGAGATCCTTGAGGAAGCCGCTGCAGTCGCCGGAGATCCTTAAGGAAGCCGTTGTCGCCGCCGAAGCACCCTCCGGAGGTAGTAAACCTCGCCGTCTTCCGCTTCCGCCGCGGTCGGGAGAAGACGCCGCACAGCACCGCGCAGGGGAGAGGGAGATTATTTTCTCCCACTTTGGTCCACGTCGGACACATAGAGGAGAAGAGGGGCCCACCCAGGAAAAAGACAGCGAAAAAAAAAAAAGAAAAGCGGAGGGAGAAGAAGAAGGCGCCGCGAGCGCGCGCGTGAAGCTGTCGCGTGAAGGGAGTGTTGACCCGCTGGTCAACACTGTGGTGGGGCCCACCTGCAAAAAAAAGAGTTTAAAAAAAAAGAGGAGGCCCGTGGACCGGCCCGGCGGGCGCAAGGAAGAAGGAGGATGGGCCGGGCCCGCCAGAAACGAAGCAACGTGGAAAAAAAAAGAGATCTCTCTCTTTTAAAATACACCATCAAGTGAAAATTTAAATAACAATTCATTAACTAATTAAACAAACCGATGGCAAGCATCTAGCCGGCTAAAAACACGCCACATAGTCTCGGCATAACTTAAAAGAATCAAAATAAATGGGAAAACAATAAGCCGGCTTTTAAGCACGCCTCTTGACCCATAATTCAAAAAATCAAAAATAAAACAAACAATGAACAGAAATTAAATAAAAATCCACTGACTTAATTAAAAAAACCGATGGCAAGCATCTGGCCGGATAAAAACCCGCCACATGGTCTCGGCATAACTTAAAAGAATCAAAATAAATGGGAAAGCAATAAGCCGGCTTTTAAGCACGCTTCTTGACCCATAATTCAAAAAAAAACAAATAAAACAAACAATTCACAGAAATTAAATAAAATTCATTAATTAATTTCACGAAGCGAGACAAAGCATACGGCCGGTAAAAACCCGCCACGTAATGGTATTGGCTAAACTTAAAAGAATTTGTGGGTCGGTTCTAAACCTTCCCCTTAACTTTTTAAGGTGGACATACAAAGGTCTATTAAAAAGACCCCAATGTCTTACCATGCCCCAAGAGGAAGTTACTTACCCATTATGCCATGGGAAGGCTATGCATGATCAACATGCCGATATGCCGAACTGTGAGCTAATGAGGTTCATCAAGACAATGAGATGAGTCCCCACAAGCCTATCAAAGGCCGGGATATGCTCAATCTCAAGACAAGGAGGTGAGTCCCCACAAGCCTATCAAAGGCCGGATATGCTCAATCTCAAATCAGTGAGATGAGTCCCCACAAGCTTATCAAAAGCCGGGTGTATTCAATCTCAAAACAGTGGGGGATGCCCATAAGTCTGAAAAGATCGGGTACATGCCACCCATGAATTGTCAAGTTCATCAAGGACTCGAGGAATCAGATTTCTGGACAAGTTGTAAATCATGTCTCATGTTGAGAGAAAATAAATGAAAATTCATACTCGGTGCACGGAATTATGTTATTAGGAGAAGACAGCTACATGAGCTACATTGGAAGGCAAGATAACAAAATTTTGACATGAACAAAGTCTAAAAATCTGAAATTCAGGTAGAGCCGTGGATCTGGAATAGAAATTACAGAAAAACTGAAATCTACAAGCTGAAATCTGAAACATGCAGAATCAGAAATCAAAATCTGCAGGAGAAGAAAATGGGAAAATCTGGACTTCATATTTAAAACCGAAGTATGCAAAATCTGAAAAAATGTAAGAATCTGTAAAACCTCAAATCTGAAAATTCGAATACGCAGAATCTAAAAATCTGAACTTTACAAGGAACTGAAGCTTGTAAAGTTTGCAGAATTTCAAATCTGAAAATTTAAAATCAATAGTCTGAAATCTGTAAATATTGTAAATCTGAAAGCTTAATGCCCATAAAACCTGCAGCCAAAAGATCAGGAATTAAAGAGAAATTTAAGAGATTCGGAAACCTGTAAAATCTGTAATCCAACTGAAACAAAAAAAAGGGTCTGAAACATACAAAATCCGAAACATCCAAAGTGTGAAATCTACCAACTTGCTGAACCCAGAAACAGAAATCAAAACATCCAAGACTAAATCCATGTCATTTTCAACCAATAAAACAAACTCAAATTCAAACTAAAATCAAACCAATTCAATCTAATTCAACCAAATACATCTTTCAAATTAAATTCAAATAAATCAATTCCAAACAATTCATTCCAAACAAACTTAAATCAAATTCAACTCAAATTAATCAAACAGATCAAGATTCAACAAACGAATTTAATCAAACCAAAATTCAAATCAATTCAATTCAACATAAATCAAAATGCAATTCAAACCAAACTCAAATAAATTTAAGTGCTTGCCTTCCATCAAGCTCATGGGACTGTTTTCTCCTATGTGTGAATATTTATGCATGTCTTCTGCTTCAATGGATTGCTGTGACGATAATCAAGGGTATTCGAGTTATCTCGATGTAATTAACGTCGGATCTTCGCACCATCCGACGGGGAGAGGTCAAAATAAGTTTTCAAAGAACCTAATAACCTCAACATATAACTTTGACCCTAGTTAGTACTTTTATGAAATATCATCTATTTTCTTACAAAGTCAATGCTAAGGTCTAATTCAAATTCAAAAGGAAAATGAATTTCCAAAACAGAAAAGAACAAATCTTTTTGAGATTTTGAGGTTACATCAGAACATCATCAATTGAATTGGGGCCAAGAGGGGTATGCCATGATACCTTAATCTATCAACTTGAATGCATTCAGAATCCAAACAAAGACTCCAAAATGTGAAAGCGAATCAAATTCCCTGAATTAAACCAAATCAGGCTCAATCAATAATAAATTCACGACACCAAAGTATTTTGAATAAATCTGAAATCAAAGGGGATTAGGGAGCCGAGGGTTCTGAACCATCCAATCTTCAACCACAAACATCTAAATTATTTTCAAATAAATAAATCAAATCCATATCGAGGTTGAAGCAATCTGTAATTCAGCAAAAATCTGCAAAGTTTCAGAAAAAAGAAGAAATAAAGGGGAACTCTTTCAAATCTCTGCAGCAAAGCAAATTTGAACCAAATCACGCCTTCAGGTTTATCATCAAAATAACTCAGTCCAAGGTAAGGTATCAATTCAATTAAAGGCATAATCAAACTAACTCAAAACAAATCTGATAACTCATAAATTGAATTCTAATTAAAAATCCAAACAAATTTTAGTCCAACCAATAAACCCAGAGCAAATCTCTTGAATTGAATCCAAACAACAAATTCTTAACTCTTAATAAACCCACAAAGCCAACACACTTCAACGAATCTGAAATCTGAAACACAACCTGATACTGAAATCTGAAATCTACCAATTTGCAAAACTCAGAAACAGAAACTGGAAACATAAACATCCAAAACTGAAAAACTAAATCCATGTAATTTCCAACCGATTGAACATCAAGCTCCAGTCAGTTTCAACCAAATAAATTTAACTCAAATCAACCTAAATCAAATAAAAATTTAAATCAATAAGCCATTCATAACCAAATTTAATGACCAGTCAAAACAAAATTTTCAAATTGATTTTAATCTGAATTCCTCAAATTAAAGCTAAAGACAAACTGAACTTGAACAAATTCAAACTCACACCCAAATCATTTTAAAAGTATGAAATTTGCATAAAACCACAGAACGTCAAATTCACCCAAACCAATTCAACTCAAATCAATTTTAATCAACTTCAACTCAAACTAAAATCAATCAATTCAGAATTAATCAATTCAATTCAACTCAAGTCAAACCAATTCAAATAAAATTCAAACAAGTCAAATGCTTGCATTCCATCGAGTTTATGGGATTGTTTTCTCCTATGTCCATATGTGTGAATGTTTATGTTTGTGGATGCATGTTTTCTATTTCCATGGATTGCTATGACGATAATCAAGGGTTTTCGAGTATCTCGATGTAATTAACGTCGGATCTTCGCACCATCCGACGGGGAGAGGTCAAAATAAATTTTCAAAGAACCTAACAACCTCAACATATAATTTTGACCCTAGTTAGTACTTTTATGTAATACCATCTATTTTCCTAAGAAGTCAATGCTAAAGTCTAATCAAATATAATCCAAATTCAAACAGGAAAATGAATTTCCAAAACAAGAAATTCTCCGAGATTTTTGAGGTTACATCAACATGTTATTTAGTTCTTTACACTTAATACTTGTTAGTTGTTATGGACTTGTTGACAGATTAATTTAACTCCTAACTTGTTTAAAAGAGAGATGTCTTTTTTCAGTGTTATGTTTATGTTATTTGTTATATCTTTTACATTGTTGTTATAGCCTTTACGTTCTTATATTTTTCATGTCGTTGTCAATTATGTTTTGATTGCAAACATAGTTATCAACTATTTATTGCATTTCACAAGTATTTCCAACATTTTTTATTTTAAAATAACAACCAAATTTATTATTATATAATAAAAATATTAAAAAAACTCACCTCAAGTATCTCGCACCTCTGACAACATAGGTCAACCTTGAAGGGAGCTCCCTATCACGACGATTCTTGACTATAGCCCTCATTAAACAAATATTAATGCTATGATGCAAGGAAGCTCCAGAATTGCCGAAGTATCTACTACTAACAACGCACCATGAGTTAGTCATTGTAGGTGCTCCAAATGCCTCTAAGGGGCTTTCCCACTCTCCCACACCTCTCTCTCTCTCTATTAAGCACTCTCTCTAACATTCTCGGCAATTCTTTCTCTCTGTAAAGTTGTTCCAATTTGTTGATTTCTCACGCTAATATAAAGCTCTCTACGCATTCATTTCTTGTTTACTTCTATTACTAACTACTTTTGTTAAATGTTTACTTTTTTGTTGTTAATTTTTTAATATAATATTTTCAAAATGTCTTCTCCAAGCTATTACACTCAAACCTCTAATGCAAGCAATGATCGGGTTTGGCTTCATTGCAACTTGATCAGCACACTCAGAAGGAAAGTGAGTGTAATGTAAGGGTGAGAAAATCATGTATGATGAAATTTACCAATCAAAGTATCACCTCGGCAAAATGAAAGATAACGTTCTCCCATACACATGGATGCTATCCAAGGTAAGGACACAATTTTGTAATTATTTACGATCCATTGAATAGGCAAAGGGAGCAAGCAAATGGCATAAGAACACCATTCGGAAAGAAATATCACAACCTTCTAGCCGTGGAATGCATATATATGGTACTAAATAGGAGCACCCAATGGTTGGGAGTATTCCCTTACCAGAAGGTTTTAATGATGGTATGTTTAAATTAATTCTTAATAAAATATATCAATATCAAATCCTTTTCATATTTAATAGTTATTCTTTTAAACAAACGAACTAATGTATGATATAGAGGCAAGCCACAAATCTTTTGTAGAGGAAAAAATGTATCAATATACCGGTCAATACATGGGTCAAGGTTCCAAAAGTGCTCAAGGTTCTAGAAATGAAAAGGGATCTACCAACAAGCTAGAGCAAAAGATTCATGATCTCACAAGAGACAATAACCCAATGTAGGTCTCATGGATCTGGTAATCATAGCCCAAACAAAGACAAACTACCATTATAATAAAAATGAAGAACTTGAGAACATACAAGGAGAAGATTGGATATGCAACATTTAAGTGGTTATTCTATGGTAACATACAAACGAAAGTTGCAAAAGATTGCCATAACAGATAAAGTTAATCAATCACCATAGCCGATGAAGACAGATTTGGATGACATATTCAATGAGCAAAATGCATTACAAACGCAGGGCAATGATTAAGCAGAATTAAAACCCGCGTTCAATGTGGAAGACCGAGTTTGGATTGAAGGAGAGCTTGACAATGTATCCCTATCTAAGAATTTTTGAATTCCTCCGTCACTAACAAGGAGACAAAAAATCAATGAATCCTCACTCCAACATTAAAAAAAATAGAAAAGGAAAGCATGTTATAAATGATTATTTGGATGTTGTGGACGAAAATACAATAGAAGAGGTGCGAGAAGACACATTAGAGTCAAACATACAAGTTCAGTACCAAACATTCGACGATGGAGCAACTCTTGTTCCAAGGAGGTTTATAGATCCAAAGATACAACATTCATTGATGCACTTCACAACTAAAGAACAATACACATGCCATGTAAGACTAAGATCATAGTGCGCAGACACAAGATGAAGATACACAATGAAACGACCTTCGAGAGGTCACTATCACCATTCTTATGAACCTAAGGCATCTCAGACAAAAACATGAATTTATGTTTAGGGATCCTCCTAAAAATTATTGCTAATCAAAAAACCTACTAAAAAATATTGCTAATCAAAAATCTATAAACATGTAAATAGGGCTGCAAACCGGTCAAAATAGTGGAATCATTTGTATCCAATTCAAATTCTAATAAGAGTTAGAGCATTCCTTTCAATTCTAATTATTTCGAAATCATCATGTTCCAATTTGTTCGCATTATGATTCCATTATCAAAACTAAAATCAAATTTGATAATTTTTTAAATGCATGTTATATATCAATTTTATTTAGAAATAAGTAAATCACATCTAACTACCAAAACATCATATAATCTCTTAAAATTTATTTTTATCCTTTAATCAATTTATATATCGTTTAACCACTTGTAATTATTTTATAAAAAAATTATTTTTATATTTTAAAATTATTTATTTTATATAACTTTTATAAAATTCTTCTCATTTGCTAACAACTGGAAGAACATCTAATGCTTAAATAATCTCTGAATGGAGCTGTTTGTTTTAAGGTCATTCTCAAACATCAGTTTGTTTTGACACTTAAACCTAGATTGCTTGCTTGTTTGGCGTTCGTCACTCTCTTTCATAGAAGGGCATCAGAGTCAAAAAGGCACAAGGGTACTTATTTTGTCCAATCCACATGAAGTTGACATGCTCTCTCTTGTCACTATCTAGATTTCAAAAGAACATGGTTAGTTCCAAACTCCTGCGAACTTAATTGAATAACATTCTCTAATCCAGAACTGCAACCAATCAATTCCTTTCACCTGTATTGTCCTATTGAGCTATCAAGGGCGGCAGGGATGCACATGTTGAGCTCTTGGGGCCAGCCTACAGAAGATGTGCAACCAGGTGTATTCTGATACAATAAGATGCAACGTGCTATAAGCCTACAAATTGCTTGCATCTTTCCAGTGACATGCAAATGCATGAACAGTGATGATTGGCTTGAAGCCCCTACAAGATCAGGTGCATCATTTTCTCTCATCTTTTGTTCCTCTGGCCTAGCAAGAAGAGTCACAATGCTATCAAACATTGCTTAAAAAGATTGGAGAACTCATGGAGAAGCCTTGCTGGAGTGGTGCTTCTTAACTTCGTCTCTGTAAATCCGGCAATTTACTTGAGATTTGGAACTCAAAACTTTAAAAAATCATTATAGTTTGTGAATGAACCGGATTGCATAGTATTTGTAGACTCTACAAGTATGGAAAGACCATGCTTGATAAAGAGCAAGACATAATTATTATTGTATAAAAATGTATTGTGCAACCAAACACCCTATTAGCCTTGATAACGTATTGGCATGCTCCAGCTTTCTGATAAAGCATATGATAGATAATATGTAGGACTTGCTTGTCCATTCAAGGATGCCTAAGAAGGCAAGGTAGCTCATGTCGCAAGCTCTCACTTTCACAGTTCCATCATCCTCCTAGCTTTCAAGCTGCAGAGATTGGCTGTTGAGCTCCATTGGAGCTCTTATTCATGTTGACATTAGATGATTTTTTCTAATATTGAAATCACTGACAAGATCTAAGCCGATTCTATGTAGTAAAGAGCAGAAATTTCAAGGTGCCATGTGTGTATAATTAATCTGCAAATGGTGAATATTATGCACAAAGATTCTTCTTAAATCAGACATTTCCAATGAGATTTTTTTGAAAACTATTTAGTATCCTAATTCGCTCCATGTGATATTTATACGCCACATAATTGATTATTGAAACTGGCATGTTTGCTTGCTTTGTGCAGGAACCTCCAATTCTTGGAAAGAGAATTACTTCTACTGTAATGACTCTAGATGAACATGTACAAAATGTCTATCCAAATTTGAATACTGTCACTTGCTGCCTACCTGTTCAATGTTCTTCATTTTGCATGTAAAGGTGCATACATAGAGTACTTAAAATAAAGTTTTTAAAATTTCTTTAAGTTGGTGTTGATGTTGAATAAAATTTTGAGAACAAATAAAAAATTGATTATTTAGACTCTTTTAATATTTTCTTTCTCTTTAATTTATTTACGCTTCATGGTTCTTGAATTTTTGTACCCAAAATTGTGTTTTTGGGTGCAAGTTACAAGGCTGAATCTTTATTACTGGAATCCTTATTATCGTATTGGATGTCTTCAAGCTTCAATGTTATCAACTTGTTCAATTCATCTGAATAAGGCTCAAAATATAAACGATACAGATTTTTTATAAAACAAAACAAATCACTAATGTATTTATCAAATTAAGTACTTTTTTACAACTCATTAAAAGGTTAGACATAAATTTAAGAGTTCTAATTTTCAGATTAAGTCAAAAAAAATGCTACCTAAGTACCTCATTTGATTAAGAAGTTTATATGTTAATCAATTTAATGTTTATTTAAAGATATATAATGTATGTTACTTCTATTCTCTATTAAGGATTACATCCAAAAAATAAAAAGTTAAACTCTATAGTGAATTTTTAAAAGGTTTATTAAAATATAAGAGGTAAATTTAGAGATCAATTAAGACCAAAAATCAAGTATCCTAAATCTACCAACCTCTGACCAAATCAGAGGTCACCGGTTGGTTGAGCCAAATCAAATGGAACCTTAGTGTCTGAGTACAAAAAAGCTAACATATATGTAACATGTCACAGCATAGTAATAACTGAGAATGTGCAGCTTCTACCAAAGAGATGAACGTTGAGGAAACATTGGCTATGTTTTCATTGTAAAGGGTATTTGCATGATGGATTGTCATTAATCATGTATAAATTATAGTATGCCACACTAAGTAAAGGATTGACGCTAAGGTCCTGTCCAGATTTCAACTTTTTTCCTTTGTTTTGTTCTCAGTACAAGTACAGATGGAATCAAGAGATCAGTATGCTTCCAGTGATGTACCACCTAAAAAGATGTTGACCAGAACGACATATAAACACAATGGTGCCCTAATTTGGGTTACCATATAATACAACTGAAATAAATAAAAAAACAACATAAATGGAGACAGAAATGTCAGTGATAAAAGCATAATAACCATGACATGCTAGCCTACTATATTAGACCCTGTTAAGTAATAGTATTAGATAACTCTACCACTATTAATTTTAAAATTGATAATGATATAAATCATGAAGAGGGGTTGGTTAATAGTATCAATTTTGAAACTTGTAACACAAACAAAGCATAATATGTGATATAAGCGTCCACATGTATCAATTTAATATCAATACTCTAGAAACATAAATATCAAAACTGACATAGTACCATTTTTTATACTCTAACCAAACAGGACATTATATTCAGAAAGTGGATTCTACCGACAGAACACCATAGTGCCGATTAAACAAAACCAAGAGTAATGGTACCGAAAAATTAGACGACCCTGACGTATTATGTGGTAATGCAAACGCAGAATGCAATGCAGGCTGTACCTCAAAATTAGAGTTCTCCGCAAAAACACCCTGCTAATTAGAATCATAGTTGTCAAGGCGGCCAAGGCGATCAAGGCGACATAGTACCGTCTTGGCGCCTTGGCGATAAGGCGAGGCGTTAGGCGACGCCCTGTTTTATATAGTAAAATAGATAAAATAACAAAGATATATATAAAAAATGATGCAAAATAACATTGACACTATGCAAATCAATCAATAATGTGGGAAGTGCATAGTTACATAGACTAAATAACTTGACAAATTAGTTAATTTTACTATTTAAATTATATCATCGATTAGTAAACACTTAAGAAATCATTTAACTTTATTTATCATTTCATCAAAATATTAATTTATAGTCAAATTAACTATTAAAATTAGTTATTTTTACTCTAAAATAACTTAATTATATGATATTGACACTTAATTAGTATTATTTATTATTAAAATAAATAAAATAGTTATTTAAGATAATGGGCGGCTAGGCGCCCATCGCCTTGCCCCCTCTGGGGGGCGCCTTGTCGCCTAGGCGATGCCTTGGAAACAGTGATTAGAATACACCTCACATTCACATACCCCTTCCAGCCCTCTGATAAGCAGATAAAAATCATATGTTCGTGGTGCACATGAATCCCACTTTGACATAAGAAAAAAGTCGTCGAGTTACCTGGAGGAAATCGCCAAGGGTACCCGGGTGGCCCTTGCCTCGGCCAGAATGCGGCTGGCGTTTCTGTAATGTGTGACGGCGTCGTCGGCGAGGCCCCACTCCTCGGCACGCACGGCCTTGTCGATCTCCTCCTTTGCCAGCTCGAAGTAGCCTTTAAGCTTCTGCGTGACCCTCTCGCTGACAACCGCCGAAGGCCCCGCCGCAGAGGCATCCATCGATTGGGCACCCGAGGGCGGGGAGTAGGCTTCGTTGCTGGAATCAGAAGTCGTAAAAAGGGAGCCGATCGACTCAAGCAGCGACTTCAGATAGCTCATCCCCGTGCGTCGCCCGGAATCTGCTCATGGTCTAGTACGTCGTTCGTGCGAGAAGACCGTGGGGGAAGAAGAAACTTGAGTCTGCTATAATGAGGAAGCCGCGTAATTAGGTGACGTTTGTTTTTACGCAAAGCAGACGTTTGATTGTCCACACATTCGGTCACAGATTTTAAAGTATTTATAGGATTTGATTAGGGACAGTCGGAAGGAAGCGTTTGATGAAATTTTATGGTTCCCGTATTTGGTTGCATGATAAATTTTTTATATTTTTATGATAACAAATTATATTAAAATAAAAAGTGAATCAACGTATGACATAAAATTATTATATTTGTAGGAATGTGATAACAAAAAAAAATAACAATCATCCATGACCAAATAAAGTGGGAGACCACGGGAAAAAAGAAAAAAGTGAGATCCTATTTTTTTGTTTAAGAAGAAAATTACTTTCAAAATATAAATTTGTCAGGGTGGTCAAACACTTCTTTTAACAATTTTTCTTACAATTTTTAAAAATTAAAATAAAAGTCTCTATTATCATGCAACCAAACACTCCATTAATTTTCATGTCTAATAGGGTGTTTGGTTGCATGATAATTTTTTGTACACTTTCATGATAAAAAATTGTATTAAAATAAAAAGTTAACCAACTCATGACATAAAAAGTATCATGTTTGGAGGGATGTGATTACAAAAAAGAGTAACTACCACACATGACTAAATAAAGTGGGGGACCACAAGAAAAAAGAAAGAGGTGAGACCCTCTTTTTTTGTTTAAGAAGAAAGTCACTTTTAAAACATAAATTTATCATGGTTACCAAACACCTCTTTTAAAAAAAATTCTTACAATTTTTAAAAATTAAAACAAAAATCTTCATTATCATGCAACCAAACACTCCATAATCTTTTAATTTGTGATAACAAATTACTTAATTCAATCAATACATTTTATATTATTAAATTTAATATTTATTTAAAAGATACATTATATCTATTACTTCTATTCCCAATAAAAATATCATAAAGAATAATATCTGAATATAGATTCTCGATAGCCTAAAATTTGAACTCTTCATTTTTATGCCTAATCTTTTAATTGTAATAAAAATTGCTTAATCCATTTAATATATTTTATATCATTAAATTTAATATTTATTTTAAAGATACATTATATTTATTACTTCTATTCCCAATAAAAAGATTATAACGAATAAGAAGTTGAATTATAGAGATTTATTAAAATAAAAATCAATGGGGATCCATTTTACCGCAAATATGTCATATAACACCAGATCGGTTTTTCCAATTTGACATGATTTCCACTCCAGTTTTAATGGACGTCTCAACAGTCAACAGACAAGGGTAGCTATTTTCTATGCATTTTAACACCGTAAATTTAAGAATTTCACGGGGTGAAAGCATTTGCCTTCTAATTCGGTCCCCCAACTATTTTTTCTGAGTACATTTAATAACATAAATTAAGAAATTAACTGTTGATGCATTTGCTTCTTAATTCAGTCCCCTATGAATTTCAACCAACGATTTTTTTCTTGGATTTTAACACAGTAAAATTAAGAAAATAGGCAACTTTTGATTTGCTTCCTGATCCGGTCACTTCAGTGCATGTGAATAAAGATGTTAATACAAACATGTTAATAAAACAATTATTTCCCATTCAAAAAAACTTAACCTGTTAATAAAAACTTGTTTCAAGGATTTCTCAAGGATATCCTGACGTCAAAAGGATATCTCCACCTTTATACATGTATTTCTAGTAGCTTCCAGCATAAAAGATATGGGGAAATCAAAAGAATATCTTTATTAATGGCATACAACTTATTCACGGGAAAAGTTAATCGGTCAATAAAACCTTGTTAATTACATACAAGCCATTCACATAAAAATAACCCCTTTATAAAAATCCGTAAGCTGCTAATTCTAAAGAATCCGTTGAATCAAAATTAAGTTAACGAGTTGTTAATAAAAACGTGTTAATTCCTTACAACTCATTTAAAACAAAATAACTCATTGATTTCATACAACCTATTGAAACAAGGATAACATGTTAACTCCATACAACAATTCAGCATTCAAAAACATAACCTCTTAATAAAAACTTCTGAATTGCATGTAGCCCATTCAAACAAGAATAACCGGTTAACAAAAACATATAAGGTGCTAATTCCATTAAACCTGTTTAAAAAAAAATCAGTTAATGAACTCTTAATAAAAACCTATCACTTCCTTATAGGCTTATTGCATGTTAAAATGAAACTGAGATGCGTAACCTTTTGGCAACTTACGGCATGTTTGTTTACCGTATCAAGCACATGTATTGATATCAGTTTTAAAACTGATATTGATACTTTGTATCAATGGGTGTTTGGATACCAATATTAATTTTAAAATTAATAGTTAAAAAATATATCATTTTAATACAGGTGAAGACCTGTATTAAAAGTGATATAGACGCCTCCAGCAGAGGAGCCGGAGCCGGAGTCCCCCCCCCCCGGCTGCAGACAGAGCCCTGCCGGAGTCCCCGCTGCGGCTGCGGAGTGATTTTCGTATTGGTATTGTATTATCAAATATCTAATATCAATTTTAATATTGATATAACATTACCAAACGTTTAAACAAACTTAATACTATCACTTTTGATATTGATATTACATCTTCTTAGAATATCAATATCAAAATTGGTATTGTATCAATTTTGATACTCTAACCAAACAGGCCATTAATTAAGACAATCAACTACATCATCCAAATGTACCACAACCTACTTAATTAACTTTATGCCATGTTTGGTTAGAGTTTCATTTTTGGTACTATATCAATATTGATATTAATATTTTCACATGTTGGAATATCAATATCAAAATTAATACAAGTTGACACTTGTATTACATAATATGCTTTGTTTGCATTACAAATTTTAAAATTGATACAATTAACCAAACACCTATTAATGGTTCCTATCAATATCAATTTTAAAATTGAAAGTGATAGAGGTACCTAATAATGTTATCAAACAGGGTGTTAATAAGCAAAATATCACATACATCATTATCCAAAACCTAATCGAGTAGGAAAGTCGCACATACATTGTCCAAGAACAACACAATGGCTACAGCCACTAAACATAGGTAGAAAAGTACCACATATACCATCATTCAAAAAAGTGTCCAGGACAAAAGTCACTCTTGTCCTCGCCATCATCACATAAATTAGTTAGAGTTTTGACATACCTTGTAGCGTACTTATTACTCTTGTCCCTTAGCACTTCTTGTCACCTTAACTAAGCTTCAAGAAAAGTAATACATTCCTTGAGATGATGAATGTGATCGACATTCTCACAACAACAAGGTATACCACCAAAAGAAGTTGCCAACTCATTGCACCATATGAATAACCTACAATTTTCGACCTATACAAGAATAAAGAGGACCACTGTTAGATAAAGTGGTAAACCTAGAATTTATAGACAAAAACATGATTGACCATTACCTTGCACCTATACTATTTTCTTTTCTTGTTCTAAGATGTTTGACTTACTTTTATCATAGAATAACCATGTCCATTGGTACATCACACATTGGGAATTGGATAAGTGCTATCCATATCTACAACATTAAAAGAACAAAGTTTTTAATTGAATGAACATTGATATATGTAAGGAAATTAATAAAAAAGATATACTTAATTTTATAGGATTTCTACAAGGCATCCAAATATGACTGGGTTGTTTACACCTACAGCTAGTGTAAATTACTTGATCAATGTCTAATGTTCTTTGTGAATAAATTTTTTTCTTCTTACTTCTTCTAGATCTCTTTTTATTCAAAGGAGACTTAACTTGAATATCTTCATAGTGTACTTCATGTTCACTCACATTAGAAAGAGGAGCAATGCACACATCATAACATTACTTGTAAGAATATGACATGTAATGCACTGAACAATAATTTTCCATATTTAAATCACAAGACAAAGATGTTTGCATGAAAATTTTAGAATCTGCCATTCTCGACAAGAACATGTGTTGGTTTGGAGATTGACCTTTATTATTGATTTTGTCTTTACCTTAAAAGAAAAGTCGGCAAAAACATTAACAACATAACTAATAGAAATGTATGTCCTATAATCCAATAAAATTTAATATGATTTGACATTTCTTTGAATATCCCATTCATTATAAATGATATGACTTCATTATTATTAGCTTTAATTAGATGCGTGTATTGCAATGAAGTCTTTGATTACATGTACTGATATTTGAATTTCGATGAGATATAATAATGAGATCAATCATCTAAATATATGTGAATTAAATATTCTTAGTCTTAAGATCCTTAAGATGGAATATTAACAATATAGATAAACTAGTATATTTGATGTCATATCATAAGATGAGAATGACCAATCTCATTGGTTATTAGTGTGGAGATATTGAGATGCTTTAATAGGTGCTCATTAGAAGAATGTGTATACTGAACTAACCGAATTAGAACCCCTAAATAATATATTACCTCATTGTCGATTAGGATTTTCTGTCATCACGATTGTATGGCAGAACCTTTGACCTGAGTCTCCATATATATCTTACTAGGATTATCTTGTACTTTAGCTATTGATTTATGAATCACCGATACAATGGTCTAGTACGGTTAATGGATCGGGTACAAGGAACTTAGTGGAGGCAATTGTGTAAATAAGAGGGGATCATCCACTTTTGGTAAGAAAGAGAGGATGTCTATGTGATAGTACTTTAAATTTTTGGCTATGGTAGATAAGATAATTGAAAAAGGAGTTTTCAAATTCATCTGATTCCAACTATATGATCCTATAGTGTTGATATATTAAGAGATTGACAGTTGATGTTGTATTACTATCTGACTGGGCATTGTTAAATTTGTTGTTACATAATAAATGTAATTAAAATAAGTTTTTATTTTCATTAGATTTCAACTAAATAAACTTTCGAGTCTAGTTGGACATACACATAAAGACTTATCCAAAAGTATAGGGTATCAGCATAATTTATAAAGAATTTGTGTTTTTATAAAAAAATTCTAATTTCTTTATAAGTACAAGGTGAATTTGGCCAAACCTATCAAGCCAAGGGAGCCAATTTAGTGACTAGCCTTCTCTTGCTTTCTTTCTCCTCTTAGACCATGTTTTCCATGATGGAGCACCGTCGAGGGATGAGTCGAAAGGTTTGACATGTAGGAGAACCTATCTACAGAGGAAGTTCTTGTGGATACTACTCGAGGCCATGTGCTTGGGTGATTTGAGAGTTGTCAACTTTGAAAACGGGTCTCAGTCGGCACCTTGAAAGGGTGAAAAAAAGGGAAAACTCTCACCTCGGTCTCACACTCACATTGATCCACAAACTTTCTTGCCTCAGCGTCGCTCGAGTACCAGAGAGACGGCTTGGGTCGTGTGTGAGGAGAATTGAAAAATAAACTAAAAGAAATAAAAAATAGAAGAGGATGTGAAATAGAAGTAAAGATGAGAAAAAGTGGTCGCTAGAAGCCACAAGCTCCGAAGTTAAATAAATGAAGTACAGAATACTTGAGATGTGATTGTGTGTACCTTAGTGCGAGAAACAGGTGTGTGGGTTCAACCTTCTCCTTTTTCGGCCGGCCGATGAAGAAAAGTCCTTAACCACCATTTGCTTGATATACATGTGCAACTAGAAGGCAAGAATATAATAAAACAAGTGAAAGAAGAATTAGAACCGACTAAAGTGTAGTATTTGTAAATAAAGTGGCATAAAAATGGCAATCAGAAACAAACTCATTGGTTTTGGGGTTAGCCTTAACCCCTTTTCTTGATTTTTTATGATATATGAGATGATGCAAAACCAAATAAAAATGATGCATAAATGGTGTTGGATGAATGAGGAAGAAGGAGAAAATTGAACATCTCAAATTAGAACTAAAATGAGTGAAAAATGACCAATTTGGTCAGCCTGCACACAGGCGGGGGCGTGGAGGTCATGCCCTGGGTTTGAGAGTGCGGTGGGAGCACCCTTGGATTGAGGGCACGTTGAACTCTATCCAGCGTGACTTTTGTGCAGAGCTTACCACAGGAAATACCAATGTCAAAATTGAGTGCCATTTGTTGCAATGGAAATAGAACTTTGAGAGGAAGAGTTTCTATGTTGACTACCTCTCCAGAATATGCCTGTACAGACCTATAGAAGTTTTAGAAGTGGACATTAACTGGAAGCAAAACCAGATTGTGCGACCTTGTTAAAACAATCACCATAGACAGTCCAAAAGTCAAAATGAACTCTACTTTGTCTCAAAATAAAGAAGACTGATAGATGGAGATTTAAAATGAAGATAAGTTTGCTTGAATCCTCTGAGAAAAGGTCTGAATTTACCCTATAAGTCTGATGTTGGAAGGTTAAGATCTGGGAACCACTGACGCGATGTCGATGTAGGATGTGCTACGAAAAACACATATGTTAGAATTGAATGATTCTTGTTGGGAATGGAAGATATCTTACCGGGGTATAGTTTGTATGAATATGGTGTAAGATGAATCCACTATAAGTGTATGAAAATTGACTGACAAGACGATGGCAGAGAAGGGTAGACTTTGGATCAATCTGCGTAGTGCCAGTGTAAAAACTGCCACAAGCTAAGGAGATGTTGGAGTTGCTCTCTGTTTGTTGGAGACGAAAGGTAACTTGACAAGGAACACTTATTTTGAAGGAGGCTTGTCCAAAACAAGTTCAAAAAAATTTGTGGAAGCCAAGGATTAGAAAAACTACACAACGGAGCATATATCAATTTCTCTTTCACTTTGGGATGATTTCTGGGCATCATGACGAAGAGAGGATGACTTGGGAAGGTCGAGATGAGCCTAGGGCAGCTGGAGAATGAAGAGGGTACTGTTCATTGAGAATGACCCAAAATTTATAAAAAAGCTAGATCGGTGCAAAACTGGGGAAAAAAGTGGACGCACCCCCAGTTCAGGGGCGTGCATACCGTGCCCTCACCTTGAGGGCGCAGTTGCTGCACTCTCACACTGAGGGCACATTTAGTGCGCGGTTTCCCTTTCCACCCGTCCGAAAAACTTCTGAAATCTGGCTTTCCAAAATGGACTCACCCCCGACTCGAAGGTGTGGTCAAAATGAGCATTTTATAAAAAGAAAACAGTTTATAGAGCTGGACGTGCCCCCAGTTGAGGCACATTCAAATCTCTCTCCTATGTGCCTCTCATTCTCAAGCCATGACTTACAAACAGGATGTCCATTTTGACTCTCGTTTGTTGCATTCGAAAGTTGACTCTCAAATGTAGCTTCTTAAATTAGTAAACCAGATGGTACATATTCTGAGACTTCTGTATGGAATTGTAACATTTAGTTTATCCTTTTGGTGGTGTCGAAGGCTTAGGTAGTGATCTGAAACTCGAAAAAGCCCGTGATAACATGAAAACCTCAAAATGACCAAAAAGCCAATGTCAACCCATGCAACTCGGGTTGATGATTGGAAATGACAAGGCAACTCAAAAAACTTTGAAGGATACTCAAAAAAGACGAGGATGACCTAAAGAACTTAGAATGATCGAAAAAACTGGCAGCAACCCGCACAACTTAGGTTGACAACCAGAAACGATAGGAGAAACTTGAAAAACTCAGAGGGATGCTTAGAAGAGCCAAGAATGACCCCGAGAACTCAAAATGACTAAAAAAGTTGGTGGCAACCCATATGACTCGAGTCGATGACTGGAAATGATGAAAGGAACCCGAAAAACTCGAAAAGATTTAGAAAGAGCAAAATTAATGACTAAGTGAACCGTATATACCTAGAGGGGTTTCATGCCAACTGATTGATCATGAAATGACAGAATGAATCTGGTATGCCTTGGGTCCCCCGGTACTAACTAGGATTACCTGACGACAACCAAGAAATTCTAACGATAAGAAAAAATGAACAATAACTTGATGAAAGGACGCAACACACTGACCCTCATTCGACAAACATGGATTCAACTAGAGATTAGTAAATTGTTCTCAGATTTCCAATAAGCTCCTTGGCTTGTCAAAAGGGGTGATTTAGTTTAATTTTAATGGTCCAATAAGAGATGTTGCCAATAGAATAAGAGTTTTGAGCTCCAAATAAGGGAAAATTGGCATGCCTATAAGAGCATGGAGTGTCCTATGTTCACTCTTCTTAGATCTTGGAGATTGGTAGAATCCCACAATGTTATTTTCGAATCTGGTTCTCACTTTTTGTCATTCAATTCTGATTGAGACAACATCAATAAAATCTAAAAGAATTATTGCTTCCATTGCACCAAATTCTATAGGGTGATTCCTTATAGTGGTATTGAGCCAGGTTGAAGTTTTGGTAGAAACTGACATTGAATCAATGTTATTTTATATTTTTTATGCATTCTTGAAATTATAAGAATCTCTGTATTCACGAAGAAACCATAAATCATATGTGTTGGGATTTGGAGTATGGTTTGGTTTAAAATATTCTTGTGACATAGGGCTTTGCAACTCATCCTTTCATTCGAATTTTGGATCACTAGAGAATTCAATATGATGTTGGGAAGGTGGCAATTTGATTTATTGTCCATCGACTTCTGAAGTTAGGAATTCCACAAATACTCCTTCCTAGGAGGTGACAGAATCCTTGTGAAAATCTGAGAGGACATAAAATATGTTCTTTAATCTTTTATTCATGATTCCCAACATTGATTATGGGGTGTTTGGTTGCACGATAACGGAGGCTTTTATTTTAATTTTAAAAAATTGTAAGAAAAACTTGTTAAAAGAGGTGTTTGGCATCCTTGACAAATTTATGTTTTGAAAATAATTTTCTTCTTAAGCAAAAAAAGAGGATCTCACCTCTTTCTTTTCTCGTGGTCCCCACTTTGTTTGGTAATGAATAGTAGTTACTCTTTTTTGTTATTACATCCCTCCAAACATGATAATTTTATGTCATGAGTTGGTTCACTTTTTATTTTAATATAATTTTTTATCATGAAAGTGTATAAAAAATTATCATGCAACCAAACACCCCATTAACAGTGAGGGTGGCAAATTTTGGCATTTTTTTCGGCACTAGAGCCCTCCGTAGTGGCAGTGCCTTCTTTCCCCTATTTTTGGTAATTGAAATTTTTTTATAAAGTGATAGATTGGGAATCCTCATTTAATGAAGATTAGGATACCTATTGTTTTGGGATTTTTTCGCATCCAAAAGTTTCAGATTTGGGTGTTAGATCCATGACCTTTTCTTTCCCTTCACAATACTATTGTAGCCTATGTTTCTGGTGGAGAGGGTGGTGGTTCCAAGTCTGTTGGACCCGATATGGTTCGGACTTTTGGATCCCCTTTTAAGGTGGGGTTAACCTCATTTTTGGTTGGGATTGCACATGCGCGGATGCGCTCGCAAGCACGGGTGCATAGCGGTGCAGGGCACTAGCACGGTGAGCAGCGCACATTGCGGCTATGCAAAGCAACGCAATGTGCTCTTTAGATTTTAATCATATTTTAAATTGTTTAAAATATAATAAAAATTATAAAATGCTATAAAATTATAGAAATTTTGTAAAAAAAAATTGAACAATTATTTAATGAATTATTAAAGAATTTCATAACATGTTAGGTAGTTTTAAGCCTTGTTGTCATGGAATCATTTATAGTTAAACTTTAAAACTGTTTTAAAGTCATAACTTATGAAATTTATGTCTAAATTAATTCAATAAAATGTGATTTTGCATATTCATTTGGCACTTTGTACAATTTTAAAAATTCATAAATGTTCTAAATTGTTTAAAGTTTTTTATGTATTTAAATTGTTTATATGTCTTTTTATGTTATTTAATTCATAAATTTTTTGACAAGTATGAAATTGAAAATTTCAAAAACTATGAGTTATAATTTTATGATATAAGTGTTATATCATATAATTATAACATATTCTTACTATATACATGTGATGTTTGATGTTGTAGATGAATGGTGATCATAGACTTAGATTTAATTATTATGTGTTTAATTAGGGCATGTGTGCTTCTTCATCTCTCTACTCAATTTGATTGTAAATTATATCTTACTTCATTTATTTACTCTCCTTAGTCAAAACTAAGATTTGTTATTGAGATATGTGTATTTATGGGTTTGCATACACTGTAATCACTTATAATGATAAGAAGATGGTTCGTGGAGGAGGAGAGATCAAGGCCACTTGAAAAGGCACTATTTGATAAGTGGAGGCATATCTACATCAACATCTGATACTTGCTCTTTTTATATGCATGTTTTTCTAGATTTGATGTTGCGTAATTTGGGTTAAAAGTCTATTATCATCTATTGTATGTCTTGCATATGTGATAAGTGGATGTGTGCTACAAGTTATACTTAGATTTATGATATTTCAAAGGTATGTATATATAATTAGCACATATTATGATGTGACCAAAATAAAATCTTTCCTCGTTTAAATTTGGTTGATAAACATGAGACATTAAAAATGACTCATGTATACCTCTTGTTGTTATGGTCTTGATAAGTCAATTTTAGATTGGATGGGTTTGTTATGCTACTACAAGGCTCATTTAGTAAGGGATTGGTTATCATGGCTAAAGCATATGTCAAACTTTGGGGTGAACCATTTATAGAACTTTGTTGTGCTCCCACAAGGGCAATATGAAAAATTCATTCTCATAATGTAACAAGTAGGTTTGACCTAATTAGAATATATAATTTATTATGCTAACATAAAGTCATAACTTAAGAGGCTAAATACAACTAAAAGTTGTAATGGTTGTAACTAACAAAAGTTTCATACCTAAGTGTTGGGTGATTTGTAGTGCTACCACGAGGTCAACACCATAATGTTAATAGGGTTTTAGTCTCTAAAAATCGTGATGCCTGTTCTTTGCATAATGTTGGTTATGCAAATTCGTCAAAAATTAGTGATTGCATAAATTAGCATAAAAGACCACTTTAATTTAAATGAATGTCTAAAATATTATTTATTGAAATTATATCTTCATTGTAGAATTATATTATAAACCACTAGTTGTGTGACATACTAGGTGCCAACATGTTCATTGGATCAAACTACTTTGAATAGTTTAAAATCATTAGAATTGTTCTCATAGTGACCAAATAACTAACCTAATTAACAAGTTGGTGCTTACTAAACCATTTAATGATGAGAGAGAAGATGAGATCTTCATCTCGCATAGGAGATGTATTATTGGTCCTACCCTATGTGTTAGCCTCTTTTAACAAATAAGTTGCAGAGACAATATGTACGGATGGATATTAGATCCATCATCACTCATCTTGATGAGTTAATTGAGGCAAGATAGACAACAATATATATTTAATACTTCTTAGTGAGACCAAATCAAAAGAAGTAAATTCATTGAATGGGAATAAAAGATAAAATTAAAAGTCGAGAAGGCGATTAAGAAATTAGAGCCCTAATAAGACAAAAGATAATACTTTAGTACCATGATGATAGTCATTGGAAGATGAATTGCAAACTGTCTTGTAGTGAAAGCAAGAAGGATCTTGAGAAGCTTTAAGGATTGTCCTCATTAATATTTACTTGTCATAAATATACACATTATAGTATTAGATACTAAGTATGTATATCATCCTATTAGATACCAATTGTGAATATCATGGTATGAGATAGATGTGCATATTATATCTGCAACGAGTTGTAGATGAATGAAGGCTTACAAAAAGGGTGACAAACATATAAGAAATAGTGCAAAAGTTATATCATTACTAGTGGGAGAAACAAACCTCTAGTATCATTCAAGAGATATCCTGATCCTAAAGATTGCTATAATATCCTCTTATAGTCAAGAACATTGTCCATATTTCCTGCTTAAATAAATATTGATTTATTGTTAGCTTATGAAAATGATAATTGTACTATGACTTTAGGTGAAAGTGTTTACAGTGAGAGCTTGATAAATAGTTTATTCATATGAGATATTGGAGCTCCCATGACATGTGTGAATGATCCTCCTAAGAGGTAATGGGTTGACGACGATCAAGCTATTCTTTGGCATCATAGACTTGGTTGTTATTCAGAAAAGACTTAAGTATCTCCTTAAGGATGAAGGTATTTAGGTAAATGTTTTTGAATCATTGACAATAATTGTGTCTTGTCTCAAGGAAAATGACCAACTCTCTATTTAGAGTACACAGAGAGATGCTAGTGAGTTGTTGGAACTCATATATTTAGATATTTGTTGGCTCATGTATATTAAAACTGAAGGTAGTTTTTATACTTTATTATTTTTATTGATGATTTTTTTAGGTATGGATATACGTGCTTAGTGAAGTTCAAATTTGAGACCTTTGAAAAATTATTATAGTTTATGACTTAAGTAGAGAAATAAATGGAAAGAATATGTTGAGTAGATCGAAGAGGGAAATACTCTTGTACAAAATTCACACATGATTAGAAGGATAATAGAATCTTACCTGAATAGACACCTCATTATACTCATCAGCTTAATGAAATAACTTAAAGGAGATACCATATCCTATATGACATGGTACGGGCAATGACAACCTTTGCTAAATTATCTATATCTTTTTAAGGCTATGCACTTAATACTACCACTTATCTCTTAACTAAAGTATATTCTAAGTCTATTCCAATTACTCTATATAAGATATGGAAGGGGTTAAAGCTTGACTTTAAACTGGTTAATGTTTTGGAATGTCCATATCTTGTAAAGGGATATAACCCTATCAAGTTAGAATATAAAACTATAAAGTAAAAGTTTGTGGTCTATCTTAAGAAAACTTACGAATATTGATTCTACCACCCTTATGGACAAGGGTATAAGTTGCTTAGCATGCCATATTACTAGATAAAAAGTTTTTCTTAAGAAAGATGGTGGGAGCAAGGTAGTGCTGGAAGATGTTCTAGTCTTG
This sequence comes from Cryptocoryne crispatula var. balansae, assembly GCA_036172225.1. Classification (NCBI taxonomy): domain Eukaryota; kingdom Viridiplantae; phylum Streptophyta; class Magnoliopsida; order Alismatales; family Araceae; genus Cryptocoryne; species Cryptocoryne crispatula. Next base: position 16,739,847 of record CM069924.1, read on the forward strand.
CTAGCAACTCAGCTCTCGGGTAACTAGGTTGCTCCACTCTTGAGGCGTGAAGGAGAAGAACAAGAACGATAAATGAAGATGATAACAACTCCTCTACTCTCCACTCCCACACTCGCCTTGATCCCCAGGCTCTCTCTCTGTGTTGCTTAGCTGTTGGAAGGCTGGTCCAAGTCGTGTGGGAGAGAGGGAGGAAAGGAAGTAAAAAAGGATAGTGCATCGTAAAGAATAAGAAATGGCAATAAAAAAGAGACGGTAATAATCGTGGTGTGTGTGGTTACTAGGAGCCATGGGCTCTAAAGTTGAAATAATGTACTTACTTGCATGAGTGATGTGGGAGATGGTGATTGTGAGTCCTGGCTCCTTCTTATCCAACTGGCCAGAGATGATGGGCTTGAAGATATTCTTCTCTTATTCTTTTTTGGTGTCCAGTAGTCACGAGTGTAGCCCACTGTGTTGTCCAACAAAGAAAGCCAAAGAAATGTGTGAAGGAAAGGCTAGACTAGGATAAGCGTAGTAACTGTATGAAATGTGCATTCAAAATAACAATCAAGAGCATACTAAATGGATTCAGATGAATTCCAAATCTCCCCCTTTTATATTTTTTAAATTAATATGTTGCAATAAATATGTAGAAATGATGTAAAAATGATGAACTTTGATTTAAATATGAATTTAGAAGAAAAGGAAGCAAATTTTGTTTGGTATGATGAAAGGATAGAGGACCCTAGTGCCAACCCAAAACTAGGATCCCACAGTGTGACCTCACTCAAAAGCTTGCCACATACAACCCAAATATCAAAATTGGCTCCCATTTGTTGAAAATACAAAGGATAGGATGGGAAAAAAGTTCAATGTTGGCCATAAATTGGGTTTCTATAAACCTAGGCACCCCAAGGGAGAAGACGTACGGCACCCTGATGAAGGGGGTGCTAGTCACCTTTAGATAGATTGCTAGAGACATTTCATTCGGCCATGCTTCGAATGGTGTTCCAATTTGTGCACATTGTAGTAGTGCCATAAGAGGTTCTCGTATCATCGGGATGGAGGGGCAACAGTGGTGATGACGAAAAGAAGCTAGAAGGAAGCTAGCTAGTTTGTTGAATGTGATGGGAAGTCAGAGATTGGTGCATATGGGATGAAGAGTTTGGCACCTCCAATCTTCAGATCGGTGTGAGGTAGCCTATCAACATCATCTTTGTTGGTCCTCTAGATGTTGAGGGTGGCCCTCTTTTTATAGAGATGGTTTGGCCCATCTCTCTAAGGGTCACCATCATCGGTTGTTAAAGCGAGTTATGGCAGTCTCTTTAGTTTTGAGGGAGAGTTGAGAGTCCCATCGGTTCCCCTAAGAGTCAACCTCATTAAAACACTCTTGAAATAGGATCAATTAGGTAATGGGTGGTTGATCAGGTTGCCAGGCATCCTATTGACTGGGGTGCTTGGTGCCCCGTTAGACAGGGCACCAAGTCCCCTATTTGTCAAGGTGTTAGATGGTCTATTAGACAAGGCACTTTGTGCCTTGTTGGCAAGGGTGCCAAGTGCCCTATTAGATAGGGTGCCAGGTGTTGGGGGTGTCTGAAAACTTTTGGAAAACATCAAAAATCATTGGGAATCATTGGAAATCTTGGCAGATGCAAGTATCATCAAACTTTAAACCATAATTTATTGGAAAGCTTGGTGTTTCTAAAAGAATCAATTTTAAGATGTTGCTTATTAAAACAAGAGTTTTAAGCTCTCTAATCAGGTCATTTTGGTGTGTCTACAACTTAACTTACCTTGGCATCAACTTTAGAGGGAAATGTCATGTAATGAAACGAAGATGAGTGAAGCTAGCATAAGGAATTGTAGTAGAGTGTAATGGCAATGAATAAAAGGTTGATGCCAACATGTAGATTAGACATGCCAGTCATGACCCAATTGATCAATGTAGACTTCACCATTGTAGCATGATTACCATCATGTCATGTCAAGGCCATTCACATGATCAATTAGATAAAAAAGTGAAAGTTAAAATGACATAAATTAAAAGCCTACCCCCACAAGGTGGGGACTTCATAATCAAGTCTTATGGGTTTCATCTTAGTTGGCATCTTGTGCCAAGAAGGGTTGATAAAAAAGAAAAACAATTTTTTGTGGAACTTCCAATCGATGTAGGGTTTGGATCTTTAAATTCATCAGGTTCTCATAGAAACATTGGTTCAGTCTGGAGTAAAATATCTTCTTGCTTTCATAAGATTACCATTGAATTCTTTTCTTTTCTTTTGAGATTGTTAGAATTCAGATGTTTTTAAGACGGCCTCCTACTAGGGCGTTAGACACTTTCAATGCTTCATGTTTCTTGTTCCTTTCATTTATCTTGGAATGAGGGACATAGTGGTAAATAGGATATGGGTAGACTTTCCTTTTTCAAGCCTTGCTTGGCTTTCTCTCAGGTTTCCAACCATCCAATCTCTAAATTCTAGGCATGTTGTATGTGTAATATGGTGCCCACTCTTGATTCCTGGGGAACAAGTTGGGACACCTTAGAATGAGCGAACCTTAGACTCTACCAATCATCCTTCTAAATTTTGTGTTTTGTTATTTTTTAAAGAAAATACTTTTGAGGTAAAGTCCATTCTAGGGATGATTCAGTTCTTATTCATTAGAATTGACCAATTTATAAAAATTTACAAAATAGATATTTGAGATTACAAAAGGTCCCTTCAGTTTGGTTGAAGTTTTGAGCAAGGTCCACTTGACTTAATAAAAATTCTTTTAAGAACCATCTCATCATCCTCAAAATTTCTCTCTATCACTCTCTTTTAATAAAATCTTTTCGATTTGTTTTGATATGTCTGGGCATGTTTTGCTATAGCCAACTCCTTTCATCGAGCAATTCTAGTTGCACGAGAAGATATTCTCAATGTTCATCCACTGGGATGTCTCTATTGAGCTAGACTTGGAGAGAGGAAAAGAATACCTCATGGGGGACTACAACTTCCATGTCATATGCCAAGGCATAGGGTGTCTGACCCATGGGGTGTCGACTCTAAAAATGGGTTTTGGATCGGCACCTCAAGAAAAGTTGATGATAGAATAGGGGAAAGGGAGTGAATCGGAAGACACTCGAAAAGCAGCAAAATCCTCACCTCTGTCCCACACTCACATTGATCCCCGAACTTTCATCTCATGGTGTTGCTCGAGCACCGAAGATGGTTCCAGTCGTATGGAAGGAGAGGGAAGAGTGGAATGACTTAGAACATGAATAAATAAATTATGGTCGCCAGGAGCCGCAAGCTCTGCTTTATGGAATAGAAACAAGAGATGAGTTGACCGTTTATACCTTAGCGTGGGAGATGATGTGTGAGTTCAACCTTCTTCCTCATCAGCCGGTCAATGAGGGAGAGTCCAACCGGTGCTAGCTTGATCATCTATGCAACTTAGAACAATTAAACAAGTGAATGATTTGATTAGACTCGAGAGAAGTGTAGAAACTGAAAGAAAAAGATAAAAGAAAGAAGCAATCAGAACCAACTCACCGGATTGGGGTGAGCCCTAACCCCTTTTTTTGAATTTTTGATGGGTAAGTAAATAATGTAGAACTAAATAAAAATGACTTAAAGATGCTATAGATGAAATATGAAAGACTTATGAAGTAGGGTGGCTCGGATTGAAGCCAGAATGAGCAAAGGAGACCGGTCCAGATGGTCTACCCTCGGATGGGTGCAGTCGCCTCTAGCGTGACTTCGGTGCAAAAAATTCTACGGCTGATACCGATGTTGGAATATAGTGTTGTTTGTTTCTATGGATGGAGAATTCGGAGAGAAAGAGATATCCTGTCGATGACTTCTCTAGAATCTATCCGTATAGGCCTGTAGAAAATTTGGAAGTGAACATATATAGAAAATAGAACCTGGATGTATGCCCTCGGTGCTGCAATTATCACGGAAAGACGGCAAGTCGGAATCGAGTGACACCAGTTGCAAATGAAAGAGAACGAGGAGAGAAACAACTCTTATGTTGACTACTTTTCCAGAAAGAGCCTGAATTTTTTTAGAAGCCAATGCAGTTCGGCAAGAAAGAGCACTCGGATCGGCCCTTCTTCTTCACTTCAGGATCGATCACTTGATGTCAGCTCGGATTTGAATGTCGGGACACCCTCGGGAGAGAGCTTGGACGATCTCAAGATGAGTTAGAGCATGGGTGGTAACCTTGGGTCATTGGGAATAGCCCAGTATTTATAGAAGATGGAAACCGGTGCAAATTAGAGAAACTGGCCGACCGTGCCCTTGGGTTGAGGGCGCATAGGCCGCGCCCTCCACCTAAGGGCACGCAGACCACGCCCTTAAGAACGCATTCAGCGTTTTATTTCTAAAAAATTGTGGAAACTTTCAAAAATTGCTGAAAAAATTGGTTAATAAGATGAACGCGCCCCCTACTTGGCCATGTGCCTTAGGGTGGGGGCGCATGGCAACGTGCCCTAGGGGCAGGGCACATGTGCCTAGGGACTAGGGTGCATGAGACATATTTTACACGTCTTTGTTCCAAAAGCAATTGCGGACACTCCCAAACTCAGAATTCGACGCCGATTGTTGCATTAGAAAGATAACAGGCCAAAGAAGCTTTCTACATTAATTAATCAGCCATCACACTCTCCAAAACTTCAGAATTTTATTTGTAAGTTGGGATAGTGAATATAAGATTTGATACTGATCAGAATGATTCCGACGGCCAACCGAAAAGACACAACATGAAACAAAACTTGTCCAGAGCGTGAATCTGACCATAACCTTCAATGCATGATCATTAGGCATTGGTCACACAACCAATTTTCATGTTTACATGATTTACGTATGGCTTTCGCTCAGAAATTATGACTTTGTGCGGAAAACTTTGAAAAACATATGATTTCATTAGGCAAAGCTCCAAATCAACATTAAAAGGACCTGGCATCATTCTATGATCAATCACATGTGTTACCCTATAAAACATGAGTTTAATGCTCTGAATTAGGCAAATTTGGCGTGTCTACACTGGGCTCAAGAAAACAAAAACAAGACTTGCTTAACAAATAGTTGAAGATATAGATTGTCTATGAGGTCAAGATACCCATTTGGGAACTGTCGTCCCTCAAAGAAAAACTTTTGACTTATTCGTGAGCACGAAAGATGACCCAACCGTCGTAGATTTTGATAAAGGAGATCTTGGGTCAAGTCTTCTCTGCATTCGCGATCTTCAACAATAATACATAAGATATTAATACATGACTTATGACTTATATGTTAGCCAGTAAGCTATGGGGGTTTCCCATGCCCATTCTTCCACTCCATGAGCAATTCCTGTCATTCATTAAAATGTTATTCCTGAATGGACAAATATGTCCACTCAACCTCAATAAAGATAAAACATGAACAAATTTGATTTAATAAATTTTTTTTCCAATTTTTTTTATTTTTTTTGGAATTTTTGGTGAATTTTTAAAGAATTTGACCGAATGTGCCCCCGAATCAGGGGCGCGGCCACCGCGCCCTCAGTTCAAGGGTGCATCCTGCGCTCCCTGGGGTTGGGGGCACAGCTACCGTGCCCCCACCTTGAGGGCGTGTTTAGTCCCAATTTCCTAATTTGACCGGATCCAAATTTGGTTTAAACCGGGACCAATTTACCCTATATAAACACCCCATAGGACGATCAGAACATCTTACGAACACCCAGGATGGCTCCTCCTTTGAAGAAACAACATGTTGGTTCAGTTGGGGTATTTTGAGCATCCCGGGTCATTAGAAGGCCATAATTGGCACCAATTTGGTAAGTTTGCTGCCAAGTTTAGCTTTCAACCACTTTTTCTCTTCTTTTTTTAATGAATTCTCTCTTACCTTTATTTGGGTATAGGATTACCCAAATTTCCTAGGACCTCACCGGTATTGCTCTCCTCCATGGCTTACCGGCTTGTTTGACATCCTCAGTTTGTTGGTTACAACTACTCTTCGGGATTGGGGCTTGACCGGGCTCTTGATCCATGCCAAGCAGTATTCTGGCTACTCTCTTGTCTTTGGCTTTATGGGAGCTCTTGTTGAGTTGTGGCACCTCAACACTCACACATTCATGTTCAGCAGCTTCAAGTGCACGATTTTTCTTGAAGAGGCGGAGCTCCTTCTTGGCCTTCCTTGGACTAAAAAGGGTGAAATTGAAGGTATGTTTATCCCTTCTGGACCACTCTCTTGCCTGGAGTTCCTGTAGGATTTCATTTCGGCTTAGCAAATCAGCTCCTTGTTGGCCGGCAAGCGAATCAGCATTCCCAAGTTGGCGGCCTAACAATTTCTCTTCTGACGGCTCTTGGTCTGGACTAGGACCGGATTCTGTGCGGCGCAAAGGGTTTCGCGGCCTGTCTTGCCACAATGTTTTTGTTCCTTGCAGAGGATGGCTTCCTGGAGCCTGATCAAATCTCATGCATCAGCGACATCTAGAGCGGTGCACGACTGGGGCCTTCAGTTCTGGGTTTCTTATACTGCGAACTGTCTGCAACTTGCATGGGCCATCCTCCTTTCGGCAGTGCTCTTCTACTGGCTTGCTGGGTCGGTCTCCACTTCAAATTTGATCTAGCCGGTGAGGTGACCACTAGGTCACAGCTCTTTCACTGTAGCCCCTTGTTCCCGTATGCTGCTACACTCGGCTTTGGCAAGAGAGTTGCTAACAAGTGTGCATCGGTGAAGAAAAGACTAGAGTGGCGTGCTCACTTTGCCTCTATGAACCGTTCCAGCTTCCTGCACTCTTCTGCTGCCCTGATGCAGAAGGACTTCTAGGTGTGCTTTGCGCCCGGCGTGGATCTCTGCGTGGTCACCGATTCAGCCTTCGTGTTGTACAAACCCCACCGCTGCCACTCTCAAATTGGCTTGCCTCGGTACGTGTTGCCCAAGCTATCCCACCTGTCACCCATTAAAGGCAGGCAGCTTGGCTCTGCGGATGACAAGGAGGAGGCAATTTTAGCAGTTGCCTTGTGGGAGACAAGTTGGGTATGCCGCCCAAGCCTCCTGATTGAGGAGGACCCCGGTCGAAAGCGCTGCTACATCTCCGAGTTGAAGCTTTTGCTTTCCTGAGAGTCTTCTTTTCCTACTCTAGCTTGTTAGACATGTTTGTGGTTATTTTAAATAAACAATAATTTTTTGTATAGCAAGTTTGAGTGAAAATTCAATGGAAATTTATTTTGTTTTAAAAAATTACAAGACAGATGTTGACAATTATGATGAATATGTCTTGTTATTTTTTAACTCCATGGATGTTTTTTAATATGAAATAAAGTATTTTTCATGGGTTTTAAAATGCCTTTTTTCTTTAACTAATTTTCAGAGCAAACCATGAGTCCGATGAATTTTCTTTCAATGACTCCTTGATCGGCTCAATTTTCTGAACAACATGAAGCCTTTTAAAATTTTTGTCATTTTTATTAATTTCGGTTCTAAAAAATACATTTTTAGCAATTTTTGACTAAGAACTGACTAGAATTTTCTCCTGTCACTTAAAAATGTTAGCTAGCGATGATAAAAAGCATGAATATGCCTAGCTATTTTAGGACTTAAGACATTCAAAGTTATGTGAAAAGGAGGAGTTTCAGTGGAAATTAAAAGAGAAATTGTCTTCACAAAATTTTTCAGGGCAAACCGGGCATCGGATTGAAATTCATTCGGTGGCTTCACGATCAGCTCAAATTTCTAAACCCCGAGTGATTGAAAATTTCTAAATTTCTCTCATTTTTACATTTTTATGCTTTATAAATATCTCTTGAGGGTAAGATTCTTTTATTTCATCATCACACCATCTCTCCTAGCCTAGAAGCTTTAGACTTCTAGTTTATTTTCGGAGTTCGAGACGCCCTCCAAGGTCAGTGCCCCTATTACAAGAAATGTAGATTAGGACTTGGTCTTCATTTTGGTTCAGGTTTCATGCGATTTCATGTTCATTTGAGCAAGTTATCACGAAAACAGAGATCATAGGGCTGTGGGGGGTGTAGACCGTGCCCTCATCTTGGGGGAGTGGTGATCGTGCCCCTAATCTGAGGGCGCAGTCACCACACCCTCATCTGGAGGGCGCGCTCAGCGCGCCCCCCCTTCTCCAAAGGGAGGGAGGGCACATTTAACCAAGATTTTTTTTATTTAAAGAAAGAAAATGTATCTAAGCAAATAATTATCAATCAAAATTCAGTGATGTGATGTTTAACTCCCCTTTTGATGTAGATGTCGAGACGCGTTCGTCAACATGACACCGAGTCTGAAGAGGATGACTTCCCGACTTTTCGCGAGGTACCTTTTCTTTTGCCCTGCACTTAATGATTAGTTCTTTTGTATTTCAACCATAAAATTGCATGAACTAATGAAAAGATTTTCTTGTAGGCTTGGGTGAAATCTCGGATCTCATGGGATTTGGTGCATGCTGCCTAACTCAGCTTTCCGGACTTCCAGCAGGTTCGGTTGGAGGAGAAGGGTTTTGGATCCCTCCTCTGGGTGACCCCATTTTGGGAGGACCTACCCCTAGTGTAGGTCCTCTGCGAGTCATGGGACCCAAACTCCTTTGTTTTTCTTTTCCCTTGGGGGCACATGGTGCAATCCCTAGATGACGTTGCACACATCACCGATCTCCATGTTGACAGTAGGCCGGTGGTGTGTGCCACCTCTTCAGACTATTCTCAGGAGTTTTGGGCCCTCTTCGCCTACAAGCCCAAGCTTGACCCGGAGGAGGGTCTACACACCATTGCGGCATTGCCAGACTAGAGGCTGATGAGATGGTAGGCCTGGTAGACGCTGAGCGGGTCCGAGGCGAGAGACAAAATGGATTTTTCTGCTGCATGGTTGACTAGGTTACGACAGCTTTCACCGACTTACCTGGCACTGTGGAGGCAGATGTGGACTTGCGTCGATTCCTCCTCTTCTTCTTCGGGCGCCTGCTGCTGGGCTCGAAGATGGACCGCATCCATCTACGGTTTTTTCCCTTGCTTGCTGACCTGGACCAGGTTGGCACATACGCGTGGGGGGAAACGATGCTTGCTCACCTATTCTGTGGCCTCTAGCCTAAGGCAGACTCAATTTCTATTGCCGACTTCTCTCGCTTTCTCCAGGTGACTTTAGCAACATTTTCATTTTGTTCACTTGTGTGCTCTACTTTGTTACCTGGACGAGTTGTGCCTTTTATAGATCTGGAGTTACCTCTAGTTCCCCCTGGGTCGGGCACAACAGTCTACCCCAGCCTCCTTCCTCTTATGGCTCGCTAGGAGCCCATCCGCCCTTCTAAGGGCCATCGGAGCCAGCTGGCTTTGATCCATGCACATATGCTCTGCTTCCCATACACTGAGGTATATTTAATTGATGCAACAATATTCTTTTGGTGAATTTTTAATCATGATTTTTCTTCCTACAAGTGTGTTGGCAGCCATATCTCATGACTGATGACCACCTTCAGCCTTGAATTGCTCAGGCGGGTCGTGTCTTTGGAGATGACCTTCATCTCCTGTACGTCAATGAGTTGGCACCGCTATGGCTTCGGTTCTCTACATGCTCCCTAGGCTTGGAGTAGGACTAGTTAGAGCCGCCTCCTCCTCTTCCGTCAGTTGGGGCCTGTCTTAGACGCCTACTCTTCCCAGTAGACTGGGTGGAGAGATATCAGGCCTCGATTGTGCTATGGTATGAAGGCGACAAGATAGTTATTAGTTGCGCAGAGGACAGTCGAGACTACCTTCGTCGATATGAGGAGGCATATGGCCACTTGTTCGTCCCCGAGGGTTAGGTAAATGTTTCTTCATTGTCTTTCCTTCAATTTAATTTTGCATTGTTGCTCTTTCTTACCCTCTGTGACATTTTAGGAGGCTTGGGCTTTGCTGTTGCACCAGAGGCTGGAGATTGTTGATCTTTGGTAGGAGGTGGTCTCTCTTCGTAGCACACTAGAGACTGAGGTAAACATTAAGCTTGACTCTCTTTTCTATTCTTGTTGACTACTTGCCTGGTTCTGATGTGTATTCTTTTCTGCTTGCAGTGCAAGGCCTGTGCTGAGGGTTCACCTCATTCTCTGACGAGGGAAGAGGTGGCCGAGCTTCGCCAGCATGTGAGCAAGGTGAGAGAGACCCTGACGACCAAGAAGGCAGAGGTATCTTTCATTGATTCTTTGTTCTGATTGTTGATCTTCTTGGTTCATATTCTTCTTCTTCTTCCAGGTTGCAGAGCTTGAGGGTGCCCTTGCTTCGTCATCTACCCGCCTCTAGGCCTTGGAGACTGAGGTGGAGACCTGGCGGTCTGCCCTGACCAATCTTCGTTCCCAGATGGTTACCTCGAATCTCCACCTTCATCACAAGAGGACCCTGCGCGAGATAGAGCGTGAGCATAGCCAAGCCATCTGGTCTTTGGAGCAGATGCACTTGTAGTCGCAAGTTCATGTGGCGATGGTGGAGGCGACATTGTAGGTTTACTGCCAGGGTATTCCTCCACAACCAAGCTAGAGTCGCACCCATCAGAGTAGCTCCCATCGGAGTGGCACACACCGGAGTGGTGGTGCCCCTCGTAGCCGGAGTCACCACAGCCAGAGCCAACAGGGGTAGAGTAGCTAGAGCCAGAGCAATGAGCGTGGTGCTTCTACATTCTTGCCCACTTCTTCAGAGCGTCGCCGCAATGAGGTGGTGCAGGAGCTTTAGCGGACACGGCTACCATGCCTCCTCCATGTGGTCGGCCCCTGGAAAGGGCTGCAGCAGGCATTGATATCTGTAGCAGGCTTAGTTCTCCTTCTGTTGTTGTATCTACTTTTCTTCATTGTTGTAGCACTTGATGATGTATCCAGATCTTTCTTTTTTAGAGTCACTTACACTATTCTTTTATGCTTGACATCACTCTAAGGGTAGTTAGTATCACATTTCATCTTGGCACCTTGCAAATATGTCAAGGGGCAGAAGCCTCTTAAAGATGGTAATAATAAAGAAGACCATAGACATATGGTTAAGAAACTTACCTGTTAGCAAGACTTCACCCTCCTTGACTCGTGTTTCTTTTCTGAAATACTTAACAAAGGGGTTAGATCTGCACCATCGCTTACTCCCTTGCTTATTGTCATCTTGCCTTGCTTATTTGTCAAGGGGGGTAGCCTTATTAACAAGGTAGAATGAACAAAATGACTAAAAATAAATAAAGTAAAGGTTAAGTGGGCTTCCCTACTAGGGTGAGAGTTACTCCCTTCTTGATCTTAGAATCTTGAAACACTTAATAAAGGGGATTAAATCTTTACCATGGTTCATCTCTTTGTCTATTTCTATCTTCCTTGACTTAGGTCAAAGAGAGGAGCCCTCTTAACGGGGTGATAATAGAGATAAATATGCACTGCAGAAGTAGAGACATGCAAGACATAAAAATAAACATGGATGCAAGCGAAGGCAAAAATCAAGGTTATGTCAAGTTAAATGATGAATTTTTATTTTGAAAACATGCACTAAATCATTTTTTAGAATTTTCTAAAATGTTCATTTTTTTGAATTTTTTAAAATATTCAACTTTTTTTTTGGATTTTAAAAATATACAATTTTTTTATATTTTGAAAATATTCATTTTTTTAAGTTTTTAAAAATATTCAATTTTTTGAGATTTTTAAAATATTCATTTTTTTTGGGTTTTTGTGGAGAATGTGCCGATATTGAGACAATTCATCGGTCTTTGAGTATTAATCAAGATTCAAGCGGTGAACACCATGTGAAAATAAGATTCCCTACCTAGAATCTTTCTTGCCCTCTTGTTTTGATCAATTTGGATTCCCTCTGAGTTTGGACAGTTTACCCTACCCTAGGGGTTTAAGATGGAAGAATAATAAAGGAAGTCTTTGATAGGATTTGGGGGTGTTGAGAAGGGTTTCTCTACTCATACCCAAATTGCCCATTGGGGTTCGACCTCTTCGGGTCTTTTCTACATGTGGCACTTACTTAGACAAGTCTTTGACCTGTGGGGTCATTGCCTATCTTTTGGTGCCTTCTCTTCATTTTCTACTCTTTCGGGTACTCATTTAGACAAGCCCAAATTTGTTTAAACCTATGGAGTTCATTGCCCATCTTTTGGCACACTTTTTCACTTTATGAGATGGCCTCCTACTAAGGCTGTGGGCATTTTCAATACAATCCTCCTCTAATCTTCTTCACCTATCTTAGACCAAATAGAAGAGAATAGGGTAAGGGTTCTTTTCTTCCTTCAGGGTTCTGCCTTGCCTTTCTCGAGTGTTAGGCTATCTAGATTATGGGATCAGGAGGTGTTGTGTGTGCAAAGTGTTGTCTACCCTTGTCCTCTAGCGAACACTATGGAATCAATGACTTAATACCATACCAAAGATTCTCCATTTTTTTTCTTCAAGGAAAATATTTTTTGAGGTAAACGCCGTTCGATGGATGGTTCAATTTTTCTCCATCGGCATTGGGTAACTCATATGCATTGCCTGGATATTTTTTAGTGATAATGAAAGGCCCTTCCCAGTTAGGTTGAAACTTGGATCGGGGACCACCCAGCTTAACGAATATGTGTTTGACTACCATCTCACCGATTTCAAACTTTCTCTCTACCACCCTCTTTTGATAAAACCTTTTCAATCTATTTTGATAAGTCCGGGCATGCTCGGAGGTGGCCAACCTTCTTTCATCTAGGAGTTCAAGTTGTGCAAGGAGAGTTTCTCGTCTCTCATTGACAGGGATGTCCCTGTCAAGTTGAACTCAGAGTGATGGAAGGAGTACTTCATATGGGACCACCGCTTCCATCCCATATGTGAGATCATATGGGGTTTGACCACTGGGGGTCCACACAAAAGTATGATAAGCCCATAGGGCATCTACAAGCTTATCTGGCCAGTCTGCGAACTTGCTAGACTTATAGATTTTCTTAATAATTTTGATCAAAGTTTTGTTGGTGGCTTCTGCTTCACCCTTAGCTTGCAGGTAATATAGAGATGAATGATGCAATGCAATGTGGTACTTGTTGCAAAGATCGCATAGATCTTGAGAGGGAAATTGCGGTCCATTGTCAGTGATGTTATCATTGGGGATCCCGAACCTGGCGATGATGTTGCGCTTGATGAAGGAGCACAATGTTGATGCCTTTATCTCCACAAACGATCCTGCTTCTGCCCACTTGGTGAAGTACTCTGTAGCTATCAGGATGAACGATTTAGAGCACACTTCAGAGTTGAGATCACTTAGAGGGCCAATGATATGGAAAGCCCATATGATGATGGGCCATGGGGCATGAATCGGATGAAGGGAAGATGCAGGAGAATGGATCTTTTCGGCATGGAGTTGGCAAGAATGACTGTGCCAGACAAAGATGAAGCAATCCTCTTCTAGGGTTGGCCAATAATATCCCTGCCTAATGATTTTCTTGGCAAGAGCTTGAGCATTGACATGGCCTCCACAGACGCAAGAATGTGCTTCCTTAAGCACCAACTCTGCTTCTTCTTCATCAATGCATTTAAGTAAGATTCCACTCAAGCTCCTCTTGTAGAGTACCCCTCCTAGGATGGTATACCTATATGATACTCTCATGATGGCCTTTTTCTCTTTTGCATTGGATCCAGGTGGATACAACTGATCTTGACAATACCTTGTGATCTCATCAAACCAACACTTCTCACTCTCATCTAATTCTTCAAACTTGACTAAAGAAATCTCCTCTTTCAGCTCTAGATATTCCTTTCTGCCAAATCTCTCGTTGATTTTGAAAAATTGACCGTCTGAAATCGCCGGCATCGACCTTCTACGAACATGGATAGTCCGCACCTATCTACCTAGCTGGACTGATAGAGATGAAGCTAAGGAGGCAAAGGCATCATTAATAATATTCTGAGCTCGAGGAACATGAACAAAAGTGAGTTTAGAAAAGGGCTTGATGTAGCAAGAGGTGAGTTCTTGGTAGGGTTTGAGGTTTGGATGAGAAATTCAGTATTTAGTTAGGACTTGAAGAAGGATTAGTTGGCTATCACCTATCACCCTCAATTCCGTGGCACCATAGAAATGAGCGACCTATAGCCCGGCCATCAAGGCTTCGTATTCATCTATGTTATTGGTTGCTGGGAAGTCGAGCTGAAATGCCTGTGGAATTGTGACGCCCTCAGGTGATAGAAGGATGATTCCTATTCCTTTACCGTATGAATTTAGAGCCTCGTCAAAATATAATGTCTAAAGGTGGGATGATCGGATCAACCTTAGTTCGTCATCCAGGAGCTTCGACTGGACCGGGTCAAAGAGGGGTATAGGGTGATGGGCTAGATGTTCGAAAATGGCATAGCCCTTAATCGCCTTCTGGGGGACATAGGTGATACCAAACTATGAAAAGAAACTTTGCCAATGACCTAACCGATCAGTTAGAACAGTTTTCTCAAGAAGGAATTTGATGGGATAAATGCGGGCAATAAGATTGACCTCATGAGCTAAGAAATAGTGTTTGAGTTTCTGAATTACCCAGACTAGTGCACCATAGGTCTTCTCCACTACAGTATACTTCTGCTCACATGGATCGAAGATCTTTGACAAATAATAGGTTGCGCTCTCTTTCCCTTCTTCATCCACTTGTGCAAGGATTGCCTCAACAGAATTCTCCAATACCGAGATATATAGAACTAAGGATTTGCTAGGGACTGGTGGTCTTATCACAGAGGGACTAGCCAGGTATCTTTTCAAACCATTGAATGCATCTTGGCACTTCAAATCCCATTTAAACTCGGCCCCCACCTTGGTCAACTCATATAAAGGTTTACACCTTTGGGAGTGTTGTGAGATGAACCAGCAGACAAACTGTAGCCTCCCGATTAATCCTCGAAGTTCTTTCATATTTTTTGGAGGACGCATACCAATGATTGCTTTGGCCTTATTTGGGTCGATCTCTATGCCCTTTTGCTCACTATGAACCCCAACAATTTTCTCAAGGATACTCCAAATGTGCTTTTCTTTGGGTTCATCTTCAATTTATATTCCATAGCCCTTTGCAAGACCCTTCTTAGCACTTTAGAATGATCTTTTTAGCTTTTGGACTTAACGACCAGGTCGTCCATGTACACCTCTACAAGGGTATGCATTATGTCGTGAAAGATAGCCATCATGGCCCTCTGATACGTTGCACCAGCATTCTTTAGTCCAAAGGGCATGATGACATAGAAGTAGGTTCCCCAAGGTGTAGTGAATGAGGTCTTCTCCTGGTCCTCTTCAGCTAACTAGATCTGATTATACCCGGAATAGCCATCCATGAATGATAGCATTTCAAATCCAGCAGTGTTATCAACCAACACATCAATATGAGGTATAGGAAAGTCATCTTTAGGACACGCTCGGTTCAAGTCCCTGAAGTCTATACAGATCCAAACTCGTCCATCCTTCTTTATGACAGGGACTATGTTTGCCACCCATTGCGGATAAAGGATGACCTTAATGAATTTTGCCTGATGTAACTTGTCGACCTCTACTTTCATTTTAAGTGCAACATCAGGGTGGAATCTCCTTAATTTTTGTTTGACTGGGGTAGCTCCAGGTTTCAAAGTTGAACGATGCTCAACCAGTGAGTTGTTTAATCCCGACATATCTTCGCATGTCCATGCGAACGTGTCCTTATATTCTTTGAAGATTTTAATTAAGCTCTGTTCCTCAATGGGAGTGAGGTTTGCACTTAGAAGGACTCCCGGTTGGGGGTGCCATGGCCGCGCCCTCCCTATGAGGGCGCATCCAGTGCTTCATTGCCAAAAGTCGACGAAAATTTCTAGAAACTTGTTAAAAACTAGATTACTAAAATGGACGCGCCTATGACACGGGGGCGCGGGGGCATGACGAAAAAAATCAATTTTTAAGGTGGAAAATTTTTAAAATTGGATTGAGAAGTCTAAAAATGGGGTGGGTTTTCGATTTCTGGAACTAGATGCACCCCAGTTCATGGGCGCACTCAACTCTCTCTCCTATGCACACTAGGTTCATGAGTCATAACTTGCAAATGGGACATCCATTTCGACTCCTGTTTGTTGCATATGATAAAGGATTCACAAACGTAGCTCCTGAAATTGATAAACCAACTGGTACATATCTCGAGACTTCCATATGGGATTTTAACCTTTGGTTTACTATTCTAGTGATGTCAAAGGCCAGAGCGGTGATCTGAAAAGACACGGTTTCGATCAAAAAGTTGAGGGTCAACTCAAAAGAACTTAAAACAATGACTAAACAAATCCAGTGTGATATGGAAAACTCAGAATCATCGAAAAAGCTAGGAATGATCCGGTTAACGCGGAATGAACATCGAAAAGTCAAAAATTACCAAGAAACCCTAGAATCAACTGTATGGCATAGATTGGGGATAGGAAATGTCCAAGGTTGACCTAAAAGGCAAGGAAAGGCCCGATGATGTTTGTAAAGATGTAACACATGTTTCAGGATGGCCACGATAATACTGATCGAAAGGCTACGATAAAAGCCGACATAGACATTGAACCATCAAAAAGACCCGTCAGAAACAAATATGTTACAAAATTCACATAGGTCTTCCATGACCTTCAATTTTGGATTATTAAGAGTTGGTCATTGAGCTGGCTTTGTGTTTCTACGATTAACGCGCAGCTCTCACTTGAAGGTTACAACCTTGCTCGAAATTTTTTTGTCCATTCTCAATTCATGTGGCTCTCTACTGATTGTCGACTCTGAAAATTCGACGGGGTCCTCTCCTTTTCAGGGAAGTCCGTGAATCCAGATCGTCACCTCAAGAGGGGATAAGAAAAGAAAGGAATAAAGCTCGGAAAGCAATTCTCACCTCGGTCCCACACTCACATTGATCCCCGAACTTTCATCCCTTGGCGTCGCTCGATCACCAAAGAGACGGTTCGGGTCATGTGGGAGGAGGGTGAGAAGAAATAAACGTGGTCGCCAGGAACCGTGGGTTTCGATTTATAGAATTAAAATGACAGATGACCGTGTGTACCTTAGTGTGAAGAGTGTGAGTTTAAGCTTCTCCTTCTTCGGCCGGCCGATGAAGAAGAGTCCTCAACGTGTGGGTGCTTGATATTCTGTGCATCTAGAAAAATAAACAAGTGAACGAGACTATTAGAACTAAACAAAGTGGAGTATATGTAAAGAGAATGACATAAAACACACAATTGACTAGAAACTGACC
Organism: Cryptocoryne crispatula var. balansae; assembly: GCA_036172225.1. Classification (NCBI taxonomy): domain Eukaryota; kingdom Viridiplantae; phylum Streptophyta; class Magnoliopsida; order Alismatales; family Araceae; genus Cryptocoryne; species Cryptocoryne crispatula. The sequence goes on from CM069924.1 coordinate 16,756,961, forward strand.
GGATTCGGGTTATCTCTAACCCCTTTTATTTATTTTCGGATTAACAGAGTAAAAGTAATGCAAAAAATGTAAAAAAATGATATGAGGATGGAGAATAAATAAATAAAGAGATAGTAAAAGGAACTAAAAGATTCTGAGTTGAACAGAGGAAGATATAGCCAAATTTGTGTTGTCGAAAAAGCCAAGCAGCAGTCCAGAATCTGCCAGGCGCGACTTTGCTTCTGCGCTCGTCACGACCAGCCCCGACCTTGGAATCAAGTGCCGTTGATTTCAAACTTAATAAGACTTGGAGAGGAAGAACTTTGGTGAAGATATATCAGGCATAAGACGTCCACACAAAGCTGTAGAGGCCGAACAAGAGAGACTTGGCAGATCACCTGTAGAACAGTCTTCCTCTCTCTTGAACCGACTTTTCTCTCTCTAAAAACTCGAAATTATCTCTCTAAAAATCACAAAATCGATGCAGGAGGGTGCTAGGACCTCTTGAGATGCCTGGGGAGTCGTTCTCATGCCCTTGGAACGACCATAATCAGAGTCCTTTTATAGGAGAACAAGCAATCTTATCAAAGCTAAAAAATAGGGATAAATGCGCCCTGGTGCCAGGCGCATGCGCCCCACTGAGGGGCGCATGTGCCCCCCAGTGAGGGCACATCTTATCTTCTCCGAAAATTTCGATCTTATCCGGTCCGTCGGTTGAGCGGTAGAGTCCGGGTGAAAAACTGGTTCCCACGTGTCTCAAAGGTGGGGCGCATGTGCCCTCATGTGAGGGCACGAGGTCAGGTGCCTCATTGATAGGGCGCATGGGCACGTGCCCTGGGTCCCGGGCGCATGTGACCAGGAACCCGGGCGCATGGGACTGTTTCGCGCGTCCTTCTTCCGGAAGCCATTGCGAACACTCCCGAACTCGGAATTCGACGCCGTTTTTTGCGTTGGAAAGATAAAAAGCCGAAGAAGATTTGTATAACATCATATCATCCATAAAACCCTCCAAAACTTCATAATTTTATCTGGAAGTTAGGGCAGTGAACAGAAGATCCGATACATGTCAAAATGACTCCGACGGCAAACCGGAAAAGCACGGAATGCAACGAAACTTGTTCGGGGTGTGAATATGACCATAACCTTCAATGCATGATCATTAGGCATTGGTCATTCAGCCAATTTCCGTGTTCACACGATTTACGTGCAGCTTTCGCTCGGAAATTACGGCTTTCTGCGGAAAACGTCGGAAAACATCCGATTTCGTTCGGCGAAGCTCCAAATCAACTTTAAAAGACCCGGCATCATCATATGATCAATCATGCATGTTACCCTATAAAACATGAGTTTTATGCTCTGAATTAGGCGAATTTGGCGTGTCTACAGCCTGCCTCGCCTTGATGTCGGCTTTGTAAGGGAGTGGCATGTAATGAAGCGGAGTGATTCGTAGTGAACTGTAATGGAATGTAAGTGAACGTAGATGAATATAGTGGAATGGAATGGTGATGGACTGAAAAGGTGGCATCAAGGTGTAGATATAGACACGCTTATCTACCCGATCCAGCAAAATGAATCTCTCTGAGTATTCTAGATCGCTTTCATGTTCTATCAAAACCTCATATAATTGACTGGTAAAAGACATGCCCTTGGCACGAGAGATGAAAAAGTAAATGATAAAGGATAAAAGGATGTAGCCAACCCTCAGCGTGGTGAGGAGTCCTCGAATTCGTAGGTTCATCATCAGCCAGCAACCCGAACTTTGCGGTGTTCTTGTACTGTGATGGGCTAAAGTTTGTAAAAGAGAAGTTGATCTTAAAATGAAAAGAATACCAATCCATCATATTTGGAATCTCAAGTTCATTCAAGTTTCACCAAAATACTCAATTTAATTCTGAGTGGAAGAACCTCAAGTTCTAAAAGGGTTCGTTTAAGCATAACAAAATTGCTCGGGTATCGTGAAAACCATGAATCACGCTCTTGCAGAAAATCAAGTATTCGGAAAACGTCAAGACAGATTTAAGCCATAGTGGGATTGAAATATAATGGTGGGACTAACATAGTATGATGGTAAAGAAGAATAGCAATGGGATGACAATTGCCATGGTGGGTAAAATAAAAGACACGGTGGGATAAAAGAAATGATAGAATAAAACATGGTGGAACAAAAAGAAAGGAATAAAACATAAAGGGATAAAAGAAATAATAAAACATGATGAAATAAAGGAAAGAGAAAACATAATGAAATAGAATTGGTAATGATGAAGAAAGAAAAGGAGATGGTTGTGAACACAAAAAATCATGTAGAAAATAGTTGAAGATATAGATTGTCTATTGGAGGTCAAGACACCCGATTAGGAACCATCGTCCCTCCAATGTTCAATTTTGGCTTATCCGTGAGTGTGAAAAAATGACCAAGCCGTCGTAGATTTTGTTTAAGGAGACCTCGGGCCCAGTCATTTTCACTCTCAAGGTCTTCAACATTAATGCATATAATACGTATCAAATGGACCTAACATAACTAGGTGACAGATAGTAGGAGTGATGTGAAGTGCAAAAATGAAGTGATGGTGGTGATGTGATGTGAGATTGATGAGAAGCTGAGGATGAAATCGTCAGGTAAGCTGCATTGACCGCCTAGTTCATCAGCATCTCTGGTCCATCCTTGTCTTGCCTTCTGACGGAATACAACACCATGAGAATGTTCAGCTAGGTGGTGCTTCCTTTCTTTCCGCCGTAAGGTTGGCATGACGTTCCTTGGAGAACACTGATCTCGCTAATTCACCTGTTAGGACTAAAAAGATTGCCTGCACATTTCTGGTTAGTACCCAACAGACAGAATTGTCATATGAAGCAAATTGTTCATGAAATGATCAACGGAAGATTTTACTATTAGAACCATCATTTGGAGGTCAAAAAAAAGTTTTTGATAATGGTTTCTTTAGCAAAAATGTCACTTTTAACATTATAGATAATTTCTGAATTTTTGAGATTTTTCTGAATTTTTTTGAATTTTTTGTCCATGTGCCCCCGATCGGGGGCACCTGGCCATGCGCCCTGGGGTGGGGCACCTGGCCATGCGCCTCCATATGAGGGCACATGCTCCCTGAGGTAAAAAACTTTTGAAATCCGAATTTGACTCAAAATGGGATTAATCCTCCACTATAAATACTTTGTTAAACCCGAAAATTGTTCTTATCTTTGTTAAAATGGCTCCTCCTTCTAAGAAGATGTGTTCTGACTTGGGAAGAGCAATTTCAAGCATTCCAGGGCATGTGAAGGGGAGGATTTCAGCAGATCTGGTAAGAGAACGTTATTCTTTATTGATTGTGATTTTTTCAGATTTTTTTTTCAAATTTTTGACAATTTGGGTCCATGTGCCCCCGATCGGGGGCACCTGGCCATGCGCCCTGGGGTGGGGCACCTGGCCATGTGCCCCCATGTGAGGGCACATGCGCCCTACCCTGGGCAAATTTTTTTTTAAATATATATATAAAAAAATGCAAGTACCTGACAGCCTGTTTTGATGGTTTTATGCAGAATTACCCTCTCTTTCCGGGTCCTCGAAGATTCTGTTCTCCTGTTTGGTTTAAAGATCTGCTTGGAGTGCTTCATTTGTCAGTGAAATCAATCCTGAGTGGCTGGGGCTTGACCGGTCTTCTGGTTCATGCGAAACACTATGTAGAATATTACTTGGATTTTGGATTGATGGGTGCTTTGGCAGAGTTATGGCATCCTGACACTCACACTTTTGTCTTTAACTCTTTTGAATACACCATCTTGCTAGAAGAAGCAGAGTTGTTCCTTGGACTGCCGCGTACTAGAAAAGGTGAGATTGCGAACATGTTTATTCCTTCTGGATCAGTGTCTTGCCTTGAGTTCTTGCGGGATTTTGTGGAGGCGAGCAAATAAACTCCTTCATCACCGGAAAACGGATCTATCTCCAAAAGCGCGGCTTGGACCATCTCTACTCTTGTCTTCTCGCGGCCTTGATGAGACACAACTTCTTCATGGATCCAAGGGTTTTGCTACTTGCCTTGCTGCCGTGTTCTTGTTTCCCACGAGAAGACGGCTTTCTGGAGCAGGGACAACTCTCGTGTATTCGTGGAATCTGGTGCGGCAAGCGGCTTGGTCCTTCAGTGCTTGGCTTTCTCTATTGTGGCTTGTCTTCTGCTTGCGTGGGACGTCCTATGTTTGGCAGTGCTCTTCTGTTTGCTTGCTGGGCAGATCTTCACTTCAAGTTTGATCCATCAGGCAGTGCTACTACCACTTCACGGCTTTTCCGGCGCAGTCCTTTGTTCCCATATCTTTGCCGGCTCTCGGTTTTCCTGACACGGTTTCCAACAAATGTGCTACATTGAAGAAACGAACAGATTGGCATATCCATCTTGCTTTTATGAGTCATTCAGGCTTTGTGCACAGTCCGGTCATTATGCAGCAGAGAGATGTTCAGATCTATTTTGCTCCTGGCGTGGATCTTCGACTGGTTACTGGCTCGGCTTTTGTTCTATACAATCCGCACAGGTGTCATTCTCAAATCGGTTTGCCTCGTCATGAATCGCCGGTGCTTTCACACTTGACTCTTATCAAAGACGAAAGCTTGATACGGATGAAGACACGGAGGAAGCTAAGACGGCTATTGCCTTGTGGAGTACGAGCCGACCGCAGCGGCGTCCGAGCACGCTTACCGAGGAGAGTCCGGATGATCGGCGTCGCTATCTTTCTCGATTGCGGCTTCTTTGTACACGATCATCCTCTTACTACCATTTTCTTTTCTAGCTTGTCAAACAAATTTTGGTCACTTATGAATATAAAATGAATTTTGTTATGTCAATTTTGAAAATAAAAAAATTCACAAAGTTTTACCTTATGCCTGAAAAATTGTAAATGCATGACCAAAATAATGTATGGGAAAAGCAGCTATTTTACACTATGATTTGCAAGATTAAATAGTAAGAAATGAATTTTCTGTGGAATTTAAACATGCATTTTTTTTCGGTGAATTTTTCTGAGCAATTCAAAAATCTGTTTGAGATACTCTCAGTGGCGTTGTGATCAGCTCAATTTCAAGAGTGGTAAGGTAATTTTTAAAATTTTCATGATTTTTACATATCTTTACCTCTATAAATAGACCAACCGCCTCTACTAGTTCATTTCACCACTCAGTCTCCCTCCTCACCAGAGCTACTCCGGCTTCCTCTGCAATTTTGGAGTCCGAATCGCATACAAAGGTCAGTGCTCCAGTTAAAGAAAATGTAGATCTCTGCATTCTCTTCGTTTTGACTGTGATTTCATGCGATTCCGAGTTCGTTTGAGCTGTTTTTGAGTCAAAAGAAGATTGGTGCACATCTAGGGTCCATGTGCCCTGGAACCAGGGTGCATGTGCCCTCAATCAAGGGCACAAGGGCACGTGCCCTGGGATCAGGGCGCATGTGCCCTCAACCCAGGGCACAAGGGCATGTGCCCTCAAGTAAGGGCGCATGTGCCCTGGACCCAGGGCGCATGTGCCCTCATACCAGGGCGCATGGGCCCCCGGTGCAGGCACATGTCAACTTCAGCATTCTTGTATTGGTGATTGTTTTAAAAATTGAAAAACTGACCAAATTTAAAATTTACAGATGCCGAAGAGGGTTCGACGCGTGCGTACGCATGACGACGAGGCTGGTCCTTCTGAGCCGACAGCCCAGCACGATGTAAATGTCCTTTAAACTCTCTATCATCTTTGTGATGTAGTTCTTGACCTGAACAACTTTTCCATTTGCAGGCACGGATCAAATCGCGTATATCCTGGCAGCTGGTACGATTGGCATACCGTGGTCTTCAACCGTTCCAACGCCGCCGCCTGGATGAGATGGGATTTGGTCCTGTCTTACATTTGTCAGTGCTTTGGGAGGACTTGGCCCTGATCCAGGTTCTTAAGGATCGCTGGGATGCCGCGACTTGTTCATTTCTTTTTCCCTGGGGGCATATGGTCCCTACTCTGGAGGACGTGGCCCATATCACGGGGCTGCGGGTCTATGGGCGTGCCGTCACCGGTTGCACGTATGGTGACTATGCCGAGATGGAAGTAGAGCTTCTTTCTTACTCCCCACCTCGGTCACATGACGAGGCAGTCTTGTCGATCACTCGGAAGGAGTGTTTCGAGCTAGTGGGCCTGACAGAGGCTCAGATGCAGCGGGGGGAGGTGACCAAGGACTACGAGGACCGCCTGATTGATCAGGTATCTGCGACATTATGCGGTCCTTCTGGATCAGCGGAGGCAGATCGGGATCTTCGCCGTTTTCTGCTCTTCTTTTTCGGTCGCTTGTTGCTGGGTAACAAGACCGAGAAGATTCACCTACGGTTCCTTCCACTTCTAGCTGATGTGGAGTCCATTGGCGACTATGCCTGGGGTGCAGCAGTCCTGGCACATCTGTTTGCTAGTCTCTCTCCTGATAGTGGTACTGTCTCAGTAGGTGGCTTCACACCTTTTCTTCAGGTATTTCTCTTTCTATGCTTGCTTTCCTGTTGCATGTTATACTTGTACTAACAAAGTGTTAATTTCAGGTGTGGATTTATCTTTACCTTCCATTAGGTCGAGGCCGAATAGATCACCCCTCTCGCCTGCCTTTGATGGCGCGCTGGTGCGCCATCCGTGACACTTTGTCCCATGCTTTTCAGCTCCTTCGTCTTCGAGGCGAGTTGTTGAGTCTTCCTCCTGCACGGGTACGTCTCCTTGTTCTTCCTTACTTTTGTTTGTTAAATGTTGATTCTATCCTTTCTCATAGGTATGCTGGAGCCCATATCTGACTACTGATGATGAGAATGCCGAGTGGGTGGTGAAGGGTGCCCATCTCTTCGGCTGTGACATTTACCTACATTGCCTGAACGAGGTGGAGCCACTCTGGGTTCGCCTCGTGATGAGGACATTCGGGGGTTATCAGGAGTGGTGCCCACCTCCTTCGTCCAGACACAGCCGTAGCACAAGGGGGTTGACACACTCAGTAAACTGGGCGGCTCGGTACCAATCTGCCTTGGAGGACTGGGAGGCTGAGGGTACCGTGGTTTTCTCGACTGCCATGCATGACACGGAGTTCACTCGCCAATATGGTGTGGCTTAAGGTCATCTTTTTGACCATGCTGGCCAGGTAAGCCTTTGTCTCTGTCTCTTTGTTATCAATGCATTGCCTTGTCTGAAAAATTTCTTCTTCTCAGGATTCTCGGGGCATGCTTACCCAGTATCGAGCGCAGATTCGCGAGCTGGAGGAGGAGGTAGCCTCCCTGAAGGCAGCTCTACAAGTAGAGGTATGCGTGTGTCTTGTGCTCTTCAACTAAGTTGCTAGATATTTGACTTGCTTTATGTACTTGCAGCGCATGGCCCGTTCAGAGGGTGTTTCTTCTTCTGAGGAGGTGAGAGCCCTGCGAGACGAGCTGGCTACCGTGAAGCAGTCTCTAGCGGAGAAGGAGATCACGGTAATATCTTGATAGTTGTTGCCAAACTTATTCTTCCACTGTCTAAGCCTCATGCATTGCTTGTAGGTGGCTGCACTGGAGCGATCAGTTGCTGCTTCTTCTTCGGAGTCTTCTTCCAGGATCCGTGCCTTGGAGGCTGAATTGGAGGCCCGTGCGCCTTCTCTTGACATAGCTCAGCTTCGCTTGGACTTTGATACAGAGCTGTTGGCGCGTGATCTGCGCCACTTTGAGGCCCTACGTGAGGCGGAGACCCAGCATACAGCTGCCGTTCGTGAGAGAGACGCCGCGATCCGTGCCATGGAGCGAGGCGCACCGGACGCGGATGGATCTTGTTTCTGCCCAAGCGGAACTGCGCTTTCATCGTGAAACGGCCTGACAGTCCACTCGGAGTCGAACCCATCAGAGTGGCACCCATCAGAGTGGCACCCACCAGAGCGGCACACGTACCCATCAGAGCGGTTCGCACCATAGCCGGGGCCGTACAGTACGGGATGGAGTTGATCCGGAGAGAAGCCACACTCCAAGCGTGGCTGACTACTTAGTTTCTTCCCCTGAGCGTAGGGATGAGTAGGTTTTGATTTGCATGCCCAGCATCATTGTATCAGACCTTTGTCTTGTATCTTGCTTGTTTATGTCTACTTGGCTTGTTTTGGTTGTGTCTGCAACATCACTTCGGCAATTTTGATTAGTATGACTTAGTGGCTTGGCCCTCTGCTTTTGTCAAAGGGCAGCCTTCTTAACATGGCGAAGAAAAATAAAGAGTAAAAGAAAATGAATGTGGAAAGGGTTAGGAAAACTTACCTGTATGGCGAGAATCCATCCTCCTTGTAGTGTCTACCGTGGGGAGAATCCTTCCTTTTTCTATTGAAATGCCTGAAACACTTGATAAAAGAGGATTATATCTTCACCATGACTCATCCCTTTGCCTGTATGTCGTTTGCCTTGATTTTGAGTCAAAGGGAGGAGCCTTCTTAACAAGGTGGAATAAAACAAATGACTTAAATGAAATAGAGGTAAGGGTTAAGAGAAATTACCTTCCGTGGTGTGAATCCCCTCCTCTCTTGCATTGAAATGCCTGAAACACTTGACAGAAGGAGATTAGATCTTCACCATGACTCATCCCTTTGCCTGCTATGGTCAACTTTGACTTAGGTCAAAGGGGAAGAGCCTTCTTAACAAGGTAATTAAAGTAAAAAAAATGGATATGCAATGTAGAAATGAAAATATGCATGACAATCAAATAAGCATGGATGCAACTAAGGTAATGATCATGACTAAGCAAAATTTTTTTTTTTTTTGGATATTCTCGAAAACAATCATTTGGATTTTCAAAAGTATTCAATTTTTTTAGATTTTTGAAATATGTATTTTTTTGGGCTTTCCGAAATATGTATTTTTTTTTGAGTTTGGATTTTGAAATATGCAATTTTTTTGGGTTTTGTAATATGCATTTTTTTTGGTTTTTAAAATATGTATTTTTTGGGTTTTTGAAATATGTATTTTTTTGTTGGAATTTTGAAGTATTCATTTTTTTTGTTTTATTTGAAATATTCAATTTTTTGGGTTTTTGAAATATGCATTTTTTTTGGTTTTAGAAATATGCATTTTTTTTTGAAATTTTGAAATATGCAACTTTTTTGTGGAGAAAATGCTGGTATTTGAGACAATTCATCGATCTTTGGAGTTCGTCAAGACTCAAGTGGTAGATGCCACATGCAAAAATAAAGTTCCCTACCTAGAATCCTTCTAACCTTCTTCCTTTGATCGGCTTGGATTCCACCTGGATTTAGTCGGTTTACCCTTCTCTAGGGGTTTAAGGAGGAAGAGTACAGAGGAAGTCCTTGATAGGGTTTGAAGATGTTGAGAAGGATTTCTCTACTCTCACTCAAATTACCCATTGGGATTCGGCCACTTTGGGGTTTTCTTTCTTTTTTTGCTCTTTTCTATGTGGCACATATTTGGACTGGTTTTTGACCCGTGGGGACATTGCCCATCTTTTAGTGCCTTTTGCCTTGACTATCATTCTGGGTACTCATTCAGACAGGTTGATCATTTTTTTTTCTAACCTGAGGGGTTCATTGCCCATCTTTTGGCACCCTTTTGTACCCTCTGAGACGGCCTCCTACTAGGGTGGCGAGTGTTTTCGATACTACCCCTCTCTAATCTTCTCTCCCTATCTTGGACCGAGTAGAAGAGAATAGGGTAAGGGTATTCCTTCCATTTCTAGATTTCTGCCTTGCCTTTTGCAAGTGTCAGGTTGTCGGGATTCTAGGATCGGGAAGTGTTGTGTGTGTAGGATGGTACATACCCTTGACTTCTCACGAAGAACCTAGGATCGATGACTTGAGATTATACCAGTGGTTTCTCCATTTTTATGGAAAATACTTTTTGAGGTAAACTCCATTCCAAGGATGATTCAATTTTTCTCCATCTGCATTAGTCAATTCATATGCATTACCTGGATACTTTTCAGTGATTACAAAAGGCCCTTCCCAGTTAGGTTGCAACTTGGAGCGGGGACCCCCTGGCTTAACGAATATGCGTTTGACTACCATCTCACCGATTTCGAACTTTCTCTCGACCACCCTCTTTTGATAAAACCTTTTGAGTCTATTCTGATAAGTCCGGGCATGCTCGGCGGCGGATAGCCTTTTTTCATCCAAGAGTTCAAGCTGTGCAAGGAGAGATTCTCGTCTCTCATCAACAGGAATATCCCTGTCGAGCTGAACTCGGAGAGATGGAAGTAATACTTCGTAAGGGACCACTGCTTCCATCCCATATGCCAAAGCATACGGGGTTTGTCCAGTGGGAGTCCTTATAGAAGTACGATAAGCCCATAGAGCATCTACAAGCTTATCAGGCCAGTCGGCAAATTTGCTAGACTTACAAGATTTCTTGATGATTTTGATTAAGGTTTTGTTGGTGGCTTCTGCTTGACCATTGCCTTGAGGATAGTATGGTGATGAATGATGCAATGAAATGTAATACCTGTTGCAAAGATCGCGCAGATCTTGAGAAAGAAATTGTGGCCCATTATCGGTGACGATGTCGCTGGGGATCCCGAACCTTGCCAGGATGTTGCGCTTGATGAAGGAGCAGACTGTTGACGCTTTAATCTCCACGAATGCTTCCGCTTCAGCCCACTTTGTGAAGTACTCCGTTGCCGTCAGAATGAATGATTTTGAGCGCATTTCGGAGTTGAGGTCACTCAAGGGGCCAATGATATCAAAAGCCCACATGGCGAAAGGCCAAGGGGCATGAATTGGATGAAGGGAAGATGCGGGAGAGTGAATCTTGTCGGCATGTAGTTGACATGAATGACAATGCCGGACAAACATGGAGCAGTCTTCTTCTAGAGTTGGCCAATAATACCCTTGTCGGATGATTTTCTTAGCAAGGGCTTGGGCATTCACATGACCACCACAAACTCCAGAATGTGCTTCCTCCAGCACCAACTCAGCTTCTTCTTCATCAAGACATCTGAGTGAGATTCCACTTAGGCTTCTCTTATAGAGCACTCCTCCTAGGATTGTATACCTCTGGGATACTCTTCTGATTGCCTTCTTTTCCTTGGTGGTTGATCCAGGCGGATATGACTGATCTTGACAATACCTCGCAATCTCGTCATACCAAGGTCTCTCACCTTCTTCTAATTCTTCAAACTCAATCAATGAGATTTCTTCTTTATGTTCTAAGTATTCCTTTCTGTTGAATCTTTCCTTAACTTTTAGAAAACGTCCATCCTCAATTGCCGGAATTGTCCTCTTACAAATGTGGATAGTCCGCACTTGCCTGCCTAGCGGGACAGATAGAGATGAAGCTAGTGAAGCTAAGGCATCGGCGAGGATATTCTGAGAACGGGGGACATGGACAAAAATGAGTTTGAAGAATAGCTTGATGTAGCAGGTGGTGAGCTCCTGGTAGGGTTTGAGGTTTGGATGAGAAGTTCGGTACTTGGATAGGACCTGGCGTAGGATCAATTGACTATCACCTATCACCCATCACCCTCAGTTCGGTGGCACCATGGAAATGAGTGGCCTCCAGTCCGGCCAGCAAGGCTTCATACTCAGCTATGTTGTTGGTTGCTGGAAAGTTAAGCTAAAAAGCCTGTGGAATGGTGACACCTTCAGGTGACAGAAGGACAATACCTATCCCTCTACCATGAGAGTTCAGAGCCCCGTCAAAATATAATGTCCAAAGATTGGAAGAACGGACTGACATTAGTTCGTCATCCGGGAACTCCGACCGGACTGGGTCAAAGATGGGTATGGGATGATGGGCAAGGTGTTCAGTAATAGCGTAACCCTTAATTGCCTTCTGTGGGACATAAGTGATATCAAATTGGGATAAGAAACTCTGCCATCGCCCTAACCGATCAGTCAAGACTGTCTTCTCTAACAGAAACTTAATGGGATTGATACGAGCGATGAGCTTGACTTGGTGAGCAAGGAAATAATGTTTGAGTTTCTGAACCACCCAAACAAGAGCAGCACAGGTCTTTTCTACCACAGTGTACTTCAGCTCACAAGCATCAAACATCTTAGACAAGTAGTAAGTAGCTCGTTCTTTCCCTTCTTCATCAACTTGTGCAAGGACTGCCCCAAGAGAGTTCTCAAGAACCGAAATGTAGAGGACCAAGGGCTTGTCGGGAATTGGTGGTCTAAGTACAGGGGGACTTGCCAGGTATGTTTTCAACCCATCAAACGCCTCCTGGCACTTCGAATCCCACTTAAACTCGGCCCCCGCCTTGGTTAACTCATAGAAAGGTTTACACCTTTGAGAATGTTGTGAGATAAACCGGCGGACAAATTGTAGCCTCCCAATCAATCCTCGAAGCTCTTTCATATTCTTCGGAGGAGGCATACCAATAATTGCTTTGGCCTTGTTTGGGTCGATCTCTATGCCCCTTTTGCTTACTATAAACCCAAGTAACTTTCCTGATGAAACTCCAAATGTACACTTCTTAGGGTTCATTTTTAGCTTGTATTCTCTAGCTCTTTGCAAGACCTTCCTTAGCACTTCAGAATGATCTTCCCGACTCTTGGACTTGATAACCAAATCATCCACATACACCTCTACAAGGGCGTGCAACATGTCGTGAAAGATAGCCATCATAGCCCTCTGATATGTAGCACCGGCATTCTTTAACCCAAAGGGCATGACAACATAGCAATATGTTCCCCAAGGTGTAGTGAACGAGGTCTTTTCTTGGTCCTCCTCAGCTAACCGGATCTGATTGTATCCAGAATAGCCATCCATGAATGAAAGCATTTCAAATCCAGCTATGTTATCAACCAAAACATCGATATGAGGTAAAGGAAAATCATCTTTAGGACACGCTCGGTTCAAGTCCCTGAAATCTATACAAATCCGAATTCGTCCATCCTTCTTCACAACAGGGACTATGTTAGCCACCCATTGCGGATATAGGACAACTTTAATAAATTTTGCTTGGTGTAGTTTGTCGACCTTTTCTTTCATTTTGAGTGCAATATCAGGGTGGAACCTCCTGAGCTTTTGTTTAACCGGGGTAGTTCCAGGTTTCAAGGTTAATCTATGTTCAACCAATGAATTATCTAATCCCGGCATATCTTCATATGTGCATGCGAATGTGTCCTTATATTCTTCCAAAACTTTGATCAAACGTTGTTCTTCTGAGGGAGTGAGGTTTGCACTGATGAGGATAGTCTTAGGATCTTCCATGGTTCCTAAATTCAGTTCCTTGGTCGGTTCATTCCCTGTGGCTGATGGTTCTTCAAGTCTTCTAAGTCCAGATGCATATGCATCAGCCAAGTCCTCGATTTCATCTTCGGATTCGGGATCCTTCTCTGATACCACCTCATATACTCCCAAAGTATGATCTATGTTATGCTCATCCTCATATCGGATTTCATCTAGCTGGATGGTATTATCTAAAAAGTTTGGCAGCCTTGCACACTCTACGCATTTCTGTGCCAATTGTTGCAGATACCTATTTAGAACTAGTTTACCTCTGACTTTCCTATTTCCTAACCTAACTTGACCTACTGAAGATAAAGCTGGAAAGATGGTATTTACAATGGAGGGGGGATCGAGCAAATCGATCAATGATTCAGAAAAGAGGGATCCCTGATTGGGAGCATCCTCTAGGATGAGTAGAGATGTCTCCTCGATGGAAATGTGAGTTTCAGAGAAGACGTTTTTTTTTTGGAAAGTAAAAAGATAGAATGAGCCTCAGTGACTCGAGGCTTGCTAGAAGATGACTGAATTAATAGAGAGAAAAACTTAAGAATAAAAGGGAAAAAGGGGCTCGTGGGCCCGATGGTAACAGAAAGTGGACACATGGGTCCAAAACGGATGAAGAAAGTAAACGGGTACGTGGACCCGATCATAGAAATAAATGGGCATGTGAGCCCATGTTGAGAAAAGCCCTCAGTTCTGAAGTTGATGAGGGAAGCAAATGGGCAAGTAGGCCCAGTAAGAGTGGAAGGTTGAAGAGGGCTCATGGGCCCAATGTGGGTAAGTGGGCCTCGAAGCCCATCCAAAAGATCTAGAAACAACGGCACGAGGTTTAAACATGGCGTTGTTGTATTTGGGCCTCGTGGAATGGTTTTGACTTGGGTGGAATGCTCAACAAGATGATCCAATATTGGTCTGCCCTTGAGTGGTTCCTGGTGCTCTTCCCCACTTGAGAACAGATGAGTCAAAGATAAGCATAAGTCTTCCAAGTCTTCTTCTTCTTCATCTGGAGCTTTCCTTCTCTTGATAGTCATCATGGAACTCTTGTCGTATTCAGCCATCATCATGGTCTCCCCTTTGATAAAGAAGGTGTGGAGTCCCACGGCATATCCTGGCTGGAAGATCCTCCTTGGGATGGAACCCTCTTCATATCCCAACCCATGCCTGCGTGGCCTTTTCACAGTTTCAATTGGCTGAGTGATCCCTTGAAGATCCTTGCCTAAACCTCTTCCAGGTCGATAGCCCAATTTCATCATCATCCGCCATCCCAGTGTGTCTGGTAGAGAGGCGGTCATGCATCTGACTTCTGGCAATTCTCCCACTGAGATCTGGGGTTGTATTGACAGACCTAGGGGTAAAGAAGCATCATTCAACTCGTCCCTTATAGGCATGCTAGTCACCTTGACCACCTGTCCTTTAAAGGGAAACTTTATGCACTGGTGGTTTGTTGAAGCCACAGCTCCTATTGCCTCCAAATATGGCCTCCCAAGTATAGCCCGAAATGTTGGATCTAATTCTAGAACATGAAAATCTGTTGTAACTGTACATGGTCCAAGTTTGACCACCCACGTGCAGACTTCTTGGAGTTATCATAGGCTGTCAACATGGCACAAGATGGCTTGATTTCTTGCTCAGAAATACCGCACAACTGCAAAGTTTCTGGCGGCATAACGTTGATAGAAGCTCCAGTGTCAACCAAACATGATTTCACTTCGACATTGCAGATGATAACAACCACATGCAAAGCATATCTCCTGAAGTCTGGATCTGCTAATTCTTCCTGAGAGAAAGTGAGTGTTGGGTGCTCACTTCTAGGGGCTAATACTGTAGTTATCTTTTCAGGTGGGAGATCTTCACTCACCATGACCCTTTGTAAGTACTGTTGTAGAATCTCCTGGTGCACTTTTGATCTTTTGATCAACTCAAGTATAGAAATACGGGCTGGTGTCTTATCCAAATGTTTTAACAGATCATACGCCGTGCCTGGCAATGGTTCTTCCACTTGTTCCTCCTCCACTGGCTCTTGCGGTTGAGTTCCGGCTTGGGGAAAGAGCCGCTGGAACATCCTCCCACTCCGAAGCACCGGGGCTATTTGGTGGTCGGGTAGAGGTGACGGGTTAACTGGGGTGGATTGTGGTGGAACAGGTGGTGTAGGTGCAGGTATGATAGGTAATGGGATCGATGGTTCTGGGATGATGGGGTTAGTTGGTAGAGGGGTAGGATTTGGAGGTGGTAATGATGGTGATACCGGTGGCCTAATAAGAAGAGGCCGGAGTGCAGAGGTGGTTGATGAGTTTAATGAAGGTGTAGGTTGTGGGATTGGTTGTGGTGTTGGTGGTATGATAGGTTGGGGTTTTGGAGTGGTAGAGCTCATAGGCTGGGAGTTCAGGTTTGGTGATGATTGTGGTGGTCGGATGAGCAAGGGCCGGTGTGTAGCAATGGTTGAAGGAAGTGTAGTTAGAGAGGGGGCTGGCCTAATGATGGGCCGACGAGAAGAAGTGGCAGCCAGTGGTTGGGTTATTGAGCTTGGTAGTGGTTGTGGAGTAGCAGGTGCACGGATTATTTGTCTAGGAGGAGGCCTAGCAAGAGACCTAGCTGGGTTGACAGGCATGGTTGCATTTTGGTTTTCTAGTTTCCAACCTTGAGCACGGCTGGCATCTCCCTGGACAATGGAGTGTACTAGACCAATTCCTGGGTTTGGATGTGCTGGTGCCGGTGCTGGAGCGGGAGCATGTAATGGGAGCGGATTTTGGACAATCCCCAAGCCAGGTTGTTGTTGAGGTTGAGCCGGTGGACGTTGCCACTGCTGCTGCCTAGCCTTCATTACCTGTATGCATTCCCCCATTTGGACCCAATCAATGCTGCCTTGGTCATTCAGATCGTGGATGTAATCCTTGAATTGAAAGCACACTTCTACAGTGTGACCAGGACACCGGTGGTAAGCACAGTATCGGGACATATCTGCGTTTACTGGCCAAACCTCTCTTTCCTTGGGCAATTCCAACTGTTTTTCTGCCATGAGTACATTGAAGATGTCGGTCAAGGAGTAAGGGAGTTGCTGGTAGTTCTCTCTCCTAGGACCTCCCCTTCGTGGTGCCTGATTGGGTGGTGGTGGTGCCCTATTGTAAGTAGGTTGACGAGGTTGCTGGGGTTGTGCTACTGGCTGCGGGGGTTGTTGTGGTTGTCGTGGTTGTGGTGGCCTAACCTGTTGTTGAGGGGGGTAATAGGAAGGGTTCTGTGGTGGGTTTCTGTACTGATTTTGACGGTTCCCTCCCTGGTTCCCCACAATATTTACAGTTTCATTGTTGACCACTCCTTCGGTTGTAGGCCCAAATTTGGTACAGAGGGGGTTTTTCTAAAGTTTCTAGGTTTAGGATCAAAAGGGTTTATCATGGTGGCATCCTTGAAGTGGGCTTGTAAGTATCGGGCACTGTCATAGAGTTCATTCATTGTGGTAGGACGGTGCATGATCAATACATTTCTCAGAGCAGGTGTAGTGTTGCCAATAAGCATTTTTACTTGTTCCCCTTCAGAAATCACATCTGTCATTTTTTCTGCCATTCCCCTCCAGCGATCAACAAACTTTATGAAGTCCTCTTCGGGCTTCATCTTCTCAGCAATCAAATCCGTGATGGAGCATGCTGGTGCCACCCGGTCTCTGTATCTTTGCAAGAATTTTGTCTTGACAATGTCGAAGTCTCCTGCCTCAAAGGAGTCGAGTGAGTAGAACCATTCCAATGCAGACCCTTCTAGTGATCGACGAAACAAGAAGGCAAGAACCCTACGATCATCTTTCCAGAATGAAGATTCATAAAGAAAATCTTTATGATGAAGAAAGGGGTTGCCAGTACCATTGTAGCGGCGATAAACTGGTAGCTCAGAAGGTGGCAGGTGTAAGACTGGCAGAGAAGGGATGGAAATCTCAGGCACTGACTTGGAGTCCATGCGACATCTCGGCTCTTCATAACGCTCATTCATCCGAGTGAGCTGATCCATGATTGCACAGGTGAGAGCGAGGTTCTTGGTTTCTTGGTTAGGGTATGTGGTTAGAGACGTGGTTACGGAATTGAGGAACATGATTTGAATATTGTCCCATGGCTTGGTGGATTGGGGGAACAACATGGTTGAAATAAGATGGTTGGACAAATGAGGGTTGGACCACGGATGGTTGAACTGAGATGGTTGAATCATAGGTCGTTGAACAACGGGAGGTTGAATCATAGATTGTTGAACAACATGTGATTGAACAATGGGTGACCGCATGAGTGGTGGTTGAACTAGAGGACGAGGAGATAGGGCAACTTGATTGGTTTCGGCCTGATGCGAAGCAATTTTGCCCTTCACCATGGATTGTATACGGGCATAGGTTTCTCGGGTTGGTATAGAGAGACAACTCCCTAAAGAGTTGTTCAACATCACGGGGAGCGAGATGGTTGAGGGACCTCTTGCACTTCCGACCGAATCGGTTGGCGCCCCATCTCGTGCTCTCGATGTTCAGCTTGTTCCGCCATTCCAATGTGCCTTCCAGACCTTAGTTGCATTGAACTTCAAGAAGAAAGTAAAACAAACAAGTTGACAAAACAAACAAAGATTTTTTTTGGTTTTTTTAGTATTTTGCAAAAAGTTAAAGGTTTGAATTTTTGTTTGACAAGCAAGTTATGCAAAGACTTGAAAGCAAGATTACGCAATGATTTTGATTAAACCTTAGGTTTATGAATTTTGTTAAGAATTGTTCTCTCAACAAATGGGTTAGGATCCTAACTCCAATCTCCAATGACCTAGGTTTCACACAATCTCACCACGTGTAGGTAACGTAGGATGCTTCAGGTTTTGGGGAGTGGTACAACCAACCTGATCGTGAAGAGGAATACTCCACGTATGAGGAATTATGGAGGCCTTGATGAAAGCCAACCAAGTCAACTAGGAAGGAATATCCTAGAAGAGAGGTCAGAATCCACCAAGAGGGTGTTTTGGATGGGAGGGATAAATGGGAGAGTGAGCTCCCACCTCTAAAAAGTGTAAAAGAAGGAGGTAGAGAGAAGGAGCAGATAATGCAATCAAGTAATAAAATAAGTAATGAGCAAAGCATAAACTTAAACAAGCAATCAACACCAGACAAGCAATTAGAAACTAGACAAGCAACTAGAAACTAGAATCTAGACTTGTTTCTTATGTGAGCCAAATGGAGATAGCGAAAAGGTGATGGAAAGAAGAGGGTTCAGATCTGATAGCCAAGCAAAAGGGTGGTCCACGTGGGGACCAATGTGGGAACTGGGGTAGAAAGTAAAGGTGGTTCACGTGGGAACCGGTTTTGGGTAAAAAGAAGTGGTTCACGTGGGAACCGGTTTGAATAGTCAAAAGAGGGCCACGTGGGGCCAATTAAAGGTGAATAAAGATCTGATCCAAGTGGGGATAGATCTGAAAAAAAGTTGTTTGGTTCACGTGGGAACCGAAGTAAAGAAAGAGATTGGTTCACGCGGGAACCGGTTTAAAAGGAAAAGGATGGTTCACGTGGGAACCGGTTTAAGTAAAATGCAGAAATTAAATGGCATACTTGGCACTTCAGATCTTATGAAAGATGGGTGAAATCAGAAGTTTTGAGATGGCATGAAGTTTAAGAGAGGTGGAAAGAAGGAAAGGCTCACGTGGGAACCGGTCTAGAACTAGAACTAGTTGCAAACAAAACACTAAGCACCCACGGTTGAAGACATTGCTGGTCCCACCGTGGTCGCCACAAAGCTGTCGACTCTGAAAATTCGACGGGGTCCTCTCCTTTTCAGGGAAGTCCGTGAATCCAGATCGTCACCTCAAGAGGGGATAAGAAAAGAAAGGAATAAAGCTCGGAAAGCAATTCTCACCTCGGTCCCACACTCACATTGATCCCCGAACTTTCATCCCTTGGCATCGCTCGATCACCAAAGAGACGGTTCGGGTCATGTGGGAGGAGGGTGAGAAGAAATAAACATGGTCGCCAGGAACTGTGGGTTCCGATTTATAGAATTAAAATGACAGATGACCGTGTGTACCTTAGTGTGAAGAGTGTGAGTTTAAGCTTCTCCTTCTTCGGCCGGCCGATGAAGAAGAGTCCTCAACTTGTGGGTGCTTGATATTATGTGCAACTAGACAAATAAACAAGTGAATGAGACTATTAGAACTAAACAAAGTGGAGTATATGTAAAGAGAATGACATAAAACACACAATTGACTAGAAACTGACCGGATTCGGGTTATCTCTAACCCCTTTTATTTATTTTCGGATTAACAGAGTGAAAGTAATGCAAAAAATGTAAAAAAATAATAGGAGGATGTAGAATCACTAAATAAAGAGATAGTAAAAATAACTAAAAGATTCTGAGTTGAACAGAGGAAGATATAGCCAAATCTGTGTTGTCGAAAAAGCCGAGCAGCAGTCCAGAATCTGCCAGGCGCGACTTTGCTTCTGCGCTCGTCACGACCATCCCCGACCTTGGAATCAAGTGCCGTCGAATGAAAACTGAAGAAGACTTGGAGAGGAAGAACTTTGGTGAAGAGAGCTCAGGCAGAAGACGTCCACACAAAGCTGTAGAGGCCGAACAAGAGAGACTTGGCAGATCACCTGTAGAACAGTCTTCCTCTCTCTTGAACCGACTTTTCTCTCTCTAAAAACTCGAAATTATCTCTCTAAAAATCACAAAATCGATTCAGGAGGGTGCTAGGACCTCTTGATATGCCTGGGGAGTCGTGCTCATGCCCTTGGAACGACCAGAATCAGAGTCCTTTTATAGGAGAACAAGCAATCTTATCAAAGCTAAAAAATAGGGATAAATGCGCCCTGGTGCCAGGCGCATGCGCCCTGGTGCCAGGCGCATGCGCCCCACTGAGGGGCGCATGTGCCCCCCAGTGAGGGCACATCTTATCTTCTCCGAAAATTTCGATCTTATCCGGTCCGTCGGTTGAGCGGTAGAGTCCGGGTGAAAAATTGGTTCCCACGTGTTTCAAAGGTGGGGCGCATGTGCCCTCATGTGAGGGCACGAGGTCAGGTGCCTCATTGATAGGGCGCATGGGCACGTGCCCTGGGTCCCGGGCGCATGTGACCAGGAACCCGGGCGCATGGGACTGGTTTCGCGCGTCCTTCTTCCGGAAGCCATTGCGAACACTCCCGAACTCGGAATTCGACGCCGTTTGTTGCGTTGGAAAGATAACAAGCCGAAGAAGCTTTCTATAACATCATATCATCCATCACACCCTCCAAAACTTCAGAATTTTATCTGGAAGTTAGGGCAGTGAACAGAAGATCCGATACATGTCAAAATGACTCCGACGGCAAACCGGAAAAGCACGGAATGCAACGAAACTTGTTCGGGGTGTGAATATGACCATAAACTTCAATGCATGATCATTAGGCATTGGTCATTCAGCCAATTTCCGTGTTCACATGATTTACGTGCAGCTTTCGCTCGGAAATTACGGCCTTTTACGGAAAACGTCGGAAAACATCCGATTTCGTTCGGCGAAGCTCCAAATCAACTTTAAAAGACCCGGCATCATCATATGATCAATCATGCATGTTACCCTATAAAACATGAGTTTTATGCTCTGAATTAGGCGAATTTGGCATGTCTACACTGATGTCCTTGGCTCATCTCCATTGTTGGCTCTAAAAATGGGGTTTTTGGCCATCCCTCATCCAGATCACCACCTCAAGAGGAGATGAGAAAGAAAGGAGGGAAAACATGGAAAACAACTCACCTCGGTCCCACACTCACATTGACCTCTGAACTTTCATTCCTCGGCGTCGCTCGATCACCGAAGAGATAGTTCAGGTCATGTGGGAGGAGGATGAGAAGAATAAAACTTAAGACATGATATGGTCGACAGGAGTTGCAGGTTCCACTTTGTGCAATAAGAATAAGAAAATGACCGTGTGTACCTTAGCAGGAAGGGTGAGGGTTAAAGCTTCTCCTTCTTCAGCCGACCAATGATGCAGAGTCCTCAACTCGTGGGTACCAACTACTTTTGTGTAAGTAGACAACAAAACAAATGAAAAGAAAATTAGAACTAAACTATGTAGAGTATATGTAAACAAAATGACATGAAACAGACAACTGGAAAAAAACTGACCAGATTCTGGTTACTTCTAACCCCCTTTTTTATTTTTAAATTAAAAAAATTAAAACTAATAAAAAATAATAGGTGGATGGAGAATGATGAAATAAATATATAAAAAAGAACAAAAAATTTCTAAGAAGAATTGAGAGAGATATGACCAAATTTGTGTTGTCGAAAAAGCCAAATAGTAGTTTGGTCTGCCAGGCATGACCTTGTTTCAGAGCTCGCCACAACCAACATCAACCTCAGAATTGTATGCCATCAATTGAAAACAGAAGAAGACTTAGAAAGGAAGAACTTTGCTATTAAGAGCCTAGGTAGAGGACGTCCACACACTGCCGTAGAAGCCAAAGAAGAGTGACCTAGCTGATCACCTGCAAACCGACCTTTCTCTCTCCTAAATCGACTTCTCTCTCTTAAGAACTCAAATTTCTTACTCTAAAAATCACCAAAAAGATTCTGGAGGGAGCTTGAACATCTTGAGTAGCCCGTGGGGTCATGAACTAGCCTCTGGAATGACTAGATGCCATCTCAATTTATAAGAGAATGGCTGACTCTATCCGGTCCTAAAAAATAGGCCCCTTACGCCCTGGTCTAGGGCTCATGCACCCCCACCTAGGGGCGCATCCAATCCAGCTGAAAATATTGGCTTTATCCGATCAAAAATTTTGACCCGATCCGATTGGAGGTAGAGTTCTGATCAAAAACCGGTTCCCATGGGCCCCCGATCGGGGGCGCATGGGCATGTGCCTTCGGATAGGGGTGCATAGGCATGTGCCTTCAGGCTAGGGCACATGTGCCCTAGGACAAGGGTGCATGGTACTTTTTCCTCATGTATGTGTTTCGAAAGCCATTGCGGACACTCCTAAACCCGAAATTCGACGCCATTTGTTGTGTTGGAAATATAACATGCTAAGGAAGCTTTCTATAGTGACGCATCAGCCACCACACTCTCCAAAACTTCAGAATTTTATCCAAAATTTATGACAATGAACGAAAGATCTGATATTGGTCGAAATGATTCTAACAGCCAACCGAAAGGACACGATATGAAACAAAACATGTCCGGAACAAGAATTTGACCACAACCTTCAATATGTGATCGTTAGGCTTTGGTCAACCAGCCAATTTCCGTGTTTACATAATTTATGCATGGCTTTCGCTCGAGAATTATGGCTTCGTGCGAAAAACTTTAGAAAACATCTGATTTCGTTCAGCGAAGCTACAAATCAACATTAAAAAGACCTGCCATCATCTTAAGATCGATCATGCATGTTACCTTAAAAAATATGAGTCTTATGCTTTGAATTAGGCAAATTTGGCATGTCTACAGTTTGCCTTGCCTTGATGTCGGCTTAGTAATGGAATGACATGTAATGAAGTTGAGTGATTCGAAGTGAATTGTAATGGAATGCAAGTGAGCATAGATGAATGTAGAGGAATGAAATGGTGATGGACTAAAAAGGTGGCATCAAGGTGTAGACATAGATACGCTTATCAACCCAATTCAGTGAAATGAATCTTGCTGAATATTCTAAATCACTTACAGGTTCCATCAAAGTCTTATATAATTGATTGGTAAAAGACATGCCTTTGGCATAAGAGATGAAAATAAAACTAAAAGGAGATGAGTAGCCAACCCTCAATGTGGTGAGGAGTCCCCGACTTCATAGGTTCATCTTCAGCCAACAACCAGAACTTTGTAGTGTTCTTGTACTATGATGGTCTAAAGTTTAAAAGACAAATTGATTTTAAAATGAAAAGAATACCTATCCATCATATTTGGAATCTCAAGTTCATTCAAGTTTCACCAAAGTACTCAGTTTAATTCTAAGTGGAATAACCTCAAGTTCTAAAATGGTCATTTTTAAGCACAAAATTCGCTCGTGTAACATGAAAACCGTGTATCACACTTTGGAAAAAATTTCTGGTTATTCAGAAGATGTCAAAATAGACTCAAGCCACGTTGGGATTGAAAGATAATGGTGGGACTAACATAGAACGATGGGATAGAAGAAACAATGGCATGATAATTGCCACGGTGGGTTAAACAAACATGACTGAAAAAAAACATAGCAGAATAATAGACACAATGGGATAACAGAGACAATAAGTAATAGAAACATGGTGGGGCAACATTGCCAATAGTGATAAAGAATGACATGGAGATTGATGTGACATCATCACTATAATGATGATGATGAATGATGAGGAGACAATTAAAAGCATCATAACAAGAAAGATGGAAAGGAGGTGATGACATAATCATGATGATGAAAAAGAAGAAAAGGAGGTGACAACGTAACATAGAGAAAACATAACAGAGAAGGGGGGTCCAGTGAAGCCCAAAGGTTGTCTGTGAAGAAAAGGTAGATGCTATGCAACAATGGCTATATGATGCTATCTGAGATAAAAAATAAAAAATTATGTAAAAAATAGTTGAAGATATAGATTGTTCATTAGAGGTCAAGAGACCTAAATAGGAATCATCATTCCTCTAATGTTCAATTTTGGCTTATCTGTGAGTGTGAATAAATGACCAAGCCATCGTAGATTTTATTAAAGGAGATCTCGAGCCTAGTCATCCTCACCCTCAAGGTCTTCAACATCAATGCATAAAATATATATTAAATGAACCTAACATAGCTAAATGACAAATGGTGGTAAAAGTGGTACAAAGCACAAAATGAAATGCATGCTGATGATGATGTGAAACCGATGATGAAATTTTGCAACTACACTTCAAATGTGAGGTCACACATTTCAGGCTCCATCATTACTATCTGAGTGAAGTCTTCAGGTGGTACTAAAATAGTCTATCAACTTGCATGGAATGCTTGATTTATCAACATCACCGATCCATCTGCATCTTGCCTTTTGACGGAATATAGCACCACGATAATATTCAGTTGGGTGGTGCTTCCTTCTTTTCACCACAGGGCTGGCAAGATGTTTCTTCAGGAACACCGTTCTCACCAATTTACCTATTAAACTAAAAATGTTGCCTACACATTTCTGATTAGTACCCAACAAATGGAATTGTCAAATGAAGCATGTTTTTTTTCTAAAATGTGCAATTGAAGTTTTCACTAGTGGAACCATCATTTGGAAAACAATATTTTTGATAGTAGTTTCTTTAGAAAAAAAGCCATTTTCAACATTCAAAATATTTTTTGATTTTTTGGATTTTTTCTGAAATTTTAAATTTTTTTTGATTCATGTGCCCCCGATCGGGGGCACGTGCCCATGTGCCTACGGGAGGGGGCACAAGGCCATGTATCCCTAGATGAGGGCACATGTGCCCTTGGCAAAAAAAATTCTTTTTTATTATTTTATTTTATTTTCAAAAAATGTACCTGTTGATTCTTCTCTTTTGCTTCTTCAACCCTAGACTTGTAAGATAATTTTGGTCACTTATAAAAAAGAATTTCATTATGTAAATTTTGGAATAGAAATTCACAAAATTTTGCCTTGTGCCTATAAAATTGTTAGTATATGACCAAAATAATGCATGATAAAAATAGCTATTTTACAACATGATTATGAGATTTAGCAGCAAGAAATGAATTTTTTATGAAATTTGAACATGCATTTTTTTCAGTGAAATTTTTTAGGCAATTCAGAAATACGTTTGAGATTCTTTCAGTGATGTTGTAATTAGCTTAATTTTAGGAGCAACAGGGTAATTTTTAAAATTTTTATGATTTTGGCACATTTTTACCTCTATAAATAGACCTACCTCCCCCCACAAGCTCATTTCACCACTTACAATCTCTCTCCTCACCAGAGCTACTCCATCTTCCTCTACCTTTTTGGAGCCCAAATCGCATTCAAAGGTCAGTACTCCAGTTAAATAAAATGTAGATCTTTTCATTCTCTTCTTTTTTACTATGATTTCATGTGATTCTGAGTTCATTTAAGCTGTTTTCCAGGCAAAAGAAGATCGGCACAGGTCTTTGGGTCCATGTGCCCGAGGGCACATGGGCATGTGCCCTCAGACCAGGGCACATGGGCATGTGCTCCTAGGTCAGGGCACATGTGCCCTCAACCTAGGGTGCATGGGCATGTGTCCCCAAGTCAGGGCACATGTGCCCCAGGGCCAGGGCGCATGTGCCCTCAGACCAGGGTGCATGGGCCCTTGGTTTGGGCACATGTTGACTTCAATGTCTTTTATTATTCTTATCGATTTGGAATTGAAAATTTGACCAATTTTGAAAGTTGCAAATGCCGAAGAGGGTTTGATGTCCGTGCACGCATGACATCGAGGTTGGCCCCTTTGAGCTGGCAGCCACCCATGAGGTAAAAAACCTTTGCATTGGCCATAAATTCTCTTCCATCTTCTTGATTATTGCTTAACCCCAAAAAAATCTTTTCTTTGGAGGGACGTATCAAGTCTAGAATCTCCTGGCAGATGGTATGATTGGTGTACCGAGGTCTCCCTTCTTTCTAATGTCGCCACTTGGAAGAGATGGGATTTTGGCCCATCTTCCGTATGTTACTAATCTAGGAGGACTTGGCCTTGATCCAAGTTTTGAGAGAGCATTGGGATGCTGCTACTCTCTTTTTTATTTCCATGGGGGCATATGGTTTCAGCCCTAGAGGATGTGGCCAACATCACCAGGCTTTGAGTCTTCTGGCATGACATCATCGAATGAGATTGCTCCCGCTTCGGTCATAGAACTAGATTGTTCTCTTGATCACTCAGAAGGAGTGTTTCGAATTAGTGAGCTTGTCAGAGGCTCAGATGCATTGTGGTGAAGGCACCAAGGACTACGAGGATCACCTAATCCGTCAGGTATTTGAGACACTGTGTAGTCCTCCTGGGTCAGTGAAGGTGTACTAGGATCTCTGCCGATTTCTAATCTTCCTTTTCTGTCACTTGTTGCTGGGCAACAAGACCAAGAAACTTCATCTACGGTTCTTGCTGCTCCTAGCTAACGTGTGTAGACACGCCAAATTTGCCTAATTCAGAGCATAAAACTCATGTTTTATAGGGTAACACGCATGATTGATCATATGATGATGCCGGGTCTCTTTAAAATGGATTTGGAGCTTCGCCGAACGAAATCGGATGTTTTCCGACGTTTTCCGCAAAAAGCCGTAATTTCCGAGCGAAAGCTGCACGTAAATCGTGTGAACACGGAAATTGGCTGAATGACCAATGCCTAATGATCATGCATTGAAGGTTATGGTCATATTTACATCCCGGACAAGTTTTGTTGCATTCCGTGCCTTTCCGGTTTGCCGTCGAAGTCATTTTGACCTATATCGGACCTTCTGTTCACTGCCCTAACTTCCGGACAAAATTCTGAAGTTTTGGAGAGTGTGATGGCTTATTTGATGCTATAGAAAGCTTCTTCGGCCTGTTACCTTTCCAACGCAACAAACGGCGTCGAATTCCGAGTTCGGGAGTGTTCGCAATGGCTTCCGGAAGAAGGACGCGCGAGCCGCTCCCATGCGCCCGGGTTCCGGGGCACATGCGCCCGGGACCCGGGGCACATGGCCATGCGCCCTACCGGTGAGGCACGTGGCCTTGTGCCCTCACTTGAGGGCACATGCGCCCCACCCTTGAGTCGATCTTTCACCCGAACTCTACCACCGAACGGTCGGACCGGATAAGATCGAATTTTTCGGAGATGATAAGATATGCCCCCCCTGGGGCGCATGCGCCCTTCGGTGGGGCGCATGCGCCTGCACCCGGGCGCATGCGCCCGAGACCGAGCGCATTCCCCCTATTTTTTAGTTCGGATGAGATCACTCTTCTCCTCTAAATCCACTCCGATTCCGGTCGTTCCAGGAAGAGGAGAACGACTCCCCAGGCATCTCAAGACGTCCTATCACCCTCCTGCATCAATTTTGTGATTTTTAGAGAGAGAATTTCGAGTTTTTAGAGAGAGAAAAGTCGGTTCAAGAGAGAGGAAGGCTGTTCTGCAGGTGATCTGCCAAGTCTCTCTTGTTCGGCCTCTACAGCTTTGTGTGGACGTCTGCTGCCAGAGCTCTCTTCATCAAAGTTCTTCCTCTCCAAGTCTTCTTGAGTTTACAATCGACGGAACTTGATTCAGAGGTCGGGGCTGGTCGTGGCGAGCGCAGAAGCAAAGTCGCGCCTGGCAGATCCTGCACTGATACTTTGCTTTTTCGACAAAACAGATTTGACTATATCTTTCTCTATTCAACTCAGAATCTTTCAGTTCTTTTTCCTATCTCTTTATTTCGTGATTCTCCATCATCATATCATTTTTTTACATTTTTTTTCATTACTTTTACTCTGTTATTCCGAAAATAAAGAGAGGGGTTAGAGATAACCCGAATCCGGTCAGTTTCTAGTCAATTGTGTGTTTTATGTCATTCTCTTTACATATACTCCACTTTGTCTAGTTCTAATAGTATCTTTCACTTGTTTATTTGTCTAGTTGCACAGAACATCAAGCACCCACCACGTTGAGGACTCTTCTTCATCGGCCGGCCGAAGAAGGAGAAGCTTAAACTCACACTCTTCACGCTAAGGTACACACGGTCATCTTTCATTTTAATTCTATAAATCGGAACCCACGGTTCCTGGCGACCACGTTTATTTCTTCTCACCCTCCTCCCACATGACCCGAACCGTCTCTTTGGTGATCGAGCGACGCCAAGGGATGAAAGTTCGGGGATCAATGTGAGTGTGGGACCGAGGTGAGAATTGCTTTCCGAGCTTTATTCCTTTCTTTCCTCATCCCCTCTTGAGGTGACGATCTGGGTTCACGGACTTCCCTAAAAAGGAGAGGACCCCGTCGAACTTTCAGAGTCGACAGCTTTGTGGCGACCACGGTGGGACCAGCAATGTCTTCAACCATGGGTGCTTAGTGTTTTGTTTGCAACTAGTTCTAGTTCTAGACCGGTTCCCACGTGAGCCTTTTCTTCTTTCCACCTCTCTTAAACTTCATGCCATCTCAAATTTTCTGATTTCACCCATCTTTCATCAGATCTGAAGTACCAAGTATGCCATTTAATTTCTGCATTTTATTTAAACCGGTTCCCACGTGAACCACCCTTTTCCTTTTAAACCGGTTCCCACGTGAACCAATCTCTTTCTTTACTTCGGTTCCCACGTGAACCAAAACCCCTTTTCAGATCTATCCCCACTTGGATCAGATCTTTATTCACCTTTAATTGGCCCCACGTGGCCCTCTTTTGAACATTCAAACCGGTTCCCACGTGAACCACCCCTTTTACCCAAAACCGGTTCCCACGTGAACCACCTTTACCTTTTACCCCAGTTCCCACATCGGTCCCCACGTGGACCACCCTTTTGCTTGGCTATCAGATCTGAACCCTCTTCTTTCCATCACCTTTTCACTATCTCCATTTGGCTCACATAAGAAACAAGTCTAGATTCTAATTTCTAGTTGCTTATCTAGTTTCTAATTGCTTGTCTGGTGTTGATTGCTTGTTTAAGTTTATGTTTTGCTCATTACTTGCTTTATTACTTGATTGCATTCTATACTCCTTCTCTCTACCTCCTTCTTTTACACTCTTTTGAGGCCGGAGCTCACTCGCCCATTTATCCCTCCCACCCAGAACACCCGCTTGGGGGATTCTGACCTCTCTGCTGGGATATTCCTTCCTAGTTGACTTGGTTGGCTTTCATCAAGGCCTCCGTAATTCCTCATACGTGGAGTATTCCTCTTCACGATCGGGTTGGTTGTACCACTCCCCAAAACCCGAAGCATCCTACGTTACCTACACGTGGTGAGATTGTGTGAAACCTAGGTCATTGGAGATTGGAGTTAGGATCCTAACCCATTTGTTGAGAGAACAATTCTTAACAAAATTCATAAACCTAAGGTTTAATCAAAATCATTGCGTAATCTTGCTTTCAAGTCTTTGCATAACTTGTTTGTCAAACAAAAATTCAAACCTCTAACTTTTTGCAAGATACTAAAAAAAAAACAGAAAAAAAGTTCTTTGTTTACTTTGTCAACTTGTTTATTTTACTTTCTCCTAAGGTTCAATGCAACTAAGGTCCAGAAGGCACGTTGGAATGGCGGAACAAGTTGAACATCGAGAGCACGAGATGGGTCACCAACCAATTCCGTCGAAGCGCAAGAGGTCCCTCAACCATCTCGCTCCCCGTGATGTTGAACAACTCTTTAGGGAGTTGTCTCTCTATACCGACCCGAAACCTATGCCCGTATACAATCCATGGTGAAGGGCAAAATTGCTTCGCATCAAGCCGAAACCAATCAAGTTGCCCTTTCTCCTCGTCCTCTAGTTCAACCACCACTCATGCAATCACCCTTTGTTCAACCTCCCGTTGTTCAACAATCTATGATTCAACCTCCTGTTGTTCAACAACCTATGATTCAACCTTCTCTAGTTCAACCATCTGTGGTCCAACCCTCATTTGTTCAGCCATCTTATTTCAACCATGTTGCTCCCTTGGCCCATCAAGTCATGGGACAATCTTCAGTAAATTTGCCAAATCATGCTCCTCAATTTCAGACCCATGTCTCTAACCCCATACCCCCACCAGTAAACCAAGAACCAGCTCTCACCAGGGCAATCATGGATCAGCTCACTCAGATGAATGAACGTTATGAAGAGCTGAGATGTCGCCTGGACTCCAAGTCAGTGCCTGAGATTTCTATTCCTTCTCTGCCAGTCCTTCACCTGCCACCTTCTGAGCTACCAGTTTATCGCCGCTACAATGGTACTGGCAACCCCTTTCTTCATCTTAAAGATTTTCTTTATGAATCCTCATTCTGGAAAGATGATCGTAGGGTTCTTTTCTTTTTGTTTCGTCGATCACTAGAAGGGCCTGCGTTGGAATGGTTCTACTCACTTGACTCCTTTGAGGCAGGAGACTTCGACATTGTCAAGATAAAATTCTTGCAGAGATACAGAGACGGGGTGGCACCAGCGTGCTCCATTACAGACTTGATTGCTGAGAAGATGAAGCCCGAAGAGGACTTCATAAAGTTTGCTGATCGCTGGAGGGGAATGGCAGAAAAACTGACAGATGTGATTTCTGAAGGGGAACAAGTAAAAATGCTTATTGGCAACACTACACCTGCTCTGAGGAATGTCTTGATCATGCACCGTCCTACCACCATGAATGAACTCTATGACAGTGCCCGATACTTGCAAACCCACTTCAAGGATGCCACCATGGTAAACCCTTTCGATCCTAAACCTAGAAACTTTAGGAAAACCCCCTCAGCACCGATTGGGCCTACAACCGAGGGAGTGGTCAACAATGAAGTCGTAAATATTGTAGGGAACCGGGGAGGGAACCGTCAAAACCGATTCGAAACCCACCACAGAACCCTTCCTATTACCCCCTCGGCAACAAGTTAGGCCACCACAACTACGACAACCACAACAACCACCTCGGCCCGGTAGCACAACCCCAGCAACCTCGTCAACCTACCTATAATAGGGCACCGCCACCACCCAATCAAGCACCACGAAGGGGAGGTCCTAGGAGAGAGAACTACCAGCAACTCCCTTACTCCTTGACCGACATCTTCAATGTACTCATGGCGGAGAAACAATTGGAATTGCCCAAGGAAAGAGAGGTTTGGCCAACAAATGTTGATATGTCCCGATACTGTGCTTACCACCGATGTCCTGGTCATACTGTAGAGGTGTGCTTTCAATTCAAGGATTACATCCACGATCTGAATGACCAAGGCAGCATTGATTGGGTCCAAATGGGGGAATGCATACAAGCTATGAAAGCTAGGCAGCAGCAGCGGCAGCGTCCACCGGCTCAACCTCAACAACAACCTGGCTTGGGGATTGTCCAAAATCCGCTCCCATTACATGCTCCCGCTCCAGCACCGGCACCAGCACATCTAAACCCAGGGATTGGTCTAGTACACTCCATTTTCCAGGGAGATGCCGATCGTGCTCAAGGTTGGCAGCTAGAAAGCCACAATACAACCATGCCTGTCAACCCGGCTAGGTCTCCTGCTAGGAACCCTCCTAGACAGATAATCCGTGCACCTGCTACACCACAACCACCACAAAGCTCAATAACCCAACCACTTGCCGCCACCTCTTCTCGCCGGCCCATCATTAGGTCAGCCCCCTCTCTAACTACACCTCCTTCAACCATTGCCACACACCGGCCCTTGCTCATCCGACCACCTCAATCACCACCATACACGAACCCCCAGCCTATGAGCTCTACCACTTCAAAACCCCAACCTATCATACCACCAACACCACAACCTATCATACCACCACAACCTTCATTAAACTCATCAACCACTTCTGCACCCCGGCCTCTTCTTATCAGGCCACCGGTATCACCATCACTACCACCTCCAAATCCTACCCCTCTACCAACTAACCCAATCATCCTGGAACCACCGATCCCATTGCCTACCGTACCTGCACCACCTGTTCCCACCCCAGTTAACCCATCACCTCTACTCGACCGCCAAATAGCCCCGGTGCTTCGGAGTGGGAGGATGTTCCAGCGGCTCTTTCCCCAAGCCGGAACTCAACCGCAAGAGCCAGTGGAGGAGGAACAAGTAGAAGAGCCATTGCCAGGCACAGCCTATGATCTGTTAAAGCATTTAGATAAAACACCGGCCCGTATTTCCATACTTGAGTTGATCAAAAGATCAAAGGTGCACCAGGAGATTCTACAGCAGTACTTGCAAAGGGTCATGGTGAATGAAGATCTCCCACCTGAGAAGATCACTACAGTGTTAGCCCCTAGAAGTGAGCACCCAACACTCACTTTCTCTCAGGAGGAATTAGCAGATCCAGAGTTTAGGAGATATGCTTTGCATGTGGCCGTGGTTATCTGTAATATTGAAGTGAAATCATGTTTGGTTGACACTGGAGCTTCCATCAACGTTATGCCGCCAGAAACTTTGCAGTTGTGTGGCATTTTTGAGCAAGAAATCAAGCCATCTTGTGCCATGGTGACGGCCTACGACAACTCCAAGAAGTCTGCACGTGGGGTGGTCACTCTAGAAGTCAAACTTGGACCATGTACAGTTACAACAGATTTTCATGTTCTAGAATTAGATCCAACATTTCGGGCTATACTTGGGAGGCCATATTTGGAGGCAATAGGAGCTGTGGCTTCAACAAACCACCAGTGCATAAAATTTCCCTTTAAAGGACAGGTGGTCAAGGTGACTAGCATGCCTATGAGGGATGAGATGAATGATGTTTTTACATCACCCCTAGGTCTGTCAATACAACCCCAGATCTCAGTGGGAGAATTGCCAGAAGTCAGATGCATGACCGCCTCTCTACCAGACACACTGGGATGGCGGATGATGATGAAATTGGGCTATCAGCCTGGAAGAGGTTTAGGCAAGGATCTTCAAGGGATCAATCTGCCAATTGAAACTGTGAAAAGGCCACGCAGGCAGGGGTTGGGATATGAAGAGGGTTCCATCACAAGGAGGATCTTCCAGCCAGGATATGCCATGGGGCTCCACACCTTCTTTATCAAAGGGGAGACCATGATGATGGCTGAAGATGGCAAGAGTTCCATGATAGCTGTCAAGAGAAGAAAGGCTCCAGATGAAGAAGAAGAAGACTTGGAAGACTTATGCTTATCTTTGACTCGTCTGTTCTCAAGTGGGGAAGAGTATCAAGAACCACCCAAGGGCAGACCAATCTTGGATCATCTAGTTAAGCATACTACCCAAGTCAAAACCATTCCACGAGGCCCAAATATAACAATCTCTTGTTTGAACCTCGTACCTTTATTTCTAGATCTTTTGGATGGGCTTCAGGGCCCACTTACTCATTATGGGCCCATGTGCCCTCTTCAACCTTCCACTTTTACTGGGCCTGCTTGCCCATTTGATTCCCTCATCAACTTCAGAAGTGAGGGCTTTTCTCAACATGGGCTTACATGCCCATTTATTTCTAAGATCGGGTCCACGTACCCGTTTACCTTTTTCATCGATTTTGGACCCATGTGTCCACTTTCTATTACCATTGGGCCCACGAGCCCCTTTTTCCCTTTTATTCTTAAGTTTTTTTCTCTGGTGATTCGGTCGGTTTCCGGCAAGTCCCGAGTCATGCGGGCTCATTCTATCTTTTTACTCGAAATTTTCAAAAAAAAACGTCTTCTTTGAAACTCATATTTCCATCGAGGAGACGTCTCTACTCATCCCGTAGGGTGCTCCCAATCGTGATCCCTCTTTTCTGAATCATTAATCGATTTGCTCGATCCCCCCTCCACTGTAAATACCACCTTTCCAGCTTTATCTTCAGTAGGTCAAGTCAGGTTAGGAAATAGGAAAGCCAGAGGTAAGCGAGTTCCAAATAGGTATCTGCAACAATTGGCGCAGAAATGCGTAGAGTGTGCAAGGCTGCCAAACTTTTTGGATAATACTATCCAGCTAGATGAAATCCGATATGAGGATGAGCATAACATAGATCATACTTTGGGAGTATATGAGGTGGTATCAGAGAAAGATCCCGAATCCGAGGATGAAATCGAGGACTTGGCTGATGCATATGCATCTGGACTTAGAAGATTTGAAGAACCATCAGCCACAGGGAATGAACCGACCAAGGAACTGAATTTAGGAACCCTGGAAGATCCTAAGACAATCCTCATCAGTGCAAACCTCACTCCCTCAGAAGAACAACGTTTGATCAAAGTTTTGGAAGAATATAAGGACACATTCGCATGGACATATGAAGATATGCCGGGATTAGATAATTCATTGGTTGAACATAGATTAACCTTGAAACCTGGAACTACCCCGGTTAAACAAAAGCTCAGGAGGTTCCACCCTGATATTGCACTCAAAATGAAAGAAGAGGTCGACAAACTACACCAAGCAAAATTTATTAAGGTTGTCCTATATCCGCAATGGGTGGCTAACATAGTCCCTGTTATGAAGAAGGATGGACGAATTCGGATTTGTATAGACTTCAGGGACTTGAACCGAGCGTGTCCTAAAGATGATTTTCCTTTACCTCATATCGATGTTTTGGTTGATAACACAGCTGGATTTGAAATGCTTTCATTCATGGATGGCTATTCTGGATACAATCAGATCCGGTTAGGCGAGGAGGACCAAGAGAAGACCTCATTCACTACACCTTGGGGAACATATTGCTATGTTGTCATGCCCTTTGGGTTAAAGAATGCCGGTGCTACATATCAGAGGGCTATGATGGCTATCTTTCACGACATGATGCACACCCTTGTAGAGGTGTATGTGGATGATTTGGTTATCAAGTCCAAGAGTCGGGAAGATCATTCTAAAGTGCTAAGGAAGGTCTTGCAAAGAGCTAGAGAATACAAGCTAAAAATGAACCCTAAGAAGTGTACATTTGGAGTTTCATCAGGAAAGCTACTTGGGTTCATAGTAAGCAAAAGGGGCATAGAGATCGACCCAAACAAGGCCAAGGCAATTATTGGTATGCCTCCTCCGAAGAATATGAAAGAGCTTCGAGGATTGATTGGGAGGCTACAATTTGTCCGCCGGTTTATCTCACAACATTCCCAAAGGTGTAAACCTTTCTATGAGTTAACCAAGGCGGGGGCCGAGTTTAAATGGGATTCGAAGTGCCTGGAGGCGTTTGATGGGTTGAAAACATACCTGACAAGTCCCCCTGTACTTAGACCACCAATTCCCGACAAACCTTTGGTCCTCTACATTTCAGTTCTTGAGAACTCTCTTGGGGCAATCCTTGCACAAGTTGATGAAGAAGGGAAAGAAAGAGCTACTTACTACTTGTCTAAGATGTTTGATGCTTGTGAGCTGAAGTACACTGTGGTAGAAAAAACCTATCCTGCTCTTGTTTGGGTGGTTCAGAAACTCAAACATTATTTCCTTGCTCACCAAGTCAAGCTCATTGCTCGTATCAATCCCATTAAGTTTCTGTTAGAGAAGACAGTCTTGACTGATCGGTTAGGGCGATGGCAGAGTTTCCTGTCCCAATTTGACATCACTTATATCCCACAGAAGGCAATCAAGGGTTATGCTATTGCTGAACACCTTGCCCATCATCCCATACCCGTCTTTGACCCAGTCCGGTCGGAGTTCCCGGATGACGAACTAATGTCAGTCCGATCTTCCAATCTTTGGACATTATATTTTGACGGGGCTCTGAACTCTCATGGTAGAGGGATAGGCATTGTCCTTCTGTCACTGAAGGTGTCACCATTCCACGGGCTTTTCGACTTAACTTTCCGGCAACCAACAACATAGCCGAGTATGAAGCCTTGCCGGCCGGGCCGGAGGCCGCTCATCTCCATGGTGCCACCGAACTGAGGGTGATAGGTGATAGTCAATTGATCCTACGCCAAGTTCTATCCAAGTACCGAACTTCCCATCCAAACCTCAAGCCCTACCAGGAGCTCACCACCTGCTACATCAAGCTATTCTTCAAACTCACCTTTGTTCATGTCCCCCGCTCTCAGAATATCCTCGCCGATGCCTTAGCTTCACTAGCTTCATCTCTATCTGTCCCGCTAGGCAGGCAAGTGCGGACTATCCACATTTGTAAGAGGACAATTCCAGCAATTGAGGATGGACGTTTTCTGAAGGTTAAGGAGAGATTCAACAGAAAGGAATACTTGGAACATAAGGAAGAAATCTCCTTGATTGAGTTAGAAGAATTAGAAGAAGGTGAGAGACCTTGGTATGACGAGATTGCGAGGTATTGTCAAGATCAGTCATATCCACCTGGATCAACCACCAAAGAAAAGAAGGCAATCAGAAGAGTATCCCAGAGGTATACAATCCTAGGAGGAGTGCTCTATAAGAGAAGCCTAAGTGGAATCTTACTCAGATGTCTTGATGAAGAAGAAGCTGAGTTGGTGCTGAAGGAAGCACATTCTGGAGTTTGTGGTGGTCATGTGAATGCCCAAGCCCTTGCTAAGAAAATCATCCGACAAGGGTATTATTGGCCAACTCTAGAAGGAGATCTGCTCCATCTTTGTCCGGCATTGTCACTCATGTCAACTCCATGCCGACAAGATTCACTCTCCCGCATCTTCCCTTCATCCAATTCATGCCCCATGGTCTTTCGCCATGTGGGCCTTTGATATCATTGGCCCCTTGAGTGACCTCAACTCCGAAATGCGCTCAAAATCGTTCATTCTGACGGCAACGGAGTACTTCACAAAGTGGGCTGAAGCGGAAGCATTCGTGGAGATTAAAGCGTCAACAGTTTGCTCCTTCATCAAGCGCAACATCTTGGCAAGGTTCGGGATCCCCAGCGACATCGTCACCGATAATGGGCCACAATTTCTTTCTCAAGATCTGCGTGATCTTTGCAACAGGTATTACATTTCATTGCATCATTCATCACCATACTATCCTCAAGGCAATGGTCAAGCAGAAGCCACCAACAAAACCTTAATCAAAATCATCAAGAAATCTTGTAAGTCTAGCAAATTTGCCGACTGGCCTGATAAGCTTGTAGATGCTCTATGGGCTTATCGTACTTCTGTAAGAACTCCCACTGGACAAACCCCGTATGCTTTGGCATACGGGATGGAAGCAGTGGTCCCTTACGAAGTATTACTTCCATCTCTCCGAGTTCAGCTCGACAGGGATATTCCTGTTGATGAGAGACGAGAATCTCTCCTTGCACAGCTTGAACTCTTGGATGAAAGAAGGCTAGCCGCCGCCGAGCATGCCCGGACTTATCAAAATAGACTCAAAAGGTTTTATCAAAAGAGGGTGGTTGAGAGAAAGTTCGAAATCGGTGAGATGGTAGTCAAACGCATATTCGTTAAGCCAGGAGGTCCCCGCTCCAAGTTGCAACCTAACTGGGAAGGGCCTTTTGTAATCACTGAAAAGTATCCAGGTAATGCATATGAATTGACTAATGCAGATGGAGAAAAACTGAATCATCCTTGGAATGGAGTTTACCTCAAAAAATACTTTCCATAAAAATGGAGAAACCACTGGTATAACCTCAAGTCATCGATCCTAGGTTGTACGTTAGAAGTCAAGGGTAGGTACCATCCTACACACACAACACTTCCCGATCCTAGAATCCAGACAACCCGACACTTGCGAAAGGCAAGGCAGAAATCTAGAAATGGAAGGAGTACCCTTACCCTATTCTCTTCTACTCGGTCCAAGATAGGGAGAGAAGATTAGAGAGGGGTAGTATCGAAAACACTCGCCACCCTAGTAGGAGGCCGTCTCAGAGGGTACAAAAGGGTGCCAAAAGATGGGCAATGAACCCCTCAGGTTAGAAAAAAAAAATGATCAACCTGTCTGAATGAGTACCCAGAATGATAGTCAAGGCAAATGGCATTAAAAGATGGGCAATGTCCCCACGGGTCAAAAAAAAACCTGTCCAAATATGTGCCACATAGAAAAGAACAAAAAAGAAAGAAAAACCCAAAGAGGCCGAACCCCAATGGGTAATTTGAGTGAGAGTAGAGAAATCCCTCTCAACATCTTCAAACCCTATCAAGGACTTCCTCTATACTCTTCCTCCTTAAACCCCTAGGGAAGGGTAAACCGACCAAATCAAGGTGGAATCCAAGCCGATCAAAGGAAGAAGGTTAGAAGGATTCTAGGTAGGGAACTTTATTTTTGCACGTGGCATTTACCACTTGAGTCTTGACGAACTCCAAAGACCGATGAACTGTCTCAAATACCAGCATTTTCTCCACAAAAAAAATTGCATATTTCAAAATCCACAAAAAAAATACATATTTCAAAAATCCCACAAAAAAATACGTATTTCAAAAATCCAAAAAAAAAAAAATATACATATTTCAAAACCCACAAAAATTGCATATTTCAAAAACCAAAAAAATTGCATATTTCAAAACCCACAAAAAAATGCATATTTCAAAAACCCAAAAAAAAAATTGAATATTTCAAAAACCCAAAAGAAATTGAATATTTCAAAAATTCAAAAAAAAACATATTTCAAAAATCTAAAAATTGAATACTTTTGAAAATCCAAATGATTGTTTTCAAGAAAATCCAAAAAAATTTTTGCTTAGTCATGGTCATTGCCTTAGTTGCATCCATGCTTATTTGATTGCCATGCATATTTCCATTTCTACATTGCATATCCATTTTTTACTTTAATTACCTTGTTAAGAAGGCTCTCCCCCTTGACCTAAGTCAAAGTTGACCATAATGGGCAAAGGGAAGAGTCACGGTGAAGATCTAATCTCCTTCGTCAAGTGTTACGGGCATTTCAATACAGGAGAGGAGCGGATTCACACCATGACAGGTAAGTTCTCTTAACCCTTACCCCTATTTCATTTTAAGTCATTTGTTTTATTCCACCTTGTTAAGAAGGCTCCTCCCTTTGACTCAAAGTCAAGGCAAACGATATACAGGCAAAGGGATGAGTAATGATAAAAATTTAATCATTTTCATTAAGTATTTTCAGGAGATGAAGAAGCAAAAGAGAAGGGCAATCAGGTACAATTTTTTTCTGAAAAAAAAAAAAAAAAAAAATTTGGCCCCAGGGCGCATGTGCCCTCATCTGGGGGCACATGGCCAGGTGCCCCACCCTCTGGGCGCATGGCCAGGTGCCCCCGATCGGGGGCACATGGACAAAAAAATTCGAAAAATTCAGAAAAATCTCAAAAATTCAGAAATTGTATATAATGTTAAAAATGACAATTTTTCTAAAGAAACCATCATCAAAAACTTTGTTTTGACATCCAAATCATGGTTCAAATTGTAAAATCTTCCGTTGATCATTTCATGAATAATCTACTTTATATGACAATTCTGTCTGTTGGGTACTAACCAGAAATGTGCAGACAACCTTTTTAGTCCTAACAGGTTAATTGGCGAGAACAGTGTTCCCCAAGGAACGTCCTGCCAACCTTGCGGCGAAAAGAAAGGAAGCACCACCTAGCTGAACATTCTCATGGTGTTGTATTCCGTCAGAAGGCAAGACAAAGATTGGACCAGAGATGCTGATGAACCAGGCGGTCGATGCAGCTTACCTGAAGATTTCATCCTCGCCTTCTCATCAATCTCACACCATCATCACCATCATTTCATTTTGCACTTCACCTCACTCTTATCATTTGTCACCTAGTTATGCTAGGTCCATTTTATACATATTATATGCATTAATGTTGAAGACCTTGAGAGTGAAGATGACTGGGCCCGAGGTCCCCTTCAACAAAATCTACGACGGCTTGGTCATTTCTTCACACTCACGGATAAGCCAAAATTGAACATTGGAGGGACGATGGTTCCTAATCGGGTGTCTTGACCTCCAATAGACAATCTAT
Source organism: Cryptocoryne crispatula var. balansae (assembly GCA_036172225.1). NCBI lineage: Eukaryota > Viridiplantae > Streptophyta > Magnoliopsida > Alismatales > Araceae > Cryptocoryne > Cryptocoryne crispatula. The sequence continues at coordinate 16,796,412 of CM069924.1, forward strand.
ATCTTCAACTATTTTCTACATGATTTTCTATGTTTTCACATCCATCTCCTTTTCATTCTTCATCATTACTAATTTTATTATTTTGTCTCTTCATGTTTTATTCCTTTCTTTTTATCTCACCATGTTTTATTCTGTCCTTTCTTTTATCCCACCGTGTCTTTTATTTTATCCCACCATGTCATATTGGTCATGCCATTGTCTCTTCTTTCCCATCATTCTATGTTAGTCCCACCATTATCTTTCAATCCCACTATGGCTTAAATCTGTCTTGTCGTTTTCCGAATACCGAGTTTTCTGCCAGAACATGATTCATAGTTTTCACGATACCCGAGCAATTTTGCTATGCTTAAACGAACCCTTTAGAACTTGAGGTTCTTCCACTCAGAATTAAACTGAGTATTTTGGTGAAACTTGAATGAACTTGAGATTCCAAATATGATGGATTGGTATTCTTTTCATTTTAAGATCAACTTCTCTTTTATAAACTTTAGCCCATCACAGTACAAGAACACCGCAAAGTTCGGGTTGCTGGCTGATGATGAACCTACGAATTCGAGGACTCCTCACCACGCTGAGGGTTGGCTACATCCTTTTATCCTTTATCATTTACCTTTTTCATCTCTCGTGCCAAGGGCATGTCTTTTACCAGTCAATTATATGAGGTTTTGATAGAACATGAAAGCGATCTGGAATACCCAGAGAGATTCATTTTGCTGGATCAGGTAGATAAGCGTGTCTATATCTACACCTTGATGCCACCTTTTCAGTCCATCACCATTCCATTCCGCTACATTCATCTACGTTCACATACATTCCATTACAGTTCACTCCGAATCACTCCGCTTCATTACATGCCACTCCCTTACAAAGCCGACATCAAGGCGAGGCAAGCTGTAGACACGCCAAATTTGCCTAATTCAGAGCATAAAACTCATGTTTTATAGGGTAACACGCATGATTGATCATATGATGATGCCGGGTCTCTTTAAAATGGATTTGGAGCTTCGCCGAACGAAATCGGATGTTTTCCGACGTTTTCCGCAAAAAGCCGTAATTTCCGAGCGAAAGGCGCACGTAAATCGTGTGAACACGGAAATTGGCTGAATGACCAATGCCTAATGATCATGCATTGAAGGTTATGGTCATATTTACATCCCGGACAAGTTTTGTTGCATTCCGTGCCTTTCCGGTTTGCCGTCGAAGTCATTTTGACCTATATCGGACCTTCTGTTCACTGCCCTAACTTCCGGACAAAATTCTGAAGTTTTGGAGAGTGTGATGGCTTATTTGATGCTATAGAAAGCTTCTTCGGCCTGTTACCTTTCCAACGCAACAAACGGCGTCGAATTCCGAGTTCGGGAGTGTTCGCAATGGCTTCCGGAAGAAGGACGCGCGAGCCGGTCCCATGCGCCCGGGTTCCCGGGGCACATGCGCCCGGGACCCAGGGCACATGGCCATGCGCCCTACCAGTGAGGCACGTGGCCTTGTGCCCTCACTTGAGGGCACATGCGCCCCACCCTTGAGTCAGTCTTTCACCCGAACTCTACCACTGAACGGTCGGACCGGATAAGATCGAATTTTTCGGAGATGATAAGATATGCCCCCCAGGGGGCGCATGCGCCCTTCGGTGGGGCGCATGCGCCTGCACCAGGCGCATGCGCCCGAGACCGAGCGCATTCCCCCTATTTTTTAGTTCGGATGAGATCACTGTTCTCCTATAAATGGACTCCAATTCCGGTCGTTCCAGGAAGAGGAGAACGACTCCCCAGGCATCTCAAGACGTCCTATCACCCTCCTGCATCAATTTTGTGATTTTTAGAGAGAGAATTTCGAGTTTTTAGAGAGAGAAAAGTCGGTTCAAGAGAGAGGAAGGCTGTTCTGCAGGTGATCTGCCAAGTCTCTCTTGTTCGGCCTCTACAGCTTTGTGTGGACGTCTGCTGCCAGAGCTCTCTTCATCAAAGTTCTTCCTCTCCAAGTCTTCTTGAGTTTACAATCGACGGAACTTGATTCAGAGGTCGGGGCTGGTCGTGGCGAGCGCAGAAGCAAAGTCGCGCCTGGCAGATCCTGCACTGATACTCGGCTTTTTCGACAAAACGATTTGACTATATCTTTCTCTATTCAACTCAGAATCTTTCAGTTCTTTTTCCTATCTCTTTATTTCGTGATTCTCCATCATCATATCATTTTTTTACATTTTTTTTCATTACTTTTACTCTGTTAATACGAAAATAAAAAAAGGGGGTTAGAGATAACCCGAATCCGGTCAGTTTCTAGTCAATTGTGTGTTTTATGTCATTCTCTTTACATATACTCCACTTTGTCTAGTTCTAATAGTATCTTTCACTTGTTTATTTGTCTAGTTGCACAGAACATCAAGCACCCACCACGTTGAGGACTCTTCTTCATCGGCCGGCCGAAGAAGGAGAAGCTTAAACTCACACTCTTCACGCTAAGGTACACACGGTCATCTTTCATTTTAATTCTATAAATCGGAACCCACGGTTCCTGGCGACCACGTTTATTTCTTCTCACCCTCCTCCCACATGACCCGAACCGTCTCTTTGGTGATCGAGCGACGCCAAGGGATGAAAGTTCGGGGATCAATGTGAGTGTGGGACCGAGGTGAGAATTGCTTTCCGAGCTTTATTCCTTTCTTTCCTCATCCCCTCTTGAGGTGACGATCTGGGTTCACGGACTTCCCTGAAAAGGAGAGGACCCCGTCGAATTTTCAGAGTCGACAACGTGGAGATCATTGGTGAGTGTGCTTGGGGGCACAGTAGTCCTGGCCCATTTGTTTGCCAGCCTTTCTCCTGACAACGACATTGTCTCCATGGGTGGCTTCACACCTTTTCTTATGGTATTTCGCTTTCTATTTCTCCTTTCCTTTGCATGCTATACTTATACTGACAGAGTGTACTTTTCAGGTGTGGAGCTACCTTTATCTTTTATTAGGGCATGGCTGAATGGAGAACCCGTTTTATTTCCCTTTGCTAGTGCGCTGGCATGCCATCCGTGACACCACCTCCCATGCCCACCAGCTCCTCTGTCTATAGGGCGAGCTGATGCATCTTTCTTTAGGTGGGTATGTTTCCTTGTCTCTCTCTACTTTTAAACTGTTGGTTGCTGATTTCTTCTTTACTTGTAGGTTTGCTGGCATCTATATTTGACCATTGATGATGAGAGTGTCGAGTGGGTGGAGAGGGGTTCCCACTTCTTCAGCCGCAACATCTACCTCTATTGTTTGAATGAGGTAGTGCCACTCTGGGTTCGCCTCATGATGAGGACCTTTGGAGATCATCAAGAGTTGTGCCGTCTTCCACCTTCTAGGCATAGCCATAGTACCAAGGGCTTGACGCACTCGGTGAACTAGGTTTCCTGGTACCGATCTACTTTGGAGGACCAGGAGGTAGAGGGTACTGTGGTATTCTCGACTACCGTGGATGACACGGAGTTTGTTTGCCAGTACGGCGTTACCTATGGTCATCTATTTGACTACACTGGCCAGGTTAGCTTTTCCATCATCTCTTTGTTATTAAACTTAATTATATTATCTTACAAAATTTCACTTTCAAGATGCACAGGGCATGCTTGCCCAGTATCAAGTATAGATTCGTGAGTTGGAGGAGCAGGTGGCCTCTCTCAAAGAAACCTTAGATGCATAGGTATGTGTGTTCTTTGCATTCTTTGATCATACTGCCACATATTTGACTTGCTTTTTCTTCTTATACTTGCAGCGTAGGGCCTACTTTGAGGGTGTTTCTTCCTCTGAGGAGGTGAGGGCCTTGCGAGATGAGTTGGCTACCATGAGGCAGTCTCTAGCGGAGAAGGAGATCATAGTAACTTCCTGACAGTTTCTATTACACTTGTTCTTTCATTGCCTAAGCCTTACATTCTACTTGTAGGTGGCTGAATTGGAGTGATCAGTTGCCGCTTCTTCTTCAAAGTCCTCTTCTAGGATCCAGGCCCTGGAGGTTGAGCTTTACGCTCGGCTGCCCACCCTTGAGATGGTTCAGCTCTGAATTGGCTTTGACGCAGAGCTACTAGGGCAGGACCGCTGCCACTTCGAGGCACTTCGTGAGGTGGAGAGTCAGTAGATAGCTTCCCTCCATGAGCGGGATGCCATGATACGTGCCATGGAATAGAGATAACTAGATGCAGATCAATCTAGTTTCTACTCAAGTGGAGCTGCATTTTCACTGTGAGATGGCTTGTCAATCTCGAGGGTCACACATCAGAGTGGTACCCATCACAGTGTCACCCATAAAAGTGGTAGCCACCAGAGTGGCACATGAACCCACTAGAGTAGCTCGCACTAGAGCTGGGGCCGCACAGCATGGGGTGGAGCAGATCCAGAGAGAAGCTAGACTCCGAGTGTGGCCGACTACTTGGTGTCTTCTCCTGAGAGTAGGGATGAGTAGATTTTTGATTTGTATATGCAGTATTCTTGTACCATGCTCCTAGCTTGTATCATGTTATGACTAAATTAGTGTTTGTGTCCATTCTTCTTGTTTTGCCTTTATTTGCAACATCACTTTGACGATTTTGATTAGCACAACTCAGTAGCTTGTCCCTTTGCTTTTGTCAAAGGGCATAGCCTTCTTAACATGGAGAAAAATATGAAGTAATAAAATAAATGTGGAGATGGGTAAGAAACCTTACCTGTGTGGCGAGAATCCATCCTCCTTGCTATACAATGCTTGAAAACACTTGATAAAAAAATCAATTCTATCCATGTCTCATCCCTTTGCCTATTTTTTGTTTGACATGACTTTAAGTCAAAGGGAGAAGCCATCTTAACAAGGTAGAATAAAATAAATGACTGAAATAAAAATAGTGGTATGGGTTGAGAGAACTTACCTGCCGTGGTGAGAATCCTTCCCTCTTAGTTTAAAGTCTTTGAAATATTTGATAAAAAGGGATTAGATCATCACCACGACTCATCCCTTTATCTATTACGGCCGACTTTGACTTATGTCAAAAGGGAAGAGCTTTCTTAACAAGGTAATTAAAAATAGATATAGGATGCAAAAAATAGACATATGCATGATAGGATAATAAACATCGATGCAACTAAGGCAATAATCAAGACTAAGCTAAATTTAATGATCCATATTTTTAGATTTTCTTAAAAATATTCATTTTTTTGGATTTTTAAAAATATTTAATTTTTTAGATTTTTAAAATATTTATTTTTTTAAAATTTGAAAAATATTTATTTTTGTAGAGAAAATACTGATATTTAAGACAATTCATTGGTCTTTGGAGTTTGTCAAGAATCAAATGGTAGATATCATATTCAAAATAAAGTTACCTACCCAGAATCCTTCTAACCTTCTTCCTTTAATCGGCTTGGGTTCCACCTCCATTGGGTCGGTTTACCCTACCCTAGGGGTTTAAGGAGGAAGAGTATAGAACAAATCCTTGATAGGGTTTGGAGATATTAAGAGGGATTTCTCTACTCACACCCAAATTACGAGTTGGGGTTCGACCTCTTCGGGTCTTTTCTATTTTTTGCTCTTTTATGTGGCACATATTTGGACAGGTTTTTGACCCGTGGGGACATTGCCCATTTTTTAGTGCCTTTTTGCCTTGACTATCATTTTGGGTACTTATTCATACAAGTTGATCATTTTTTTTAACCTAGGGGTTCATTCCCCATCTTTTGACACCCTTTTGCACCATTCGAGACAGCCTCCTACTAGGTTGGCGGGCATTTTCGATACTATCCTTCTCTAATCTCCTCTCCCTATCTTGGACCGAGTAGAAGAGAATAGGGTAAGGGTATTCCTTCCGTTTCAAGGTTTCTGCCTTGCCTCTCACAAGTGTCGGGTTGTCCGGATTCCAGGATCGGGAGGTGTTGTGTGTGTAAGATGGTACCTACCCTTGACTTATAATTAACAACCTAGGATAGATGGCTTGAGATTATACCAATGGTTTCTCTATTTTTTATAAAAAATACTTTTTAAGGTAAACTCCATTACAAGGATGACTCAATTTTTCTTCATCTGCATTAGGTAACTCATATGCATAGCCTGAATATTTTTCAATGATTACAAAAGGCCCTTCCTAGTTAGGATGCAATTTGGAGTGGGGACCCCCCGACTTAATGAAAATTCTTTTAACAACCATCTCACCGATCTTGAATTTTTTCTCGACTACCCTCTTTTGATAAAACCTTTTAAGTTTGTTCTGGTAAGTCCGGGCATGCTCGATGGCAGCTAGCCTTCTTTCATCCAAGAGTTCTAGCTTTGCAAGGAGAGATTCTCATATCTCATCAACAGGAATATCCCTACCAAGCTGAACTCAGAGAGATGACAGTAATATCTCGTAGGGGACCACTACTTCCATCCCATATGCCAAAACATATGGGGTTTGTCTAGTGGGAGTCCTTACAGAAGTACGATAAGCCCATAGAACATCTACAAGCTTATCAGGCTAGTCAACAAACTTGCTAGACTTACAAGATTTCTTGATGATTTTGATTAAGGTTTTATTGGTGGCTTCTGCTTGACCATTGCCTTGAGGATAGTATGGTGATGAATGATGCAATTAACTGCGATACCTGTTGCAAAGATCACGCAGACCTTTGTCGACTATGAAAATGGGTTTGCCGTTATCTGGATCGCCACCTCAATAAGGGGATGAGAAAAAGAGAAGGAAAATGCAAAAAAACTACTCACCTAGGTCCTACACTCACATTGATCCTCGAACTTCCATCTCTTGGTGTCGCTCGAGCACCGGATAAACGGTTCAGGTCATGTGAGAGGAGAGTGAGAACAGAATAAAAAAACTTAATGCATAAAGAAGTTGGAAGATGTGGTCGCCAGGAACAACATGTTCCGATTTAAATAAAATAAGAGAGAGATTTGACCATGTGTACCTTAGCGCGGGAAAGAGTGTGTGGGTTCAACCTTTTTCTTCTTCGGTTGGCCGATGAAGAAGAGTCCTTAACCACCACTTGCTTGATGTACCTATGCAACTAGTAGACAAAGAAGACATAAAAACACGTGAAAGAAGGATTAAAACTGAGTGAAGTGTAGCAACTATAAAGAAAGTGACATGAAAAATAACAATCAGAAAGAAACTCATCGATTTTGGGGTTAGCCCTAACCCTTTTTTATGCTATATGAGATGATGCAAAAATTAAATAAAAATAATGTATAAATGATGCTTGATGAAAGATGATGAAGTAGAAACTTGAACGGCTCAAATTGGAGCTAAAATGGGTGAGATATCACCGATCTGGCCGAATAGCACACAGGTGTGACCATGCCCTTGACCTGAGGGCCAAGGTTCAGGGGCACGATGGCACTATCTGGCGCAACTTTCATACATAGCTCACCATGGGTAGTACCGATGTAGGAATTGAGTGGTGTTTGTTGCAATGAACAGAGAACTTAGAGTGGAAGAGTTTATGTGTTGATAACTTCTCTTCAATATGTTCTTACAGATGTAGACACGCCAAATTGGCTTGATTTGGAGCCCTAGACTCTTATTCCGTAGGCGATATCCTTTATTTGACCGTTATCTGATCCGGACTACCTCGTGGAGATGAGCTAAGGACAGTGGTGGAGCCCCCTTGTTAGGTGAGAATGAACCGATGATTTCCGGAACATTGCCGTAACCTTCAAGCGAGAGCCGCACGTGATTGTAAAAACACGAAGCCTGCTCGATGACCGACCTTGAATGGTCCATAACTGAAGGTCTCGGGAGTCCCGCATGTGTTCCGTAACATTCAGGGTTTCCGAGAAGTCATTTCGGTAGGCGTCGGTCAATGACGGCATTCGTTACGGCTTTTTCGATCTGTGCTGACACGGCTATCCCGGACCATGTATTAGGCTTTTCCGGTCATCACCGGGTCTTTTCAGGTCATCCGGGTCGATTCTAGTCGTATATTTTATCAACCGCGGCGATAAGGCCGGTTCGGTCAATTTTAGGGTTTCGCGGCTTTTACGGCTTTCAATTCACGTTTACCGGGTTAATCTCAGTTTTTTCGATGACTTCGGATTGTCCGATCGTACTGGACTTGTTCGGTCATCATTTTAAGTCATCCCGAGTTGACCCGAGATTTCTCGACCGGAACCGTGCTCTTTCGGATCTTCGCCCCGGGTTTCGGCTTTCCGCGAGAGGGTAAACCGGTAGAAAACCCCGTGCAAACATATAGGGAGTCATGCCGGCTGGTTTACCGACTTGAGGAGGTGCGGTTGGAGGCCCTCTTTCCAACGCGACAAACGGGAGCCGAATCGGATATCCCGTTTGCAAGATACGGCTCGCGGAACACGCGCGCAGGAGAGAGAGTGTACTGCGCCCCCGCTCCGCTTGAAAGTGGAGGGCGCGCCCTACGCGCCCTCAACCTGAGGGCGCGCTCTGAGCGCCCTCAAACTGGGGGCGCGCCCTGCGCGCCCCCGGTCCCTTTGAAAGGTGGGGGCGCGGTCGGTTTCCGAAAATCGGAAATTGCCCCGATTAGCACCTTCTAAACCGGATTTTTAGAAGGATTTGCCGGAGGATTTTCACTTATTTGTACCGCGCCCCCGGTTCGGGGGCGCGTTACGTATGTCAAGTCGATTTTTAGCAATTTCTGGAAGTTTCCGTCGATTTTTAGCAGTGAGACGCGTAACGCGCCCCCGGTCCCTTTGAAACAGGGGGGCGCGCAGACCGCGCCCCCGAACTGGGGGCGTGCCCTGCGCGCCCTTGGTTTGAGGGCGCGCCCTGCGCGCCCTCCTCCTCTTTGAAACACGGGGGCGCGGTCTGTCCAGTTTCTAAATTTTTTACCGTCTCCCTTCCCCTATAAATTGAGGGTCATTCTCAACGACCCAAGGTTAATCCCCCATGCCTAGCTCGTCCAGAGGTCGTCCAAGCTCTTCTCCAAAGCCGTCCCGATGTCCAAAGGCGATCCGAAGTCAAGAAATCGATCCCGAGGTGAAGGAGAAGGCTCGATCCGGGCGTTCTGCATCAACCATCTTCATCGACTTCTTCAGAAAATCCGAGGCTTCTTCTGCAAAATCCTTCAACATAGAAGATGTTCACCTCTTCGTCCTCTTTCATCTCCAACTGACGGAACTCAATTCCGACTTGCCGTTTGTTCGTGGCAATTGCTACACCCAGGGCGCGCATCCAGATTCTGTTTTCCACATCCGCCCCCCTTTCATAATTTTTAATGACTTATACAGGAGGATTTCGGAGAAGTCATAAACATAGGAATTCTTCATCTCTGAGCTTTCTGTCCACTCCAACAAACGACACTCGATTCTGACATCGGAGTCGTCCGTAACATCCTCTGCACCAAAGTCGCGCCAGAAGGGTACCAAGCTACCCGAACCGGCTGTCTTCAACCAACTCGGCTTCAACTCAAGCCAAATCATTCTATAAGCTTTATCAACTCCATTAACTCTGTTTATTTAATGTTTTAAAGCATATTTTAGTTCATTTATATCATTTTTACATTATCAAAAACACAAAAAAGGGGTTAAGGCTCACCCCGAAGCCGGTGAGTCCAACTCAAATTGCTTCTTTCTTATCTTCTTACTACAGTTACTACACTTCTCACAAGTCTAACCAAACTCTTCACTTGGTTTATTGTTCTAGTTGCACGGAGTTGATCAAGCTAGCATTGGATTGGAGACTCTTCTTCATCGGCCGGCCGAAGAAGAAGAAGGTTGAACTCACATCCCTTTCTCCCACGCTAAGGTACACACGGTCAACTTCTTTCTATTTCCATTACATAAAGCGGAGCCCGCGGCTCCTGGCGACCACACTTTCCTTTTATTCATGTTCTAAATTCATATCCTCCTCACTCTCCTCCCACATGACCCGAACCATCTCCGGTGCTCGAGCGACGCCGTGAGATGAAAGTTCGGGGATCAATGTGAGTGTGGGACCGAGGTGAGGAGTCTTTATCGCTTTCCGAGTGTTTCTCGATTCACTCCCCTTTTTTCCCCAATTCTATCTTTCACCTTCTTCTCTTGAGGTGCCGATCCGGAACCCGTTTCTGGAGTTGACAGCTTTTTGGCGACCATGGTGGGACAACCAATGTCTTCAACCGTGCTAGCTTGATTGATCCGTGCAACTAGTTTTCTTCCGACTTGGTTCCCGCGTGAACCGGCTTGTCCTTTACCTTTTCCATGATCATTTACCTTTAAACTTGCTGTTTACTCTTCCTTTAAGATTGTCCCCCATGAGGACTTAATTTGCTTGTCTTTCATTTCAACCCGGTTCCCGTGTGAACCACTTTTCTTCTTATAAACCGGTTCCCGCGTGAACCATCTTTCTTTTCCAACTCGGTTCCCGCGTGAACCAACTTACTTTCAGATCGGTCCCCACGTGGACCACCCATTTGCAGCACCTTTAGATTGGCCCCACGTGGCTCTCTTTTCATTTTGTCAACTCTTACACCGGTTCCCACGGGAACCACCTCTTTTCGTTCAAAAAACCGGTTCCGCGTGAACCACCTTTCTTTTCCAACTCGGTTCCCGCGTGAACCAACTTACCTTCAGATCGGTCCCCGCGTGGACCACCCCTTTGCACCAATTAGATTGTCCCCACGTGGCCCTCATTTCCTTTTTCCAATCAAACAAACCGGTTCCCGCGTGAACCACCCCTTTTCCTTCAAAAAAAACCGGTTCCCACGTGAACCACCTACCTTTCCAAAACTCGGCTCCCGCGTGAGCCACTTTATTTTCAAATCGGTCCCCACGTGGACCATCCTTTTACCTTTACTTTAGATTTGTCCCCACTTGAACACTCCAACACAAGCCGGTTCCCGCGCGAACCACCTTTTAGTTGTTAGTTGCTAGTTACTTGTTTACTCTATCATTGCTTGTCTTGCTTGCATTCACTTGTTTGATTTATTTAATAGCTTTCATTCATGTTTGCATATTGATTGCTTCTTATCCTTCTACCCTCTATTTTTCATTTTTGCATTAGCTTTGCATCGGGTACCGGACTTGTTCCGATCCGTAGGGCATTCGAGGCGGGGGCTCTCTCTCCCAACACACCCTCACCCTCCAAACACCTTCTTGGTGGATTCTTACCTCTCTTTTGGGATATTCCTTCCTAGTTGATTTGGTGGTTTCCCTCAAGACCTCCGTAAGTCCCCATCCGTGGAGTATTCCTCTCCGCACGATTGGGCCGGTTGTACCACTTTCCCAAAACCTGAAGAACCCAAGTACCTGCTCGTGGTGAATGAGTGATAACCTTAGGTCTTGAAGATTGAAGCAATAGGAACCATACCCAATTTGAGTGAACAATTGCTAACAATCTATCTAATCTAAGGTTTTAACCCAAAATTTGTCGAGTAGTCATTTTAAAAACCTTGTTTGCATAACTTGCTTGCTCACAACAATTGAAAAGAAAAAAATTTCTCTTTCAAAACACCTAAAAAAAAATCCCTTTAATTTTTATGTTCAACTTGCTTGCCAAACAACCAAATTGAAACCAAATCAAATCAAACAAACAACCATCATCAAAAAAAAACTCTCTTTGCATTTACACCATTCATTTGCTTTCTTTCAACCATTTTGTAAGGAAATTTGACAGGATGCCCACTCTAAGGTCCGGAAGACACGTCGGGATGTCGGACTACTGCGGCCAAGAGGAGGAGTACGAGACGGGCCACTACGAGCTGCAACAACCCATGGCTCAACCAGAGGGCCATGTCAACGCCGTCAGGGAGCCAGAAACTCAAAATCCTACTCATCAACCCGCTTCACTTAGCGTGGAGCAACTCCTCCAGGGTCTATCTCTTCATCTAGACCCCGAATCTTTTTTTCTTGTGCAATACTTGACAAAGGGCAAGATGCCCGCCACTCAAGATCCGGTCGAGGGAAATCAAGCCCCCTCACCACCTCAGTCAGCAGTCAGGCCCCAAATCATCTCTTCTCCTGGACAACCCTGCCGTGTCTCCACTCACCCTATTATGGGGCATTCAAATAACTCTGTTCCAATTCCTGTTTCCAACCTACCTCCTCCAACTCAACACTTTGCTCCCGTGGCTCAGGAATCTAGCCTCACCCAGGCGTTAATGAACAAACTCAACCAGATGGATGAGCGTTTCGAAGAGATGAGGCACCGCCTCGATTCTAAAGCCATCCCCGAAATCTCTCGTCCCATCCTTCCCGCTCTACACCTTCCTCCTTCAGAGATACCAGTCTTCCAACGTTACAACGGGACTGGTAATCCTTTCAACCATCTAAAAAGCTTTCTCTATGACTCCTCATTCTGGAAAAATGACCGCAAAGCCCTTGCCTTCCTATTCCGTCGGTCATTGGATGGAGCCGCCCTTGACTGGTTCTATTCTCTTGATTCCATTGAGGTGGCGGATTTCGACATTGTCAAGACGAAGTTTCTACAGAGGTACGGGGATAGGGTGGGGCCACTGCTCGATAACCGACTTAATTGCCGAAAAGATGAGGCCGGATGAGGACTTTGTCGATTTGCTGATCGGTGGAGGGGAATGGCCGAGAGGCTTGTGGATACCATCTCAGAAGGGGAGCAGGTGAGGATGCTCATTGGGAACACCACGCCTAACCTTCGCAACCTTCTGATCATGCACCGTCCAACAACCATGAGTGAGTTGTGTGATAGCGCCCGCTACCTCCAAGCCCACTTTAAGGATGCATCCATGATCAACCCGTTCGACACCAAGCCCCGTAATACTAGAAAGCCTACACCTGTAGGACCCACCACCGAAGGGGTAGTAAATAATGAGAGCATCAATGCCATGGGTAACCAGGGTGGGTACCGTCAAAACCAATACCGTAACCCACCACCCAATCAACAATACCGCCCAGCCCCTCAACCAGCTCCTCAGCCACAGCAACAACTTGCATACAACCGAGCACCACCACAGCAACCCACCTACAACCGAGCGCCCCAGCAACCAAATGCCTACAACCGAGCGCCTCAACAACAACATGTCTACAACCGACCACCACCACCACAACAAGCCTACAACCAAGTGCCACCACCAGCCAACCGACCTAGGAGGGGGGGACCCAAGATAGAATACTATCCTCAACTGCCATTCCCCCTCACTGATATCTTCAACGCATTGATGGCTGAACAGCAGCTAGAGCTTCCAAAGGAGAGAGAAGGATGGCCAGCAAATGTTGACATGACAAAATACTGCGCTTACCATCGGTATCCTGGGCACACGGTGGATGTCTGTTTCCAGTTTAAAGATTACATTCATGACCTCAACGATCGGGGAACATTGATGGGCACGGATGGGAGAGTCTATACAAGCCATGAAGGCACGGCGAGAATCAACCTCGGCGACGGCAAGTACAACGACGGCTCGGCTGGGCATAGTCCAAGATCCGCTCCCGGTACATGCACCCGTACAAGCACCGGCACCAGCACCACCAAACCAACGACTCGGCCTCGTCCACTCCGCCATCGAGGAGTCAACCCACCATTCCCAGGGTTGGCAGGTCGAGGATCAAATCACCTCCATGCCCGCCATACCAACCCCACCTACAAACCGCACCATACTCTCCATACCAAGAGCTGCCCCCAGCCCACAAACTATCCAAACACCACTACCCTCACCAACCATTAACCCTCCACGACGCTTAATCATTAGACCGCCACCAGCCTCCCAACCGATCTCCCAACCATGACCCCAACCTAACCCACCGACCACCATTAATCCTCCACGGCGTCTAATCATTAGACCGCAACCAACACCCCGTACATCACCTAACCTACCGATCCGCCACCCCACGACCCCCCATCATTAGACCATCACCACCAACACCCCAACCATCACCCAACATACCGGCCTCCACCAATCCACGACCCCTCATCATCCGATCCTCACCACCCCTACCTACCATGGGCTCCTCAACCTACCAACCAACCCTACCATCACCATCATCCCCACTTCACCCTACCACGCTGGCGCCAGTACTTCGTAGCGGGAGGATGTTCCAAAGGGTCTTCCCCCAGGTCGGGATACAACCACAGAACGAGCGAGAAGAGGAGGTGGTAGAAGAACCGTTGCCCGGCACGGCATATGACCTATTGAAGCACTTGGACAAAATGCCGGCATGGATTTCAATTCTGGAGCTGATAAAGAGGTCGAAGAATCATCAGGACATCTTGCAACAATACTTACAGCGGGTCATGGTCAATGAGGACCTCCCGCCAGAGAAGATCATTACTGTCCTGACCCCGAGGAGTGAACATCCGGCACTCACCTTTACACGGAGGAGTTGGCACGGCCGAGAGATCAGAAAGTACGCCTTGCGCGTTGCAGTAGTCATCCGAGGCGTGGAGATCAAGTCCTGCTTGATTGACACCGGAGCATCCATAAATGTCATGCCGCCAGAAACATTGCAACTTTGCGGCATCTCCGATGAAGAAATCGAGCCTTCTGCCGTCATGGTGACCGCATATGACAACTCCCGGAAGCCGGCACGAGGGGTGGTTACATTGAAAGTAGGGCTCGGGCCGTGTGCTGTCACCGCCGAGTTTCACGTTTTAGAATTAGACCCTACATTCAAAGCTATCTTGGGACGCCCGTACCTTGAGGCAATAGGAGCTGTTTCCTCCACTAATCATCAGTGTCTGAAGTTCCCATACAAGGGCCAGGTGATCAAAGTAACCAACATCCCCATTCTGAATGACGTGGATGACCCCTCTTCTGCACTACCAATATCAAAATCTGTCCAGCCGTTGGTTTCAACTACAGAGCTACCTGAGGTCATGGTATTGACGACGCCTCCAGATTCAGTTGCGTGGCGGATGATGAAAGGGATGGGCTATCAGCCAGGAAAGGGACTGGGAAAGGAACTGCAGGGGGTTGTGCACCCCATTGAAGCCGTACAAAGACCAAAGAGACACGGGCTTGGCTATGAGCCCAGTTTCACTCCGCGGATGGTCTACCGGCCAAAAAAATGCCATGGGACTCCAAAAATTCTTTATCAAAGGGGAGACCATGATGATGGCCGGGGACAAAGAAGAAGAACAAGTCAAGAGGAAGAAGGCACCAGAGCAAGAGGAGGAGGTGGACAACCTGAGTTCATCTTTGGCTCGGTTGTTCATAGAGGAGGTAGAACCAGTCAAGGGCAAGTCCATCTCTAAACAACTTGTCCACTCGAACCCACCTCCAAACAACATCCCGCGTGAACCGTACCTATGGTCACGTATTTCAAAATCCTCACTCTATCCCTCTTGGATTCGCTTGATGGGCTATCTAGCCCAATTCCCACTTCTGGGCCAAAATGGCCACCTGAACTGATCAATGGGCATGAGAGCCCATTCAAATCTTCTTACTCCACTGGGCTTCTATGCCCATTCCAATCCAACAACCTTGGGGCCACGTGCCCACCAGTCGGGCCCACGTGCCCTTTAGATTTATTTTCTTGCTTTGGGCCCGCGTGCCCACCATTTGGGCCCACGTGCCCCTTAGATCTTTTCACCACCTTTGGGCCTATCTGCCCATTTCTTGTCATCATCGGGCCCGCGAGCCCATTTTTCTTCCATTTACTTAAGCTTTCTATTTCTGCTCGAGCCCCATTGGCTCATTCTCTTTTTGTTATTACCCAAAATACCCAAAAAAAACGTCCTCTCACAAACTCAGTTTTCCATTGAGGAGACGTCTCTACTTGTCTCGGAGGGTGCTCCCAACCAAGGACCCCTCTTCTTCAACTCACTGATCGATCTGCTCGATCCTTCACCCATTGTTAATACCACCTTTTCAATTCCGACTTCTTTAGGAGTAGTTAGGGTAGGAAAGAAGAAAATTCGAGGTAAACGTGTGCCGGAAAGATATCTCCAACAAATAGCTCAAAGGAATGTGCAAGGCTGCCAAGTTTTTTGGAAAATGCTATCCAGCTTGATGAAATCCAATATGAGGATGAATTCAATGTAGATCATACACTGGGAGTTTACGAGGTCTTATCAGAAAAAGATCCTGATTTCGAGGATGGAATTGAGGACTTGGCTGATGCGTATGCATCTGGACTTAAAAGATTTGAAGAACCATTAGCCACGATGGATGAACCGACAAAAGAACTGAATCTTGGAGCACCGGAAGATCCCAAGACAATCCTCCTAAGCGCAAACCTCACTCCCACTGAGGAACAGAGTTTAATTAAAATTTTGGAAGAATATAAGGACACGTTCGCATGGACATACGAGGACATGCCGGGGTTAGACAACTCGTTAGTTGAACATCGTCTAACTTTGAAACCTGGAGTTACCCCGGTCAAACAAAAATTAAGTAGATTCCACCCTGATGTTGCACTTAAGATGAAAGAAGAGGTCGACAAGTTACATCAAGCAAGATTCATTAAGGTCGTCCTTTATCCGCAATGGGTGGCAAACATAGTCCCTGTCATGAAGAAGGATGGCCAAGTTCGGATCTGTATAGACTTCAGGGACTTGAACCGAGCGTGTCCTAAAGATGACTTTCCTCTACCTCATATTGACGTACTGGTTGATAACACTGCTGGATTCGAGATGTTGTCGTTCATGGATGGCTATTCGGATATAATCAAATCCGGTTGGCCGAAGAGGACCAGGAGAAGACCTCGTTCACCACACCTTGGGGAACCTACTGCTATGTCGTCATGCCCTTTGGACTGAAGAATGCTGGTGCTACCTATCAGAGGGCAATGATGGCTATCTTCCATGACATGATGCATACCCTTGTAGAGGTGTACATGGATGACCTGGTCGTTAAGTCCAGAAGCCGAGAAGATCATCCTGAAGTGTTAAGAAAGGTCTTCCAAAGGGCTAGGGAATACAAATTGAAAATGAACCCAAAGAAATGCACGTTTGGAGTATCCTCAGGAAAACTGTTGGGGTTCATAGTGAGCAAAAGGGGCATAGAGATCGACCCAAACAAGGCCAAAGCAATCATTGGTATGCCTCCTCCGAGAAATATGAAAGAACTTCAAGGATTAATCGGGAGGCTACAGTTTGTCGGCCGGTTCATCTCACAACACTCCCAAAGGTGTAAACCTTTCTATGAGTTGACCAAGGCGGGGGCCTGTCGACTCCAGAAATGGGTTCCGGATCGGCACCTCAATAAAAGGTGAAAGATAGAATTGGGAAAAAAGGAAGAGTGAATCGGAAAACACTCGGAAAGTGGTAAAGACTCCTCACCTCGGTCCCACACTCACATTGATCCCCGAACTTTCATCTCACGGCGTCGCTCGAGCACCGGAGATGGTTCGGGTCATGTGGGAGGAGAGTGAGGAGGAGATGAAATTAAAACATGAAATAAAAATAAAGTGTGGTCGCCAGGAGCCGCGGGCTCCGCTTTATGTAATGGAAATAGAAAGAAGTTGACCGTGTGTACCTTAGCGTGGGAGAAAGGGATGTGAGTTCAACCTTCTTCTTCTTCGGCCGGCCGATGAAGAAGAGTTTCCAATCCAATGCTAGCTTGATCAACCTGTGCAACTAGAACAATAAACCAAGTGAAGAGTTTGGTTAGACTTGTGAGAAGTGTAGTAAGCTTGTAGTAAGAAGATAAGAAAGAAGCAATTGGAGTTGGACTCACCGGCTTCGGGGTGAGCCTTAACCCCTTTTTTGTGTTTTTGATTATGTAAAAATGATATAAATGAACTAAAATATGCTTTAAAACATTAAATAAACAGAGTTAATGGAGTTGAGAAAGCTTATAGAATGATTTGGCTTGAGTTGAAGCCGAGTTGGTTGAAGACAGCCGGTTCGGGTAGCTTGGTACCCTTCTGGCGCGGCTTTGGTGCAGAGGATGTTACAGACGACCCCGATGTCAGAATCGAGTGCCGTTTGTTGGAGTAGACAGAAAACTCAGAGAGGAAGAATTTCAATGTTGATTACTTCTCCTAAATCCTCCTGTAGAAGTCAGTAAAAATTATGAAAGGGGGCGGATATCAAAATCAGAACCTGGATGCGCGCCCTCAGTGTAGCAACCGTCACAAACAAAAGGCAAGTCGGAATGGAGTGCCGTCAGTTGGAGATGAAAGAGGACGAAGAGAGAAACAATTTGTATGTTGAAGACTTTTGTAGCAGAAGCCTCGGATTTTCTGCAGAAGTCGACGAAGATGGTTGATGAAGAACACCCGGATCGAGCCTTCTCCTTCACCTCGGGATCGATTTCTTGACTTCGGATCGCCTTTGGACGTCGGGACGGCTTTGGAGAAGAGCTTGGACGACCTCTGAACGAGCTAGGCACCGGGGGTTAAACCTTGGGTCGCTGAGAATGGCCCTCAATTTATAGGGGAAGAGAGACGGTGCAAAATTTAGAAACTGGATGTACCGCGCCCCCGCGTTTCAAAGGACACGAGGGCGCGCAGGGCGCGCCCTCAAACCAAGGGCGCGCAGGGCGCGCCCCCAGTTCGGGGGCGCGGTCTGCGTGCCCCCCTGTTTCAAAGGGGGCGGGGGCGCGTTAGGTGTCTCTGCTAAAAATCGACGGAAATTTCCGGAAATTGCTAAAAATCGACTTGATATACGTAACGCGCCCCCGAACCAGGGGCGCGGTACAAATAAGTGAAAATCCTCCCCCGAAAACCTTCCGAAAACCCGGTTTAGAAGGTGCTAATCGGGGTAATTTCCGATTTAAAGCAACTGATCGCGCCCCCGCCTTTCAAAGGAACCGGGGGCGCGCAGGGCGCGCCCCCAGTTTGAGGGCGCGCAGGGCGCGCCCCCGGGTTGAGGGCACGCAGGGCGCGCCCTCCACTTTCAAGCGGAGCGGGGGCGCGGTACACTCTCTCTCCTGCGCGCGTGTTCCACAAGCCGTATCTTGCAAACCGGATGTCCGATTCGGCTCCCGTTTGTCGCGTTGGAAAGAGGGCCTTCAACCGCACCTCCTCAAGTTAGTAAACCAGCTGTATGACTCTTGATATGTTCGTACGGGGCTTTCTACCGGTTTACCCTCTCGCGGAAAGCCGAAACCCGGGGCGAAGATCCGAAAGAGCACGGTTCCGGTCGAGAAATCTCGGGTCAACTCGGGATGACTTGAAATGATGACCGAACAAGTCCGGTACGATCGGACAATCCGAAGTCATTGAAAAATCTGAGTTTAACCCGGTAAACGTGAATCGAAAGCCGTAAAAGCCGCGAAACCCTAAAATTGACCGAACCGGCCTTATAGCTCCGGTTGATAAAATATACGGCTAGAATGGACCCGAATGACCTGAAAAGACCCGGTGATGACCGGAAAGGCCAAACATGTGGTCCGGGATAGCCGTGTCAACACAGATCGAAAAAGCCGTAACGAAAGCCGTCATTGACCGACGCCTACCGAAATGACTTCTCGGAAACCCTGAATGTTACGGAACACATGCGGGACTCCCGAGACCTTCAATTTTGGACCATTCAAGGTCGGTCATCGAGCTGGCTTCGTGTTTTTACAGTTCACGTGCGGCTCTCGCTTGAAGGTTACGGCAATATTCCGGAAATCTTCGGTCCATTCTCAACTTACAAGGGGCTCCACCAATGTCCTTAGCTCATCTCCACGAGGTAGTCCGGATCAGATAACGGTCAAATAAAGGATATCGCCTATGGAATAAGAGTCTAGGGCTCCGAATCTAGCCAATTTGGCGTGTCTACAGCTTGCCTCGCCTTGATGTCGGCTTTGCGAGGGAATGGCATGTAGCGGAACGGAGTGAAACGTAGAGAAAGCGTAGCGAAGCGAGATGGATCGTAGTGGAATGTAGTGGAGTGAAATGGCGATGGACTGAAAAGGTGGCATCAAGGTGTAGATATAGACACGCTCAACGACCAGATTCGGCAAGACGAATCTCCTCAAGTCTCTTGGTCAACCGCCATGTTTCATCAAGTCTTCCTATGTTCGATTGGTAAGAGATGTGCCATTGGCACGAGAGAAGAATAGCCAACCCCCAACGCGGTGGGGAGTCCCCGAAATATGGGTTTGTAGGTTCATCATCAGCCGATAACCTGATCTTTGCGGTGTTCCTGTATTGTGATGGGCTAAAATTTAAAAAGAGATTTGTTTTGAAAAGTAAAAAGAATACCAATCGAGCACATTCAGGCTCTCGCATTCATTTAAGTCTTCCAAGAGACAAGATTCAATTCGGAATGGAATGATCTCAGATTCCGAAAGGCAAATGTTTAAGCATAGACCGTGAAGATAATGACGGTGCAAGTTCTGATCGAAATTGAAGGCCCTTGGCGGGACGAAATGGCTGCCACGGTGGGATAAGTAGCAAAAGAAGTTGCAATGGCCTCTGTGGTGAAAAGAATTGAAAGATTTGAGGGCAAAAAGTGGTTACCGAACACGGTGGGATTAATAGACACGGTGGGATATTAGAGAGGTTGGTGGGACTAGAGAATATGGTGAATGACACGGTGGGATTTAGAATGATCGAGAGGGTGAGAAGGTGAAGATTAGGAAATGATGTATGTAATGACAACACAAAATGTAATGCAATTAATACTACATGATGCATGTTGGGCTCAAGAAAATAAAACAAAACTTGTATAACAAATAGTTGAAGATATAGATTGTCTATGAGGTCAAGATACCCATTCGGGAACTATCGTCCCTCACAGCACAACTTTGGCTTATCCGTGAGCATTAGAGATGACCCAACCGTCGTAGATTTTGATGAAGGGGATCTCGGGTCAAGTCTTCTCTATGCTCATGGTCTTCAACAAATAATGCATAAGATAATAATACACGACTAGCGACATATATGCTAGTCGGCAAGTTATGGGGGTTTCCCATGTCCATTCCTCCGTTTCCGCGAGCAATTCCTGTCTTTCATCAAAATGTTAGTTCCGAATGAACAATAATGTTCACTCGTCCTTAATAAAGATCAAACATAAATGTATTTACAAATTTTTCTGAAAATTTTTCTGTATTTTTTTTGAATTTTTCTGAAATTTTCAAAAATTTGACCGAACGTGCCCCCGAACTGAGGGCGCGGCCTGCGCGCCCTCAGTTTGGGGGCGCGGCCAGCGCGCCCTATGTTGGGGGGCGCGGCCTGCGCGCCCCCTCCTTGGGGGCGCGTTCGATCCCAGTTTCCTGTTTTGATCGGATCCGAATCTGATTCAAATCGGGACCGATTTCCCCTATATAAACTCCTCTTAGGACGATCAAATCGTCCTACCAACACCCAGGATGGCTCCTCCTTTGAAAAAGCAGCGTGTTGGCTCGGTTCGAGGTATTTCAAGCATCCCGGGTCATCTGAAGGCCGACTTGGTAAGTTCGCTGCCAATTTTAGCTTTCAACCATTCTCTTCTTCTTTTCCTTAAAAAAAATTATCTTTTACCTCCTGTTTGGGTGTAGGATTACCCAAACTTCCCTGCGCCTCGCCGGTATTGCTCTCCTCCCTGGCTTTCCGGCTTGCTTGACGTCCTCGGCTTGTCGGTCAGAGCAATTCTTCGAGATTGGGGCTTAACCGGGCTCTTGATCCATGCCAAGCAATATTCAGGCTACTCCTTTGACTTCGGTTTGATGGGAGCTCTTGTTGAGTTGTGGCATCCCGATACTCACACGTTCGTGTTCGGCAGCTTTGAGTGTACAGTTCTTCTTGAAGAAGCGAGCTCCTTCTCGGCCTCCCTCGGACTAAGAAGGGAGAAACTGAAGGTATGTTCATCCCTTCAGGACCTCTTTCTTGCTTGGAATTCTTGCAGGATTTTGTCGAGGTTCGGCAGATCAGCACCTTGTTGGCCGGCAAGCGAATCAGTGTTCCCAAGTTGGTGGCTTGGACAATCTCTCTTCTGACGGCTCCTGGTCTAGACGAGGACCGGATTCTGCGCGGTGCAAAGGGTTTCGCGGCTTGCCTTGCCGCGGTGTTCTTGTTTCCTGCGGAGGATGGTTTCCTGGAGGTTGATCAACTCTCGTGCATCCGCGGCATCTGGACCGGTGCGCGGTTGGGGCCTTCAGTTTTGGGCTACTTGTACTGCGGACTGTCCGCAGCTTGCGTGGGTCGTCCTCCCTTTGGCAGTGCGCTTTTACTTGCTTGCTGGGCCGATCTTCACTTTAAGTTCGATCCAGCCGGTGAGGTGGCCACCAGGTCGCAGCTCTTCCGCCGTAGCCCCTTGTTTCCATATGCCGATGCGCTTGGCTTCGGCGAGAGAGTCGCCAATAGGTGTGCATCAGTGAAGAAAAAGCCGGACTGGCGTGCTCACTTTGCCTCCATGAACCGTTCTAGCTTCTTGCACTCTTCTGCTTCCTTGATGCAGAAGGACTTCAGTGTGCTTTGTGCCGGCGTTGATCTCCGCCCGGTTACGGAGTTCGGCCTTTGTGTTGTACAACGCTCACCGTTGCCACTCCCAGATCGGCTTGCCTCGGTACGAGTTGCCCAAGCTGTCCCACCTGCCACCTATCAAGGGCAGGCAGCTTGGCACTGCGGATGACGAGGAGGAGGCGATCTCAGCCGTTGCCTTGTGGGAGACGAGTCGGGTGTGCCGCCCAGGCCTCCTGATTGAGGAGGACCCTGACCGGAAGCGCCGCTACATCTCCGCGTTGAAGCTTCTACTTGCCTGAGAGTCTTCTTTTCCTGCTTTAACTTGTCAGCCATGTTGTTTTTATTTTGAATAAACAATGAATTATTTATAGCAAGTTTGAGCAAAAATTCAAAATAAATTTACCTTGTTTCGGAAAAATGCAAGAAAAATGTTGACAATTATGATGAATATGCCTTGTTATTTTTCAACACCTTGAATATTTTTAACATGAAACAAGATATTTTTGAAAGGTTTTAACATGCCTTTTTTCTTTAGGTAATTTTCCGAGCAAACCGTGAGTCTGATGAATTTTCTTTCGGTGACTCCTTGATCGGCTTGATTTTCTGAACAGCTTGGCGCTTTCTGAAATTTTCGCCATTTTTATCAATTTTGCTCCTGAAAAATACATTTTCAGCCATTTCTGACTAGTAAATGTATAGAATTTTCTCCTGACTCCTGAAAAATGTTAGCTAGTGATGATAAAAAACATAAATATGTCCAACTAATTTAGGAATTGAGACATTCAAAGTTATGTGAAAAGAGAGATTTTTGATGAGAATTTTAAAAGAATTTTTCTTCACAAAATTATTTAGAGCAAACCGTGCATCAGATCAGAATTCTTTCGGTGGCGTTGCGATCAGCTCGATTTTGTGAATCTTGGGTGATATTTTCAAATTTCTCCCATTTTCACATTTTTACTCTCTATAAATACCCCGTGGAGGTAAGAATATCTCATTTCCACCGCACACCATCTCTCCTCGCGCCAGAAGCTCCAGAGTTCCAACTCAGATCCGGAGTCCGAGACGCCGTCAAAGGTTAGTGCCCCTGTTACAAAAAATGTAGATCAGGTTATGCTCTTTGATTTGGTTCAAGTTTTATGCGATTCCGAGTTGATTTGACGAAGTTATCGCGGAAATAAGAATCGAGCAGGTGAGAGGGTGCGGTCAACGCAAAACGTTGACCGCGCCCTCTGACCGGGGGCGCGCTGAGAGCGCCCCCGGTTCAGGGAAGCGCGGACCGCACCCCCAAGAGGAGGGCGCGGTCTGCGCGCCCTCCCTTTCCTCTCTGGGAAGGGGCGCGCAGAGCGCGCCCCTATAATGAGGGCGCACTCAGAGCGCCCTCAAATGGAGGGCGCTCTGAGCGCGCCCTCCCTCTCCAAAGGAGAGGAGGGCGCATTCGGCTGAGGAAAATTTTTTTTTTTTTTTAAAATAAAATAAAAAAGAAGTATGTAACAATATTTAATGTCAGCTTCCCCTTTGGCACAGATGCCGAGACATGTTCGCCGCCACGACTCCGATTCCGAGGAGCCCGAGCTTCCGGCAGTCCGAGAGGTACATTTTCTTTTCCTGTACTTAATGATTAGCTCCTTTGCATTTTGACAATAATAATTGAGTGAACTAATGAAATGATTTTATTGCAGGCCCGGATAAAATCTCGGATCTCGTGGGACCTGGTGCATGCTGCCTACCTAGGCCTACCGGACTTCCAGCAGGTTCGGTTAGAGGAGATGGGGTTTGGGCCCATCCTCCGGGTGACTCCTTTTGGGAGGACCTACCACCGGTGCGGGTCCTCCGTGAGTCTTGGGACCCAGACTCCTTTGTGTTTCTGTTCCCATGGGGGCACATGGTGCCCTCATTAGAGGATGTTGCACACATCACCGGTCTTCGTGTTTACGGTAGGCCGGTGGTGTGTGCTACCTCTTCCGACTATTCGCGGGAGTTTCGGGCCCTCTTCGCATATGAGCCCGAGTTCGACCCAGAGGATGGCCTATGCACCATTGCCAGACTAGAGGCTGGTGAGATGGTAGGCTTGGTTGATGCCGAGCGTGTCCGTGGCGAGAGCCAGGACAGCTTTTTCTGCCGCATGGTCGGCCAGGCTGCAGCGGCATTTACCGGATTACCTGGCTCCTTGGAGGCGGACGTAGACTTGCGCCGTTTCCTCCTCTTCTTCTTCGGGCGCCTTCGTTGGGCTCGAAGACGGACCGCATTCATCTGCGGTTCCTCCCTTTGCTTGCCGACCTGGAGCGAGGTTGGTACGTACGCGTGGGGGCAGCGATGCTCGCCCATTTGTTCTGTGGCCTCCAGCTGAGGCGGGTTGTTTCGGTTGCCGGCTTCTCTCCTTTTCTTCGGGTGACTTTTAGCGACTTTCCTTTCTTGTACACTTGTATTGCTCTGCTTTGCTCGACGAGTTGTGCCTTTTACGGTGTCCGGAGCTACCTCTACTTCCCCCTCGGTCGGGCACAGCAGTCCTACCCCGACCTCTTCCCCCTGATGGCTCGTTGGGCGCCCCTCCACCCTACTGGGGGCCATCGGAGCCAGCTGGCTTTGATTCGGTCACAGAGTCTCCCTTTCCCACACCGAGGTATGTCTTTAATTTGTGTATCAATATCCCCTGTTGAAATAATAATCATGATTTTTCTTCTCACAGGTGTGTTGGAGGCCATATCTCGTGACCGATGACCATCTCCAGCCTTGGATTGCCCACGCTGGTCGTGTCTTCGGCCGCGATCTTCATCTTCTGTGCGTTAATGAGCTGGCGCCACTGTGGCTTCGGTTCTCGGCACGCGCCCTCGGTCTGGAGCAGGACTGGTTGGAGCCTCCTCCTCCTCTTCCCTTAGTTGGTGCTCGTCCTAGACGCCTTCTCCTCCCCGTGGACTGGGTGGAGAGGTACCACGCCTCGATCACTTTGTGGCATGAAGGCGGCGAGGTAATTTTTGGCTGGGCAGAGGATAGTCGAGACTACCTTCGCCGATACGCGGAGGCGTATGGCCACTTGTTTGTTCCAGAGGGTCAGGTAAATGCTTCTTTCTTTCTTTTGATTCTGTGTTATTGTTCTCTTCTGACCTTCATGTCATTTCAGGAGGCCCGGGCTTTATTGTTACGCCAACGGTGGAGATTGTTGACCTTCGGCGGGAGGTGGCCACTCTTCGTGGCATGCGGGAGGCGAGGTAGACACTGCTTTTGTCCTTCATTTGTGTTCTCAACATATGATTGCTTTGATGTGTTTTCCTTCTGTTCACAGCGGAAGGCTCGTGCTGAGGGTTCACCTCCTTCTCTATCGAGGGAAGAGGTGGCTGAGCTCCGCCAGCGTCTTAGTGCGGCGAGAGAGGCCCTGACGACCAAGGAGGCAGAGGTATCTTTCATTGTTATCTATTCTTGGTTGTTGATTTTTCTTGGTTCATATACTTCCTCTTCTTACAGGTTGTCGAGCTTCAGAGTAGCTTGTCCTCCCGTATCCAGTCCTTGGAGTCTGAGGTGGAGACATTGCGGTCTGCCCCAGCCGATCTTCGTTCCCAGATGATCGTCTCTGATCTCCGCCTTCAGCATGAGAGAGCCATGCGCGAGGTGGAGCGCCAGCATAGCCAGGCCATGCGATCTCTGGAGCAGATGCACCTGCAGGCACAGGTTCGTTTGTCGGCAGCAAAGGCGACATTGCAGGTTTACCGCCAGGGCATCCCTCCACAGCCGAGCCAGAGTTTCACCCATCAGAGCAGCTCCCATCGGAGTGGCACGCACCGGAGTGGCGGCGCTGCTCGTAGTCGGGGTCACCACGGGCGGAGCCAGCAAGGGCAGAGTGGCCAGAGCCAGAGCCACGAGCACGGTGCTTCTGCGTTCTTGGCCACTTCTTCAGAGCGTCGCCGCAATGAGGCGGCTGCAGCAGCTTTGGCGGACACGGCTACCATGCCTCCTCCGCATGGTCATTCTCCTGGAGGGGGTAGCAGCAGGCACTGATTTCTGTAGCAGGCTTAGCTTTTCTGATGTTGTAGCTGCTTTTCTTCTTTGTTGTAGCACTTAATGGCATAATCAGATCTTCACTTGTTTGCTTTAGTGTTTATTTGATCTGCTTGACATCGCTCAAAAGGGTAGTTAGTATCACATTTCGGCTTAACCCCTTGCAAGTTTGTCAAGGGGTGAAACCTTCTAAGGGATAGAAAATAATAAAAATAAGTAAAGGATGTAGGGTTAAGAGACATACCTGTTGGCGAGATTCTCACCCCTCCTTGACTTGTGTTTCTTTTCTGAAATACTCAATAGAAGGGTTAAATCTGTTCTATGGCTTACCCCCTTACCTATTGTTGTCTTGCCTTGCTTATATGTCAAGGGGGGTAGCCTTATTAACAAGGTAATATGAACAAAATGACTGAAAATGAATAAGATAAGGGTTAAGAAAGCTTACCTGCTATGGTGAGAGTCACACCCTTCTTGATCTTATCATCCTGAAACACTTGATAAAAGGGGATTAAATCTTCACCATGGCTCATCTCTTTGCCTATTGCTGTCTGCCTTGACTTAGGTCAAAGAGAGGAGCCTTCTTAACAAGGTGTAATAACCTAAATGACCGAAATGAAATAGTTAAGAGAACTTACCTGTCGTTGAGAGAACCTTTTCCTCTTATTTTAAAGTCCCTGAAAACACTTGATAAAAGAGAATTAGATCTTCACAACGACTCATCCCTTTGCCTATTATGGCCAACTTTGACTCAGGTCAAAGGGAGGAGCCCTCTTAATAGGGTGATTAGTCAAGATAAATATGCGATGCAGAAATGAAACATGCAAGACATAAAAAAAATAAACATGAATGCTAGCAAAGGCAAAAATCAAGGTTATGCCAAGCTAGATGATGCATTTTAGAAAATATTCAACTCTCTCTCTCTCTTTTTTCTTTCTTTTTTTTTTTGGATTTTTGAAAATATTCATTTTTTCTGAATTTTTGAAAATATTTGTTTTTTTTTTTTTAGATTTTTGAAAATATTTGATTTTTTTGGATTTTTGTGGAGAATGTGCCAGTATTGAGACCATTCATCGATCTTTGAGTGTTGATCAAGATTCAAGCAATAAGCATCACGTGTGAATAAGGTTCCCTACCCAGAATCTTTCTTGCCCTCTTCTCTTGATCGGTTTGGATTCCCCCTGAGTTTGGACAGTCTACCCTACCCTAGGGGTTTTAAGATGGAAGAATAATAGAGGAAGTCTTTGATAGGATCTGGGGGTGTTGAGGAGGGTTTCTCTACTCATGCCCAAATTGCCCGTTGGGGTTCGGCCTCTTCGGGTCTTTTCTACATATGGCACGTATTTAGACAAGTCTTTGACCTGTGGGGTCATTGCCCATCTTTTGGTGCCTTCTTTTCATTTTCTATTCTTTCGGGTACTCATTCAGACAGGCCCATATTTGTTTAAACCTGTGGGGTTCATTGCCCATCTTTTGGCACCCTTTTGCACCCTATGAGACGGCCTCCTACTATGGCGGCGGGCATCTTCGATATTATCCTCCTCTAGTCCCCTTCACCTATCTTGGACCGAATAGAAGAGAATAGGGTAAGGTTTCCTTTCCGCCTTCAGGGTTCTGCCTTGCCTCTCTTGAGTGTTGGGCTATCTAGATTCTGGGATCGGGAGGTGTTGTGTGTGCAAGGTGATGTCTACCCTTGACTTCTAGCTAACACCCTTGGATCGATGACTTAATATCATACCAGAAATTCTCCATTTTCTTCTCTAAGGAAAATATTTTTTGAGGTAAACGCCGTTCCATGGATGATTCAATTTTTCTCCATCGGCGTTGGTTAGCTCATATGCATTGCCTGGATATTTTTCAGTTATAACAAAAGGCCCTTCCCAGTTAGGTTGCAACTTGGAGCGGGGACCACCCGGCTTAACGAATATACGTTTAACTACCATTTCACCGATTCCGAACTTTCTCTCTACCACCCTCTTTTGATAAAACCTTTTCAATCGGTTCTGATAAGTCCGGGCATGCTCGGAGGCGGCCAACCTTCTTTCATCTAGGAGTTCAAGTTGTGCAAGGATAGATTCTCGCCTCTCATCGACAGGGATGTCCCTATCGAGTTGAACTCGGAGTGATGGAAGGAGTACTTCGTACGGGACCACCGCTTCCATCCCATATGCGAGAGCATACGGGGTTTGACTAGTGGGGGTCCGTACAGAAGTACGATAAGCCCATAGGGCATCTACAAGCTTATCTGGCCAGTCTGCGAACTTGCTAGACTTACAGGTTTTCTTGATGATTTTAATCAAAGTTTTGTTGGTGGCTTCTGCTTGTCCATTGCCTTGCGGGTAGTAAGGAGATGAATGATGCAATGCAATGCGGTACCTGTTGCAAAGATCACGCAGATCTTGAGAGAGAAATTGCGGTCCGTTGTCGGTGACGATGTCGCTGGGTATCCCGAACCTGGCGATGATGTTGCGTTTGATGAAGGAGCACAGTGTTGATGCCTTGATCTCCACGAACGCTTCCGCTTCTGCCCACTTGGTGAAGTACTCTGTTGCCGTCAGGATGAACGATTTGGAACGGATTTCAGAGTTAAGATCACTTAGAGGGCCAATGATATCGAAAGCCCACATGGCGAAGGGCCATGGGGCATGAATAGGATGAAGGGAAGATGCGGGAGAATGGATCTTGTCGGCATGAAGTTGGCAAGAATGACAGTGCCGGACAAAGATGGAGCAATCCTCTTCTAGGGTTGGCCAATAATACCCCTGCCTGATGATTTTCTTGGCAAGAGCTTGAGCATTGACATGGCCCCCACAGACCCCAGAATGTGCTTCCTTAAGCACCAATTACGCCTCTTCTTCATCAACGCATCTCAATAAAATTCCGCTCAGGCTCCTCTTGTAGAGCACCCCTCCTAGGATGGTATACCTCTGGGATACTCTCCTGATGGCCTTCTTTTCTTTTACATTTGATCCAGGTGGATATGCCTGATCTTGACAATACCTTGC
Source organism: Cryptocoryne crispatula var. balansae (assembly GCA_036172225.1). Taxonomy (NCBI): domain Eukaryota; kingdom Viridiplantae; phylum Streptophyta; class Magnoliopsida; order Alismatales; family Araceae; genus Cryptocoryne; species Cryptocoryne crispatula. The sequence continues at coordinate 16,825,552 of CM069924.1, forward strand.
GATCTCATCAAACCAAGGCCTCTCACCCTCATCTAACTCTTCCAACTCGACTAGAGAAACTTCCTCTTTCTGCTCTAAATACTCCTTCCTGCCAAATCTCTCCTTCACTTTCAGAAATCGCCCATCCTTAATCGCTGGCATCGACCTCCTACGGACATGGATAGTCCGCACCTGTCTACCTAGCGGGACTGATAGAGATGAAGCTAAGGAGGCAAGGGCATCAGCAAGGATGTTCTGAGCTCGAGGAACATGGACAAAAGTAAGTTTGGAAAAGAGCTTGATGTAGCAAGAGGTGAGTTCTTGGTAAGGTTTGAGGTTTGGATGAGAAGTTCGGTATTTGGTTAGGACTTGGCGAAGAATTAGTTGGCTATCACCTATCACCCTCAATTCCGTGGCACCATAGAAATGAGCGGCTTCCAGCCCGGCCAGCAAGGCTTCATATTCGGCTATGTTGTTGGTTCTTTGGGAAGTCAAGCTGAAATGCTGTGGAATGGTGACACCCTCGGGTGATAGAAGGACGATTCCTATTCCCTTACCGTGTGAATTCGAGCCCCGTCAAAATATAATGTCCAAAGGTGGGAAGATCGGATCAACATTAGTTCGTCATCCGGGAGCTCCGATTGGACCGGGTCAAAGAGGGGTATAGGGTGATGGGCTAGATGTTCGGCAATGGCATAGCCCTTAATCGCCTTACGGGGGACATAGGTGATATCAAGCGAGAAAGGAAGCTGCGCCAACGACCTAACCGATCGGTTAGAACAGATTTTCTCCAGAAGGAATTTGATGGGATTGATGCGGGCAATAAGATTGACCTCATGAGCTAAGAAATAGTGTTTAAGCTTTTGAACTACCCAGACTAGTGCAGCACAGGTCTTCTCCACTACAGTATACTTCTGCTCACATGGATCAAATATCTTTGACAAATAGTAAGTTGCCCTCTCTTTCCCTTCTTCATCGACTTGTGCAAGGACTGCCCCAAGAGAATTCTCCAAAACCGAGATATATAAAACTAAGGGCTTGCCAGGGGTGGTGGTCTAAGCACGGGGGACTAGCCAGGTATCTTTTCAAACCATCGAATGCATTCTGGCACTTCGAATCCCATTTGAACTCGGCCCCCGCCTTGGTCAACTCATAGAAAGGTTTACACCTTTGGGAGTGTTGTGAGATGAACCGGCGGACAAACTGTAGCCTCCCGATAAATCCTCGAAGTTCTTTCATATTTCTCGGAGGAGGCATACCAATGATTGCCTTGGCCTTGTTTGGGTCGATCTCTATGCCCCTTTTGCTCACTATGAACCCCAACAGTTTTCCTGAGGATACTCCAAACGTGCATTTCTTTGGGTTCATCTTCAATTTATATTCCCTAGCCCTTTGCAAGACCTTTCTTAACACTTCCGGGTGATCTTCTCGGCTTTTGGACTTAACGACCAGGTCGTCCACGTACACCTCTACAAGGGTATGCATCATGTCATGGAAGATAGCCATCATTGCCCTCTGATAGGTAGCACCGGCATTCTTCAATCCAAAGGGCATGACGACATAGCAGTAGGTTCCCCAAGGTGTGGTGAACGAGGTCTTCTCCTGGTCCTCTTCGGCCAACCGGATTTGATTATATCCAGAATAGCCATCCATGAACGACAACATCTTGAATCCAGCAGTGTTATCAACCAATACGTCAATATGAGGTAGAGGAAAGTCATCTTTAGGACACGCTCGGTTCAAGTCCCTGAAGTCTATACAGATCCGAACTCGACCATCCTTCTTCATGACAGGGACTATGTTTGCCACCCATTGTGAATAAAGGACGACCTTAATGAATCTTGCTTGATGTAACTTGTCGACCTCTTCTTTCATCTTAAGTGCAACATCAGGGTGGAATCTCCTTAATTTTTGTTTGACCGGGGTAACTCCAGGTTTCAAAGTTAGACGATGTTCAACTAACGAGTTGTCTAACCCCGGCATGTCTTCGTATGTCCATGCGAACGTGTCCTTATATTCTTCCAAAATCTTAATCAAACTCTGTTCCTCAGTGGGAGTGAGGTTTGCGCTTAGGAGGATTGTCTTGGGATCTTCCGGTGTTCCGAGATTCAATTCTTTTGTCGGTTCATCCACCGTGGCTAATGGTTCTTCAAACCTTTTAAGTCCAGATGCATACGCATCAGCCAAATCCTCAATTCCATCCTCAAAATCAGGATCTTTTTCTGATAAGACCTCGTAAACTCCCAGTGTATGATCTACATTGAATTCATCCACATATTGGATTTCATTAAGCTTGATAGCATTTTCCAAAAAACTTGGCAGCCTTGCACATTCCTTGCATTTTTGAGCTATTTGTTGGAGATATCTTTTCGGCACACGTTTACCTCGAATTTTCTTCTTTCCTACCCTAACTACTCCTAAAGAAGACGGAATTGAAAAGGTGGTATTAACAATGGGTGAAGGATCGAACAGATCGATCAGTGAGTTGGAGAAGAGGGGTCCCTGGTTGGGAGCACCCTCCGAGATGAGTAGCGACGTCTCCTCGATGGAAAACTGAGTTTGCGAGAGGACGTTTTTTTGGGTATTTTGGGTATTTTCAATAACAAAAAGAGAATGAGCCGATGGGGCTCGAGCGAGAAATAGAAAGCTTAAGCAAATGGAAGAAAACTGGGCGCGCGGGCCCGATGAAGAGAAGAAATGGGCAGGTAGGCCCAAAGGTAGTGAAAAGATCTAAGGGGCACGTGGGCCCAAATGGTGGGCACGCGGGCCCAAAGCAGGAAAATAAATCTAAAGGGCGCGTGGGCCCGCCTGGTGGGCCCGCGGGCCCAAGTTTGTTGGATGGGCATAGAAGCCCAGGGGAGTAAGAAGATTGGAATGGGCTCTCAGGCCCATTGATCAGTTCAGGTGGCCATTTTGGCCCATAAGTGGGAATTGGGCTAGATAGCCCATCAAGTGAATCTAAGAGGGAGAGAGTGAGGATTTTGAAATACGTGACCGTAGGATACGGTTCACGCGGGATGTTGTTTGGAGGTGGGTTCGAGTGGACAAGTTGTTTAGAGATGGACTTGCCCTTGGCTGGTTCTTCCTCCTCTATGAACAACCGAGCTAAAGATGAACTCAGGTTGTCCACCTCCTCCTCTTGCTCTGGTGCCTTCTTCCTCTTGACTGGTTCTTCTTCTTTGTCCCCGGCCATCATCATGGTCTCCCCTTTAATAAAGAATTTTTGGAGTCCCATGGCATTTTTTGGCCGGTAGACCATCCGCGGAGTGAAACTGGGCTCATAGCCAAGCCCGTGTCTCTTTGGTCTTCGTACGGCTTCAATGGGGTGCACAACCCCCTGCGGCTCCTTTCCCGGCCCCTTTCTGGCTGATAGCCCATCCCTTTCATCATCCGCAACGCAACCGAATCTGGAGGCGTCGTCAATACCATGACCTCGGGTAGCTCTGTAGTTGAAACCACCGGGCTGGACGATTTTGATATTGGTAGTGCGAAGAGGGGTCATCCACGTTATTCGGAATGGGGATGTTGGTTACTTTGATCACCTGGCCCTTGTATGGGAACTTCGGACAACGATGATTAGTGGAGGCAACGGCTCCTATTGCCTCAAGGTACGGGCGTCCCAAAATAGCTTTGAATGTAGGGTCCGGTTCTAGAACGTGAAACTCGGTGGTGACGGCACATGGCCCGAGCCCTACTTTTAATGTAACCACCCCTCGTGCCGGCTTCCGGGAGTTGTCATATGCGGTCACCGTGACGGCGAAGGCTCGATTTCTTCATCGGAGATGCCGCAAAGTTGCAATGTTTACGGCGGCATGACATTTATGGATGCTCCGGTGTCAATCAAGCGAGGACTTGATCTCCACGCCTCGGATGACTGCGCAACGCGCAAGGCGTACTTTCGATCTCTCGGCCGTGCCAACTCCTCCTGTGTAAAGGTGAGTGCCGGATGTTCACTCCTCGGGGTCGGGACGGTAATGATCTTCTCGGCGGGAGGTCCTCATTGACCATGACCCGCTGTAAGTATTGTTGCAAGATGTCCACGATGATTCTTCGACCTCTTTATCGGCTCCGAATTGAAATCCGTGCCGGCATTTTGTCCAAGTGCTTCAATAGGTCATATGCCGTGCCGGGCAACGGTTCTTCTACCACCTCCTCTTACTCGTTCCTGTGGTTGTATCCCGACCTGGGGGAAGACCCTTTGGAACATCCTCCCGCTACGAAGTACTGGCGCCAGCGTGGTAGGGTGAAGTGGGGATGATGGTGATGGTAGGGTTGGTTGGTAGGTTGAGGAGCCCATGGTAGGTAGGGGTGGTGAGGATCGGATGATGAGGGGTCGTGGATTGGTGGAGGCCGGTATGTTGGGTGATGGTTGGGGTGTTGGTGGTGATGGTCTAATGATGGCGGGTCGTGGGGTGGCAGTGACTGGTAGGTTAGGTGATGTCTGGGGTGTTGGTTGCGGTCTAATGATTAGACGCCGTGGAGGATTAATGGTGGTCGGTGGGTTAGGTTGGGGTCATGGTTGGGAGACTGGTTGGGAGGCTGGTGGCGGTCTAATGATTAAGCGTCGTGGAGGGTTAATGGTTGGTGAGGGTAGTGGTGTTTGGATAGTTTGTGGGCTGGGGGCAGCTCTCGGTATGGAGAGTATGGTGCGGTATGTAGGTGGGGTCGGTATGGCGGGCATGGAGGTGATTTGATCCTCGACCTGCCAACCCTGGGAATGGTGGGTTGACTCCTCGATGGCGGAGTGGACGAGGCCGAGTCGTTGGTTTGGTGGTGCTGGTGCCGGTGCTTGTACGGGTGCATGTACCGGTAGCGGATCTTGGACTATGCCCAGGCCGGGCTGCTGTTGTGCTTGTTGTCGCCGTGGTTGATTCTGCCATGCCTTCATGGCTTGTATAGACTCTCCCATCTGTGCCCAGTCAATGTTCCCCTGATCGTTGAGGTCATGAATGTAATCTTTAAACTGGAAACAGACATCCACCGTGTGCCCAGGATACCGATGGTAAGCGCAGTATTTTGTCATGTCAACATTTGCTGGCCACCCTTCTCTCTCCTTTGGAAGCTCTAGCTGCTGTTCAGCCATCAATGCGTTGAAGATATCGGTGAGGGGGAATGGTAGTTGAGGGTAGTATTCTCTCTTGGGTCCCCCCCTCCTAGGTCGGTTGGCTGGTGGTGGCACTTGGTTGTAGGCTTGTTGTGGTGGTGGTGGTCGGTTGTAGACATGTTGTTGTTGAGGCGCTCGGTTGTAGGCATTTGGTTGCTGGGGCGCTCGGTTGTAGGTGGGTTCTTTGTGGTGGTGCTCGGTTGTATGCAAGTTGTTGCTGTGGCTGAGGAGCTGGTTGAGGGGCTGGGCGGTATTGTTGATTGGGTGGTGGGTTACGGTATTGGCTTTGACGGTACCCACCTTGGTTACCCATGGCATTGATGCTCTCATTATTTACTACCCCTTCGGTGGTGGGTCCTACAGGTGTAGGCTTTCTAGTATTACGGGGCTTGGTGTCGAACGGGTTGATCATGGATGCATCCTTAAAGTGGGCTTGGAGGTAGCGGGCGCTATCACACAATTCACTCATGGTTGTTGGACGGTGCATGATCAGAAGGTTGCGAAGGTTAGGCGTGGTGTTCCCAATAAGCATCCTCACCTGCTCCCCCTCTGAGATGGTATCCATAAGCCTCTCAGCCATTCCCCTCCACCGATCAGCAAATCTGGCAAAGTCCTCATCCGGCCTCATCTTTTCAGCAATTAAGTCAGTTATCGAGCAGCCGGGCCCACCCTATCCTTGTACCTCTGTAGAAACCTCGTCTTGACAATGTCGAAATCCGCCGCCTCAATGGAATCAAGAGAATAGAACCGGTCAAGGGCGGCTCCATCCAATGACCGACGGAATAGGAAGGCAAGGGCTTTGCGGTCATTTTTCCAGAATGCGGAGTCATAGAGAAAGCTTTTCAGATGGTTGAAAGGATTACCAGTCCCGTTGTAACGTTGGAAGACTGGTATCTCTGAAGGAGGAAGGTGTAGAACTGGGAAGGATGTGACAGAGATTTCGGGGTGGCTTTAGAATCAAGGCGATGCCTCATCTCTTCGAAACGCTCATCCATCTGGTTGAGTTTGTTCATTAATGCCTGGGTGAGGCTGGATTCCTGAGCCACGGGAGCAAAGTGTTGGGTTGGAGGAGGTAGGTTGGAAACAGGAAGTGGGAAAGAGTTATGTGAATGCCCCATAATAGGGTGAGTGGAGACACGGCGGGGTTGTCCAGGAGAAGAGATGATTTGGGGCCTGACTGCTGACTGAGGTGGTGAGGGGGCTTGATTTCCCTCGACCGGATCTTGAGTGGCGGGCATCTTGCCCTTAGTCAAGGATTGCACAAGCGAAAAAGATTCGGGGTCTAGATGAAGAGATAGACCCTGGAGGAGTTGCTCCACGCTAAGTGAAGCGGGTTGATGAGTAGGATTTTGAATTTCTGGCTCCCTGACAGCGTTGACATGGCCCTCCGGTTGAGCCATGGGTTGTTGCAGCTCGTAGTGGCCCGTCTCGTACTCCTCTTCTTGGCCGCAGTAGTCCGACATCCCGATGTGTCTTCCGGACCTTAGTGTGGGCATCCTGTCAAATTTCCTTACAAAATGGTTGAAAGAAAGCAAATGAAGGGTGTAAATGCAAATAGAGTTTTTGTTTGATTATGGTTGTTTGTTTGATTTGATTTGGTTTCAATTTGGTTGTTTGGCAAGCAAGTTGAACACAAAATTTAAAGGGATTTTTTTGTTTTTGTTTTAGGTGTTTTGAAAGGAGAGAATTTTTTGGTTGTTTTCAATTGTTATGAGCAAGCAAGTTATGCAAACAAAGTTTTAAAATGACTACTCAATAATTTTTGGGTTAAAACCTTAGATTAGATAGATTGTTAGCAATTGTTCACTCAAGTAGGTATGATTCCTATTGCTTCAATCTTCAAGACCTAAGGTTATCACTCAATCACCACGAGTAGGTACTTGGGTTCTTCGGGTTTTGGGAAAGTGGTACAACCGGCCCAATCGTGCGGAGAGGAATACTCCACGGATGGGGACTTACGGAGGTCTTGATGGAAACCACCAAATCAACTAGGAAGGAATATCCCAGAAGAGAGGTAAGAATCCACCAAGAAGGTGTTTGGAGGGTGAGGGTGTGTTGGGAGAGAGAGCCCCCGCCTCGAATGCCCTACGGATCGGAACAAGTCCGGTACCCGATGCAAAGCTAATGCAAAAATGAAAAATAGAGGGTAGAAGGAGAAGAAGCAATCAATATGCAAACATGAATGAAAGCTATTAAATAAATCAAACAAGTGAATGCAAGCAAGACAAGCAATGATAGAGTAAACAAGTAACTAGCAACTAACAACTAAAAGGTGGTTCGCGCGGGAACCGGCTTGTGTTGGAGTGTTCAAGTGGGGACAAATCTGAAGTAAAGGTAAAAGGATGGTCCACGCGGGGACCGAATTGAAAATAAAGTGGCTCACGCGGGAGCCGAGTTTTGGAAAGGTAGGTGGTTCACGTGGGAACCGGTTTTTGAAGGAAAAGGGGTGGTTCACGCGGGAACCGGTTTGTTTGATTGAAAAGGGAAAGGGGGGGGGGCCACGTGGGGCCAATCTAATTGGTGCAAAGGGGTGGTCCACGCGGGGACCGATCTGAAGGTAAGTTGGTTCACGAGGGAACCGAGTTGGAAAAGAAAGGTGGTTCACGCGGGAACCAGTTTTTGAAGGAAAAGGGGTGGTTCACGCGGGAACCGGTGTAAGAGTTGACAAAATGAAACGAGAGCCATGTGGGGCCAATCTAAAGGTGCTGCAAATGGGTGGTCCACGCGGGGACCTATCTGAAAGTAAGTTGGTTCACGCAGGAACCGAGTTGGAAAAGAAAGGTGGTTCACGCGGGAACCGGTTTATAAGAAGAAAAGGGGTTCACGCGGGAACCGGGCTGAAATTAAAGGCAAGAAATCAAGTCCACATGGGGGACAATCTTAAAGGAAGAGTAATCAGCAAGTTTTTAAAGTTAAATTGACATGGAAAAGGGTAAAGGACAAGCCGGTTCACGCGGGAACCAAGTCGGAAAACAACTAGTTGCACGGATCAATCAAGCTAGCACGGTTGAAGACATTGGTTGTCCCACCGTGGTCGCCAAAAAGCTGTCGACTCCAGAAATGGGTTCCGGATCGGCACCTCAATAAAAGGTGAAAGATAGAATTGGGAAAAAAGGAAGAGTGAATCGGAAAACACTCGGAAAGTGGTAAAGACTCCTCACCTCGGTCCCACACTCACATTGATCCCCGAACTTTCATCTCACGGCGTCGCTCGAGCACCGGAGATGGTTCGGGTCATGTGGGAGGAGAGTGAGGAGGAGATGAAATTAAAACATGAAATAAAAATAAAGTGTGGTCGCCAGGAGCCGCGGGCTCCGCTTTATGTAATGGAAATAGAAAGAAGTTGACCGTGTGTACCTTAGCGTGGGAGAAAGGGATGTGAGTTCAACCTTCTTCTTCTTCGGCCGGCCGATGAAGAAGAGTCTCCAATCCAATGCTAGCTTGATCAACCTGTGCAACTAGAACAATAAACCAAGTGAAGAGTTTGGTTAGACTTGTGAGAAGTGTAGTAACTGTAGTAAGAAGATAAGAAAGAAGCAATTGGAGTTGGACTCACCGGCTTCGGGGTGAGCCTTAACCCCTTTTTTTGTGTTTTTGATTATGTAAAAATGATATAAATGAACTAAAATATGCTTTAAAACATTAAATAAACAGAGTTAATGGAGTTGAGAAAGCTTATAGAATGATTTGGCTTGAGTTGAAGCCGAGTTGGTTGAAGACAGCCGGTTCGGGTAGCTTGGTACCCTTCTGGCGCGACTTTGGTGCAGAGGATGTTACGGATGACCCCGATGTCAGAATCGAGTGCCGTTTGTTGGAGTAGACAGAAAACTCAGAGAGAAAGAATTTCAATGTTGATTACTTCTCCTAAATCCTCCTGTAGAAGTCAGTAAAAATTATGAAAGGGGGCGGATATCAAAATCAGAACCTGGATGCGCGCCCTCAGTGTAGCAACCGTCACAAACAAAAGGCAAGTCGGAATGGAGTGCCGTCAGTTGGAGATGAAAGAGGACGAAGAGAGAAACAATTTGTATGTTGAAGACTTTTGCAGCAGAAGCCTCGGATTTTCTGCAGAAGTCGACGAAGATGGTTGATGAAGAACACCCGGATCGAGCCTTCTCCTTCACCTCGGGATCGATTTCTTGACTTCGGATCGCCTTTGGACGTCGGGACGGCTTTGGAGAAGAGCTTGGACGACCTCTGAACGAGCTAGGCACCGGGGGTTCAACCTTGGGTCGCTGAGAATGGCCCTCAATTTATAGGGGAAGAGAGACGGTGCAAAATTTAGAAACTGGATGTACCGCACCCCCGCGTTTCAAAGGACACGAGGGCGCGCAGGGCGCGCCCTCAAACCAAGGGCGCGCAGGGCGCGCCCCCAGTTCGGGGGCGCGGTCTGCGCGCCCCCCTGTTTCAAAGGGGGCGGGGGCGCGTTCGGTGTCTCACTGCTAAAAATCGACGGAAATTTCTGGAAATTGCTAAAAATCGACTTGATATACGTAACGCGCCCCTGAACCGGGGGTGCGGTACAAATAAGTGAAAATCCTCCCCCGAAAACCTTCCAAAAACCCGGTTTAGAAGGTGCTAATCAGGGTAATTTCCAATTTAAAGCAACTGATCGCGCCCCCGCCTTTCAAAGGAACCGGGGGCGCGCAGGGCGCGCCCCTAGTTTGAGGGCGCGCAGGGCGCGCCCCTGGGTTGAGGGCGCGCAGGGCGCGCCCTCCACTTTCAAGCGGAGCGGGGGCGCGGTACACTCTCTCTCCTGCGCGCGTGTTCCACGAGCCGTATCTTGCAAACCGGATGTCCGATTCGGCTCCCGTTTGTCGCGTTGGAAAGAGGGCCTTCAACCGCACCTCCTCTAGTTAGTAAACCAGCTGTATGACTCCCGATATGTTCGTACGGGGCTTTCTACCGGTTTACCCTCTCGCGGAAAGCCGAAACCCGGGGCGAAGATCCGAAAGAGCACGGTTCCGGTCGAGAAATCTCGGGTCAACTCGGGATGACTTGAAATGATGACCGAACAAGTCCGGTACGATCGGACAATCCGAAGTCATTGAAAAATCTGAGATTAACCCGGTAAACGTGAATCGAAAGCCGTAAAAGCCGCGAAACCCTAAAATTGACCGAACCGGCCTTATAGCTCCGGTTGATAAAATATACGGCTAGAATCGACCCGGATGACCTGAAAAGACCCGGTGATGACCGGAAAGGCCTAACATGTGGTCCGGGATAGCCGTGTCAACACAGATCGAAAAAGCCATAACGAAAGCCGTCATTGACCGACGCCTACCGAAATGACTTCTCGGAAACCCTGAATGTTACGGAACACATGCGGGACTCCCGAGACCTTCAATTTTGGACCATTCAAGGTCGGTCATCGAGCTGGCTTCGTGTTTTTACAGTTCACGTGCGGCTCTCGCTTGAAGGTTACGGCAATATTCCGGAAATCTTCGGTCCATTCTCAACTTACAAGGGGCTCCACCAATGTCCTTAGCTCATCTCCACGAGGTAGTCCGGATCAGATAACGGTCAAATAAAGGATATCGCCTATGGAATAAGAGTCTAGGGCTCCGAATCTAGCCAATTTGGCGTGTCTACAGGGCCGAGTTCAAATGGGATTCGAAGTGCCAGGATGCATTAGATGGTTTGAAAAGATACCTGGCTAGTCCCCCTATGCTTAGACCACCAGTCCCTGGCAAGCCCTTAGTTTTATATATCTCGGTTTTGGAGAATTCTCTTGGGGCAGTCCTTGCACAAGTTGATGAAGAAGGGAAAGAGAGGGCAACTTACTATTTTTCAAAGATCTTTGATCCATGTGAGCAGAAGTATACTGTAGTGGAGAAGACCTGTGCTGCACTAGTCTGGGTAGTTCAGAAGCTTAAACACTATTTCTTAGCTCATGAGGTCAACCTTATTGCCCGCATCAATCCCATCAAATTCCTTCGGAGAAAAGCTGTTCTAAGCGATCGGTTAGGTCGTTGGCAGAGCTTCCTTTCTCAGTTTGATATCACCTATGTCCCCCAGAAGGCGATTAAGGGCTATGCCATTGCCGAACATCTAGCCCATCACCCTATACCCCTCTTTGACCCGGTCCAATCGGAGCTCCTGGATGACGAACTAATGTTGATCCGATCTTCCCACCTTTGGACATTATATTTTGACGGGGCTCTGAATTCACACGGTAAGGGAATAGGAATCGTCCTTCTATCACCCGAGGGTGTCACCATTCCACAGGCATTTCAGCTTGACTTCCCGGCAACCAACAATATAGCTGAATACGAAGCCTTGCTGGCGGTCTGGAGGCTGCTCATTTCTATGGTGCCACGGAATTAAGGGTGATAGGTGATAGCCAACTAATTCTTCGCCAAGTCCTAACCAAATACCGAACTTCTCATCCAAACCTCAAACCTTACCAATAACTCACCTCTTGCTACATCAAGCTCTTTTCCAAACTTACTTTTGTCCATGTTCCTCGAGCTCAGAACATCCTTGCTGATGCCCTAGCCTCCTTGGCTTCATCCCTATCAGTCCTGCTAGGTAGGCAGGTGCGGACTATCCATGTCCGTAGGAGGTCGATGCCAGCGATTAAGGATGGGCGATTTCTGAAAGTTAAGGAGAGATTTGGCAGGAAGGAGCATCTAGGGCAGAAAGAGGAAGTTTCTCTAGTCGAGTTGGAAGAGTTAGATGAGGGTGAGAGGCCTTGGTTTGATGAGATCGCAAGGTATTGTCAAGATCAGACATATCCACCTGGATCAAATGCAAAAGAAAAGAAGGCCATCAGGAGAGTATCCCACAGGTATACCATCCTAGGAGGGGTGCTCTACAAGAGGAGCCTAAGCGCAATTTTATTGAGATGCGTTGATGAAGAAGAGGCGAATTGGTGCTTAAGGAAGCACATTCCGAGTGTCCGTGGGGGCCATGTCAATGCTCAAGCTCTTGCCAAGAAAATCATCGAGCGGGGGTATTATTGGCCAACCCTAGAAGAGGATTGCTCCATCTTTGTCCGGCATCGTCATTCTTGCCAACTTCATGCCGACAAGATCCATTCTCCCGCATCTTCCCTTCATCCGATTCATGCCCCATGGCCCTTCGCCATGTGGGCTTTCGATATCATTGGCCCTCTAAGTGATCTTAACTGCGAAATCCGTTCCAAATCGTTCATCCCGACGGCAACGAGTACTTCACCAAGTGGGCGAAGCGGAAGCGTTCATGGAGATCAAGGCATCAACACCGTGCTCCTTCATCAAATGCAACATCATCGCCAGGTTCGGGATACCCAGCGACATCCTCACCGACAACGGACCGCAATTTCTCTCTCAAGATCTGCGTGATCTTTGCAACAGGTACCGCATTGCATTGCATCATTCATCTCCTTATTACCCGCAAGGCAATGGTCAAGCAGAAGCCACCAACAAAACTTTGATTAAAATCATCAAGAAAACCGTAAGTCTAGCAAGTTCACGGACCGGCCGGATAAGCTTGTAGATGCCCTATGGGCTTATCGTACTTCTGTACGGACCCCCACTGGTCAAACCCCGTATGCTCTCGCATATGGGATGGAAGCGGTGGTCCCATACGAAGTACTCCTTCCATCACTCCGAGTTCAACTCGATAGAGACATCCCTGTCGATGAGAGACGAGAATCTCTCCTTGCACAACTTGAACTCCTAGATGAAAGAAGGTTGGCTGCCTCCGAGCATGCCCGGACTTATCAGAACCGATTGAAAAGGTTTTATCAAAAGAGGGTGGTAGAGAGGAAGTTCGAAATCGGTGAGATGGTAGTAAAACGTATATTCGTTAAGCCGGGTGGTCCCCGCTCCAAGTTGCAACCTAACTGGGAAGGGCCTTTTGTTATAACTGAAAAATATCCAGGCAATGCATATAAGCTAACCAACGCCGATGGAGAAAAATTGAACCATCCATGGAACGGCGTTTACCTCAAAAAATATTTTCCTTAGAAAAGAAAATGGAGAATTTCTAGTATGATATTAAGTCATCGATCCAAGGGTGTTAGCTAGAAGTCAAGGGTAGACATCACCTTGCACACACAACACCTCCCGATCCCAGAATCTAGATAGCCCAACACTCAAGAGAGGCAAGGCAGAACCCTGAAGGCGGAAAGGAAACCTTACCCTATTCTCTTCTATTCGGTCCAAGATAGGTGAAGGGGACCAGAGGAGGATAGTATCGAAAATGCCCGCCGCCTTAGTAGGAGGCCGTCTCATAGGGTGCGAAAGGGTGCCAAAAGATGGGCAATGAACCCCACAGGTTTAAACAAATATGGGCATGTCTGAATGAGTACCCGAAAGAATAGAAAATGAAGAAAAAGGCACCAAAAGATGGGCAATGACCCCACAGGTCAAAGACTTGTCTAAGTAAGTGCCACATGTAGAAAAGACCCGAAGAGGCCGAACCCAGCGGGCAATTTGGGCATGAGTAGAGTAACCCTCCTCAACACCCCCAAATCCTATCAAAGACTTCCTTTATTATTCTTCCATCTTAAAACCCCTAGGGTAGGGTAGACTGTCCAAACTCAGGGGGAATCCAAACCGATCAAGAGAAGAGGGCAAGAAAGATTCTGGGTATGGAACCTTATTTTCACGTGGTGTTTATCACTTAAATCTTGATTAACACTCAAAGATCGATGAATGGTCTCAATACCGGCACATTCTCCACAAAAATAAAAAAAAAGCAAATATTTTTCAAAAATCCAAAAAAAAAGAGAATATTTTCAAAAATCAAAAAAAAAAAATCAAATATTTTCAAAAATAAAAAAATCAAATATTTTCAAAAATCTAAAAAAAAAAATCAAATATTTTCAAAAAAAAAAAAAATTCGAATATTTTCAAAAATCCAAAAAAAAGAGTTGAATATTTTCTAAAATGCATCATCTAGCTTGGCATAACCTTGATTTTTGCCTTTGCTAGCATTCATGTTTATTTTTATGTCTTGCATGTTTCATTTCTGCATCGCATATTTATCTTGATTAATCACCCCATTAAGAGGGCTCCTCCCTTTGACCTAAGTCAAAGTTGGCCATAATAGGCAAAGGGATAAGTCGTTGTGAAGATCTAATCCTCTTTTATCAAGTGTTTTCAGGGACTTTAAAATAAGAGGAGAAAGTTCTCTCAACGACAGGATTCTGAGATCAAGAAGGGAGCGACTCTCACCATAGCAGGTAAGCTCTCTCAAATTTTACCTTGTCTGTCATTTTGTACATTCTACCTGGTTGATAAGGCTGCCCCCTTGACATATAAGCAAGGCAAGACAACAATAGGCAAGGGGGTAAGCCATAGAACAGATTTAACCCTTCTATTGAGTATGTCAGAAAAGAAACACAAGTCAAGGAGGGGTGAGAATCTCGCCAACAGGTATGTCTCTTAACCCTACATCTATTACTTATTTTTATTATTTGCTATCCCTTAGAAGGCTTCGCCCCTTGACAAACTTGCAAGGGGCTAAGCCGAAATGTGATATTAACTACCCTGTTGAGCGATGTCAAGCAGATCAAATAAACACTGAAGCAAACAGGTGAAGATCTGATTATGCCATTAAGTGCTACAACAAAGAAGAAAAGCGACTACAACATCGAAAAGCTAAGCCTCGCTACGGAAATCGCGTGCTCGCCGCTACCCCCCCAGGAGAATGAACATGTGGAGGAGGCATGGTAGCCGTGTCCGCCAAAGCTGCTGCAGCCGCCTCATTGCGGCGACGCTCTGAAGAAGTGGCCAGGAACGCAGAAGCACCGTGCTCGTGGCTTTGGCTCTGGCCACTCTTCCCCTGCTGGCTCCGCCCGTGGTGACCCCGACTACGAGCAGCGCCGCCACTCCGGTGCGTGCCACTCCGATGGGAGCTGCTCTGATGGGTGAAACTCTGGCTCGGCTGTGGAGGGATGCCCTGGCGGTAAACCTGCAATGTCGCCTCTGCTGCCGACAAACGAACCTGTGCCTGCAGGTGCATCTGCTCCAGAGATCGCATGGCCTGGCTATGCTGGCGCTCCATCTCACGCATGGCTCTCTCATGCTGAAGGCGGAGATCCGAGACGATCATCTGGGAACGAAGATCGGCTGGGGCAGACCGCAATGTCTCCACCTCAGACTCCAAGGACTGGATACGAGAGAACAAGCTACTCTGAAGCTCGGCAACCTGGAAGAAGAGGAAGTATATGAACCAAGAAAAATCAACAACCAAAATGGACAACAATGAAAGATACCTCTGCCTCCTTGGTCGTCAGGGCCTCATTTGCCTCACTAAGACGCTGGCGGAGCTCAGCCACCTCTTCCCTCGACAGAGAAGGAGGTGAACCCTCAGCACGAGCCTTCTCGCGTGAACGAGAAGAAAAACATATCAAGGCAATCATATGTTGAGGATACAAATGAAGGTCAAAGGCGGTGTCTACCTCGGTCTCCGGCATGCCGCAAAGAGTGGCCACCTCTCGCCGAAGGTCAACAATCTCCGGTTGTTGGCGTAGCGAGAGCCCGAGCCTCCTGAAATGACATGAAGGTTAGAAGAGAACAACAACACAGAATTCAAGGAAAGTGAGAAGCATTTACCTGACCCTCTGGAACGAACAAGTGGCCGTACACCTCCGCGTATCGGCGAAGGTAGTCTCGGCTATCCTCTGCCCAGCCAATAACTACCTCGCCGCCTTCATACCACAAAGTGATCGAGGCGTGGTGTCTCTCCACCCAGTCCACGGGGAGGAGAAGGCGCCTGGGACGAGCACCAACTAGGGGAAGGGGAGGAGGAGGCTCCAACCAGTCCTGCTCCAGACCGAGGGCACGTGCCGAGAACCGAAGCCACAGTGGCGCCAGCTCATTGACGCACAGAAGATGAAGATCGCGGCAAAAGACACGACCAGCATGGGCAATCCAGGGCTGGAGATGGTCATCGGTCATGAGATATGGCCTCCAACACACCTGTGGGAAGCAAAATCACGATTATTATTTCAACAGGAGAATATTGATACAAAATTAAACACATACCTCAGTGTGTGGGAAGCGGAGAATCTGTGCACGAATCGAAGCCAACTGGCTGCGATGACCACCAGTAGGGCGGATAGGCTCCCAACGAGCCATCAGGGGGAGGAGGTCGGGGTAGGACTGCTGTGCCCGCCCCAGGGGGAAGTAAAGGTAGCTCCAGACCTATAGAAGGCACAACTCGTCAGAGTAAAGCAGAGCAATACAAGTGTACAAGAAATGAAAGGCTGCCGAAAGTCACCTGGAGAAAAGGAGAGAAGCCGGCAACCGAAACGGAACCCGCCTCAGGCTGGAGGCCACAGAACAGATGGGCGAGCATCGCTGCCCCCCACGCGTACGTGCCAACCTGCTCCGGAGTCAGCAAGCAAAGGGAGGAACCGCAGATGGATGCGGTCCGTCTTCGAGCCCAACAGAAGGCGCCCGAAGAAGAAGAGGAGGAAGCGGCGCAGGTCTACGTCCGCCTCTAAAGAGCCAGGTAACCCGGTAAATGCCGCTGCAGCCTGGCCGACCATGCGGCAGAAAAAGCTGTCCTGGCTCTCGCCACGGACACGCTCGGCATCCACCAAACCTACCATCTCACCAGCCTCTAGTCTGGTGATAGTACGTAGGCCATCCTCCGGGTCGAACTCAGGCTCATATGCGAAGAGAGCCCGGAACTCCCGCGAATAGTCAGAAGAGGTGGCACACACCACCGGCCTACCGTAAACATGAAGACCGGTGATGTGTGCAACATCCTCTAAGGAAGGCACCATGTACCCCCATGGGAACAGAAACACAAAGGAATCTGGGTCCCAGGACTCACGGAGGACCTGCACCAGTGGCAGGTCCTCCCAAAAGGGAGTCACCCGGAGGATGGGCCCAAACCCCATCTCCTCTAACCGAACCTGCTGGAAGTCCGGTAGGCCTAGGTAGGCAGCATGCACCAGGTCCCACGAGATCCGAGATTTTATCCGGGCCTGCAATAGATTCATTTCATTAGTTCACTCAATTTTTATTGCCAAAATACAAATGAGCTAATCATTAAGTGCAGGAAAAGAAAATGTACCTCTCGGACTGCCGGAAGCTCGGGTTCCTCGGAATCGGAATCGTGGCGGCGAACATGTCTCGGCATCTGTGCCAAAAGGGAAGTTGACATTAAACATTGTTACATACTTTTTTTATTTATTTTATTTTATTCATAAAAAAAAATATAAAAAATATATATATATATAAAAAAAAATCCTCAGCCTAACGCGCCCTCCTCTCCTTTGGAGAGTGAGGACGCTCTGAGCGCGCCCTTCACTTGAGGGTGCGCTGAGCGCGCCCTCAATTAGTTAGACATATTTATGTTTTTTATCATCACTAGCTAACATTTTTCAGGGGTCAGGAGAAAATTCTATACATTTACTAGTAAGAAATGGCTGAAAATGTATTTTTCAGGAGCAAAATTGATAAAAATGGCGAAAATTTCAGAAAGCGCCAAGCTATTCAGAAAATCAAGCCGATCAAGGAGTCACCGAAAGAAAATTCATCAGACTCACGGTTTGCTCTGAAAAATTACCTAAAGAGAAAAAGGCATGTTAAAACCTTTCAAAAATATCTTGTTTCATGTTAAAAAATATTCAAGGTGTTGAAAAATAACAAGGCATATTCATCATAATTGTCAACATTTGTCTTGCATTTTTCCGAAACAAGGTGTATTTATTTTGAATTTTCGCTCAAACTTGCTATAAATAATTCATTGTTTATTCAAAATAAAAACAACATGGCTGACAAGTTAAAGCAGGAAAAGAAGACTCTCAGGCAAGTAGAAGCTTCAACACAGAGATGTAGCGGCGCTTCCGGTCGGGGTCCTCCTCAATCGGGAGGCTCGGGCGGCACACCCGACTCGTCTCCCACAAGGCAACGGCCGAGATCGCCTCCTCCTCGTCATCCGCGAGCCAAGCTGCACCGCCCTTGATAGGTGGCGGTGGGACAGCTTGGGCAACTCGTACCGAGGCAAGCCGATCCGGGAGTGGCAACGGTGAGCGTTGTACAACACAAAGGCCGAACTGTAACCGGCGGAGATCAACGCCGGGCACAAAGCACACCTGGAAGTCCTTCTGCATCAAGGAAGCAGAAGAGTGCAAGAAGCTAGAACGGTTCATGGAGGCAAAGTGAGCACGCCAGTCCGGTCTTTTCTTCACTGATGCACACCTATTGGCGACTCTCTCGCCGAAGCCAAGCGCATCGGCATATGGAAACAAGGGGCTACGGCGGGAGAGCTGCGACTTGGTGGCCACCTCACCGGCTGGATCGAACTTAAAGTGAAGATCGGCCCAGCAAGCAAGTAAAAGCGCACTGCCGAAGGGAGGACGACCCACGCAAGCTGCGGACAGTCCGCAGTACAAGTATCCCAAAACTGAAGGCCCCAACCGCGCACCGGTCCAGATGCCGCGGATGCACGAGAGTTGATCAACCTCCAGAAACCATCCTCCGCGAGAAACAAGAACACCGCGGCAAGGCAAGCCGCGAAACCCTTTGCACCGCGCGAGAATCCGGTCCTCGTCTAGACCGAGAGCCGTCGAAGAGAGATTGTCCAAGCCACCAACTTGGGAACACCGATTCGCTTGCCGGCCAACAAGGTGCTGATCTGCCGAGCCTCGACAAAATCCCGCAAGAATTCCAAGCAAGAGAGGGGTCCCGAAGGGATGAACATACCTTCGGTTTCTCCCTTCTTAGTCCGAGGGAGGCCGAGAAGGAGCTCGCTTCTTCAAGAAGAACTCGTACACTCAAAGCTGCCAAACACGAACGTGTGAGTGTCGGGGTGCCACAACTCAACAAGAGCTCCCATCAAACCGAAGTCAAGGGAGTAGCCTGAATATTGCTTGGCATGGATCAAGAGCCCGGTTAAGCCCCAATCTCGAAGAATCGCTCTAACCGACAAGCCGAGGACGTCAAGCAAGCCGGAAAGCCAGGGAGGAAAGCAATACCGGCGAGGCCCAGGGAATTTTGGGTAATCCTACACCCAAACAGAAGGTAAGAGAAAACTTTTTTTTAAGAAAAAGAAGAAGAGAGTGGTTGAAGGCTAAAATTGGCAGCGAACTTACCAAGTCGGCACCGATTCTGGCCTTCAGATGACCCGGGATGCTTGAAATACCTCGAACCGAGCCAATACGCTGCTTTTTCAAAGGAGGAGCCATCCTGGGTGTTGGTAGGACGATTTGGTCGTCATAAGAGGAGCTTATATAGGGAAAATCGGTCCTGATTTGAATCGGATTCGGATCCGATCAAAACAGGAAACTGGGATCAAATGCGCCCCCAAGGTGGGAGCGCGCAGGCCGCGCCCCCCAACCTAGGGCGCTCTGGCCGCGCCCCCGTAATGAGGGCGCGCAGGCCGCGCCCTCGGTTTGGGGGGCACGTTCGGTCAAATTTTTGAAAATTTCTCAAAAAATTCAGAAAAAATTCAAAAAAATACAGAAATTAAAATAAAATACATTTATGTTTGATCTTTATTAAGGACGAGTGAACATTATTGTTCATTCGGAACTAACATTTTGATGAAAGACAGGAGTTGCTCGCGGAAACGGAGGAATGGACATGGGAAACCCCCATAACTTGCCGACTAGCATATATGTCGCTAGTCGTGTATTATTATCTTATGCATTATTTGAAGACCATGAGCATAGAGAAGACTTGACCCGAGATCCCCTTCATCAAAATCTACGACGGTCGGGTCATCTCTAATGCTCACGGATAAGCCAAAGTTGTGCTGTGAGGGACGATAGTTCCCGAATGGGTATCTTGACCTCATAGACAATCTATATCTTCAACTATTTGTTATACAAGTTTTGTTTTATTTTCTTGAGCCCAACATGCATCATGTAGTATTAATTGCATTACATTTTGTTTTGTCATTGCATACATCATTTCCTAATCTTCACCTTCTCACCCTCTCGATCATTCTAAATCCCACCGTGTCATTCACCATATTCTCTAGTCCCACTAACCTCTCTAATATCCCACCGTGTCTATTAATCCCACCGTGTTCGGTAACCACTTTTTGCCCTCAAATCTTTCAATTCTTTTCACCACAGAGGCCATTGCAACTTCTTTTGCTACTTATCCCACCGTGGCAGCCATTTCGTCCCGCCAAGGGCCTTCAATTTTGATCAGAACTTGCACCGACATTATCTTCACGGTCTATGCTTAAACATTTGCCTTTCGGAATCTGAGATCATTCCATTCCGAATTAAATCTTGTCTCTTAAAAGACTTAAATGAATCTGAGAGCCTGAATGTGCTCGATTGGTATTCTTTTTCTTTTTCAAAACAAATCTCTTTTAAATTTTAGCCCATCACAGTACAGGAACACCGCAAGGATCGGGTTACCGGCTGATGATGAACCTACGAACCCATGTTTCGGGGACACCCCACCACGTTGGGGGTTGGCTATCCTTCTCTCGTGCCAATGGCACATCTTTTACCAATCGAACATAGGAGGACTTGATGAAACATGGCGGTTAACCAAGAGACTTGAGGAGATTCGTCTTGCCGAATCTGGTCGTTGAGCGTGTCTATATCTACACCTTGATGCCACCTTTTCAGTCCATCACCATTTCGCTCCACTACATTCCACTACGATTCATCTCGCTTCGCTACGCTTTCTCTACGTTTCACTTCGCTCCGCTACATGCCATTCCCTTGCAAAGCCGACATCAAGGCGAGGCAAGCTGTAGACACGCCAAATTGGCTTGATTCGGAGCCCTAGACTCTTATTCCGTAGGCGATATCCTTTATTTTACCGTTATCTGATCCGGACTACCTCGTGGAGATGAGCTAAGGACAGTGGTGGAGCCCCCTTGTTAGGTGAGAATGAACCGATGATTTCCGGAACATTGCCGTAACCTTCAAGCGAGAGCCGCACGTGATTGTAAAAACACGAAGCCTGCTCGATGACCGACCTTGAATGGTCCATAATTGAAGGTCTCGGGAGTCCCGCATGTGTTCCGTAACATTCAGGGTTTTCGAGAAGTCATTTCGGTAGGCGTCGGTCAATGACGGCATTCGTTACGGCTTTTTCGATCTGTGCTGACACAGCTATCCCGGACCATGTATTAGGCTTTTCCGGTCATCACCGGGTCTTTTCAGGTCATCCGGGTCGATTCTAGTCATATATTTTATCAACCGCGGCGATAAGGCCGGTTCGGTCAATTTTAGGGTTTCGCGGCTTTTACGGCTTTCAATTCACGTTTACCGGGTTAATCTCGCTTTTTCGATGACTTCGGATTGTCCGATCGTACTGGACTTGTTCGGTCATCATTTTAAGTCATCCCGAGTTGACCCGAGATTTCTCGACCGGAACCGTGCTCTTTCGGATCTTCGCCCCGGGTTTCGGCTTTCCGCGAGAGGGTAAACCGGTAGAAAACCCCGTGCAAACATATAGGGAGTCATGCCGGCTGGTTTACCGACTTGAGGAGGTGCGGTTGGAGGCCCTCTTTCCAACGCGACAAACGGGAGCCGAATCGGATATCCCGTTTGCAAGATACGGCTCGCGGAACACGCGCGCAGGAGAGAGAGTGTACTGCGCCCCCGCTCCGCTTGAAAGTGGAGGGCGCGCCCTGCGCGCCCTCAACCTGAGGGCGCGCTCTGAGCGCCCTCAAACTGGGGCTGCGCCCTGCGCGCCCCCGGTCCCTTTGAAAGGTGGGGGCGCGGTCGGTTTCCGAAAATCGGAAATTGCCCCGATTAGTACCTTCTAAACCGGATTTTTAGAAGGATTTGTCGGAGGATTTTCACTTATTTGTACCGCGCCCCCGGTTCGGGGGCGCGTTACGTATGTCAAGTCGATTTTTAGCAATTTCCATAAGTTTCCGTCGATTTTTAGCAGTGAGACGCGTAACGCGCCCCCGGTCCCTTTGAAACAGGGGGGCGCACAGACCGCGCCCCCGAACTGGGGGCGCGCCCTGCGCGCCCTTGGTTTGAGGGCGCGCCCTGCGCGCCCTCCTCCTCTTTGAAACATGGGGGCGCGGTCTGTCCAGTTTCTAAATTTTTTACCGTCTCCCTTCCCCTATAAATTGAGGGCCATTCTCAACGACCCAAGGTTAATCCCCCGTGCCTAGCTCGTCCAGAGGTCGTCCAAGCTCTTCTCCAAAGCCGTCCCGACGTCCAAAGGCGATCCGAAGTCAAGAAATCGATCCCGAGGTGAAGGAGAAGGCTCGATCCGGGCATTCTGCATCAACCATTTTCATCGACTTCTTCAGAAAATCCGAGGCTTCTTCTGCAAAAGCCTTCAACATATAAGATGTTCATCTCTTCGTCCTCTTTCATCTCCATCTGACGGCACTCAATTCCGACTTGCCGTTTGTTCGTGGCAATTGCTACACCCAGGGCGCGCATCCAGGTTCTGTTTTCCACATCCTCCCCCCTTTCATAATTTTTAATGACTTATACAGGAGGATTTAGGAGAAGTCATCAACATAGGAATTCTCATCTCTGAGCTTTCTGTCCACTCCAACAAACGGCACTCGATTCTGACATCGGAGTCGTCCGTAACATCCTCTGCACCAAAGTCGCGCCAGAAGGGTACCAAGCTACCCGAACCGGCTGTCTTCAACCAACTCGGCTTCAACTCAAGCCAAATCATTCTATAAGCTTTCTCAACTCCATTAACTCTGTTTATTTAATGTTTTAAAGCATATTTTATTTCATTTATATTATTTTTACATAATCAAAAACACAAAAAAAGGGGTTAAGGCTCACCCCGAAGCCGGTGAGTCCAACTCCAATTGCTTCTTTCTTATCTTCTTACTACAGTTACTACACTTCTCACAAGTCTAACCAAACTCTTCACTTGGTTTATTGTTCTAGTTGCACAGGTTGATCAAGCTAGCATTGGATTGGAGACTCTTCTTCATCGGCCGGCCGAAGAAGAAGAAGGTTGAACTCACATCCCTTTCTCCCACGCTAAGGTACACACGGTCAACTTCTTTCTATTTCCATTACATAAAGCGGAGCCCGCGGCTCCTGGCGACCACACTTTCCTTTTATTCATGTTCTAAATTCATATCCTCCTCACTCTCCTCCCACATGACCCGAACCATCTCCGGTGCTCGAGCGACGCCGTGAGATGAAAGTTCGGGGATCAATGTGAGTGTGGGACCGAGGTGAGGAGTCTTTATCGCTTTCCGAGTGTTTCTCGATTCACTCCCCTTTTTTCCCCAATTCTATCTTTCACCTTCTTCTCTTGAGGTGCCGATCCGGAACCCGTTTCTGGAGTCGACAGCTTTTTGGCGACCACGGTGGGTCAACCAATGTCTTCAACCGTGCTAGCTTGATTGATCCGTGCAACTAGTTTTCTTCCGACTTGGTTCCCGCGTGAACCGGCTTGTCCTTTACCTTTTCCATGATCATTTACCTTTAAACTTGCTGTTTACTCTTCCTTTAAGATTGTCCCCCATGAGGACTTAATTTGCTTGTCTTTCATTTCAACCCGGTTCCCGCGTGAACCACTTTTCTTCTTATAAACCGGTTCCCGCGTGAACCATCTTTCTTTTCCAACTCGGTTCCCGCGTGAACCAACTTACTTTCAGATCGGTCCCCGCGTGGACCACCCATTTGCAGCACCTTTAGATTAGCCCCACGTGGCTCTCTTTTCATTTTGCAACTCTTACACCGGTTCCCGCGTGAACCACCTCTTTTCCTTCAAAAAACCGGTTCTGCGTGAACCACCTTTCTTTTCCAACTCGGTTCCCGCGTGAACCAACTTACCTTCAGATCGGTCCCCGCGTGGACCACCCCTTTGCACCAATTAGATTGTCCCCACGTGGCCCTCATTTCCTTTTTCCAATCAAACAAACCGGTTCCCGCGTGAACCACCCCTTTTCCTTCAAAAAAAACCGGTTCCCACGTGAACCACCTACCTTTCCAAAACTCGGCTCCCGCGTGAGCCACTTTATTTTCAAATCGGTCCCCGCGTGGACCATCCTTTTACCTTTACTTCAGATTTGTCCCCACTTGAACACTCCAACACAAGCCGGTTCCCGCGCGAACCACCTTTTAGTTGTTAGTTGCTAGTTACTTGTTTACTCTATCATTGCTTGTCTTGCTTGCATTCACTTGTTTGATTTATTTAATAGCTTTCATTCATGTTTGCATATTGATTGCTTCTTATCCTTCTACCCTCTATTTTTCATTTTTGCATTAGCTTTGCATCGGGTACCGGACTTGTTCCGATCCGTAGGGCATTCGAGGCGGGGGCTCTCTCTCCCAACACACCCTCACCCTCCAAACACCTTCTTGGTGGATTCTTACCTCTCTTCTGGGATATTCCTTCCTAGTTGATTTGGTGGTTTCCATCAAGACCTCCGTAAGTCCCCATCCGTGGAGTATTCCTCTCCGCACGATTGGGCCGGTTGTACCACTTTCTCAAAACCTGAAGAACCCAAGTACCTGCTCGTGGTGAATGAGTGATAACCTTAGGTCTTGAAGATTGAAGCAAACGGAACCATACCCAATTTGAGTGAACAATTGCTAACAATCTATCTAATCTAAGGTTTTAACCCAAAATTTGTCGAGTAGTCATTTTAAAAACCTTGTTTGCATAACTTGCTTGCTCACAACAATTGAAAAGAAAAAAAATTTCTCTTTCAAAACACCTAAAAAAAAAATCCCTTTAATTTTTATGTTCAACTTGCTTGCCAAACAACCAAATTGAAACCAAATCAAATCAAACAAACAACCATCATCAAAAAAAAAAAAACTCTCTTGCATTTACACCATTCATTTGCTTTCTTTCAACCATTTTGTAAGGAAATTTGACAGGATGCCCACTCTAAGGTCCGGAAGACACGTCGGGATGTCGGACTACTGCGGCCAAGAGGAGGAGTACGAGACGGGCCACTACGAGCTGCAAAAACCCATGGCTCAACCAGAGGGCCATGTCAACGCCGTCAGGGAGCCAGAAACTCAAAATCCTACTCATCAACCCGCTTCACTTAGCGTGGAGCAACTCCTCCAGGGTCTATCTCTTCATCTAGACCCCGAATCTTTTTCGCTTGTGCAATCCTTGACAAAGGGCAAGATGCCCGCCACTCAAGATCCGGTCGAGGGAAATCAAGCCCCCTCACCACCTCAGTCAGCAGTCAGGCCCCAAATCATCTCTTCTCCCGGACAACCCTGCCGTGTCTCCACTCACCCTATTATGGGGCATTCACATAACTCGTTCCAATTCCTTTTTCCAACCTACCTCCTCCAACTCAACACTTTGCTCCCGTGGCTCAGAATCTAGCCTCACCTGTGCGTTAATGAACAAACTCAACCAGATGGATGAGCGTTTCGAAGAGATGAGGCACCGCCTCGATTCTAAAGCCATCCCCGAAGTCTCTGTCCCATCCTTCCCGCTCTACACCTTCCTCCTTCGTAGATACCAGTCTTCCAACGTTACAACGGGACTGGTAATCCTTTCAACCATCTAAAAAGCTTTCTCTATGACTCCTCATTCTGGAAAAATGACCGCAAAGCCCTTGCCTTCCTATTCCGTCGGTCATTGGATGGAGCCGCCCTTGACTGGTTCTATTCTCTTGATTCCATTGAGGCGGCGGATTTCGACATTGTCAAGACGAAGTTTCTACAGAGGTACAGGATAGGGTGGGGCCACCGCTCGATAACCGACTTAATTGCCGAAAAGATGAGGCCGGATGAGGACTTTGCCGTATTTGCCGATCGGTGGAGGGGAATGGCCGAGAGGCTTGTGGATACCATCTCAGAGGGGGAGCAGGTGAGGATGCTCATTGGGAACACCACGCCTAACCTTCGCAACCTTCTGATCATGCACCGTCCAACAACCATGAGTGAGTTGTGTGATAACGCCCGCTACCTCCAAGCCCACTTTAAGGATGCATCCATGATCAACCCGTTCGACACCAAGCCCCGTAATACTAGAAAGCCTACACTCGTAGGACCCACCACCGAAGGGGTAGTAAATAATGAGAGCATCAATGCCATGGGTAACCGGGGTGGGTACCGTCAAAACCAATACCGTAACCCACCACCCAATCAACAATACCGCCCAGCCCTCAACCAGCTCCTCACCACACAAGAACAACTTGCATACAACCGAGCACCACCACAAAGAACCCACCTACAACCGAGCGCCCCAGCAACCAAATGCCTACAACCGAGCACCTCAACAACAACATGTCTACAACCGACCACCACCACCACAACAAGCCTACAACCAAGTGCCACCACCAGCCAACCGACCTAGGAGGGGGGGACCCAAGATAGAATACTATCCTCAACTGCCATTCCCCCTCACCGATATCTTCAACGCATTGATGGCTGAACAGCAGCTAGAGCTTCCAAAGGAGAGAGAAGGATGGCCAGCAAATATTGACATGACAAAATACTGCGCTTACCATCGGTATCCTGGGCACACGGTGGATGTCTGTTTCCAGTTTAAAGACTGCATTCATGACCTCACTGATCAGGGGAACATTGACCGGGCACGGATGGGAGAGTCTATACAAGCCATGAAGGCACGGCAGAACCAACCGCGGCGACAGCAAGTGCAACAGCGGCCCGGCCTGGGCATCGTCCAAGATCCGCTCCCGGTACATGCACCCGTCCAAGCACCGGCCCCAGCACCACCAACCCGACGACTCGGCCTCGTCCACTCCGCCATCGAGGAGTCAACCCACCATTCCCAGGGTTGGCGGTGTCGAGGATCAAATCACCTCCATGCCCGCCATACCAACCCCACCTCCAACCCGCCCCATACTCTCCATACCAAGAGCTGCCCCCAGCCCACAAACTATCCAAACACCCCTACCCTCACCAACCATTAACCCTCCACGACGCTTAATCATTAGACCGCCACCAGCCTCTCAACCAGTCTCCCAACCATGACCCCACCCTAACCCACCGACCACCATTAATCCTCCACGGCGTCTAATCGTTAGACTGCAACCAACACCCCGTACATCACCTAACCTACCACCACCGCCACCCCACGACCCGCCATCATTAGACCATCACCACCAACACCCCAACCATCACCCAACATACCGGCCTCCACCAATCCACGACCCCTCATCATCCGATCCTCACCACCCCTACCTACCATGGGCTCCTCAACCTACCAACCAACCCTACCATCACCATCATCCCCACTTCACCCTACCACGCTGGCGCCGCACTTCGTAGCGGGAGGATGTTCCAAAGGGTCTTCCCCGAGGTCGGGATACAACCACAGAACAGTGCGAAGAGGAGGTGGTAGAAGAACCGTTGCCCGGCACGGCATATGACCTATTGAAGCACTTGGACAAAATGCCGGCACGGATTTCAATTCGGAGCCGATAAAGAGGTCGAAGAATCATCGGGACATCTTGCAACAATACTTACAGCGGGTCATGGTCAATGAGGACCTCCCGCCGCAGAAGATCATTACCGTCCCGACCCCGAGGAGTGAACATCCGGCACTCACCTTTACACAGAGGAGTTGGCACGGCCGGAGATCGAAAGTATGCCTTGCGCGTTGCGGTAGTCATCCGAGGCATGGAGATCAAGTCCTGCTTGATTGACACCGGAGCATCCATAAATGTCATGCCGCCAGAAACATTGCAACTTTGCGGCATCTCCGATGAAGAAATCGAGCCTTCTGCCGTCACGGTGACCGCATATGACAACTCCCGGAAGCCGGCACGAGGGGGTTACATTGAAAGTAGGGCTCGGGCCGTGTGCCGTCACCGCCGAGTTTCACGTTTTAGAATTAGACCCTACATTCAAAGCTATCTTGGGACGCCCGTACCTTGAGGCAATAGGAGCTGTTTCCTCCACTAATCATCAGTGTCTGAAGTTCCCATACAAGGGCCAGGTGATCAAAGTAACCAACATCCCCATTCTGAATGACGTGGATGACCCCTCTTCGCACTACCAATATCAAAATCGTCCAGTACCGTTGGTTTCAACTACGCAGCTACCCGAGGTCATGGTATTGACGATGCCTCCGTATTCGGTTGCGTGGCGGATGATGAAAGGGATGGGCTATCAGCCAGAAAGGGGCCGGGAAAGGAACCGCAGGGGGTTGTGCACCCCATTGAAGCCGTACAAAGACCAAAGAGACACGGGCTTGGCTATGAGCCCGCTCACTCCGCGGATGGTCTACCGGCCAAAAATGCCATGGGACTCCAAAAATTCTTTATCAAAGGGGAGACCATGATGATGGCCGGGGACAAAGAAGAAGAACAAGTCAAGAGGAAGAAGGCACCAGAGCAAGAGGAGGAGGTGGACAACCTGAGTTCATCTTTGGCTCGGTTGTTCATAGAGCAGGTAGAACCGACAATGGCAAGTCCATCTCTAAACAACTTGTCCACTCGAACCCACCTCCAAACAACATCCCGCGTGAACCGTATCCTACGGTCACGTATTTCAAAATCCTCACTCTATCCCTCTTGGATTCGCTTGATGGGCTATCTAGCCCAATTCCCACTTCTGGGCCAAAATGGCCACCTGAACTGATCAATGGGCATGAGAGCCCATTCAAATCTTCTTACTCCACTGGGCTTCTATGCCCATTCCAATCCAACAACCTTGGGGCCACGTGCCCACCAGTTGGGCCCACGTGCCCTTTAGATTTATTTTCTTGCTTTGGGCCCGCATGCCCACCATTTGGGCCCACGTGCCCCTTAGATCTTTTCACCACCTTTCGGCCTATCTGCCCATTTCTTGTCATCATCGGGCCCGCGAGCCCATTTTTCTTCCATTTACTTAAGCTTTCTATTTCTGCTCGAGCCCCATCGGCTCATTCTCTTTTTGTTATTACCCAAAATACCCAAAAAAAAACGTCCTCTCACAAACTCAGTTTTCCATTGAGGAGACGTCTCTACTTGTCTCGGAGGGTGCTCCCAACCAAGGACCCCTCTTCTTCAACTCCCTGATCGATCTGCTCGATCCTTCACCCATTGTTAATACCACCTTTTCAATTCCGACTTCTTTAGGAGTAGTTAGGGTAGGAAAGAAGAAAATTCGAGGTAAACGTGTGCCGGAAAGATATCTCCAACAAATAGCTCAAAAATGCAAGGAATGTGCAAGGCTGCCAAGTTTTTTGGAAAATGCTATCCAGCTTGATGAAATCCAATATGAGGATGAATTCAATGTAGATCATACACTGGGAGTTTACGAGGTCTTATCAGAAAAAGATCCTGATTTCGAGGATGGAATTGAGGACTTGGCTGATGCGTATGCATCTGGACTTAAAAGATTTGAAGAACCATTAGCCACGGTGGATGAACCGACAAAAGAACTGAATCTTGGAACACCGGAAGATCCCAAGACAATCCTCCTAAGCGCAAACCTCACTCCCACTGAGGAACAGAGTTTAATTAAAATTTTGGAAGAATATAAGGACACGTTCGCATGGACATACGAGGACTTGCCGGGGTTAGACAACTCGTTAGTTGAACATCGTCTAATTTTGAAACCTGGAGTTACCCCGGTCAAACAAAAATTAAGGAGATTCCACCCTGATGTTGCACTTAAGATGAAAGAAGAGGTCGACAAGTTACATCAAGCAAGATTCATTAAGGTTGTCCTTTATCCGCAATGGGTGGCAAACATAGTCCCTGTCATGAAGAAGGATGGCCGAGTTCGGATCTGTATAGACTTCAGGGACTTGAACCGAGCGTGTCCTAAAGATGACTTTCCTCTACCTCATATTGACGTACTGGTTGATAACACTGCTGGATTCGAGATGTTGTCGTTCATGGATGGCTATTCTGGATATAATCAAATCCGGTTGGCCGAAGAGGACCAGGAGAAGACCTCGTTCACCACACCTTGGGGAACCTATCGCTATGTCGTCATGCCCTTTGGACTGAAGAATGCTGGTGCTACCTATCAGAGGGCAATGATGGCTATCTTCCATGACATGATGCATACCCTTGTAGAGGTGTACGTGGATGACCTGGTCGTTAAGTCCAGAAGCCGAGAAGATCATCCTGAAGTGTTAATAAAGGTCTTGCAAAGGGCTAGGGAATACAAATTGAAAATGAACCCAAAGAAATGCACGTTTGGAGTATCCTCAGGAAAACTGTTGGGGTTCATAGTGAGCAAAAGGGGCATAGAGATCGACCCAAACAAGGCCAAAGCAATCATTGGTATGCCTCCTCCGAGAAATATGAAAGAACTTCGAGGATTAATCGGGAGGCTACAGTTTGTCGGCCGGTTCATCTCACAACACTCCCAAAGGTGTAAACCTTTCTATGAGTTGACCAAGGCGGGGGCCGAGTTCAAATGGGATTCGAAGTGCCAGGATGCATTCGATGGTTTGAAAAGATACCTGGCTAGTCCCCCTGTGCTTAGACCACCAGTCCCTGGCAAGCCCTTAGTTTTATATATCTCGGTTTTGGAGAATTCTCTTGGGGCAGTCCTTGCACAAGTTGATGAAGAAGGGAAAGAGAGGGCAACTTACTATTTGTCAAAGATCCTTGATCCATGTGAGCAGAAGTATACTGTAGTGGAGAAGACCTGTGCTGCACTAGTCTGGGTAGTTCAGAAGCTTAAACACTATTTCTTAGCTCATGAGGTCAACCTTATTGCCCGCATCAATCCCATCAAATTCCTTCTGGAGAAAACTGTTCTAACTGATCGGCTAGGTCGTTGGCAGAGCTTCCTTTCTCAGTTTGATATCACCTATGTCCCCCGTAAGGCGATTAAGGGCTATGCCATTGCCGAACATCTAGCCCATCACCCTATACCCCTCTTTGACCCGGTCCAATCGGAGCTCCCGGATGACGAACTAATGTTGATCCGATCTTCCCACCTTTGGACATTATATTTTGACGGGGCTCGAATTCACACGGTAAGGGAATAGGAATCGTCCTTCTATCACCCGAGGGTGTCACCATTCCACAGTGCATTTCAGCTTGACTTCCCAAAGAACCAACAATATAGCTGAATACGAAGCCTTGCTGGCCGGGCTGGAGGCTGCTCATTTCTATGGTGCCACGGAATTAAGGGTGATAGGTGATAGCCAACTAATTCTTCGCTAAGTCCTAACCAAATACCGAACTTCTCATCCAAACCTCAAACCTTACCAAGAACTCACCTCTTGCTACATCAAGCTCTTTTCCAAACTTACTTTTGTCCATGTTCCTCGAGCTCAGAACATCCTTGCTGATGCCCTAGCCTCCTTGGCTTCATCCCTATCAGTCCTGCTAGGTAGGCAGGTGCGGACTATCCATGTCCGTAGGAGGTCGATGCCAGCGATTAAGGATTGGCGATTTGTGAAAGCTAAGGAGAGATTTGGCAGAAGGAGCATCTAGGGCGTAAAGAGGAAGTTTCTCTAGTCGAGTTGGAAGAGTTAGATGAGGGTGAGAGGCCTTGGTTTGATGAGATCGCAAGGTATTGTCAAGATCGACATATCCACCGGATCAAATGCAAAA
The DNA here is from genome assembly GCA_036172225.1 of Cryptocoryne crispatula var. balansae. Taxonomy (NCBI): domain Eukaryota; kingdom Viridiplantae; phylum Streptophyta; class Magnoliopsida; order Alismatales; family Araceae; genus Cryptocoryne; species Cryptocoryne crispatula. The sequence continues at coordinate 16,857,005 of CM069924.1, forward strand.
GAAAAGAAGGCCATCAGAGAGTATCCCGCAGGTATACCATCCTAGGAGGGGTGCTCTACAAGAGGAGCCTAAGCGGAATTTTATTGAGATGCGTTGATGAAGAAGAGGCGTAATTGGTGCTTAAGGAAGCACATTCCGGGTCCGTGGGGGCCATGTCAATGCTCAAGCTCTTGCCAAGAAAATCATCAGCAGGGGTATTATTGGCCAACCCTAGAAGAGGATTGCTCCATCTTTGTCCGGCACTGTCATTCTTGCCAACTTCATGCCGACAAGATCCATTCTCCCGCATCTTCCCTTCATCCGATTCATGCCCCATGGCCCTTCGCCATGTGGGCTTTCGATATCATTGGCCCTCTAAGTGATCTTAACTCTGAAATCCGTTCCAAATCGTTCATCCTGACGGCAACAGAGTACTTCACCAAGTGGGCAGAAGCGGAAGCGTTCATGGAGATCAAGGCATCAACACTGTGCTCCTTCATCAAATGCAACATCATCGCCAGGTTCGGGATACCCAGCGACATCCTCACCGACAACGGACCGCAATTTCTCTCTCAAGATCTGCGTGATCTTTGCAACAGGTACCGCATTGCATTGCATCATTCATCTCCTTATTACCCGCAAGGCAATGGTCAAGCAGAAGCCACCAACAAAACTTTGATTAAAATCATCAAGAAAACCTGTAAGTCTAGCAAGTTCACAGACTGGCCAGATAAGCTTGTAGATGCCCTATGGGCTTATCGTACTTCTGTACGGACCCCCACTGGTCAAACCCCGTATGCTCTCGCATATGGGATGGAAGCAGTGGTCCCATACGAAGTACTCCTTCCATCACTCCGAGTTCAACTCGATAGGGACATCCCTGTCGGTGAGAGACGAGAATCTCTCCTTGCACAACTTGAACTCCTAGATGAAAGAAGGTTGGCTGCCTCCGAGCATGCCCGGACTTATCAGAACCGATTGAAAAGGTTTTATCAAAAGAGGGTGGTAGAGAGGAAGTTCGAAATCGGTGAGATGGTAGTAAAACGTATATTCGTTAAGCCGGGTGGTCCCCGCTCCAAGTTGCAACCTAACTGGGATGGGCCTTTTGTTATAACTGAAAAATATCCAGGCAATGCATATGAGCTAACCAACGCCGATGGAGAAAAATTGAACCATCCATGGAATGGCGTTTACCTCAAAAAATATTTTCCTTAGAAAAGAAAATGGAGAATTTCTAGTATGATATTAAGTCATCGATCCAAGGGTGTTAGCTAGAAGTCAAGGGTAGACATCACCTTGCACACACAACACCTCCCGATCCCAGAATCTAGATAGCCCAACACTCAAGAGAGGCAAGGCAGAACCCTGAAGGCGGAAAGGAAACCTTACCCTATTCTCTTCTATTCGGTCCAAGATAGGTGAAGGGGACCAGAGGAGGATAGTATCGAAAATGCCCACCGCCTTAGTAGGAGGCCGTCTCATAGGGTGCGAAAGGGTGCCAAAAGATGGGCAATGAACCCCACAGGTTTAAACAAATATGGGCCTGTCTGAATGAGTACCTGAAAGAATAGAAAATGAAGAAAAAGGCACCAAAAGATGGGCAATGACCCCACAGGTCAAAGACTTGTCTAAGTAAGTGCCACATGTAGAAAAGACCCGAAGAGGCCGAACCCAGCGGGCAATTTGGGCATGAGTAGAGAAACCCTCCTCAACACCCCCAAATCCTATCAAAGACTTCCTTTATTATTCTTCCATCTTAAAACCCCTAGGGTAGGGTAGACTGTCCAAACTCAGGGGGAATCCAAACCGATCAAGAGAAGAGGGCAAGAAAGATTCTGGGTATGGAACCTTATTTTCACGTGGTGTTTATCACTTAAATCTTGATTAACACTCAAAGATCGATGAATGGTCTCAATACCGGCACATTCTCCACAAAAATCCAAAAAAAAATATGAATATTTTCAAAAATCCCAAAAAAAATAAATCAAAATCAAATATTTTCAAAAATCTAAAAAAAAATCAAATATTTTCAAAAATAAAAAAAAATTGAATATTTTCAAAAATCCAAAAAAAAAGAGTTGAATATTTTATAAAATGCATCATCTAGCTTGGCATAACCTTGATTTTTGCCTTTGCTAGCATTCATGTTTATTTTTATGTCTTGCATGTTTCATTTCTGCATCGCATATTTATCTTGATTAATCACCCCATTAAGAGGGCTCCTCCCTTTGACCTAAGTCAAAGTTGGCCATAATAGGCAAAGGGATAAGTCGTTGTGAAGATCTAATCCTCTTTTATCAAGTGTTTTCAGGGACTTTAAAATAAGAGGAGAAAGTTCTCTCAACGACAGGATTCTGAGATCAAGAAGGGAGCGACTCTCACCATAGCAGGTAAGCTCTCTCAAATTTTACCTTGTCTGTCATTTTGTACATTCTACCTGGTTGATAAGGCTGCCCCCCTTGACATATAAGCAAGGCAAGACAACAATAGGCAAGGGGGTAAGCCATAGAACAGATTTAACCCTTCTATTGAGTATGTCAGAAAAGAAACACAAGTCAAGGAGGGGTGAGAATCTCGCCAACAGTACGTCTCTTAACCCTACATCTATTACTTATTTTTATTATTTGCTATCCCTTAGAAGGCTTCGCCCCTTGACAAACTTGCAAGGGGCTAAGCCGAAATGTGATATTAACTACCCTGTTGAGCGATGTCAAGCAGATCAAATAAACACTGAAGCAAACAGGTGAAGATCTGATTATGCCATTAAGTGCTACAACAAAGAAGAAAAGCAGCTACAACATCAGAAAAGCTAAGCCTGCTACAGAAATCAGTGCCTGCTGCTACCCCCCCAGGAGAATGACCATGTGGAGGAGGCATGGTAGCCGTGTCCGCCAAAGCTGCTGCAGCCGCCTCATTGCGGCGACGCTCTGATTGTGCCTGCAGGTGCATCTGCTCCAGAGATCGCATGGCCTGGCTATGCTGGCGCTCCATCTCACGCATGGCTCTCTCATGCTGAAGGCGGAGATCCGAGACGATCATCTGGGAACGAAGATCGGCTGGGGCAGACCGCAATGTCTCCACCTCAGACTCCAAGGACTGGATACGGGAGAACAAGCTACTCTGAAGCTCGACAACCTGGAAGAAGAGGAAGTATATGAACCAAGAAAAATCAACAACCAAAATGGACAACAATGAAAGATACCTCTGCCTCCTTGGTCGTCAGGGCCTCTTTTGCCTCACTAAGACGCTGGCGGAGCTCAGCCACCTCTTCCCTCGACAGAGAAGGAGGTGAACCCTCAGCACGAGCCTTCTGCTGTGAACAGAAGAAAAACATATCAAGGCAATCATATGTTGAGGATACAAATGAAGGTCAAAGGCAGTGTCTACCTCAGTCTCCAGCATGCCGCAAAGAGTGGCCACCTCCTGCCGAAGGTCAACAATCTCCAGCTGTTGGCGTAGCAGTAGAGCCCGAGCCTCCTGAAATGACATGAAGGTTAGAAGAGAACAACAACACAGAATTCAAGGAAAGTGAGAAGCATTTACCTGACCCTCTGGAACGAACAAGTGGCCGTACGCCTCCGCGTATCGGCGAAGGTAGTCTCGGCTATCCTCTGCCCAGCCAATAACTACCTCGCCGCCTTCATACCACAAAGTGATCGAGGCGTGGTGTCTCTCCACCCACCACGGGGAGGAGAAGGCGCCCGGGACGAGCACCAACTAGGGGAAGGGGAGGAGGAGGCTCCAACCGCCCCGCTCCGGACCGAGGGCACGTGCCGAGAACCGAAGCCACAGTGGCGCCAGCTCATTGACGCACAGAAGATGAAGATCGCGGCAAAAGACACGACCAGCATGGGCAATCCAGGGCTGGAGATGGTCATCGGTCATGAGATATGGCCTCCAACACACCTGTGGGAAGCAAAATCACGATTATTATTTCAACAGGAGAATATTGATACAAAATTAAACACATACCTCAGTGTGTGGGAAGCGGAGAATCTGTGCACGAATCGAAGCCAACTGGCTGCGATGACCACCAGTAGGGCGGATAGGCTCCCAACGAGCCATCAGGGGGAGGAGGTCGGGGTAGGACTGCTGTGCCCGACCCAGGGGGAAGTAGAGGTAGCTCCAGACCTGTAAAAGGCACAACTCGTCAGAGCAAAGCAGAGCAATACAAGTGTACAAGAAAGGAAAGCTGCTGAAAGTCACCTGGAGAAAAGGAGAGAAGCCGGCAACCGAAACAGAACCCGCCTCAGGCTGGAGGCCACAGAACAAATGGGCGAGCATCGCTGCCCCCCACGCGTACGTGCCAACCTGCTCCAGGTCAGCAAGCAAAGGGAGGAACCGCAGATGGATGCGGTCCGTCTTCGAGCCCAACATAAGGCGCCCGAAGAAGAAGAGGAGGAAGCGGCGCAGGTCTACGTCCGCCTCTAAAGAGCCAGGTAACCCGGTAAATGCCACTGCAGCCTGGCCGACCATGCGGCAGAAAAAGCTGTCCTGGCTCTTGCCACGGACACGCTCGGCATCCACCAAACCTACCATCTCACCAGCCTCTAGTCTGGCGATAGTACGTAGGCCATCCTCCGGGTCGAACTCAGGCTCATATGCGAAGAGAGCCCGGAACTCCCGCGAATAGTCAGAAGAGGTGGCACACACCACCGGCCTACCGTAAACACGAAGACCGGTGATGTGTGCAACATCCTCTAAGGAAGGCACCATGTGCCCCCATGGGAACAGAAACACAAAGGAATCTGGGTCCCAGGACTCACGGAGGACCTGCACCAGTGGCAGGTCCTCCCAAAAGGGAGTCACCCGGAGGATGGGCCCAAACCCCATCTCCTCTAACCGAACCTGCTGGAAGTCCGGTAGGCCTAGGTAGGCAGCATGCACCAGGTCCCATGAGATCTGAGATTTTATCCGGGCCTGCAATAGATTCATTTCATTAGTTCACTCAATTTTTATTGCCAAAATACAAATGAGCTAATCATTAAGTGCAGGAAAAGAAAATGTACCTCTCGGACTGCCGGAAGCTCAGGTTCCTCGGAATCGGAATCGTGGCGGCGAACATGTCTCGGCATCTGTGCCAAAAGGGAAGTTGACATTAAACATTGTTACATACTTTTTTTATTTATTTTATTTTATTCATAAAAAAAATATAAAAAATATATATATATAAAAAAAATCCTCAGCCTAACGCGCCCTCCTCTCCTTTGGAGAGTGAGGACGCTCTGAGCGCGCCCCTTCCCAGAGAGGAGAGAGAGGGCGCCCTCCTCTTGGGGGCGCGGTCTGCGCGCCCCTTGTTAGAGGGCGCGGTCAACGTTTTGCGTTGACCGCACCCTCTCATCTGCACGATCTCTGTTTTCGCGATAACTTCGTCAAATCAACTCTAAATCGCGTAAAACTTGAACCAAATCGAAGAGCATAACCTGATCTACATTTTTTGTAACAGGGGCACTAACCTTTGACGGCGTCTCGGACTCCGGATCTGAGTTGGGATTCTGGAGCTTCTGGCGCGAGGAGAGATGGTGTGCAGGTGGAAATGAGATATTCTTACCTCCACGGGGTATTTATAGAGAGTAAAAATGTGAAAATGGGAGAAATTTGAAAATATCACCCAAGATTCACAAAATCGAGCTGATCGCAACGCCACCGAAAGAATTCTGATCTGATGCACGGTTTACTCAAAATAATTTTGTGAAGAAAAATTCTTTTTAAATTCTCATCAAAAATCTCTCTTTTCACATAACTTTGAATGTCTCAATTCCTAAATTAGTTAGACATATTTATGTTTTTTATCATCACTAGCTAACATTTTTCAGGAGTCGAGAAAATTCTATACATTTACTAGTCGAAATGGTCGAAAATGTATTTTTCAGAGCAAAATTGATAAAAATGGCGAAAATTTCAGAAAGCGCCAAGCTGTTCGTAAAATCAAGCCGATCAAGGAGTCACCGAAAGAAAATTCATCGTACTCACGGTTTGCTCGAAAAATTACCTAAAGAGAAAAAGGCATGTTAAAACCTTTCAAAAATATCTTGTTTCATGTTAAAAAATATTCAAGGTGTTGAAAAATAACAAGGCATATTCATCATAATTGTCAACATTTGTCTTGCATTTTTCCGAAACAAGGTGTATTTATTTTGAATTTTCGCTCAAACTTGCTATAAATAATTCATTGTTTATTCAAAATAAAAACAACATGGCTGACAAGTTAAAGCAGGAAAAGAAGACTCTCAGGCAAGTAGAAGCTTCAACACAGAGATGTAGCGGCGCTTCCGGTCAGGGTCCTCCTCAATCAGGAGGCCTGGGCGGCACACCCGACTCGTCTCCCACAAGGCAACGGCTGAGATCGCCTCCTCCTCGTCATCCGCAGAGCCAAGCTGCCTGCCCTTGATAGGTGGCAGGTGGGACAGCTTGGGCAACTCGTACCGAGGCAAGCCGATCTGGGAGTGGCAACGGTGAGCGTTGTACAACACAAAGGCCGAACCTGTAACCAGGCGGAGATCAACGCCGGGCACAAAGCACACCTGGAAGTCCTTCTGCATCAAGGAAGCAGAAGAGTGCAAGAAGCTAGAACGGTTCATGGAGGCAAAGTGAGCACGCCAGTCCGGCCTTTTCTTCACTGATGCACACCTATTGGCGACTCTCTCGCCGAAGCCAAGCGCATCGGCATATGGAAACAAGGGGCTACGGCGGAAGAGCTACGACCTGGTGGCCACCTACGGCTGGATCGTGAGAACCAGGTTGAAATTAAAGACAAGAAAATCAAGTCCACATGGGGGACAATCTTAATGGAAGAGCAAACAGCAAGTTTAAAGTTAAATCAACATGAAAAAGGTAAAGGACAAGCCGGTTCATGCGGGAACCAAATCGGAAAACAACTAGTTGCATGGTTAAATCAGGCTAGCACGGTTGAAGACATTGGTTGTCCCACCATGGTCACCAAAAAGCTATCGACTCTGAAAACGGGTTCCAGATCGGTACCTTAATAAAAGGTGATGATGGAATAAGGGAAAGGGAGTGAATCGAAAACACTCGAAAAGTAGTAAAATTCTCACCTCGGTCCCACACTAACATTGATCTCCGAACTTTCATCTCACGGTGTCGCTTGAACACCAAAGATGGTTTAGGTCATGTGGGAGGAGTAGAATAACTTAGAACATGAATAAGAGAAGAAGTGGTCTCCAGGAGCCGCAGGCTCCACTTTATGTAATAGAAACAAGAGATGACCATGTGTACCTTAGCGCGGGAGATGATATGTGGGTTAAAGCTTCTTCCTAGTCAGCTGGCCAATGAGGGAGAGTCCAACCGGTGCTAGATTGATCAATCTGTGCAACTATTAAACAAAGAAACTAGTGAAGGGATGGATTAGACTTGTGTAAGTGTAGTAACTGTAAAGAGAAGATGAGAAAGGAAGCAATTGCAACTGAACTCATCGGCTTCGGGGTGAGCCTTAACCCCTTTTTTGTGTTTTTGGTTATGTAAAAATGATGCAAACTACACTAAAAGATGTTCTAAAAAATAAATTAAATGAGTGAAGAAAGCTAATGGAGTGAATCGGCTTGAGTTGAAGCCGAGATGATTGAAACAAGCCGGTTTGGATAGCCTTGCACCCTTCTGGCGCAACTTCAGTGTAGAAAATTCTATGGATGATCTTGATGTCAGAATCGAGTGCCGTTTCTTTCTATGGATGAAAAACTTGAAGAGAAAGAAATCTCTTGTTGATGACTTCTCCGGAATCCATCCGTACAAGCAATCGCCCTCGGTGGAAGAATAGAACCTGGATTTACGCCCTCGGTGTAGCAATCACCAAGGATAGATGGCAAGCTGGAATCAAATGCCTCTAGTTGAAAATGAAGGAGGACGGAGAGAATAACAATTATTCTGTTGAAGACTTTTGCAGCAGAAGCCTGGTATTTTTTGTAGAAGCTAATGAATTCGGTTGATGTAGAATGCATAGATCGGGCACCTCCTTCTCTTCGGGATCGATTCCTCGATGTCGGACCGGATTTAAATGTTGAGACGGCTTCGGGACAGAGCTTGGACGACCTTAGGATGAGCTAGGAATGGGTGGTTAACCTTGGTTCATTGGGAATAGCCCTCAATTATAGAGAATGGAAAACCGGTGCAAACAGGGGAAACTGGCCGACCGCGCCCCCACATTTCAAAGGAGGTGAGGGTGCGCAGACCGCACCCTCACCCCGGGGTCGCGGTCTGTGCGCCCTCCCTTTTCAAGCTGAGCGGGAGCGTGTTACGTGTTTCATTACTAAAAATCATTGGAACCTTCCTTAAATTGCTAAAAATCGGACTTGACAAGATGAATGCTCCCCCGATCTGGGGGCGCGGTCAAAATAATCGATAATTAACAGGGAAAACTTTCCAAAATCCAGTTTAGAAGGTGTAAACCGAGGCAAATTTTGATTTTCAGAAACCCACCGCGTAGGGAGCGCCCCTGGATTGAGGGCACGCAGGGAGCGCCCCTAGTGTGTGACTGCACCCTCCCATTTCAAGAGGGGCGGGGGCGCGATACACTCTCTCTCCTACGAGTGTGTTTTGCGGGCTGTAGCTTGCAAATGGGGCATCCGATTTGGCTCCCGTTTGTTGCGTTGGAAAGAGGGCATTAAACTGTAGCTCCTCATGTCAATAAACTAGGTGGCATGACTCCTGACATGTTCACATGGGGCTTTCTACCGGTTTACCCTCTAGTGGAAAGTCGAAAACCGCGACGGAGATCCAGAAGGGCATAGTTCCGATTGAGGAATCTTGGGTCAACTTGGGATGACTTAAAATGATGACCGAACAAGTATGTGTAGACATGCCAAATTTGCCTAATTTAGAGCACAAAACTCATGTTTTATAGAGTAATATGTGTGATTAATCTTAAAATAATGCTGGGTGTTTTAAAGTTGACTTGGAGCTTCGCCGAATGAAATCAGATGTTTTCTGAAGTTTTCCGCACAAAGTCATAATTTCTGAGTGAAAGCCACACGTGAATCATGTAAACAAGTAAATTGGCTGAATGACCAATGCCTATTGATCATGCATTGAAGGTTATGGTCAATTCACACACCGAACAAGTTTTGTTTCATGCCATGTCTTTTCGGTTGGCCGTAGGAGTCATTTCGACCAGTATCGGATCTTCTATTAACTATCCTAACTTCAAGATAAAAGTTCTAAAGTTTTGGAGGTTTTATGGCTGATCCAATTCTAGTGAGATCTTCTTCAGCCTGTTATTTTTCCAACGCAACAAACGGCGTCGAATTTCGAGTTCGGGAGTGTTCGCAATGGCTTCGAGAAAAAAGACACGCAGAAATAGTCCCATGCACCCTGGTCCCTAGGCACATGTGCCTTGGACCTAGGGCACGTTGCCATGCACCCTGCCCCTGAAGCACGTGGCCTTGTGCCCCTGATCGAGGGCATGAGGGAACCAGTTTTCAACCGGGACTCTACCTCTAACCGGATCGAATCGAATTTTCGACCGGATCAGATCGAATTTTTCGGGTGGATTGGATGCACCCCCACTTGGAGTCACATGCGCCCAGCACCAGGGCGCATGTTCCCAACACAGGGCGCAAGGTGCCCTATTTTTTAGCTTGGATCGCGACATTTTTCTCCTATAAATTGAGGTTGATTCCGGTCATTCCAGACCCCTGGGCATATCAAGATGTCCAAACTCCCTCCTGCATCAATTTTGTGATTTTTAGAGAGAGAATTTTAATTTTTTAGGGAGAGAAAAGTCGGTTCAGGAGAGAGGAAGGCTGGTCTGCAGGTGATCAGCCAGGTCTCTCTTCTTTGGCCTCTACAGAAGTGTGTGGACGTCTGCTGCCCGAGATCTCAACATCAAAGTTCTTCCTCTTTGAGTCTTCTACAGTATGCAATCAATGGCACATGATTCTGATGTGGGGGCTGGTCATGACAAGTGCAGAAGCAAAGTTCTCTATTCTTTTCAAAATCTTTCTGTTCTTTTTTTGTCTCTTTGTTTTGTGATTCTCTATACTCCTATTATTTTTTACATTTTTTTTTCATTATTTTAGATTGTTAATTTGAAAATAAAAAAAGAGGGGTTATAGATAACCCGAATCCGTTGCATAGGAAATCAAGCACTCACGCGTTGAGGTCTCTTATTCATTGGCCGGCCGAAGAAGGAGAAGCTTTGAGCCGCACTCTTCATGCCAAGGTACACGGTCAATCTTATTTCATAAATCAAAATACGTGGTTCCTGGCGACCACATGTCTTAATTTTATACTTCTCATCCTTCTCCCACATGACCCGAATCGTCTCTTTGGTGATCGAGCATCGCCAAGGGATGAAAGTTAGAGGATCAATGTGAGTGTGGGACCGAGGTAAGAGTTTCTTTATGTGTTTTCTCCTTCCTTTATCATCCCCCTTTTGAGGTGACGATCCGGATTCGGGGATTTCCATGAAAAAGAGAGGGCCCGTCGAATTTTCGGAGTCAACAGCTTTGTCCGGCACTGTCATTCTTTTCAACTCCATGTCGACAAGATTCACTCTCCCGCATCTTCCCTTCATCCAATTCATGCCCCATGGCCTTTCGCCATGTGGGCTTTTGATATCATTGGGCCCTTGAGTGACCTCAACTCCGAAATGCGCTCAAAATCATTCATTCTGATGACAACGGAGTACTTCACAAAGTGGGCTGAAGTGGAAGCATTCGTAGAGATTAAAGCGTCAACAGTCTACTCCTTCATCAAGCGTAACATCATTGCAAGATTCGGGATCCCCAATGACATCGTCACTGATAATGGGCCACAATTTCTCTCTCAAGATCTGTGTGATCTTTGCAACAGGTATCGCATTTCATTTCATCATTCATCATCATACTATCCTCAAGGCATAGGTCAAGCAGAAGCCACCAATAAAACCTTAATCAAGATCATCAAGAAATCTTGTAAGTCTAGCAAGTTTGCCGACTGGCCTGATAAGCTTGTAGATGCTTTATGGGCTTATCGTACTTCTGTAAGGACTCCCACTGGACAAACCCCATATACTTTGGCATATGGTATGGAAGCAGTGGTCCCCTACGAAGTATTACTTCCATCTCTCCGAGTTCAGCTCGACAGGGATATTTATGTTGATGAGAGACGAGAATCTCTCTTTGCACAACTTGAACTCTTGGATGAAAGAAGGCTAGCTGCCGCTGAGCTTGCCTGGACTTATCAGAATAGACTTAAAAGGTTTTATCAAAAGAGGGTGGTTGAGAGAAAGTTCGAAATCGGTGAGATAGTAGTCAAACGCATATTCGTTAAGCCAGGGGGTCCCCGCTCCAAATTGCAACCTAACTAGGAAAGGCCTTTTGTAATCACTAAAAAGTATCCAGGCAATGCATATGAATTGACTAATGCAGATGGAGAAAAATTGAATCATCCTTGGAATAGAGTTTACCTCAAAAAGTATTTTTCATAAAAATGGAGAAACCACTGGTATAATTTCAAGTCATCGATCCTAGGTTGTTCGTGAAAATTCAAGGGTAGGTACCATCCTACACACACAACACCTCCCGATCCTAGAATCCAGACAACCTGACATTGGCGAAAGGTAAGGCAAAAATCTATAAACAGAAGGAGTACCTTTACCATATTCTCTTCTATTCGGTCCAAGATAGGGAGAGAAGATTAGAGAGGGGTAGTATCGAAAACACTCGCCACCCTAGTAGGAGGCCATCTTGGAGGGTGTAAAAGAGTGCCAAAAGATGGGCAATGAACCCCTCAGGTTAGAAAAAGAAAAAATGATCAACCTATCTGAATGAGTACCCAGAATAATGGTCAAGGCAAAAGGCACTAAAAGATGGGCAATGTCCCCATGGGTCAAAAACCTGTCCAAATATGTGCCACATAGAAAAGAGCAAACAAAATAGGAAAGACCCAAAGAGGCCAAACCTCAACGGGCAATTTGAGTGAGAGTAGAGAAATCCCTCTCAACATCTCCAAACCCTATTAAGGACTTCCTCTATACTCTTCCTCCTTAAACCCTTAGGTAGGGTAAACCGACCAAATCCAGGTGAAATCAAAGACGATCAAAGGAAGAAGGTTAGAAGGATTCTAGGTAGGGAACTTTATTTTGCACATGGTATCTACCACTTGAGTCTTGACAAACCCCAAAGATCGATGAACTGTCTTAAATACCAACATTTTCTGTACAAAAAAATAAATATTTCAAAAATCCAATTTTTTTTTCAAAAACCGAAAAAAATGAATATTTCAAAAATCTAAAAAATGCATATTTTAAAAATACAAATAAGTTGCATATTTCAAATAAAATCCAAAAAAATAAAATTATTTTCCTAGAAATTGCATATTTTGAAAATCCAAAGAAAATGGTGAATATTTCTAAGAAAACCCAAAAAAGGTATCTTTTTTTAACTTAGTAAATGACGTTGCCTTAGTTGCATCCATGCTTATTTTTCTGTTATGCATATTTCCATTCCTGCATTGCATATCCATTTTTGCTTTAATTGCCTAGTTAAAAAGGCTCTTCCCTTTGACCTAAGTCAAAAGTTACCGTAATAGGTAAAGGGATGAGTCGTGGTGAAGATCTAATCCTCTTTTATCAAGTGTTTTAGGGATTTCAATGTAGAAGGAGAAGATTCTCACCAAGGCAGGTAAGTCCTCTCAACCCTTACCCTATTTCATTTAAGTCATTTATTTTATTCCACCTTGTTAAGAAGGCTCATCCCTTTGACTCAAAGTCAAGCCAAATAAAAAAACAGGCAAAGCTATGAGACATGGATAGAATTGATCCTTTTGTTAAGTGTTTTTAGGCACTACATAACAAGGAGGATGGATTCTTGCCATACAGGTAAGTTTTCTTAACCTTTTCCACATTCGTTTTCTTTCACTCCTTAATTTTCGCCAGGTTAAGAAGGCTATGCCCTTTGACAAAAGCAAAGGGCCAAGCCACCATGTTATACTAATTAAAATTATTGAAGTGATGTTGCAGATACAACCAAAACAAGCCAAGTAGACACAAACACTGATTCATTCATGAAGCAAGATACAAGACAAAAGCCTGATACAATGATACTGGGCATACAAATCAAAACCTACTCATCCCTACTCTCAGGAGAAGAAACTAAGTAGTCAACCACACTCGAAGTCTGGCTTCTCTCTGGATCAACTCCACCCTGTGCTGTACAGCCCCGGCTATGGTGCGAGCCGCTCTGGTGGATCTGTGTTGCGCTCTAGTGGTTGTCACTCTGATGGGTGTCACTCTGATGGGTCCAGCTCCGAGTAGATTGGCGGGCCATCTCACAGTGAAAACGTAGTTCTGCCTAGGTGGAAACAAGATCAATTTGCGTCTGGTACTGCCTATGCTCCATGGCACGGATCGCGGCATCTCGCTCACGAAGGGCAGCTGTATGCTGGTTCTCTGCCTCACGAAGAGCCTCAAAGTGGCACCAGTCACGTGCCAATAGCTCTGCATCAAAGTCCAATTGAAGCTGAGCCATCTCAAGAGTGGGCACCCGAGCCTGTAACTCAGCCTCCAAGGCCTAGATCCTGAAAGAAGACTCTGAAGAAGAAGCAACAACCGATCACTCTAGTGCAGCCACCTACAAGCAATGTATAAGGCTTAGACAGTGAAAGAACAAGTCTGATAGAAACTATTAAGATGTTACCGTGATCTCCTTCTCCGCCAGAGATTGTCTCGTGGCAGCTAGCTCATCTCGTAGGGCTCTCACCTCCTTGGAAGAAGAACCACCCTCTGAGCGGGCCATGCACTGCAAGTACATAAAGCAAGTCAAATATCTGGCAGCTTAATTGAAGAGCACAAGACACACACATACCTCTGCCTGTAGAGCTACCTTGAGGGAGGCCACCTCCTCCTCCAACTCACGAATCTGTGCTCGATACTGGGTAAGCATGCCCCGGGAATCCTAAAAGAAGAAATTTTATCAGACAAGGCAATGCATTGATAACAAAGAGACAGAGACAAAAAGTTAACCTGACCAGCATAGTCAAAAAGATGACCATAAGCTGCACCATAATGGCGAGTGAACTCTGTGTCATCTACAACAGTCAAGAAAACCACGATGCCCTCGGCCTCCCAGTCCTCCAAGGCAGATTGATACAGGGCTGCCCATTTTACTGAGTGTGTCAACCCCTTGGTGCTATGGTTGTGTCTAGAAGGAGGAGGAGGGCACCACTCTTGATAACCGCCAAATGTCCTCATAACGAGGCAAACCCAGAGTGGCTCCACCTCATTCAGACAATGGAGGTAAATGTCACGGCCGAAGAGATGGGCACCCTTCTCCACCCACTCGGCACTCTCGTCATCAGTAGTTAGATACGAGCGCTAGTATACCTACAAGAAAGAAAAAGATCAGCAATTAACAAACAAAAGCAAGGAAGAACAGGGAGACGTACCCGTGCAGGAGAAAGACTCAACAGCTCGCCTCAAAGATGAAGGAGCTGGTGTGCATGGGACGTAGTGTCATAGATGGCATACCAACGCACCATCAAAGGCAGGTGAAATGGGTGATCTATTCAGCCTAGGCCTAGTGGAATGCAAAGGTAACTCCACACCTGAAATTAACACTTTGTTGGTACAAGTATAACATGCAACAGGAAAGCAAGCCACAGAAAGAGAAATACCTGAAGAAAAGGTGTGAAGTCTCCCACTAAGATAGTACCACTGTTGAGAGAGAGACTGGCAAACAAATGTGTCAAGACCGCTGCCGATGGACTCCACGTCGGCCAGGAGCAGAAGGAACCGTAGGTGAACCTTCTCGGTCTTGCTGCCCAGCAACAAGCGACCGAAAAAGAAGAGCGAAAATTGGCGAAGATCCCGATCCGCCCCCGCTGACCCAGGAGGACCGCATAGTGTCACAGATACCTGATGGATCAGGCGATCCTCGTAGTCCTTGGTCACCTCAACTCGCTACATCTGAGCCTCTGTCAGGCCCACAAGCTTGAAACACTCCTTTTGAGTGATCGACAGGACTGCCTCGTCATGTGACCGAGGCGGGGGCGCGACCACCGCACCCTCAGTTTGGAGGCGCAGCCTGCACACCCTGGGGTTGGGGGTGCAGCCACCATGCCTCCATCTTGTGGGTGTGTTCGGTCCCAGTTTCCTATTTCGACCGGATCCGAATTCGATTCAAATCAGGACAAATTTCCCCTATATAAACCACCCATAGGACAACCAAAACGTCTTACCAACACCCAGGATGGATCCTCCTTTGAAGAAACAACTTGTTGGCTCGGTTCAGGGTATTTCGAGCATCCCAGGTCATTTGAAGGCCTTAATCGGCACCAGTTTTGTAAGTTTGCTGCCAATTTTAGCTTTCAATCACTTTTCTCTTCTTTTTCTTAAGGAATTCTCTTTTACCTCCTATTTGGGTGTAGGATTACCCAAATTTTTTCGGACCTCACCGGTATTGCTCTCCTCCTTGGATTACCAGCTTGCTTGACATCCTTGATTTGTAGGTCAGAGCGATTCTTCGGGATTGGGGCTTGACTGGGTTGTTGATCCATGCCAAGCAGTATTCAGACTACTCCCTTGACTTTGGCTTGATGGAGGCACTCATTGAGTTGTGGCACCCTGACACTCACACGTTTGTGTTCAGTAGCTTTGAGTGCACGATTCTTCTTAAGGAGGTGGAGCTCATTCTTGGCCTTCCTTGGACTAAAGAGGGGGAAACTGAAGGTACGTTTATCCCTTCTGGACCAGTCTCTTGTCTGGAGTTCCTGCAGGATTTCGTCGATGCTTGGAAAATCAACTCCTTTTGGCCGACAAGCGAATTAGTGTTCCCAAGTTGGCGGCCTAGACAATTTCTCTTCTGATGGCTCCTTGTCTGGATGAGGATTGGATTCTGCATAGCGCAAAGGGTTTCACTGCCTGTCTTGTTGTAGAGTTCTTGCTCTCTGTGGAGGATGTCTTCCTGGAGCCTAATAAACTCTCGTGCATTAGTGGCATCTAGTGTGGCACACGGCTGGGGCCTTCGATTCTAGGCTTCTTGTACTACAGACTATCCGCAGCTTGCGTGGGCCATCCCTTTTTCAGCAGTGCTCTTCTACTGGCTTGCTGGGCCGATCTCCACTCCAAGTTCAATCCAGCCAGTGAGGTGTGTAGACACGCCAAATTGGCCTGATTCGGAGCCACAGACTCCTATTCCATTGGCGATATCCTTTATTTGACCATTATCAGATCCGGATTACCTCGTGGAGATGAGCTAAGGACGTTGGTGGAGCCCCTCGTGAGCTGGGAATGGACCAATGCTTTTCGGAACAATGTCGTAACCTTCAAGCGAGAGCCACACGTGAACTGTGAAAACACGAAGCCTGCTCGATGACCGACCTTGAATGGTCCACACTTGAACATCTCGGGAGTCCCGCGTGTGTTCCGTGACATTAGGGGTTTCCAACAAGTCATTTAGGTAGGCGTTAGTCTATAATGGTTTCTTCATTTTGGCTTTTCGATCTGTACTGACATGGCTATCCCGGACCACGTGTTAGGCCTTTCCAATCATCACCAAGTCTTTTCGGGTCATCGGGGTTGATCCTAGCTGAATATTTTCATCAACTAGAGCCGTACGGCCGTTTCGGTCAATTTTACGGTTTTTCTGCTTTACGAGCTTCGATTCACGTTTACCCAGTTAATCTTAGATTTTTCGATGATTTCGGGTTTTTTGATTGTACCAGACTTGTTCAGTCATCATTTTAAGTCATCCCGAGTTGACCCGAGATTCCTCTACCGGAACTGTGCCCTTTCGGATCTTCATCACGGTTTTTGGCTTTTCGCGAGAAAGTAAAATGGTAGAAAGCCCTGTGTGAACATCTCAGGAGTCATGCCGGCTGGTTTACCAACTTGAGGAGGTGCGGTTGAAGGTCCTCTTTCCAACGCAACAAACAGGAGCAGAAGCGGACATCCCGTTTGCAAGTTACGGCTTGCGGAACACACGCGCAAGAGAGAGAGTGTAACGCGCCCCTGCTCCCCTTGAAATGGTAGGGTGTGCCTTGAGCGCCCTCATACTGGGGGTGTGCCTTGAGCGCCCTCAGTTCGGGGGCACGCCCTGCGCGCCCCCGCTTCCTTTGAAACACAGGGGTGCGGTCTATTTTTGGAAACCGGAAATTACCCCCGATTAACACCTTCTAAACCAGATTTTTGGAAAGGTTTCCCCACTTAAGATTGATTATTTTGACCGTGCCCCCGAGTCGGGGGTGCGTTCATCTTATCAAGTCAATTTTTAGCAATTTCCATAAGATTCCGATAATCTTTAGTAATAAGACGTGTAACGCGCCCCCGCCTCCTTTGAAATAGGAGGGTACGCAGACCGCGCCCCACCTCCTTTGAAAGGTGGACGCGCGGTTGGTTCAGTTTCCATATTTTGCACCGGTTTCCAATCTCTATAAATTGAGGGCCATTCTCAATGACCCAAGGTGGATCCCCCATGCCTAGCTCATCCTGAGGTCTTCCAAGCTCTCTCCCAAGGCCGTCCCGATGTCCAAAGATGATCCGACGTCGAGAGATCGATCCCAAAGTGAAGAAGAAGGCTCAATCTGTGTGTTCTACATCAACAAAATTCATCGGCTGCTGTAGAAAATTTGGGGCTTTTTCTGCCAAAGTCTTTAACATAAGAGTTGTTCCTATCCTCGTTCTATTTCATTTGCAACTAGAGGCACTCGATTTCGACATGCCGTCTGTCTGTGGCGATTGCTGCACCGAGGGCGCGCATCCAAGTTCTGTTTTTCCACATCTGTCCACTTTCATAATTTTTACAGACTTTTATAGGCATATTTTGGAGAAGTAGTCAACATAAGATCTCTTCCTCGCCAAGTTTTCCATCCATAGAAATAAACAACACTTGATTCTAACATCAGGGTCGTCCGTAGAATTCTCTGAACTAATGTTGCGCCAGGAGGGTGCAAGGCTACCCGAACCGGCTTGTTTCAACCATCTCGGCTTCAACTCTAGTCGATTCACTCCATAAGCTTCCTCAACCCAGTTCATTCAGTCTATTTACTGTTTTAGAACATCTTTTAGTTTAGTTTGCATCATTTTTACATAACTAAAAACACATAAAAGGAGTTAAGGCTCACCCTGAAGCCGGTGAGTTCGATTTCAATTGCCAATTTCACATCTTCTTATTTCAGTTACTACACTTCACTCAAGTCTAATTCATTCTTTCACTTGTTTTCATTGTCCTTAATTTGCATAGATCATTCAAGCTAGCACCGGTTGGACTCTTCTTCATCGGCAGGTTGAAGAAGGAGAAGGTTGAACTCCCATTCCAATCTCTTACGCTAAGGTACACACGGTCAATTCAACTTAGTCTTGTCTTTTATTCCATAAAGCGGAGCCTGCGGCTCCTGGCGACCACCTTTTTCTTATTCATGTTCTAAGTTCATTTTCTCCTCACTCTCCTCCCACATGATTTGAATCATCTCCGGTGCTCGAGCGACGCCGTGAGATGAAAGTTTGGGGATCAATGTGAGTGTTGGACCGAAGTGAGGACTTTTTACCGCTTTCTGAGTGTCTTTCGATTCACTCGCTTCCCCATATTCTATTCTATATTTCACCTTCCCTTGAGGTGCCGATCCAAAATCCATTTTCGGAGGTGACAGCTTTTTGGCGACCACGGTGGGACAACCAATGTCTTCAACCGTGCTAGCTTGATTGATCCGTGCAACTAGTTGTTTTCTAATTTGGTTCCAGCGCGAACCGGCTTGTCCTTTATCTTTTCTATGTCAATTTACCATTAACTTGCTGTTTACTATTTATTTAAGATTGTCCCCCATGTGGACTTGACTTGCTTGTCTTTAATTTCAACCCGGTTCCCGCGTGAACCACTCTTTTCTTTTTATAAACTGGTTACCGCGTGAACCACCTTCCTTTTCCAACTCGGTTTCCGCATGAACCAACTTATTTTCAAATCAGTCACCGCATGGACCACCCATTTGCAGCACCTTCAGA
Organism: Cryptocoryne crispatula var. balansae; assembly: GCA_036172225.1. Taxonomy (NCBI): domain Eukaryota; kingdom Viridiplantae; phylum Streptophyta; class Magnoliopsida; order Alismatales; family Araceae; genus Cryptocoryne; species Cryptocoryne crispatula. The sequence continues at coordinate 16,875,912 of CM069924.1, forward strand.
TTGGCCCCACCTGACCCTCTTTTCATTTTGTCACCTTTTACACTGGTTCCCGCGTGAACCACCCCTTTCTTCATTAAAACCGGTTCCCACGTGAACCAACCCCTTTTCCAAACTGCTTCTTGCGTGAACCAAAATACTTTTAGATCGGTCCCCGCGTGGACCACCCCTTCACACCACTTTAGATTGGCCCCAGGTGGCCCTCCTTTCCATTTTCCAATTAAACAAACCGGTTCCCGCGTGAACCACCCCTTTTCTTTCAAAAAATTGGTTCCCGTGTGAACCACCTACCTTTTCAAAACCCGGCTCCTGCGTGAGCCACTTTATTTTCAAGTCGGTCCCCCACGTAGACCATCCTTTTATATCCACTTCAGATTTGTCCCCACTTGGACACTCCATTACAAGCCAGTTCCCGCGCGAACCACCTTTTAGTTTCTAGTTGCTAGTTACTTGTTTTATTTTATCATTGCTTGTCTTGATTGCATTCACTTGCTTGATTTGTTAGCTTTCATTCATTTAATGCTTGCATATTGATTGCTTCTTCTCCTCCTACCCTCTATTTTTATTTTTTCATTAGCTTTTGCATCGGGTACCGGACTTGCTCCGATCCGTAGGGCATTCGAGGCGAGGGCTCTCTCTCCCAACACACCCTCACCCTCCAAACACCTTCTTGGTAGATTCTTACCTCTCTTCTGGGATATTTCCTTCCTAGTTGATTTGGTGGTTTCCATCAAGACCTCCGTAAGCCCCCATCCGTGGAGTATTCCTCTCCGCATGATTGGGCCGGTTGTACCACTTTCCCAAAACTCGAAGAACCCAAGTACCTACTCGTGGTGATTGAGTGACAACCTTAGGTCTTGAAGATTGAAGCAAAAGGAACCATACCCATTTGAGTGAACAATTGCTAACAATCAATCTAATCTAAGGTTTCAACCCAAAAATTGTCGAGTAGTCATTTTAAGAACTTGTTTGCATAACTTGCTTGCTTACAATAATTGAAAACAACTAAATAAATTCTTATTTAAAAACATCTAAAACAAAACAAAAAAAATCCCTTTAATTTTTTGTGTTCAACTTGTCTTCTAAACAACCAAATTGAAACAAAAAAATCAAACAAAAACAAAACATGACCAAACAGAAAATCTCTTTGCATTTACACTTTTAATTTGTTTTCTTTCAATCATTTTGTTAGCTCCGATAAGACCGCCTGTTCTCCTATAAAAGGACTCTGATTCTGGTCATTCCAAAGGCATGGGCACGACTCCCCAGGAATATCAAGACATCCTAGCACACTCCTGCATCGATTTTATGATTTTTAGAGAGAGAATTTCGAGTTTTTAGAGAGAGAAAAGTCGGTTCAAGAGAGAGGAAGGTTGTTCTGCAGGTGATCAGCCATGTCTCTCTTCCTCGGCCTCTACATCAGTGTGTGGACGTCTGCTGCTTGAGATCTCTTCATCAAAGTTCTTCCTCTCCAAGTATTCTTGAGTTTACATTCTACGGAACTTGATTCAGAGGTCGGGGCTGGTCGTGACGAGCGCAGAAGCAAAGTCGCGCCTGACAGATCCTGGACTGCTGCTCGGCTTTTTCGACAACACAGATTTGGCTATATCTTCCTCTATTCAACTCAGAATCTTTCAATTATTTTTCCTATCTCTTTATTTCGTGATTATACATCCTCCTATAATTTTTTAAATTTGTTTGCATTACTTTTACTCTGTTATTCCGAAAATAAAAAAAGGGGGTTAGAGATAACCCGAATCCGGTCAGTTTCTAGTCAATTGTGTGTTTTCATGTCATTCTCTTTACATATACTCCACTTTGTCTAGTTCTAATTTTATATTTCACTTTTTTATTTATCTAGTTGCACAGAATATCAAGCACCCATTGCGTTGAGGACTCTTCTTCATCGGCCGGCCGAAGAAGGAGAAGCTTTAACTCACATTCTTCACGCTAAGGTACACACGGTCATCTTTCATTTTAATTCTATAAATCGGAACCCACGGTTCCTGGCGACCACGTTTATTTCTTCTCACCCTCCTCCCACATGACCCGAACCATCTCTTTGGTGATCGAGCGACGCCAAGGGATGAAAGTTCGGGGATCAATGTGAGTGTGGGACCGAGGTGAGAGTTGCTTTCCGAGCTTTATTCCTTTCTTTCCTCATCCCCTCTTGAGGTGACGATCTGGATTCACGGACTTCCCTGAAAAAGAGAGGACCCCGTCGAATTTTCAGAGTCGACACCGCCCGAAAAGATCATTACAGTCTTGACCTTGAGGATTGAACACTCGGCACTCACTTTCACACAGGAGGAGTTGGCACGGCTTGAAATCAAAAAATACACCTTACGCGTCGTAGTGGTCATCAGAGGTGTAGAAATCAAGTCTTGCTTGATTGACACCGGAGCCTCTATAAATGTCATGCTGCCAAAAACATTGTAACTTTGCGGCATCTCCGACGAAGAAATCGAGCCTTCTGCCATCACGGTGGCAACATATGACAACTCCCGGAAGCCGGCACGAGGGGTGGTTACATTGGAAATACGGCTCGGGCCGTGTGCTGTCACCGCCGAGTTCCATGGTTTAGATATGGATCCCACATTTAGAGCTATTTTGGGACGCCCATATCTTAAGGCAATAGGAGTTGTTGCCTCCACTAATTATCAATGTTTGAAGTTCTCTTACAAAGGCCAGGTGATTAAAGTAACCAACATCCCCATTTTAAATGACGTGGATGACCCCTCTTCTGCACTGTCAGTATCAGAATTTGTCTAGCCGTTGGTTTCAACTACAGAGCTGCCCGAGGTCAGGATGTTAACGATGCCTCCGGATACAATTGCGTGGCGGATAATGAAAGGGATGGGCTATCAGCCAGGAAAGGGGTTGGGAAAGGAGCTGCAGGGGGTTGTGCACCCCATTAAAGTCGTACAAAGACTAAAGAGGCATGGGCTTGGCAATGAGCCCAGTTTCACTCCAAGGATGGTCTACCGGCCAAAAAATGCCATGGGACTCCAAAAATTCTTCATCAAAAGGGATACCATGATGATGGCAGGAGACAAAGAAGAAGAACTAGTCAAGAGAAGGAAGGCACCAGAGCAAGAGGAGGAAGTGGACAACCTGAGTTCATCTCTAGCTCAGTTTTTCGTAGAGGAGGAAGAACCAGTCAAGGGCAAGTCCATCCCCAAACAACTTGTCCACTCAAACTCACCACCAATCAACATCCCACGTGAGCCATGTCCTACGGTCACGTACTTCAAAGTCCTCATGCTCTCCCTCCTAAATTCACTTGATGGGCTATCTAGCCCGATTCCCACTTCTGGGCCGAAATGGCCTCCCAAACTAATCACTGGGCCTGATAGCCCATTCAAATCTTCTTACTCCACTGGGCTTCTATGCCCATTTCAATCCAACAACATTGGGCCCGCGTGCCCACCAATCGGGCCTGCATGCCATTTAGATTTCTTTTCTAGCTTCAGGCCCACGTGCCCACCATTGGGCCCACATGCCCCTTAGATCTTTTCACTAGCTTTGGGCCTATCTGCCCATTTCTTGTCATTGTCGGGCCCGCAAGCCCATTTTTCTCTCTTTTGCTTAAGCTTTCTACTTTTGCTCGAGCCCCACTGGCTCATTTTATTTCCGTTATTGAAAACACCCAAAAAAATGTCTTCTCGCAAACTTAGTTTTCCGTTGAGGAGACGTCTCTACTGGTCTCGGAGGGTGCCCCCAACTAGGGACCCCTCTTCTCTGACTCATTGATCGATCTGCTCGATCCTTCACCCACTGTAGATACCACCTTTCCAATTCTGTCCTCTTTAGGAGTAGTTAGGATAGGAAAGAATAAAATTCGAGGTAAACGTGTTCCAGAGAGATATCTCTAGCAATTAGCTCAAAAATGCAAGGAATGTGTGAGGCTACCAAGTTTTTTGGAAAATGCTTTCCAGCTTGACAAAATCCAATATGAGGATGAATTCAATGTAGATCATACACTGGGAGTTTACGAGGTTTTATCAGAGAAGGATCCTGATTTCGAGGATGGAATTGAGGACTTGGCTGATGCGTATGCATCTAGACTTAAAAGGTTTGAAGAACCATCAGCCACGGTGGATGAACCAACAAAGAATTAAGCCTTGGAACACCGGAAGATTTTAAGACAATCCTCCTATGTGCAAACCTCACTCCCACTGAGGAACATAACTTAATTGAAATCTTGGAAGAATACAAGGACTTAGACATACGAAGACATGCCGGGTTAGACAACTCGTTGATTGAACATCGTCAAACTTTGAAACCTGGAGCTACCCCGGTTAAACAAAAATTAAGGAGATTCCACCCCGATATTGCACTTAAGATGAAAGAAGAGGTTGACAAGTTACATCAAGCTAGATTTATCAAGGTCGTTCTTTATCCGCAATGGGTGGCAAACATAGTCTCTGTAATGAAGAAGGATGGACGAGTTCAGATCTGTATAGACTTCAGAGACTTGAATCGAGCGTGTCCTAAAGATGACTTTCCTGTATCTCATATTGATGTACTGGTTGATAACACTGCTGGATTCGAGTTGCTGTCATTCATAGATGGCTATTCCGGTTATAATCAAATATGGTTGGCTAAAGAGGACCAGGAGAAGACCTTGTTTACCACATCTTGGGGAACCTACTGCTATGTCATCATGCCCTTTGGACTGAAGAATGCTGGTGCTACCTATCAGAGGGCCATGATGGCTATTTTTCATGACATGATGCATACCCTTGTAGAGGTGTACGTGGATGACCTGGTCGTTAAGTCCAAAAGTCGAGAAGATCATCTTGAAGTGTTAAGAAGGGTCTTGCAAAGGGCTAGGGAGTATAAGTTGAAGATGAACCCAAAGAAATGCATGTTCGGAGTATCCTCAGGAAAATTGTTGAGGTTCATAGTGAGCAAAAGGGGCATAGAGATCGACCTAAGCAAGGCCAAGGCAATCATTGGTATGCCTCCTCCGAGAAATATGAAAGAACTTCGAGGTTTAATCGGGACGCTACAGTTTGTTCGCCGATTCATCTCACAGCACTCCCAAAGGTGTAAACCTTTCTATGAGTTGACCAAGGCGGGGGCCAAGCTCAAATGGGATTCGAAGTGCCGGGATGCATTCGATGGTTTGAAAAGATACCTAGCTAGTCCCACTGTGCTTAGACCACCAGTCCCTAGCAAGCCATTAGTTCTATATATCTCGGTTTTGGAGAATTCTCTTGGGGCAGTCCTTGCACAAGTGGATGAAGAAGGGAAAGAGAGGGCAACTTACTATTTGTCAAAGATTTTTTCCATGTGAGCAGAAGTATACTGTAGTGAAGAAGACCTGTGCTGCACTAGTTTGGGTAGTTCAGAAACTTAAACACTATTTATTAGCTCATGAGGTCAATCTTATCACCCGCATCAATCCCATCAAATTCCTTCTGGAGAAAACTGTTCTAACTGATCAGTTAGGTCGTTGGCAGAGTTTCCTTTCACAGTTTGATATCACCTATGTCCCCCAGAAGGTGATTAAGGGCTATGCCATTGCTGAACATACCTGGTCCAGTCAGAGCTCCCGGATGACGAACTAATGTTGATCCGATCTTCCCACCTTTGGACATTATATTTTGACGGGGCTTTGAATTCACACGGTAAGGGAATAGGAATCATCCTTCTATCACCCGAGGGTGTCACCATTCCATAGGCATTTCAGCTTGACTTCCCAGCAACCAACAATATAGTTGAATACGAAGCCTCGCTGGCCGGGCTGGAGGCCACTCATTTCTATAGTGCCACAGAATTGAGGGTGATAGGTGATAGCCAACTAATCCTTCTCCAAGTCCTATCCAAATACCGAACTTCTCATCCAAACCTCAAATCTTACCAAGAACTCACCTCTTACTACGTCAAAATGTTTTCCAAACTCACGTTTGTCCATGTTTCTCGAGCTCAGAACATTCTTGTTGATGCCTTAGCCTCCTTAGCTTCATCTCTATCAGTGCCGCTAGGTAGACAGGTGCGGACTATCCATGTCTGTAGAAGGTCGATGCCAACGATTAAGGATGGTCGATTCCTGAAGATCAAAGAGAGATTTGGTAGAAAAGAACATCTAGAGCAGAAAGAGGAGATCTCTCTGGTCGAGTTGGAAGAGTTAGACGAGAGTGAGAGGCCTTGGTTCGATGAGATTGTGAGTTATTGTCAAGATCAGACATATCCACCTGGATCAAATACAATAGAAAAGAAGGCCATCAGGAGAGTATCCCAGAGGTATACCATCCTAGGAGGGGTGCTCTACAAGAGGAGCCTGAGCGGAATTTTGCTGAGATGCGTTGATGAAGAAGAGGCAGAATTGGTGCTTAAGGAAGTACATTCCGGGGTTTATGGGGGCCATGCCAATGCTCAAGCTCTTGCCAAGAAAATCATCAGGCAGGGGTATTATTGGCCAACCCTAGAAGAGGATTTCTCCATCTTTGTCAGGCACTGCCATTCTTGCCAACTTCATGCCAACAAGATCCATTCTCCCGCATCTTCCCTTCATCCGATTGATGCCCCATGGCCCTTCACCATGTGGGCTTTCGATATCATTGGCCCTCTAAGTGATCTTAACTCTGAAATCCGTTCCAAATTGTTCATCCTGATGACAACAGAGTACTTCACCAAGTGGGTAGAAGCGGAAGCGTTCGTGGAGATCAAGGCATCAACACTGTGCTCCTTCATCAAACGCAACATCATCTCCAGGTTTGGGATCCCCAGCGACATCATCACCGACAATGGACCCCAATTTCTCTCTCAAGATCTGCGCGATCTTTGCAACAGGTACCGCATTGCATTACATCATTCATCTCCTTATTACCCGCAAGGCAACGGTCAAGCAGAAGCCACCAACAAAACTTTGATTAAAATTATTAAGAAAACTTGTAAGTCTAGCAAGTTCGCAGATTGGCCAGATAAGCTTGTAGATGCCCTATGGGCTTATCAGACTTCTGTACGGACCCCCACTGGTCAAACCCCATATGCTCTTGCATATGGGATGGAAGCGGTGGTCCTATATGAATTACTCCTTCCATCGCTCTGAGTTCAGCTCGATAGGGACATCCCTATCGATGAGAGACGAGAATCTCTCCTTGCACAACTCGAACTCCTAGATGAAAGAAGGTTGGCTACCTCCGAGCGTGCCCAGACTTATCAGAGCAGATTGAAAAGGTTCTACCAAAAGAGGGTGGTAGTGAGAAAGTTTGAAATCGGTGAGATGGTAGTCAAACGCATATTTGTTAAGTCGGGTGGTCCCCGCTCCAAGTTACAACCTAACTGGGAAGGACCTTTCATTATAACTAAAAAATATCTAGGCAATGCATATGAGCTAATTAACGTTGATGAAGAAAAATTGAACCATCCATGGAATGACGTTTACCTCAAAAAATATTTTCCTTAGAGAAGAAAAATGGAGAATTTCTGGTATGATATCAAGTCATTGATCCTAGAGTGTTCACTAGAGGACAAGGGTATACATCACCCTGCACACACAACACCTCCCGATCCTAGAATCCAAATAGCCTGACACTCGAGAGAGGCAAGGCAGAACCTTGAAGGCGGAAAATAACCCTTGCCCTACTCTCTTCTATTCGGTCCAAGATAGGTGAAGGGGACTAGAAGAGGATAGTATCGAATATGCTCGCCGCCTTAGTAGGAGGCCATCTCACAGGGTGCAAAAGGGTGCCAAAAGATGGGCAATGAACCCCACAGGTTTAAACAAATATGAGCCTGTCTGAATGAGTAGCCGGAAGAGTAAAAAATGAAAAGAAGGCACCAAAAGATGGGCAATGACCCCACATGTCAAAGACTTGTCTAAATGAGTGCTACATGTAGAAAAGACCCGAAGAGGCTGAACCCCAACAGGTAATTTGGGCATGAGTAGAGAAACCCTCCTCAACACCCCACAAATCCTATTAATGACTTCCTTTATTATTCTTCTATCTTAAACCCCTAGGGTAGGGTAAACTATCCAAACTCAGGGAGATTCCAAACCAATCAAGAGAAGAGGGCAAGAAAGATTCTGGGTAGGGAACCCATTCCAAACTGATCCTATTAAAGACCGATTAATTGTCTCGATACCGACACATTCTCAACAAAAACTCCCAAAAATTTGAATATTTTCAAAATCCAATTTTTTTTTTCAAATATTTTCAAATATCTGAAAAAATGAATGTTTTCAAAAAAATTCAAAAATATTGAATATCTTCAAAAATCCAAAAAAATGCACCATTTAACTTGGCATAACCTTGATTTTTTTGCCTTTGCTAGTATTCATGTTTATTTTTATGTCTTGCATATTTCATTTCTGCATTGCATGTTCATCTTTCTTATCACCCTGTTAAGAGGACTCCTCTCTTTGGCCTAAGTCAAAGTTGGCCATAGTAGGCAAAGGGAAGAGTCGTTGTGAAGATCTGATCCTATTTTATCAAGTGTTTTTAGGGACTTTAAAGTAAAAGGGGAAGGTTCTCTCAATGATAGGTAAGTTATCTTAACTATTTCATTTCGATCATTTAGTTTATTTTTATACCTTGTTAAGAAGGCTCCTCTCTTTGACCTAAGTCAAGGCAGACAACAATAGGCAAAGAAATGAGACATGGTGAAGATTTAATTCCCTTTTATCAAGTGTTTCAAGATTCTGAGATTAAGAAGGGAGTGACTCTCGCCATAGTAGGTAAGCTCTCTTAAACTTTTACCTTGTTTATTTTGTCAGTCATTTTGTTAATTCTACCTGGTTAATAAGGCTACCCCCCTTGACACACAAACAAGGCAGGATGACATAGAGCAGATATAACCCCTTTATTGAGTATTTCAGAAAGGAAACACGAGTCAAAGAGGGGGGAGGTCTCGCCAGCAGATCAAACAACACTGAAGCAAACAAATAAAGATTTGATTACACCATCAAGTGCTACAACAAGGAAGAAAAGCAGCTACAACACTAGAAAAGCTAAAGTCTGCTACATATATCAGTGACCACTGCCGCTCGCTCTAGGGGATTGACCATGTGGAGGAGGCACAGAAGCTGTGTCCGCTAATGCCACTACAGTCGCCTAGCTCAAAAGAAGTGGCCAAGAACATGGTGGCACCACTCGAATTGCTCGTGGAAACGGAAGAATGGACATGGGAAACCCCCATAAGTTGCTGGCTAACATAAAAGTCATTAGTCATGTATTCTTATTTTATACATTATTGTTGAAGACCGTAAATGCAGAGAAGACTTGACCTGAGACCCCTTCATCAAAATCTACGACGGTCAAGTCATCTTTCACGCTCATGAATAAGCCAAAGTTGTGCTGTGAGGAACGATGGTTCCCAAATGGGTATCTTGACCACATAGACAATCTATATCTTCAACTAATTGTTATGTTTTGTTTTGTTTTCTTGAGCCTAGCATGCATTATGTAGTATTAATTGCATTGTATTTTGCATTGTCATTACATGCATCTCATCGTGATCATCCCTTTCTCACCATTCCCATCGGGTACATTCTCGTAGCGTATACCCCAATTCTGATCTTTCTAATATCCCACCGTGTTTGTTAATCCCACCATGTTCGGTAATCACCTTGTGCCTCCAAATCCTTCATTTCTATCACCACTGTAGCCATTGCAACACTTCCTTGCTATTCATCCCACCGTGGCAGTTGCTTCATCCCGTCAAGGGCCTCCTATTTGATCAGAACTCGCATCACCATTATCTTCACGGTCTGTGCTTTAACACTTGTGTTGGCATCAAAATTTTCTACTTAGCTTGCTTGATACAAATTTCAACAATGCCGAAGCCGGTGCAGAAAATCTGACCCAGATTCAGAGAATTCAAGAATAGATGATGCAAATAGGCTCTGGAAATGCCTTGACATGGCTTTACATGCTACAAATGGCCAAGATAATGTGCTCATTGCATAGCCCCGGTCAAGAGCTTCGCAATGGTGCCCAAAACATGGAAAACAGACACCGAAAAGCTGAAATGATCATTTTGCCCACGACACTTTGGGACAAATTGGGACTCTAACATGGAATTCCAACTTTACCACATTGTCAAGGTTGGATAAAGCTAGGCAACGCTCAAAACGGATCAAAAATTCGACCCCCGGATGAAGAGATATGCAGGAAAGAGCAAATCTGGACGGAAAGCCGTATGTCGTCGCACCAGGGGAATAATGGTCCGTTTAGCTCCGGATCGACCCATGGGCTGAAAATTTCAATTTTCATACCCAAAACTTTGATCTCATGAATATTTATGCATGAAAAATAAATTTGGCCAATGGGAGAAGGTAATTGCACTCAATTACAGTTTTCGGCATTATCGACGACCAGGATCACACCGATCAGAAAAATCAGTAAAATCTGAGATCCTGGGCAATTTGGGAGATCTCAACCACACATTTGGATGTATCATAAGATCAATGGTCATCAATGATTGTCCCATATTTTTCTGATTTAATTTTGGCTATGTTTAATTAATTTTCGGCAGAAATTAATGATAGCCGTCGGATCGGGAGTCTTTTAGATGAACGGTCTAGATTGGATCACTCTCTCTCTCTCTCTTCCCTCCACTTGGCTAGCCAAACTCCTCCTTATCTGCCATGTGCACAATCCCTACAAGTTAGGGAGCTGGCCGTACTCCCCATTTGATGGCTGTGGGAACCTCGGGAATCATTTTGATTCTTAGAAAAGATTTTTTGTTTTGTGTGTTTTGAAATATCGACATCCGAATTTTATAGTAAAGTAGGTGATAGATCATAAAAATACTAGATAGTCTGGGTGATGTTAAAAGAGTATAGAACCGAGGTTTGGGTTCTGTGAAAATATTTTTTGACCTCTCTCCATCGGATGGTGCAAATATCCGATGTTCATTTACATTGAGCAAACACTCAAACACCCTTGATTAACTGCCATAGCGATCTTTTTTGATGAGAGCGTGCACATCCACAATGTATAAAGAACACAAATGGCCCTGGTCTTTCAAGCCCGATTAGATGCAAACAAGTTTGATTACATTTTGTTTGGAGTTGATTTATGTTTGATTTATGAATTAATTTTGATGTGGTTTGAAATGTTGATTTCATATTTCAATTTGATTTAGATTTGAATGTTATTTGTTTTGAGCTTATTTAAATTGTTTGGTTTGCTTTACTCCAATTGGTTGAAATTTATTTTATTTTGTTTTGAGTTTTGAATTTTAGATGTGTTGATCAATTTGACTTGTTTAAGTTTAGTTGACATGTGTTGAGTCATTTTCATGTGGTTTTCTTATATCCGTTGGTGTTTTAATATCAATTCGGGTGCATTCGGTATGTTTTAAATGTTTTGAAGTTTGGTTCAAATTGATTAAACTTGAACTTCAGATTGTTAATGAATCTGATTTCACATGTTTTAAGATAAATTCTAGATACTTTAATGTGTTTTAAATGTGCTTTATTCAGTTGGTTGTAAATTATTTGATGTGCACTTGTTTAAGCATTTGAATTCCAATAGATTAAGTGCATTGAATCAATTTTTCCAAATTGTGTTAGATCTGATCTTTATTAAATGTTAAAGCTTTAATGACTTGTTTTATGTGTTTTACGATTGGTTTGAATATATTTTTATATATGATTGAGTTAACATCAGAGTTGGTTAACTCTTGTTCGGTTTGCATCACATCCGGTCTGTCGGGCTAGTGTCGATGCCCAGTCACATGCAATCAACTCAGCACTTGAAATGTTCATGTTCAAAGTATTCCACGTCAATGTACATCAGATGTGGCAGTTTATATTCCATGTTCAATACTATCAAAGGTGAAAATGTGTGAATGTCCTTCCCTTGGTGTAAAATCCCACTTGAACGGGAAAATTTTGGCAGCATGCCACCTTATTTTCCAATCGGTGTGGAATTTTTACCCGTCCTACATGGCATAGTCTTTTGACTTTCCAAGTAGTGGGAAGGATCATCTACAATGGGAGCCGGCCCGTGCCTACGTCCAGGTCAGCGTTCTGGTGCAAGCCGGATGAGCCGCCCAAGGGGGAGTGCCCACGTGGTGGTGCTAACTCCTTATTTAATTTTGGATTTTCGCCTTCAGATTTAGTTAAGTGTGCTTTTTAAATGTCCAAGGCCCAATGGGCCAACTTCATCAGCACAATGGGCTGGTCTTCATGTCATGTCAGCCTGGTAAGGCTGGTCTTCAAGTCATGTCAACCTGGTTGGCCTGTTTTGAACATCTTGGGCCTCGGCGGCCTGATTTGTTCTTCAAGGGCCAGCATGGCCTGTTTGCAGCACTTCAAGGCCAAAATGGCCAGCTTCAAACCCTGTATGCCTTTGCCATATTTTGTTTACTCTTACAGCAGCAACAAGTGGTGCAAACCTCCATGTAGAGAGCTGAAGAAGGGCCTGTTTTGGTGCTGTTTTGAGAGCTACCAATGGGCTGACTTCTTTTGCCATTTAGGTGCTATGTTGAAGGGCCATCAAGGGGGCACACAAGGACCTGATTAAGGTGTGTTTTGATAGGCCAAACATGGGCTGAAAGGAGGCTTATGTTCGGATGCTGCACATGTGGGCAGAACTTGGATTATTTGGATGGCCAAATAGGGAAGTCAAGGGGCTGTGCAAAGGCATTTGATGAGTGGAAATTAGGGCCACCCGGCTTAACTCTTGGCCCGTCTGGCAGATTCCAAGAGGACTGAGCTATCACCCCTCCTTCCACACATCAAAGAGGATGATTGGTTTGTTTGGGGGTGCTGTAGGAGCTGTATTGGGTGTGTTGCACATAGGGCAAACTAGGTGACCATCAAAGGGGCCTGACATGGGTGCTCACAAGGAGATTGACATGTAGAAATCAGGGCCACCCAGCTTAACTCTTGGACCGTCTGGCGGATTCCAAGAGGCCCGGGCTGTCACCCCTCCTTCCACACATCAAAGAGGGTGTTTGGTTTTGAAGCCATCAAAGAGGCCTGATTTTAGGGCCAACAGTGGGGCCTGATTTGGGTATGTTCTGAAGTTTGTCCGCTTGGGCAGCAAGGATGGTCAAACATGGCCTAATTAAGAGCATGTTCAGGAGCCTAATTGGCTGCTAGAGGGATGGAAACAAGGGGCACGGTGTTAGGTGACAGCATGGGGTTTCTTGGGGGATGCCAAATGGGCTGTTTATAGGCCACCTATGGGCTGTGCGCACATGGGCAATGAGGAGCTAGAATTAGGACAGCAAGGGGCTTGAAATGAGGGGCTCAAAGAGACTGATTTTTGATGGCTTGTGGGACCAACATAGGAAGGTTGAACATGGTCTTTAAGTGGAACAAACAAGGCTGGGTTTTTGGAGCTTCTTGAATGGCCAAAGAGAAGGCCGAGGGGAAGAGAAAGAAGAGGGGAGAAAGAGTATTAAAACTACATTTTTTCACACCTTTTTGGCACAGTTTCTGTTAGAGATTGAAAGAGAATATGGCTGGACTTATCTCCTTCTTATTCTTCTTCTTTTGTTGCTGAAGATGGGGCCAGAATTGGTGCTCCAAGAAGGAACACCCGTTGTTGGAATCGGTGCCCCACCAGTGGGGCTGCTGCTGGCGCACCTACTAGAGGGAGGTCTTTTCTCTTTCTTCTTCTTCACTTGGCACACCACAAAGGGGCTGGAGAGGTTGCTGACTTTCTGATGAAGACCTCTAAGCAAGGAGAAGATGTCTTGGAGAAGGGTAGAGGGAGGAGAGGCAGGGCTTCCGCCGGGTGATTAGCTTGCCTTCCACATGGCCAGCTGAGGGGGGATTTTATAGGGGCTGATGGTGCCATCTGCAGGAGGAGATAAGGCTGGAGGTTGTTGAGGGGAGATAAGGATAACTCAAGGGAGGTTGAGGATGATAAGGATAACCTATAGTTGGTTGTTGAGGATGATTGTGTACCAACTAGAAAGAGAGGGAGAGAAGGGTGCGCACCTTCTCCTACTTTCAAGGAGGTGTGCGCACATGACATGTGGCAAGAAGGCTGGTTTGGCCAGGGCTTGGATGAGGATAGGCTTGGTTAGTTGTAGGATTAGTTAGGATGAAGATAAACCAAGGGAGTGGTTGAGGGTGATAAGGATAAGTCGTGGGAAGTTGAGGTGGTTGAGGATGAGATAATGATAAACCAAAGAGAGATGGAGAGAGTTGGGAAGGCCTTGCGCACCCTCCCCTACCTTATAGGGCTGTTTGAACACCCATAAAATGAGGGAGGATGGTAGGTTCAGCCAAGACAGGTTGGGTTAGCCCATCTTGGGTTAGGTTTAACCCTGGTTTGATCAGAGTGCTCCCGATCCAATGGCTAGCATTAATTCCGGCCAAAACCAATTAAATAAATCCCAAATTGACTTCAATAAATTCCAGATCATGCCCTGATGGCCATTGATATTATTCTCCATCTTGATGTGTAGTTGAGATCACTTGAATTGCAACGGATCTCCTGATTTAGCTAGTTTCTCCGATCGGTGCGATCTCGGCCGTCGATAATGTCGAAAACTGTAATTGAGTGCAATTACCTTCTCCCATTGGCTAAATTTATTTTTCATGCATCAATATTCATGAGATCAAAGTTTTGGGTCATTAAAATTAAAAATTTCAGCCCATGGGTCTATCCGGAGCTAATCGGACCATTACGCCCATGGTGCGACAACATACGGCTTTCCGTCCGGATTTGCTCTTTCTTGCTTATCTCTTCATCTGGGGGTCAGATTTTCGATCCGTTTTGAGCGTTTCCTAGCTCTATCCAACCTTGACAATGTGGTAAAGTTGGAATTCCATGTTAGAGTCCCAATTTGTCCCAAAGTGTCAGGGGCAAAATGGTCATTTCGGCCTTCAGGTGTCCGTTTTCCACGTTTTGGGCACCATTGTGAAGCTCTTGACCGGGGCTATGAAATGAGCACATTATCTTGGCTATTTGTAGCATGTAAAGCCATGCTAAGGCATTTACAGAGCCTGTTTACATCATCTATTCATGAATTTTCCGAATCTGGGTCAGATTTTTGCACCGGCTTTGGCATTGCTGAAATTTGTATCAAGAAAATTAAACGAAAAAAATTGATGCCAACAAATGCCCCCCATGGGCAGTTCCTTGGAGATGGGAGTCGAGAAGGGACTGCCCATGTAAGTTGGCCTCCGGTATTTGTTCTGCTCTGTCCCTGGCAATCTATCCACTACTTCTGCTACATGAGCTTCTTCAGGACTGAGAAGGGCTTGGGCCCTTGTACATGACCAGCCTTGGCTTCTTTTCTTGTTTGGTTTCCCATCCTCCATTCAATAGACACAATTGATGGTGTTAATTCTTGCATGCTCCCCAACAAGCAAGTTCTCTGAATGAGCCAGTCTTTTATTTTCTTTATTTTTTTTCTTACTGATCTGACTGCCTCTTGCAAGATTTTCACCCAGACCAGCCCCCTTGATATTTTTCCTACACGCCTCCAGAGAGGTTTTCATGTAGCGGGGTTACCTGATTTTGCCTAGAGTGCCCTTTTAGGTTTTCACTCTAGCCAGGTTTTCTCTCTTCTTTTCTTTTTTTTTCTTTTTTTTTCTTTTTTTTCACTTTCTTTTCTTTCTTTCTCTCTCTATTGTACAAGGAATTAAGGCTTACCTCAAGCCATATGAAAATAGAATGAACCAGGTTGAGATTGGTGATAACTCAACACGGGGTCCAACCAAAGTTGTGAAACCAATCAAGGGGCTTCGAACAAGTGAGTGGAGAAACCAACACAGAGGTGGTTCCTGACAAGGATAAGACCAATCCAAGTGCAGAAGGCTAATTTGCATGGAGGACTAATACTGAAACTATCTCAAAGGGGTTTCAAACAAGATAAGACTAATTGTAGTGCCAAAGGCAACTCAGCATGATGGTCAAATTTCCAAACTAACACAGAGGGAGTTTCAATCTAGGCAAGACCAATCCAAGTAGGGAAAAGCAACTTGGCATGAGGGTCGAGTGAATGTGAGACCAATCCAAGTGCTGGGGGCAACTTGGCATGAGGGTCTAATGTACATGAGACCAATCCAGGTATAGAAGGTGACTTGGCATGGGAGCCTAATAAGGTTGTAAAACCAACACAACAGGATTTCAAGCTTGCCTACAAGGCAAAGTTTGTGGACTACAAAGGGTTTGATAGGAAACCTTAAAGGGTTGGTTTCCTAGGAGTCTACACAAAGGGTAGGAGTAAAGTGCAACACAGGGGCAAATGGGAGCGTCAAAGGTGTTGGTTTCCCAAGCGTCTACACAAAGGGTAGAACTAAAATACTACAAAGGGGCAAATGGGAGCCTCAAGGGGCTGGATTCCCAAGTGTCTACACAATGGGTAGGACAAAAGTGCCACAAAGGGGTGAATAGGAGCCTCAAAGGGGTTGGTTTCCCAAGGATCTACATAAAAAGTAGGACTAAAGGAGGGCTATGGAAGCCAAAGTGGCATTGTAGAAGTCTTATTTGGAGCCTCAAGAATGACTAGTTAAGATAGCTAGTTGTGTAAGCTACCAAGATCAGGATGATCAGGGTAGTGAGGGTTTTAGGGCCATACAAGACCAACCTAGTCAAGATAGTTAGTTTGTTGTTGAAGATTGCCTGGAATGATGATCCAGATGATGCATGTTTTGTGGGTCATCAAGACCGGAGTGGTCATGACAATGTGGAAGCTTGTAGACCAACTAGACCAGGATGGTCAAGGTGGTCTAGGTTTGAATTAATTTCAAAACCATTCATACCAAGAAGGGTCTTGACAATATGAGCCTTTATGGGACACGTGGGCTGAATAGCCAAGATTGGAGAAAGTCATTATTTGTGGACCATCAGGATCGGAATGATCAAGATGGCGGGATTGCCAAAGTCAAAAGAATGACTGAAGGGGTAAGAATGAGTGAGAGTAGAGTAGGGTATTACCCTTCGTCCCTTTCAAGATGGAGTGTAGAAACTTCCCTAAAATTTTAAAGGCGGGATATGGTCTTCCTCGTCACCTCAGGTATGGTCTCCCTGGCATATTTCTACTACAAGGTAGATGAGCCTATGAGAGCCTTTTCGTCATTGGCAACTCGGACCTCCTCCCTAATAAAATTAGGGGGATGAACCCACCCATCTTGTTAGGTTTGGGGCTCGCCCTAGTTGATTATTTTTTTGTTTTGTTTTCTATTTTTTTTATCAAGCTGATTGCTCCTTTAGGGAGTTTTCACCTAGGTTGACTCCTTTTCACTTTTACCTGTGCGTCCCATTGCGGGATTTTCACACAGCAGGGTTATCCAAATTTTCCCAAGGCACCTTTGCAGGTTTTCACCTTGATTGGATGTTTTGACATTTTTGCCCTTGGCCATCCATTGTGCATGATCAGCCAAGTTTGTCGGGTATCTCCATTTTTAGCCCCTTTCTTCTCTTTCTCTCTTTTTTTTAGAATGAAGTGAGAAAAGACTTAGCTTTCAATGTTGGTGGCCTCTGTGGAACTCGTGGTCAGGGGCATAGAACCTTTTAAGGTGTTTGCCATTGAGTGGTGGGAAAGGAGTTTCCCCCTTGCTGTCCACTACCCCATAGGCTCCACCTTTAAAGACCTAATCAACAATGTAGGGTCCTAACCAGTTCAGGAGGAACTTGTTCTTGGGACGACCAGCCATGGCATCTTTCTGCTTGACCATCACAAGGTCACCTTTTTGGAATGCGCTGTATTTGACCAGCTTGTCATAAGCTCTAGTCATCCTGGCCTGATAAACTTTGAGATGTTGGTGAGCCTTGAGCCTATCACCCTCCAGCTTCTCAAGTTCCATGAACCTCCTGTGTACTTCATCGAGCTCATCGGTTGGGAGGCCATGATGGACAGCAATTCGGTAGGAGGCCAGCTCTATCTCCACTGGAACAACAACCTCACTCCCATACACTAGGGAGAATGGAGAGCAACCCGTGGAGGTCTTGTAAACTGTACGGTATGCCCAGAATGCCTCCTACATTTTTTCATCCCAATTTCCTTTCTTGCTTCTGACCACCTTGACCAGAAGTTTGCAAAGAGTCTTATTGAAAGCCTCTACTAGGCCATTGGCTTAAGGGTTGTAAATGGTTGAAGTCCTCCAATCAATGTAGAACTTAGCTATCATCTTGTAGACTATCTGATTTCTGAATGGGGTCTCATTGTCCGACATGATTCGACTAGGAACACCATATCTGTAGATGATGTTTTGCCGAACAAAGAGAGACACCACCTTGCCTGTAACTTCCCTAGTAGCTATAGCCTCAGCCCACCTAGAAAAATAATCCGTGGCCGCTAGGATGTGATAGAAATGTATGCTCTACAAGCCAATCATATATGATATGATTTGACATTTCTAGATGCATCTTATTCAATTAATTAGGAAAATCTTCATTATAAGCTCTTATTAGATACGAATATCATAATGAAGTCCTTGATCAAACGTAATGATGATTAAATCATGATGAGATCATGATAATGAGATTGATCATTTAGAGGTATTTGATCTAAATGTTCCTAGTCATAGGATACTTGAGACGGGACATCAAGGATCCGGATAGATTAGTGTATGTGATGTCTTCTCATGTGATGAGGACGACCGATCTCATTGGTCATTAGTGTGGAGAGACTGAGATACACATACAGGTGCTCATTAGTTGAATGAGTTCACTGAACTGACCGAATTAGAAATCCTGAATGGTATCTTACCGAATTGTCTATCATGGTTTTCTATCATCACGGTTGTATGGTTGGACCTTTGACCTGAGTCGCCAAAGATGCCTTGTTGGGTGGAACTTTTGCTTTGACCATTGTCTTATGGATCACCGTATAGATGGTCCAGTATAGCATTGGATCAGGCACAAGGAAAACCCAATGGAGGCAATTGAGCGGATAACAAGGGATCGTCCACTCTCGGTAAGTGAGAGTGAATGTCCTATGGGATAGTACTCTAAATCCCTGGCCAGGGTAGATAGGATAATTGGAAAAAGTGTTTTCTAATTGATCCAATTCCGAGTACAGGATCCTATAGAGTCGGTACACTAAGGAGTTAACAGTCGATGTCATACTTCTTTTCGACCAGGACATTGGATGGATGAGGGTTTATATCCATGTGGTAACTGATGATGGAAAGGCTCAATGGATATGAGATAATCCCCATAGCCATTTGGGATCATGGGATGTGGCTTGTACCCTTCATAATCAGTAGGCCGATTAATCTTTTATTGGATAACAGATTTAATTAAAATAAATAGAATTGTTCTATTTTATTTAGGCCTCAATGAAATAGGCTATTGGGCCTAGTGGGTTACACACAAAAGGACTTATCCACAAGTACAGGGGTAAAGGCGTAATTTATAGAGATTTTGGGTTTTTATGAAAAGTTTCAAAATTCTCTATAAATACTAATGGTTGTAACTAAACCCAAACAAGCCAAGGGTTAAAACCACGTTTCTATCCTCCTCCCTACCTCCTCCTCTCTCTAGAAGGTGTTCATGGTCGATGGAGCTCTGTTCGGGAAGATTTCTCGAGGCCGGCACGAAGGGAGAACCTGCTGTGGATGAAGTTCATGTGGATACTACTGGAGACCGGACACTTGAATAGTTTTAAGAGCTTAATAAGCTCATATTCTTCCTCTCCATGGGATTATGTTAATCCCTATCAGGTATATTCGAACCCGATTTGATCGGTTTTCAGTTTTCGTCGTTCAGTTCTAATTGTGACAGATTCTAAAGGAACCCATAGGAATCGTCGCTTCCGCTGCACCAAACTTGTATGGACGATTCCTTATAGTGGTATTAGAGCCAAGTTCAAGTCTCAGTCTAAACTGACATCGAATAAAATTATTTTTTGTTATTTATGTGTACCCGAATCTATGCAAATGTCTATTTTGTAGAGGCCACCATAATCTGTATGTGACTCAGATAAAATATTGGTTGGCTCTGGTAGAATCTCGTGATATAGTGCTTTCTAACATTATAAACCATTTAAAGTTTCGATCTCTGTAGTGTTTGGGAGAAACCTCAAAATTTGGTGTTTCTGTCATGCCCGAACCGATATCCGGATTTGGGGATTTTGTAAAATCTCCGTCCACAGAAGAAATTGAGGTTTTTAAATATTTTAGGAGTTGGGTAATATGATTACCTAACCTTTTCCTTTGATATCCATCTTTGAACGGCGGCGGAGGGAGAGAATTTTTGAGTTTTCCGACAAACTAGGGTTCTGCGGAGTCAGGCGGCGCCGACCTATTTCTTCCTGATTTCCTGTTGATAAAGAATTTTATATAAAGATATATATACACATTTAAAATAATAATTTTATGATTATTCTAAATTGTATTTTTTTGAGAATATTTGGCTTCCGGGATAAGGAGTTATCCTCGTTTTAAAATGGAGATTTCTGCTACGGAATCTCGGTGACCACTACCTATTCTTCCTCATTTTACGGTCTATTGGGATTTTTACTGGATATGAGGCTGACTTTTTTGGATTTATTATTTAATAAGGATTCCAATGCATATTTTTTCAGATTTTTCGGACTCCTGAATAAGGAGATATGTCCGAGTTAATGAGATTAACTTTCTCCCGGATGAACAGTGCTTTACGCGACTGTTCGGGAAAGGTGATCGGCGCACGCGCCGGTGCATGCGCCGGTGCACGGCGGTTGTCACACGCGGCTATAGATATTGGCACACCCGGTGGTGCACGTGGGTGCACGTGAGCGTGGCACAATGCACTGAACGGCACGGCGCATTGCACCGGACATCATATTTTATGATTTTAAAGTGTTTAAAATCATAGAAAAATTCAAAAAATTGTCAAAAAAATTCATAAAATTTTTTAAAAATTATATAATATTATTTAACATGTTTTAAGGTGTTTAATGGCATTTTAGATAATTTTAAGTCCTATTTACATAGATTTACTCATGGTTAAACTTTAAAATTGTTTTAAAGGTTTAACTTATATAATTAGTGTCTTAATTAATTCTGTAAAATGAGATTTTATAGAATATAAATTGGGACATTAATTTTTGACTTTGCACAGTATTGAGAATGCATGAATGTTCTAAATAGTTTAGATGTGTATGTTTATTTCATATAAATTGTTTATATGTCGTTGTCATGTTATTTTCATGTTATTTATTTAATGAAAATTCGACATGCATGAAATTGAGAATTTCAAAAATAAAGTATATAATTTTATGCTGATATATATGATATATCTCATATGATTATCACGTATGCACTATATGTTCATGTGACGAATGTTAGTGTGTATGGAGGTGATCATGGACTTAATTGTGCTTGGCTTGTGATTGCTTTTAATTGTGTTGGTTATGTTATTAAATGGGGCCTGCGTGTGGCTCCTCTCTCTCTATATGATCTGATTGTACAATCTACCTCCCTCCATTAATATGCTCCCCTTGGTTAAAACCAAGGTTTCTTATTGAGTTATGTACATTTGTGGGTCTACATACCCTTAAGCCGCTTGTAAGAGTTAGAAGCCGGTTCGTGGAAGGTTGGAGAGCGCGACCACTTGGAGAAGCACCCTTCTGAAGTGGGAGCATACCAACTCAAGCATCTGAAGCAAGAATTTGCACCTACAGGGGTGCCTTAGGTGCATGCTTAGGGTTAAGTCCATAATCACATGATTTTGTGCATATTTTGATATGTGGATGTGTGCTATAGATTATACCTTAGATATATGATATTCCAAAGGTATTATATATACTTAGCACATATTATTGATGAGACTAAAATAAAATCATTCCTAGTCATAATTAGGTTGATAAACGTGTGACATTAAGAATGACTCACGTAGCCTTCGTTGTTATGGTCTTGATGGGCCAATCTTAGATTAGATGGGTTTGTTGTGCTACCACAAGACTCATTCAGCAAGGGATTGGTGATCATGGCTAAGGCATTTGTCGAACCTTGGGGTGGACAATTTGCATGGCTTTGTTGTGCTACCACAAGGGCTGTGTGAAGAATCCATTATCATAACATAACAAGTGGGTTTTACCTAACTAGAGTATATGGCTTGTTGTGCTACCACAAGGTCATAACTCTAGAGGCTAAATGACTAAGAGTTGCAAGAGTTGTAACTGGAAATAGTTGCCTACCTATTAAGTATGGGGTGATTTGTTGTGCTACCACAAGGTCATCACTATAAGGTTAATAGAGTCTTAGTCCCCACTAGGATTTCATCGTGATATCCCATATTTGCATAATGAGGGTTATACAAATTCGTCGATAATTAATGGGAGCATAAATTAGGATGAAAGACCATATCTTAATTTCATGAATGTCTGCAATGTTATATTGATAAAATTATTTCTCAGTTGTAGAATACAATAATAAACCACCATTAGTATGGCATATTTGATGCCAAATAGCTTTAATAGCTCACACTTATTAGACTGGTTTAGAACTAAGTGAATTGTTCTCATAGTTAACCAATTAACTATCCTACTTGAGAAGTAGGTGTCTCTTAGATTATCTAATGATGTGAAAGAAAGATAAGACCTTATCTTATAGACAAGATGCATTGTTTTCCTTAAACTAGATGTTAGTCTCTATGAGATATAAATTGTAGAGACAACATGGATAGATGGATATGAAATCCATCATGGCTCATATTGATGAGCTAACTAAAGGGCAAGTTAGAACAACAATACATCCTAATTACTTCTTGTTGGTGAGACCAATAGTAAGAAGTAAAATCATTAGATAAAAATAGGAGAGAGTTAATAGTAAGAGAAGGTGGTCAAGATAATAAAGTCAGAAAAAGACATGATTCTTACACTATCATGATGATGATGAGTGGAAGAGGAAGTACAAAGTGTATTGTACATAATGCAAAGGTGGAGCTTGAGAAGCTTCATGTTTCCAAGTCATTGACATTTACTTGTTTTAAATATACACTTAATAGTATTAGATACTATATGTGTATATCATAATATATTAGATACTATAGATGCATCTAATGGTATGAGATACCAGATATGCATCTTATATCTACAAGGAGTTGTAGATGATGACAAGTAAATGAAGGCTTAATAAAGAAGATGTTGACCTACATATGAAATGGTGAAAAAGTTGCATCACTATTAGTGGGAGGTGCAATTCTAATAGCCTTATGAAGATGTCTTAATAATTAAGATTGCTATTATATCTTTCTACAAGCATATTATATGATTTTCTGCTTGAATAAATGTTGATTTATTCTAAGCTATGGAATTGATAGATGTTCTAAGAGAATAAATGGCAAAGTGTTTGCCAGTGGGAGCTTAATAAATTGTTTAATCATGTTAGCTCTCATGTTATGTGTGATTACTCCTTTTAAGAGGAAATAGGTTGATTTAGATTAATCTACACTTTAGCTTTATGTAGACATGGATAATGGGTTAATGAGTTATTAGAACTCATACATCTAGATGTATGTTAAACCATATCTAGTAAGGCTAAATAAGAATATTTCTACTTCATTATTTCAAAGATGATGTCTCTAGGTATGGATACATGTACTTTATGAAGTACAAATCTAAGACCTTTGAGAAAATATCTAAGATTAAGAATGAAGTAGAGATACTAATGGAAAGAGTATTAGAACTCTTTGATGAGATCGAGGAGAGAATACTTAAGTACATAATTCACATATAATTGAAGGATAATAGAATATAATGGACACATCTTTACACATTTTAACTTAATTGAGTAGCTAAAATGAGAAGCCATATTATGTAAGACATAAAATGAACAATGACAAACTTTGCAAAATTCCTCTTTGTCTAATTTTGGCAAAGTACTCATTATAACCACTTGATCTTAAGAAGTACCTTCTAAGCCTGTTCTGATTATTTCATATAGGATATGGAAAGGGGGTTAAAACTTGACCTTAAGCAAGTTAAGGTTTCGGAATGTCCGACCTGGTGAAGAAGTATAACTCTAACAAGTTGGAATATAAGACTACGAAGTGTTGGCTTGTGGAATATCCAAAGGAAACTTTTGAATATTAAATATACGACCCTTATGAATAAGGGTATGTGTTGCTAAGCTCACTATATTTCTAAAGGAAAAGTTCCTTCTTAAGAAAGATAGTGGGAGCAAGGTATATATGGAAGATGTTCTAGTCCCACAACCCAATAACACTTATATTAAGGTGCTAGTTAATAATTACATAAGGAAAATTTATAAGTCTTTATTTGTGTCCATTCAACCTAAGAGATATGTGAGACATATCTCTGATAGATGAAATGAGGCATAAGATAATAAGGATATTGATCTTAGGATCTATAAAGAACCAATATGAGTTATTGATTCATAATGGGAAGAGACAATAAAATCTGATATAAACTTTATCTATTCTAATCAAGTTTAGAACTTGATAGATCCACCTAAGGATATAGTATCCATAAGGAATAAATGGATCACTAAAGAATAGATTGGAGTGGATTAGAAGGTATAGACCTTCAAAGATGAGAATAGATGAAAAGGATATCATCTAAGTCGAATGGTTGACTATGATGAGATCTTTTATCTATTCCATGGGTTAATCCATTCGGATTTTGATTGTTACACACTATGATTATAAGATAAGCTAATTGGATGTTAAGATAGTGTTCCTCTAAGGTATTTTGAGGAACAAGTGTATATGATATAACTATAGGGAATGAAGTCCCAATAACATCCAAGAAGAGTGTGTATTAAAGTTCATTTATGGACTGAAGTAAAACTTCCCATAGATCATATATAAGGTTTAATGAGATTAAATCTATGACTTCATTAAGAACGAAGAGGAGCCTTGTGTATTCGACAAGATAAGTGGGAGTGCTGTTACTTTCTTGACATTTTATGTTGACGACATACTACTCATTGAGAATAAAGTAGGTGTGTTAGCATCAGTGAGCCTAGCTATCAAATTAATCCTCCAAACATAATTTGGGTTTTGAGATCTATGGAGATAGATCTAAATCAATGCCTAGTTAATATACGTAGTCACCATAGTCAAAGGGTTTGATATGATAAACTCCAAGATAGGTTTCTTACCTATGGTGGTGTGGAGTTGATCTCTCTAAAGTGTTGTCTTTGTAGACTTCTTGGAAGATAAATAGATCACATAAATAGAGCCCTTATGCCTTTGTCATAGGGTCTATCATTTATATGATGCTACGTACATGATATGATAAATGCTCTAAGTGTTATGAGCATTCATCAGGAAGATCCAGGTGAGAGTCATTGGATAGTTTAGAGATATATCATTTAGTACTTGAAAAGCACTAAGATTGTATCTCTATACACTGGAGGATAGGACTTGAAGCCTTGTTGTTTTACAAACACAAACTTCTAATCAAATAAGTTTGATATTAAGTTAGAAGAATGGTGGTGCAGTGAGCTGAAAGAGTTCTATGTGATAGAACATTGTAAATTTTACAACATATGTAAACAAGCTTACATAGTGGTTGCACACTACTTGATAAGTAGTCTAGATGAAGATTCTCATCTAAGGTATGGGATTATCCCAATTTTCTTTAAAAGTGTACCATTGTTTTTGAGAAAACAATGGGGTAGAGCCGATGTCTCATCAGAAGTTTAGAACTTCTGTGGCAATACCATACAATCAGAGAAATTGCAGCTTATAGAGATATAATTAAAGATAGAGTATCTATCGCTAATAACATTGTAGATCCACTAACTGAAGCAGTTACTCAAAGAGTGTTTGAGCTTCACCTCGAGCTGATACAGATCAGCCAGATGGGTGATTGGCTTTACTGCAAGTGAGAGATTGATAGAAATGTATGTCCTACAAGCCAATCATATATGATATGATTTGACATTTCTAGATATATCTTATTCAATTAATTAAACAAATTTTCATTATAAGCTCTTATTAGATACAAATATCATAATGAAGTCTTTGATCAAATGTAATGATGATTAAATCATGATGAGATCATGATAATGAGATTGATCATCTAGAGGTATTTGATCTAAATGTTCCTAGTCATAGGATACTTGAGACGGGACATCAAGGATCCAGATAGACTAATGTATGTGATGTCTTCTCATATGAGGAGGATGACCAATCTCATTGTTCATTAGTGTGGAGACACTAAGATACATGTACAGGTGCTCATTAGAGGAATGAGTTCACTAAACTGACCAATATAGAATCCTGAATGGTATCTTACCGAACTATCTATCAGGGTATTCTATCATCACGGTTGCATGGTTGGATCTTTGACTTCAGTCGCCAAAGATGCCTTGTTGGGTGGAACTTGTGCTTTGACCATTGTCTTATGGATCACAATTTAGATGGTCCTATATAGCGATGGATCGGGTACAAGGAAAATCCGATGGAGGCAATTGAGCGGACAACAAGGGATCGTCCACTCTCGGTAAGTGAGAGTGAATGTCCTATGGGATAGTACTCTAAATCCCTGGCAAGGGTAGATAGGATAATTTTAAAAAGAGTTTTCCAATTGATCCAATTCCGAGTACAGGATCCTATAGAGTCAGTACATTATGGAGTTGACGATCGATGACGTACTCCTTTCCGACCGGGACATTGGATGGACGAGGTTTTATATCTATGCGGTAATCGATGATGGAAAGGTTCAATGGAGATAAAATTATCCCCAAAGCCATTTGAGATCACGGGATGTGGCTTGTACCCTTCATGATCGTTAGACCATTTAATC
This sequence comes from Cryptocoryne crispatula var. balansae, assembly GCA_036172225.1. Lineage (NCBI taxonomy): Eukaryota > Viridiplantae > Streptophyta > Magnoliopsida > Alismatales > Araceae > Cryptocoryne > Cryptocoryne crispatula. Next base: position 16,902,540 of record CM069924.1, read on the forward strand.
TGTTATTGGATAACATATTTATTAAATTAAATAGAATTATTCTATTTTATTTAGGCCTTAACCAAATAGGCTATTGGGCCTAGTGGGTCACACATAAAAGGACTTATCCACAAGTACAGGGGCAAAGGCGTAATTTATAGAGATGTTGGGTTTTTATGAAAAGTTCAAAAATTCTCTATAAATACTAATGGTTGTAGCTAAAATCAATCAAGCCAAGGGTGAAACCCACACCCCTAGCCTCCTCCCTACCTCCTCCTCTCTCTAGAAGGTGTCCATGGTCGATGGAGCTCCGTTTGGGAAGAATTCTTGAGGACGTCGTGAAGGGAGAACCTGCTGTGGATGAAGTTCGTGTGGATACTACTGAAGATCGGACACTTGAATGGTTTGAAGAGCTTAAGAAGCTCATCTTCTTCCTCTCCATGGGATTATGTGAATCCCTATCAGGTATATTCGAACCCGATTTGATCGGTTTTCGGTTTTCATTGTTCGGTTATGATTGAGCCAGATTCTAAAGGAACCCATAGGATTCGTCGCTTCCGCTGCACCAAACTTGTATAGACGATTCCTTACAGGATGAACCTGGATCCTCAGGCAGATGTCTTGAATGGTCCAACTATGTCCATTCCCCATTCGGCAAAAGGCCAAGTAGGGGTAGTTGGATGCAACTTTGTGTGTGGGCGTCGGGGAATGGTCCCGAAGGCCTGGCACTCATGACAACTCTTGGCAAACTCATCACAATCAGTGAACATCGTCGGCTAGTAGTAACCCTTTAACGTGATGGCGATCTTCATTTTGGGTCCGGATTGGTGAGCACCACACCATCCGCTATGGACCTCTCTCATGAATTAGATAGCTTCCCTCCCGGATATGCACCTAGCAAGGACAACCCATTCTTTTACGGCATAAGTCGATACAACTCCCCACGGATGAGCTGGTAAAAAGTTGCCCTTCTAGCCAACTGTACACGCTGAGCGCGATCTTCAGGAAGAGTCTCATTCTTGAAGTCAATAATGGGTTGTCGCCAATCGACTGCGTTAAGTTCAGCTTCATTGTCTTGAATGGCATTGGCCTCCAATAGGGTGAAGCCATCTAAACGTCTACTTTTGTCTAGAAGGAGTCGTCGACACTTGACAACAATCTCCAGCTTCCCATCTGATGGAAGCTTGATCGCAGAGGTGAGCTTGGCCAAAGCATCAGCCTGGGAATTTTGTCCCCTCCTGATGTGTTCAATGTCAAAAGGATAGAATTTTTTTGACAAGTGGATGGCAGTCGTGTGGTATGGAACCAACTGTAGCTTGCGAACTTGAAAGATGCCGAGCATTTGTTGCACTACCAAGATAGAGTCTCCAAACACCTGGATGCACCAAATTCCCATGTCGAGGGCAATCTCAAGGCCGACGACGAGTGCTTCGTACTCGGCTTCATTGTTTGTATAGATTTCTGAGAGGGAACATGACTCATGTAGTACACCCCCGTCAGGGCTAAGGAGTACAATGCCCGCACTGCTCTAGGCCTAGCCTTTCCTATTGTCCTTCTTTCAACACTAGCAGCACCATCAAAGAACAATTTCCAGTGCTTGACCATGATTTGTTGGGCTTATTTTTCTTCCCTCAAAGTTTCTTCATCATGTAACTAAAGATTGAGAGGGGAATCTTCTGAAATAGGGTGAGCGGCGAGTTAATCTGCCATCCCTTGACCTTTGATAGCTTTCTAGGAGATATATTGGATATCAAACTCCATGAACATGAGAGCCCACTTACCCAAACATCCGATAGGGACAAGCTGCTTCAACATGTACTTAAGAGGATCAAACTTGGATATCAAGCTAACCTCATGAGCCAGGAGATAGTGCCTCAATTTCTTAGCTGCAAAGACTAGGGCAAGGCACATCTTTTCCAGGGGAGAATACTTGTGTTCGGGACCTACCAACCTTCTGTCGACTCCAAAAATGGGTTCCGGATCGGCACCTCAAGATAAGAAGGTGAAAGATAGAAGAGGGAGAAAAAGGGGGGGGGAGTGAATTAAAAACACTCAGAAAGCGGTAAAATGTCCTCACCTCAATCCCACACTCACATTGATCCCCGAACTTTCATCTCACGGCGTCGCTCGAGCACCGGAGATGGTTCGGGTCCTATGGGAGGAGAGTGAGGATGAGATGAAATTAAAACATGAAAAATGTGGTCGCCAGGAGCCGCGGGCTCCGCTTTATAGAATAAAAACAAGAGATGAGTTGATTTGACCGTGTACTTTAGTTCGGGAGATCGGGATATGGGTTCAACCTTCTTCTTCCTCGGCCGGCCGATGAAGAAGAGTCTCCAACCAATGCTAGCTTGATAAACTTGTGCAACTAGAACAATAAACCAAGTGAAAGAAAATGATTAGAACTATGGGAAGTGTAGTAACTGTAGAGAGAATATGAGAAAGAAGCAATTGGAATCGAACTCACCGGATTGGGGCGAGTCCTAACCCCTTTTTATGTATTTTTTATTAGGTAAAAATGATGTAAATAAACTAAAAGATGATTTAAAACAATAAATAAACTGATTTAAGCGATTTGAGAAATCTTATGGAATGGATCGGCTTGAGTTGAAGCCGAGTTGGTTGAAGAAGGCCGGTTAGGGTAGCCTTTGCACCCTTCTGGCGCGACTTTGGTACATAGGATGCTATGGACGACCCCAATGTCATAATCGAGTGAAGTTTGTTGGAGTAGACATAGGACTCAGAGAGGAAGAGTTCCTATGTTGATGACTTCTCAGAAATCCTCCTGTAGAAGTCTGTAAAACGGATATAGAAAACAGAACCTGGATGCGTGCCCTCAGTGTAGCAATCGCCATGAACAAACGGAAAGTCGGAATTGAGTGATGTAAGTTGGAGATGAAAGAGGACGAAGGTATGAACATCTTATATGTTAAAGACTTTTGCATAAGGAGTCTCTGATTTTCTGAAGAAGTCGATGAATATGGCTGATGCAGAACACCCGGATCGAGCCTTCTCCTTCACCTCGGGATCGATCTCTTGACTTCGGATCACCTTTGGACGTCGGGACGGCTTTGGAGAAGAGCTTGGACGACCTCTGGACGAGCTAGGCACCGGGGATTAACCTTGGGTCATTGAGAATGGCCCTCAATTTATAGGGGAAGGAAGCCGGGGCAAAATTTGGAAACTGGACCGACCGCGCCCCCGCCTTTCAAAGAGGATGAGGGCGCGCAGGGCGCGCCCTCAAACCAAGGGCGCGCGCCCCGGTTCGGGGCGCGGTCCGCGCCTTCTGTTTCAAAGAGAGCGGGGGTGCGTTACGCGTCTCACTACTAAAAATTGACGGAAACTTCTGGAAATTGCTAAAAATCGACTTGACATACGTAATGCGACCCCGAACCGGGGGCGCGGTACAAATAATCGAAAATCAGCGCCAGAAACCTTCCAAAAATCAGGTTTAGAAGGTGCTAATCGGGGTAATTTGCGATTTAAAGAAACTGACCGCATCCCCGCTTTTCAAAGGAACCGGGGGCGCGCAGGACGTGCCCCCGGTTTGAGGGCGCGCAGGGCGCGCCCCTGGGTTGAGGGCGCGCAAGGCGCGCCCTCCCCTTTCAAGTGGAATGGGGGCGCGGTAGACTCTCTCTCCTGCGCGCGTGTTCCGTGAGCCGTATCTTGCAAACGGGATGTCCGATTCGGCTCCCGTTTGTCGCGTTGGAAAGAGGGCCTTCAACCGCACCTCCTCAAGTTGGTAAACCAGCCGGCATGACTCCCAAGATGTTCGCACGGGGCTTTCTACCGGTTTACCCTCTCGTGGAAAGCCGAAACCCATGGCGGTGATCCGAAAGAGCACGGTTCCGATCGAGAAATCTCGGGTCAACTTGGGATGACATAAAATGATGACCGAACAAGTCCGGTACGTTCAGAAAACCCGAAATCAACGAAAAATCTGAGATTAACCCGGTAAACGTGAACCGAACATCGGAAAAGTCGGGAAACCCTAAAATTGACCGAACCGGACGTATGGCCATGGTTGATGAAAATATTCGGCTAGAATCGACCCGGATGACCCAAGAAGACCCGGGGATGACCGGAAAGGCCTAACGCGTGATCCGGGATAGCTGTGTTAGTACAGATCGAAAAAGCCGTAATGAAAGCCGTCATTGACCGACGCCTACCGACATGACTTCTCGGAAACCCTGAATGTTACGGAGCATATGCGGGGCTCCCAAGACCTTCAATTATAGACCATTCAAGGTCGGTCATCGAGCAGGCTCCGTGTTTTCACGGTTCACGCGCGGCTCTCGCTTGAAGGTTACGACACTGTTTCGGAAATCATCGGTCCATTCTCAACTAACAAGGGGCTCCACCAATGTCCTTAGCTCATCTCCACGAGGTAATCCGGATCAGATAACGGTCAAATAATGGATATCGCCTATGGAATAAGAGTCTGGGGCTACAAATCAAGCCAATTTGGCGTGTCTACACCTTCTGCTAAGGTAGTAAAGTGGCTGCTCCTTCCCCTCATCATTCAACTGGGCAAGCATTGCCCCCAGGGAGGCATCGAGTGCTGTGATATAAAGAATCAAGGGACGAACTTTGACAGGTGCCCCCAGCACTGGCGGGCTAAGAAGATATTGCTTAAGCCCATCAAGGGCGGCCTGACAACTGTCATCCCAAATGAAAGGGGTGGGTGACTTTCTTGGCTAGCCTCGAGAAAGGCTGGCACCTACCAGAGAGATTGGCAATAAAGCATCGGATGTAGGCAATCTTGCCTTGAAGAGACCTTAACTCATGTATGTTCCGAGGTGGAGGCAATTCTCTGATAGCCTTGATTTTACCAGGGTCAATCTCAATACCCCGATATCTGACAATGAACCCCAAAAACTTACCACTAGAGACACCAAAAGCACATTTCATTGGATGCTTGGGTAAGTGGGCTCTTATGCTCATAGAGTTTGATATCTAGTACGTCCCCTAGAAGGCTATCAAAGGTCAAGGGATGGCGATTTTCTTGCCGCTCACCCCATTCCGAGAAGATCCCCCTCTCAATCTTCAATTACAGGATGAGGAGACTTTGAGGGAAGCAAAGGAAGCCCAACAAATCAATGTCAAGAATTGGAAATTGTTCTTTGATGGCACTGCCAGTGTTGAAAGAAGGACAATAGGAAAAGCTAGGCCCAGAGCAGCTGCGGGCATTGTACTCCTTAGCCTTGATGGGGGTATACTACACGAGTCATGTTCCCTCTCAGAAATCTATACAAACAATGAAGCCGAGTACGAAGCACTCGTTGTTGGCCTTGAGATTGCCCTTGACATGGGAATCCGGTGTATCTAGGTGTTTAGAGACTCTATGCTAGTAGTGCAACAAATGTTTGGCATCTTTGAAGTTCGCAAGCCAGAGTTGGTTCCATACCATGTAGCTGTCATCCACTTGTCAACAAAGTTTTATCTTTTCGACATTGAACACATCGAGGAGGGGACAAAATTCCCATGCTGATGCTTGAGCCAAGCTTGCCTCTGCGATCAAGTTTTCACCGGATGGGAAGGCTGGAGATTGTTGTCAAGTGTCGACGACTCCTTCCGGACAAAAGTAGATGTGCAAATGGCTATCCCCTGTTGGAGGCCAATGCCATTCAAGACAATGAAGATGAACCTGACGCAGTCGATTGGTGACAATCCATTATTGACTTCAAGAATGGGACTCTTCCCGAAGATCGCGCTTAGCGTGTACAGTTGGCTAGAAGGCAACTTCTTACCAGCTCATTCATGGGGAGTTGTATCGACTTATGCCAGAAAAAGAATGGGCTGTCCTTGCCAGGTGCATATCCAGGAGGGAAGATATCCAAATCATGAGAGAGGTCCATAGCGGGTTGTGTGATGCTCACCAATCTGGACCCAGAATGAAGATCTCCATCAAGTTAAAGGGTTACTAATGGCCGACGATGTTCACTGATTGTGATGAGTTTTCCAAGAGTTGTCATGAGTGTCAGGCCTTCGGGACCATTCCCCGACGCCCACACACGAAGTTTCATCCAACTACCCCTACTTGTCCTTTTGCCGAATGGGGAATGGACATAGTTGGACCATTCAAGCCATCTGCCCAAGGTTCCAGGTTCATCCTTGCGGCCATGAATTATTTTTCTAGGTGGGCCGATGCTATAGCTGCCAAGGAAGTTATAGGCAAGGTGGTGTCTCACTTTGTTCAGTAAAACATCATCTACAGATATGGTGTTCCTAGTTGAATCATGTCGAACAATGGGACCCCATTCAGAAATCAGACAGTCTACAAGATGACAGCTAAGTTTCACATTGATTGGAGGACTTCAACCATTTACAACCCTCAAGCCAATGGCCTAGCAGAGGCTTTTAACAAGACTCTTTGCAAACTTCTCGTCAAGGTGGTCGAAAGCAAGAAAGGAAATTGGGATGAAGAAATGCAGGAGGCACTCTGGGCATACCGTACAGTTTACAAGACCCCCACGGGTTTCTCTCCATTCTCCCTAGTGTATGGGAGTGAGGGCATTGTTCCAGTGGAGATAGAGCTGGCCTCCTACCGAATTGCCATCCATCATGGCCTCCCAACCGATGAGCCCGATGAAGTACACTGGAGGTTCATGGAACTTGAGAAGCTGGAGGGTGATAGGCTCAAGGCTTACCAACATCTCAAAGTTTATCAGGCTAGGATGACTAGAGCTTATGACAAGCTGGTCAAAGACAGGGCATTCCAAAAAGGTAACCTTGTGATGGTCAAGCAGAAAGATGCCATGGCTGGTCGTCCCAAGAACAAGTTCCTCCCGAACTGGTTAGGACCCTACATTGTTGATCGGGTCTTTGAAGGCGGAGCCTATGCGGTAGCGGACAGCAAGGGAGAAACTCCTTTCCCACAGCTCAATGGCAAACACCTTAAAAGGTACTACGCTCTTGACCACGGGTTCCACACAGAGGCCACCAACATTGAAAGCTAAGTCTTTTCTCACTTCATTCCAAAAAAGAGAGAGAGTAAAAAGGGGGCTAAAAATGGAGATGCCCGACGAGACTTGGCCGATCATGCACAATGGACGCCCAAGCGTAAAAATGTCAAAAACTCCAATAAAGTTGAAACCTGTAAAGGCGCCTTGGGTCATATTGGATAACCCTACCGTGTGAAAATCCCGCACTGGGACGCACAGGTAAAAGTGAAAAGAGATCGGCACAGGTGAAAACTCCCTAAAGGAGAAATCAGGTTGATAAAAAAAACAAACAAACAAAAAACAAAACAAAATAATAATCAACAAGGGCGAGCCCCCAACCTAACAAGATGGGTGGGTTCATTCCCCTAATTTTATTAGGGAGGAGGTCTGAGTTGCCAATGACGAAAAGGCTCTCATTGGCTCATCTACCTTGAAGTAGAAATATGCTAGGGTGACCATACTTGAGGCGACGAGGAAGACCATCTCCTGCCTTTAAAATTTGAGGGAAGTTCCCACACTCCATCTTGAAAGGGACGAAGGGTAATACCCTACTCTACTCTCACTCATTCTTGATAGAAATGTATGCCCTACAAGCCAATCATATATGATATGATTCAACATTTCTAGGAATATCTCATTCAATTAAATAGGCAAAACTTCGTTACTAGCTTTTATTAGAAGCATATATCATAATGAAGTCCTCGATCACATGCAATGATGATTGAATCATGATGATATCATGATAATGAGATCGATGATCTAGAGGTATGTGATCTAAATGTTCCTAGTCATAGGATCCTTGAGACGGGACATTAAGAATCCGGATAGACTAGTGTGTGTGATGTCTTCTCATGTGATGAGAATGACCAATCTCATTGGTCATCAGTGTGGGGACACTACACACATAGGTGCTCATTAGTGGAATGAGTTCACTGAACTGACCAATTTAGGAAAACCTGATCAGTATCTTACCAAACTGTCTATCAGGTTATTCTTACATCTCAATAGCACGGTTGGATCTTTGACCTAAGTCACCAAAGACATATTATCGGATGTATCTTATACTTTGATTATTGACTTATGGATTACCATCTTGATGGTCTAGTATAGTTAATGTATTGGGTGCAAGAGAAACCTGGTGAAGGCAATTGAGCGGGCAACAAAGGATCGTTCACTCTCAATAGGAGAGAGAGAATATCCTATGGGGTAGCACTATAGATCCTTGGCCAAGGTACTTAGTATAATTAAAAAAGAGTTTTCTAATTGATCCAAATCTGAGTATAGAATCTCATAGAGTTGGAATATTTATGGGTTGACAGTCATTGCTGAACCCCTGATCGACTGGGACATTGTATGAACGAAGATTTAAATCCATGTGGTAATTGATGATGAAAAGGCTCAATGGATGTTATTTAACTCTCCAAAGTCATTTGGGATGATAGGATGTGATTTGTACCCTTTATGATCAGAAAGCCATAAAAACTGTTATCGGATAACGGTTTTGATTTAATTTAAAGGAATTGTTCTTTTAAATTAATTAAGGTTTCAACAAAATTGACTATTGGGCCTAGTGGGTCACACACATTAGATCTGGTCAATAAGATGAGGGCATGAACGTAATTTTATAGATGTTTTAGATTTTTGTGAAAAATTCCATCTTCTATATATAAATGGCTTATGAAGCCAAACCCTAACAAGTCATGGGGCTGGAGCATGTCCCAAGCATCCTCTCTTCCTCCTCTCTCCTCTAGAGGGTGATCTCCCATGGTCAAGCTTGGATCTGGAAGGTTTCTAGAGGCTCGAAGGAAGGGAGAACTTGTCCTTTGAAGCATATCATGTGGATACCGCTAGAGACCGGACACTTGAACAGTTTTAAGCAAGGAGGAATGTCCTCTCTTCATCCATGGTGAGGGATTTTAGAAATCCCATGAGGTACTACATGTTTTTAAAAGAATCAAATATTTTTCCACTGTCATGTATTGATTTCTTACGGTGGTATCAGAGCCCGGTTGAAGCCTTGGTCGAAGTTGAATCGAAATTGGCTTGATTTCATGTGATTTCTTGCCTTCCCGAAACTGTATACAGAGCAGTTTTGATTTGATCACCACAGTTTGTATGAGATAACAAACTGTGTGTGGTTAGTTTCAATTGATTCTTGTGGATGAGATCTTTTCAATTCTGCAAACTTCATGAATTTTGGCTATCCGGAGAGTCCGGAAGGAGTTCTGAAAGTTGCTAAGATGATCATATCCGAAAATCCGGCTGAAATTAGGGGGTTGATGAACTTACCTATTTGGACTCAAATACTTTTGTATAATGACGTGGAAAGATAGGAAATTAAGTTTCCTAGAGTTTCCATAAGTTATTGAACACTCAATTGTCCTTGGAGGTGCCGGATTTGAGAGGTATTTACGGTTTGGGTTAATTGCGGCCGTGGCAACTTCTTCCATAAATTGCTCATTGGATAATTTTTTTCATGAGATGAAACTTTTTTAAATAGAATCCTTATTCTTTAAGGATTACAACGCATATTTTTTCAGATTTTCTGTACTCCGTTTCACTACCCAAATAAGGCGCCAAAGTCGAGCATTTTCTAGGGTTTCCGCGCTGCGCCCGGCCCTTATTGGGCGAAGAAGGAGTCCGGATCGGATCCCGGACCCGCCCAGCGCGGGGTACACGGCGGAAGCACGGCACGCCCGGGCGGGGGTACGCGGCCGCCCCGCGTTGGCGACTGAGGCGCGCGGTAGCGCACGTGGGCATGTAGCGCGCGGTGCGTGGTGGGCGGCGTGTTAGCACGGCCGCGAGGGGGTCGTTGTCGGCACCGATTGGCCGGCGCAATGCACCGCTAGTTAATATAATTCAAACATAATTTTAAATTGTTTAAAATTTATTTTTGATCCGAAAATTGCCATCAAATTCCATAAAATTTATGAAAATTTGTAGAATTTATTTAATGATTTATTAAAGTGTTTAATGACTTATTAAATAGAGTTTTATTATTCTTATCATTGAATTCTATTATTTTGATTTTAAAATTATTTTAAGATCAAAATTAATGAAATTAATGATTATATAAGTTCTGAGAAATTATTTAATAGATTTGTAAAATGTTTATGAACCTTTTAAATAGTTTTGGACTTTGGTTGCCATAGAATCATTTTATAAATGATTTTAAAATTGTTTTAAAATCTTTATTGATTAAATTAGTGTTCAAATAAATTCTAAAAAATGTGATTTTGAAGAATTATGATTTGGACATTAATTTAATGCTCTGAGAAATTTTGGAAAAACGTGAATCATATGAATGTTTTAATATTGCTTGTCTTATGCATGTAAATTGTTTATATGTACTTTTCATGTTAGTTATTTTATAAAAATTCGACAAGCATGAAAATTGTTTTTTGGTCATAGACAAGCATGAAATTTGAAATTTTAAAATTACAGTATATAATTTTATGATGGTATATATGATATATCTCATATAATTATCACGTATGCGCTATATGTTCATGTGATGAATATTGGTGTGTGAATGGAGGTGATCATGGACTGAAATTTTCTTTGCTTTTGATTGCTTGGTTAATTAAGTTGGTTATGTTATTAAATGGGACCTGCGTGTGCCTCCTCTCTCTCTATACAATCTGATTGTACATTCTACCTTCCCCATTTGTGTACTCCCCTTGGTTAAAACCTTGGTTTCTTATTATGAGTTGTATATTTGTGGGTTTGTGTACCCTTTAGCTGCTTGTAATGGTTAGAAGCCGGCTCGTGGTAGAATGGAGAGTGGGACCACTTGGAGAAGCACCCTTCTGAAGTGGGAGCATGCCAACTCAAGCTTCTGAAGTATGGAATTGCACCTATAGGGGTGCCTTAGGTGTATGCTTAGGGTTAAGTCCATGATCACCTATGTTTTAATGCATATTTGATATGTGGTGTGTGCTACGTATTATACCTTAAATATATGATATTCCAAAGGTATATTATTATTTATATGTAGCACCTATGTTGATGAGACTAAAATAAAATCCCTCATCATTTTAATTAGGTCGATAAACAAGAGACATTAAGAATGACTCACGTAGCCTTCCGTTGTTATGGTCTTGATGAGCCAATCTTAGATTGTATAGGTTTGTTGTGTTTCCCACAAGAATCATTCAGCAAGGGATTGGTGATCATGGCTAAGGCATTTTCCGAACTTTGGGGTGGATCATTGCATGGCCTTGTTGTGTTTTCCACAAGGGCTGTGTTAAGAATCCATTCTCATAACATAACAAGAGGATTTGACCTAACTAGAGTATATAGCTTGTTGTGTTTCCCACAAGGTTATAACTCTAGAGGCTGAATGACTAAGAATTGCATGGGTTGCAATTGGTAAAAGTTACCTACCTATTAAGTATGGGATGACTTGTTGTGTTTCCCACAAGGTTATCACCATAAAGTTAGTAGGGTCTTGGTCCCCACTAGGATGTTATCAAGATATCCCGTCATTGCATAATAAGGGTTATGCAAATTCATCAAAAATTAGTGGGAGTATAAATTAGGATGAAAGACCATATCTTAATTTTAATGAATGTTTATAATATTGATATAATTATATCAATGTTGTAGAATATTATAAACCACCATTAGTCTAGCATGCTAGATGCTAAGTATTTTAATGGCTCACACTTCTTATATCGGTTTAGAACTAAGAGAATAGTTCTCATAGTTGACCTATTGACTATCCTACTTGAGAAGTAGGTATCTCCTACACTATCTAATGATGTAAGAGAAGATAAGATCTTATCTCATTGAAAATATGTATTGATTGCCTTATATCAGATGTTAGCCTCTATCAGATAAAAATAGTAGTGGCAACATGGATAGATGGATATAATATCCATCATGGCTCATGGTGATGAGCTAATTTAAGGTAAATAAGAATAATACATCTTGAATACTTCTTATTGGTAAGACCAATAGAAAGAAGTAAGATCATTAGATAGAGATAGATGGTGATAGTTAAAAATCAAAGAATTAAGTTAAGATATTATAACCAAAATTAGACATAGCATTCTTCTACTATCATGATGATGGTAAGTAGAAGAAGAAGTGCAAAGTGTATTGCACATAATGCAAAGGTGGAGCTTGAGAAGCTCCATGTATCTATGTCATTAATATTTACTTGTCTTATATACATATTCGATAATATAAGAGACTATATATGTGTATTCTAGTATAAGATACTAGGGGTACATATAATAGTATGAGATACTAGATATGCATCATATATCTACAATGAGTTGTAGATAATAGCAAGTAAATGAAGGCTTAAAGAAGATTGTTGACCTACATATGAAATGGTACAAAATGTTGCATCATTACTAGTGGGAGATACAAATTTTCTATAACCTTCTAGAGTTGTCTTAATTATCCTTCCAAGAGAATATTGTTTTCATTTCCTAAATGAATAAATGGTTATTTATTCTATGGTATGAAAATGGTAACTGTTCTATAATAACTGGTAAAGTGTTTACTAGTGGGAGCATAATAAAGAGTTTATTCATATAAGATATGTATGCTCTTATAATATGTGTGAAAAGTCCTCATTAGGTGAAGTAGATTGATATTGATCAATCTATTGTTTAGTAGTACGGTCATATTTATAAGAAAAGACTTAAGGAGTACTATTCGGATAGTAACATATAGGTAAATGATTTAGAATCATTAACTATATATAAGTCTTATCTTATTAAGCAAAATGACCAACTCTTCATTTGTTAGACATGGAGAGAGGGCTAATGAGTTTATAGAACTCATGCATCTAGATACATGTTAGCCCATATCTATTAAAGATAAAAGGATAATATTTCAACTTCATTAATTTTCAAAGATGACTTCTCTAGGTATGGACATATGTACTTTATGAAGTACAAATCCAAATCCTTTGAGAAATTATTTGAGATTAAGAATGAAGAGGAAATATTAATGAAAAGAGTATTAGAACTCTTTGATGAGATCAAAGAGGGGATACTTAAGTAATAATTCACACATAAATGAAGAATAGTAGAATTTAATTTTGATGGACACCTCTTATACATTTTAGCTTACTTGAGCAGCTAAAATGAGAAGCCATATTGTGTAGGACATAATATGGATAATGACAACCTTTGCAAAATTCTTCTTTGTCTAGTTAGGGGTTAGCACTCAATATAGGCATTTGATCTTAAATCGGTACCTTTCAAGTCTATTCCAATTATTCCATATCAGATATGGAAAGGGGTTAAATCTTGACTTTAAGAAAGTTAAGGTTTCAGAATGTATGGCTTGGTAAAGAAGTATAACCCAATCAAGTTGGAATATAAGACTATAAAGTGTTGGCTTGTGGGATATCCTAAGAAAACTTAAGGATATTAATGCCTCCCTTAGGGAGAAGGGTATGAGTTGCTCATCTCTACATATTTCTAGAGGAAGAGTCCCTCCTTTAAAAAGATAGTGGGAGCAAGGTATAAATGGAAGGTGTTCCAGTCCCACAATCCATGGACACTTTTAGTAAGGTACTAGCTTATATTTACACAAGGGGCAAATCATAGATCTTTTCTTATGTCCAATCAACCTAAGAGATATGTGAGACATATCTTTGATGGAAGAAATGAGACATAAGATAAAAGGATAATGATCCTAAGATCTATATTGAAGCAATATGAGATATTGATTCAAAATGGGAAGAAACAATAAAATCCGATATAAACTCTATCTATTCTAATCAAGTTCAGAACTTGATAGATCCACCTAAAGGATTTAGTATCTATAGGGTATAAATGGATCACTAAAGAATAGATTGAAGTAGAAGGTAGAGACCTTCAAAGTAAGGATAGTTAAAAGGGATTTCATTTTAAGTCAAATAGTTGACTATGATAAGACCTTTTACCTATGCCGTAGAATTAATCCTTTCGGATTTTGATTGTTACACACTGCCTCTAGGTTATGTCAAATAGATGTTAAGTTAGTGTTTCTCTATGTTATTTTGAGAAACAGGTGTATATGATATAACCTTTGGGAATCAAGTTCCAAAACATCCAAATAGTGTGTGCATAAGGTCCATTTATGGACTCAAGTAAAACTTCTCATAGATGATAGATAAGGTTTAATGAGATTAAATCTTATGACTTCATTGAGAACGAAGATGTGCCTTGTGTATTCATATAAGATAAGTGTGAGTGCTATTATCTTCTTGACATGATATATGCATGACATACTACTCATTAAGAATGAAGTAAGTATGTTATCATAAGTGAGCCTAGTTATAAATTAATCCTCAAACTTAATATGGGTTTTTAATATCTATAGAGTTAGATGTAAAAGGTTTCTTGGCCCTACCCAATTCATGTGTGTAGTTACCATAGTCAAAGAGTTTGACATGGTAAACTCCAAGATAGGTTTCTTACCTATGTAGTGTGGAGTTGATCTTTTTAAAGAGATGTCTTTGTAGACTTCTTGAGAGAGAGATAAAGAGATCACATTAGTATAGCCTTTATGCTTTTGCAATAGGACCTATCACATTTGTGATGCTACGCACATATGACCATTCATTAATGGCTTTAAGATGTTATGAGCATTTAACTTAAGTAAATCCCATGTGAGGATGTCACAAGAAATAATTTGAAGAGATGTGTCCTTGAGTACTTGAGAAGCACTAATGATATATCTCTGATGTATGTGAAGGATAAGACTTGAAGTCTTGTTTGTTTTCTATAAACACAAGCTTGTAATCGGGGATAAGTCCTAATAATAAGACAAGGTAATGGTGGTGCAGGTGAGTTTAGGAAGAGTTCCATGCAAAGAGAACAACTTTGCTACAATTCTACAACTAATCTAAAGTAGATTGCTTAATAGGCTGTATATTGCTTGAGTAGCTGAAATTTAGATGAAGATGTTCTTACGGCTTATGGGATTGTCCCAACCTTCCTTGAAAGTGTATCATTGTGTTTTGGAAAAACAATGGGGGTAGAAATCAAAGTCTCATTAGAAGTTTCAAACTTCTATGAGTAATATCAATAGAATCAAAGAGAATGCGAGTTAGTATAGAGATATAATTAAAGATAGAGTATCTTCCGCTAATAACATTACAGATTCACTAACTGAAGCAGTTACTCAAAGAGTGTTTGAGCTTCACCTTGAGCTGATAGAGATCAGCCAGATGGGTGATTGGCTTTAGTGAAAATGGGAGATTGATAGAAATGTATACCACATTGCAAGCTAATCATATATGATATGATTCAACATTTCTAGGAATATCTCATTCAATTAAATAGGCAAAACTTCGTTACTAGCTTTTATTAGAAGCATATATTTGTAATGAAGTCTATCGATCACATACAATGATGATTGAATCATGATGATATCATGATAATGAGATCGATCATCTAGATTGGTATGTGATATAAATGTTCCTGAGTCATAGGATCCTTGAGGCTTGCGGACATCGAGAATCCGGGATAGACTAGTGTGTGTGATGTCTTCTCATGTAATGAGAATAGATAGGCTCATTGGTCATCGGTGTGGGGACAACTGAGATACACACTGCACGTGCTCATTAAGTAAGGACATCAGTTCTTGCATTGACCAATTTAGGAAAACTTGATCGGTATCTTACCGAGAGGCTTGTCTATCGAGGTTATTCTTACATCTCAATTGCATGGTTGGATCTTTGACCTCAGTCACCAAAGATGTCTTATCAAATATATCTTGTACTTTGATTATTGACTTATGGATCACCATCTTGATGGTTTAGTATAGTTGATGTATTGGGTGCAAGAGAAACCCGGTGGAGGCAATTGAGTGGATAACAAGGGATCGTTCACTCTCAGTAGGAGAGAGAGAGAGAATGTCCTATGGGATAGTACTCTAAATCCTTGACCATGGTACTTTGGATAATTTGAGAAAGGAGTTTTCCAGACTTGATCCAGAATACTGAGTGCGAGGATCCCATAGAGGTTGGAATATTTGGGGTTGATAGTAGTTCTTTGAACCATTGACAGTGGTACCGGCAGGATATTGTATGGTGAACGAGGATTTAAATCCGTGTGGTGAAATTGAGTGATGGAAAGGCTCAATGGTCTTGTTATTTAACTTCCCAAATTCATTTGGGATGATAGGATGTGACTTGTACCCTTTATGATCAGGAAAGCCATAAAAAGCTGTTTATCGGATAACGGTTTTTGATTTAATTTAAAGGAATTATTGTTTTTTTAAATTAATTAAGGCTTCAACCAAATTGACTATTGGGCCTAGTAGGTCACACACGTTAAGATACGGTCAATAATGAATGAGGGCATGGATGTAATTTTATAGATGTTTTTGTATTTTTGGTAAAAAATTCCATCTGCAACATGTAAATGGCTTATAAAGCCAAGCCCTAACAAGCCATAGTAGGCTGGAGGCATATCTGAAGCATCCTCTCTTCCCCTCTCCTCTCCTTCTAGAAGGTGATCTCCCATGAGTTGAGCTTGGATCTAGAAGGTTTACGGAAGCTTGATGGAAGGGAGAACTTGTCTATTGAAGTAGAATCGTGTGGATACCGCCTAGAGTTCGGACACTTGAATGGTTTTCAAAGCAAGGGGAGGAATGTGCTCTTCTTCATCCATGGTGAGGGATTTTAGAAATCCCATGAGGTACCTCTTGTTCTACTTCATATTCGGTTGCCTCGGGTTTTACTCTGTTCGGCACATTGACCAAGGCAAAGATAATGGTTTTAAAGGAATCGGAAATATTTTTTCGCTCGTCATGTATTGATTCCTTACAATTCTTACTCCTTCAGTCATTCTTTTGACTTTGGCAATCCCACCATCTTGATCATTTTGTCGATCTTGTTCTTTACAAATAAAGACTTTCTCCAATCTTGGCTGTTCGGCCCAGTGCATTGTCCCATAAAAACTCATATTGTCATGGCCCTTCTTTGGTCTGAACAAGTTTGAGAATCATTCAAGCCTTTACCACCCTTGCCATTTCGGGTCTTGTTGGTTTGCTAGCTTCCACGTTGTCATGACCATCCTGGCCTTGATGACCCACAAAAACATGCATCATCCGGACCATCATTCCGTGCAATCTTCAACAACAAACTAACCATCTTGACTAGGTTGGTCCTAGGCGCGTTTAAAACTCTACCGCCATTGATCATCCCGATCTCGGTAACCTATGCAACTAGACCCTCATGCCAAGTTGCCTCCACAAGACTTGGATTGGTCTCACATTCACTCGACCCTCATGCAAAGTTGCTTTGGTCTTGCCTTGATTGAAACTCCCTATGTGTTAGTTTCAAAATTTGACCCTCATGCTGAGTTGCCTTTGGCACTTCAATTAGTCTTATCTTGCTCAAACCCCTTCGAGATAGTTTCGGTGTTAGTCATCCATGACAAGCAAATTTTCTCTCGCACTTGGATTGGTCTTATCCTTATCGGAGCCGCCTCTATGTTAAGTTTCTCCACTCACTTGTTTGAAGCCCCTTGATTAGGTTTCACAACTTTGGTTGGACTCGTGTTGAGTTATCACTAATCTCAACCTCGTTCATTCTATTTATATATGGCTTGAGAGAAGCCTTAATTCCCTATACAACAGAGAGAGAAAAAGAAAAGAAAAAAGGAAAATATAAAAGGAAAAAAAAGAAGAAAAGAAGAGAGAAAACTCCTGCTAGAATGAAAACTTGAAAGGGCACTCTAGGCAAAATCGTGTAACCCCGCTACATAAAAACCTCTCTGGAGGCGTGTAGGCAAAACATCATGGGATGATTCACTTGAAAATCTTGCAAGAGACAGTTAGATCAGTATGAAAAAAAAAACAAAGAAAATAAAAGACCGGCTCATTCGCAGAGCTTGCTTGTTGGGGGAGTGTAGACACGCTAATTTGGCCTTATTTAGAGCTTAAACCATTATTCCATTAGCAACATCTCTTTTAGACCATCAAAATCATGATGAACCACCCTTTTGGATGAGCCGAGGTTCTTAGTTGGAAATATGAGGATGATTTGCTAATTTCTAATCAAATCCATGTCATTTTCTAACAAGAGACTCTTGGTGGTGTGCCATATTATGTTTTTCCCAAAGATATCCTCTAATTGGAAATTATACACAAGATTATATGTACATATAATGAAAAAGTATTCAACATAAATAATATTCTTCTATAAGTTATCTTTCCATTGAAACAAACATCATTCAATTATGATCTTCCATTTGTCCGTTGAAAGCATCCCTTTGGAAGTCGTATGCGCAAATATGTCCGCACGTAGCACCGATCAAGCCCAATTGCATGTGTGCCCAGCCCATTGGGCACATATCTGACAAATTCACGACCTTAACTTACTTTTTCATCCTCCATATCACTTGGTAAAGTATCTGAAAGCTTCAAGTGGATCAAAATTAGCATCATTAAAATGATGGCAATCCAACTTGTTGTCTTATACATCAAAACTTGTTATTTTTAGACTCAGATTTGTTACTTCTTCAAGTGGAGGCATATTTTGAGCATAGGGAAAAGTGATACATGGTTTTAAATATCTCTAAATCAGTTGGGTAAGTTTATAGAAGTCTCCTGGTTAAAATTAGCAACATTAGATGGAGGAAATCCAACCTTTGGTCGGATGTATCAAAACTTGCTATTTTTTGACCTGTTCTCATCCCCTATAAAGGGAGACTCATATGAACGACAAAAGAGAGGGAATCTGATCATACAGCACTCTTATACTCATCTTCCAGATACCCTAGGCTCGTCCCAAACTCCTCAAATCGTCCTCTCTTCATCCCGGTGCCCGGAGATCATCCCGAAGTGAGAAAGAAGCCGCCTATGCTTCGACGTGCTGCAATCGCTGAACATCAGCTTCTACAGATCTCTCTTGTCATTTTATGGCCTGTATTCCTTCAGAAAAATTATTATTAATCAAGATATATTTCATATAAAACAAAATGGACATCAATTCTGACATTTCCTTGGCTCGTGATGGCTTTAACACCGGCGCAGCCACGTACGTATCCGAAGTCTTCTCTTTTAAGTCATCATCTTCTCAGTCAATTTCAGTACATTTAATGGTGGATTAAGCCTATACATCCTTCATAGAAATTAATTTCTCGGTGAGTTCTATTCTATCTCCAATAAGAATAATTCAATTCATATATCTGTGGTGCCCATAGCACATTCTACATCGACATTGTGTTGGGAGTTTTAACTTTCACCGTCCAAGATCTGCATTATCAGGTAAATTAAGATGATTTATCATAAGATTCAAGCAAAGTTGTCTTAATATAAAAC